>CAWUFW010001273.1:222500-1687500 GCA_963921515.1 Calotriton arnoldi
GCCAGCCGAGGGTCCGGGTGCTGGGGACGGGGATCAACCGGGGCTTGGGGAGGCTCTCCCCGGCCTGGCTAGGGTTCGGAAGCTGGGACCGGGCCCGGGGCTTGAGCTCTGTCCGGCGGGCCCTGGGGTGCGTGAGCCCCCCGTCCTGCAAGCCAGCCGAGGGTCCGGGCACTGGGGACGGGGGTCAACCAGGGCTTGGGGAAGCTCTCCCAGGCCTGGCTATGGTTCGGAAGCTGGGGCCAGGGGCTTGAGCTCTGTCTGGCGAGCCCCAGGGTGCGGGAGCCCCCCGTCCTGCAAGCCAGCCGAGGGTCCGGGTGCTGGGGACGGGGGTCAACCGGGGCTTGGGGAGGCTCTCCCATGCCTGGCTAGGGCCCGGAAGCTGGGACTGGGCCTGGGGCTCGAGCTCCGTCCGGTGGGCCCCGGGGTGCGGGAGCCCCCCGTCTTGCAAGCCAGCTGAGGGTCCGGGCACTGGGGACGGGAGTCCACCAGGCCTGGCTAGGGTTCGGAAGCTGGGA
Organism: Calotriton arnoldi; assembly: GCA_963921515.1. Taxonomy (NCBI): domain Eukaryota; kingdom Metazoa; phylum Chordata; class Amphibia; order Caudata; family Salamandridae; genus Calotriton; species Calotriton arnoldi. Next base: position 223,016 of record CAWUFW010001273.1, read on the forward strand.
TCGGGCCCGGGGCTTGAGCTCCATCTGGCGGGACCCGGGGTGCTGGAGCCCCCATCCTGTAAGCCAGCCGAGGGTCCGGGCGCTAGGGACGGGGATCAACCGGGGCTTGGGGAGGCTCTCCCCGGCCTGGCTAGGGTTTGGAAGCTGGGACCGGGCCCGGGGCTTGAGCTCCGTCCTGCGGGCCCCGGGGTGCGGGAGCCCCCCGTCTTGCAAGCCAGCTGACGGTCCGGGCACTGGGGACGGGAGTCCACCAGGGCCCGGGGAGGCACTCCCCGACTTGGCTAGTGTTCGGAAGCTGGGACCGGGCCCGGGGCTTGAGCTCCATCTGGCGGGACCCGGGGTGCGGGAGCCCCCGTCCTGCAAGCCAGCCGAGGGTCCGGGTGCTGGAGACGGGGGTCTACCGTGGCTTGGGGAGGCTCTCCCAGGCCTGGCTAGGGCGCGGAAGATGGGACCGGGCCTGGGGCTTGAGCTCTGTCCGGGGGGCCCCGGGGTGCGGGAACCCCAGTCCTGCAAGCCAGCCGAGGGTCCGGGAGCTGGGGACGGGGGTCCACCGGGGCCCGAGGAGGCTCTCCCAGGCCTGTCTAGGGTTCGGAAGCTGGGACCGGGCCGGGGCTTGAGCTCTGTCTGGCGGGCCCCGGGGTGCGGGAGCCCCCCGTCCTGCAAGCCAGCCGAGGGTCCGGGTACTGGGGACGGGGGTCAACCAGGGCTTGGGGAGGCTCTCCCATGCCTGGCTAGGGCCTGGAAGCTGGGACTGGGCCTGGAAGCTGGGACTGGGCCTGGGGCTTGAGCTCTGTCCGGTGGGCCCCGGGGTGCGGGAGCCCCCCGTCCTGCAAGCCAGCCGAGGGTCCGGGCGCTGGGGACGGGGGTCCACCGGGGCCCGGGGAGGCTCTCCCAGGCCTGGATAGGGTTTGGAAGCTGGGGCCAGGGGCTTGAGCTCTGTCCGTTGGGCCCCAGGGTGCAGGAGCCCCCCCGTCCTGCAAGCCAGCTGAGGGTCCGGGCGCTGGGGACGGGGGTCAACCGGCGGCTTGGGGAGGCTCTCCCATGCCTGGCTAGGGCCCGGAAGCTGGGACTGGGCCTGGGGCTCGAGCTCCGTCCGGTGGGCCCCGGGGTGCAGAAACCCCGGTCCTGCAAGCCAGCCGAGGGTCCAGGTGCTGGGGACAGGGCTCCACCGGGGCCCGGGGAGGCTCTCCCAGGCCTGGCTAGGGTTCGGAAGCTGGGACCGGGCCCGGGGCTTGAGCTCCGTCCGGCGGGCCCCGGGGTGCTGGAGCCGCCATCCTGTAAGCCAGCTGAGGGTCCGGGAGCTGGGGACGGGGATCAACCCAGGCTTGGGGAGGCTCTCCCCGGCCTGGCTAGGGTTCAGAAGCTGGGACCGGGTCCGGGGCTTGAGCTCCATCTGGCGGGACCCGGGGTGCGGGAGCCCCAGTCCTGCAAGCCAGCCGAGGGTCCGGGTGCTGGGGACGGGGGTCCACCGGGGAGGCACTCCCCGGCCTGGCTAGGGTTCGGAAGCTGGGACCGGGCCCGGGGCTTGAGCTCCATCTGGCGGGACCCGGGGTGCGGGAGCCCCCCGTCCTGCAAGCCAGCCGAGGGTCCGGGTGCTGGAGACGGGGGTCAACTGTGGCTTGGGGAGGCTCTCCCAGGCCTGGCTAGGGCGCGGAAGATGGGACCAGGCCTGGGGCTTGAGCGCTGTCCGGGGGGCCCCGGGGTGCGGGAACCCCAGTCCTGCAAGCCAGACGAGGGTCCGGGTGCTGGGGACAGGGGTCCACCGGGGCCCGAGGAGGCTCTCCCAGGCCTGTCTAGTGTTCGGAAGCTGGGACCGGGCCCGGGGCTTGAGCTCCGTCCTGCGGGCCCTGGGGTGCGGGAGCCCCCGTCCTGCAAGCCAGCTGAGGGTCCGGGCACTGGGGACGGGGTCCACCAGGGCCCGGGGAGGCACTCCCCGGCCTGGCTAGGGTTCGAAAACTGAGACCGGGCCCGGGGCTCGAGCTCCGTCCGGCGGGACCCTGGGTGCGGGAGCCCCCCGTCCTGCAAGCCAGCCGAGGGTCCGGGCGCTGGGGACGGGGATCAACCGGGGCTTGGGGAGGCTCTCCCTGGCCTGGCTAGGGTTCAGAAGCTGGGATCGGGCCCGGGGCTTGAGCTCCATCTGGCGGGACCCGGGGTGCGGGAGCCCCCCGTCCTGCAAGCCAGCCGAGGGTCCGGGTGCTGGGGACGGGGGTCAACCGTGGCTTGGGGAGGCTCTCCCAGGCCTGGCTAGGGCGCGGAAGATGGGACCGGGCCTGGGGCTTGAGCTCTGTCCGGGGGGCCCCGGGGTGCGGGAACCCCAGTCCTGCAGGGCAGCCGAGGGTCCGGGTGCTGGGGTCCACCGGGGCCCGAGGAGGCTCTCCCAGGCCTGTCTAGGGTTCGGAAGCTGGGACCGGGGCTTGAGCTCCGTCCTGCGGGCCCCGGGGTGCGGGAGCCCCCCGTCTTGCAAGCCAGCTGAGGGTCCGGGCACTGGGGACGGGGGTCCACCAGGCCCCGGGGAGGCACTCCCCGGCCTGGCTAGGGTTCGGAAGCTGGGACCGGGCCCAGGGCTTGAGCTCCATCTGGCGGGACCCGGGGTGCGGGAGCCCCCCGTCCTGCAAGCCAGCCGAGGGTCCGGGTGCTGGAGACGGGGGTCAACCGTGGCTTGGGGAGGCTCTCCCAGGCCTGGCTAGGGCGCGGAAGATGGGACCGGGCCTGGGGCTTGAGCTCTGTCCGGGGGGCCCCGGGTTGCGGGAACTCCAGTCCTGCAAGCCAGCCGAGGGTCCGGGTGCTGGGGACGGGGGTCCACCGGGGCCCGAGGAGGCTCTCCCAGGCCTGTCTAGGGTTCGGAAGCTGGGACCGGGCCCGGGGCTTGAGCTCCGTCCTGCGGGCCCCGGGGTGCGGGAGCCCCCCGTCCTGCAAGCCAGCTGAGGGTCCGGGCACTGGGGACGGGGGTCCACCAGGGCCCGGGGAGGCACTCCCCGGCCTGGCTAGTGTTCGGGAACTGAGACCGGGCCCGGGGCTCGAGCTCCGTCCGGCGGGCCCCGGGGTGCGGGAGCCCCCCAGTCCTGCAAGCCATCGGAGGGTCCGGGCACTGGGGACGGGGGTCCATCAGGGCCCAGGGAGGCTCTCCCCAGCCTGGCTGCGTTCAGAAGCAGGGACCGGGCCAGGGAGCGGGGGTGGCTGGCTAACTGCGCTCCGCTGGCGGAACGGAGTTCTCTGCCCACCCCTACTTTACATCCATCAACTCCAATGAAAGGCAGGATTGCAGGCTGGAATCTGTTATGGGGATTCCAAATGAACACCCTTGCTATGCTCTGTGTGGCACGTGCATGCAGTCTAGATTGTGCTTCGATGCAATTATTTCTCAATGGCACTGGCTGTAGTTGTTAAGGCACATCACAACTGCCTTGCTCTACTGCATGTTAATGTTCCTCAAATTCACTTGAAGAGGAGTCATCATCTGATGGAACTCCACCAAGAGAAAAATCACTCCCAGATTCTGATCCTCACCCTCAGATACAGTTTCAGTAGCTAACCTGGCCCAAGAGCCCTCATTCATAAGTTGACTTCAGGGATGGCAGCAGTAAACTAGTAAGAGGCCATGTCTATTTTCTACCAATGCAAACACAAAGAGATGATGGACGTAGCGCTGAAACTTTTCAGACACTCACCCCCAGTCACAGATCTGGGTTGAATCCATCATCGTTCTTTAGCTCACTTCGCCACCCCAGTTCAGACCCAAGCTAGCCTGGCTGATGAGGGGTGTTACCCCGAAACCTGTCCCAGGATGTTTCTTTCCGGTCCAGGGAAGACCTGGCTTGGCAGTTCGGGCTGGACTGTTCCCATGAGGCACAGGGTCAAGACTGATTTGCATATAGTTGGGTCTGAACTGCAGTGGCGAAGTGAGCTAAAGAACGATGATGGATTCAAACCAGATCTGTGACTGGGGGTGAGTGTCTGAAAGGTTTCAGCGCTCCATCCATCATCTCCTTGTGTTTATTTTCTACCAACAAAATATTTCCGCAAGTTCTGTGTGCAGCAGGTGGAATGCAGTGGTACTCAATAAAATATGTGTATACTGAGAATGATAAGTGTGTAACTGGCATGAGCAGAAAATGTTGCAGTGCAGGTGAGGGTGAGGTAAACTAGCGTGAATAAGAATCAGCACAAGGCAAAATCGAAACAGCCAGAAATTTGTAGGTAACAGCCAATTAATTCAATAAGGAAACACAAACTGCTCCTGGAAAGCAGACTTAACCATCTGTTAGGGAGCAACCTGCATGGCAAAAAATGAAAAAACATCTATAACTTGCAATACACCCACTAAAAGGCAAACTGAAATGCAATTGCATGAACACAAATCAAAAAAGTCAATAGTTCTGGTCTTGTGAACCTATGATATTTATGATGCAATTGTTTTGTTTATGTATTTATGCCAATATTGTTCTCATGACTCTTAGAAATCAGGCAGGACCCATTGTACATATTTGCATAGTAGTGATCCATTGTGGTCTGCAAGCATCACCCAAACTAGCAATGGTAAACTGTGGAGTTTATGTCCACACAACCACAATGATTCGTTGTGGTGCCTTTTTACCACAATCACTGATTTAATTTACCTCGACTTTCACTGTCACAGTTGTTGATCACTATACCAATGCAAAATAATCTTTTACATTTTTCTAAGCAGACATAATTGCATGAATAGAGATGCATTGAGTGTAAAATATAAAGACGGAGAGCCTGTTTTAGACTTGGTGGACTGGTACTGTGAAAGTCAAAAATTAATGCTAAGTTACAAAATACACAGCAATTAAAATGTTTTGAAGAAGAACTAAAGCTTAAAAAATAATAATTTATGTGTAATAAGGTTAATGAGCATCTGTGTGCTCTACAATGTGTTAACAAGAAGAGTAGTAACAGGCTGTGCAAATATTAAACTAAACTTCACAAATATAATGCACACTGCTGAGGTTTTCAGGCTGAAAAAAGTTTAATCAAATCCTCATATTCAAGATCCTGCGTTAGGTGGTCATTCACCGATAGGATGTATGCGCCCCTTAAAAACATATATCAAAAATTAGTTCTGCATCTTAAATATTGTAGAAGCATACAAAGATTTACCCAGGACGATTTAACAAAATAAAAAAGGAGTCATCTCCTATCAACTATTCATAACTTTATTTTATTAAAATAAAAGAAGCTGGTCTTAAAGTGCTTAAAGAACTTGAATCTCGTGTTAGCCTGTAGAGAAAGCACATGCTGCTAGTGTCCTGTGGCACTGGAAAGGCACTGGAGGCAAAAACGCTATATTACTGGATTGCCGTAGCACCGACTGCAAACTGCTGGAAAAACGTTCATAACACTGGAGTCTTTCAGCACCAACTTGATATCACCTGAAAATAACAATGTAAACTCTAACAAGTTCTGGCAACTTACTAGTGTGAGAATTCATGTGTCTGTTAGGAAAACAAAGTCCAGTGGTCTTAAAACCTGATGACACACTTGTTGAAAGTTGCACTGCTGGAGTTTGATAGCACTGTTAAGGTGCTAGTGGGCATGTAGCTTCCAGTGTGTTTGTGTGTGTGCGTGTGTTTGTGTGTGTGTGTGTGTGTGTGTGACAGCACCTGACACCTCTAGCACTGGCTCTATGTGAGTGTGTGTGTGACAGCACCTGACACATTTAGCACTGGCTCTAAATGTGTGTGTGTGTGTGTGTATGTGTGTGTGTGTGTGTCTTCCTTAATTGTATGTACCTTTGATTGCCCCTTTTTATTCAGCTCAGCAGCCAGTGGTGGGGGTGATTCCCTAACCAATGGGGAAACGCTTCTCAGGGGCAACCTTCCCCATTTCTACAGCACATCCTGTTTGCCTTACTGCAAACTATACCAGAATGCACTATTCTAGGGGAAATCCACAATGACACAGACCTTCTACCCTTGGAAGGACCTTGTGAGTCAGATAAGGGTGTGTTTAAAGAAATAAGCAGTCATTTCCTCCTATGCTACAACAAACTGGTTCTGGGACCACCTCCTATGCCCACTAGGATGGAGCCAGCCAGGCTGACTACTATGTGTCCTGGCATCAAAGAGTTTCCTCCTACCAGGTCTCTCATTACCCTAAACTATGAATAGGTGGACCTCACCTCTTCTCCTTTCAAGTTGATAAAGTTCCTGAAACCTCCCCAGCTGCCTTTCCTGAGCTTATAGGGATCACATGCCCTAATGCCAACCCCCTGTCACCAGGCCTAAACCATTGTCCTGTTCTGGGAAATGTTTTCACACATTGGCAGTGAATGCAAGTTAGCCTTCAGGAGCTTCAGGCAAGGAAAAGGTAACTTTCTTAAAGTTACTTTTCCTAAATATTTATCAAACTCTTAGTTTCACCGTTGAATTGGATTTTTAATACAATTTTAAAATTGTGATTGAGCCAGTTCTCTAACTTTTTTGAAACCCAAGATAGTACAATTAATATATGAATCTGTATGCTAGTTTTCCTCATAGGACAGGCAGATCATGGATTAGCCACTTTCTACATGTTTTAAAAGACAGAGCAAATACGCTGGGTACCAGACAGAAGTTCCCGAGTGTACAGAGGCTGGGGTGACAACGCAGGTACTCCCTAGCTAATGAGGAAAGGATTACCAGTCATTCCCTTGGCAGTTCTCATTGTTTTAGGTGGAAATGATGTTTTGCATTGAAAGGGTCAGTTCCAGCCTCACATCCTACTGCCAAGTCTCTACCTATGTGAAGTTGGGCTAATAGTTATGGGCCTACCCTCAAGTTCTGCCTTTGACAGTACCGCCCCCTCTCATGTTTAGCCCCAGCAATTAACCTCTTCCGTGGGAAAACATTTGCATCTGCAGACTCATCTGTGATAGCGCTAAACCTAACATACCCATAAAGGCATCCCAGCAAGTGAATAGGGCAACCATGACCAACAAGAGGATATGGCTTATTCTGCCTCCTTGGTAAGGCTTCTGTCCCAAAGTTTTGGCCAGCTCTGCCTAAAAGGAAAGCAGCCAAGAGAGACCAAGGACAACTGTCAATGTTAGGAACCAGACCTTAGCTATCCACTAACAGGTGGATGCTCTAATTAGGTGCCTTGCGTAAACCTCACTTTCAGCCCTGGGGCTGGCAAGGAGTCGCCCACTTTCTTCTGAGGTCCTTTGTCTTCTTAGGTTTCTCAGAGTGTGGGTTACAAGCTCAGGTTGCCTCCTTCCATTCTCACTTCTTCCATCTCAGGGTCCGTAACCTGAACATTTGCCTGGCAGCCCAGGACTTCTACGGTAGACAAGGCAGAAACAAAGTCCCTCTCAAAGGTGACACCCTCTGTAGGAGCCTGCCTGGCCAAGGTCAACTGTCTCCTGTTGCTGAAACAGTGCAGGCAGCACATCCAAGCCAGAAGCACCCTCGCCAGTGCCAGTGTCCTCTTCTGTCAGAGCAGGTAACACCTACCATTGTGGATGGCATCCACCTCATACCCCTTATTCTTCTCCTGGGCATCTGTACCCTCCACTGGGGAGACAGCACTCCCAGAAACCTGTGCTTCCTCTGTACCCTTGGTGGCCGCCCCTCCTGGCTCTTTTCTCTAATGCCAAAAATTAAGTCTATTGGATGTTGGTCCAGATAGTTACCCTTCACTGGGCAATCACCCCTTTCAAACAGATTTCCACTCATGGACATTGTTTACCCCACACCCCTGTTCTTGCAGATACTGTTCTGGGGAAACCATCCTTTCTACCACCATGGTCTGACTGGCACAGGTATCCCACAGAGCAGTGACAGGGACCCCATTCACATTGACCCTCTGGAAGTGATTCCTACCGCCCTCAGTTATCAACAGCTAACCTTCTGGGCCCAACACTCAACTGAGGGATACTAAAGCCTCATCTGAGTTCTCCTCCCCCAAAGCAACACTAGTCACTCCTATGGAGTGTCCACTAGCATTAACCTTCCTCTTAAAACATCAGAAACATCAATTGTTGTGCCCTGGCTGCAAGCAGTGAATGCACTTACCCCTCTCAAAGGCTTTTTCCCCCATAGGTGTCTACTTTTCTGCTTTTCAGAAGTAGTTTTGGACTCTTTCCCCTTGTCAGACGTTTGGGGCCCATAAGGGGTTTTCCTTTTGAGACGTTTTGCTCTCTTCCTTTTCCTGGTGTGGGCCACTGCCCCCTTCATAGGATCACCTGCTTGGGATCTTTTGGTCATCCTAGTGTGTACCTGTTCAGGTCTGTACGCTTGCCCCAATCCTGACCATGGCGTTCTGAGATAAGGATGACTGTTTCCGCATGCCACTTAGTCACTACACACTGGAATATGTGGTTGGCAAGTGCCTCCAAGAAGGAGCCAACTTCTCAGGAGAAAAAACCAAAGGCGTAAAAAACCTCCTTATTGGAGGAAGACTTAAAAGGATTGAAGAAGCCAGAAATCAGGAATACAACAATGGAATTCTACTACAGCGAAGAGTCATGATCAGCAAGTGGAGGTAGCGAGGAAACAAGTGAAGGAACACGTCTTAATTGCAATGCACACTTCAACCAAAGTAAAGTCCTTATACAGTAACAGAAAAGGAAAATAAATTACATCAAACACCACATAACATGAAACATAATGGATATGGGAAACTCAGGAAAAAGGCAAGGAAGGGCCTGGTAGTGGGAAACTCAGGAAGGAACAAAGGAAGAAACAGCCAGGATGGAAAAGGGACAAAAAGAGAAAGAAAACCTGAACTAACTAAGGAGCAGCCTTAAAAGGCAGCTTCAAACACTTAGGAAGGGGATTACCATTTTGAAGATGGAGGGGCGAGGATCAGCTGCCAGGAATCCAGCAGCTTGAGAAAAGGCAGCCTCCCTTAAGTGAACCTCACAGTCAGCAGATGCAGGATATTTATGGTGCTTTCTGAGCCCCGGGAATAACTGGTACTGTGGTTCTTGGGCACACAGGCAGCAGACAAGCAGCAGATGCAACAGTACCCACATATCATCTGTCTTTTTTTAAGCTTTCTGGGGTAAGTCAGCTTGGAGTCCACTAGATGCTGGTGCAACTCTGAAGAACGATTAGTCAAAATGTGCTCCAGCATAACCAAATTGTATAGTCCATCATAAGTGTTCATTGTATTGTCATTAGCCCAACATTGCAGTGCTTTCAATGAGATACGTACAAAATCAACCCAAGTTTGCTTTGGCCCCTTGTGTGTGTCACAGAACTTCGTGTGGTACTTCTTTGGGGTGAGACCAAACTTCTGCAGTAGTGCAATATTCATTTGTGAATGAGTCTGCTTCCTCCTCCTTGAGAGTCAGTAGTGTATCTATCCATAAGGAAAGTACTACCTCTCAGAATAATGCTTCCCTGTGCTGCTAGTCTAGCCTGCACATTCTTAATACTCTCTCACAGGAGGTTAACCATTCGTCAATGTCATTCCCCGCCACAAAGCTAGGCACCACTCTTCTGGGGAAGTGAAGGGTGGGCGACCACGTGTAGACACCTCACCATTGATGTTTTTAACATAACATAACATGTATTTGTAAAGCGCACGTTCACCCAGAAGGGTATCTTGGCACTGAATAAAAGATGTTTATTGTTACCCAACTCAATGGTACTCATTTTATTGACCTCAGGTAGATGAAATGCTGAGTGGATTCACCAGGATTTGAACCTGTGACCATGAGGTCGAACACAGGCCCTTGAAAGGGACGCATTAGTCCACTGAGCCGCCAAACCCGACATGACTACCTTCATGTGACTGGACAGGTCCCAGCCTGGCCCTCCTCTCTTTGAGGGCCAACCTCTTTTCATCTAACACTAGCCTTTTCTCCTCCAGTGCATGAGTTTAGAGAAGCTAATTGACCCAAGTTTGATAGAGGGGCCCTGTGAAATCCATGGATGCCCCTCAGACAGCAAGATGTACCCTAAACCATGCTGCAATATTTGGTAAGAAGCCAATGGATATGAATGAGCGCACAAACTTTAAGACACCGGTATGGTGATTTTAACAGAGGACTTGACTAGGTTTTATCTGTAATTAGAAGAGCATGTTTAGTGTATTTGAATTCTCTATGTATTAGTTTGAATCAACTGAGGCCTAAACAAGCTTTGCCCTATAAATATCTTTTGGAGACCCACCTACTGCTGTACTCAATCAACCTGTAATCCCTGGTCCACATCTGCCTCCTAGCTTTCACAGAGGTCGTGGCATAATTCCCGACTCACCCTACCAAGTTGAGCGATGCAAAGGAAGTACAGAGGACACGATTATCTTCTGTCCACAGGGTCATTAGCGGTGGTGCCCCAAAGCCACACAAGTGCACCTACATGACTCCATTCTATTGGGTCTACGAACAGTATTCAAGTTGATTGTCCATTCGGTTCTCTTGGGTATTTTTCCAGGCTTTCCCTATTATCTCTCTCAGCCATCTCTCTAAAAAGACATGCAGGGGGCAGATTTTCCAGGGTTGCAGTTCTCACCAGAAAATATTGCATTGCCTTTCTATCGTAAGGAGACAGCAGACACTTTGGCATATGCAGCTCCGGTAGCAGTCTTTAATGCACTATAGAATTAGTCTCCGCATGCCTAATGTAACCTATTTCCTCTTGGCACTCAAGACATAGGTTGCACTCACTCTCGTCCATCCTCCATGTTAGCTGGCCCAGTCCACTGTGAGTGACCATTGTACATCGCTGCACCGCTCTGAGCTAAGCTACTGAGGTTCTCATGGTCAGTTCAGTCCAGGATGGGTAACTGCTGTAGCACTGAGCGACCTGCGGTTGAGCAGCCGCACCAAATGCAGGACAACTAACATTTTTTTTTCTTCAGTTTTATATAGCGCAAACTCGACCGGGAGGTATTGGAGAGCTTTACATGAGCACCTGTTTATGTTTTTTTTTTTTTTTTTTTATTAACTGTTTTTATTTGATTTTATCATTTATAAAACACAACAAACCATATATCTCTGTTCGAACTGTACAAGTACATACATGCGATGGATTAAAAGCGTAATTGTCATTTCATCTACACAAAATAATTACATCCCAATTGACTATTATTTCCTATTCCACTGTTACAGGAAGGATTTGAGGCAGGAAATGTGCAGGTTGTGATTGACCCTCGCGGAGGTCTGCCGTCCCAAAGGTATTGTGTTTATTATACTTGCACGATTGTGTTATCTCCATCCTCTGTCTCATTATATGTGCGGAGGTATATTTTCAAAGGGTCCCAAATGTCCCTAGGGCGGGATGCTCTTGGTAGTAGATCTGCATAGTTGGTGAGTTGTTCTTGACAGTATACTAAAGAAGATACCCAATCCTTAAATTTCGGCGCTCTCCCTCTACCCCAACGACATGCTATTAGGCGTTTTGCCATGAGTAGGGCTATGGCTATATATTTGCGGTGTGGTTTGGCCACATGTTTTATGTATCCAAGTATGGCGGTCAGGGGACTGCGCTCCAATGTCTGCAATGTCATCTGTTCAAGGGCGTCGATTACTTTTTCCCAAAACGCATAGACTGCGGGACACTCCCAAGCTAAGTGTAAAAATCTGCAGCAGGGGCTCTACATCTTCTACATTGGTCTGAGTCTGATAGGTTATATTTATGTAACTTCGCCGGTGTATAGTATAACCGATGTAGAAATTTGTAATGCGTGATTCGCAGCCTATGGCTAGCTGCGATTTGTTTCGTATGTTCACAACAGTATATCCATTGTTCATCCGTCAGTGTGCATCCCAATTCGCCCTCCCATTTTTGTCGTGCAGGGCATGTAGACCTCTCTTGTGTCGTGTGGATCATGTGGTATAATGTAGACACCATGTGCCTCGGGGACGGGGCTTGCAACACCCGCTGCAGTGGGGGACACGTAGGGGGCTCACATGGAAATTCTGGTGTTAGGGCACGCAAGCCCTGCCGTAGCCGTATGTAAAGGAAGCTATCCAAGGGAGTTGGCTGGGTCTCCCTGAATATATGGGTAAGTGAACGGAGCTCTCCATTACAGTAAAGATCGCCCCATGTCACACTGCCGGTCCGGCCCAGGAGCAGTTGGAATCCCTTCTCCTGGAGGAGTTGCATTTGGGGATGATATGTCAGGGGGAGCAGAGCATGGGACACTTCAGCAGTTTCATTATGCGATGCCATGCCTTGATCGTGCAAGTTACCGAGGTGGGTGTCGCATCTCGCTGGGTCAGGGGCCGGAGCATCACCCCGTCCAGTGGCACCGGGTCCGCCAGCCATTGCTCCACCGCCACATGCGGCATATATCGGGGTGGGTGAAACCAATAATACGCGTAGTGTGCCTGCGCGCAGGTGTAGTACAGTTCAAAGTCGGGGATGTCTAACCCTCCCTGGTCATAGGGCCTGGTGAGCACCTCCCATTGCAATCGGGGTTGTTTACCCCCCCATACTAATCTAATCATTTCTGTTCGCAACATTTTAAAGAAGGGGCATCCAGGAAAATACGGTATGTTTAGGAATAAGTACAGTATCTGAGGGAGGACCACCATCTTGATCAACGAGGCCCGTCCCGCAATCGAGAGGGGCAAGGAGATCCAGCGTGAGACACTGTCTGTAATACGATCTAGAGTTTTACCGTAGTTTAATCGCATTAGCTCGTCTCTGTCTGTAGTGATGCGTATTCCTAGGTAGCGCATATCTGAGTGACACCACTCAAGAGGATAGTCCAGGGAGAACTGGGCTGTAGCTGGGGTAAGGGGGCAAGATTTGCGATTTTTCCCAATTAATATTAATCCCCGACATTTTCCCGAATACTATAAATTCCCGAAGAAGCGGGTTGAGATTGGCCTGCGGGTCCCGTACATACAAAGTAATATCGTCGGCATAAAGTGATACCAAGATTTGGCGCACATAACAGCGCAACGCTTTCTCCTGGTGTTGCTGGCGGAGTTTAGCTGCCAAAGGTTCCACCGCGATAGCGAACAACAGAGGGGACAGCGGGCACCCCTGTCTCGTGCCTCTGGTTATGTGGAAGGCGGGCGATGTGTGTCCATTCACGCATACCCTTGCTATCGGTAGGTTATACAGTAACTGAATCCAAGACAGAAAAACTGGGGGAAGCCCATACGCTGTAAGATTCCTAGTAAGTAATCCCACTCTATGGAATCGAACGCTTTAGTAGCGTCTAGAAACACTGCCGCCAATGGCAGGTCTGGGTCCACACTGGAGAATTGCGAAGAAGGTTCTGAGGTTGTGGGTGGTCGCTCTCCCGGGATGAAGCCGGCCTGGTCCGGGAGTACAAGCTTTTCCATGATTAAATTTAGTCTGTTTGCTATGATCTTTGCTAAAATTTTAGTGTCACAGTTGATAAGTGACAATGGTCTGTATGAGTCACATTGTTGACTGGGTTTACCTGGTTTCAGCAGAGAAATAATGTGCGCCTCTCTCATGGATTGAGGAGTCTGCCGTTATCTAGTGCGTCCTCAAACACTTCCTGGAGGATGGGGGCTAGCAAGTCAATATATGTTTTATAAAATTCTATGGGGAATCCATCTGATCCCGGTGTTTTTCCTGATTTCATATGCATTATGGCGTCTTTTATTTCGTCCAGTTCAAAGGGGGTGCTAAGGAATTCCCGTTGGTTGTCTCCCAGCCATCCTAGCGCCACCTCCTCTAAGTAAGCATTAAGATCTAATTCGTCATGTCTTTGTGAGGTGTATAGTGTTTCATAATGTGCTGTGAAGTTGCTAAGTATGTCTTTCGTATTCCTGTATGTGTTCTCCCCCGGGCCCGCAATCTCCAAAACCGTGTTGGTGTACCGTGGCTTGCGAATTGTGTCTGCTAAAATTTTCCCAGGTCGTTCTCCCTCTCCGTATCTCCGCGCCACCCAGTGTCTTCCCCTATATTTCGCTTCTCTGTCCGCTGTGGCCATGTATTCAGTAAGTTTGTCCCTAATTTCTCGCTGCACTTGTTGATGTGCGCTGGTTCCAAGCCGCAGCTCCCAATTGTTTGATCTCTCCTTCTAATTTATTCAGGGATCTTCGTATGTCCCGCAGTACGCCCGAGCTTTTGGATATGCAGTATCCCCTAAGCGTGACCTTAAAGGCCTCCCACACTGTCTCCACGCTGTCCACCGATCCCTTATTTCTCAGTAAGAAATCTAGTATTTCTTGCCCTAGTTCTGATTGGTAGACCGGGTCTAGCAGTGTTAGTGGCTGAAGTCGCCAAGTTCTTTGTGGGGCATCCCATCCTGGGTGGTGAAATGACAGACTTACCGGCGCATGGTCCGAGTAAGTTCTGGCTAAGTGTTTGGTCTCGACAATCTGTGGACCTATGCCACGGGTAACCAGCATGTAGTCCAGTCGGGCCCAAGATGCGTGTTGAGTAGCGTAGTGTGTGCCTTCCGCCATGTGTGGATGGAGATGCCGCCATGCGTCTATCACTCCATTAGCTTCCATTATGCTCTGTAACACCTTGCAAGAAGCGTTAAAGTGATGTGGGCCGGGATTAGACCTGTCCATTATGGGGTTGAGCGCTATATTAAAATCCCCCCCAAACAAGGTGGGTAGAGCCAACCTCCAAGATTTTCCCCCACAGTTGCGTGAAGAACTCGGGAGAGTCTACATTGGGGCCATAGCAACATACTAATGTGACGGATTCCGAGCCTAGTCTACCCCAGGCCATACAATACCGGCCCTGTTGATCTCCTGTCGTTCCTATTGGGACGAAGGGGAATCCCTTTTAATGATTATGGCCGTCCCTCTTGAATAAGTGGAGTATGAGGAGAAAATTCTGTGTTCCGCCCATTTACTAGCAAAGGTAGTGTTTTGTCTCGGGTCCATGTGCGTTTCCTGCAGCATGGCAATGTGCGTCTGGTGTCTGTCCAAGTACGCCAGTACTTGGCGCCGTTTTCTAGGGTCTCCCAAACCTCTTACATTCCAGGTGAGTGTCCTCACTGCTGGGTGTCCAGGTGTGTCAATCATGGGGGCCAACGTGGCGGCTTAAATGTCAGGATAGGCCTTTTTCGTGTGTGCGCTATGGTTTGACAAAAACAGTGCTCTTGGACATCATATGTACCGTACAAATACCAGTGTACCTGAATAAACAACTTTTTACCCTCCCCCTCAAGCATCCCAATTATGCCAGAATTATACGTCCCTCCCTCCTCCCTTTTCCCCCTACTACCCCAAAAACTAATACTGGCATATTCCCAGCATGAACCATGTGGGGAGCGCCCTCGGGGGGGAACTCCTAGGGGATAGCACTAACTCCCCCGCCTCCAGAGAGCATCAGCGTTGGAATGGCCTAGCCCCCAGTGGGCAGGGGTGCCCAGAGTAAGTTGTGTCCCTTGATCCCAGTTGTCACTTATCTGGTGGCGATCTCCCGGCGGGCTCGTGTGTACAGTCCTTTGATTCCATCAGCCCTTCGTAATTCTATCCAGTGTTCTTGTTCTTGCCATGGTTGCATGTTTGACTTCGCTCACCGGGGCTACGCCGTAAATTTACAAAGTTCTTCACTCGAGTTCTGGTGAGTCAGCTCCTGTAGATGAGTTAGTCAGGTCTGTGGGCCCGTTACGTCGTCGGAGGTGTTTTAAAAAGTCTTCCACTTGCTGTGGTTTGACGAAAAACGATTGTTGTCCCTGATGCGTAACTCGCAGTCGCGCCGGGTAGAGGAGAGCGTAATCGATTTGAGCTACTCGCAATTTCTTTTTGACTGGTATGAATTTTCGTCTTTCCTCTTGTACATTCGCCGTGAAGTCTGGGTAAGGGAAATTTGGTAGCCTTCAAAATGCAATTGCTGCTTGTCGCGGGCTGTTTTGAGAGCGATGTCCCGGTCTCGGTAATTTAGCAGCCTAGCTATAATGGGACGGGCGCACTGCCTGGAGGGTCTCTAGGCCCCAGTGATCGGTGTGCTCTTTCTACCAGAAATTGCGTTGAGAGGGACTCAGAGCCTACCGCAGATCTTAGCAGCCGCTCCACGAACTCCTCCATTTTCCCGGTGTTGGCGCTTTCCGGTACACCGATCGCGGCGTATGTTGTTCCTGCGACTTCGTGCTTCCAAATCTTCATTTTTTGCTGCAATAACTTTCAGTAATTTGTCCATGGCAGTCATTTTAGTCTGGAGGTGAGAAGTTGTGTCTTCATTTTCCGAGATGCGACGCTCTGTTTCTTTTATACGGTCTTCATGTCCATCCAATTTGTGCACGATTGCGTCCATGCGGTTGGACATGGAGTCCATTTTATCAGGAAATTGTGGCCAGGCCCTGTCTTACTTCCATCAATAGCGCTTTCATGTCCGCATCCGGCGGCGGAGTCGGTCCTTGGGACTTCATGTCTTCCACGGTTCCTTCTTGCTGCACTCGTCCCCCCTTTCCGGTCGCAAATACGAGTTTAGGTTGCCTCAGGTCTGTCTTGCCCATGGTCGCGGATCGCGATTTCCTGAGGTTCCGTTCCTGCTCCAGTTTGTGAGATCTGTTGGGGCTGTGTGCTCTTCGTATATCTTCTTCCACCCCTCTCACCTGTGTTCCGGCCTCGGTTATGTCTGGGCTGTCTGCGTGGGATGTGCTCTAGGGGCCACAGCGGGTGTATGCTGCAAGGCCTTCAGCAACGCATAGGCATCGCACGCCCACTCGGTCTGGGCAGCCCGCTTCGCACAAGCTCCGCGGCGCTGCTTAAGTTTCCTATCCGCTGGTCTTAGTGGGCACTTTAGTGTCGCCAGGGCACGGCAGCAAGGCCCGTCAGTTATCTCTCTTCGCTTGTGCCTCCTCTCTGCCAGGCACGGTTATCTCTGTTATGGGCCTCAGCGCTCACCTCTCTCCACGGCCTCGGCCCAGTGTTTTCTGTTGCTTCTATGCGGCCCTCTGCATTCTCTGGTGTGTCTGCTGATCCTCCGGCGACAGTATCATGCGCTGCAGCCTGCCGTTAAATCTGTATGGGGGTCCCCCCCTCCGCCGTCCCGTATGGTGATCGTAGTTTGCTCCGTACGCGGGGCCCAATTGTCTCGTGGGCTCGGCGGGCTCGCGTAGTGCGCGCAGCCGAGGGCGCGCTCCAGGAGTTTCCTGCTTCGGCGCCGGCACCACCCAGCCTCCTCTGTATCTTTACCCCTGGGACTTTCACCGGTCTCAGTCTCGCACGGGGTGTGCTGTGTTGGTTTGCGGTCCTGTCGCCACTGTTTCCGCGCTTAAGGGATCGTCCGGGCAGGATCTATGGTCGGATTATTCCTCCGGGCTGCAGGAGCTACACTACAGTGCGGCCATACTGCTAGTGCGCCACCTAGTGCCCCCGAGCACCTGTTTATGTTACACAAGGACACATTCATTTTTGGTATGCACAGGGAGATTAAGTGATTTGCCAAGAATCACAGGATTTTGAGCCGATGCCGAGACTCGAACCTGGTCGGCAGCTCTGGCCGTTACGCCAAATTCTCTACCCCAAATTGCAAGGGCGTTCTTGCACATCTATCCCCGGTGAGGTCAGAAACGCCTTAAGAAGCGAATCAGAAGCTGTTACCTTCGTTACTCACCTCAAGGTCAGATTAATGAGAGAAGCACTTCACCTCAATGCTTCAGTGCAGTACAAGGGCACTTGGTGCACACAATAAGTACATACAGCCACTATACAGTGCAAATGTTACTGTTTACTGCCACAAAAGCCGGCAAAGTTCATGACTGAAAGAGGTATTGTGTTCTTCCAAACCACTGAAATGGAATATTAGAGGGTAAATATAATAGAGCAGCTGTTATCCCATAGGGTTTGTACTGCTATATGACTCATCTGTGTTAAGTACACATCTTTCCCTGTTACAGTGCTGGAGCTGGCTTAGATAGCCATACGAGAGCATTAACACCATTTAAACCTTTATTTCGGCCTCTGATTTTCTACCAGCTTACAGAAACTATTTCAGAAGACTCCTTTTCCACACAAAAACCCGTTCGTTCTTTATCCTGTATTTTTCTACAAACCTTTCCATGGCACTACTTCACAGAGGGAATACATAACTCTGCAGCAATTCAGATACCGCCCCATTGTCTGTCTAAAGTTTTAAACTGTCTCCAAGCAGATGACATTTAAAAGGGGATAAAGAAAGCAACACAGCTCACAGCAATAAAAAGAAAAGGAGGCTACTGCAGAGAATGTCTCTCTGCGGAAAAAATACAGTCTTCCGCTTTTAAATTCATGTCATTTTGTTCAAGCAAGGCCAGCATTATTATACCTACAGATGCTTTTCTCGCCCATGGTCTGCTTTGGGGTTGCTAGTTTCTTTTCAGGTGCCACAAAAACCAGGAGAAAGGTGTTTCCTGTCTAGCTGCATTAGCACTTTATCTGATGAACTCTATAAGCACTTTATCTGATGAGTTTTACAAGCTGAACTGTCATTGTATTTGTTTCTAATCATATTTTTACTTTTTTGTGAATATGGTTTTAGGAAAATGTATACGGGCAAATTGTACTTATTATGTATTTATGTACCTTTTTATGTCTTGTTTAAATAACTGGTGTTGGTACATTTATTTTTATCTTTGTGCTTTTATGGCTTTTATTAGCCAAATAAAGAATCTTTGACTGACCGACTGACTGATAGGACAAGTTTTGAAAATATTGTAAATAAAGTATTTCAGGACTTGTTTTTCGAATTGGGAACATCAAACAGAGCAAATATGTTAAACTCCAACATTCCTTATTGAAAGCAAAAAATATTTGTAGACTTCTGTATTTAAAGATAGTGATTGCAGAATCCAAAGTCGCAGTGTATCAGACATACTGAGGTTTGCAAATCTTTGCGAATCACAGTTTATAAATTTTGACCTATTCCGAATTGTCGCCCTACCTAACGATTGGTAGCCATTGGTAACCAGTGATTGGATACTAATAACAAAAGGGATTGGTCTCTTTTTGCAAAATTGAACCTGACAAGCGGCACAGCATGCAATATGTGAGTGTGGGCTGTGGGCACTGGAGACAGCTGCAAGACAGGGCTGCAAAAAAGTGGCATTTTCCAATTTCTAATGCAGGAATAGAGGTCTCTTGTCCCTCATAGGCCTCCATACCTGCATTCCAACACCTTTCAGTAAGATTTGCAAACATGTTCCTGCCCAATTAATATTAATACAGCAGGATTCTGCAAAACCACCATTTTGCACTCGCGACGTACCACGACTTCCATTGCAGTGCACAATATACAGTCTGTACTGTTAAATGAATGCCATCAATTTGCAGGAAGATCTGTGTATAAAATACAACTACTTTTACAACATACTCTGACAAAATTAAGGAAATATGACTATGGTGTCGAAGTGAGGGTGTAAAGAAAATAGGTATACATTTGACTAACTAAACCTTCACAATATGTATAGTCAGCTACTCTCAGCCTGAGCCATACCAAGTCTCTCTAGAAATGCCTACATCAACTTTCAAAAGTTTATAGTGTGCATACAACGTGCGAGTCGCCCCCCAGCGAAACAACATCCTTATCCTCACCACCCCTTAGGCACCATAGAAAGACATAAGGCAGATAGTTGGTCATCACTGCGTAGTCCTTTATTATACCTTAAAGCAGAGTAATCTTTTATTGTTCGTTGACTGAAACACTTGACCATTTATTCAAGGCATAGGTAAACCAAACAACACACGTTAGCCAAAAGAGGTAGTGTTGGAAAACGAGGCAGCATCTGTGAGGTCTGCACAAATAACATGACTACATTTGTCCTTCACTGGGAACCAAACACCCAATTGTAGCGCCTGACTCTCAGAGGGTAGCGTTGCAGAGCAGTCTGAGGCTTACTCAAGGGAGGTGGTGTGGGCTAGTAATCGCCACTTGCAGGTGCGCAGAAATAACACTCAATAATTGATTGTCCAGTCTGTACTTTGCTTTATAAAAGTAAGAGTACATTTATTAAACACACACACTACTCAATACTATGCACCAATTTACAAATATACATAAGCTGTTGGAATTACTTTGTGACATTGCATAACATCTCCACCCCTCCCGCAGGGGGGGTGGGGTCTAGTACCACCACTCCCATGTACGCACATCATCTTGCCCCCTAATGCAGTGTGTTGAGCATAACCTGGAGCGAGGGCCCTGCGCACTGGCACCATCCCAGTGGCGACCCACCCCATTACCTCAACATATACTAAAGAAAAATGGTTCTGTCGGGGTATCACTTAATTAGAACAAATAGTAACAACTTACTTGTAACTCAATTCAATAATGAAATAAATACAGATATAACACACACCAAAGATTTTTGAATCAAAATTATATTAGAAGAAAATCAAATAATAAAGTCTGTCGCAATTTATAATTTCAATTGCAATATGTGACTGTAGTGCAATAGTGACATGTGGTGAATGGTGATAAATACAATCTACTATATACAAAAACAAATGTGCAAAAAATGGGGAGGGGAAGGAAAAGATTTCATAAATGTCATTGTTATTAACACATATGCTTAAATGATCCAATAACGAATGGGACTGTGATCATCAGCGTTGCGTGGACATATACAATACGCCGACGTTTCGACCCTGTGTATCGCGCAAAAAGTGGAAGTGCATCTAGGCGGGTCTTCCTCAAGGCAGGAAAGGGGAGGAACGGTAACCCAAAAGTAGATTCCTGGGTGGCCTGTTAATGAATGAATTCTTAGTCAGGTATGGGTAGAAACTTAATTCCCAAGGAACTCCACCAAGAACCTCCTTCTCTCCGTGGTTAATGTCGAAAATTTTCCGACATTAACCACGGAGAGAAGGAGGCTTGTTTCCCAGATCACGAAATACACCGGACTGGCATTAAATCGACTCCAACCGACGGGTGGAAGTCTAATATAGCTTCTTCTGAGGCTCCAAACCGGCTGGTGGAGTTCCTTGGGAATTAAGTTTCTACCCATACCTGACTAAGAATTCATTCATTAACAGGCCACCCAGGAATCTACTTTTGGGTTACCGTTCCTCCCCTTTCCTGCCTTGAGGAAGACCCGCCTAGATGCACTTCCACTTTTTGCGCGATATACAGGGTCGAAACGTCGGCGTATTGTATATGTCCACGCAACGCTGATGATCACAGTCCCATTCGTTATTGGATCATTTAAGCATATGTGTTAATAACAAGGACATTTATGAAATCTTTTTCCTTCCCCCTCCCATTTTTTGCACATTTGTTTTTGTATATAGTAGATTGTATTTATCACCATTCACCACATGTCACTATTGCACTACAGTCACATATTGCAATTGAAATTATAAATTGCGACAGACTTTATTATTTGATTTTCTTCTAATATAATTTTGATTCAAAAATCTTTGGTGTGTGTTATATCTGTATTTATTTCATTATTGAATTGAGTTACAAGTAAGTTGTTACTATTTGTTCTAATTAAGTGATACCCCGACAGAACCATTTTTCTTTAGTATACGTATACCCAGGTTCTGAGGGACACCGGGTTGCCCCATTACGCTTAACACAACACAACACCATTACCTCAACAAGCATTAACAAATAGGTTCACCTGCCCTAGTGACACATAACCCTGACTGAGCATCTTATATTGACCATACAGTATGCACCCCTACATCTTCAGGGCTAACAGTCGGGGTTGTTCCTCACTTAAGCGCAGCAGCAAGAATACATGTTTACGCATTTCCTTAGACTGACAGTACTCATCACATTTGTTGGACATTAGAATGCGTTGCAATTACAGCCCCTAAAGGCATCACAGATGAAATCACCGGATTACGCATATACAGCCAGACACCCTAGCAGGAATGTCTGGCAACATATCCCCACTTTGCTTATGACATCACCTTACACAGGTATTTCACATTACATATGTGACCTTCAGTCCCTCTAAAAAGGAATAACCGTTAGTAAATGCAATTCTGGTGCAATTACACATCATCTACAGGAGATGCCCTTCTCCAGACATCCCCAACTCAGCCCTTCACTCCATGAAGCACTTCGCCATACACCCTCAGCTGTAGAACAAAAGTTCCAGCCCAGAAGGTGTAATAAAGCAGGCTGAGCCCTTGAGGGGTTATCCTTATCAAATCCCTAGGAAACTTAGGGTGGGACTCAACTTTGTGCTGGGGGGAGACAGCGCTTCTCCAGCAGCTCCCCCAGCACCAAGTTGGTGGTGACCCCGTCCTCCTGGGGCCACCACAAGCACCAAACCAACAGATTCTCCAATGCCTGGCAAGTCATTATGGGGCGCTTTGTGCTCCCTTGATGAATATTAGATTAGCGGCTCTCCCGCTGTGCCGGGGAGAGCCGCGATGCCGCGGGCGGCTTTCCGCCGCTTCTGCTGGCCTCGGGGGTGGGGCCCGGTCCCACCCGGACCCCCAGGTAAACTTCTTACAGCTCGGGGAGCCCACCCCCGGCCGCTCATCTCACTGGTGGGGGCCCGGTCCCACCCAGGCCCCGTGCAGCTCTCTGCTTCCTGGTCGGGACCCCCGCATGTCTCTGCGTGGGAGGGCAGCCTGGGGAGCCCACCCCGGCTGCCCCCGCCAGCTCCCCGCGCGGCCAGCACCCACGTGTGCTGCCGCGGGAGCCGGCTGAGGTCTTGAGGTCTGCCCGCTCCAGCGGGCAGACGCGTCTTCTCCCTCTGGTCCGGCTGGACCGGGGGGGAGTGCGGCGGCACTCCCCCAGCCCCCTCATTACTTCCGCGGCCCGGGGATGGGGTCCCGGGCCCCCAGGGCCACCTTCACGGGGGGCGCGATGGCGCCCCCCGGCTTTGCTTCGGGGCCCGGGGATGGAGTCCCGGGCCCCTCCTCCTCCTCGCGGGGGGGCGGCGGCGCTCCCCCCGACCTTTGTTTGGCGGCGGCCAGGGTAGGCTCCTGACACCCCGTTTGGGGGCATCTTCACGGGGAGCGCGACAGCGCTCCCCGACTTGCTCCGGGGCCCGGGGATGGGGTCCCGGGCCCCTTGGGCTCATTTTCGCGGGGGGGCACGATGGCGCTCCCCCAACTTTACTTCTTCAGGGCCCGTGGATGGGGTCCCGGGCCCCTGGGCATATCTTCGTGGGGGGCGCGACGGCGCTCCCCCGCCCCCCCTCCTCATGCATCACCAGGGGCCAGGGTGGGCTCCTGGCCCCCTTCTGGAGCCACTTCACGGGGTGCGCGACGGCGCACCTCGACTTTCCCTCTTAGGGGGGCAGCCCCTGGGCCCTGACCCACCCCGGGGGCAGTTTCCAGACCGGCGGCAGAGCCCCACGTGCTTCGTCGTCGGTCCCATCAAAGGTCAAAGGTCGCGTACCTTCTGGGGGGCATATCTCAGCCCCCAGGGGTCCGATTTCCTCCATTTTCGTGTCTTCTTGCTCCTGGCGGCGGGCCCCAGCCCCTGGGAGCACTCTTCTTCGCCCTCCGGGTCTCCCAGAGGGTGCATTCTGCAGGGAGCGGTCTTCACTAGCTCCCTGCGCCAGACTTTCGCCTGGCTCTCCTCCTGGGCCTCTCTTCTCCCTACGCAGAGGCCCCTGCTTCTGCGCACCAGTCCTGGGCTCTTCTTCTGGCGCTGTTAGGAGCCTGGGGGGCAGTCAGGGGGTTCCTCCTTCCAACTGCCCATTGCCAGGCTCCAGCACCTTCTGCCTCAGCAGACCACACCCCAGAGAGAGCTTCTCTTCCTGTGCAAGCACTTTTTAAAAGTTGAGTAGGGGGCTGGCAGGAAGTCTCTGTTGGTCCTATCAAACAGCGACACATCACTTCCCTGCCCCTGCTCCCTCCTTCTTGTCCAGCCTCTGGGCTGGTTCAAAATGGCGTCGTCCAGGGTCTCTGGCCACATGGTGTCTGAAACACGAGCCCTTCCCTCCTTGGTGCAGCCTGGTGCCTGGCACCAGTGATAGCTGCTGATGGATGAGCCTGTAGCCCCACCCATCTTCTTCTTCCTGGAGAGGAGGCCTTAGCTTGTGGAAGAAAGGTTATCAATCCATCCAGCTGAGGTCAGCCCTCAGCCTGGCCCTGGTTATGACTGACTCAGAGAAATGTGACATTTCTGGATGACCCAAAAGCAGTACAAATATGACTTTGGACTCTGCAGAATACTTCTTTTCACATCCGCTACAGTGGACTTCAGTGCGTGTCTGGAATCTGTAGGCCTTAGGAAAGTTAATCTAGCACATGGGCTCCACATCCCCATAGGGGAATAATGAAGTGAAAAACACAGTAAAACACACTGACTTTCCCTGGCATGTTCCTTCCCAGTGTATAAGGCCTATTCCGTGTCACCACCCACTTCTGCATAAGTCCCGCCACACCATTCACTTTGTAGCTGCTCCTGGACTGCGCGCGCCAGGAATCTCTCCTGCGCAGCCCGTACACGTGTGCACACGCATGTACACAGGTGTCTGCATGTAACCAGCCCGGTGCCCCTTACTCCAGCTGCTGCGCAGCGGCCTAGTCAAGCTAGGGGGACACCAGTAAAATTCACATGCAGTCTCTTTCATCATGAGTTCACTGTGGGTGAGTCCCAACTTATGAGGCTCTCCCACAGTAAAAGCTCAACAAATAGGTGCTCAAAAAGCGAAAAATCCGGGCGGCCCAGAGTGTCAGAACCACCTTCTAACAGGTAGGTTATTTCAATTCCAAAGAATACATTTTGCAAAAGATATTATTTACATTCTAGACATGGCCTTAGCCATCAGGATATCAAGACACGCACTTTGGTAATGAATCCCCTTGTGCTTGCTGTGCCAGCAGGCCCCAACTTGCACAGTTTTTTATCAGTAGTAACTTTCAGTCCTCCATCCCAGAGAGAGGCACTACCACCAGGGCACTGCTTACGCCTTGGCCCCACCGGGCTTCCTGAACACCGGATACCCCCTCCAAAGTTTCTTAACACACACACAGGCATCTCGGGTAGGGCAGGGGAGTCCAGGACCACCAGCAGGTCAGTCCCCCCTCCCGCCAGCCCAGAGCCCCCATTGAATGCTCGCCCTGTTCCAGGGTCAGACAGTCCATGCCAAAAAAGGAGTCCACACCATTTTTTTTGCCCGGGACCCCGCCACAGGGCGAGGAGCTTACTGGCGCTCTTGCCCTCCCCCACCTATAGCTTGATCACCTGACCCTACTGCCATGGCCCCTAGAACCGTCTGGATGCACAGTTCGAGCCCTTTGTTAGACAGATGCACACCATCTGGTAGCTATAGCTCTGTATTGGATGCCTGTATCAGACCAAACCACAGACACTGTAGCCCCGCAGAGGTAGGCTTTTCCAAAGAATACATTTTTTGACAAAGATTGTATTTCCGTTCCAGACATGGCCTTAGTCATCAGGATATCAAGACATGGACTTCGGTCATGAATCCCCCTGTGCTCGCTGTGCCAGCAGGCCCCAACTTGCACTGTTTTATCAGCAATAACTTTCCAGTCCTCTATCCCAGAGGCACTAGCACCAGGGCACCGCTTAACGCCTTGGCCCCACCGGGGTTCTTGAACCCCGGATACCCCCCAAAGTTTCTTACCACACACACCAGCATCTCAGGTAGGGCAGGAGAGTCCAGGACCGCCAGCAGGTCAGTCCCCCCTCCCGCCAGCCCGTAGCCCCCATTGAATGCTCGCCCTGTTCCAGGGGTGATCCAGTCAATAACTTAGCGACTGCCTGATTCAATTTCTTCACTGATCTGTTCACCGCTTGCGTAGGTACGCCCTTGGCCCGAACACGATGTGGAATTACCTCTGACCGAAATATCACTGTGCCCGGCAGGAGGTTCCTTACCCACGAAAACATAGAGAAGGTCAATAAGACTCTCGTCCAAATAAAATACTGTAACCAGCATGAATTGGCGGCCTCTGGTCAAGATGTCGGCCATGAAGTGAACCAGTAACCCCGACTGGGTCCGACCGACTGCCTGGGAATACCTAACCCTGGGGCCATCGGAAATTAACTCCTGTGGCCCTCGAAGGTTTCTACCCTCTGTGTTGAAAACTAATGCCCTCCAATTGTGTTACCTTCCTACTCAGAAGCAGACTTTGGCTGCGAAGAAGAATAAGTCCTGGGCCTCTGTTTGCTCAGAAGCGCCAACCAATATTATGAATATCAAGTATGTTAAGATCAGGGATGCATAACCCTGCATTCAGGTAAAAATTCCCTTTCATACCTGTTGGACCCCCCCCTTTCACCTCACACTGACACCAGGAACCAGGGTGCTGGTAAGCCCTATCAGCAACCCCTGGCACCAATTAAGCAGTACCCAACCTTCTTTTTCTGAAATAGGGGTCCAATGTTGACCGTCTCACTGCAATCCTGGTAGGTGGAATCACACCCTGACCTTTCCCTGTATCTCTAATTACAGATAGAGTGGAATTTCTGCTCTGCAGGGAAGCAGATCAAAGGACAGCGTCTTATCCCTTACCCCACTCTGCTGCTCAGAATGTGAAACCCTGACCATAACTCTCTCTGCATATTCCGTTACGGGAGGTGACCACCACGCGTAAACCGCACATCACTAGTGACTACCGTCGTTACTGCAGCTTCAAGAAGGCTCCTGTCCCTGGGAAGCTGCTGGGGATACACTTGTTGTTGTCAGGGAACATCCCATTGCTCTTAGGGTCTGTTCATCTATGCATTCCTTACTGTCCAGCTGGTTAAAAGAGTTACTGTCGACTAGGGAATAAGGAACTGAGCTGAAGAGAAAGCTATCTCTACGAGTCGGCGGAGGACCCAAAGCCCACTCTATGTTGATTGTGTTGTACTCCCTCAGTTACTCACTAAAGACTGCTGACCTAAAAAAAGAAAAAAGGGACTCCGCATATAATTATTTGGCAATTAAGTCAAGCTACCCTAATCTTGATTGAATCTTAGCAATTCCCCACATTGCAACCGAGTTTCGGGGGGGGCATCCTGTGAATTATTTCACTATATATCACAAAACTTTATTTGGATGGGCTTTTAAATGCATTTCCTTCATTTCAGGGATATGCTCGCTGCAGCTCACATGGAGCTGGTTAACAGAAGTACTTCCAGTGTAGGGCAGCCAACTTGGTGCCACCCCTGAGGTGGTTAGGCCAAAACTGTAAAACAACCCACCATGTGCTTATCCAAAGCACCCCTGTAAGAAAAGGGGTATGCCCCTCTTTGCATCAGCATGTGTGCTATTGCGATTTGGGAAGTCATGTGTATTTGACAGACTCTTATTACAGATGGATATTCATAAGAAAGCAAGCTCCTGAGTGCTACGCCAGGACACCTTCCTGGGTGATAGTGTGCTCCAACAAAGCTGCATAACATAACGTATAGCCATAGATTGCAACATTCTTACTTGTTGTTCTTGTTGTATTGCCCTGGGAGATTCATCCGGACACCTGGGGAGATGATCTAGTCCTAGACTACCTACCCCACCCCCCTAGAGAGAGGGGCTTTGACCTCCTGCCGCAAAATGGCAGGCGTTAGCGCCCAGCGCAAAATTTTGCCAGTGCAGCTGTGGGTATGACTTAGTGATGGCCGGTACTCAAATGTGATAGTTTTCATGGGGGAAGTTTCCAAGCGCTATTGCGTAATGCCAAGCACAAAATCACAACAAATCGCCAAACCAAAAAGAGTAAGAAAATAGAGAGGCAATGTTAAGACCTGATAGAAACACCTTATCAGAGCCGCAAGGATCGCCACAGAATCATTTGCCTTGTTGGGCATCTGTTGCCACTGCACAACGCACTAACCCCGACCTCGAACTCACCGCTGCTTAATACGCAGGATCAAATGTAGTAGCTGGCAGCCTGCGAGGTCATGAACCACTCCTTCCTTGTAACTGTGCTTTATACCAGCCGTCGGATTTTGAAGCCCACCCGCGAGTACCGCAGCTATCACTTAGCTAATTTGGCAGGCGTTTATTCAACGTTGGAAGGATGAGAGGCTAAGTGAACCTAGCCTGGAGGCTCGAGGCTGCCATCCAGGATCCTGGATGACGCCCTGCATCCCCCCCATATGAGCCAGAGCCCGCCCGTGAGTCAGCTCACTTTGATATACACAGTTAAAAAACCCGGAGTGAATACCATCACCATGCATTAAAACCCAAGATTTGTATATCGCTGCAATTCGCCCATGAGGGTCTCATGGTGCTGAATAGCCCAAGCAGGTATATTAGGTATTTTTTCCCCCGAAACACAGAATGTTGATGCATAGACTCGAACCTGGTTCCCACTGGCACCCAGGTCCGCAGTTCAGGCCGTTGTCCCACATCCTCTCCCTAGCAGGCTATCTAATTATTTAAAGGAGAAAACATTCCTGAGGAGACAGGAGCCTTAAAAGTCTAGGGTCCATAGCAAAAATTGCCCCTCATGATATGGCCTTTTGACCAACTTTGTCCAGGTTAACATCTACGGCCTCGCCCCCGGCACCGCTCTGAAGCACTATAATATTTGATAGAGTTGAGCGATTGCTCTGCTATCTTTAGACTTTGCCGGCGGTGAGAAACCTTGGCGCCACTGAGGGGGAGATTTATTTATTCTCCGCATACCATTACTGCTACACAATGCCAATGGTCGTTCTAAGCCCTGCATGCCGACTCAATCGTAGTTCAGAGAACCATTACTGCCACACAATGCCAAAGGACGTTCAAAGCCCTGCATGCCGACTCAATCGTAGTTCAGAGGAAGCATTGTAGCATTGAGCCAACCCAGTGTCTCCCACCGGCCCAACCAGTTCTGTATACCTAACAGATCCTATACCGGTCCTTGAGCTCAACGTTCTTACCATACAATTACCCCCGCTTTATCTAAATGCACCATTCATTTTTGTCTAATATAAGAAACTGCCGCATTTACTGAGACGGCCCGACGGAGTCGTTCCTATTTGGGTAAAACCCATCTGAACACCGCCATCCTTGAAGGGTTAAAGGCACACGTAGGTTATATATTGCCTAAACTCTGTCACTGGGCTCCACTCGCTGTTCCAAAACATCCCAGCCCAAACCGTTCTTGAGCCCTGGAAGCGTTTCTCCTATTTTGGCACATAACAAACCTGTTGATACCAACATGACCTAGACGTCTTACACCATGTCTCCCGGCAGCCCGTGACGATCTTCAGTTCGCTCTGCCTTGCCTCACGCTTCTCGCTGGCCGACCTCCTCCGGATACGCCGGTCAACTTCCTGGAATCGCGCTGCCGCCATCTCCACGAGGTGGTCCCGACATGAAATAAAGACAAAGCAGAAATTATATCCGGTCATGAAACAGTGTGCATATTGCGCTGCAACCTGTTTTCTGTCAAAACAACTATGGAGCCATTACTGCTATAATAAGCACATCACCTCCTTGGCTACGCTAGTGGCCGTCCCCCCCACTGTGCCTCACCATTGGGTTTACCTATTTCCGCTTCCCAATCAGCGTGCTCCATCGCGACACCGCTCCCAGCGCTCAAGAAAATTATCCGGGGCACCGGGAATACTTACCACCCTTATGCCCCAGCATATCTCTTCATGTCATTAAAATTACTGCGGTCTCTCACATAACCAGGGCACCAAGTCTACTTACGAACCGAGTGCTCCGGATTAACATGCCATTAAAAAACCCAGACCGAATCTCCGATCATGCACTGCTGTATATTAAAACATCAACCATGCAAAGCGCGGGCGCGCCGCCTAGACCCAGGGCACTGGGGATACTCACTACCCTAATGCCCAGGATTAGTCCTGAAAGATTCATGCAAAGGTATCAGAGTGCTAAACACAAGCACCAGTTACGTTACGGGCGGTCATATTTATTTTGTTTGGAACTGATTTGCCCAGAATCACAGAATATTGCGCATCCCTGCCGAGACTCGAACCCCCCACGACGACCCCTTACCCGAGCATCCGTGACACCGTATCACCGAACCAGTTTTACAACACCTTGAACATATTTTAAAAATACCTCTCAAAGACCCGACTATGTTGTGAGGCCCTCTCCCTTTCTCTGATGCAGTGAACCAGCCTACTAACCTGCGTCCTTTTCCACTGATAGCGCTTTGAAACACCACCTACTGGGAAACCACTCGAGCACTGCCGCACCACGTGGACGAACTGGAACACCGATTCCATTTGCTGTAACTTGTTGCTGATCTGCCGCCTCCGGAGCTGCTGGAAAGGACAAAAAAGGGTTTCCCTGCCTCTCACGCCGCTTTTATCCTTGCCGGGGGGAGGAAGGCGACCACCTGCGCCCTTTGATGACGTCGAACGGGGGCCGCCCGCAACACTCTTCGCTTCCGGCCCCCAACCCGCCTCCTGCTGGAAGGACAGAAACAATACCGGCTCCCGCACGAGATGCCACTAAGGGCGCCACGCCCCTAGGTGCGGGTGGCGCCGATCAAGATTCCAACTCTGCAGGAAGCGCCAGGAGATGCAGAAAGCAGCATTCATAATGAAAACCATTCAAGAGATTATTGAATGTCAGACTACTTGAATTTAAAAATATTAGGAATTCATTCATTTGTTGTGAATACATTTCAAGAATAGGAACAATTTGTTAAGCTTTATAAAAAGAAGAAGATTTATTCTATGGCTCAATTGCAGTGTATGACAGTAAAACAACTGTTGCAGTGTAAGGGACATTTCACATACAATGCCACCAGTGGTGCTAAGATAAATGTAGACAAAGTGGGTAAACATCGTTTTTTTGCTGTACATTATTATGTTGGAACATACTTCAATATTGTTCTGAAACACCTGAATGATAAACGTAGTTTTACTAAATAAGCCCTAATGTTGGTGCTGTTTTTCAGTGCTGTTCTGTGGAACCTTGGATCCTTGATTCAGGGTGAAGTCCCACTCACAGTTCCTCGGCAGCTTCTCGCCTCTTGTGTGGATGTCATCCAAGAACCGGATACCCCAGTTCAGGAGTCATGCTCTGGAAGGCGAGACTCAGACCCGAGTGAGTAGCAAACTCTTCCGATGGTCCCCGGTCAATTAGCAAAAAGTACAGTTGTAGTAAGAAGCAGGAATACTCGTTTTTGTGATCCAGATAATTTCCCAATTGCCACCTAGCAACATGTGCATTTTTATAATGTGGACCAGGATGCCATGGCACAAGTTGGACCCTCATGAATGGGAAATAATTCACAGGAATACGTGCTTGCACACCAATTACAGCATCTTGCCACTTAGTCCTGGCAGGAATCCAAGTTTCTCATGCCAAAACGTAGAAACAAAAATAATCGTGCTGGTGAAAATTGTAATTCTGTTTTGCAAGTGGCTCCTGTTACTGTCTGAATCCAGATTACTGCCCTGCTTGCAAATCTAAAAAAATAAGCAAGAAGTGTCGAAAAGCAACTAAGGAGGATCTAATTTTTCGTGGTTAGATTACCAGATAATGCTTCTATGTCTGTAAATAATGTCACCTGTCTTGCAAGAATAAACTTACCTATCTTTGTTTAATTCAGAACCCCCAAACCGATGCCGCTTACGCCAGCCTCAAAACAAGATGCGTTATAAGTTAAAAATTAAATAACGATTATCAATGCATAACTGACCACATTATAAAAAAAATTATAAATACAGAATTATATTTTTTATTAAAAAAACAGCGATTTTGTCCATGTCCAACAATAACAAATGGATTTATTTAAAAACAAAAAGTTCAATACATTCATCTGCACAATTAAACCTAGAGAAAAAGAGTAGCCTGGTCAACTAAGTTATAATTTCAAGGTCATACAGGGACATAAGTAGGATAACAGGTGCACCTTTTTAAACCATTTTGGCTTTTACAAATTGTTAATGATGCTTCTTCGGGATGAAAATGATAATATTTCTTCACAGAGGCAATCTCAGTTCCTTATGGCAATAGGGTAGTAAATCGATCTAAAATAATATTTTAAAACGTCAGAAAACACAGCAGAACACCTTCTAACGTGATGTATGTAAGATAAAGTGCTCCATCGCGTAGGCTGTGGTAAGACCATATCCTCATACCTATTGTCTACCGTGTTGATGAATGATGTCATATTAGAGCTCACGACCTCAGGTGACATCATCAAACAAACCAACATTGTAGAATGCCTATTGTTAATGAATGTCATAAATACAGAACTGGGCAAAGACAACAGTTTTTCTCTCTTCACTGGATGTCCTCTTTAATAAAGCAACAAGCACTTTTGTACCTGATGCTTTTTTCATGGTAGTGCCTCCAGGGGACAAGAAATCTAGAAAAAACAAGAGTGTCTTATTCAATGTACATCATTTAAAAACAGGAACTTATATGCTACTATTGTAGCTTTCCTAAGGGCACATACGTGCTTCCTAACAGCACTAGTGCTGCAAAAACATGTATATTGCTCCAAGTGAGTCACAATTAATACAAAACTGACGTCATAAATGTCTACATTATGTTAAGCATCTATAACATCGCAGTGTTGTAGTAAGTGATTAAATGCTTCAATGTGCTTCATGTAGGTGAGGAGACACAATGTTGATGTTATAATTGCAACAATTTCGACTTCACAAAAAAAACTAGTTGCCCTGTATCATCATGGAAAGTAGACGTGGAGCTAAAATGGTAAATCTGCATTTCTCTATGCCTACTTCCCTTGGCTATATACTTTACAATATACTGCAACTCAATAATGTGGAGACAATATTTGTGCAGCTCGATATTTCTGTAGCCAGTATTGAGACATACAATCTTTGTGTCTGGGATATACAGGATTACACATCTCTTAATAGCATCTTGCTTTAGAAACAAATGCGAGAAGGTTATTCCCTCTGGATCGCTTTTCCTTCTTTTATTAAAGAGATCAAAAGCAAAATTCATGCCGCTATAAAGGTGCATCATTTTAACTTAGAGACAAAGGATGTGTCTAATTTGATCTGTTAACAGTGCCTATAAAACACCTACTTCATTAAAAATAGTGCAGCCTTGTATATTTAACCACATGTATGTTTACACTTAGGTGTAAGTCTCTTCTCTTTTTGATATTCACCATTTCCAGGTGGAGATTTAAATCTACTTGCTGACTTGCATGTCTCGACTCCATTCAATGAGGGGGGAAGCCTCCTACTGACCTTGCTCTTAATCTTGTCATGTGCAGCCAAACAGCCCCCCCATGCAGCTGTGTACAGCCTTAGAACTCTTTAGTGAGAAGTTGACCACAGACCTGCAATCAATCAAGCATGGGTGGTGATCCACCTGCTGCACATGGCCTTCAGGTGTGCACAGCTAGAGTTGGCTGTAGGGCCTTGGCTCTAGCCAGGCCCTGCAACCAACACAGCTCCAGTAGCCAATCCTGTGCAGCGCATGGCCTTTGGCTGTGCACTGAAAAGGGCTGGCAACAAGGTCTGGTCTCTGGCAAGGCCTTGTTCAAACTCCTGTGGGCAGCCAACCCTCCAATGTGCAAGGCCTTTGACCGTGCACAGCAGGGGGTCGATTTCAGGGCCTGGCCTCTGGCTAGGCCCTGCACCCATCCTCTATGAGCAGCCAACCTACTGTTGGCAGCCAAGCCTCTGCGGATCCTCAATCCACCTTTCAATGGGGAGAGGAGTTGGCCTAACGGCTAGGGCGGTCGACCTCAAATCTGGGGAACCGGGTTCGAGTCTCGGCAAAGGACGCGCAACATCCTGTGATTCTGGGCAAATCACGTAATCTCCCCGTGCCTAACAAAAAATGAATGTGTCCTCATGTGACACAACTGGTGCTCGTGTAAGCGTTCTGATCCCGATACCTCGGGTCAAGTTTGCGCTATATAAAACTCTGTTTAAAAAAAAAGAATATTCTTTTTTCATTTTTTTCACCAGTACCACGGTACTCCTGCGGTACCGTTGCTCAAGCTTCTCCTCCATGGTACCAAAGTACCGGGCTAGCATCCCCAGTGAAGCTTGCACAGTATTCTGGGACCAATGTATGAGACGTTTGAGCATAGGCTCCTGCAGGAGAATCATGTTACCTTACTGGAGAACCGTGCTGGATCCATTGGGAGTACCGTTGGCACAAATAGTTTTTTTTAGTTTTTGGCATCCGTTGGGGGTTCTTGGGGTCTCCCCCCCTGCAAATGCCACCGGCCCCCTTATATTAATTTTTTTAAACAAATCAACAATATTTGAGGACTCAGTGTTGTTGAATAAATCACTCCTGCTAACACATACCAGCTCACAAGTCTTGGAAGTGTGCAAGACTTTTGAGCTGGTATGTGTTAGCGGTATCCCTCATTCTGGACCCTTGTCGGCCAGCGTTTTGCTGTACACGAAGGAGATGACCATATTTTTGTAGCTATCAGTATTTTTCAGACAGGAGTTGTTGGTCTGGATTTGCTTTAACCCCTTCGCTGCTAGGCCTTCCCCCCCCCCCTGTGCTAAGCCTTTTTTTGGCTATTTGGGGTAGTTCGCACTTAGGCCCCTGTAACTTTTTGGCCACATAAGGTATCCACGCCAAATTTGCATCCTTTTCTTCCAACATCATGGGGATTTTTAAGGTACCCAGGGTATGTTAATTCCCCTGGAGGGGACCCAGAAATTAGCCAAAATACAGCTACATTTTTTTTGGGGGGGGGAAAAATGGGCTACAGATGAAAGCGTCTGGGTTTTTCCCTGCAAATGGTATCAACAAAGGGGTTGTTGTGCTGAAATCACCATCTTCCCGGCTTTCAGGGACAAGCAGACTTTTGGCAGAAAACCAACATTTATTACACAATTTTGGCATTGTACTGGGAAATAGCCTATTTTGCTATTTCTTGTGCTTTCAACCTCCTTCCAGTTAATGGTAAGAATGGGTATGAAAGCAATGATGGATCCTAGAAAGCTATACATTTCTGAAAAGTAGACAAAATTTGGAATTCAGCAAGGGGTCATTTGTGTAGATCCTTCAAGGTTTCTTATAGAAACTAACAGTTGAAAATAGGAAAAATTGAAAATGAGTTAAAGAAACCAGTCATTTGTGCCAATGTTTTCACCTGTAACTTCTACTAAGTATGACAGATGTTTGAATGCAATATACAGTTACATCCGCCGCTGGATCCTTCTGGTTGTGGGGATATATAGGACTTGTAGGTTCACCAAGAACCCGAGGAACCCAGAGCCAATAACTGAGCAGCGTCTTGCAATGGTTTTTTATTGTGTACCGGGTATATAGCAATTCATTTGGAAAAATATAGACAGGGAAAAATCGGTATGAAAGACACCTATGTATTTCTGAAATGGGAACAAAATATAGAGTTTAGAAACAGTAGCTATTTGCACATCTCCAAAATTGTGGGTACCCATACTTGCATGTGAATTATAGGACATTATTCAAAGTGACTTCTTTTTTACACATTGTCTTACATTTGGAAGGCAGAAATGCATTGAAAGTCAATAGGTAATAACAGTTGCTCTACAATTCTGTGTTCCCCTAAGTCTCCCAATAAAAATGGTACTTCACTTGTGTGGGTAGGTGTAGTGCCCGCGACAGGAAATGGCCCAAAACGCAACGTGGACACACCACATTTTTACAGTTAAAACGGACCCTTTTTTTGCAAACTGCCTAGCTGTAGATTTTGAACCTAGCTCTGCCGGCACCTGGGGAAACCTAACAAACCTATACATTTTTGAAAACTAGACACCCAGGGGAATCCTTTATGGGGTGACTTGTCTGGCTTTCACCAGGTTCTGTTACCCAGAATCCCTTGCAAACCGCAAACTTTGTAAAAAAACCCCACATTTTCCTCACATTTCTGTGGTGGAAAGTTCTGGAATCTGCGGGGATCCACAACATTCCACCCACCCCGCATTTCCCAAAGTCTTCTGATAAAAACGGTAACTCACTTGTGTGGGTAGGCCTAGTGCCCGCGACAGGAAACGGCCCAAAACACAACGTGGACACACCACATTTTCACAGTGAAAACGGACCCTTTTTTTGCAAAGTGCTCACTGTAGATTTTGAACCCTAGCTCTGCCGGCACCTAGGGAAACATAGCACACTTATACATTTTTGAAAACTAGACACCCAGGGAAATCTAGGATGGGGTGACTTGTCTAGCTCTCACCAGGTTATGTTACCCAGAATCCCTTGCAAACCTCAAACATAGTAAAAAAAAACGCATTTTCCTCACATTTCTTTGGTGGAAAGTTCTGGAATCTGTGTGGATCCACCAAATTCCACCCACCCCACATTCCCCAAAGTCTTCTGAGAAAAATGGTATCTCACTTGTGTGGGTAGGCCTAGTGCCCGTGACACGAATCGGCCCAAAACGCAACGTGGACACACCACATTTTCACAGTGAAAACTGACCCTTTTTTTGCAAAGTGCCTAGCTGTAGATTTTGAACCCTAGCTCTGCCGGCACCTAGGGAAACCTAGCAAACCTATACAGTTTTGAAAACTAGACACCCAGGGGAATCCAGGATGGGGTGACTTGTCTGGCTCTCACCAGGTTCTGTTACCCAGAATCCCTTGCAAACCTCAAATTTTGCTGAAAAAATCGTATTTTTCTCACATTTTTGTGTGGGAAACTTGTAGGATCACCGGGCTGACACAAATGTCCTACCACCCAGCGTTCCCCCCGGTCTCCCGATAAAAATGGTACCTCACTTGTGTGGGTGGGTCAAGTACCCGCAACAGGCAAGGGCCCTAAACGTATTGAGCAGACTTCAAAATTACCTATCACAAAACAACCTGGTTTTGCAAGGGGAGTCACCTGGGTTTTTGGCCGCGGGCTCAGCGG
Source organism: Calotriton arnoldi (assembly GCA_963921515.1). NCBI lineage: Eukaryota > Metazoa > Chordata > Amphibia > Caudata > Salamandridae > Calotriton > Calotriton arnoldi. The sequence goes on from CAWUFW010001273.1 coordinate 259,541, forward strand.
CCATCTAGGGAAACCTACCAAACCCAAACATTTCTGAAAACTAGACACCCTGGGGAGTCCAGGGAGCTAATTTTCCTCAGTTTTCTGTGTGGGAATGTTGTGGGATCACCGGGCTGAGACAAATTTCCTACCACCTAGCGTTCCCCCAGGTCTCTTGATAAAAACAGTACCTCACTTGTGTGGGTAGGCATAGTGGCTGCAACAGGAAATGGCCCAAATCGTACTGTGGAGACTTCAAAATTACCTATCACAAAGCTACCTGGTTTTGCAGGGGGGGCACCTGTTTTTTGGCCCCGGGCTCGCGGCCATCTCGGGAAACCTACCAAACCCACACATTTCTGAAAACTAGACACACTGGGGAGTCCAATGAGGTATGGCTTGCATGGATCCCCCAACGTTTCCCTACCCAGAATCCTCTGCAAACCTTAAATTTAGCTGAAAAAAATCCATACATTTTTGCGTAGGATCACTGTGCCGGCACAAATGTCCTACCACCCAGCATTCCCCTTGCTCTCCCAAGTAAAATGATACCTCACTTGTATGCAGATCAGGGGCTACTGCCCCCATCTGCCTCCTGGGGGGGCAGAAAGACTGTGGCATCTTTTTTGGGGGGGGGGGGTATTGGCTTACCCTTTCTGGGCAGCCCCCACCCCTGAATTTTGAAAAAAAATTACCCCGGTGCCTAGTGGGCTTTCTGCCCCCAACTGCCTCCCGGGGGGGCAGAGATACTGTGGTAATTTTTTGGGGGAAGGGGCATTGGCATGCCCATTCTGGGCAGCCCCCACCCCTACGTATAAAAAACAAAACAAATCCCTGGTGCCTAGTGGGCTTTCTGCCCCCCCAGGGGGCAGATCAGGGGCTACTGCCCCCATCTGCCTCCTGGGGGGGGCAGAAAGACTATGGCATTTTTTTTGTGGGGGGGGGGTGGGGGCATTGGCATGCCCACTCTGGGCAGCCCTCGCCCTGAACTTTGGAAAAAAAATCCCTGGTGCCTAGTGGGCTTTCTGCCCCCTACCCGGGACAGGCAGATAAGGGGCTATTGCCCCATCTGCCTCCCAGGGGGGGCAGAAAGAATGTAGCATTTTTTTGGGAGGGGCATTGGCATGCCAATTCTGGGCAGCCCCCACCCCAATGTATATATAAAAATAAATCCCTGGGGCCTACTGGGCTTTCTGCCCTGGGGGGCAGATCAGGGGCTATTGCCCCATCTGCCTCCTGGGGGGTCAGAAAGTCTTATGCCTTCTTTGGGGGGGGCAGGGTGGGGGCATTGGCATGCCCCTGGCATATAAAAAAAATCCCTGGCGTCTAGGGTGCTTTCTGCCCCCCCAGGGGGGCAGATTGGGGGCTACTGTCCCCATCTGCCCCCCAGGGGGGCAGAAATGCTGTCTGGAAAAATGTTATGGGGGAGCAAAGGCCCTTGCCCAAGGGGCCGCTCCCCCCTCCTTGGTGGCTAGTGGGTGGATCCCTGCTTGGGGATCGCTCTCCTGGGGTGATCTCCAAGCAGGGGTCCACTAGTGAAGGGTACCATTGGAAAGGGGAGATTCTTCCCTTTCCAACGATTCCTCTCCCATGTTTTTCGGGTGCTCGGGGGCTGAGATAGCCCCACAAGCACCGAAACTGTGAAACTGAAACTAAGTTTCAGTTTCGTTTCATTGTAATGACGACAGCGCGCCGATCATCATTACAATGAAAACCCTAACCATGCTTTGGGAGGTTGGGGAAGCTCTTCCCCACCTCCCAAAGCAAAAAAAAATGCCATGAGCACACTTGCGCTTATGACAGAACCATTCCGTCATGAGCATGGAAGGGGTTAAAGGATGCTAGTATTTACAGGAGTGATTTATTCAACAACACTGAGTCCTGAAGATGGTCTCATGGATCTAATTGGCCATCGAAGACCAAAACGTCGACTTAACTTCCTATATAACCTCAAATATTGTTGATTTGTTTTTTTCTGTGTTATATCTCATGAATGTTAAAGCTTGGATAAGCTGGGATTCCACAAGATGTTAATGCTATTTGTGTTAAAAGGAGTGACTGCACTTCCACTTATCCCATGTTCAAAGAAACTGAAACCGATGAAGGGATACTCTGGAGGTGCCAGTGTTGTTATGTTTGTATACAAATGTGCATAATATTTAAACAGAATATGAAGTAAAAAGAATAACTTTATCTTCTGTATACCCATGAGTATGATTTCTATTTCATTGGATAAATCTTTCGGATCCATATTGTGGACCGACGTTGAGTAGTATTGTAATAGTTTGGATGAAAATATTTCCTCAAGGAATATTCTACGTATACTTAATATTGTACCCAGTTCCTTGGGGAAAATTGGGTTGCCCTATTTTGTTCTAGACTTTTAGAAAGTTGGCATTTTTCTAACTAAATTTTCTGGCAGCTTCCAGCTGCCTGGACTGGTGATGGCTCTCCCACTGGGAAAAGCTAATTGGATCCAGATAATGCACAAAAGAGCTTAGGTATCGACAGGATGGGTTTTCTTGACAGGTTGGCTGGGGGACTAGTTGGGACTCTCCCCTTATTACTTCAAAGGGTCTTTCCCCACCACACACAAAAAGACCAGTAACACCAGCCTTTTGTGTTACTAGCTCGGCCGGACCAAACCCAGGAAAGCTGGAAGGTTAGACAAAGGGGGAATTCACCACTTACAAGTTGGACTGCGCATAAAAGTAGCAGCCCAGAACATGAAGGAGAGCAAGACTCTCGAATTGGTCTGTGACAGCGACAACACCATGGAAAGTTGGAAAGACAAGCCCCCTGATGCCCTAGGACTCTGTCTACAGCTGACCCCAGGACTAGTGGGCATGTCAAGGGGCCATTGCTGCTGGTGCCCAACACCTCCTGAGGACCAGTTTGGGGAAGACTTGGACTCCTGCATGACCTCCAGGATTTACAAATACTTCCAAGGTTGGAACTTTTATTCTACAGCCTGGGCCTATGGTGATCTCTAGCGGATGGTTCTATGGCTGTAGGTTATGTGACCTACATGTGTACAAAAAAAGACACAGACATATGTTTGTTTTCAATCTTCCATTGAAAATATACTCCTGACAGTGATTTTAGATACATATTACAATGTTTCATTGACAATAATGGTTGCATTTAAACATTGTTATTGATATCTGTGATATTTACCATGTGTTTATTGTTTTTTAAATGTGTCGATCCCTTGACAAAGTCAATAGACTTGCTTAAATGTAAATGTAATGTAAATGTAAATGTACTGATATGTTGATCAATTGCCAAAGCCATAGTACATACCTTCTATGTTGTTATGATGTCCCTTTGACACAGCCAATAGGCCTGGTTCATATAAAGTGATACCACCTACATTGTGATGTTCTATCTGATTTACGTGTGTGAGTGGGGTCATGACCCAATATGTGTCAAATATGATTTCAGAATGTCACCAAAGGTATTTTCAATCTGCCTGATTTATAGATTTGTAAATTAATGTGTAGTATTTAGAAGTATGTGTGTAATAAATATACATTTCCTTTTTCAAAGAAAAGACACTGACTGGACAATCATTCATTGATTGTTATTATTATGCACCAGCGAATAGATTACTATCCCACACCACCTCCCCTGAGTAGACCTTGGACCGCTCTGCTCCTCTACCCTGAGAGAGTAAAGTGCTCCAGTGGGTGCTTGGTTCCCAGAAAGGGGAAATTGTGGACCTTTTACTTGTGGAGGCCTCTCCTCTTGCACAACTAATAACCCAATTTCTTACAATCACTTTTTTGATGACATCTGCAAATTATGCAGCGTATGGTGGATTTACAGGCAAGTGTGGTAACTCTATTCCTATGCAGAAAATGCTGCGTCTGCAGTATTGCATAAATCCACAGGCCCTGGATATATCGTACTTTGTGCCCACATGTAAATACTGATTCACCAGAAGTCGGTACTTGAGGTTGCATATATTAAACTTACCAGAGCCCAAATTATTCACGAACAGCTTAAGTTCCATTGTGTTGTTTACCATAGTGCAGGTAAATACATAAGACCATGATTTGGGCCTTTCTGGCTTGCCTTAATTTCACTGTTTGTGTTTTTCTAAGCTGGAAAGCTATGGCTTGTGAAAAACAATGCACTTGGGACTAATATGTTTGTGCGACCTCAAAGCTTAAGCACCCAAAGTTAAGGTAACTAAAACAAAATATGGGATCAGGTATTTTGGTGAGCTGATGCTTGCTTGACTCTAACCCCCCAATTTTAGGGATTTATGTGGCCTTTACAATGGTCTGAATTTAAGAGCTAGTAGTACAGCAGCCATCATCACTGATAACAGGAGGATCATTAACGCCAGGTCCCAATATTAAGGGGAGATCACCGGTTGATCTGCTGGTGCCCAGAATGCAATGGGGAATAACATGCAGGAATCGGGTATCACACATCGTTTCTTGCATGCAAACCAGTGGTCTGGTTTCTCATGGTAACAGAGTTCTCCAGGTATGAATTGATTGTAGTTGCAAGCCATAGTCAAGGGGGTGAATCTTTATCTATGTTCGATAATGTTGCATTAGAAGGCACAGTGGTTCTTGGGAGAGGGTCTGGTGTGGCAGTAACATCTATTATATGACTGAGGTTCAGAATGCTTCATAATGAGATATGGCAGTAGTTCCTCTGCTTGCTTTCTAAGAACTTCAGATTCATGGAATCCTGCGAAAGTTCCACACCTGTATTTAAAAAATCTATTAATAAAGTGTGTCAAAGGTTTCTGGTTTTGATGTGAAATGGGCGTTATCTATGGACTAACTTCAAAGGTTCTCTAGGGTAAACATAATTGCAGGTTGCTCAGGATTTCTTCCCGGCACCTGGTCCAAGGCAGCTGCTGGTATTATGAGTCAAGGAGACTAATCCTTTTTGAGTGTCCAGTTGCCGCTAACATGGGCTGAAAGACGGTAGGATTCCCGCAGTGCTGGGGTGGGCAAACGGAGCCCCTTAAGAAGATTGTCCATTGTGACAAACTGTAGGGAGGAAATGTTTTATGAATATTAAGCAAAGTTCTTGTAGGTAAGTCCTTCAGACGGAATCAATATAGACTAAAACCGTAGTCATTTTCTATTACTCTGCAAAAAAGCGATGAATTGAAATTGAATATGGACACGACGATAGAAGTTAAAATATAAAGAATAAATTACATAAAAATAATTCATTGCATGGTACAATTTGTGTGTTCTATAGTCACTGATTGCAAGTTTTGCTTGGCACCCGATTCTTTGGTACCGATTGTATTCACTCTGAAGGTTGAACTGAAATTCTGAGTGCATCCACCAGGATTAAAACCTGCGGTCGTCAGGTTTACACTTTTCTACAATCATGGATGCATTCAGTGGCGGCTCCTCTGCTATGTTAGAGGAGCGTCGCCCCACTGCTTTTAAGCAGTGCGAAGCAGAAACATAAAATGATAATAACTTTGTGTTATTATCAATTTATGCTGCTTCCTGCTGCTCTGCAGGTGGGTGGGCGGGTGGGGCTGCTCTGCTCGTGGAGCAGGGGAAGGGAAGAGTGGTTTGCCCATTCCTAATTGCGCAATTACTGTTTGGTCGGCCCTTTCGGGCCGCCCAAACCAGTCATGCACAATTTCCCTGTTGTCCAAGCAGGCTGCATTACAGCCTGCATAGAGAGCATGCCCAGTCCCCCATTCCCTGGTTGAGCGTCAAACCAGGACGTTCAAAACCAATCGCAAAGCTGCATTGCAGAATTGTGATTGGTCAGGGGAGCCTGGGTTCTTATCAATCACAACGCTGCATTGCAGCATTGTGATTGGTCAGTGGGGCCTGCTTCCTGTTCCTCGATGTGCAGGAGGAGAGCAGGAGCAGAGACGTGGGGCCCGGCCAGCGGTAAGGTGTGTTTTTTTCATTTTTTTTATATTTGCCCCAATGGGCGACCCCCGTGACCCACTCCACCCGTGCGGCCCACCCACGCGATCCCACCACCTGCGAGCCATGCCAGCCTCCATTGGATGCATTATCCCCTCATCTTCCTTCATCCTCCCCGTCCTTAATGCGTGAGGAAGCCCTGCCTACTGTAATACGAATTTTGTTCCTTCCTGCTCAGCCCCCTTCTGGTAGGTTCCATAAAATGGAGTGCTACTCATTTTTTTCTGTTTGCCTGTGCAGACATTTCCTAGCTGTTGTGTCCGGGAGTGGAATCTGACGAAGAGGAGTGGGTTCTGCTCTTTCCCTGACAACTGTAACAGGCTTATGCTGGGTTTGGTGTCAGGGGATGTAGACTCAGACATCATACCAGGTTTCCATATCGGGGTGGCGGGGTGGAGGGTGTTATAGGTGGCTGCTTGTGGCAGTGGATGCATCATTGGATGTGTTGGTCTTGCTGTCTTCACTCTGCAGTGTGCATCATGCTTGTGTTTCTCTTGGTTTCAGGCTAGAGCTGGCCATCACCTGAACTGCCAGTTTTATGGTGAGAGGATGGGCTTTGTTTTTGTGTGCTTGTCCCTGTTCCCCTCGGCACTCCTTTGGTATGTTTAGGGTGCCAAATTGTATGGAGGGCTGAAGGGACCCTGTCTCTTTCTCTCGCGCACTCCCACAGTAGCTTGGTCATTCTGAAACTCTTGGGCCTGTTCTTCTTGCCCCTCAAGCCTTTTCTTTGTGTGGCCTCAGAGCTGCTGTGTTCTCTCTTCCCTAATATAGTGTAGAAGCCAGGGGACAGTAGTCATTGCCCAAATCTTGTGCTCAGTCTTCTCTGGAATCCCTTGGTGGACTCCATGCTTGCAGTGTCCTCAATGTGGACCTTTCTATGGTACTTCCTGGTCCTAGGAAGGACTAGTGGTTGCGACTTCTGACACTGTATCTCTCTCTCTCTCTCTCTCTCTCTCTCTCTCTCTCTCTCTCTCTCTCTCTCTCTCTCTCTCTGGACTGTCTGTCCTCCTTTTAAGGGAGCCATTCTTTCATATAGTTTAGTGTAGTATAACGTCAAGTGCACCTGAGGTATTCTTTCTGTCCTGTTATATCCCTGCAATGGTTTCTCTCCTTGGGTTGTAAGTGTCCCAATTATAGCAGAATGTCTGTCCTGGTAATCTTGGCTGACTGGGCTGTAGTCGCTCCAGGCACTCTAGGCTGTGTGTCACTCAGGTAGTGGTATCTGCCTTTCTAGCTGCAGGTCCTGGGCTCCAATCTCTCTGTAGCCAGGATCATGTGTCAGCTTGGTGGTGCTGTCTTCACTGACTGTAGCCACCCTGATAGTGGTCTGCAGGATCCTTGTCATGGGGTAAAGCTGCTGCCTCTCCTGCAAGCATGTGCATCTTTCAAAGACTTGAGTTTTGGGTCTTAGACTTTCTGGTTCCTCTTGTCTGTCTAAGTGATGGCATGTTGTCCTTTCTTACCTTCTCTTTGAGTTCCCCTCCCTCCCCTGGATTGTGGTGATGGATCTGGCTCCTTTTCCCACAGGTAGTGGGTAGAGGCCTGGTGGTGCATTGCTAGCTTGTTCTAGTGTGCTTGTCATGGAGGGGAGTCGCCCTGGTCAGAGTTGGTGGTCATTAGGGGCCTGTCTGTGTATGCCCCCCATGTGTCATTCCCTTGGGAATGCCTCTATGTGCCCGTGAAAATGTTCCTGAGCTTGACTTGTGCTGTATGAGTCCATGGGGTCACAGCTTTTGGTTCCTGGGTCCGACACATCCTGTGCTTAGGTTGGGATGAGCTGTGTGGTGTGTCCCTGTGTTTTTGCCCATGTCCATTCCCTGATTGCTAGGATGCATTTGCAGTTTGCTGTGTTCTACATTTTGGGGCAAGGGGGCTTCTGCCATTGTTCTCCTTTCTTCCCTTCCTGGAGCTCTACAACTGGGAGTTCCTCAGGCAGGGTGTGGACAAGTGGTCTAAGAGTGGTCTATGTGACCTCGACTGGCCTCCTTGGTTAAGGTTTGGGTTTTGGGTCTGTTCCGGCATCTCCTTCTGTGGTAACAAATGCCTCTTCTTCAGGATCCATTACTTCTGGATTTGGCATGCCTTGATCTGCCTTAAGGGTTATCTGTGCTGTGGGTGTCTTCCATGCCGTTTGGGCATCTCTGCGTTTGCTCTCAGAGAGGATATTCAGTGATGCTATTGTTATGCCTCCTTATCCCGTGTTCTATCTTATTTGCTGCTTGGTAGACGTTTGTGGCTTTTCTGATTGCTATCCTTCTGTGTTTTTGCCCATTTCACCTCTCTCACTGTGTACACTTTGTATACTTGGTTGAAAGTGCTGTGCGAGGTTTCTAGCTCAGTGACTTTCTGGTGGCTTGGTGGTACTTGTCTTTGTTCTGGTAGTTTGTAGTTGTGTCCCACAGATTCCTTTATCCTGCGTTTGCCTCCAGATGAATGGCTTGCTGGTTGTTTCACATATCTTTCTGCAGAATGTCACTAGACTCAATGTGAATCCCTGCTTCTTATGTCTTCTGTGCCTGTGCTTGCTTAAGCTATCCTCCTCTCCTGTGATCCAGCCAGTTAGTTGCTCTGTTTCTGGTGGCGAGTTGTGGCCCTTCTGGCCTTCAGTTGCCGTTCCCCTGAATCTTCTGCCTTGCTTTGCTGGATGTTTTGTTAGGTGTTGTGGTTCAGCGTCCCTATGCTCTTGGGAGGGGTTCTTAGTTTTTGGGCTGCATGTCACCTGTTAATGGAGCCTCTAGCCTGCTCTACGTACCTAAGCTCTGCCAGTTAGATCTATTTTCGGCTCCTCAGGGGACCTGGGACTACTAAGGTAGTTTTCTCTGGTACTCCTCTTGGTGTTGCATTTCCCTCTGCTGTCATTTGCCCCTGGGGAGTGTCTGTAAGGGGTCCTCAGTCTTGTTTGTAAGCACGAAAGTCCATTTTCTCCCAGGCAGTGTGTGATTTCGTCATGTTACTGTGAGTTGCAGCTGTCTGCTATGTTTTACCCTCTTGCTATGCTCTTCCGAAATGTTTTCACTTTTCAGGATGTCGCCACACATATGGAATGGGACAGGGAAGGGAGATGAGGAGGTAATGCCTAAATTACTCACCAGTAATTCCAATATTTCAATTCTCTCATTCTCAAACTTCATCTCTTACCCTTTTATTTTGATCAGCGCCTTCAGGTGTAGGCTTGGTTAGGTATGCAAAGGTTGCTTTCGCGTTAGCACAACTTTTAATATGCTACGGAATGGGCAGTCGAGAAGGCAGGGCCTCCTACCAAGTTCAAGATAGGGACACATAGGGTAGAATCAGAGACATTTAATTACCAGTAAATAATCTAGGCAGAAGTCCACTGAGCTGAATGTATGATGGTATTCTGCATGCGCTTAGGACGCATGCATTCAGAACGCCGTCTTTTGAACAAACGCGTCTTTAGTACGCATTCTTTCTGCACACAAGTCATTTTAAGGACATGCCTTAGGGGGGCGCTGGATGTTGGAATAGTTGAATTTACTATTCCAACTCCAGTCTGCGCAACAGTAGGGAAGGTGTTGGACTTTAAATCCAACACCATTTCACCAATCCGCCCCCCTAAATGCAAGTCTTGTTACGACTTGAGTGCTGAACAAATGTGTGCTAATGCCGCATTTGTTCTATTGCTGGTGCTGTGTTGGCACAGCGTGATCCCGGCTTCGTCGAAAGGACGTTTCCCCACTGAGCTATCTCACTGTCATATTAATGGCGATAAGCATACCGCTGGTGTGCTGATACTGCAACTCTTTCATGTAACCTTTATTTTCTGTTCTTTTTTGGTAAGACTCATAAGGCTACACTTGAAAGCTGTGTGGCATAAATAAATAATAACAATAATTAAGCCTTACCAATCTGCCTCAGAAGTTCAGTGAAAACCAATTTATCAGGTTACCGACAGAGATTTACTCATGCGGTTGTGATAATAAAATGTGAGTTTCTCGGAATTAAACTTTTGATTAACTGCTTAACAATAAATCGCTGCAGTGAGTGCACCAACCCATCGTGCTATCTTTCCATCTTTAACAATGACAAATCCCAGTCACTTCCATATAATGAATGCGGTATTTATTTTAATTTGTTGACATGTGGTTTATAACTAAGATGCAATACATGCAGAATTTCCAAAATAAATAGGGCAGCACTTGCTTAGTAACAGTAAGTTCGTACCAGATGCCAATGTGTGGGAATTAGCAAATGAATAATTCCATCCTATTGTTTTACAAAGAGCTTTTCTGTGCCAGTTTTAGTGCGTTTTCATGCAGAATAACCCAGGTGTACAGTGGGCTGAAAATATGTTCTTGATTAACTTTCAGTGTCAGAAGCATAGCATACATCAGGAACATTTGTAGTACAATGTTCAGAAATGCATATGCATCGGGAAGCTTTACTTAAAGGCACAAGAAGGATCACAGCTGTGGCGGTACATATCATGTGGTTAATATTTGATAAGTGTGTTCTTGGGCACTTTGCAAACGAAGAGAAATTACCTGCAATGGCCTGCAGATCTGTGTTTTTATAAGATGCAAGGAGACCTTCGAGGAGAGCAGAAATCTAGCATCGTTTGAGTCTATGCAGGAGGTGAGATGTCTCGATACAGGAATACTAAAAGTAGGACGGCAGGACACGGTAGGACAGCTGTACATGGGCTTGGTGAGGGGTGCACAGCGATAAAGTGCAGCGGCACTATCACGAGGTCTGAACTCATTTAAAGGTATAGATGCCAACCATAGGAGTTAAATTCACAGCTTATTTATTTTTATTTTTTGGTATAGTCTTTGTACCGACAGCTCTTAGCACTTAAGTCCATAGCTCTGTGATTGGGAGATGGTAATAACTTGTCCATTGAAATGTTATCAAACACTGCTGGCTCAATGCAAGGATGGACAGGTGTTTGCATCTGTTCTCTTTGATTACTGTAGCTATGGTTTAATTCATTGCATCATTGTGTTCCAGATTACAGTGGGGCATATTTACAATTCCCCTGCAGCACTTTTTCGCCGCTGGAGCGTCACTTTTGCGATGCCCCAGAGGCACAGTGTGGGGGCCCATATCTTGTAGGCCACGCAAAGCCACCCTGCGTGGCTTTCCATGGTCTTGTGAATATGGATCTGCGTGGAAGGGGTGTTCCATGGGTGTTGCTGTGGGTGTCCCCACGCAACAACCATGGTTTTTGACACTGTCCCAGATTTACAACATAGCGTAAATCTGGGTCAGCATCAAAACTAACGACTTTCCAAAGCTGGCGTAATGAGGTGAAATTTTACATTTCTCCATGTTTTTTCCTCTTTGCATGTGTGCTGCTTTCTGCAACACACATAGAACGAGGAAGATGCCTCCTTTGATTGTTTTTGTGCAGGAAGGTGACTCTTCATGCAGTAGCGGCCGGTGGTGGCAGTGCTGCCGGGCGGTGACGCGGGGCGGGTGAGGGGCAGGGTGGGGGGTAGTAAACTATGGATTTCGGCCGCACTGAGGTAAGTAAACAAAAATAAAATAAAAAAAATGTCGTTGCGTGCGCTGCATCGCATTTGGCGATGCAGCGCGCGCAACGAAATTCGTTTTAATTATTTTTTTGTTTACTTACCTCAGTGCGGCCGAAATCCATAGTTTACTAACCCCCACCCTGCCCCTCCCTTGCCCTGCGTCACCGCCCGGCAGCACTCCCACCACGGGCCGCTACTGTCTTCATGCCAACAACACAGACACCCTTGCACCATGCAAGGGTGCCTGCGTTGGCACTCAGCTGCAGTTTGTGTGCCAGCGCTGGCAGGAAAGGATAGAAATGCGCCGTATCATGTGGATGTGGCGCATTCCTACCCTTTTCTTTTGACGTAGGGTAGCGCAACTAGGAGGCTTGCGGCGCTGCCCTGCACCAAAATATTCAAAATACGCCCCAGTTTTATGTTTAAACTTGATGTTTGTGTACCGCTGTTATTTACTTTTTTGTTGTCACTATTAGGAGGGGTGTGAAAAGCTCTTGTAGTTTACTTTTTTGTAATTATGCAATATTTCAGAAAAATTATGCAAAATGCAAATCTGTATTTAAGCGCAAAATGTGTCCTTGCAAACACTTTACTGCTAAAAACCAGCAAAAAACACATGTGCTGCGAAAAACAGCAGTTTGCGTTCTGTTCCCTTGCATTGTTCACATGCTCCCACAATAGGATTTTTATTTGAATGGACCTGAAATTTCGCGATGTGGCATAATGGTGTAATTTTGGGAATAGTAACATGCGGCAAATGTAACATGAACTGCTTAAAAATATGATGGCATAATCAACATATCGCCCAGGCTTATAATATTCTGATAAAATACGTGAACAGCTTCATTCTGGTGGTGTACCATTTTGTGGTACAAGGGTGCAGGGTGTCTGCTGCTACAGAGAGCTTTTAGCTGTCTGTATGCGAAAGACATCTTGTGGAGCATACCAAAAACTTATTTGGGTTTAGAGCTATCTCATTTCCTATTCAATTGCATTTCTTCCTCGTGTATTTGTCCCTGCTGGGCATGATTTCTTTACCAACCTTTTGATTGCAAAGCTTTTGTATTTTTTTTACCAGTGTTGCATAGCATCAGCAAAAAACATTGGCAAAGCTAATGGCTCAAAAAGGTGCAAACTTCAGGATGGTGAAAAGCCACCATTTTGGTTGTATTGCAGGATTATTCATTTATATGGGTGAAAAAATCCGTTTTTCTTTGTGGGAAGAAATGCATGTCACTTATTGGAATTTTGAGTGTGCAGCACACTCTCGTGTTTTGTGGTGCACCACAAGCAGAGTGCTGCACTCTGCCCCATTAAGAATCTGAGGAAACAATCATATAGGAAGCTCTTAGTTTCCTTCAGTTCACAGCTCCAATGGTGCATTCAAGGCACCATTAGACGTTCTTAGAACGAGAAACAAAATATCTTGCAATATAACAATTTAAATTATCTGCCTGTCTATATCTGAAATACTTCTCAGAGCATTCCACTTGTACTTCCTCAATGCGGATGATAGCAGATGTTTACTCTGGACACAGGGCCGCAAACTAGGGCTGGACATTAGTATAAGGCCTTTTTCTTGTTTTCTGGAGCAGAGAGTAGTTACTGGACACAATTTATGATGGAATTATTTGTCACCGGTGTCCCAGGATCCTAGATAAAACTAACCTTCAATACTGCAATCATGTTTCTCCTTTCATGCACTTAACTTTTCATAAAAGATACACATTTTATGTCAGAAGGTGCTAGTAGATTTGGAACTCAAAATCAGAATGACACAGTAATCACACGCTAAGTCAAGTCAGAGCTATAGTTGCTGAAAATAATATGTCTTTATTTAATTAACCGCTTGACCCCGGCGCGGATTCCGCCGCGGTGCTGGGCGTTCCCTTGAGTGGGCGTGTCTGGGACGGCCCCCGGCCGTCCTCCGCACACGCCCACCGTGACGTCGGACGGCCGGGGGCCGTCCGACGCATGGAAAGGGTTAAGGCACAATGATGATTATATAGCTAGGGTAAAACATCAAACAGTTTCCTAGCAGTCATGCAGGAAGCAGGTTTTACTTCAATGACATTGAAGTTTGTGGTCATACTAATCCTGTGAGCCAGAGATCGCAAGCTCTCTGCTATCTCTGGAAATCCTGGGGTCTTAGTTTCATTACTATGTGATTTGTTGTAGTTCCTCTAGGGCTCATTGACCAAGGAAAGCAAATAAGAGGCTCTGATTCTAAGATCTTAGTCTTACTGCATTCTACAAACCTACCACCCAAAAATGAATTGTAATTCCTACGCACAAAAATAATATTTTGGGCTGGCAGAGAGAAACTGGTCAAAAGTCAAAGTGTCCAGCTAACAACAGCATTATGGATTTAGTGGTCAGGGAATGAGGCACTTGCCACAGTTTAGAGAAGTGCTAGGTATAGCTCCAACTGGTGCCATGATAAGAGTTTTAAAAAAGGGAGCAACTGATATGGTGAATTGGAAAGGCACCCACAGTGATCCCCCTGGGGGCATCAAACCATAGATTCCAGTATTTTTTATATGGTTGGAGCTGCTGATATCTTTCATTGTCCAGCACCCTCATTAAAACCATCACTCTCAGAAAGCAATTTAGGACAATACAGGTAATTCCCTGTTCCATGGCCTTATAGACTCCCCAAAGGTTCCCTTTAAGTGCATCTAACATGCTACAGCATGCTCCATGAAGTGCCTGAAGAAATATGATCACATCAACCTTAATGGAACTCATTGGGCTACAAATACTGTACCAACCATCTTCAAGACCATCTGAAACCTATACAAAGCTATAAAAACTGGCAACCCTTTCTTTCGTGCTGACAAGGTGACCGCCACTGGTGGCTTTTGGTGCATCTATAGCCAGAACCCTATTACACTGGAGGCAAAGAACTGCAAATGAGAAAAACTAGGCAACATGCAGTCTCCATCTCTGCACACAGCAGCTGGAACAATTTTACTGTATACATCAGGATCTCTTTAACCATGCCCCATTTTATGAAAGACCTTAAAAACTTTCTGTTAACTCTTTGATGAAATCTATATCACAACAAAGTAACAGTCCTCTTCCACTCTCGCAGTCCAGATACCCTTGCAATCACTTGTTGACTATATTTTTGTTGGTGAGCCCCAGTATCCTCTGGCTTTTGGCAAGTTTTGTGCTATACAAATACCGCATACTTACATATATAAATACATACATACATACATACACATACATACCTACACATAGGGCTAGGGGAAACTGCAGTACTGCGTAAAGGCCTTGGATTTGTGCCCACACCTCGGGAAGACTGATTTTGACTCTACAGTAAACTTCATCAGTTCTTCCGAAAACTCTGCCTTCGGGCATTCTTTCAGGATGAAACCATCCCAGACCAGGAGGACTCTGGATTAAGGTTTCCGTCCAGATTTACTCCGACAACAGCAATGACACCCAATGAAGTTCTCACTTTTAAAAAAGATGTATTGAAAGAAAGCGCACGGATCAGAACAACCAAACCCTATGATAATTTATCATCCAGACAAAGCAATGCTGTTACCACCTTGACAGAGGACACTTCAATAATAATAAAACCAGCAGACAAAGGCGGGGCAATCGTTGTCATGATTTCCACCAACTGTGATCAAAAATGCCTATACCAACTTGCAAATGGGAGACACTACCGCCCCATGAGCACAGATCCAACTGACACTCTACTGACACGTATCCAGTCCATGGTGACCATGGCAGAAGCACAGGGCTGGATCCCGAAACACAAAGCCGAGTTTTTAGTGAACACTTTGCCAGGGATCCCCTACTGCTATGTATTACCCAAAATACATAATGGCATCAACCCCCCCTCCGGGCACACCCATCGTCTCCGGAATTGGATCGCTACTAGAGCCTCTGAGTACATTTTGTGATCATTTTCTCCAGTCTCTGGTCCAGAAAACTCCTTTGTTCCTGAAAGATACCAGGGACGTCTTAAACCTAATTGCCGATCCCAACAAGAGATCGATCTCCTACTTACCCTGGATCTGGAGGTGGAGGTATTATATACAAACATACCCCAGGATGCCACCTTAGCAGTCATCGAAACCTGCCTCGGGACACATACCTGGACATCCGCCAGACCCATGGACTTTATCATGGAGTGTGCCACTATGGCGTGGAAGAACAACTTTTTCAAATTTAAAACCCAAATATACCACCAAATACAGGGGACATCGATGGGCAGCACACTCGCCCCAAGCCTGACCTGTCTCTACATGGCTCATTTTGAAGAACAGTACATCTTCACTGACATGAACCCCTTCAAGAACAATATCCACACCTAGCAGTGTTACATTGATGACATTTTGGTCTTCTGGAAAGGCAAGAATATTGTATGCCAGGAGTTTACGAACTGAATCAACACCCAGGACCCATACCTGAGGTTCACCCAATCATCTTCCACAAGAGAGATACCATTTCCGGATCTACTTGCCAACATCGAAGATGAGCACCTAAGTACCAAAACCTACAAAAAGACAATAGATTGCTACAGCCTACTGCCTACTGCTTTTGGACAGTTCCTCTACCTTCAGAGAAATTGCAGCTCATTGAAAGACTACGATGCACAAGCCAATACACTTCACAAAAACCTGTCTGTTAGACATTACCCAACTCGGATCATCAAGCAAGAGGAGCAGGGGGCTCAGAACAACAACAGGGAAGCCCTCCTGGAAATAAACATAAGAACCACTCACAACGTCATAACCTGTATAACCATCTTTACTCCAAACTCTAACCAGATAAAATACAATTATCACAAATCACTGGGGCATTCTGAACTTTGGGTCCCTAGAGATCCCACGACCACGGTTTGCATTTCGACACACTCAGAACCTGAAAGGCCTTCTCATACACACCAGACCATGCATTCAACAACCTCACATGCAGAACACCTTGTGGGTGCTACCACCTGTTACAGGACACTACCTGAGTGGGTCCTGTGGTGTCTATTCCAGCACCCGCGCTTCAAAGGAAGTGAAACTGAGCCCTTGATTCACTTGGACTCAGAAGTACCACACTAATTGCAATACAATAAACTGCATTTATCTCATCATCTGCCCCTGTGACCTCCATTATGTGGGTATGACCATGAGGACCATTAAAACTAGGATAACAGAACCTCGGAGTACCGTCCACTGTGGATGAAGCACCACGAAAATCTGTAATCACTTCTGCACTCATAAACACTGTCACAATGATATTCTGTGGGCAATTCTGGAGGCAAACTGCTCATGGGACAATACCAACCTATTCAGGAGAGAACAACAATGGATTTTCGAATGATAATATGGGTCTGAATGATGAAATCCCAAGGTGCGAAGTATAACACCGTCAATGTACATTACGACATAAAAGCATTACTCACTGGGGGGGTCTGGTGCCTCCGTACCACATACTGAAAAAACCATTGTCCCTACTAGAAGACAGACAACTCTAGACTAGTGGTCTCCTAGGAGTTCTTCTCATCAGGGAACACCGCAATCCTCCGCACCCCCTTTTCATGCCTTTCTTTTCGCCCCTACTACCCATCAAGGTACACAGGAGCTAGGACAGTCATATGATACCACTGGTGCCTCACTCCCCTAAATTGATTAATCTATTATTACAAGAGTCCTCATGCAATCCACCAGTCTAGCAGCTCTTGTGGTGTGGCCCAAATATATATATCCACAATCAGCTACAATGGTTCTGTCGGGGAGAACCCAATTGCTTTGAAGAAAATGGAATTGAAAAGGTAAAAAGAAAACCTACTTGGTACCAATTAAATAGGTATGAAAGGTATAGCATTTACTTTGGTAGAATCATGAAATGCATATCAAATTACTTTTAGAACGCATATCAAATAACATTGGAACACAAATCAAAGTAAAAACAACTAGTAGTATATGCTTGCAAAAGACTTTTCTATTATATCAGTTAAAGCTAGAATCAATATTTTCAAGTAAACAGCGGGCTGTCAATACAGAAAATATTTGAAAAAGGTGACATATGATACGGTGACATTAAGTGCTCAATGATAGTGGTGCAGTGCATATATACATGGTGATATTATGTACAATTGTATTCACAAAGAACTGGAATGTGGTCAGAACGAAGGTAGGTAATAACTCTGGCAAACAGCGCGTTTGCTTCTTGATTTAAAACCCAGAGCGTTGATACAGCTGAACCAGTTATGTTCGTCGACGTTTCGACCCTGACAGAGTGTTATTGGAATGTCATGGCGGGTCTTCTTCAGGACAAGTGGGGTGGTGACAGCCCAAAAAGTGGGATGACTTGGCGAGGCGTCCCTGGCTGAGTGGAAGCCCTCAAAGCATCTGCACGTGTCAGATAAGCGCAGGGACTGAAGATTGCTTCATAGAGTGAAAACCCCAGCACGATGTGGTAATTAAATTCCAGAACGTGGTGGACACCAAGTAATGAAGTCCATCAAGGGGTCCAGGCGACAGTCCTGGATAGTGATGCTCGATTCGAAAGTACTAGGATGCAGTCTTGATGGACTTCATTACTTGGTGTCCACCACATTCTGAAATTCAATTACCACATCGTGCTGGGGTTTTCACTCTATGAAGCAATTTTCAGTCCTGCGCTTATCTGACACGTGCAGATGCTTTGAGGGCCTCCACTCAGCCAGGGACGCCTCGCCAAGTCATCCCACTTTTTGGGCTGTCACCACCCCACTTGTCCTGAAGAAGACCCGCCATGACATTCCAATAACGCTCTGTCAGGGTCGAAACATCAACGAACATAACTGGTTCAGCTGTATCAAAGCTCTGGGTTTTAAATCAAGAAGCAAACGCGCTGTTTGCCAGAGTTATTGCCTACCTTCGTTCTGACCACATTCCAGTTCTTTGTGAATACAATTGTACATAATATCACCATGTATATATGCACTGCACCACTATCACTGAGCACTTAATGTCACCGTATCATATGTCACTTTTTTCAAATATTTTCTGTATTGACAGCCCGCTGTTTACTTGTAAATATTGATTCTAGCTTTAATTGATATAATAGAAAAGTATTTTGCAAGCATATACTACTAGTTGTTTTTACTTTGATTTGTGTTCCAACGTTATTTGATATGCGTTCTAAAAGTCATTTGATATGCATTTCATGATTCTACCAAAGTAAATGCTATACCTTTCATACCTATTTAATAGGTACCAAGTAGGTTTTCTTATACCTTTTCAATTCCATTTTCTTCAAAGCAATTGGGTTCTCCCCGACAGAACCATTGTAGCTTATTGTACACATACCCAGGTTCTGAGGGACACAGGGTCGCCCCATTGTTGCTATATTCAAATATATATCCAGTCTGTGCACACTACATACTCCAATATAGAAGCTGTGAAGGTGCACAACTCAGCTCACCTTTATTCACCTGTCCTGGAATTATTTGTAATCTCCCACTAATCCAACTGCACCCATAGAATTCATTGTGGTCACCTATACAGACCTCCATGTTTCGGGGTGCCTGTATGAAACTGTAAACAACATTGCTATAGCCTTTCAACTATAGCCAAGCAGTGAGGTTTCTGTTGGTTGTACAAATGCATCGTGAAAATCCCTGGCAATCAATATAGGTTGGCTACTTTTTGAGCAATGCCTAAAAGGTTGAATGTCCACTGAAGTGAAATGTGTTCATAGAATGAAGACTGCAAGTTACAATGGCAGCAAAAGTGTGGAGTGGGTTAAGGCACCCACTGTAGAAGTCTAAATATGAAGGTTTTATTATGTTCTCTATTTAATGTAGCATGAACCTGACTACAACTGCAGTAGAGTGCTTATAGAGAATCCTTTGGCACTAGAAGCATCTCAACTTTACTATTGTGTGACTCTGGTGGAAAACAAATAGTAAAAAAACACAATGTGATGAGTAGGTGGAGGCCGGCACTCACCACTCAGCATACTGTACAGTAGTCTTTGAGGTTGCATATTGCTCACATTGTGCATGTTTACAATTTGTAGTGTAAGGTGATACAGTGATTTGACTACAATCACTTGGTTTTTGGACTCATTCCTGAACTGCAATTAGAAGTCAGGCCAAATGAGTATATTTTAATGTGGTTATACTGAAATCTGTTTCTTAAATTATTGTTCAACTTTGACCTATATAACTGGCCGTTGTGATTTGAAATGCAACCTTATGCTCAACTTTTCTTGAAATTTCCTTAAGGGAAATCTCTATTACTGGCCTAATGTGCTTTTATTTATTTTTTAAACAACTTTATTGTCATATCAATAATACATACGGAATCAATTACAGGAATAGTACATGTAACATCTTACCCGATAGGTGGGTTGAGTACTACATTTTATACGTTCTTATACAACCTACGATATAATACATGAGTCCCGATGCAACACGCTGTAGACCCACCGACAACCCCGGCTCCCTAATATGGAACAATATAACCTGTACTTGTAGAATATGTACAATGCCAACAATTCCCCTTAACTCCCCCCACCTCCCTGTCGGGCGTCTATGTTACCTTGTATGTCACTGTGGTATGTGGTCTGCACAACCATCTTACCTGTGTTTGTCTTGTGTGGTCCAGGGTCTTCTTGACCAACTTACTTTCTACTCCACCAATGGGGGCTGTAGGTCAGCTATCATTACCGACCATGCTTGGAAATCATCTGCTAGTTTGTCGTCCCTCCGGACTTGCTTCATTCTCACTCTCTCGGCCATTGCCCACTCACACATCTTTCAGCCATCTTTCACTCTTCGGGGGTGTCGGTTTTTGCCACTCAATCGCTAAACGTCTTTTTGCTAGTGTTAAACCCAACAGCACGAACTTTCTACTCAACCTCCTGTTTTTGGGTGTTGGGAGAAGTCCCAATAAGACTTTCCTTACCTCCCGGGGATCTCCCAACCAGAGGCCGTTCGAATATGCTGCAGAACCTCTTTCCAAAAAGTTACCACTATCAGACACGACCACACCACATGTAGGCAATCCGCCTCCACCTATTGGCATCTAGGGCACTCACTGGATCATTCTGGATATATTTTGCTCAGTACTTTCGGGGTGAGGTAAGCATGGTGAATAAAATTATATTGTATCAATTTAAAACGGGCATTAGAGCACCCCTGTTTTACCGTTTCATGTATTCTACTCCATTCTTTCTCCGTCATGTGTTCCCCTGTCGCCTCTCCCCATCTCACCTGGATGGGGAGTGGATTCCGTGGTAGATCCTCACGTATTGCCTTACATAGATGGGTTATCAGATGTCAACCTTGCACCATATACATCATCACTTGCAAGGTTCTCGTTACCAGCGGTTCCTCCGGGAAAGTCGGCCATAGCCCACTGGCTACTCGGGAAATCTTTGTGCATTGTAAATACTGTCCTCTGCCCAAATCAAAGGAGGCCATTGCATCCTCCCTCGTGATAAATTGGCCGTTATGGTACAAATCTCCCATTGTCTGGCAACCCCCTGTCTTCCATTTACGGATCAACATGGATTCTGCGATCTTTGCGAACGGTGGGATCACCCAAAGGGGTGCATCCGGTGCGTATGGTGCATGCCTCAAACCTTCCTAACAGTGGACTCCCAAACCTCAGCCACGTGTCTAATAATGTAGGGGGAGTCCCGAGGAACCCCCTACCTCTCATTAATAATGCCGGAAGGGATCCACCCTCGTACGACCCCTCAAGGAGCCCTTTCTCCCAATTACCTTGGTCATCCAACCAGTGAATTGCATGCTGCAGCTGCGCCGCCATATAATAATATTCGATATAGGGGACTTCATTCCCGCCCATCTGCCAAGGTCTCTGTAGTGTGGAGGGACTAATGCGTTTACGCCTGGAGCCCCACAACAGGTCAGTCACCGAATTATCTAGCGTTCTGAAATAGCTGGTCGGAATTTTGTATTTCGTAGTGCATAAAGGCATCGTGGTAGAATGACCATTTTTGTAATCGCAGCCCTGCCCAGAATGGATGGTGTAAGTCCCTCCAAAAGCGTATTGAACCATGGATCCCTTCCACCACCTTTCCTGTATTGAGTTCCAAGAAGCTTGTCGCCGTGTGTGCTAATTTAATCCCTAGATATCTTGGGGCTAAAGTCGTCCAGGGCAACCCCGCCTCGGGGAGCATATCGGCCGTTTGGATAGACAGTCTTCCAATTGGCAATAATTTTGACTTGTTTGGCTTCGCACGGAGGCCTGACGCCTCTCCGAACTCCTCTAGGACCTCTAAGAGAAGAGGAACTGACCTGGTCGGCTGCCTACAGTATACCAGTGTATCATCGGCATATAGGGAGACCACATGCCTGGTGTTTCCCACCTTGATTCCCCAATCTTTCAACCGATTTCTGAGCGCCATTACCAGTGGCTCCATGGCTATTGCGAATATGAGAGGAGACAAGGGGCAGCCCTGTCTGGTCCCCCTCTCCAGGAGGAATGCTCCGGAAATTCTGCCCCCAGTCTTAACCCTGGCGCGAGGTGAAGTGTACAGTAATTGCACCCATTTAAGAAACCTCGGACCCACTCCCGTTTTTTGTAGAGTTGCCCACACATAGGGCCAGGCCACTGAATGAAACGCTTGTTCGATGTCTAAAAGGGCTAAGGCATGGTCCTCCTTCATTATACCCTGGTCGTGCCACACATGTGCTAGCCGTCGTAGATTGAGTGTGGTACTACAGCGTGGGATAAAACCCGCCTGATCTGGATGTATCAAGTGAGTCATGTGAGGTAGAAGTCTACACGCCATATTGCCGCTCAGTAGCTTCACGTCTATATTTAATAGGGAAATCAGCCTGTGTGAATTCGGCACCCGTGGGTCTCTATCTTGTTTGGGGATCATGATCACCAGGGCTTTTTGCATAGACTCTGGTAGCCCTTGCCTCCGAAGGGCTTCATTGTACACCTCCAGCAACCGGTCCACCAGTATCTGTGCAAATTGTTGGTAAAATTCCGCAGGGAAACCATAGTTCCCGGGCGTTTTCCCTGCCTTTAAGCGTTTAATGGCCCCCTGTTAGAACTGGGGGTCTCTAGTTGGCAGAGGTAGGTACCTTTGTCCAAATAGGGACCCTTGCTTCTAGTCAGGGTAAGGGGGGGATACACACTTTAGATAACCCCTGCTCACCCCCTTGGTAGCTTGGCACGAGCAGACAGGCTTATCCCAAAGGCAATGTGTAAAGTATTTGTACCAACACTCACAGTAACACAGTGAAAACACCACAATTGGACACCACACCAGTTTAGAAAAATAAAGTATCTTTATCTAAACTACACAAGACCAAAACAACAAAAATCCAACATACAAAACTCAGTAGAATGTCTTTAAAAAGGGTTGTTGCAAAAATAAACTTGTAGACCTCAAATGCGACACTTTCAGTCTCAAAGTACCTGGGATGCGTAACGCAAAACAAGCAAAAGGGGTGCAGTGAAGGCGATGCTTCGGTTCTTCCTGCGTGCCGGTTCCGGTGTGACAAAATGGCGCCTTGATGCGTTGCGCTGATCCGGCGCGATGCGATGAAATGGCGTCTTTGTTGCGATGCGACACTGTAGATGCGATGCGTGCACGCCCGACGGCCGTGCGGCGAACTCGGTGATCTTCGGAGCCACGACAGGCCCTGCGACATGCTTCTCCAGTGTTGCGACGACACCCTCTGTGACGGCGACACGCTTCTCCGGTGATGCGGCGGCGATCAGCGACGGTGCGCTTCCACAGCGATGCGACGGCCCTGCGACACGCTTCTCGATGATGCAACAGTGGCTGCTGCGGCGGCGTCATGCTTCTCTCTCATTGCGTCGCGCTTCCAGCTCCCAACAGCAAGAGAGGCCTCACACACAGTTACAGGCCCTCCTGGCAGACTGAAACTCCCAGCAAGGAAGTTCAGGGAGGCTGGGGGTGAAGTCCTTTTGTGCCTGGGACTTCAGAAACAGGAGGCCAGCTCTTCTCAGGCCCTTGGAGACTTTTCTTCAGATGGACACAGCCCTCAGCAAAGTCCTTTTTCAAGCAGGGGGACACAGCACACAGCAAAGGCCTTTAGATCTCTCCTCAGTAGAAACAGCAAACTGCAGGCCAGCCCTAGACACACTTGGGCAGTGCTTCTCCTCAGTCTCTTCAGCTGATCTTCTTTGGCAGGGATTCCTCTTGATTCCAAAAGTAGTCTAAAGTTCAGGGGTTTCAGCTCTGATATTTATACCCCAAAAGTCTTTGTTCTCCATGTGTGAGGGGTCCTGGACCCAGTCCAAACCAGTTCAGGGTGCATTCTGCCAGGGCACCTCTCCTTCCTTTGTGAGTGTGGGCCAGGGTCATCAGACACACCGCAGGAGGTGGAGCCAGCATTGTGGAAGGCAGGCACAGCCCTATTCAGACCCAGGTGCTCTCCTCCCACCACTCTACATGTAGATAGGTCTATTCAGCCTAGTGCTGACTCACCCAGCCTCCTGCAGCCACCCCCAGCCCCTGTCAGTCACAAACCAGACAATCAATTCACAAACAGGCAAAGGCACACAGAAAGGTTGAACAAAAAAATAGCCACTTTCTAGAAGTGCTATTTCCAAACTTAGAATTTAAAAACCATCTTCACTAAAAGATGTGTAATTAAATTCTGAGTTCAGGGGTACCAGATTCCAACTTTCTATCTTGCTGCTATGGGAAGATATGCAGGTAACCATGTTACACAGCATTCCCCATGTTATCATATGGGCAAGATAGCCTTTCAATAGTGAAAAACGAAATTGGCAGTATTTCACTATCAGGACATGTTACCCACACTAGTTCATGTCCTACCTTTCACATACACTGCACCCTGCCCAGGGGGGTACCTTGGGCCTACAATAGGGGTGTCCAATGTGTAAGAAAATGGAAGGGTTAGGCCTAGCAAGTGTGTACACTGGCCAGGACAACATGGCAGTTCACAAACTGCGCACAGGCACTGCAGTGGCAGGCCTGAGACACCATCTTAGGGCTACTCCTGTGGGTGGCACAATCAGTGCTGCAGGCCCACTAGTAGCATTTGAATCACCAACCCTGGCACACTCAGTGCACTTAACTAGGGACTTACTGGTAAAGCAAATATACCAATCATGGATAGCCAATCACAATAACAATTTAACCAGGGAGCACTTGCACTTTGGCACTGATCAGCAGTGGCAAAGTGCCCAAAGCATCTAAACCAGCAAAAACGAATTCCAGCACAGTGTCAAAAATACAGGAGGTAGAGGCAAAAAAGTCAGGGGAAACCACGCCAAGGTTGCCAGGTCTAACACGTGTCCCCTCCAGCTGAAAAGTGGGGAGAACTACCCATCCCCTGGGGAGTTCTCATCACTAAGGCGGAAGAACCTGGACAGACCATCAGCATTGGCGTGTTTTGTACCAGGGCGGTGTTCCACCGTAAAGTCCATTCCCTGTAGGGAGATGGAACACCTCAACAATTTTGAGTTCTCACCCCTCATCTGCATTAACCATCTGAGGGGCCTGTGGTCTGTCTGAACCCGGAAGTGAGTCCCAAACAAGTAGGGCCTTAGCTTCTTCAGTGCCCAGACCACAGCAAAAGCTTCCCTTTCAATTGCACTCCACCTCTGTTCCCTGGGAAGTAGCCTCCTGCTAAGGAAAGCTACGGGTTGGTCCAAGCCCTCGTCATTCAGTTGTGAGAGTACTGCTCCCAATTCATGCTCTGAAGCATCTGTCTGCACCACAAACTCTTTGGAGAAATCAGGTGCCTTGAGCACGGGTGCGGTGCACATGGCAGCTTTCAGGGCATCACACGCGGTCTGTCAGGCATCGGTCCAGATCACCTTCCTGGGCTGCTTCCTTGAAGTCAGCTCTGTCAAGGGGGCAACAATGGTGCCATATCCCTTGACAAATCAGCGGTAATACCCGGTCAGTCCTAAAAAGGCTCTCACCTCTGTCTGGGGCTTGGGGGACTCCCAAGCCAAAATGGTATCAATCTTCGCTTGGAGGGGCGCCACCTGGCCGCTCCCTACCTGGTGTCCCAAATACACCACAGAACCCTGCCCTATCTGGCACTTGCTGGCCTTGATAGTGAGGCCTGCCCTTTGCAGAGACTTCAACACTTCGCAGAGGTGTTGCAAATGTTCTTCCCAACTGGAGCTGAACACAGCAATGTCATCCAGGTATGCAGCGCTGAATTCCTCCAGCCCGGACAGTACCTGGTTGACCAGTCTCTGGAAGGTGGCAGGGGCGTTCTTCAACCCAAAGGGCATGACACGGAACTGGAAGTGCCCCTCTGGCGTTGAAAACGCTGACCTCTCCTTGGCCCCCTCAGTTAAGGCAATCTGCCAGTACCCAGAAGTTAAATCAAACGTACTGAGGTACTGGGCAGCGCCTAACCGATCCACGAGCTCATCAGCTCTGGAGATGGGGTGTGCGTCAGTCTTGGTGACCGCATTGAGCCCACGGTAGTCCACACAAAACCTGAGTTCTGGAGTGGCACCGGGTGCAGCAGCTTTTGGTACTAAGACCACTGGGCTAGCCCACGGGCTGCTTGAGGGCTCAATCACCCTTAGCACCAACATCTTGGAAACTTCTTCCTTGATGCTGGCCCTGACCTTGTCAGCTACCCTGTAAAATTTCTGCTTCACAGGTAGGCTGTCCCCAGTGTCCACATCATGGACACACCAATTGGTGACTCCTGGTGTCAGAGAGAACAGGGAGGCGAACTGACCCAACACATGGCGACAGTCCCTCTGCTGTTCTGGGGTCAGTGTGGGAGAGAGGTTTACCCCATCCACTGACCCCTCTTGCTCCTCTGCTGACAGGAGGTCAGGAAGAGGGTCACTTTCCTCCTCCATCCCATCATCTGTGGCAAGGAGCATTGTCACATCAGACCTCTCAAAGTGTGGCTTGAGGCGGTTCACATGTAGGACCCTCAAAGGGTTCCTGGGAGACTGCAAGTCAACCAGATAGGTTACATCGCTCTTGCGCTCCACCACCTCATATGGCCCAGTCCACTTGTCTTGGAGCGCGCAAGGCTCCACTGGCGCCATCACCCATACCTTCTGCCCAGGTTGAAATTTGACCAGAGTGGCATTCTGGTCATACCATCTTTTCATTTCTTCCTGGCTAGCTTCCAGGTTCGCCTGAGCGAGTTTCCTGAAGCGCTGAGTCTGGTTGTGGAAGGCCAGCACATAGCTGAACACATCCTGGGGGGTCTTACCAGGGGATTTCTCCCAACCCTCCTTCACCAGACTAAGAGGTCCTCTAACAGGGTGGCCATACAGGAGTTCAAAGGGACTGAACCCTAAGGACTTCTGAGGCACCTCCCTGTAGGCAAACAACAGGCATGGTAAGAAGACGTCCCACTTCCGTCTCATGGGCTCCGCAAGGCCCATTATCATGCCTTTCAGGGTTCGGTTGAATCTCTCAACCAACCCATTCACTTGAGGATGGTAAGGAGTGGTAAACTTGTAAGTTACCCCACACTCCTCCCACAAAGACTTCATGTACTTCGAGATGAAGTTGGTACCCCGGTCAGAGACCACCTCGCTGGGGAACCCCACACGGGAAAAGATCCCCATCAATGCACGGCCCACCATGGGGGCAGTGATTGTCCAGAGAGGGACACCTTCCGGGTACCGGGTGGCATGGTCCACCAAGACCAAGATAAACTTGTTGCCTAGGGCTGTCTTGGGTTCCAGAGGCCCCACAATGTCGATACCCACCCGCTCAAAATGGGTGCTCACCACAGGAAAGGGTTGGAGGGGAGCCTTACACTTCCCTCCACTCTTGCCACTTGCCTGGCAAGTCTGGCAAGTCCTACAGTGTGTACCGACGTGCGTCTTCATTTAGGGCCAGTAAAAGTGGGTGACAAGCCTCTGGTAGGTCTTGTCATGCCCCAAATGTCCTGCGAGAGGCACGTCATGCGATGCGATGAAATGGCGTCTTTGTTGCGATGCGACACCGTAGATGTGATGCATGCACGCCCGACGGCCGTGCGGCGAACTCGGTGATCTTCGGAGCTGCGACAGGCTCTGCGACACGCTTCTCCGGTGTTGCGACGACACCCTCTGTGACGGCGACACGCTTCTCCGGTGATGCGGCGGCGATCAGGGGTGGTGCGCTTCCTCAGCGATGCGACGGCCCTGCGACACACTTCTCCGGTGATGCGACGACACCCTCAGTGACGGCGACACGCTTCTCCAGTGTTGCGGCGGCGAGCAGCGGCGACACGCTTCTCGATGATGCGACAGCGGCTGCTGCGGCGGCGTCACGCTTCTCTCTCATTGTGTCGCGCTTCCAGCTCCCAACAGCAAGAGAGGCCTCACACACAGTTACAGGCCCTCCTGGCAGACTGGAACTCCCAGCAAGGAAGTTCAGGGAGGCTGGGGGTGAAGTCCTTTTGTGCCTGGGACTTTAGAAACAGGAGGCCAGCTCTTCTCAGGCCCTTGGAGACTTTTCTTCAGATGGACACAGCACTCAGCAAAGTCCTTTTTCAAGCAGGGGGACACAGCACACAGCAAAGTCCTTTAGATCTCTCCTCAGTAGAAACAGCAAACTGCAGGCCAGCCCTAGACACACTTGGGCAGTGCTTCTCCTCAGTCTCTTCTGCTGATCTTCTTTGGCAGGGATTCCTCTTGATTCCAAAAGTAGTCTAAAGTTCAGGGGTTTCAGCTCTGATATTTATACCCCAAAAGTCTTTGTTCTCCATGTGTGAGGGGTCCTGGACCCAGTCCAAACCAGTTCAGGGTGCATTCTGCCAGGGCACCTCTCCTTCCTTTGTGAGTGTGGGCCAGGGTCATCAGACACACCGCAGGAGGTGGAGCCAGCATTGTGGAAGGCAGGCACAGCCCTATTCAGACCCAGGTGCTCTCCTCCCACCACTCTACATGTAGATAGGTCTATTCAGCCTAGTGCTGACTCACCCAGCCTCCTGCAGCCACCCCTAGCCCCTGTCACTCACAAACCAGACAGTCAATTCACAAACAGGCAGAGGCACACAGAAAGGTTGAACAAGAAAATAGCCACTTTCTAGAAGTGCTATTTCCAAACTTAGAATTTAAAAACCATCTTCACTAAAAGATGTGTAATTAAATTCTGAGTTCAGGGGTACGAGATTCCAACTTTCTATCTTGCTGCTATGGGAAGATATGCAGGTAACCATGTTACACAGCATTCCCCATGTTATCCTATGGGCAAGATAGCCTTTCAATAGTGAAAAACGAAATTGGCAGTATTTCACTATCAGGACATGTTACCCACACTAGTACATGTCCTACCTTTCACATACACTGCACCCTGCCCAGGGGGGTACCTTGGTCCTACCATAGGGGTGTCCAATGTGTAAGAAAAGGGAAGGGTTAGGCCTGGCAGGTGTGTACACTGGCCAGGACAACATGGCAGTTCACAAACTGCGCACAAGCACTGCAGTGGCAGGCCTGAGACACCATCTTAGGGCTACTCCTGTGGGTGGCACAATCAGTGCTGCAGGCCCACTAGTAGCATTTGAATCACCAACCCTGGCACACTCAGTGCACTTTACTAGGGACTTACTGGTAAAGCAAATATACCAATCATGGATAGCCAATCACAATAACAATTTAACCAGGGAGCACTTGCACTTTGGCACTGATCAGCATTGGCAAAGTGCCCAAAGCATCTAAACCAGCAAAAACGAATTCCAACACAGTGTCAAAAATACAGGAGGTAGAGGCAAAAAGTCAGGGGAAACCACGCCAAGGATGCCAGGTCTAACACCCCCAATACCTCCTCTTTTGTAATCGGGGCCCCTAGCCTGTCTTCCACCTCCTGATCTCATTGCGGTAGCTCCACCAAGGACAGGAACTTCTCTATCATTAAACTCGTGGGCTTAGTGCCTTTACTATACACTTTGGCCAGATGGCCAGCGAGCAGCTCAGTGATCCCTGCCTGCATTTGTACTGGATTCCCATTCCCATCCTGAAGTTGCAATATGGGCCCGTGGATGTTTCCCTATTCAGTAACCTGGCAAGCATGGCTTCAGATTTGTCCCCTTCTCAGTGGAGACGTTGCCTGTATGCCATATAGTCATATTTTTCTAGGCGTTTCCATGTCTCCAACAGTTCAGTTCGAACCTCACACCACTCCCCTCTCCTTTGCGGTGACTCCGGCAAAACCGCTTCGAGCTTGGACAGCCTGCGTTCTTGTTCCGCTATATCCTTCACTAATTGTTGCCTAACCCCATACGTCGTGTGTATACAAACCCCATTGAGCACCACCTTCATGGCGTCCCACTCATAAGCTCTATTCGAGGCCGATCCCCAATTTTCCGCAAAGTATTGAGTCAGTGCATTCGATACCGCCACCACAAAGGGGGCGTCCAATAATGCCTCCGCTCTCAGTCGCCACGTAGGGATTGCCGGTTTGGGTCTATGGCCCTCAAAGCTGAGCAAGACCGGTGAGTGGTCCGATTTATACCTGGCTTGGTAAGTTATTCCCTTAACTTCCTAAGCTGGTTCTGGTGAGATAAAACAATAGTCTAGGGGGCTAAATGTGCTAGTGGCTGGTGTGTGAAATGAAAATGTTTTCTGTCCGGGGTTACGCACCCTCCATAAATCCTGGAGTTACCTCTCCCGCAGTGTATCAGTCAGCGTTTCTGTCATACATGGTTTGGTGTGATAACGGGGATGCTACCGATCCAAATTCCCATCCAGGACGCAATTTATGTCGCCCAACATTAGCATCGACTCCCCCAGATACGGTACGGCTACCGCCATGACAGAAGGGAAGAAATTCGGACAGTCGACTTTAGGAGCGTAAATGTTAATAATACTCAGTTCCCTCCCCTCTACTAATGTGCTTTAAAGTCTGAATTTTGCTCCAGGTTTTTTGATTCCTTGGGCAAGAACCCCATCACCCAGCTTAACATCTTTAAACCCTGTCCCCATGCAACCAGAGTTCTTTTAAAGCTACCTTTTGCAACAACATTTTCTGACAATTCAATGGGTAGACTACACAATCTGCACTGCACAATTATCTTTAAATCATGCCTACATTAAGCCAGTAGTACTGCCCTTGTGTGCAGTAGCATCGCAAGGATGCCATGGGCCCCAGTGCAACCAATCAAAATGAACCCCTGTCCTTTGTGTGGTTACAAAAAGGCATAACTGTGGTACATTTGGCCTTTAATGCTCCTAGGCCATGGTGCCAATGTGCCTGCTGTACAACTGATAGCTGCACTCCTAGTCAAGTTGGAAACTAAATGGGAGTTCCTAGTGCAGCAACTGCTGGGGGAATTAGCAGCCCAGAGGGTCATTTCTGGTATGGTGCAAATTAGGAGTGAACCAGAGTACACTGTGCATCTTAGCACTAATCACACTCATATCCATGTGCTTTCCCACCTTGCTGATGTACAATGCTATATCTACTACTGCTGTTCATAGATTCTGAATTAGGGTTTCTCTTTTATATGCTGCATCTTTAGTAACTCTATGCACTCTGAAGATGTTGAAAAGAGACAAGATGGTGCTATGCCAAAAAACAAATATATGATTTCTTCTATTCTGTGGCTGTATCTAGCTTTTCCCCATATTTACTTGCACTTCCTGCCCTTCAATGTTTCTCTGAGGCCTGGGTAAAATATTAATAATGCAGGAGTAATTTCAGTAATTGTACATTACTCTTGTGATGCAAAATTACCAAAATTATGCCAGTTTGAGTAATTAAGAGTAATTTGGTGCAAAATCCTACCGCATGTGCACAATAACAACAAACTGAGAGAGAACGAGCGGCTGCTGCCTCCAGCTGTTCGTGTACTGTAACATTTAGTGCTATAATCTTAGCTCAAAATAAATCCTAGGGTCCATTTTGGATGTAAGGGTGTTTTTGCGGTAAGAAAATAGGCGCTAAATGCTGGAATACACTTCTCATGCAGTTACGCATAATTGTGAGAAAGTTTGCGGTAATTACGCGTAATTACCCTAGAATTACGCAAGTTATGCCCACCGCTAGTTTCTCTCTGTCTGGGCTTCCACTATAGCAGTGTCTCCTTTAGTTAATCAACCTTCATTACACCATCCTCCTTTACTTTTTATTTCCATGGCTTTTGTCACTTCCTGTCTCTTTCTTGCCTCACTCCTCCTTTCTTTTCTCTTGATTTTCACTTTTTCTGTCTTTTTCTTTCTTTCTCACCACCAAGTAAACAAATTAGCAAGCGCATATTGAGAGACAACAGAGTGCGTCTCCTGGTTGGGTCGAAGGAGATACACTGGTGCCAGAACGTGGAATGGGAAAATGAAAATGGCCAACATGCCCTGCCACGCCCTCCTACCTCACAGCTCCTTTCCAGCTAATACAGAGTAGCAGAGGCTTCAAGGTAATGTCCGATGAGCTTCTCATCCACTGTTGCCTTTATAATGGGGTAAACAAACCTAAAACGACCTGACAGCAAATGAAAAATTATCACTGTAGTTGAAGTAGAATGCCGGTGTAGAAGATAACTACTTCAGCTTTCCTTCTACAGCAGCCCCCCTAACATTGCCCAACTTCTGGAGCAGTGGGATAAAGTGGGAGATGTGTTTTACCAGTGATCTGCAACCGCCTTCATTTGAATTCTTAGGGCCATATTTAAAGAGTACAGTCCGTCAGGGTGGTGTAGGACTTTATGCCTACAACCCTGATGGACTACTGCCTGCCAAATATACAAATCACAGCTGGCCCAGAGGTGATATTTGTACCTTGATAGCAACTGCTAATATTGCGGTTCCTGTGAAGGTACAAAATGTTTTGGAGAATGGCTGGTGTCAGTTTTGACAGCCATCCAACAAACGTAAGCAACGTTTTTGTTTTTCAGTAGCAAACTCCCAATGTTAAAACTATTTGCTTTTTTCTGCCTGTTACAACTAGGCTTTGCCTGGTGGTGATGGGCATTTAAAGGGGGCATCATATTGTACGCCCTAAATAAGGTGGACAATGTAAACAGTCCCATCTTTGTCAAGCCATCGGAGGAATTATTCCACTGATGCAGTCGATGAGGGCTCTGGGGAAAGAAAGCTGACAGTGTGCCTGACTCTAAATGAGACGGTCGGACTGAGGGTCTGGTGGACAGGGCACTCTACCACATTTGAAATAGAGAACCTTTTCCACCAGGTCTAAATCTGTCCCTTTGTCTTTTGATCTACTGTAGGTGTGTCCAGAATTGGACCAGTAGGGTCTGATGTTTAATTACAACAAAACGGTTGTGGCCTGAAATTTGCCTGCACACTGTTTGTCCAAAATGTCTAAACAGTGCTCGCTCTTCAGGTCAACCGTTAAAACCCGAGTTAAACAGTATATGCAACTACACAGATAGAGGAGCACAGTACCCTGGAGTGTAAATATCCGACCTCATAGAATTATACGATGCTCAAGCATGTATCCTACATTCTTAGTAGACACTTGTCTTATGCGTGAGACAGCAAAGCCATTACATTCTCTTAGAAATAAAAACTTTTTCATGTCTTTATTTCTTCTTTTCTTTTTTTCTTTCTTTTTTGTCTTTATTCATACATCTTCAAGTTACTAGACAAAACAAGATGATACATCCAAAACACAGCCTACGCGTTTCGTCCCAATTCACACGGGACTTCTTCAGGGCTGTCAAAAAGCATACATTGGACAAAACTTTAGAACATTACCCAGACAAACTACAGTTGACATACACAAATAAACATAAAAAGACAAATTTCCATTTTTTACATAATCAACAAAAATTACATTAATTCTAAGGTAATAGTTCGTATTCACAATATAAACTTAATAGACAGAAATGAAACACATACAAACTGTAAAAAACACTTAATTACACACAAACTCATATAGTACACTTATTCAATAGATCATTTATCTTAACACCCATTTATACAAGAATTTAATACATATAGGTGTGTTATACACGATTCACCCTTTTTCTGAAGAGATTTTGAGATCTTGCCACTGAAAGGTACAATAGCAATGTTACCCCTTTGCCTGCAGATTGAGAGGGAGATCTAAAAAGAGAACGCAAAGTGAATTGATGGCTAATCCGGACTTAACATATGATGAAATCGTAGTGAGAATGCACGAGGAAAGGACGATCTTGGTGGTCGGTGAATACTTAACGGATTGTGTTTGATTATTATAGACTGGGATGGTGTTTAAGGCCCTTTTTCTTATGTCCTCTTCATTACACAGTATCTGAACTAGACAATTTGTGAAGGAATTGATGCCTACTTTTTCTTGCAAGCTTGGATTACCTCAGCTTGGAATGTTGGTAAGCTTTCTTTGCGCTTGAATGTTAGGAAATCTCTTTTGGAATATGGTGCACCAATAGTGAAACAATACCTAGTGGTTTGGCTTTTTTTTAAAAATACATGGGCACATTATTAGGATTATTTTGTTTCATATAAATACGTGAGTGGAGACAGCATAACAATAGATAGGGGGACAGGAATGAATCCATATCCAAAAACTCAATACAGTACTAGAACTTTCATGATCCAAAGAACAAATTTAAAACATTATAATTGAGAACACTACTGTATATATGTATTAAATTCTTGTATAAATAGGTGTTAAGATAAATGATCTATTGAATAAGTGTACTATATGAATTTGTTGTTCGTGCTCTCGGATATGTTTACTTTTGCACAATGTTTGTGTGTAATTAAGGGGGATATTATCAACAAACCGCGATAATTATCGCTAAGCGCGATAAGCGTCCTTTTTTTTATCGCCGTCGAAACCCGGATCTTATTGCCGTGGTAGCGATGTATTAAATTAACAACGCACCGCTACCCAGCGATAGCTTCCATTCCCGGCGCTAATGGACGGCGATATATCCTGCGCGACGGCGATAAAAAAATTCACGTTAATCACAGAAAAGTCGCGATGGGCCAATTAGCTCTGAAATCGGCCGGGAAATTGGCAGCAGGCCTGCATGTCACACGATTCAAGCGCCAAAATGCACTATAAAAGGCCTACAAGCAGGAAAAAAAAATGGAGAATACAACAGATCCCAGAAGAGACATGGAGGAAGCTGGGACAAGTGCTGAGCCTACAAACAACCCCCCCAGCTAGCCAGGAGGACCAGACAGAGACCCAGGATAAGGCCAAGAGGAAGAGGAACCCCAGGTTCAGTCACCAGGAAAATCATGTCCTGTGTGTCCTGGTGGCTGAACATCAACAGGAGCTATTTGTCAAACGCACAGTGCCATTGTCAAGAAAAAAAGAAATATGGGAGGACATTACGGACAAGATGAATGCTGTTGGAGAGAGGAAGAGGAGGACAGTGGACGAGGTCAGGAAGCGCTGGAATGATAGTAAGAAAAATACCAAGGAAAAAATAGCAGCCAACCGGAAGGCAGCAAATGCGAATGGAGGTGGGAGTCCAGTGCCCCTGCTGGAGCTGGATGAGACGGAGGAAATGGTGGCCCAAGTCATCACTGATGAAACGGTGGTCGGAGTGCCGGGTCAGGATACTGCTGAATGTGAGCAGATACAACCACAGGGTGAGTACCAACCATGGAGTGGGTGGATGGGGGTGGATGTGCACAAAGCCACTCATGCACAATAAATTGCATTGCAGAGCCACAATCACTGTGGATCAGGTCCCGGATAGCCCTGTGCATGGTGGCATGGACACATATCACCTGACTCAACCAAAACATTCCAAGACACATATTCTCGGGCACACAGACTTTGAAATGTGCACCGGAAAGTCAGCCAAACACAGTTCAGGTACAACATCAGACGACAAAATAAGGGCAACATCAATTAGCAAAGTGCCACATCACCTAGAGATGCGGAGGGCTGGCAAAAAGCACACCTTGCATCATCAGAACCCATATCCAATTCATCAGCACAAGGCAGCATCTCCCAGACGCCCAAATGAGCATGCAGTGTGAATGTGACAGATCACGTGCACCAGTAAGCATGCCAACAACAAGCCCAGCACACCTGCAACATTGCGCATGTGTCTGACTTGTGTGCAAGGTCGTGCATGGCCATCAAGGGTGACTTTGATGGCCATACACAAAGACACATCACCATGCCATTTGCATCTGTTGTGAGGGTGGCACTGACAAGGCCTGCGCAACATAAACACGCATCTGTAAATCAACATACGCAAAATCCTGTAACACACACCAGTAGTGTCCCATATAGGGCGTGCTGCTGGGCGGTGACGTGGGGCAGGGGAGGGGCAGGGTGGGGTGTAGTAAACACTGGAATACGGATGAATGCAGGTAAGTATACATTTAAATCATCAAAACGGATTCATTTGCGCGCACTGCATTGCCAAATGCGATGCCGGGCACCCGACATCCCTTTTATTGTTTTAAATGTCTACTTACATGCATTCATCCGTATTCCGGTGTTTACCACCCCCCACCCTGCCCCTCCCCCGCCCCACGTCCCTGCCCGGCAGCATGCCCTATACGGGACACTACTGCCACACACACACCACATGTGGGCTCAAAGTTGCGGGTAATGGGTGTTTACACCGTCTGAACAGACAGTAACAACTATTGCAATACATGCTGCACCACACTCAGAATGGGTAATCCAACAGAAGTGCAGTAAGCAATACATGCAAGATTAAACATGACTGACAGAATGCACACAAGAAAAATCACAATAGCCAAAGCTACATAGATGCACATGTGTCCTACATAGTGCAGCCACGTTGAAAAAGCAAGTAGGCTCTCATTGCCAATGTGCCAAAAGGGTGCCCTCCTCACACATAACTAATCTCACACAAAACACATGCACATGTGCAGTACCCTGCAAAGCTGCAGGTCTGTGAGCCACACTGACAAGGCAAGTGACAGGGCATGATGAATAGCATCCCTGCAGGACAAACATATTTACATGGTGCAGGACATCTCACTGATGTGGCGGAGTGTGGACCACCACCTTAAAGGAGCAGGCCACACTCTGACACATCCTTCTGTACACACAACCCCTGATGTGACCCAGACATTTCATGACCTACTATGCACAAGTGTCACAACTCTGCCCAACACACATAGTCACCACAGCTTACAACATCTCTGCATTGTACATTCACAGAAGTCAAAGGGTCATTGCCTGAAAGGGATGAGGGGCAGTAAAACAAATGCAGCAGGTGCCACTATCACACAATGCAGTGCACACACATACAAATCTGAGTACATCAACATTGACTACTAGGTGTTACGAACTGCATCACTCACACAACTGAACAGAGGACACAACAGGTACCGCTTGTGTGTAGACACTGTCAAAAAAAGTTTTCATATTGGTAAAATGTGAGATGACAATGTACAAGTACAAGCTCACATCCGTGATGCCCTTGAAATAATCACCATCCTGCTAAAAATAAGCATCTCATCCAAAACAGTCAGAATGTACAGTCTCCCGCAGTCTGTAAAGTAAACAAATGCATGCTCCTACATGTAACACACTGTTAAACTGTATCTCCCATACCAATTGCAGAGGGAGAGACAACACCTCCTGGACAGCCAAATGACCCACCCCTCACCTTTAACTTGGACGATTACACCACCATCAACCAGGAGGAATTCCTACAGATGCTGGACTCCCTTGACACACGATCTACAGGAGCAGGGCAACCCAGCAGCATTGCGCCAACCCCACCCCCTGCACAAACCATCCAGCAGCAGGCACCTTCCACCACAGCTGCCTCCCAGGACCTTGACGACCCATATCAGGCTTTCCACCGCCATGTGCTTGAGGTACAGCGGGAGACACATGACCAGGTGCGGGTGGGGTTTGAGAGCCTGGCAGCCAAAATGGACGACATACGTGGATGTCTGAGTCCCATCCGGGACCACATGCAGAGGATGACAGACATCCACATCCCGCTCAATGCTCTACAACGCTCCCTGGATGACATTGCTGTAGTCCTGACTCAGATACTAGACCAACTGTCTCAGCAGGGTGGCTCCAGTAGTGTCAGCGCAGATTTGTCCAGACTTGCCCGGATAATGGAGAACAGGGAGCGGAGGGAAGAACAACAGATGGCTGCCACGGCTGAACACCAGCGCAATGTAGCTGGGATCTACCAGGCCCTGCATCTGCTCGTCACCTCAGTGCTGCCCCAAGGTCTGGCACCAAGAGTTGCTGCTGCTGGCGGCTCAACATCCTCAGCTCCGCCCCCTGATGTGTCTGTGCCTCACAGTGCTGCACCCACCATACCACCACCCACATGTGAGCCACATGACACATCAGAGGACGAAGATGAGGATGATTCCGCCATAATGGTAAGGAGAACACAGAGACAACATTGATGCCAAAAGGCCTGTCTTACCTTGGTTCAGTTCTTACTATCATGCCACGGAACTATCTCTTCCATTGTCTTCCAATGTCCCCCAACACTCACCTTGGACCTACACATGGACTTCCACATCTGTTTTTTTCTTGACAATGACACTGCAAACTCCGCCTCTTCCCTTGGATCCGTCACTCCCAAAGGACTCTGTCTGCCCCTCTAACGGGCATCCATGCAATGTTGGGTTGAATGGGCAAGTCCTGCTCCAGTCTTCCCCCTTGTACTGTAAATAAAATTATCCAATTCACACAGATGCGTGTTTACATGACCAATCAATTATTGAACTCCGTAAATAATTCATGGACTGTGAATCCACAAGAAGGTCCACCAAGGGAAATACAAGCAATGTACATGTGTTACCTGACACGGATAGGCAGTGAGATGAGCCTGTATGTGTAAAATTGCTGTGCCCTCCTTGATCAGATACCACAATCTAGCAATATACCAACTTTTACCCACGTCCATTCATTACATAGGCATGTGTGATTAAATGTACCAGTCTGTTTCAGGACACAAGTAGTGTCACCCTGAACAATTGCAAACCATAATCTCCTGGCATATCTACTTACACTCAACATGGTGTACAAATCTTGTGGTGATGTTGCGCATTGCATATCACATCCCTAGATGTTGCACACCAGATTCACATTGATGAGGAGACCTAAGGGCACATGTCTAACATACATATATGGAACAACAAAGTCTGCCTCACTGAAGTGTAGTTTACAATAGTGACTATAGCCAAAGTGCAAAGCGTCAGTCAGCCCCTACCTGTGCCCAAACAATGCCTGGCAACATTCCAAGGGTGTCATCACAATGAGCCAATGCCAAAAGTAACAGCTGGGACGAGTGCCCATGACACTGTCGGTACAGGGAGCTATGCAACATGTCACCACTTGTGTGCAGCAGAACAGTGTGCCTGCAACAAAACGTCAACTGTGACCAAAGCATAACTTAACTAATGGCAGTCACAAAAGGAAGATACTAGAAGTTAAGTCAGTATACCTAACAGTGCAACTCCTAAATAACATTTGTGAATAACCTCAATTGTAATGTCATAACTCATTGTCACCTAACTCATGTGATTCACAAACACTGTTGTGCCATGTGACGTTGACAATGGACACACAAATGACCGACATCATGCATGGCATGGAGATTGAGCTGCCATGCACAGGGACATGTAAGGCAAAGCAAGCTGATACCCTGGCACCACGCATCAAGTGTGCCAAGGTCTGTGCAATGTAGATGGACTCAGAGCCCGGAGCATCTGATATGCATGTGTTAGACGCTATATGTGTTACTCGGTGCATACATCCATATCCATGATGGATAACTGTAGCAACTTCTATGTACTCACAATGCACTGTCCCTACGTTGTGTTGTAAATTTGCAACAATGTGGAGTACAACCCTGTGCGTCACACTTAAGATGTAGAACGTCACAAATAATGTCCCTAGACTAAGCCGTAAACCATACTTGACAATCTGTCAGCCATGCAAGTTCACTGTGCTCACATCTATGGTATCCTGACACAATCCATCCTGCTAAGTAACAGGTCATGACCATACTTACACATTCAAGGATTTGGCCAGTGACGGTATGAGTTGCATACAATGGAACAAGCCCCACTCCCCCACATCATCCCTGATGTAAGTGCAAACAGAAAAAATTAAATAACATGATTTATTGAACAATATAAAATATGTAAATTCCCTACACTACCACTAATAACTAATACTAACACTAAATCTCAACTAACTATTAATATTTTACTTAACTTAACTCTATACCCTAACTATTCCTAAACACGCAAAAACATTTACGACATCAACCCCCCACCCAAAGGAAAATGAAACTTATCCCCAAATACCATAAAATTGTAGAAAAATATATAATTACTTAAAACTACCACTAACTAGGCCTACCCTAAAACTACTCTACCTAAAACTTACAAAACTTCCCGAACACTAGCCAACACTAAAACATAAACATTGTGGCAAGGGAGAAGAGGGGGATGGGGGTCAACATGGGGAGGAATCACTCCAGTCCAAGGTGTGTCCGGATGTCATGCAAGTTCCTGTTAAGGTACAACAATTCTCTCCGAATGTCCAGGAGCAAGGAATTGTTCGCAGTGATCATCCTCCTGTCCGTGGCATTAAAATGCTCCACGTGATCCGCAGGTGCAGGTGGTATTGGTACCTGGGCGGGTGTGGTCGGAGGGGGATTGACAGGCTGAGACACCACACTGGCACCAGAGGGTACGGGGAGGGGCTGGCAACGCATTCCATTTTCCTGCCTTGCTTTTGGTCCGATACCTCCTCGCCATCTGTCTGAAACCTTTGGCAACCTTCTTGACATGAAGGTACCGGTCCTTGGCCACCTGGAAGGCATGTTGCTCCGCAGGTGTCATGTTGTCTGTAAAATATAATCAATGTCGATTTCAGTACTTCAGACCATGTCAATGTTGAACATTAAATCTGTAATCAAAGATCAAATCAACATGGGAGCCAACACACCAGTGTAACTATGTGAAGTCAGAGACTGACCTGGTCAACCAAATCTTGAAGCATGAATCATTCATCACATGCTGTGGAGACTGACATGACAGTGCATGTCATGGGACATGTACTGTCACAACATAATGAGACTGACACGGTCAAAACATGGCACCATTGGACACCCTCACTGCGGTTGACATGTACAAATGTTTGGAGGAGGGAGGCATTAGCCCTCCGTGCACAGAACCACCCTCATCCTGTCCTGTGACACACTGCTGCATCTTATGTACAATGCACATGTGCAGCCCTGTGTGTCCACCAGCAACTGTGTGCAGGTCATCAAGTCAGCGCCAAGACAGGCACTCTTGCATAAGAGTGCAAGGGTGTCTGTGTGCAGGTGTGCTTGTCAATCTATTGTAAGGTCACCCTACATGCACAGGAACAAGACTGGGACAGCCCTACTCACACTTTCAATCATGCAGCACACATGGAAACATGTTTGGTGTCTGAACGCTTACATTGACATGATGCGCTGTTCCTCACTCCACCATTACTATACAATTTGTGATGTTTTGCCACTGAGAGGGGGAGACATAATTTCACCAAAATTGTCACTCATGCATGTCTTGTAACCGCTAACCTCACTCCGTAGTGAATAAGAGCACGCATGCCTTTACAACGCAAACTGTTACAATGCATTCAACATTGTAACGGCACCCTGGGGTCATGAGCGTTGTGTTATTGTTATGGCTAATGCTTACACACAGATAGTGTCGTTGAGCCCTGCATTGTTAAATATATGGGACTGCAAATAATGCAGAGCTTAAGCATGTGTTGAAAATGTGTGTGGAGTAATGTCACCAATTGTGACAGAGGAGTATTTACACATGATCCAGAGTCAAGCATGGAATGTCCCCACGGACACAGCCTGGCAACACCATTGCAGTGCACAAAGATGCAATTGCAATTTACATGCACATCTTTGATATGTGTCCGTGTAACGTGCCATTGATATGTTTGGCTCTCAGCTACACACTGCCACTTCTGTGAAGCTGCTATGCAGCATACATAAGAAATCACAGTTTCACGCCCTGAAAAGCACTGCCTCCTTGTGCACAACGTAACACCCACTGCACGCCCCTTTGACGATAAACACAGCATGAAAGTGTGCCTTATTGACAAGGCAGCGTAACTCTACATCGGCAATAAGCCGATGACCCGATTGCCAACACAACTTCAGTGAAAGTGACACAGTGGCGGCGTTAGGGGATTGAAAATATGCCCCTCAATTGAAATGGGTATCACTGACTGTTGATGGGCAAAGTCACAACTGTGAATCAGATGCATTGCCCCACCTTCACCTACCAATTTGGACACAAATCTGACTTACACAATGCATATTCACATTGTGGGTAAGGGACATGCGATACACACCCATACTGCTAATCAACAAAGTGTAGCCTTTGTAACAGACATCCATGACACTGCAACATGACAATATTTAATGTCCATACTCACCAGTGGCGTGTGGGTCCCTGAATCTGTCTATGTCCCCCTGTGTAATAGGTTGACGACCATCTGTGAGACAACAAATGTAAACATGTGTTGTTACCAGACGTAAACAAACGTCACATATTCATAATGAAATTAATTACAGTAACTGAGGATGCAACATGACTGTGGTGTTGCCTTTCATGTTGGCCACATGACTGTGACTACTTTGACTGCCATTCACACAAGACCTGTTAATGCAGAGGCGGACCACACAATACATTACTGCTGGCAGACATGCACATATGAGTCGTGTGACACAATGTCAAGGCCCCATTTCTACACGGCCATGAGATCAAACTTGCTCTGTGTACGATTACATCTCTGCAGATTTAAACAGGCAGTTACACAGACATTTTTGGGGTATGACACTCTGGAGATGTCCCATTTCCCTTGTGTCTTTTGACCTCTCAAATTCATACTCACACATAAACCATGTACAGGGGCA
Source organism: Calotriton arnoldi (assembly GCA_963921515.1). Lineage (NCBI taxonomy): Eukaryota > Metazoa > Chordata > Amphibia > Caudata > Salamandridae > Calotriton > Calotriton arnoldi. The sequence continues at coordinate 301,735 of CAWUFW010001273.1, forward strand.
GCGTAGCTACGGTTCCACAAGTTATGTAGGACTGCAATTTTTACACTAGATTCTGGCCAGCACACAGCTCACGCACACAATGGCTTGGCTTGTACATGTACAGTCACCCTTACTGTGCACAAACATACGTTATTCTGCACGCAGGTTTTGCACAAGTGTGCCAGTTCTGGCACCACATTGCTAAGTGTTGATCCAGCGCAGTGGGTCACCCAAAATAGCCCCCTATGCTTGTCGACATGGTGCAGCGTTGTGCCTCTGATGTGACCACATCATGTGTAAACACATTGCACCTCACACCGCACTCATCAAATGTACTGCAATTGGACCCCTACTTCATGACGTCCGCTGCGGGGACAGACGAGCAAGACCAATGACTATCTGTCAGTGAAATTGCTCTCCCACCCTCGCAGCTCCACCATTGAATGAGGCCTCCCCCAAGCACATGCACTCTCTAGTGTGAGTGTTTGAAGCCCTCCTCCACCCACAGGTTCACCTGCGCATCAACCCTGGTGGTCCAGTGGAGCTCTGACTCACGCTTTCGGCTCCATCATTCACTCTTATCAACTTGTTACTTCACTTGTTTCCATCCTCATACCTAATCTATTGTTCGTCAGTATCCGGCTTCCTGATGCTTACTCTGTTTTCCTTTTCTACCGACTTTTCCTCCTTTCACGCCCCTTTCTCAGCAACCGCTGCTGCCCCCGCGGACCTCATGCCACCTCCATCACCAACATCATCTCCCCGCATGCCATTGCGTCCACCAACTACAACACACTGGGAGTCCTCAACTTCCACCTCGACAGACAACATTGCTCCCCATATTCAGACAGAGACAAATGAAAATGGCTCGTCCACAAACACACCCCTTGATGGACTTGAGCATGCAAACCCCCCCGCACATTGCGACACTTACAAATGAGTAGACGCTCACAATAAGCATGTGATTGATGGAATGTGTCCCACAGGAGACCTACATTTCAATGTGGTCTTTACAGCGCAACATGTTTTCTACGCGGTCATTACAACGGAAATTGACACTACAACTTGCGCTGGATTGCGCTCTACAATAAGGGATATTAGTATTGAGTATTCCGACACCTTCCCTACTGTTGCACCCACTGTAGTGGGGAGACTAAATCATACAATTCCAAAGTCCAGTGCATCAGGCGCAAGTATTTTTGACGACTTGCATTGTATTAACCACGTTGTAACAGTATCACGGTGTTAAGACAGCATTATGACGTCATACCTTCATGTCCCACACGTCAATTGTCAATGTACGTAACAGTACTCATGGTTAAAATAGTGTTTGTACTTACCACCCTGTATGCCAGTCATGACTCCGGTGAAATCAAGGATGTCCGCCTCACGTGCCAGCATGTCCTGCCATCGGTGCTTCCACTGGCGCACGTTCCTGTCCACTCCAAAGCACCGGAGCATCTTCACCCGCACACGCTCCCAACGCACCTTTTGCACTGTCACGCTGTACCCTTGCAGGATTCGTCCACCCCTCTCCAACATCAATGGCAGGTTAAATGTTACCAGCCAAACAAAGCCCCCCAATGCCCCCTCAGACATCCTTCCCGACCTGCCCACAGCCGGCATCTCCCTGCACACCAGTAACCCCTCAACCCAATGAATGATAACCCTCTGAAACCACAAAAGTAAAATACCCCAAGACAAACACCCAACAAGACTGAGGACAGGCGACAGTAAAACAATTTTAAACAATTACAACTAAATTAACAGACACTTTTCACAGGACACAGGACACAGCAACACTCTCACAATCTCAGACCAACAGCACAAACCACCAGACACCTCCTTCACTCTGAACAATAACCAGCAATGTGCTAAGAACAGAAAGTGAAAGTGAAAACCACTCCTCTGGTAGACAGGAAGCATGCATACATCACTTCCTGTGTGTATGCGGGCCGTTTTTTAGTATGCGATGAAAATCTGCACGCAAATAGCTCGCAAATAGGCTCATTGTAACTATATTGTGTATGCGGCCCGTTTTTGTGAATGCGATGTAAATCTGCACGCAATTGGGCCGCAAATAGGCTCGTTGTAACCATATTGTGTATGCGGCACGTTTTTGGGAATGCGATGTAAATCTGCACGCAAATAGCTCGCAAATAGGCTCGTTGTAACCATATTGTGTATGCGGCCCGTTTTTGGGAATGCAATGTAAATCTGCATGCAATTGGGCCACAAATAGGCTTAGGTTGGTACTGTATTGTACAGTAAGTGTGTCTAGCGATGTTTTTTACATGGCGCGTTTAAATAAAATATCGCGTTGCCGTGTAGATTTAACGCCAAGACCAATTTCATACATAGATGGACAGTCAGAGAAAATGTCTTCTCAAAGCCATGAAATACAAGCTAAAGATTGTTTTGCACAATGAAGACAGCCTACATTTTAGATATCAAGACAGATGACAGCCTACATTTCACGTAACATGACTCATCACCACCTCAATAGCAATTTGCACATACAATCAGTTAATTAATGCTGTGAATTGTAAGTGCACTACTCACCTGTGGTGGTTGGAAGGCGATGAGGGTGTGCACAGATCAATCAGTCAATGAGGGGGGTAATAAAGTGCACGACTCACCCGTGCAGCTCACAAGGCGCTGGGGGGAGTGAGAGTGCAGCTCCGTCTCAGGCAAATAGCCATGTCTTGTTGTTCCTCCTGAAAGCGTGCAGGGTGGGAGAGCGTTTGATGTTGACTGTCATCTTGTTCCCGGATTTGCCAGCGACGTAGGAGAATGCTCTTCCTCCCGCTCTGGATTAGCGGATCCGGGGAGAGTCTGCGAGGGCAAGGTTTGCAGAGCGTCAGTTCCTCTTGGGGAGGTTGAAGGTGACTCTCTCGTTGATGTATTTGTGTCCGATGATGTGGAGTGATTTATAGGTGTGGGTGAGTGGTTTTAAGTTAACTCTCATCTTGACGGTGAGCCAGGGGAGGTTTTGTATGTTTTGGCTCATGTGTTTGTGACGTGGGGTTCTGATGACGGGTCTGTCTGCGGCCTTCTGGATGTTTTTGTGCTTGTGTAGTAGTGTTTTGTTGATTCCTGAGTTGAGGGCGTTGCCGTAGTCCAGTCTGCTGGTGATGAGTGCGTGGTTTCCGTTTTTGATGCATTCGGGGGTTATACATTTGAATGTATTGCGTAGGATCCGTAGGCAGTTGTAGCTGGTGAAGGCTATGGAGTTGATCTGGAAGGTCATGGTGAGGGAAGAGTCGAGGATGATGCCGTGGTTGCGTGCGTTGTCTGTCGGTGATGGCAGGCTCCCGAGGGCGGAGAGCCACCAGGTGTTGTCCCATGCGGATGTGGATGAGTTGAGCTTTAGGCAGATGTTTTTCATCCAATCTGCAAGTTCCAACATTCATTCCTGGAAGCAGAGTTTGTAGTATTTTCTGGTCTTTGTGAGGGAGTGGATGAGCTGTGTGTTGTCTGCGTAGGATACTATGCTGAGCCTGTGCTGTCTGACGATGGCGGTGAGGGGGTCCATGTAGACGTAGAAAATCGTGGGGCTTATGGACGATCCTTGGGGTACTCCGCAGTTGATCGCTGTGGGTTCGTGGATGAAGGTGGGAGTCTGATCCTTTGGGTTATTACGGAGAGGAAGGAGTGGATCCAGGAGAGGGCGGTTCCTCGTATCCCGGCGTCGTGGAGTCTGGCGGATGTGGTGCGTTGTGAGACGGGGTTGAAGGCTGCGGAGAAGTGTAGTAGGCTGTGTTCCGCAATGTGACCCTGGTCAAGTGGCATGCGTATGTCGTTGTTGGTGGTGAGGTGTGCAGTCTTGGTGCTGTGCTTGCTGCCGTACCCAGACTGAGAGGGGTCCCTGATGGATTTTTCTTCAATGAAGGCAGTCAGCTGGGGGTTTATGTGTCTCTTGGTGACTTTGTCCGCGAAGGGAAGGAGGGAGATGGTCCAATAGTTCTTCAGGTCTGTCGGGTCATACCGGCGATACGCAGATTTGTTCGACAAAGAGATAGGTCTTGATGTGCTTCATGAAGGTGTGCAGGGATGGTGCACATGTGAGGTCTGCTGGTGGCTCATTCATGGTCTTGGGTGCAAAGTGAGATTATTTTTTCTTATTTGACCCCCATTTAACACCCAGTTTTCATATTTGACCCCCATTTCACACCCAGATTTCATATTTGACCCCCATTTCACACCCAGATTTCATATTTGACCCCCATTTCACACCGTTTTCATATTTGACCCCCATTTCACACCCAGTTTTCATATTTGACCCCCATTTCACACCCAGTTTTCACATTTTACCACCATTTCACAACCTTGTAAAGATAATTTCACACAGACTGAACATTCATATTCATTATTTCACACATACGCCCCCATACATTTCAAGATTTTAAACCGAGTACACCCTGTAAATCATGATTTACTTACAGTATGACACACTAATTGAGTAATTGTGTGCCACAATTGTGCACAATTGACACACTATGGCATCTCTGTACTGAGGTGACATACACACCATTGATTGACTTTTGTGATCATAATTGCAATTATTGTACAATGGTAACATTTCATTTGTGATATACTTATGCAGGAGAGTGACTTGCAGACAGGGTATATGTGTTAAGTTTGTTTATTGTCACAAACAGTTGTTGTGGTAATGGTCCAGAAACATATCTTTGTTTTAGTCAGTCACAATGTGATGTGCTCAAGTGAAGTAATTGTTTATTATCCTGTCCCTTTGGTTAATTCCTGCTGCAGTGGCTGTGGGGTGTGGTCCACCTTGGTGATCTTCCTCATCATCCTGGTCATCGTCCGGTGCTGCAGGCACTTGGATCCAGGGGGCCTTGGTGCGACACACAAATGTTGTGCAATACACAACATGATAGTATGATTTTATTTACCATTTCTGGGCTGTACAGAAGTTTGCCACCTGTGATATCCAGGCAATGGAAACGTGACTTCAGCACGCCAAATGTGCGCTCAACGATGCCACGGGTGCGTCTATGTGCAGCATTGTACTGCCTCTGTGCCTGGGTGGTGGGGTTTCGTATGGGTGTCATCATCCACGGGCAGAGAGCATATCCTTGATCACCTGTAACATGTAATAGGGAGATGTGTCCATGATTCATTATGCATACTGTGTTGGCAGTGTTGACAGTGTTTTAGTATAGTTATTTTTGCAAATTTTTGATTTCCGTTGGCCATGTGTTGCTTCTGGCTATTTAGCAGCATCAATGCTAAGTACATTGCCTCAGTGTTGATCCTACAAACAGCCATTTTGCTAGTGTGTGCTGCAAGGTTGCATCCTACCATCTAGCGATGGCACTAATCCGCACTCCTCGCAGTCAACGCCATGTGAATGTTCGAATGACATAGGCCACGCCTGACACAGCTCACATTGAGATCTGCGTCTGATGCTGACGCCAGACCTGTGACACCACACAACACATGCAATTGAATATCCAGAGCTTACACAAAGCAACAGACAGCAGCCCCCTCGCCTGCATGGCCCACTGAGGGCATTGACGGTTTGCACACACCATCAACAACATCACATGCCACAACGTAAACTTCATGGACTACATCCTCTGTCGCAAGCAGAGCCTCAAACTCACATACCACACCTACTCAAGATCAATTGCACTCTGTGAATTTTTTGACAACAGCAGATTGTCCAAACACTTCACCACACTGATACACATGGCACGGCACACCTTTGCACACTTCTTGGTATTTGTTATATTTTTGCAGTTGACAAAACAAATTCAACACACATGTGGTGACCACAAACACATCCACTTACTCCTCGGGCAACCACAAAACACACCATATCACAGATGGGACAATGAAAATTTTGTGTAGCTGGGTTAGAGTTGAGATGCTACACACCACCATCAACAGCAGCACACACAACACTGCAGTCAACACCGATGGCGCTAGATGGTGTTTTCAAGACGGATTTCTCCACCTCCGCAGACACATTTACCACACTGTGCAACTCCGACATTCAACATGCATTGATACAAGCCTGGTCACAACACAGCTGTGAGTTGACACACTGATAAGACATGGGGGAGTACTTGTGCGACATTTGGTCAACCATAATATGTCACCAGCAACAAGGACACCAACATTATGTTCATCCTCACCAATACGCCGACACACCAGACTGGGATACCAGTGAGGATAACTTTGATTTGCAACATGGATGTTCAGAAGCTGGTGGGTACTGTACGCAGAGGAGCCTGGAGATCTCATCCTCGTACACAATACATCAGCATGTGACACCAGGTGATGTGCCAATGCCTTTTGCAGCCCCCCCCTATCGGTACCTAGGCAACGTATTTGACTCCTCCCTCTTGATTGTGCGACATGATTGTGGATTTTGGGCATGTGGTGTGTCCAGTTGGTACTTACCGACAAGCAATGATTTCCATATATGCGATTCTGGAAGCGCTGGTTTATGACGCAGTGTCGGTAGATGAATGCATCGTGCACACTCCCTGGAAATTTGGCAATGACATTTGTGAACAGTCCGCGGTGGTCCACTATTGCCTGCACATTCATTGAATACGTGTGCTTCCTGTTGCGGTATACATGTGTACTGTCCGCAGGCGGCACAAATGATACATGTGTGCAGTCAATTGCACCCGACACCTGCGGGAAGCCAGCAATGGCATAGAATCCTTGCTTGATAGCAATCTGCTCCTGCATGGTGTTGGGGAAGTGAAGGTGCTGGGGTATCAGGCTGAGTATGCCATCCAAGACAGTGGGGAGGAAGCCTGAGAAGGCTGCCTGTGATACTCCACCAACTCTGGCTGTTGTTGGTTGAAATGTCCCAGATGCCAAGAAGTGCAGCACAGCAAGCAGTTTTGTCTGCGGAGGGATGTTTGTTCTCCACTGTGTTGGTGGCGCCAGCCTGTGGGCAATCAGGGTCAGGATATGCTGGATGGATGTCCTTTTGAGCCTGTAGTGGGCTATGACATCCTCTGGCGTTAATTCTGCGAGGCAAACACGTCTGCGCAGTGCCCGCTGTCTTCTTTGTTGCTGCCTCAGTGGGGGTGGTGGCATTGGCGGTGGTTGTTGTTGCCTTCGTGGGACTCCAATCTGCATGATGACTACCTCCATGGCTTCTGTGGCTGTTCTGAGGGAGCTCTGGCCTAGTCTCCCTTATATATATGCACTTATCTACAATTTAAGTCAGGTTTGTATCAGGTGTTAAAAACTGGAGATAACGTGAGTTAGCGCAAATTTTTGTGTAGCTACACGGGTCAGCGATATCATTGTTAATAGTGCGAAGCTGTGTTAGCGACAATTTTCGGAGATTTTTAGTCAGGAACGTCTACTTTGCATATCATTAGCGGAGATTATCGCTGCCGTGCAAGGCGATACAATTTCAGGGTACTATCGCCCGAAACTAGCGCTAATAGGGCTTAGCGACGCCTTGTTGAAAGGGCGATGAAATTATCGCCGCTTTATCGCCAAAAAGTTACGCTAACGCGGCGATAAAGCCCTTGATAATATGCCCCAAAGTGTTTTTTACAGTTTGTATGTGTTTCATTTCTGTCTATTAAGTTTATATTGTGAATACGAACTATTACCTTAGAATTAATGTAATTTTTGTTGATTATGCAAAAAAAATGGAAATTTGTCTTTTTATGTGTATTTGTGTATGTCAACTGTAGTTTGTCTGGTTAATGGTCTAAAGTTTTGTCCAATGTATGCTTTTTGACAGCCCTAAAGAAGTACTGTGTGAATTGGTTCGAAACGCGCAGGTTGTGTTTTGGATGTATTGTCTTGTTTTGTCTAGTAACTTGAAGACGTATGAAAAAAGAAAAAAAAGAAAGAAAAAAAAGAAAAGAAGAAATAATAAGGACGTGAAAAAGTTTTTATTTCTAAGAGAATGTAATGGTTTTGCTGTCTCACGCATAAGACAAGTGTCTACTAAGAATGTAGGATACATGCTTGAGCATCGTATAATTCTATGAAGTCGGATTTTTACACTCCAGGGTACTGTGCCCCTCTATCTGTGTAGTTGCATGCAGGGTCTGATGTTCGCCAGATTTTAGGGATGCTCACATAAAAAGAAATTACATACAATAAAACTATTTTACAGAATTTACTAAGAAAGTCTGTCCTTTATCCAGCCCTCCTGGAACTATGTTCAAAACACTGGAAAATTTTAGACTTTCATACCTGCACAGTGAGCAAAAGCTCTAAAATGGTAAGATACCTCAGTAGATTATTGCACCTGCTGTAACACTTTAAGTGTAACACGCATTTCCCAGGATGGAATCTGCAGACAGGTATAGCTTAGTGCATGTTCCAGTTGCATACAACTACAACCTTAGGCAATTTTCAGCACACAACATGAAACTATACACCAAAGAGAATGTGGTAAAGTCATGTTCTTTAAAGTGTTTTTCATATAGCACTGTGATCTACCTTTTTTACAATTTGGAAGCACTAATTTTCTACCGAAGGGTCGGATTTCATGACAATTGTGATTTCTGGTGACTTTTTAAAGATCACACCCAAATAATTGTTTTTTTCTTTTGATACTTTACTTTTTTAAATTGTATTCCACATTAGTTGCAACCTCAACTACTACAAATAATGTGATCACATATTTTAAAGATTATATTATTGCTATTATGTAGGTGCAAACTAATGCCAATTGATTTAATTGGAAAGTGCTGTATGTGCTTAGCTCAGCTAGGTCTCATTTGCGAGTGCACTTCAGAGTAGTATGCTATTTATCACACCAAAACCAAGACCCTTGGGTTTGGAATTTGATAGGTACAATAAATTGCATCTATTAGAAGGTGAGCCCTCAAAAATGGGGTATCTCCTGTTACTTTCTGGGCTTTCCTCTGTGAATTCTTTTCTGACCTGCTTAAATTTAGCGGTAAAAATCTGAAAGTGCAATCTTTATTGTACCAAGTCATTACTGGGTATGATAAACATTCTGCCACTGGTATTGGCACAGTAATTTCAAGTGGTGCGAAGTTTGTTGCACCCTTTGCAATGGCGATTCCTACGCAAAGTGGTGTTTTGCAAGGAGGCATTAATTAACAATGCACTCGGAATCAGTGACTTAAAATGGGCTCTGACAACCTGTATTTCATAACTGTGTTTTAATGTCTTTTTTAATCATCACTCTTTCTCCTTCACACTTTCCAACTTTTTTGTAGAATATATTTTTTTTTAAATACGTGCATTTGCCGAGGTCATGGATGGAATAGCTAGTGAGTTTTTTTATTTTATGATAACAATGATGACTTATTGTAATATCAAGTATGAATGATTATATATTTTTTCTAAACCTTTGTAAACTTAAAAAAAGAGGTAGAATAGTCAGACAACTGTGGTAATAGCAATCTTAGATGGCATTCTCTGCAGGGCCGGGCTGGGGAACCTAAAGCAAAGATGCTCAAACCAGCCCCGCTCCCTTCTTCTCCTCGTGCAGTCTCTCTCTTCCCATCCATCCATTCTCTCCTTCTCTCCATCCGCTTTGATCACTGTCTCTACACCTGCACTCTCCCCCCTCCCTCTCTTTCTCCATCTCTTTTTTTTCTCTTGAAGCCTCCCCCTGTCTACTGTAATTTACCTCAGCTGGGATAAGTGGCAGTGTCTCCAGGAGCGGCCCTGGGCTTTCTGCTCTTCTTCTCAGAAACTTGTCAAAAAGCAGAATAAATGGCCGAGGATCAGGGCTAAATCATTCAAATAGCCTCTCATGCAAATCAGGGAGCTGTGCAGGATGGCTGCTTAAAGTTTAATTCGGATTGAAAGCATGCAGACGGATTAAACACAAGGCCCTCATTAAGAGTGGCCTCTTCACTCCCATGGGGTCAGGGACTGCAGTTACCGACTCGTTAGAAGTACATGTTTTTTACTTTTACCCAGAGGTTTCCGTTGCTAAAATCAGACGAAAACTCTAGGTAAAAGTCCAGTCCAAAATGAGGAATTGCCATGGGAGTCACACCGGGAATTACTGATTCCCATGTAATTACTCATTTCTTAGTGCACCTTCACGGTCCAACTCGTAATGGTTGTGGTAACTTCAAAGATGTGCAAAACCCTGCCCATTTTCTGGGCACCTCGTAATTAGGGCCATAGGGTCAGAGCTCCGCTTATCAACAATGTGACAAGGTTTGCATGCCAAGTATCATGCAATTATTTCAATGCATTGCAATTTTTAAAATCTTTGCATAGCTCTTCATAGAAGTTGTACATGCAGAACCATACATGTGATAAATATATATATTGGATAGTACTGGAACAAACTAAATCACCAAGGCTTTGGAACCTTCAATTTTTCAATGCTATCCAAAAAGACAGGATCAAAAACATGAAAATGTTTCCAAAATGTCAACTCTGAACAGATTCAGAATGTCTGTTTGAATTTAGCTAATGAAAGGTTTGAGCAGAAATCCTCTCCTCTATTGCCATGGAAATGAATCCCTATTTTAAGAATATTTAAATGCCTCGCCTAATGAATGCACTCTGTGGGCTGTTCTTATTCCTGACCAGCTTGTTGCAGAAAACACTGCATAACGATTTTACCATTTGCTTAATTGCTTTAGCAGATACCTAGCCTTACTGACATAAAACATTGTGAACCTTTGCACTTCCCAGATAAATGTGCGCTGCTACTGAATCTGGATGCCGCTATCATAAACATGCTTATGGTACATTGAGGGTTTCACCTATGCTGCATGTGATGCCCTATTATGATCCCAGTGCTGCATTGACGCAGAAGGGCTCTGTGCATTTATTTCCCATCTTCATAGCATACATTAACTTCGAAAATCTCTCAATTAATGCATGTGCTGCTTAGAGCAGAGCTCGGAAACACAGGTAAGCAATTGACTCTTCATGTTTCCAAGCTCTGCTGCTAGGATCACATGCTCTAACTCACAGACGTTTAGACTTAATGCATGTGTTGCAAATGAAACAAAAGAAAAGTGCAGCACAAGCATCAGCATCCTGAGATGGTCCCAGGTGTCATAAAACCCCATCAGTGTTTCACCATATAACCATGATTCAATTCGTAAAATAGTAAAATCCCAATAAAATAATCTGCATGGAGACTGCCCACTATGTACTCAAGGGTGTGACTTCCACAGGGGCGGAGTTTGGAGTGACCTTATAAATGCTTGGTCAGTGTGACTGTGTGTGTGTGGTAGATTTCCACTCTGATCTTCAGCACTAAATGAAAAGATGCATGAGCCTCTGAACCTGTGCAGTGCTTATTTACATCAGCCCCTCGTCCTCACTCTCCAACACCATATGGAAGTGACAAACAAAGGGAAATTGTAGTGTGCATTAGGCACTGGCAGCTCTCGAGAGATCTGACAAAGCGATCTCTTTCATTTTTAAAAGTATGCTTCTCCCTTCTTCTACCTTTTGCTTGTTTCTTTTTTTTTCGAGTGCTTGGTGGCTCCTAGACAGTGTTCAAAACTAGATCCTTTGACTTTTGTGGATAGAGGCCACAAGATTGAAATGAGATGCAGCTGAGGTTCTACACAATCTAACAATCTAGTGCTTGGACGAGAAACAGGTTTCTATGAGGTATCCAAAATGGATCCTCAGTAGATTTCTCAAGCAGTAAGGCCTTCTTTAGGTAAAGGTGCATGTTAAATGAGATACCAACACAAAAACTGTAAAATTGCACATCTCCAGTCTTACTGATTGACTCTTTGTCGTTTCATGTCAAATTATTTATTTCATTGTACTGTATTTTTCTAAATTGGTTTGGAATTTTCTTGTGTTGTATCTTCACTTAATTACTGTTTGAGTGCTGCATAAATACTTTACACATTGCCTCTAAATTGAGCATGACTTCTTTTTTTGCCATGCTAACAGAGGGTTAAGCACAGACAGGCTAATCTAGTTGCTTTTCTTTGGTTCACCCTGAGAAGTCTTGTGGCTGTTGCTTGAGTATGGTTTCACCCGCCCCCCACTCCCACCCAGCAAACTGATATCTCAGATTGGTGCTCAGTGGTGGGATTCAGTATTGTTTGTGCAGTGCCGTACAGTTATATCTATAACACAAAAACCCTATTAAAAAAAATTAGATGTTGATTTTTTAAAATTTTCCTTAATTGGACATTGTTGATGCTTCCAAATTTGCTCCCATTCTACCTGGCAGCCTGTGCATGTGACCCTACTTGCAAGTATGAAGTTTGAGCTCAGTAACCTGGAGAGCTACACTACAGCTGAGCTCAGAGGATTCTGCAAGGTGAGGGGGCTTCTAGGGTAAAGAAGCTCCACAAAGGAGGACCCTCAAGGTCCTCAGGGCGTAGAGGCAGCCCACCAGTTCCTAGATACAGCAGAGTAGGAGGAAGAGGCTATGGAGGAGCAAAAAGAGGACCTGAGCACAGTGAGGAAATAGGTGAAGGCACTCCCAAAGCAACTTTGTTAAAGTAGAAAACAACATGATGATTAAAATGACACATGTAAAACAGTCCATCAAAATGACTCCTGCGGATATCACTTTACTTGATTTAGGCACTTAAACAAAAAAGAAAAGTTATTGGAACATGTCCTGTAAAACAAATTTATTCACTTGCAGGTAAGGTTTGTGTTCATAAATAAGGGTGAAAGCAAAAGCCCACAATTGCAGAACTTTTAGCAAAAGTACCCTGTTTTCTCCTCTAGTTCTCTAAATGTTTCAAAACTTCCATGTGTTGCTGTCTGGGTACCAAGCCACAGGTTCATATTTTATAGAGTCTTTTTCTCACTTTCAGTCAGGACAAAAGCCAAAAAAGTACATTGATTTTTCCGGTTTTCCTCCGGGTAGACACAACAATGTATGTCTTTTGTACTATTCACACTTACAGTAGCCACAAGGGAAGGCACAGAACATGGGAAAGGGCAAATTCTTGTGGATCATCCTGGATCCCCTGCTCCTTTAGGTGTCAGGAAGAGACTAGCCACCTGTGCATGGACGTCGAGTCACCAAAATGCCAGGGGGTAGCAAAACTGACATCACACAGTCAGTCAGTCAGTCAGTGTTAACTTTATTTGGTACTTTTCAGTAGCATAAAAGTATACTACAAAGGGGCGTGGCTAACCAGTCAAGATGGCGGACGCACTCTAACGAGGCTCCATGTCCCAGCACGCAAATCCGACAATTATCCTGCGCATCACAGCGCCATCCCAACATCAAACCCGGCCGGCTGGGACTGCAGTACCTGTGTGTACATGCACAGCAACATTGGAGGAACTGGGGGCTGCCCTGGTGGAGAAATAGCCACCTATGCCATGCTGCAGCTGTAGGGCGGAGCGGGAGGCCGAACGTCGCTGGGGGAAGTGTGACTGCTGGAGCCGCAGCCAAACAGAGCAGCGAAGATCAGGGACGCAGCGCTCCATCTCTGGGTGAAGCGGCGGGCAGACACAGAGAGGTGAGCTAAGATCGCCCCTGCGCCACATGGAAGCAGTGTGATACTGGCCCAGCTAAACATTTTTACGAGCAGCCGAGGGGGAGTGGAGCATCTCCGAGCAGCGAGGTGAGCCCGGGTGAAACCCCGCTCCACTGTGAAAACTGCCGAGCGTCAAGGGCCAGCTGACATCCCACAGCAGGAGATTCGAGCAGTGACGCGATCCCGATCCCCCCCACATACCTAGAAGCACCGATCGACTACTGACACGGTGCGGTGAGCGGCGCAGCGGACTGGAGAACTGCTGTCCGTAACAGCTCAGCGTTACGTTGAATCGCAGCATACAGACTGGCGAATTGAAGAGGCAGATGCAGCTCCGAGCGGAAGAATCGACCCAAACCGCGCCACAAAATATTAGGTAAAGTGGTTTTAGCTAAAATTACAGATTGGGTTGATGAAAATAATATTTTATCCAATTTACAGTATGGTTTTAGAAAAGGAAGAAGTACCATGGACCAGTGTCTTAATTTATATTTATTAATTAGCAAATACACCATGGCTAAAGAGGGTACGTTGAGGATGGCTTTTATGGATCTATCCTCAGCATTCGACCTGGTCAACAGGTCGAAGCTGTGGAGTATTTTGCTGGATATGGGCTTGGACCCGTCTTTAGTTTATTTCACCGAGACCTTTCCGCATCAATTAGGATTTCTCAGGATGGCAAGTGTACAAACTCTTTAAAATTAAGAAGGGGTGTCAGTCAAGGGTGTATATTGGCGCCCCTACTCTTTACTTTATATATTAATGCCCTTGATAGATCTTTATTGGAAGCGAGCCCGGACATTCCGCGTATGGGTGACTGTTTAATCCCAGTTCTCCTATACGCGGACAATGCTGTTCTCCTGGCTCGTACTGCAGTAGGCCTACAGCGGCTCCTGGATGCATTTGGAGCCTATATGCGGTCCTTGGACCTGGTAGTGAATATTGCGAAATCACATATTATGACAACGGGCCATAGAGCTAGTATAGCTAAAACTTTCTATTGCAATGGGGCGGAAGTATCCACGGTATCCTCTTTTACATATCTAGGAGTAGTTTTTGATGAAAGAGGCTCTTGGCTCCCTCAACAGAAAATAAAAATGTATTTAGAGAATTTTAGGGTTTGCCCAGCGTTTGGGGGCTAGACCCGTGGAGGCAATTTTGAAGATATATAGATCTAAGTGTTTGGCTATTGCGGCATATGGCGCATCTATATGGGGTTTTAAACAGCAGCCAGGATTGCAGACAGCTGAAAATAAATTTTTGCGTAACCTCCTGTCCGTTCCCCAATCAACCTCAACCTTTGCTATACATCAGGAATTGGGGATGGGTTATGTCTCGGATATTCTGAGCACAGCACCGTTACTCTGTTGGCTCAGAGTATGGCTCAATCCTGAGCTAACTCTGACTCATCAGATATTGCGGGATTGCGCCAAATTGGACAATGTGCGTAACATCAAATGGTTGTGGTACGTTAAAACTATGGGGCATATTATCAAGCACGGCGTTAAAATTATCGCCGGTTTAGCGGCAGAAAACTGCCGCTAAAGCGGCGATAATGGGCTTGATAATATGCCCTGGAGAATTCCAATAGAAGCTCATGTTCACACCAGAACATGGACTTCTATTGGAATTCTCAAGGGCATATTATCAAGCCCATTATCGCCGCTTTAGCGGCAGTTTTCTGCCGCTAAACCGGCGATAATTATAACGCCGTTTCTTGATAATATGCCCCCATGTTATCTAAAATTGGGCGGCCAGAACTATTTGAATTCCCGGAGAGGATTAGGAAGGAAGATACGAAATGGGTCAAAACGAATTTTTTAAATATGTTGGTGATGGAACGGGAAGAACATGAGTTACAGAAACCTTTAGTCAGGGCACACTTTCTGACAAAAACATCTATTTTAATTGAGCCATACTTGACAGTTGTTAATAAGCCGTTCCATCGCTGGCTCTTGACTAGGTTTCGTTTCAATTTGATCCACTATACGCTGGGTGATTATATGGGATGGTGCAAACCGGTGGATGCACCACCATGTATATGTGACAATTATTCTGCACAAGATACTTTAAATTTTATGATGTTTTGCGACCTTTACATTGATATACGTAGGAAGTTTTTAATCCCCATATTGAAAGGAAAGGGTTTTTTACAGGTTAGACCAGCATTACTTTATTTGCAAATGCTGAGCAACCCTGGGGATATTTTTAATATTGCTTGCTTTTTAGTCGCAGCAGTACGAATTAGGAAAAATATCTCCTTGTTAAACATTGCCTGAGTCTTTATGAAATGTGGCTATGCAATCCTTTCATTTTAGTTTTGAGATTTTAGTGCTTGTTGGGTTATATAGATGTGGTTGTTTTAAATATTCTATTTAAATGTGTTACGGGTTTTTGCCCTTCTGCTCAGATTGTTATGTATTTTCTTGATCCTAATTATTTTATTTGTTTAGGAGAAAAAACATGAGGAATATTTTAATTTTTGTCTGTTTTGGGCCGCTACTGCTAGGATTACGAAATTAGTTATATGAATTAATGTATTAGTTTTAATACATGTTGTAATCTTTTTAATCTTGTGATTCTAGATGAAAACGGTTATACACAAATGTGGATTTTTTTATATATTTTCATCCATGTATTTTTAAGATTGTGTTTTTGTAAATAATGCTTGGTACTTTTATGATTTTAAGTAATCGAATAAAGTGGTTTGACTGACTGACCCAAACCGCGCCACACAACCCGAGTGAGTGACCAATTGCGGTTCAGGGAACGGGCACCTCTGGCGAGGTGTGAGGAGGGCTGAACTATCGCTGTTTGCACACGGGGGCATGTAGAGACTGACTGCTCGAGGCCCGCGAAGAACGGATTGACGCCTGGCCCTTGCGCCCCGAAGATGTGAGGCGAGGGATATAGACAATCCTGTGACCTAATCTGCATGATGCTGTGGCTTAGAGTGGCAACAGCAGCAAGTGTGTGAGCATAAGTGCCCTGGAGAGACAGTGTGGTGTCCACAGTGGGGACGTACAACGCCCGGTCTGTCACATCGTGACCTCTACCACAATCAAGCACCAAATCAGGTCGGGCAGGACGAGGCCCCTGTGCCGGCCCCATGCGCAACCCACACACGCATGCAGCATATGCCACCAGACACTGGCTGTCAAATGCACGGAGCACGCCAGCGAACACACAGAGGAGTGGCAGAATTGTGCTGAGGCCCCGTGAGCAATATCTGGAGTACAGTCAGGAAGCCACGAGAAGCCTAGTCAAGCTGGGCTGGCGGACGGCCTGTGGCGGAATCCACGGGTGCCCAGCTGTGCTCGGACTGGCATACGCCCACCTGTGAAGCCATGTAGTGGTGTCCCCCTACGACACGGACAAATGCAAAATGCAGAGAACCATCTCGCATCCACATATAACAGTCATTGATCCCTAGCGATATGGGCAAACAGCGCACAGGTGCGGGTACAACATCCATCCGATCGATGGAGGGCCCGACTCAATCCGACCAGGAATCTGAAATGTCAGGCGCATTCAAGCATTCCAGCCTGGAATCAAAAATAGACTCTGTGTTACACAAATTGGCGAGGCACTGATGCAAACCCGCACCTCCCTGGAAGGCCGTATTGATAAGGTTACGTCGGACTTCACGCTTCTACATGCTGGCCATAGAAAATTGACAGGGAGGGTCAGTAACTTAGAAAAAGAGGTAAAGGAGATCACCTCAGTGGCCAAGGAGATGACCGTGCTCTCACGGCTAGACTCCACTCCCTGGAGCGCAGAATGGATGACGCAGAAGGCTGTTCATGGAGGAACAATGTGCGCGTAGTGGGGCTACCGGAGGGCACGGAAGGTGGAGATGCAGTTGCGTACACTAAAAACTGGTTGCAGACCTTGATGCCTACAGGCACGCTCTCTGCTTTCTTTGCAGTGGAGAGAGCGCACAGAGTACCATCGAGTCGTCCGCCACTGGGTGCTGGGCCGCAACCTTTCCTGTTTCGCCACATGAACTTTAAAGACAGAGACACAGTGCTCCGGGAAATCAGAAAACTGAAATCGATCAAGATGGACAATTTGCAGGCTCTCTTCTTCCCAGACTATGCCCTAGGAGTGCAGCGGCAACGAAGTGCTTTCCTCACTGTCAAGCGCCGACTGAAGGATTTGAATATGAAATACTTCCTCATATTCCCGGCCCGGCTGCGAGTAGTTGCGGATGGCTCTGCGCATTTCTTCAACAAAGTGGAAGACGTGTGGGACTGGCTCAAAACCAAAGGACATCACACCTTGCCGAGCAAACGACAAAGCAACGTGGAAAAATAGGCAGGCCCCTGTGGGGGTTGCCGCACCAGGCGTCAGAGGCGAGCTACGACACCACAAATGCAATTAGCAGCTGCCACCAACCTTGAGCAAGTACTACAGGAAAGAAGAGACGCATTGGAGGCAGTAGCAGACTTGAGGGAATGGCGGAACAACGAAGATGCAGATGCCTCTTCTGAACAGTCGTTGAGTGACGACAACTCGCAAACTGTGTGGCCAATTCACGAAGACTCTCAGTCACTCCCAGCTGTAACACCTCAAACTGCAGACAACTTAATGTAGCAGTAAAGTGCAATCCGTGGACATGTAAGTATGAGATCGCTGCAGCACCTGTTTATGAGATGCATGCTTCCCCCGCACAGCCTATGCATGTGATGCTCTAATGCACTACTTAAAGTATGATATATGGCTAGGCTAGCGTAGATGTGTGTGTGCCCCAGGCTGCAACATACTGGCACATGGCATGAGGCACAGCACAGCGCAAACCTTCACACTCACAAAGCGGGCCTGAGTCCGCATATCCCATTCACTGAAAGCTTTAAGCCACCCCACCTCTTAGAAGGTTCAACACGGCGAACGCTGCCGTGAGTTGCCGTATGGCACTGTTGATAGCTTGGGCAGGGGCACGTTGTTGCTCTGCTCTCTCCCAGTTGAGCCTTGTGAGGTTCATTCCCACAACCCCTGTTTGAGTTAGTGAACCCATACACCCATTGACATCACAGATGCACTTAGCATTCACTAGAACTTCAACATATCGATACTACATCCTTCACACAACCATCCACCCACATAGCGTATTAACCTATCATCATGCCACATGCCGCCTACAAACGTAATCGCCTGGAATGTCAGGGGTATCCATACACCAGCCCGCAGGTATGAAATATATGCGGATCTTAAGCGACATGCTGCTCAGGTGGCGCTCCTGCAAGAAACACACATTTCACAGCCAGAAATCCGCAGGTAGCAACAGAGATGGAAAGGTCAGATACTGGCCACAGGATGCTCTGCTTACGCCAGGGGGGCCTTAATTTGGATACGGCCAGGCACCCAGTTTGTGTCAGAAGAGATTGAAAAAGTCACACATGGCAGATACGTACTCGCGAGGGTCGCCTCAATGGGATGCATGTGGTGCTGGGATCAATTTACGCCCCCAATACAGAGCAGGGTACATTTTGGCACACACTGACAGGACTTCTCTCATGCTGGTGTGAAATCCCCTGGCTGTTGGGGGACGACTTCAACTCGGTTTTAGACACACACTCAATAGGTCCTTTCTACCACTGCCACAAACAGCAGCAACATCCAACGCTAGGAATTTGGGGGAGTGGCTACGCCACTGGGATTTATCAGATGTATGGAGGACCCTTAACCCTCAAGCGTGGTTGTACTCGCATTACTCACACCCACACAGGCTCCATGTATGCATTGATCGCTTTGTCGCAAGCGCATCAGGAAACAACTAGATGAGGAAGTGACACATATCGAAGACGTCCTGACCCGACTTGAGGCTGACTTAGCGCAGGGTAACGACGTACATCAGGACATAGACACGCAGCGTAAACAGCATGCTGAAGTACTAGAGAGACTGCGCTGCCTGAATTATGCATCGCATGCCGCACGTACACATGCGGCAGTGGATAGAGCAGGAAGATTGCTGGCACGTATGATCCGTCAAGAACACGCACAGGTCCCTGTGCTGTGGATACGGTCTGTGACAGGGCAGGTGCTCACCACGCAACGCGACGTTCACGGCGAATTCACTGCATATAACACCAGAGTATATCAATCGCTGAATCACGCAGCACCAACGGAAATAGACTCCTTTCTCTCTCCCTTAGCCCTGCAACAAATTACAAGGGAGCAGAGAGATGAACTGAGTGAACCACTCACGCTATTGGAAATACGGGGGGCCATATGCTCATTAGCCACTGGCAAAGCGGCGGGCCCAGATGGGTACCCAGCCGAATACTACAAAGCTTACCAACAGGCCTTGGCGCCGTGGCTACTTGCATTGTACCAATATGCGCAAGAAGCAGGCACGCTTCCGGACACGCTCTGTGAGTCCCTCCTGGTGTCTCTGCCCAAGCCCAACTGAGATGTGGAATTGATAGGTTCATATCGCCCGTTGGTGCTACTTAATACGGACTATAAGGTGCTGGCAAAAATACTACCAAATAGATTGGCCCCTATGGTACCGCAACTAGTCCACGCAGGTCAAAATGGGTTTGTGCCTGCGCGCAGCACATCACTGAATTTGCAACGCTTTTTCCGGGTGGCACATTACTCCAGGGACAGCTGGGCGCATGCTGGATGCCTAGTGTTGGACCTGGAGAAGGCGTCTGACACCCTAGAATGGGGGTTCTTATTTGCTGTATTGCGGAGGTATGGGCTGGGAGAGGTGTTTCTAGATCTCGTCAAGCTACTATATACACGCCCAGTGGCCAGGGTTAAGACGGGTCCATATGTATCGGAGCGCGTTCCCATAGAGCGTGGCACGAGACAAGGATGCCCGCTCTCCCCGCTGCTATTTGCGCTGGCCATTGAACCGTTGGCAGAGGCACTTTGCGCTACTCAAGATGACTGGGGAATCCCACTGGGAGACGGCATGCATGCAGTCTCATTGTATGCGGATGATCTGCTGATATACCTCAGGGATGTTGGCCGGTCGTGTGCAGAGATTGAGGCTGCATTGCTGAAGTTTGCTTCAGTGTCAGGACTGAAAGTCAACTGGGAGAAATCGTGTCTTTATCCCTTTGCAGAATCTACCCCGGACCCGCAGTTACTCATTAATGGTAAATCTGTGCATTGGCAACTAACACCGTTCCGATACCTTGGGATTCTTATCTATAGGGATTCGCAAGATCTCCTCGAGGGCAACTTGGGGCGAGCCATCACGGCGGTGCGGGCGCAGCTGTCCTTCTGGAATACCTTACCGTTTGCGGTCATGAGCAGGATTGCACTGCTAAAAATGGTGATCCTGCCACGCCTCCTTTATTATTTCACGAATCTACCCCTACACCTCAGACCATCGTTTATTAAAAGCCTGGAGTCAGATATGCGGCAGTTTATCTGGCATGGGATGCGCAGTAGAGTATCAATGGCTAAAATGTACCCATCGACCACACGGGGAGGTCTTTCGCTTCCTAACATGGAGCAATATTATTTGGCGGCACAACTTCAGTGGGTGGCACGATGGCTGGGTGCACGCCAGCTTAAAGATACAGCAACACAGGCACCTGGGCTCACTCAACCCCAGATAGTGGCACTGTTTCACCCCAATAGGGCGGGTAGTACACCCACACAACTCTTGGTACAAGTGGCGTATCAATGTTACCGGCGCAGTCTTCGCATCACACGCCAAGTAGCACCATATGCGCCATCTCTTCCTATACAGGGCACACCCAGGAGGCATCAGGCAATAACCATCGTAGAACTTACCCGTTGGGAAGTTGCGGGCATACAAACATTAGGTGACCTGTACAACGATGGGCAGCTTATCCCATTTGGGGAACTATCCGAAGGCACGGGTCTGCCACAGGGTCAGTTCCTGCTGCACGCTGCAGTGACACGTACACTAAGCGCATTGTGGGGAGATATAACACAGGAGCCTGTCACTCACCTCTATGGGCCTGATTCACAGAACTAACTTACGTCAAAAGCGTAAACGTAAACGTAAACGTAAAGTTAGTACTTTTTAGGTATTCACAGAAGTTAGTAGTCCTAACTTTAGGACTTCTAAATGCCTTCTGTGAATATCGAAGAGTCTGAAAGTTAGGATTTTTCTCAGTTTAGGAGTAGTAAAGTTAAGTAAAATCCTAACTTTAAGACTTTCGGTATTCACAGAAGGCATTTAGAAGTCCTAAAGTTAGGACTACTAACTTCTGTGAATACCTAAAAAGTACTAACTTTACGTTTACGTTTACGTTTTTGACGTAAGTTAGTTCTGTGAATCAGGCCCTTCTGTGAATACCTAAAAAGTACTAACTTTACGTTTACGGTTACGTTTTTGACGTAAGTTAGTTCTGTGAATCAGGCCCACTATACATTATTTACATGAACTGGGCTCAGGCAGCCATCTTACCAAGTGGTTCGCGGAATCCCTTAGAACGCACACAGCACCGAAGTTACTTTCGCTCCGTGCTCATTGGGATGCAGACTTGCAGAGGCCCACCACGGAGCGCGAATGGGAAGATATACTCAGGAGTCCCACAAGAGTCCCTCGTAATGCCAGATTCCGACTCATTCAATACTATATAACCCACAGATCCTATCTGACGCCGGAACGTATAAATAAATACTTTGACCACGCAAACGCCAAATGCGCAAGGTGTGACGAAACAGGCGCAGACCTGCTCCATATGCTGTGGTCATGCGCAGCCCTTCAAACATATTGGGGTACAGTTACTAGCTATTTAACTCAATGCACGGAACGAATTTTAGACTGGTCATGGGAACTGTGTATACTAGGACTGTATCAAAGACCCAAAAAATGCAAGATAACTTCGAGATACATAGACTTAGGCCTCATAGTGGCCAAGCACCTGCTCACGCGTCGATGGAAGTCTCCTATCCCTCCAACGGCGAAGGCCTGGTATCAGTCCCTAGCGTGCTGGGCGCAGGCGGAAAGCATAGCGCTCCATCATGAAGACGCGGTGGGTTTGCGTAGGCAACCAATAGCGGCAGCATGGGATGCAATACTATTAGACCTCCACACTGCCTGGCGTGAGCACTCGGGGGCAACAACGGACGCGTCTGAGAGCGAAGAAGGGTAGCTAATGGGAGGCAACATAAAATACATGGAGATGGGAGTGGAGGCCAGCACTCAACCCATAGCTCCTAGGCGTACTTGTGGGTGCGACATTATTCCCCCCTTTTTCACTCCTCTCTCCCACCGCTACCCTTCTTCTTCCCCAACCTCCTCACTCCCTCCCCCCTCCTCCCTGTAACCCTTCCCACTTCATCGCCTCCCCCCCATTCCCCAGTATACACTCAACTCCCATAACACCAGGAATAAACATGTGGATTACAAGCTACGAATGCTGGCAGCCATGCAAGACTAAATACATACCATATAAAGACAGGACGGGTGGCTGGGTTAATATGATGCAGTGAAGGAACAACAAATGTGATGCTTGTGGTAGTATGCAGATATGCTGCAACACGACTCGAAGGGAAGGGTAAAATACTGTTATGTTACAAACAAGTTACATTGGATATAGTTGATGTCTAAAAATCGCAACATTACTCCAATTAATAGTACACTGGATCTGTAACAGGGATTATTGACTGTACTGCATAACGTCATAATTGTATTATTTATATAATGTTGATATGTATTTTATATTGAATTGCAAATATTCCAGATGTAATGAAAACTAACGAATTACATGAATAAGAATAAAAAAATTAATTTAAAAAAAAATAAAAGTATACTACAAAATAGATTAAAAGCTTGACATATTAAAATCAGCTCTTTGTATGTACAGTTCAGTTATGAACAATCAAGAAAATAACCGATTAAAAGAGGACCCGATTTCATACACTCTAATAATTCATTTTAAAGTGCAACAGTTATCCTATGAGGTACTTTAATAATGGGGGTACCCCTGCAAGCTTTTCCTAATTTTCAGTACCTGGCATAAGTAAGAAGACCTTACACAGCACACGTATGGAGTATGCAATTGTTGTAAGAATTAAAGTACTGGTCTACACTGTCTAAAATTAAATATTTTAAATACAGGTAAAATATATCTCTTGATAGGAGTTTCATAAAATTTACAAAAGAACGCACCCTTTGACCCTAATGACTTTACAGAAAGTGACATCACATGACCTTTGACCCTGAATCATTCCAGGAGGTGAGGTTTTGTGACCCTAATGCTGGGAACATCACAATAATTGACATAACTGACATTCCATAATAACTACATCATTAATATGAAAAAACAAAACAAACAAATGTCTGTTTTAAATACTACGGGGCATATTTACGTTCCCTGGCGCATCCCTGCAAATCAGCAGGGATGCGCCAGGGAAGATGCGTCACGCAAGTTTGCCCTTGCGCCACCGCCGATGCGCCGCATTTACAATGCGGCGCGCCATGGCGCACGGATGGGCAGATGCGTGTCGCATCCCCCGACGGAAAGGCGGCGCATTGCTGGAGTCGCGTCGCAAGCGCGACGCGGCTCCAGTAAGGCTCGGGGTGCCCTATGCCTAACATGCTGCGTCAATCCTTACGCCTGCTTCAAGCAGGCGCAGGGTTTTGACGCAGCATGGGCGTAAAGTGACTCAGTGAAATCTTGTAGATTTCACTGCGTCACTTCTACGAGGCGTACCTGCGAGGGAACGCCCACCCTGCGCCGGAACGCCCACACGAAACCTGACGCAGGTTTCATGTGGCGCAGGGGTTTACAACGTGACGCATCTCCCTAGATGCGTCACGTTGTAAATATTGCGCAACGTGGCACATGTTTTGCGTCGCCGCTGCGTCACATAAGTGACGCAACGGCGGCGCAAAAGTGGCGCAAGGGGCTTGTAAATCTGCCCCTACTTATATTATGGTGCTGACATGATCTTCGAAAGGGGTGAGAAAAAATACTGGCCCTGAATTGTAGTGAGTGAAGCAAACGAGCCAGACGTCCCCTATGGAGAATGCAGAGGGGTTCTCAAATGGAGAAAATGTTTTTAAATATAGGGTCCAAAGGCGCATTGTAAAGCACATTTTTTACTTAGATTAGCTAAAACGTTATAGGTTCTGAATGGGCTCTCATTAAATATTCATGTCTTTTCATGGTGTGCCAAGCTAATCGACCCCATTGTTTCAAAATATGCTCTGCAGAACTCATATATCAAAAAATATCTCCAGCATACGAGGACCAGCATTTTTTCATTGTTGCCCCTCCTCCCA
Organism: Calotriton arnoldi; assembly: GCA_963921515.1. Classification (NCBI taxonomy): domain Eukaryota; kingdom Metazoa; phylum Chordata; class Amphibia; order Caudata; family Salamandridae; genus Calotriton; species Calotriton arnoldi. Next base: position 326,380 of record CAWUFW010001273.1, read on the forward strand.
CATGCCACTGTTGTCCTCCCACATGCCAGGCATGACCTCCAATGTGCCAGTGCCCAGAGTTTGCAATAGCTGCCCCTTATGCCAATACTTTCCTAAAGCATGCCAGCACTAGGATTTTTCCAAGGGTGCCCCATATGTCAAGAACTGCCATTATATGCCAGCATCAGTATTTCACCATGAACGTATTTTTGCCAAGATTTAACACTACTATGCCAGTACAAGTATTTTATTAAAGGTGCCTGTCATGATCAGAATTGCTTTCAGTACACTGGCACAAGTATTTTGCCATGGGTGCTTCTCTAAGCCAAGAATTCCTTTGAGTATACCTGGGCAAATCCTAGATGCGCAAGCAGAACACCACATTCCCCATCTCCCTCATTTACATTCACTCACTTACAGTCATTCTCACTCATAGACACTTGCTCCACTCACTTGCACTCATTCATTATCACTCTCTTCCACTCTCTTACTTTCACTCATTTGCACTCACTTTCATTTATTCAAACTCCGATTCATTCATACTCACACTCTCTTTTACTCTGAAGCCCTCATTCTAACTGACTCACTTATTCTCTCTCACTCATTCATTCATTCTCACTTGTGGTTACATTAACCCACTGTCACTCACGAATTCTCACTCATAACATCTAACACTCCCTCATATATAATCTTGCTAATACATTCTGACTCACTCACACACCTGCAGTCACTCTTATTCTTACTCAGTCTAACTCCCTTACTAACACTCTTTCTCACTCATGCTCACTCACTATCTGTCAGTAAGTCTCACTCACACATGCTGGCACACACATACACACATACACACATGCCCACACATCCACAAGCTTTCTCCTTCATGGTCACACTCTTACTCATAAGCACATGCTTTGAAAATGCGCAAAAATGGAAAGTGGCACCATGATTCCCAAAAGGGCAAGCCACACCTGTGTTCTTGGCCCTGAATGTGCCACCTCTGAGGTCAGTCAAGGCTGGGCTTGGAACCAGTAGCATCTCTGGCAAATGATATCATACCATCCACCGTATTGCGCTGCGGGAGCACAGTGAGCTATCCCAACATGTACAAGGGAAGCTTAGCTAGAATTCTCACCAAAGTAATGTTTGAAATAAAATGTGGAAAAGGGTGCATTATCCTATGGCTGTTTCATCATAAGTCAGTATCCCCGTCTCGTGTACATCATCCCTCTTTTGCACTCTCATCCATTTTCTGAATCCCTGCCTCCGTTCCCTAACCACAACACCTCTATGACTTCTCTCAACCTTACTGTCTCGATCCTTCTTTCTATAACTCTCTTGATTTTATCTCCATCTTCTTCCTTCACTCTCCCAGTATCTATTTCCTTACTCCCATCGCTTTATTTCCTCATTCCCTATGATTTTTAATCCTCTCACCATCATTTCGTCTCCCTCTTATGCACAGTTGCTCCTCCTTCATCCTTTCTCTCCCTTTCCCTGGATACCTTCCTCCTCTCTTTACATTCCTCCTTGTCTGCCTTTCTCATCTTACCTCCTCTGTGCCTTTTCTGTTCCTATCTCCCATTACTTCGTTCTCCCTTCTTAACCATTAAAAGCACAGGCAACTCATAATAGAGGTAGAGCTTGTCAGACCTGCGCTTCAGTAAGGAAGGGTGGATCTGATGACCATGTTTGACAGTATAAAAAGGCTGTAAATTTGATGGCCATAATTTGCATGGGAGGAATTGTATTGGAAAAATGTAAGGGTAAGACAGGAGGTAGCATAAAATTGGCGAGTAAATAATGGCAATAGATAGAGAGGTGAGCCCTACTACCTGTTGCATATGTTTAATGGCAAGCAGGAAAATACAAAACAAATTTTGCTTGCTAAATGAATACAGCAACTTGAAACCGCTAAACACCAACAGACACCAGCAAAAACAAGGAATATTAGGAACAAGTTTTGAAGTGGGAATGGATTCAAATGGATGTTCCTCAGCAGATCAGTAGATATCAAAATCCATGTAGCAGCAACTCTACATTAAACATCATGTGTGAGTTGTGTGAGTTAAAATGCAGACACTGTTGAGGCAGGGGATAGACAAATTGACTGCAGCAACTGCTGTTTATATATATTTAGCAGACACCATACTTTTTGTCTGTATGTGCTTTACTTCTGTGGGGGCTTACAATTGTGTATGCAATAAACAGGTGATATCTGAGCTTCTCAGGAATAGCCTTTGACTGCGCTTGTCAACAATGTTGATATCCAATGCGGCTGTATTTGTATTTGCCAACATTGATGCTACATTTTCTACAGACATACCTTAGACTTGTCGTACAATGCTCCTGCAACTTTAAGTAATTGGTCACTACCTACAATTGTCATCTTTGTTATTATTTAAAGGGGCAGCAACACTACCTGCTAGCAGTATTTGTACTTTCAACGGTACATTGTCTGCACGTGGAAGCAATTATGCTATATTATAATGGGATTGTGCCTTCACTTTTATGCTTCATTTCTGCTGCAAAGTGTATGAATATCTAAGCAAAATTATTATAATTTTAATTAGCCAGTTTATGCATTGTCAGCAATGCCTGGATATCTGTACATATCTAGTAATAGGTATGTAACTACACTTGTAAGCACAGGTTTTAGGCAGCATACACAATTACACATTCCAAAATTCAGAACATGCCAAAGAGTGGACGAGCAAGCCATCCAACTCACATGTGAAGCATGCACCCTGCAGCATGGGGCATACTTGCCAAAATTCTGTGTTGACAAAAAAGAGGTACCATATTCCAGGTTTTGCAACCATTACCACTGTGATGCCAGGGTCAGCAGTAATAGACCAGGTGTGGGCACAATCCTTCCCTGGCATGAATTTTCTCCATATGGCAATAATCATAATCCTTATTTGCCAGTGCCAGAAGTGTTTCCTTGATGTACAATAACACTGTGTCAATGTAGCTAATGATGAGTAAATAAAAATATGATCGGATGGGAAGCATCATGATCATATAAATCAGATAAATATACATTCATAATAAATAATGCATGCTAAAACTTCACCTGAATATTCAGAGGAGAGAGACACAACTAGTTGTCTTGTAATCGAAGTAGCTAGCTGATTGACTGAAGTGAGGAACAAGTTGTAGGGCAAATACTAAGGTGCATGCACCCTTGCTGAGCTGTGTTAATGCTTCCGGTCACACAGAATGACTTCACACGCATTCTGAAATTATTTAATCCCTTCAAGCGCAGGGCCTTGCTTTTCTGTATACTTTCTAAGAAGCACCCTGGGGGAATGCTCAATGCAAGCCGTAGCCAGTCTGAGCCCAGGAATCACAGAGACAGTGCCAGCGGGTGCCAAGAGTCGCAGCTGAGGCCCTTGGCGACCCCTAAATGATGTCCATGTACCTGTGCCCTCAAAGCAGATTTAAGAGACAGAGATTTAAGGAGAAACATTAGTCATATTTATCTAAGCATACAGCAGTTAACCTACAGGCAGACTTTTTAGTACCTTCTCTCTAGGAAACAGCACTCTGGCCAGAAGGTATTTGCAACAGTTTTTATACGGTGAACCCAACTGATTGGCAAATCTTTCTTTGTGAATCAATTTACAGGTTATGCATTTCCCATCTGTGGGAAATTGAGTTACTTGTTGAGGTGGGTGAAACCCTTCGCAGCAGTAACCACAATTTCTGTTAGGTTGAAATCACAGCAAACTCCAAAGTTAACCTGTGCTTAACTCTCTGGTAGTTTGGCACAAAGCAGTCAGTCTTTACTTAGAGGCAATGTGTAAAGTATTTAAATAGCACTTCAAATAGTAACAAAGTGAAAACACAACACAAGAAGACTCTCATACCAGTTTAGAAAAATAGATTAAAATGTAATAAATTATTTGACACCAAAACGACAAAAATCCAATGAGTAGAATAGAAGATATGCAATTTTAAAGATTTCAGGTATGTAAAACAACTGCAAGCACAAAATGCCACTCATGTTTATCTGGTTGTGAGAGACTGGGTGAAAATCACAAGTGCAGGATGACAGCGATAGAGCACAGGCTGGATACAGGGGCCTGGTTATTCCTGCTGAAAGAGTTACCTTCAAACTCCAGTGCAAAGAGTACCATTTGCAGTTGCAGGGGCCACATGGAGCAGGGAGAGCCTCACAGATGGTCAACGATGTAGCACAAAGAGCAGGCCGGGTGTCACAGACACCCGCCACTGTAGTGTGAAGATCCTGTCAGACATCCTGGATAGTCAGGCTGGAGATTCACATTGGCAGTCACCACAAGCAGTTGACACTATGGCGCAAAGTGAAGATCTTCCGCTTCCAGGCATCATTCATGGTCACTGTGACGCGAACAGTCGGTTTTGCTGGAACTTCACATTGACGGGCAGCGCGACTGGCAAGATCTTGGCACGAATGGTCCCATTCATGAAGAGCCCAAAACTTTAGGAGAGTTCAACAGAGGCCACACTAAGGGTCCAGGGCCCGAGGGGCACAACATGGGGGTCAGGAACGCAATCCTTCAGAGGCCAGCAGGTCCAGTTGCAGGTCCAAGCAGCAGGTCAGCTGGGCAGTTGCAGGGAGCCTCTGGACCTTGTTATGTCCCGGTAGCTCAAAACAGGGGGTTAGTTGGCTGACTCTTAGAGTCACTTCAGCCTGAGACGAAGGATGCAAGTCCAATCTTCCTCCTCAGCACACAGGGCAGCAGACAGCAGAGCAACAAAGTAGCAGTGCAGAAGAGAGGCAGTCATTCTGGCAGCAAAGCAGAACAGCAGTCCTTTTTCTGCAGTACCCACAGGTCCTGGAGTGTACTGAAAAATTGGGTCTGAGGGTCCAATATTTAGATCTAGTGCCCACTTTGAAGTAGGAGATTTTTCTAGAGAATTCCCTTTGATGTTCTTAAAGTTTCCTGCCTCCCCTGCCCTGGCTCCAAGCTGGCTGCATAAACAATGCAGTGGTGACAATTTCTTTGTGTGAAGGCAGGGCATAACCAATTCAGTTGTAAGTGGGGCTGTGCACAGCTCCATTCTCCATCCTCCCAGTTGATGGCCCATCCAGGCACACCTAATCCCTCTATTGTGTGGCTGTATGGGAGGAATAAGCAAAGTCCAACTGTTAACTACACCCAGTAATGTTACCCAGGAACAGGCTGCATGCACCAAATGATTAAGGCAGCGCAATGTAAACTTTCTAAGTGTGGCATTTTCAAAATTGTATCTTACAAGACGACTTTCAATTACAATTTCTCACACACCAAACATAAAAAGGTTTACCTCTTCTCAATCAAAAGTTAAAACGTATTAAATGTAAGAAGGCAACCCAATGTTATCCTATGGGAGAGGTAGGCCCTGCAGTAGTAAAAAACAAATTTAAGAGTCTTTCTCTACGAGGGCATGCAAAACTTAAAAGTACATAGCCATATTTTTAAATACACTGCACCCTGTACTCTGGGCTTTTTAGGGCCTACCCTAGGAGTGACTTATATATAATAAAAAGGAAGGTTTGGGCCTGGCAAACAGTTTATTTTGGTAGGTCGAAAATGGCAGTTTAAAGCTACACACACAGGGTGCAATGGCAGGCCTCAGACTTATTAAAAGACTACTTAAGTGGGTGGCACAATCAGTGCTGCAGGCCCACCAGTAGCTGTTAATTTCGATGCTATGAGTACATCTAGTACCACTTTACTAGGGAATTACAAATACATTAAATGTGCCAATTGGCTGGAAGACAATTCTACCATGGATCTGGATATCTGGATATATCCAAGATGGCCGACAGGTGAGGAGCTCCGGCTGGGAGCTCCCTGGCTAGGGATTGCCTTTTTGGCTCTAATCCCCTGGAATCTACCCCCTCCTTGTACCTTTATACACACCTGGGGTTATATGGACTGGGGCCCTTCAACTCTCCAATTCCCGCGATTTAATTCGAAATCTTCTGATGAACCGTGAATAATATACCGACCGCGGAGCCCGAGCAACATGGCCGATGCCCGGTGGAGCTGTTTAGGTAGCTATAGAGGAGATTGGCTCTGGTTCACCCCCTCGGCCGTCACCTACCCAGCCGGACATTGGACATAGTTTTCCTCGTCTCTCCGCTGTGTCTCCTTTCCTCCCCTGCCTTCCGATGAATTGCCTAGGATCTGCCGACGGGGGAGCCAATTTCAGTGGCCGATGCACAGTGGAGATGCCTGGGTGCCTGTGGAGGGGATGGGCTGGGGATCACCCCTCCTGGCCTTCTCCTGCCCTCTGGGCTTGACCGCAGTTGCTTGACCTCTTGCATCGCCTCCTTAACGACGACTGGGACGCGCAAGTCTTGCTTCCCCCGGCGGGGGTGCAGTGGCGGTGAGTACCGCGGCACTGTGGACCAGTGCCCCCCAGCTTGCTTTTACTTTTACTTCTTGAGTTTGGGGAGGCGTACCCTCCTGGTCCCCACTGCTGCCTCACTTCTCCGGGGCTGCTGCCTAGGCGCCCGAGCTGACTTCCCCTGACTTTGCGGCATTCTGAACGACGACACTGCTGCCCCTGTAGCCCCGAGCGTGTGCACGTTGATGACCCGATGGTGATCGGCGATATCCAGCCCTCTTCCCTCCGTGATCCTGTGGCTGCCTCCCCCATCCAGCCCTACGTGGAGCCGTGGAGTCAGCTCCCTTGTGGTCTCTTTGGATTGAATTTTTGTATATCCCGCCATTTTGGGATAATGCTATCGGTCAGTTGCGGTCCGTGTAGGAGTGCCGGCCGGGCGGTGACGTGGGGCGGGGAGGGGCAGGGTGGGGGTTAGCAAAGTACGGATTATGGACCTATACAGGTAAGTAAACATTTAAATCAATGAAACGAATTTCGTTGCGCGCACTGCATCGCATTTGGCGATGCAGTGCGCGCAACGAAATTCGTTTTATTGATTTAAATGTTTACTTACCTGTATAGGTCCGTAATCCGTACTTTGCTACCCCCCATCCTGCCCCTCCCCCGCCCCACGTCACCGCCCGACCGGCACTCCTACACTGACCGCGACTGCTATCGGTGCCCGTGTCCTGGGTCCTCCATCTTGGCGGTTTCAACGGATCCTCATTGCTGCTGGACTGCTCCCTGTTCGCCTGACTGACCTTTACTTCAAGTCGACCCCCCCCTTAGGTCTCCTACACCCCTCTCATCTTGTACAGTCACCGAGACACGGGATGTTTGGGATTGCTGGTCCCCAGCCGGTTTGTTTGTCTTTCACTTTGACTGTTTTGTCCCCCTGAAGGGCTTTCCCCCTTGCCTGGTCTGCCTGTCCCGATCTGCATTCCTTACCCCTTTTTACTTTTCCCCCTCTACCATCTATGCCCCATAGGACGTGTGTCTTGGTTATGCTATGCGCTAGTAACTCATGTTTTATTATGTAACACTGTTTTTCTTTTTTCCTATGTTATACTTGGCTCCTGTAACTGATGTAATTTTGTAACTTGTAACTCGCTGATCCTCATGTAAAGCGCTCTGATACCTCCGGGTCTAGCCAGCGCTATATACAACTCTGCAAATAAATAAATAAATAAAAAATACCATGTTTACAGGAGAGAGCACAAGCACTTTAGCACTGGTTAGCAGTGCACAGAGTCCTAAAGCCAGAAAAAAAAACAAGGTCACTAAAAATGGACTAAAGGCAAAACTTTTGGAGAAGACCACTCTAAGGCTGATAGGTCTAACACCCCCTTATGTTTTACCTAAACACAGTCGACCATCGCACCTGAATAGCCACCCTCAAGGCGCAAATGAGATTTACCAGAAATGCCCTCCACTGGTTCCTCTCCTACCATTCCAAATGACAGCAGTTTATTCACAAGTGCACCTCCAGTTCACAAAAGATCCCTATCACATGTGAAGTCTGCCAGGGCTCCATTTTGTCTCCTGTCATCTTCAGCAGACACGTGGGGCCGCTTGGTGATTTGCTCCCAGATAACAGCATCAAAATTCAGCAATATGCTGATCATGCATAACTCTACTTGGAAGTCTCCTCTGCTTCAGACAAACCAAGCCTCAAACACTGCTGGCACATCATTTAGATCTGGATGTCCATCACCTACCTGAAACTCAACGCAACCAAGGAAGAATTCCTCCTATTTGCCAAGAAAAATAAACAAGATACATTGCAAACCTGGCTCAATGACACAAACCTTGACAGCTTCGAATCCCAACTCTCACCAAATGCCAAATCCCTTGTATTCACCCTGGACACCAGCCTCTACCTCATGGAACACATTGCCAATAAAACAAACACAGTCGGATACCAACTTTCACTTCTAAAGAAATTCAAACCATTTCTTCCTGAATGTGACCTCAGAACTGCAGTTCAAGCTCTTGTACTCTCTCATCATGGTGATAGTAATGCCATACTCCTTGACATCCCAGATTCCACTCCATAGGGGCATCCTGCACGTCACATCATGTTTCATCCAGGGCCTGAAAAAATATGATCACATCACCCCACCCTGATAGAACTCCATTGGCTTCCCTTACTGACCTGCACCATCTTCAAAAGCAGCTGCATCATTTATAAAGCTAACATAACCAGCACTCCCTCTTATCTTGCTGGCAGGCTCACCACCTCTGGTGGTTTTCTGCGTACCTGCAGCCAGGACACCAGCAGACTGCTGACTAAGAAGTGTAAAAATTGTTTAAAAACAAGACAAAAAACAAGACAACAGGCCTTTTCCATCTATGCACGCAGGATCTTGAATAGCATCCCCACATCCATCAGGATTGCCAAAAAGCTGCTCTAATTTAGAAAAGAGTTGAAAGCTCACTGCTTTAAAGAGCACTACATCACAACTGAATAATTGTCCACAACTCGCTTCCTCTCTGACACCAACGTTAATCCTGCCTTTGACCATCTATAGTATTCCGCTGCCTCTTGGGTAGGTTTGTGCTAAAGAAATGTTATATAGCTATATGCATACCTACATATATACGTACACATTTCCTGCTTGGCAAAAAGTGTCCTGGAGTTCCATATGCTACAAAAACCCGAAATGGGGGATATGAATTTCACTAACATGCGGCTTCTTATGTATCCAAGATTCTTCCAAAGTCAGCCCACTCGGTTTAGCATAGGTTCAGAGAAAAAATATAACTCATCTCAGACACAACAGCTCCCACTTCCATCGTGCAAGGTTCTACTCTGTCTGTGAGACCAGCGTGCTTCAAAGAAGTCATATGTCTTTCAAATGTGACAGAAAAGACCTTTATCAGGGACTTTGTTGAAAAGTAGCAGGAGGTCACCTTAATTTCTGGTGTTTAAAACACTGGTTGCCTGTAAGGCAAAGGGCCCTCAACTGCAGGAAAAGTAACTAAGCTAACCAGAAAGGATTAGTTAGCTTATCAAGAGAAATGTTGCAACTTTTAAGAGTAACTGTTGCAGCATTGGTAATACAAATTCAATGCTGACTAATGATTTTTATTTCATAAATTATATATATGAAATGGAAATGATGTTCCTAGCCATCTACAGACCAAAGATAAATATTCTTTTGACACTCTGAACACATGGATCTGAGGGGCACAGGGCACCTCAATTATGGTTGTTGATGTTTAGAAAGCTCCAAATCTTTGCAAACATGTTATTTATATAAATGTAAAGCCATTCACAAATCAAATATCTTCCTGAAACTCACGAGCCTTATACCTGCCTTAAACCCCATGAAACTATTTGTCCTGAAACGAACCAAAATGAAACAATAGGTAGGTAGAAAATAAGTTTATTTAGACAATTGCCCATAAAATATTCTAAAAGCACATTTAACAATTAAAAATCAACAATAGGGTATCCATGTGTGTGCCAGGATGAAGTAAACATACATTGCTGATTTATAAGGGGATTGAGAAGTCTTTAAAAAGATGCACATGACAGCGGAAGAGAATGGTTACATGAAAGATGAAATTGAGGGATTATCATGGTAAATGAGTGCTGAAGTTCTGAAATACAGATTCCCATTGTAATTCTCAATTTCGAATGGTACAAAACTCAGAAAACTGGGGGCATATTTACAAGCCAGTTCCAGCTTTTTTTTTATTCTCCAGTGGCGCACTATGCAAGCCCATATTTACAAGTCCGTGCAAAGCCACTTTGCGTGGCTTAACAAAGCCCTGTAAATATGACCCTCTGCAACACAGTTTTTTGAGAAATTCTCAAAAAAATTATGATTAGAGAAAGTATAAATGACCACTGCAATGGGTGTTACTGTGGGTGTGCCCAGCATCACCCATGGTTTTTTGACGCTGCTCCAGATTTACAACTATCTGTAAATCTGGGGCAGCACCAAAACTTTCGAAAGAAGGCATTATTGTGGCTTTTATTTCTCCTAGTTTTTTGCTCTTTCTATGTGTGCTGTATTTTTCAGCACACATAAAAAGAGCAAAATGCCATTAATTATTGTTTTTTTGCTGGAAGGTGTCCCTTTCTAAGCAAGCATAATCATCCCTGCAATGGAGGCACCCTGGCACCATGGTGCAAGGGGGTCTGCATTGGCACTAGGCATCTTTTTTAGCACCGGCGCAGGGGTGAGCACAGGAATGCTCCATATTCTTGTTAATAAGGTGCATCCCTGCATTTTGAAAATGATGCAGCTCGGCACAGCAAAATTGCTTGTGGCACTGCACTTCGCCATTTTCATGTAAATATGCCGTAGGGTGTGAATCTCTGTGAATCACAAATGGGAAATCACAATTCTTTATGTATGTACAATTTGAACCTACAAATCACAAGTTGCTACCCAGTCACATCGCAATTTTGGAAATTAATGATAGTGATTTCCAAAATTGCAACTGTAGTCGTAAATTGCAAATGCAACTGCAAATAGTGCAAAAACTCTTCCTGGTCATGGGTAATCACCTCTGAACCAGGAAGTGCCTCACAGTACCTGCCTGGAGACCAGCTTGTGTGGGTGTGGAGTGGAGGTGGAGTACAGCTGTCATCAAAACCCCAAAGAGGATCCATTTACTCGAATATTACACCGTTTTTTCCTGATGAAATGTCCGGTTGTAAGATATCAGGAGTCGATTTTAGATGGAAATCGGTTTCACTGCATCAAAAATGTGGAAAGCCCACATCCACACATATAAAAGCCAAGCAAAAAGCTGTTATCAGATTTGCACCACTAAATTTGGAAATCATGTAGAATCATTGTCTCGATTTCATACAAATTTTTAGATTAATTCTTGAGGTAATACAGTTACCAGAGTTGTGATGTAACCATTAATCAGCCAGAAAAAGTCCTCATTTACAGGGGTGTGGGGACAATTGTGTGGTATTCCCACACCCGAATTACCCTATTGGGGAATCAGTAGCTGGGAAACAACAGCATGAAGCTGAGCTACTGCACTCAGTTCCTGTGGTAATTGCCCCTTTTCTTTGATTCCCCAGATCATCAGCTGGTGGAATATCTCGGGAATGAATTAGGTAAGTGGAATTCTTGCAGCTCCTGTAATTACCGATTTACCTGGGAACGCCCACTGGTGACATCAAGAAAGTTGTATTCTTGTAGCTCCTAATAGTTACTGATTTGTCTGGAAATGCAATTTCTGTATGAATCTCTAATTAGGCTATATGATTTACTGTAACATTGGGAAGAGGCACATACTCATCTGCCACTAGTCACTAAAATGCAACTTTCCTTCTTCACAGTAGTATTTTATTTTGGTTCCAATGAACATGCTCATTGTCTTCATTTGAGGGTGGAGGGGTATTTCTGTGGATGTCATTCCTCGTTGGTGGATTACAGGCGCAACAAAGAACATAGAAACCAAAGCACAGAGCATCGGTACTCTCAAACAAAATTACACTGATCTGATATTCATGGGTAGCATGGGTGATCAATTAAATTGGTCACAGTTACAATATGGTTACAACATGGCACACAAAGAACAAATTCAAGACTACAAGGGAAAGGACAGTCTGGAATACAGCAGGCAAAATACCAAGGCTTGGCAAACGTTACCATACAGACCAGCTCTTCAAACAGAACATATTCAACAAGGTCACACTGTATGATTTTTCATAATCTTAGGTGGTTCTGGCTATTGTGTTATATGTTCTCTTATTGCAAAAGTCTAGGTGCTCCCAGGAGATCTAGGACCAGATTTACAAAGACTTTGGGCCTCATTACGAGTCTGGTGGTCTCGTGAGGGTGCGGGTTGGCCATGGCGGTCAAGCTGCCCTGGGACCACAGCAACCGCCAGGGAACAGAGATCCCTAGTGGTGGCGTGGCCGCAATAGGCTTGGCAGGCCCACCGCGGTCCACCAAGCATATTACAAGTTTCCTCCCTGCCACGGTTTTGATGGCGGTGAGCCCGGCATGAAAACCATGCCGGAGAGGAAACAAAGGGGTCCCTACAGGAACCTCTGTTGCCTCAGGGCCATGGGGTGCATACCTGTGTGCATGTGCCCCAGTGCCTGCACGGCATGGACTGCAGCAGGTCATTTAGGGCAGGTACTGATTTTGACGTTCGCATTGCGTTGCCTATTTCATAGGCACTGCCGTGGGAACGCCAAAGAAGTGCCCACCAGACAAGAGAAAACTCCTAATCTGGCGCGCGATTCAACCACAGGTTTGGCAGTGCCGGCGGTCCCACTCCTGCACCTCCAAACTCATAATAAGGCCCTTTGTGTCGGGCTTGAGTCACTTTTTTTAAGCAGCCTCAAAGTGAAATCTATTTTGGCATTTACAAAGCAACGCAAATGTCATTTTGTGGTGCTTTGTCAAAAAAATGTAATGCCATGCAGCGCATTACACTGTCATGCCTTACGTTTCATCAGGAAGGCTTTCCATGAGTGGTGCATTGGAGCTCCCATGATTTGACCCTTGGATTCTGACTCCAACCCATATTTACAAAGTGTTGTAGACATGGGTTTTTAATGAGGAGAAGTGGTGTTTGCACAAAATATAAAATACAAAATATGGTGATACAAAAATAATCTGTCAAGAATAACAGGATGTTCAAAATATTGTGGACAGGAATATCGAAAGTAAGAATATTGTTTCAAGTGTTGCTTTTACTATTGTAAAAAATAAAATTTTGGAAAATGTTGTACATACTATTGTTTGTAAGTGTTATTTTGTATGTATTTTATTGTACTGTGTTTGATTTTATGTGCTGAATAATTTTTTTAAGTTGTGTGTTTAGTAAGATAATGTAATAATGTTGAATTTTTTTACGTTTTTATTTTTTAGGATATGCAAGGAAATATTTAATTATTAATTTTATTAGCAATTATTTTAAATGTATTGATAAATAAAATAAAATAAAAAAATGGTATTTTATTGTAAATATTGAACAATTGTTTTATTCATAGATTCTTTGCAAAAAATAAAAATGATTACATGTAAATTAATTAATGTAAAACGTTTGTAAATTTCGTTTTATACATATTTTATTTATTTATATATTTTATTTACTATATTCCTTATTACAAAATTTGTATTGGCCATTTTATAATTTTTAGCTTTTTTCAAATGTTGAAAATCATAATGTCATTGTTAACAAATTGTTTATTTAAAAAAAAAAAAAAATTATGTATAAATAAATTAGGAAAATATAACAAATATGTATTATTTATGATGCATTAATAAGATAATTAAGATTTATGTGTAGATTTTATAGGTCTAATTATTTAAATTTTAATTAAAACAGTTAATTATGACATTTTTATTATTTATATTATTTGAATAAGTACTGTTGTTGCGAGTATTCAAATAGTAATTAATTTAAATGTAATATATTGTATATTTATTACATAATTATAAAATTGGTTGTATATTTTTTTATATTCTTTGAGTTTTACATTTGGATTATGTATTTTTAGGCTATGTTTCAAAATTGAGGAATATTAAGAAACAAAAATGAAAATATCCTATTTTTAAATAGTGAGCAACATATTATTTTATTTGCTAATTTTTAGACCTGTTAGTCACAGAGTGGTTTTCCCCCAAACCTTTTGCCTACTTACCACTGCTAAACAGTGTTAAAGTGCTTGTGGTCACTTCCCTAAATATGATTTGATTGGCATATACCTAATTAGCATATTTAATTCACTTATAAGTCCCTTGTGGAGCGGAATACTGTTCTTTGCCTTTCCCCTCCCCTTTTTGCTGAATTCATTTTTGTTGGCTCCTCATGGGACCACAGCTGGTGGCCTGCAGAACTCGGACCCACACCCACTCCGACCGACCACGCACACAACCTCGGCATCATCCTTGACAGCCAACTGATTATGGAACAACAAGTTAACACAGTGACCTTCTCATGCTCAGCAGAATCATCAGATGGATCCCAACCAACACCAGAAAGACTGTCACTCAGGCCCTCGTCACCAGCCGCCTCGACTACGGCAATGTCCTCTACGCCGGCATCTCCACCCAGCTCCTCAGAAGTCTACAGACCATACAGAATGTTGTATCCAGACTCATCCTGGACCTCCTCAAATGAACCCACATCGTCCCTCACCTAGGAGACCTCCATTGGCTCCCCATCCAGAAAAGATGCCAGTTCAAGTTCCTCAAGCACGCCTACAAAGCCCTCCATGACCTAAGACCTGCCTACCTAAACCATCGACTGAACTTCCTCCAACCCACTAGACACCTGTGCTCCTCTTCTCTCACCCTTGTACACACACCCTGCATTCATCGCACCCGCAGCAGTGGCTGCTCCTTCTACATCGCTGCCAAGACCTGGAATGGCCATTCCCTCCAGCTCCTCACAGTCCCCTCACTGGCAGACTTCAGAAAGAGATTCAAGACCTGGCTCTTCAATGGCGACACAGTGCCCAGATACCCCTAGGGATGACAGTACTGCTCTCTACAAATGCTGTTTGATTGATTGATTGGCTTTAGGACTCTGGGCACTTTATCACTACTAACCAGTGCTAAAGAGCATGTGCTCTCTGCTTTAAACATGGTAACATTGGCAAAAGTAATTTACTTATAAGTCACAGTAAAGTGCACTACATATACACAGGGCCTGTAAATTTAATGCTACTATTGGGCCTGCAGCAGTGATTGTGCCACCGACTGAAGTAGCCTTTTAAACATGTCTCAGAAATGCCACTGCAGAGTCTGTGTGCACAGTTTTAAACTGACATGTTGACCTGGCAAGTTAACCCTCTTTCCAGGCCCAAACCGTCCTTTTTAATACATATAAGTCACCTCCAAATCAGGCCCTTGACAGCCCAAGGGCAGGGTGCAGTGTAAAATTTAAAAAAAAAGTAGGACATGTACTTTTAAGTTTTACATGTCCTGATAGTGAAAAACTCTTAAATTCGTTTTTCAATAGGGCAAGGACTATCTCTCCCATAGGATAACATTGGGATTACCTCATTACATTTTATAAGTGTCATTTCCAACAGGAAAGAGATTGGATCCCTAAGTTTGGTGTCTCTGGAATTACAATTTCAAATCACAACTTATGGTGAAGTCGGATTTTAAATTGCATATCTAAAAAATCCCACTTTTAGAAAGTTAGCATTTTCTTACTGTATCCATTTAGTGCCTTCTGCCTGTCTCTGAAAACACGTCTGGGGTGAGTGACAGCTGGGCTTTGCACATTCCCTCTAGACAGCCTCACACAAAGGACTTGTTGGGCCATTCACATCCTGATGGGCCATCCACATCCTGATGGGCCATCCATGGCAGAATGGGAGTGAGGAGTTGACAGTAACACCTGAAAAGGCTGTGTCCTGTCCCCACACAAACGGCTGTATACCCCTCTGTAGTGAGTCTGTAGCCAGGGCAGGAAGGGCAGGGACTCTGTGCACTTCAAAGGCCTCTCATGGAAGTCTCCCCCACGTCAGAGGCACAACTGGGTAAAAGTACTGGACCTCCTACACCACCAACTCAGTACACTTCTGGACTTATGTATACTCTGCCAGGAAGAAAGACTGCTGTGCTGATGAAAGAACTGTCACTCTTCTGGACTTTGCTGGACATCTGCTCTGCTGTGCTGACCTGCTGCCTACTTCCCTCTTGCCTGGGAGTGGAGAAGGACTGGACCTGCAGCTTCCCAACCCAGAACCAAAGAGACTCAAAGGGCTTGTCTGCTTACCTCCTGTTTTGAAGAGTCAGGGACATTAAAGACTTTCAACCATTCACCTACAGCACCTGGACTTCACAATTTGAGAGTTTTACCCTGCCAAGTAGTGCCAATCCAGTCCTGGACCCTTGGAAGTGGGTATGAAGTTCTGCAACTGCTGAAATCAATGCATCAATGTCAGTTCAATAAACTTTATTTCGGTCGTCAGACCATAAAAGTGTAAAATACATATATACAATCCAGTAAAATTTACATATACAAAAATTCATTGTTTTCACTCAAAAAAATAGTAACTGATCAGTTCATATAACATGAAACATAAAAATGTGAGCCATTTTTAAACTGTACCAATAAAAAGTTCCCATTTAGTTAGTGAAATAAGACTTCAGCCTTTGCTAGGGACCTGAAATTCAGATTCAAGGGGATTGATCTGTTAACTACTCTTTATAAAAGCATAGCTACTTTTCCCCACTAGTAATGCCTAGTAGAAGGTAAACTATTGACCTGCTGGAAAGGATAGTAAATTTGACTTTTGAACCTTCCTTCTCATTCCACACATATGGCCCAAAAACTTGCAAGTGCGCAAACAAACAGAGGTCTTGTATCTGATATTAAAATGCACAGAGCTACACAATGGTCTCTGTTTCCAAGCTGTTTGCAGATAGGGATCAACCATTTTCTTTTAGGCCCAGTGTATGCTTGGCGACCAAAAAGAGAGTGGCCAATAGATTCAATTGGAGCAGAACAACAGGGACAGCCCTTGTTCAGAGCAGCATTACATAGCCATGAGTTTGTAAATGAGTTCAAGGGTAGTGAGCCGTGCCTAAATTGGATATACAGCTTTCTATCAGACGGCAGCTGAATAAGATCGAGGTAGCCTTCCAGGGAACACAACAGTTTAAAATCCAGAAATTCCTTGGTTAATCTGCCCAGCTTACTACCCCTGATTTCATTCTGGGCTACCCAATCCCAGTACATAACTTTTAGTTGCTTTTTTGTGGGCAGTTTTGAGCAATTAATGCTGCCCCATTGACCTTTTACCCCAATAAGATCGAGTAGGTTTTTGATGTTCCTAATCCAGCCTATCTTCTTAGATGTATCTAGGGAACAAACTTTGACAAAAGCTAAGGCATAAGAAGACAGCTCAGAGGTCAAAACTGATTTCTGCCAGAAGAGAAGCGGGCGGAGTTTTACCAAGGGGCCGATTCCGATGTCGGACGGACTCAGGTCCGTCCGACATCGTCCAGGAGCCGTAACCGACCGACCTGCTGTCGTAGGTTACAGCCCTGCAAGTACGATGCGACCGAACCCTGTTCGGTCGCACTCGTATACTACACAATGGGAGCATGCATTCCGAGCGGAATGCATGCTTGCATTGTGAAAAGCAGGGGTGCAGTTCATCCCTGCACCCTGTGGCCGGCACCCCAAGGTGCCTGCCACCGGGTGCAGGGATCAACAGAGGAGCACCATAGGTGCCCCCAGGCCGCCATTCGGCGGCCTCGCACCCATGGGGGCCCTACTGGGGCCCCCAAAGACAGTTACCGACTGCCTTTTCGTGCCGGAAAGACCGGCACGAAAAGGCAGTGAGAAACTGCCATCGTACTCCCTCGGTCGTGAAGAGGCGGCCGGGGGAGTACTGAAGGATTTCCGGACGGCGGACGGGCTCTCCGAGCCCGTCGTAAGCCATCCGGAAATCCCAGTCGGATTCCTTTCCGACCGAGCCCATCGGAATGGCTCGGTCAGAAAGGAATCCGGCCGGCACGTTCCGATTCGGTCGGAAGGGCTCCGACCATCGTTCGGTGCCCTTCCGGCCAAAATCGGAATCGGCCCCTAAGTCTTTAACAGATTTGACACCCATATCCAATTTGAGAGGGTGAAGTGGTGTGCTTAAGGGAAGTGACACTATGTTCCTAAGGAACGTGTTCTCCATCACAGTTAGATCATTCACTTTTTCGAAACCCCACAACTCAGCCCCATAAAGGGCACAGCTTACGGCCTTGCTTTTGTAAATCTCTAGAACTGGTGCGACCGGTTTTGTGTACGAGCGGCAATGTCCCTTTCTTAGGGCCCCCGTTATCTGCATAAACTTTAGGATTGCCTTAACCAGATGTTGCTTCCAGGACATACCTTCTGACAATTTAATGCCCAAATATTCAAAACTTCTCACAATCTCTAAGGGAATATTATTTAGAGTCAGACGCCCTTTGAATGATTTGTGGGGATTCAGCATCATAAGATTTGTTTTAGTAGTTTTTTATTTTTAGGCCTCCCTCATCACAGAAGGCCCTGAGTTGGTTTAAGAACAACTGAAGCCCCCTAGGTGTTTTAGAGACAAGGATGGTGTAATCTGCAAAGAGAAGTGTTGCAATTTTCTCATTCCCTAGTGATGGCGCATCCGCTGGGATTCTGGCTAAAAAATCAACAACTTGATTAATATATAAGGAAAATAGCATAGGGGCCAAAAACACTATTTTCCAAAGGAGTTGTCTGTTTACCTCCTGTTTTGAGGACTCAGGGACATCAAATACTTCCAACCATTCACCTACAGCACCTGGACTTCACCATTTGAGAGTCTTGCCCTGCCAAGCAGTGCCAATCCAGTCCTGGACCCTTGGAAGTGGGTATGAAGTTCTGAAACTGCTGAAATCCATGCATTAATGATGTTGCACCAATCGGAAGTGGCACATCTCCCTCAACCCTGATGCATCGCTGATGCTTCACGGATCCTGGGCCTCGCAAAGCCGACTGCGTGGAACATTGACTCAAGGTCCCGACGTATCCCTGACGTGCTGTCCGCATCGCCTACAACCCAGCGGTTCGATGACGATGCTTCACTTCAGTGCTCTGTACATCTTGACCCTTGATGCAACTTCGATGATGCATAGCTTGGAACTGACGCATTGCCTTCATTGGAAGGATCAACGAAGACTTATCGCCTCCCATGCTCCTGGCATCATCTTTAACGATCCAAAATACTGTTTCAGTGGGCCAAGGCTGGTCCCTGTTATCGACCCACTCTCCATTGCAGTTGGCTTGAACTTTTTAATTTGACCCGGTCTAGTATGACCACATAGCCCCGCTTTATGCTTTTAAGCACTACACTTCAGTTTATTCTTTAAAAATTCATAACTTCAGTTATACGTACTAAATTGTTGTTGTTTTGATCTTGATTTATTAATTAAATTAAGCTCTAGTTTTCTAACCAGGTGTAGTATCTTTTTGTGGGGTGTTTTCACTATTTTACTGTTTGAAGTGGTACAACAATACTTTACACATTGCCTCTGCCTGACGTCTCTGTGTCAAGCTACCAGAGGGTGAGCACAGGTTAATTTAGGGTGTTTATTGTGTCACCCACTTAAGTAGCCCTCCAAAGCACCCCAGGTCTGCCATTACAGCCTGAATGCAGTGTCACACTACCATGTCGACTTGACATTTAAACACCCTTGTCTAGCATTAAACTCCCCGTTTTTACATTTAAGTCACCCTTGAGGTACACCCTAGGTAGCCCATACTGCAGGGTGCTGTATACATGTCATGGTAGTGAAGAACTCTAAAATTCTTTTTTCACTACTTTGTGGCCTACCCCTCCCATAGGACAACATTGGGGTTTCCTTATTACATCTAGTAAGCTGTTATTCTGCATTTAGAGGAGGTAGATAAGTCATGTTTAGTACTTATGAAACTATAATGATAAACCCTTTTTAATGGTAAAGTCATATTTCTTATTACAACTTTGAAAATGCCACTTTTAGAAAGTTGGCATTTTCCTGCCTTTAGTCCTTTTGTGCCTGTAGCCTGGCCTGGGTCAAATGACTGGGTGTAACTGACAGACTTTGTGAATTGTTCCCAGACAGTTACAAAATTAGTCATGCCTGAATGGGTAGTCATCTGGCAGGATTGGGGGTGGAGCTGAGCACAGCCCCACTTACACCTGAATAGCTTGTGGTCTGCCTTCATACAATGGCCTAACAACCCTGTTTTGTCACTGCAGACAGCCTGCAGCTAACCCACCTTCCTGAAAAAGGGCACCAGGGTATAAAAATATGACCTTCAGACCCACTCTTCCGTTCACTACTGGCTGCTTTTTTGTACCAAGCTACCCAGGGTTAAGCACAGATTAATTTAGTGACTTTTTGTGGTTCACCTTGCAAGGGATTGTGGCTGTTGCTTGTCCAAGGCTCATATCCCTGTCACCCAACTACCCAATTTCTTAAAGTTTTATTTTAAATATGTATGTTTTTAATTTGGGTTATTGTACCTTCTAAGTACTTTTTGTTTTATTTTATATATATAAAAAATTATGTGTGTGTATGGAGTGTTAATTGTGTATATAAACATTGTAGTGTGCAACACCTTCTTTAAAATGATTTAGATTAGAGTGGGAATAGTAAGTGTCACCCCTTCAGTGTAAGTCCTTTTTAACATAAGTGTTTAGAGTGTATAGGGGATGTAGGGGGGAGTTCTAGAGGTTAATTATAGTATTGTTTGCGGGTTTTTAGTATATTTAGTTGTAGTAACTGTAGTATTTATCACTAGTGTTCTGTTTAGGTTTTTGTACACATTTTTACTAATGTATCAATATTATGTTTACTGTGTTATGTTACTTGCTTTTTGATGATTAAGTGTAATGTAAATGTAATTTATGATTGTGATGTTTTTTGCGGAAGAGTATTCAGTTTTGCCTTGCAGTTTTTCCTTTATGAATGACTTCAATGAACATTTAGATTTCGTTTTTTTTGGGGGGAAATCTGTTTCGGTTTCTAATAAACCAATATTTTTTTACAATGATTTCTTTTTATTAGGTTTCCAGGAGCGTTTCATTTTTTTAAACACTTTTCCGATATTTTATGGTGCATGGATACTCTGGATTGCATTGATGGATCTCTATTGGATTAATTTTATTTTTGCTTTTTGTTTTGGGGCCTTTTGGAAAATATTTTATCATTTTTTGATGGATTATACTTTATGACTTCAGGAATACAGAGGATGAGCTGCAGCTCAGAACAGTAAGTCATATTTCATCTAGTTATTTGGGTGGGAAGTGTTATATTTTATCCTTTAAGTAAGCGTTATGTGATTGTTATTTGTTGTTGTGTGTTTTATATGTTGCAATTATTTTTCACAAAGAATTGATGTCAGGGCTCGCCAGTTCCTCAGGAGCAGTACCATCAAGAGGCCCACCTTCCGGATGCTCTGACTCTGGTTCGAATAAGCAGAAGATCAGAGTAGCCAGATGAGGGGAAGGGAATTAGGAAGGTACTGCAGGGAGGGAGATCTGGAACAGAACGTTGCAAATCATTAGTCCTGCAATGCTTCACCTGGAATATATACAAACATATCATGCCATGTGTGAATAACTGTTACTTGTAAAGGAAGAGTTGTTGTTTATGTTCTCAACATTGCTATGTGTGTTGAGACATCACAAGAAACTCTCTGAATTCTAAGGCTTAGTTATCTTAGTGTCTTAGATAATATTAGGTTCAAATCATCAAATATTGAGTCTCTGGAATCCTTAACCTTCAGTGTTATACATCTCTAGTTACCACAAGCCTTCCTTTAACAATAGTTTCTGCTTGTTTTAGGCCAACAGTATTATCACAATCATCACAAAGTCTTGGTTAGCTGTTATTGCTATTTTTCACAATGCCTCAGTTATCTTGAGCTTTTCTTATTTATCACACCTATGGCTCACAACAATGGAGTTTTTGTCTCTGGGTATACCTTTGACATACATGCGCACAAATAGAACTTTGTCTTTGAATATGAAAATATAAATGCGCAACAATAGAGTATAATTTCTTGGATACGATAAGAATAATGCAACAAATGAGTTTTAGCTTGTGGGGTACGTTTGCTTGGAATGCATAACAAATAAAGCTCACCATTCCGTAGGGGCCAGCTTGGATGAAGTGCAGGACCGACAGCTTACCGGCTTCAAGACTGGAGGCTCTGGCTCCGATGCTGAAAAATCGGCACTCGGCAGCTGGACGTGCGCTGCTTTTATAGCAATGGTCTTAACCAAGAAGGCGGCCACCAGGGGCACTGAAACTACGAAAGGACACCATTGGGCACCCGTACTCCTCTTTAATCACTAAAAGGGGACTAAAACATAGTGCCATATTGGTGTTGTGCAACACAGTCCAACATATCATATATTCAGGCATTACATGAGTTAGTTGCGCAATATTGTCCAGTATGATAATAAATAGCGCATTGTCCATTTTAGGATGTTCATGTGCATTGCATTACAATCTATACTAGCAGTAGGCCGGTACATGTACTCATGCAGTTCAACCTAGGTTCAGTCATTATGCATAATGAGCACACGTGCAATGTAGGTAGGCTGGGAGGGCTTGTCCTGGGCAACTGGGATTGTGACAATTGAGGTTGTTGTTTGCGGTTTTTGGCTGGTGAGAGTAATGTTTTTTATCTAAATAAGTTATATATAATTGTATTATATAAGTTTTATCTAAAATTTGAGTTTTATTTAATGTTTTGACTAATGTGATAAAATGTTATGTGTTATTTATTAAAAAAAACTATTTGTAATGTTAGTTAAGATTATGCGATACTTTTATTGGAATTGTATATGTTAGTATTAATTTTACAATATGCTTTTGGCTAATTGTAGCATGTCGTACATTTTTTTGGTATGTTTGATAATTTTAGTTCCAATTTTGGCTACAGATTGCTCCATTTGTAGTTGTTGGTAACTCTGCTGTTTTTGTATGGGTTCTATAAATTTATAGAGAGTAGGTTAGGTTCTGCCTAGTGTGTATTGAAATGTTTTCTGTCATCATTCTACTGCATTATTTGTTCTTGCTTCCTGTGCGAAGGTGCTGTCATAGATATTCCACCATGGTATTTGGAATTTGGGTTGGTGTCCGTGTCCGGAGCTATGTAGTGTGCCAACCCAAGTATCTTAAAAATAATGTGTTGGTAGAAAAGGTTTTCTATTAGAACATTGTATCTCTGTGACAGGGACATAGGCTAGTGCTATAATTTTTTTTATTTCAAAGGCAAATTGAATGTTTGTAGCATATTGCAAGCTTCGGGCCTCATTCCGATGGCGGTCGGACAAGTGTTTGACCACCATCGCTGTGGGCAAGTAACTGCCGACAAAGAGTCGGTGTTCCCTTCTGCCCTATTACAATATGACCGCTGTGCAGGCAGTCATAAAATGCCGGAAAAGGGCTGCACTTTTTAAACATCTATGCATGGATGTTTGGCTGGCCACTCAGCAGGTGCCCTTCTTGGGGCACCCAAAGTTCCTTCCCGGCTGCCTTTTCATGGCGGTGAAATTACCATGAAAAGTCAATTGGAAAGGGACATCCTAATCCATTGTTGGGATTAGTGTCCCACCGCCTCGCCTTGAGCCTGTCGAAGGTGGCAGTCTTTCCCCCTGACCACTGTTCTCCAACTGCCGGTATTGTATTCCGGCGGTCAGACTGCTGCCCAAGATGTCGGTGGGACCGCCACTGACAGCCTGTCGGTGGTGGTCCCACCGACATCATAATAAGGGCCTTCGTGCAGATTGTTGGAGAAGTCTCCATATGCTTTGATGGAAATTGTAGTAAGAGCCTTGTATGGCTGTGTGTGGGTAACGTTTAAAATGGTTTGAATCATGACTTGTTCAAAGTCTATGATTATTTTTTGTGAGTAGTAGTTATATATTTTATGTTTAATGTGGTTTAAGAGTTTGTAGTAAGGGTTACTTTGTTTATTTGATATTTGTTAGCAGGGCATACATAAAAGGAACATTTGAGTTGTCTATCATTGTTTAGGTTGTCATATACAAGAAGGTTCCACATTATGTGTGATTTTTAAGTGCTCAGGTATTTCAATATCTTGGTATCTTTTAGGGGCATGAGGTGTATCACTGGTTGGTTTTTTACTTTGTGCAATTAAATGTTTTATATTGGGCATAGGTGGTAGTTGGCCTGTGATGTGTAATGGGACTTTAGGGAGTATATCTTTTAGTACTTTTGTGAGTTCCTGGGAGCTAGTACTTGCCTCTCTTATATCCTATAAAACCTCCCTTACTTCTATTTTGTCACATTTGGGGAGGTAGTTGTGTTAATTACAATATGATCTTTTCTAGTGACTTAATATGTAGGTAATTTCCTATTCACAGTTCCTGCGATGTATCCTCTTGGTTGTCGGTGTAGCCCAGGTGACTTATTAATTCTTTCCTTTCTGTGATGTGAGCTATCTTGCTCTTTCTGTCATTATGTCTGGAAATAGTGTAACTGTATGAAGAATTATAATTTTAAAATGTTTATGCATTTGTTATTTATATATAAAACTATGCAAATAGTTTTTATATTTATACATACATGTATGCTCTTCTTAGAAGTTTCACACTTTTCTGCAGCTTTTCCATTGTGGGTGTTGAAATATGGAGGCGGTGCTTTCTTTTCTGCTGGTAGAAAAAAAGAACATCAGTTTCATTTTAAATGTTTATTTTATGGTAGTGTATAGAGGTTGAGGTTGTTTGCTTTTATTTTCTTCTATTTTAGGGTGAGTTTCTGTTTTATATTAATTTACATATAATTATGTTTTTTATGTCTTTTCTCTGGTTTGTCATCTTATTTTTTGGTAGCTTAACAGTTTCTCGATGTAGTATTTTGTTTTAGTAAGTAAATGTAAAGAGATAGAAGTTGCGGAATGTTTTGTTAATTATTTGTTATGTTACAATTTTAATTTGAATTAGAAGTAAGTTTTAGTTTAAATATAATTTAGTTAGTTGTCAAAATACACACACACACATATATATATATATTCACTGAAAAAACCATAAGGTTTTAGGGACAGTTATAGTTAGTTGGACATTGCACTCGTACAAAACCCGTGAAATTCCCCCGTTATAGTTAGTTCAGGTAACTATAACTCGCGCCCCGCAATGCACTGCTGATGACGTCACATATTACATCACTCATGACATGGTCAGTGACATCACTGATGACATCACTGATGACATCTCAAATGACATCACTGATGACATCACTGATGACATCATCCAGTGACTGTGTGTTTGTGTAAAGTTTAAATATGTTTAATATATATAGGGAAAGGCGTATTGAAGAATGAGTGGGTGTATAAGCGTCTGAATGGATGATTTAGTAGGTGCGTGACTGAGTCTATAAGTGAGTGATTAAACGTATCTTACTGGATGCATGGGTGAGTGACTAAACTGTGTGAATGTCTGTATCCGTCTGTCTGTTGTTGTGTAAGCAGCTGCATGGGTTTCTTACTAGCTAAATGAGTGTCTATATGGGTTATGGATTGGTTCTCTGAGTATCTGTATGGGTGCCTCAGTGTTTGTGTGGGTGGGGTGTGTGTGACTCTGTGCATAGATGTGTGAGTGGGTGATTGACTGGGTGCATGGTTTCAAGAGTGCATCTGTGATGGACTGTATGGGTAGGTGAGTGTGTGTATGGGTGTGTTAGTGAGTGAATGTATATCTCAGTGGTACATGTGTGAGTAACTACATATGTGAAAGGCAGTATATATGTGTGTTGGAGTATATAAATGGCTATAAGTGAGAGTGTGTGATTGTGAGAGTGCCTGTATGGATGAGTGTGTACTTGTATCAGTGATTGTATAAGAGCGTAAGAATGTGCTAGTATTTGTATGAGTAAGTGAGCTGGTGTGTGTATAACTGTATAGGTGAGTAAATTGGAGTGTGATTAATTATTTGCATGACTGACTAGGTGTGTGAGTACCTCTATGGATGAGTTGCGTTGTGTGAGTGTTTATATAGGTGTATGAGTGCATATGATAGTCCTGTACTGAGTGACTGTAAGTATGAGTGACTGTACGGGTGAGTGAGAAGATGTGTGTGTGTAGACCTAAGAATCAGTGAGTGGGTATGTACTTATTGGTATTGGAGTGTGTATGGTTTTGAGAATGGCAGTCTGTAATTTAGAGTGCGTGTATCAAAAGTTATATTAGAGTGTGAGAAGATGCATTAAATTCTCACATGGATGATGTCATCAGTGATGTCATTTGAGATGTCATCAGTGATGTCATCAGTGATGTCACTGACCATGTCATGAGTGATGTAATATGTGACGTCCTCAGCAGTGCATTGCGGGGGCGCGAGTTATAGTTACCTGAACTAACTATAACGGGGGAATTTCACGGGTTTTGTACGAGTGCAATGTCCAACTAACTATAACTGTCCCTAAAACCTTATGGTTTTTTCTGTGAATTTCTAAGGTTTTTTAAATGCTAATTTCTAACTATAACGTGCCTGAAACCTATGGTTTTTTCAGTGAATTTCAAAGGTTTTTTAAATGCTAATTCCTAACTATAACGTGTCTGAAACCTATGGTTTTTTCAGTGAATTTCAAAGGTTTTTAAATGCTAATTCCTAACTATAACGTGTCTGAAACCTATGGTTTTTTCAGTGAATTTCAAAGGTTTTGTAAATGACAATTTTTAAATGTATTAATTGTTATATTTATTTTTTTGATACTGATTTACAACATTTTTTTAAACTATTTATTTTTAGATATTTTATTTTTTAAATTACATTGTAATTACATTCTACATTACATTACAAAATATACTTTCTCAGAATGAATTACTTTAGTTTAAATACTTTGCAAATAGGCAATAGACTTTTAAGTACAGTAGTTACAGTTGTTGCAATGGGCAACACAATTTAAAAAACAATGCAACATTGAGCTCAATGTGAATTTCTAGTTAAATGCAATTAGTTACTTTATGGATTACTTTTCTAACCACAGGACTGGATCCTAGATTCAGTCCTGGGACATCTCCTGTAAACAGTTGAGTAAAAGCGTTTTGGTTACAGTAGTGATTTTTAAGGAATATTATTGTATTTTAAAAGTTGACAAACTTTTTCACATAGAATCACCAATGTTATCCTATGGGAGGAAATTCACTTAGCAGGTAAGTAGTGTTATAGTTACTTTTTCTTACTCAGAGGTGGATCCTGGAACCAGCACTGGTGCATCTCCTGTAAACAGTTGAAAGAATGCGTTTAAGTCACACAGGCGATTTTTAAGGAATATTTGTAGTTTGTGAAAATCGACACTTTGAAACTTTTCTGCTGAAAACCAGACAATGGATTCCTAGGGAAGGAAATTCAAGTTACTGGTAAGTACGGTTAGAATTACTTTTCAGGATCAGTACTGGGCTGAAAGATGCAGCACTGAGGTCTCTCCTGATAACAGGTGAGTAAATCGGAATTCGTATTTCGGCTGATTTTAGAGGAATATTATAAAGTTCCAAAACTCCACACTTAGAAGAATTTCCAAGTGAAACCAGTCAATGATATCCTATGGAAGGAAATTCAAGTTACTGGTAAGTACGGTGAAAATTACTTTTCAGGATCAGTACTGGGCTTAAAGATGCAGCACTGAGGTCTCTCCTGATAACAGTTGAGTAAATCGGAATTCGTAGTTCGGCTGATTTTAGAGGAATATTTGTATGTTTCAAAAATCGACACTTAGAAACTTTTTCAGTAAAAAGGAGGCAATGATATCCTATGCAAGGAAATTCAAGTTACTGGTAAGTACGGTTAAAATTACTTTTCAGGATCAGTACTGGGCTGAAAGATGCAGCACTGAGGTCTCTCCTGATAACAGGTGAGTAAATCGGAATTCGTATTTCGGCTGATTTTAGAGGAATATTATAAAGTTCCAAAACTCCACACTTAGAAGAATTTCCAAGTGAAACCAGTCAATGATATCCTATGGAAGGAAATTCAAGTTACTGGTAAGTACAGTGAAAATTACTTTTCAGGATCAGTACTGGGCTTAAAGATGCAGCACTGAGGTCTCTCCTGATAACAGTTGAGTAAATCGGAATTCGTAGATCGGCTGATTTTAGAGGAATATTTGTATGTTTCAAAAATCGACACTTAGAAACTTTTTCAGTAAAAAGGAGGCAATGATATCCTATGGAAGGAAATTCAAGTTACTGGTAAGTACGGTTAAAATTACTTTTCAGGATCCGTACTGGGCTGAAAGATGCAGCACTGAGGTCTCTCCTGATAACAGGTGAGTAAATAGGAATTCGTAGTTCAGCTGATTTTAGAGGAATATTTGCACAATGGTGAAGGGAGGATGCGGGGCCAGAGGTGACATCTGTGCAAACGCGCCCCGTGGCGCGTTTTAAGTTGGGGGATTAAGTCCCCTTGAATCATGAGGGTCCCTGGGGTCCAACTAGCCCACCCTGTACCTCCAGTATGCGCCAGGAGCTGCGTTGCAGAGAGGTGTTCAGAGGCCACGCCCCTTTTTGCACCTCTCTGCAATGCAGCTCTGTGGCGCTTTCTGGACGTACCTGTTGGGCTAGTTGGCCCCTAGGGACCCTCAGGATTGAAGGGGATTTAATTCCCCATCTTAAAACGCGCCACGGGGCCTGTTTGCACACATGTCACCTGAAGCCCCGCCCTCCCTTCACCACTGTGCAAACGCACCCCGTGGCGTGTTTTAAGTTGGGGGATTAAGTCCCCTTGAATCCTGAGGGTCCCTGGAGTCCAACTAGCCCACCATGTACTTCTAAAAGCGCCACAGAGCTGCGTTGCAGAGAGGTGTAAAAGGGCGTGGCCTCTGTACACCTCTCTGCAACGCAGCCCCTGGCGCATACTGGAGGTTCCTGGTGGGCTAGTTGGCCCCCAGGGACCCCCAGTATTCAAGGGGAATTACTTCCCTTCTTAAAACGCGCCAGGGGGCGCGTTTGCAGAGTACTGCAGGGAGGGGGGCGGGGCCTCCGGCACGATGCCGTTTTTTTTTTTTTTTGGGTTGTTTTTTTAATGGGAGGGGGGCTGCGTGGCCCCCCTTCCCTTGGCCACTTTTGGCCCCGGGGACCCCATCCCCCGGGGCCTGAGCAATTTATTTATTTTTTTAATTTAAAAAAAAAAATGGGAAGGGGGCCGCGTGGCCCCCCTTCCCTGGGCCTGTATTGGCCCCGGGGACCCCATCCCCCGGGGCATGCCCTCAATTTTTTTTTCTTAAATTTGGAGGGGGGCTGCCTGGCCCCCTCCTCAGGCCATTTAAGGCCCCGGGGACCCCATCCCCGGGGCCGGCCTTGCCCTTTTTATTTATTTTTTTATTTGGGGAGGGGGCTGCGTGGCCCCCTCCCTGGCCACTTATGGCCCCGGGGACCCCATCCCCCGGGGCCTGGACTCTGGTTGGGGACTGGGGGGTCCCCAATCCCCCCACAGTCCCAGCCGGCTCCCCGCGTCCTACGGGAGCCGGCATTGCTTTCCACATGGGGAGCAGCTAACATGCTGCTCCCCATGTGAAAGCTAATTGGGTTTGCATTTTGAAAGAGAGAGCAGGTTTCCTGCTCTCTCTTTCAAAATGCAAACTAAGCTTACTATGACAGGACGGAGCCGCGAGGCTCCCGTCCTGTCATAGCAAACTACAGTGTCCCGGGGGTAGGCACCCCGGGACACTGCAGGAGCCGGCCCTGGGGGTGGCGGTCCCCAGGGCCATCAAGGGCTCCCGGAGGAGGGCCGCGCGGCCCCCTCCCATCCAATGCACAGCCCCGGGGAGGTGGTGGTCCCCGGGGCTTTGGGGGTCCGTAACAGACCCCCATATTGAAATCTTTAGTGCCCCGGGAGGTGGCGGTCCCGGGCGTGTGGGGGCTGGAGCCCCCACACAGGTCAAAATAGTTTTTAAAAAGAAGCCCCGGGGACCGCCTTAGAGGCCCCCCACATTAAATTTAAACCCCCCCCACCATGCCCCCGGGACTTGGCCCACCCGGGGGCAAATTAACAACGAAGCGCAAGAGACCGCGCTTCGTTTTTTTTTTTTTTCGGCGGGATTCGCGCACCCTAAACGCATCCCGCCGATTTTTTTAAAAAAAAATGTTTTTTTCTGCCCAGGGGGTCCTTGTGGGACCCCTGAGCAGACCTAGGGGTCAGGGTGTTTCTACACTGCCCCCTTTGTGCGTTTTGCGCACTTGTTTCTTTTTTTCTCGGCGGGATCCGCGCACCCTAAGCACATCCCGCCGATTTAAAAAAAAAATGCTTTTTCTGCCCAGGGGTCCTTGTGGGACCCCTTTGCAGACCTAGGGGTCAGGGTGTTTCTACCCTGCCCCCTTTTTGTGCTTTGCGCACTTGTTTCTGTCCCTCGGTTCTACCGAGGGACAAAATGGCTGCCAACACTTCCTGATTTGGAGTGTTGACAGCCAATTAGCATGCAGCTCGTGATCGGGAGGGTGCGCGAATCCGACGCGGCCATAGATATATATGTGATTTTATTTGTGATTTTCTCAGAAACTACTGAACGGATTTACACCATTTAAGCAAAAGGCACGACACTGAACCAAGGGCTACCTCTTTGCCAAATTTGGTGTAATTCCGTTCAGCAGTTAGGGCTGTAGCTGCGACTAAAGGTTCCTATGGAAAAATGAATGGGTAAAACGCATTTTGGGACTCCCCTTTTTTCTCGGCCCCCGCTTGACGAATCAACCCGAGACTTTCAGGGTAGGAGCGGAGCGCCCCAACAAGTTGGAAACTTTCGCGAAGATTCGTCAACCGGCGCCAACGTTATTTCAAATAGAATGTCGCGGATTTCCTATGGATAATAGGTTGTAACTATAACTATCTACTGGCGACCGCCAGTAGATAATACATATATATATATATATATATATATATATATATATATATATATATATATATATATATATGTATTATCTACTGGCGGTCGCCAGTAGATAATACATATATATATATATATATATATATATATATTATCTACTGGCGGTCGCCAGTAGATAGTTATAGTTACAACCTATTATCCATAGGAAATCCGCGACATTCTATTTGAAATAACTCTCTTGCCGGTTGACGTATCTTCGCGAAATTTTCAAACTTTGTGGCCCGCTCCGGTCCGCTCCTACCCTGAAAGTCTCGGGGGATTCGTCAAGCGGGGCCGAGAAAAAGGGGGTCCCAAAACGTGTTTTCCACATGCACTTTTCCATAGGAAACTTTAGACACGGCTACAGCCCGAACTGCTGAACGGAATTACACCAAATTTGGCAAAGAGGTAGTTCTTGGTTCAGAAAGAACCCTTTTTGTTAAATGGTGTAAATCCGTTCAGTAGTTGCTGAGAAAATGAAAAGTAAAAAGTTTGTGATATCTATGGCCGAGTAGGGTCCGCGTACCCTCAGCGCACCCTGCGCGCACCGTCCCGATCACGAGCTGCATGTTAATTGGCTGTCAGCTGGCTGTCAACATTCCGATTCAGGAAATGTTGGCAGCCATTTTGTCCCTCGGTAGAACCGAGGGACAGAAACAAGTGCGCAAAGCGCACAAAGGGGCAGGGTAGAAACACCCTGACCCCTAGGTTTGCTCAGGGGTCCCACAAGGACCCCCTGGGCAAAAAAAAAATTTTTTTAAATCGGCAGGATGCGCTCAGGGTGCGCGAATCCTGCCGGAAAAAAATCGAAGCGCGGTCTCCGCGCTTCGATGTTAGTTGGCCCCGGGTGGCCCAAGTCCCGGGGGCATGGTGGGGGGATAATTTAATGGGTGGGGGGCCTCAAAGGGCCCCCAAGCCCCGGGGACCGCCACCCCCGGGGCTTCTTTTTTTTATTTAAAAAAACCTGTGTGGGGGGGCTCCCGTCCTGCCATAGCAAACTGCTTTGCAAATTGCTTTTCCACACGGGGAGCTGCATGTCAGCAGCTCCCCATGTGAGAAAGCAATGCCGGCTCTCGAAGGACGCGGGGAGCCGGCGGGACCGTGGGGGCATTGGGGCTCCCCTCACGGTCTCCATCATTATGTATAAACCCCGGGGGATGGGGTCCCCGGGGAGAATACAAATTAGTGATAGGAGCTATCAAAACTTTTACGGGAAAATAAGGAGTCGCGCACCCAGCGCGCCGCTCAGCGCGGCCCCTAGTGTGAACGCGTTGGGTGCGCGACTCCCAGCGCGGCCCCCTGGTGTAAACGCGTTGGGTGCGCGACTCCAAGGTGAACGCGTTGGGTGCGCGAATCCCCCAAATATTTTTTGAAAAACAGTAAATATACATGAAGTATATATGTTTATATCTTGGGTGGCTCTAAAAAGAGCCCTTGTGTTTATTGATACATTATGGTACCTACAAGTAAGTACCGATGCAGAGTCTAAAGTTGATGAGAAAGATTCGGTTACCCTCATCTGTAAAATGAACACCGTCTCTCCTATAGATGCCATCTATATTAAAACGCAGATTGTTGTTGAAAATGGACCCCATCCTATAATCTCTGAGATAAGCAGAAACAGCTTTATTGACATGTTTCCTAGCTTTCTCAAACTGTGGACAAAAATGATTGGACCACTGCCATTTCTGTCTTTGGCATATGTTCGAATAGACAAAGGCAGTTTGGGGGAAAAGTGACATGAATTCTGCAAAGGTGTCCTTCATAAGCATTTCCAGACCTACCCCAGTCAAAGTGCCTAGGTCATTGCCACCACAGTGCACAATTATGAGGTCAGGGTGTTGGAGATGCAAAAAGGATTTAACCAATGGCATCAATTGGTGCCACTTTAATCCTCTCTGACCAATCCATTTAATGTCTACATTTGGCAAAGCTAAATCTTTGTCAATACCTCTGCTTTCAGCATACCTTTTGCACCAGAAAACATAGCTGTGTCCCACAATCCACACTGAAAGCATCTTGAAGGGATCAATGTAGGTAATAAAAAGATGTCTGTACCTGAGGTAGGTAGGAGGGAAAATGAAATCTATCTAAAATGGTGGACAACATGCTGTTTTTAAGAAAGTAGAGATTTGATTGGCTGTTTAAGAACACTCTACATTCTAATATAGGGTGCATTTTTCATGGTTTAGAAAGCATGTTTTTTATTGGTTATAATGAAAAGTTTGCAAGGTACAGCAGAAAGGATTAGTGAATGCTTTGCAAAGCCAACCACACCTGCTGTTGTCATTTGCAACATTGTGTGGTGAACTTGTGACCTGGCAGCTAAGTTGAATGTTGCATGAGCTGTTGCTATGGAAACTGATATTCAGAACAAGGGGAAAGATGTCAGTTGAAAAGTATTATTCTCTATGACCAATGGAAATTCGTTTTACAATTTGAAAAACACTGGAAAGTCATGTGTATATGTATGAAAAATTAGAGGGAAAGTTTGCCATTACTGATTTTATATTGGAGAGTGTGCTTATCTACATTCTGTGCGAAAAAGAAAATCCTGACTGAGTGTGTGAGATTTTTAATTGAACAGATTTATTTAATAGGTGAGTTATATATTTTAGATGTTTATTTAAAAAAGATTTCATACTTTAAGGAAACTGTCTTTTTTGAAATATATTATTAAATGTACTGATGTATAGTTTAATTATTTTTATTGTATTTGATGTTTGTTTTAAAAATAGTATGGGCCAGTTTTAGAAGCCTCTTGCGCCACTTTTGCGTCACTTTTAACATGGGAAAAGTGACGCAAATATGGCACAAGGGCCTTGTAAATTTGCCCCTTTGTATAGTAATATATATATTTTTAAATGAGTTGAAAGGAATAGTTGAATAATTATTTATTCTACTATCGTGTTGTCTACTTTCTGTAGTATTAGAACTCAGACACTGCTTATGGATTTGCAGAATAATTCAGGCATTCATACTACCAATGCTGTAGTGAAATATGTTGAATGTATGCCGTCACCTAACCTCTTCTAGAGTAGTGTGTCTCTTTTGCTAAAGCACAGGGAATAGTTTTGGTTCTCTAGAATCACACTGTGAGTATGTGTGCATTTCTGCAACCATTGTGACAGAAGCTTGTGATTACTTTATGTCTTTGCTGACACATAACTGCTTAAAATTCTAACCTGTTGTCAAGTTGTAGTAGTAGTAGAACTTAGTTACTGGTTATGGATTTGCACAATGACTCAGGCATTCACATTAGCACTGGTGTAGTGAAATGTGTATAATGTATGAAGTCACCTAACTGCTTCCAGGCTAGTGAGTTTCTTCTGATAAATTTCAGAGAATAGTTTGGCTTGTGTAGAATCACACTGTGAGTATGTCTGCACTTGTGTAACCATTGTGACAGAAGCATGTGGTTACTTCATGTCTCTGCTAACATATAACTGTTTAAAAACCTATCCTATTGTGAAGTTGCACTAGTATTAGAACTCAGTCAGTGCTTATGGATCCGCAGAATTATTCAGGCATTCACACTAGCAATGCTGTAGTGAAATGTGTAGAATGTATGCAGTCTCCTAACCTCTTCCAGACTAGTGCGTCTCTTTTGCTAAAGCCCAGGGAATAGTTTTGGTTTTCTAGAATCACACTGGCCTTAGCACATAGACTGCTTCAAACCCCTATCCAGTATGCATGTGGTTCTCTAACCACCTACACACTTGTCTTTCACACCTTCAAATCCCCAGTCACTATCCATACACTCCAGCAAACATCCTGACACTCCCTTTGCAGTCCTCTGTTGACTCATTGAGCAACACTGACAAATCCATTTGGTGTGCCAAAACCAAAACACTTATACATTCACCCAGGTACTCTTCTTGTAGTACTCTAATCGTTCATTCAGTACCCAAGTACTGATTCAGTGACTCAGGCCTTAGCACATAGACTGGTTCAAACCCTTAATCACTATGCATGCAGTTCTCTAACCACCTACATACTTGACTTTCACACCTTAAATTCCCCACTCACTAACCATACACTACAGCAAACATCCTGTCAGTCACCTTGCAGTCCTCTGTTGACTCATTCAGCAACACCTATAAAGCCATTTGCTGCGCCAAAACCAAAACACTTATACATTCACCCAGGCACTCTCTTTGTACTAGTCTAATTGTTCAGTCTATACCCAAAGAACTCATTCAGTGACCCAGGCCTTATGACATACACTGCTTCAAACCCCTATGCACTATGTATGCGGTTCTCTAACCACCTACCCATTTGTCTTTCACACCTTAAAATCCCCAGTCAGTATCCATACACTCCAGCAAACATCCTGTTACTCCCCTTGCAGTCCTCTGTTGACTCATTCAGCAACACCAAAAAATCCATTTGCTGCGCTAAAACCCAACCACTTATACATTCACCCAGGCACTCTCCTTCTAGTATTATAATTGTTTAGTCAGTACCCAAGTACTCATTCAGTGACCCAGGCCTTAGCACATAGACTGTTTGAAACCCCTATACACTATGCATGCGGTTCTCTAACCACCTACACAGTTGTCTTTCACACCTTCAAATCCCCAGTGAGTATCCATACACTCCAGCAAACATCCTGTCACTACCCTTGCAGTCCTCTGTTGACTCATTCAGCAACACCTATAAAGCCATTTGGTGCACCAAAACCAAAACAGTTATACATTCACCCAGGAAATCTCCTTGTAGTACTCTAATTGTTCAGTCTATACCCAAGTACTCATTCAGTGATCCAGGCCTTAGCACATACACTGTTTGAAACCCCTATACACTATGTATGCGGTTCTCTAACCACCTACCCATTTGTATTTCACACCTTAAAATCCCCAGTCAGTATCCATACACTCCAGCAAACATTCTGTCACTCCCCTTGCAGTCCTCTGTTGACTCATTCTGCAACACCTAAAAATCAATTTGCTGCGTAAAAACACATCCACTTATACATTCACCCAGGCACTCTCCTTGTAGTATTATAATTGTTCAGTCTATACCCAAGTAGTCATTCAGTGACCCAGGCCTTAGCACATAGAGTGCTTCAAACCCCTATGCACTATGTATGCGGTTCTCTAACCATCTACCCATTTCTCTTTCACACCTTAAAATCCCCAGTCAGTATCCATACACTCCAGCAAACATCCTGTCACTACCCTTGCAGTCCTCTGTTGACTCATTCAGCAACACCTACAAAGCCATTTGCTGCACCAAAACCAAAACACTTATACATTCACCCAGGCACTCTCTTTGTACTAGTCTAATTGTTCAGTCTATACCCAAGTACTCATTCAGTGACCCAGGCCTTAGCACATAGACTGCTTGAAACCCCTATGCACTATGCATGCGGTTCTCTAACCACACACAGACTTGTCTTTCACACTTTCAATTCCCAAGTCACTAT
Organism: Calotriton arnoldi; assembly: GCA_963921515.1. Lineage (NCBI taxonomy): Eukaryota > Metazoa > Chordata > Amphibia > Caudata > Salamandridae > Calotriton > Calotriton arnoldi. The sequence continues at coordinate 362,482 of CAWUFW010001273.1, forward strand.
CCATACACTCCAGCAAACATCCTGTCACTCCCCTTGCAGTCCTCTGTTGACTCATTCAGCAACACCTACAAAGCCATTTGCTGTGCCAAACCCAAAACACTTATACATTCAGCCAGGCACTCTCTTTGTACTAGTGTAATTGTTCAGTCTATACCCAAGTACTCATTCAGTGACCCAGGCCTTAGCACATAGACTGCTTCAAACCCCTATGCACTATGCATGTGGTTCTCTAACCACCTACACACTTGTCTTTCAGACCTTCAAATCCCTAGTCAGTATCCATACACTCCAGCAAACATCCTGTCACTCCCCTTGAAGTCCTCTATTGACTCATTCTGCAACACCTAAAAATCCATTTGCTGTGTAAAAACCCAACCACTTATACATTCACCCAGGCACTCTCCTTGTACTACTATAATTGTTCAGTCTATACCCAAGTAGTCATTCAGTGACCCAGGCCTTAGCACATAGACTGCTTCAAACCCTTAATCACTATGCATGCAGTTCTCTAACCACCTACACACTTGTCTTTCACACCTTCAAATCCCCAGTCAGTATCCATACACTACATCAAACATACTGTCACTACCCTTGCAGTCCTCTGTTGACTCATTCAGCAACACCTACAAAGCCATTTGCTGCGCTAAAACCAAAACACTTATACATTCAGCCAGGCACTCTCTTTGTACTAGTGTAATTGTTCAGTCTATACCCAAGTAGTCATTCAGTGACCCAGGCCTTAGCACATAGACTGCTTCAAACCCCTATGCACTATGTATGCGGTTCTCTAACCATCTACCCATTTCTCTTTCACACCTTAAAATCCCCAGTCAGTATCCATACACTCCAGCAAACATCCTGTCACTCCCCTTGCAGTCCTCTGTTGACTCATTCAGCAACACCTAAAAATCCATTTGCAGCGCTAAAACCCAACCACTTATACATTCACCCAGGCACTCTCCTTGTAGTATTATAATTGTTTAGTCAGTACCCAAGTACTCATTCAGTGACCCAGGCCTTAGCACATAGACTGTTTGAAACCCCTATACACTATGTATGCGGTTCTCTAACCACCTACCCATTTGTCTTTGACACCTTAAAATCCCCAGTCAGTATCCATACACTCCAGCAAACATTTTGTCACTCCCCTTGCAGTCCTCTGTTGACTCATTCTGCAACACTTAAAAATCAATTTGCTGCGCAAAAACACATCCACTTATACATTCACTCAGGCACTCTCATTGTACTACTATAATTGTTCAGTCTATACCCAAGTACTCATTCAGTAACCCAGGCCTTAGCACATAGACTGCTTCAAACCCCTATCCACTATGCATGCACTCCTCTAACCACCTACACACTTCTGTTTCACACCTTTAATTAGTCATTAGAAAAGAAAGTGCTTACATGTTTTTTATATACAATGTATTTGTTTAGAAATAGAAAAGTATAATTTATATATTTTTTTCAATTAATGTATTTAAAATTATTTTTTACAGATATTCATTAGGATCATTAAAATAAACTTATCATGGCTAAAAAAAACGAAAAGAGAAAAGGAAACAAAAAGGGCTATTATTTGAAGAAAAATCAACACACAATATTGGATGAGCAACAACATGTGGGGAAAAACAATAAGTCTTCTGGTAAGAGAACAAAACAATTTATTCAAAAACTTTCAAAGCCAAGAAACAGTGTGCAAAATGTGGAAAATATGGAAAATCGTTCGACTACAAAAAAGAATATGAATAAAAACAACAACAAAAAATGGGAATTTACATTAAAAAAACACAATGTATGGTAAAAGAAGGCAAAGTCAGTATAAAGAAATCAGAAAAAAGATTTTTTATAATAGAGTTGTTCTTAATTTGTTGAAAGATGTGAGGAAATCTAAAAAAGAGCAGTATTTTATCGAAAGAAGAAGCATATTGAAACTGTAGTTGAAAAGACTTTTGCATTAAAAAGGAAATTATTCATTTTAGTTTTAAACAGAATTCGATCTCTAGATAAACCAATCCATTTATTAAAGGATAAAAGTAAGAAGAAAAGAGTAATTAACAGAACTAATTTTTGTGAATTTTTTTGGGGTGAATGGAAACACACTTCAAGTTCAGAGCCTTTCTTTAATGAAGAGAGTTATTTTCAGACCAATAATTTATTGCATACAGTTGATACAAGTGGTCGAGCTTATGAGGTTAGAAATGGTTGTCCAATTGAGAAAGAGAAGATCGTTTCCAGAAATGTAGAAGAAGTGTTAGCTGATGAAGTTGTAGGGAGACGACCTAAAGCCCCAGTGTATACTTGGGATTGCAGTAGTATTTGTAGTATACGACAAGAATCTATTGATATTTTACGCAATTTCTTACGACAGTATACTAAAAAAGTGTTAAGCAAAAGATTAAGATGTTGCAAGGACTAGACCCTTGCAGAGTGAGAAAAAATACTGGTTTGCAAGGACATTCTCTTGCTTGTCTTTCTAGAAAAGTATGTCGAAGTGTTTTTCATCATTTTAGGATGTTAGCAGTACATCATTCTGAAATGCGAAAGTTAGTCAGAAGATTGTATTATGCAAAAAGTCCAGCACTAATGTTAAATGAGTTGAACAGTGCTCTTTTGCGTGGGTCAGTATCAGATGTGAAAAAGGTTTGTGAAAAAATTGAGTTTTGTTACTTTGGTCCTGGAGAAGAGAGTGCAGAAACTGACACATTAATACAGGAAAATGTTGAGGAGAATGTGCAACATACCACTACAAAAAAATTTGAAGACGAAATTACAAAGTTTGAGGTGATTTCATGTGAAAGGCCAAATTATACTTGTATTTGTTGCCGACGAACTCACTATAAAATTCAGACTAGGACTGTTGATCTGTATTTACAAAGTGAAAGAGAAAATAATGATAAGTGGAAGGAATTTGCAACTTATTTGTTCGTAGAGGATTGTTTTGATTTGGGTTCTGATCAGCGTATTTGTAAATATTGTTATAACAAATTAAACGAGAATAAAATGCCTGCTAGAGCTGTCCATAATAATCTAGAGTTAGTAACTATTCCTCCAGAACTGATAGATTTAAATACGTATGAGTCTATTCTGATTCAATGTGTGCACCCATTTCAAGCTATTGTTCGTATAGAGCCTAAAACAGGTAAATTGCCTCCTACAGATTTACAGAGAGGATTAAAAGGAAGAGTTGTATATTTACCTCTAGATTTAAAGAAAAATATTGAAACTATTGGTGGAGAGAATGTAGAAAGTGAGCCACTACTTATTCTAGTTAATGGTGTTCCTACTAAGAGTAAGAAAATCTGGCAAGAATTAGTGGATGTTACGAAAGTGCAAAAAGCAACATTATATCTGATTCAAAACAATGATTACTACAAAAATGTACATGTGGAACAAGAAGAAATACTTTTAGGAGATGATACTGAAACGTCAAATGGACAAATTGAAAAAGTGGACATGACCAAAAGTGAAGAAATCTATGAACATTATAGTGTACATCCACTTCATTCGAAAGAAGTGATGGGGAATACAATTGAATTATTCCAAATGAAGAAAGCAAAGGGTACTCCCATGAGTGTATGGGAGAAAAGTTTGGAAGCTCGTTGTTTTCCGCAGCTGTTTCCAACTGGAAAAGGTGGACGATATGATGAACGACCAGTGCAGATTCCTGCATCTGAATATCGGACAACAAGATTGTATGCAGAAGACCCAAGGTTTCGACAATGTATCCCATATATATTTCATCTTTTGTTTGAGAGTGACTTGGCAAGACTTTCTTATGCAGTCAACCACATTTTGAAAACAGGAGTACATTTTCAAAATGTTTCTGCAAAGCAATTTATGGATAAAGTACATGAGAGAGACGATCATCTAGAATCTCAGTTGATTAATTTGATGGCATGTCAGCGTGGTACTAATGAGTATTGGTACCGTCGTCATGGAGAACTTAAATGCATGCTGAGGAACTTAGGAACTCCTACATGGTTTCTTACCCTAAGCTGTGCTGAATACGCTTGGGATGATTTACTTGAATTTCTTCGTGAGGCAAATTCAAATGTAAAAAATATTGAATACAAGACACCTGGAGAATTGTGCTCTTTGGATCCTGTTAATGTATGCAGGTATTTCAATCATAGGTTTGAAGCTATGATGTCTTTTATCTGCAATAAAAAGAATCCTCCTCTTGGAGAAGTTTTAGATTTTTTTGGGAGAAAGGAGTATCAAGCTAGAGGTGCTCCTCATATACATATGCTGTTATGGATTAAGGATGCACCTAAATTTGGAACTGATTCGGATGATACCGTTTTGTCTTTTATTGAGGAATATGCGACATGTGCTATACCAAAAAGAACAGATGAGAACAGCTTAAGACAACAAGTGTTACGATTCCAACATCATCGATGAGGAAAATACTGCCGACGGAAGTACAAGTCTAAGGAAAAGTTTTACACCAAATGTCGTTTTGGATTTCCATGTCCTGTAATATCCAAAGGAAGAGTAAACAGTTTTATGTCAGCTATGAGACATACGATCAACAGAAAATCACCCAAAAATACATATAATTTAAGAAGAAGTGAAGAATCAAAATATATTAATGATTATAATCCAGTTATTCTCTCAATGTGGAATGCTAATATGGATATTCAGTATGTTGCGGATAATTCCATTGCAGTTGCCCGGTATGTCACATCTTATATAACAAAATCTGAAAAAACAGAGTTAAAAGAAATGTGGGAAGAAATTGCTCATGAGAAGAGTCTTAGTAAGAAGTTATACAGTTTCAGTTTGAAGATGTTATCCCATCGAGAAATTGGAGCATATGAATGCTCAGATCGGTTATCATCTGCAAGCTTATACTCAAAATCAAGATCAATTATTTGGGTGAGTCTAGGTCTTGCTGCAACACGAAATCGAGTACTTAAATCTGTACAAGAAATTGAATATTTAGCAGAAAAAGATCCAGAAAGTACAGATATTGTCAAAACAAACATGTTGGATACATATTATCCAAATAGAAGTCATAATCTTGACAACATATGTCTATATGAAGTGCTGCAATACTACAGTTTTAAACGGAATACTACAGAAAACATAAACGATGGAAAATATGCAGTTATTGGTTCTGAAGGATGTTTGGTGAAACAAAGGAAAGGAAACTTGATTAATCACAGAAAACTGAGTTGTGACACTGAACAGAAAAGGGAATTTTACTATTTAGCACTTTTGCAACTCTTCAAACCGTGGCGTACAGAATTGGAATTACTTGGGGATTTTCAGAGCTATGAAGATTCCTTCAATGCTTGTAAAGATACCATAGAATGTCCAGTTTTTGCTAACTATCTGAAAATGTTGAACGATGAAATGGATCAAGAAGCTACTATTGCAGCTGAGATTGCTAGAGACAGTTCTCAAGACAGTCAAAGTTCTGCTCCACTGAGTGAAGATCCACTAGGAGAACCAATTGTTCAAAATGAAGCAGCAATTGCAATGAATGAGGTGGAAACAGCAATGCATCAAGCTCAAGAAGATATTATGGACTTAGGAAACTTGGAAGAACAACTAAATATTGAACAGAAAGAAATATATCAGCAAGTGACACAACAGATTGACCATGGATTTCTTCATGAAAAGAAAGAATGCACATGCACATCATTTCAACCTATCCGAATGTATGTCAGTGGTCAAGCTGGAACAGGAAAAAGTTTCTTAATTAAAGTATTGACCAGTTATCTGCAGAAATCAACTGACTCACATTTATCTTGTGTTGTAACCGCTCCAACTGGGTTAGCAGCACACAACATTAAAGGGATTACATTACATCGTTTACTTATGCTACCTGTAGAGCACGAAAACAAATTGGAATATCATAAGCTATCAGGAGAAGCTTGTTATGAAGTTTCAAGAGTGCTAAAGAAAATGAAACTTCTAATTATTGATGAAGTAAGTATGGTCTCAAACTTAATGCTTGCTTTTGTGCATTTAAGAATGCAGCAAATTCTTAAAACAGAATATGATGTCTTATTTGGAGGTAAACATGTTATCGTTTTTGGAGATCTTCTGCAACTTACTCCTGTAAAAGGACAACCAGTATTTAAAACACTTGTGCATGAAGACACCAGAAAGTCTTTGGGAAGTGTTGGCAACGTTAATATTTGGTCTTATTTTGAATACAAAGAACTCACTACAAATATGCGACAGGCAAATGATGTTAATTATGGATCTATACTTCAAGATATAAGAATTGGAGTTCTCACAGAAGAAGGCAAACAAGCTTTGCAAAGTCGACTATTTAAGAATTTGTTTCCAAATGAAAATATAGTTCCAGAAAAAATGTATAGTAAAATTGCTGAAAGTAAATCTATAATTTGTTTAATGCCAACACTCCGTGAATGTTCTATTTTCAATGAACAACTTTTGAAGCTAGAAAATCAAGAAATCAAAAAAATGGAAGCCATTGATAAAATAGAGCATGAAGGAATTACTATTATTTTGACCGACAAATTGAAAAAAAATTGAATTCTTTAGAAAAATCCATATCTAAAACTGCTGGTTTAGAAAAGAATTTATATCTATGTGTCAACTGTCGAGTAATTTTACGGCGTAATTTGGATGTGGAAAAAGGTTTAGTTAATGGAGCAATGGGGAAAGTTGTGAATTTTGTTAATTATCAAAAAAGAGATGGAATAGAATTTTTAAAAATTAAATTTGATCAAATTGAAGAAGTAAAAAAAATTGGTTGTTGTTCTGTTCGTTTTTTGCTTGTTAAAGATTTGTATGTCCGTAGGAAGCAATTTCCACTTTCTTTGGCATATGCAGTCACTATTCATAAATCTCAAGGATTGAGTGTAGACAGTGCTTTGGTGAACATAGGAAGTAGCGTGTTTAAAGAAGGTATGGCATATGTTGCTTTGTCCCGAGTCAGAACTTTATCTGGATTGTTTTTGATTGATTTTGATGAGTCAAAGATTACTGCAGATGCAAACTGTGTAAAAGAGTATAATAGGTTAAGAAGAGCGTATACTCCAAATTTAGGTGAATATCCTGTATTTGAAAAGTCTGTAGTACATCGAAAAAGAAGATATGAGAATATCTGTAGTGAAGTTATAGAGAAGGAAAAAAATAAAGATAATGTTCATATTGCAAGCAAAAAGAAAAAGGATAGTATTGAAGAAATGGTTGGGTATCAGTTAGAAAACAGTTCAGGTATCAACTGCTATGCTAATGTAGTGGTCAATGTAGTCTTTTTTCTAGAAAGTTTGCAACAGCAAATTATGGCAAATCGTGAAAAAAGATTTTGTTCCATATTGCATTGTTTTTATGAAAAATTGAACACTAATAAAAGCAAATTACAAAGTGTTTCTCATATTCGTAATCTTTTGGATATATGTTCTGGTTGTACACAATTTACGCAGGATATTCAACAAGACGCTCAGGAATTTCTAATGTATATGCTTACAGTATTAGAAAATGAGGGAATACAAATTGAAAATCTTTTTGGCCTTCGTTATAAATGGGTACATGAATGTGAAAATTGTATGTTTACATGTACAACTAACATAGATACTGAAAGATTTATATATTTGACATTACCAGACTGTAAAACAGTGTCTTTCAATAAACTAGTTAAAGCAGCAAATCAAAACATGGAGTGTAGCCAATGCAAATCAAAAATGTTATCAACATTATTTATACAAAGATTTGGACAATACATAATTTTAATGATACAACATTGTAGAGCTGATGGAAGAAAAATGGAAACTTTAATTAAAGAATTTGTAGCAAGTCAACTATCTATATCTGGAAGGACTTTTGTAGCAGTATCAATTATTTTCCATCATGGTCCTTCTACAACATCTGGACATTACACTGTGTATTTAAAATGCAATAGAGGATGGACATATTGTAATGATGCTCAATTGGATTTTAAACAACGTTTGCCTAGAGAATTACAAAATTCCTACTTAATATTTTTAAAACCAAAGTTTTAGGAACATAATTCAACCTGTGAAGAATTTATTGATATTTCTTAATATGATTACTATTGGACAATTTTAATTTAAAGGATTTCAAAAAAACTATTTGGCCAAGAGGAAAAGTATATATTTTAATTATGGACTTTTTCTTGCACATCCTCTCAGCATATATTTTGAAAGAAAAACATTTACTGTGTATACAATTTCAAGTTATAACATTTTCTTAGGAGAGAGCATTTTATATACCTGTAATTTGTATTATATGGTATGTTATTGAGCAGGAAGTTTTTATGAAATGTTCATAAATAGTTAAGTATATTTTAAATATTTTACAAGTAGTTTTGGGTTTTTTAAAACAATCTTATTGATTGTTTTATTTTTTTGCCCGCTGTTATGTGATGAGTAACATTGTAATCACTATTTGTAGTGAAATTCAATGTATTCTGAGAACAGCAAAAAGATAAAGAAAATAATTTTTAAAATGTGAAAATTATGTTTTGTTATAAAAAATATAATATTATATATTATAACGATTTTTTCTTCTCTTTTACAGGTCCTAATTCTACAATTTTTAATTTTTCAGAAATTTTAGTTAAAAAACCAAGTGGGAAAATTAATTAGTGTTTTTTATAACTATTACTGTGAATGAAAAATTAACTAAGTATTAAAATAAAAAATGGTCTGTGAGAGGACACTGGTGAAGAAAGGGGGATGGACGGTGTAGATATCTCTGGAAAGATGCTCTGTTGCTGTTTTTATTTATATAATTAAGTTACCTTGTAGTACAACTAAATTACTGCTTATGAATTTGCACAATGAGTGAGGCTTTCACACTAGCAGTGTTGTAGTGAAATTTGTAGAATGTATGTAGTCACTTAACTGCTTCTAGGCTAGTGAGTCTTTGTAATTGTACTTTTCCAATCAGCCATCCAGCACCATGTACTAATTCATTCACTGTGTCAAAACCCAACCACTTATACATTCACCCAGGCATTCTCCTTCCAGTATTATAATCGTTCAGTGAGTACCCAACTACTCATTCAGTGACCCAGGCCTTACCATATACACTGATTCAAACCCCTATCCACTATGCATGCCGTTCTCTAACCACCTACACACATGTCTTTCACACCTTCAATTCCCCAGTCACTATCCATACACTCCAGCAGACATCCTGACACTCCCTTTGCAGTCCTCTGTTGACTCATTGAGCAACACTGACAAATCCATTTGGTGTGCCAAAACTCAACCACTTATACATTAAGCCAGTCACTCTGCTTACAGTACTATAATCGTTCAGTTAGTACCCAACTACTCATTCAGTGACCCAGGCCTTACCATATAGAATCCTTCAAACCCCTATCCACTATGCATGCCGTTCTCTAACCACCTACACACACGTCTTTCACTCCTTCAATTCCCCAGTCACTATCCATACACTCCAGCAGACATCCTGACACTCCTTTTGCAGTCCTCTGTTGACTCATTCAGCAACACTGACAAAGCCATTCGCTGTGCCAAAACCAAAACACATATACATTCACCCAGGCACTCTCTTTGTACTACTCTAATTGTTCAGTCTATACCCAAGTACACATTCAGTGACCCAGACCTTAGCACATACAGTGCTTCAAACCCCTATCCACTATGCATGCCGTTCTCTAACAACCTACACACATGTCTTTCACACCTTCAATTCCCCAGTCACTATCCATACACTCCAGCAAAGATCCTGTCAGTCCCCTTGCAGTCCTCTGTTGACTCATTCAGCAACACCTACAAATCCATTTGCTGTGCCAAAACCCAACCACTTATACATTCAGCCAGTCACTCTCTTTGCAGTACTCTAATCGTTCAGTCAGTACCCAAGTAATCATTCAGTGACCAAGGTCTTAGCACATATACTGCTTCAAAACCCTATCCACTATGCATGTGGTCCTCTAACCACCTACACACTTGTCTTTCACACCTTCAAATCCCCAGTCAGTATCCATACACTCCAGCAAACATCCTGTCACTCCCCTTGCAGTCCTCTGTTGACTCATTCTGCAACACCTAAAAATCCATTTGCTGCGCCAAAACCCAAACACTTATACATTAAGCCAGTCACTCTCCTTGCAGTACTCTAATCGTTCAGTCAGTACTGAAGTACTCATTCAGTGACTTAGGCCTTAGCACATAGACTGCTTCAAAACCTTAATCATTATGCATGCGGTTCTCTACCCACGTACACACTTGTCTTTCACACCTTCAATTCCCCAGTCACTATCCATACACTCCAGCAAACATCCTGACACTCCCTTTCCAGTCCTCTGTTGACTCATTCCATAACACTGACAAATCCATTTCGTGTGCCAAAACCCAACCACTTATACATTAAGCCAGTCACTCTCCTTACACTACTCTAATCGTTCAGTTAGTACCCAACTACTCATTCAGTGACCCAGGCCTTACCATATACACTAATTCAAACCCCTATCCACTATGCATGCCGTTCTCTAACCACCTACACACACGTCTTTCACATCTTCAAATCCTCAGTCAGTATCCATACACTCCAGCAAACATCCTGTCACTCCCCTTGCAGTCCTCTGTTGACTCATTCAGCAACACCTACAAATCCATTCGCTGTGCCAAAACACAACCACTTATACATTCAGCCAGTCACTCTCCTTGCAGTACTCTAATCGTTCAGTCAGTACCCAAGTACTCATTCAGTGACCAAGGTCTTAGCACATATACTGCTTCAAACCCCTATCCACTATGCATGTGGTCCTCTAACCACCTACACACTTGTCTTTCACACCTTCAAATCACCAGTCACTATCTATACACTCCAGCAAACATCCTGTCACTACCCTTAAAGTCCTCTGTTGACTCATTCAGCAACACCTACAAAGCCATTCGCTGCGCCAAAACCCAACCACTTATACATTAAGCCAGTCACTCTCCTAACACTACTCTAATCGTTCAGTTAGTACCCAACTACTCATTCAGTGACCCAGGCCTTACCATATAGAATCCTTCAAACCCCTATCCACTATGCATGCCGTTCTCTAACCACCTACACACACGTCTTTCACTCCTTCAATTCCCCAGTCACTATCCATACACTCCAGCAGACATCCTGACACTCCCTTTGCAGTCCTCTGTTGACTCATTCAGCAACACTGACAAAGCCATTCACTGTGCCAAAACCAAAACACTTATACATTCACCCAGGCACTCTCTTTGTACTACTCTAATTGTTCAGTCTATACCCAAGTACACATTCAGTGACCCAGACCTTAGCACATACACTGCTTCAAACCACTATCCACTATGCATGCCGTTCTCTAACAACCTACACACATGTCTTTCACACCTTCAATTCCCCAGTCACTATCCATACACTCCAGCAAAGATCCTGTCAGTCCCCTTGCAGTCCTCTGTTGACTCATTCAGCAACACCTACAAATCCATTCGCTGTGCCAAAACCCAACCACTTATACATTCAGCCAGTCACTCTCCTTGCAGTACTCTAATCGTTCAGTCAGTACCTAAGTACTCTTTCAGTGACCAAGGTCTTAGCACATATACTGCTTCAAACCCCTATCCACTATGCATGTGGTCCTCTAACCACCTACACACTTGTCTTTCACACCTTCAAATCACCAGTCACTATCTATACACTCCAGCAAACATCCTGTCACTACCCTTGCAGTCCTCTGTTGACTCATTCAGCAACACCTACAAAGACATTCGCTGCGCCAAAACCCAACCACTTATACATTAAGCCAGTCACTATCCTAACACTACTCTAATCGTTCAGTTAGTACCCAACTACTCATTCAGTGACCCAGGCCTTACCATATAGAATCCTTCAAACCCCTATCCACTATGCATGCCGTTCTCTAACCACCTACACACACGTCTTTCACTCCTTCAATTCCCCAGTCACTATCCATACACTCCAGCAGACATCCTGACACTCCCTTTGCAGTCCTCTGTTGACTCATTCAGCAACACTGACAAAGCCATTCGCTGTGCCAAAACCAAAACACTTATACATTAACCCAGGCACTCTCTTTGTACTACTCTAATTGTTCAGTCTATACCCAAGTACACATTCAGTGACCCAGACCTTAGCACATACAGTGCTTCAAACCCCTAGCCACTATGCATGCCGTTCTCTAACAAACTACACACATGTCTTTCACACCTTCAATTCCCCAGTCACTATCCATACACTCCAGCAAAGATCCTGTCAGTCCCCTTGCAGTCCTCTGTTGACTCATTCAGCAACACCTACAAAGCCATTTGCTGCGCCAAAACCAAAACATTTATACATTAAGCCAGTCACTCTCCTTGCAGTACTCTAATCGTTCAGTCAGTACTGAAGTACTCATTCAGTGACTTAGGCCTTAGCACATAGACTGCTTCAAAACCTTAATCATTATGCATGCGGTTCTCTACCCACGTACACACTTGTCTTTCACACCTTCAATTCCCCAGTCACTATCCATACACTCCAGCAAACATCCTGACACTCCCTTTCCAGTCCTCTGTTGACTCATTCCATAACACTGACAAATCCATTTCGTGTGCCAAAACCCAACCACTTATACATTAAGCCAGTCACTCTCCTTCCACTACTCTAATCATTCAGTCAGTACCCAAGTACTCATTCAGTGATCCAGGCCTTAGCACATACACTGTTTCAAACCCCTATACACTATGCTTGCAGTTCTATAACCACCTACACACTTGTCTTTCACACTTTCAAATTCCCACTAACTATACATACACTCCAGCAAACATCCTGTCAGTCCCCTTGCAGTCTTCTGTTGACTTATTCAGCAACACCCACAAAGCCATTCGTTGCGCCAAAACCAAAACACTTATACATTCACCCAGGCACTCTCTAAGTTATAGATATACATTCAACCAACCTTTCACACATTAACATACAAATATAGTTCTTTCTTTAACCAGAGAAGTTAGTTCTGAAAAGAACTTTTTTTTTCTTTTTTTTTAATATTTTTTTGTATTTTTTGAACTATTATTTTTTTTTTGGGTGTTTTTTAGGAAATAATAAACAAAAAAAAGGAAAAAAACAGGAAACCTCAGGAATTACATTTCATTCCTGGAAAACACACAAAAAAAAAAAAGTCTAACAGTGGTGATTGCGCTGTGCAGCACAAACAGCTTCCACGGATTGTTCGCCATAGGAGATCAGTTTGTTGCACTTGACACAGTGCTGTTTTAAGAATGCAAATTCAGGACGTATGTCCAGAGATGTTGAAGGTGTAGGAGTGCCAGATGTAGAAGGAACTGGTTGTTGTTTCCTTGCAGCTCTACGAGACTCCTCCCGAGCCAGGTTCAGTGGGTGAATTGTTTTTAAATGCTTATACATAGAGGCAGTACCACAAGAATATTTCTTGTCGGCACTACCTCTAGACAGCACCCTCTCACAGATCCGGCAGCTGACTTTCGTGGCATTAACCTTCTTTTGGCCCTCTGGAAAAGTGAAAAACTTCCACACCACCGATACATGCCTTTGTGGACGTGGGTCCTCTTGCACAAATTCTTCTTCTGAAGAATGTTCTGACTCCTGTTGTTGCTGTTGTGTAGAAGCCATCTTCTTATTTGAGCTATTCCAGTTCTTCTTGAATGCAGAGATGTGTCTCCAAAGAAGCTCAAAGAAGAATGATGGAAATGGGTGGGGTCCTTCAATAGTTACAATGGGAAATGTTATCAACCAATCAAAAGTTTTTTTTTCAAGTCACATGGGATCCGCGTACCGTGCGCACACGCAGCACGCACCCAACGCGAAGTAGCGAAATTGCATTTAAAAGTAAAATAACTTTATTACATGTAAAAATATATTATTTTTATGCATAAGTAAGATAATGTCTGGCCCTAATATGTGTATTAAAGACATATATATGTCATTTTAGAACATATAAAAATTCGCGGGAGTCGCGTACACAGCGCGTACAGCACGCATATGACGTCACGCGGGGCGCGTGTCCGCGCAAGAGCCGCGTAGTATAATGCGCATGTGTCACGAATGTGTAAACGTAGGAAGCGCGAACCGGTCGCATACTAATCGCGCACAACACGTAACATACGCATATCACGTAACTATAATACACGCACCCATCGCACACCCTACGCGGATCCTTCACGACTTTAAGAAAATGGCGGGTACAATTCGCGCACTGATCTTTTAAGGTACGCTGCCGGTGCGCGACTCCAAAAAAAAAAAAAAAAAAAAAACATTTTTACATTTATTAACAAATTATAAAACAAAACAAAAAATATTTATGTTACAATATTTTCGAAAACATTTTTTGCGATTTATATTACAAATATATAAATATTTTTTAAAAACAAAATATGTAAATTAAACAGATAAACATCTGTAGAAAATTAGTATCAAAACAATACATGTAAAAAATCTTACAACTAAATATTATCATTTAAAAAACCGTTGAAATTCACTGAAAAAACCATAGGTTTCAGGCGCGTTATAGTTACAAATTAGCATTTAAAAAACCTTTGAAATTCACTGAAAAAACCATAGGTTTTAGGGACAGTTATAGTTACAAATTAGCATTTAAAAAACCTTTGAAATTCACTGAAAAAACCATAGGTTTCAGGGACGTTATAGTTACAAATTAGCATTTAAAAAACCTTTGAAATTCACTGAAAAAACCATAGGTTTTAGGGACAGTTATAGTTAGTTGGACATTGCACTCGTACAAAACCCGTGAAATTCCCCCGTTATAGTTAGTCCAGGTAACTATAACTCGCGCCTCGCAATGCACTGCTGATGACGTCACTTATTACATCACTCATGACATGGTCAGTGACATCACTGATGACATCACTGATGACATCTCAAATGACATCACTGATGACATCATCCACGTGATAATCTGATGCACCTCCTCACACCCTAATATAACCTTTGATACACCCACTCTAAATTACAGACTGCCATTCGCAAAACCATAGACACTCCAACACCAATAACTACATACCCACTCACTGATTCTTAGGTCTACACACACACATCCACTCACTCACCCGTACAGTCACTCATACTTATGGTCACTCAGTACAGGACTATCATATGCACTCTTACTCCTATATAAACACTCAAACACCACCACTCATCCATAGAGGTACTCACACACCTAGTCAGTCATGCAAATAATTAAACACACTGCCATTTACTCACCTATACAGTTATACACACACCAGCTCACTTAATCATACAAATACTAGCACATTCTTACGCTCTTATACAATAACTGATACAAGCACACACGCATCCATACAGCCACTCTCACTATCACACACTCTCACTTATAGCCATTTAAATACTCTAACACACATATATACTGCCTTTCACATATGTAGTTACTCACACATGTACCACTGGGACATACATTCACTCACTAACACACTCTTACACACACTTACCCACCCATACAGTCTATCACAGATGCACTCTTGAAACTATCCACCCAGTGAATCGCCCACTCACACATCTATGCACAGAGTCGCACACACCCCTCCCACACAAACACTCAGGCACCCATACAGATACTCACACAAGCATTCAATAACTCAAATAGACACTCATGTAGCTATTCACAAACACATGCAGCCACTTACACAGCAACAGACAGACGGATACAGACATTCACCCAGTTTAGTCACTAACCCATGCATTCAGTAAGATACGTTAAATCACTCACTTATACAGTCAGTCACACACCTACTAAATCATCCATACAGACACTTACACACCCACTCATTCTTCAATACGTCTTTTCCTATATATATTAAAAATATTTAAACTTTACAGAAACACACAGTCACTGGATGATGTCATCAGTGATGTCATTTGAGATGTCATCAGTGATGTCATCAGTGATGTCACTGACCATGTCATGAGTGATGTAATAAGTGACGTCATCAGCAGTGCATTGCGGGGCGCGAGTTATAGTTACCTGGACTAACTATAACGGGGGAATTTCACGGGTTTTGTACGAGTGCAATGTCCAACTAACTATAACTGTCCCTAAAACCTATGGTTTTTTCAGTGAATATATATATATATATATATATATATATATATATATATATATATATATATATATATAGAACACAACCTTCTTCCTCCACAGATCCACAGACAAAGAAGAGCGCCGCACCCCAAACTTCTGCAATATCGGGTGTTTAATAAAAGAACAACAAAGTGAGGGCTGGTTTTCAATCTTTATCCTTACGTGTTTCGGCTAATCTATAGCCTTGTTCACAGGAGAGCCATCTTTGAATATGTAGCGTGACAACGTCTCTTTATACACCCTGGTACGACTACAGGATCTCAATGTAGTCATTGCCTCCTACATTTCCCAAGAATGCACTTTGAAAATTCAATCCCCTTTTGTGTTCACTGCTGCAATTTCTTCTCCCATTAACTTTACTCAATTAAGGGGACATTGCAGCTTTATAGAACTTAATTCATGGGTCTTTCCAAAGCAACAATCTTTAGCTCATATAATTGCCATGCCTTCATTACTGTGTCCATTTCATACCTCGCCCAGAAATTCAGAAATCCTTTAGCAAAAGAAGATGTGTCCTTCTGCATTCCCTTGCCTCGCAGTTTTATCCATTTGAAAGGTTGGGCATTCTGTACCGTTATGACTGGATGAGATGCGGGCGGGTCAGGCTTACTCCAATCACTTATCTATCACCTTCTCCATCACCTTCTCTCCGCAGGGAGCCCATCTCCATGCGCCGAGGCCAACATGTCGAGTGTCCACCATGATTAAACCAAATGTCCACACATCTAAATTTGCTGGGCGGACCATTATGTTGGTGGCAACCATACTCCATCGCTGTTGGAGTATGCTTACCATCAACATATAAATCAGGCCCTTATTATGCATAAAGCCTGCTATTTTTTCGTCGAGCAAGTCTTATTTTCACAAAGGTGCCAGTATGTAGTCACTACCATTTTTTATTAATTTGGTTGGAAAAATGTCCCTTGGTTAAGCATAGTGCATCAATATATTTCTAAGCACAGCTTGCATCCTTAGGGCTATTCTCAGAGACTGGTGGAGCCGGGATGGAGGCTAGCATCTCATGCTGGATACAGGACTGTAGTAGACTAAGACTGTGCTTTTGACTCCTGATAAGAGAATGGCAGAAGGCAGTATTAGAAAGACTGCCTTACCCACAGAGCTGCGGTGACTGAGCAAGTGAATAATTACATCAAGGATACCAGTTTACTGCATAAAAAGAAATACTTAATCCTTTAGACAAACTTCACTAGTTCACTTGACTTTGTATGTTTAGAAAAAAGGCACACCAAAACAATTCAATTGGCAGGAGTGTTCAACTGCATTCCGATTCTTGGGGTTCACTAAGCTACCAGGTTACCATCCAGTTGGCACTAAATTGCAGAAAGCTAAGCTACACCAAATTTAGGTGAGCTCTACTTATGTAGCAGGTTGACCCAAGACAAATATATGGAGATTTATATGCAAACAACTGTCATGTTTTATTTCGTGTAAATCCAAAAGGGGAAAATGCATATGGGATTTTAAACTTAGAATTATTGATACTGCAGGGTATGGTAAAACTGGGATGCAGAATTACTGTACCATTACAAATATATACCTGAGGAATGTAGAAATTACCCTTGAAATCATGAATTTCCAGCAGTTGTGCACACATTTTCCCACATTCTCTGTAGTTTTACACAAACATACCCAGCAAGGTTTTAGCTGGAAAAACGTGCCCATTGAAAAAGCTGAGAGTCTGCTGTTACAGCATTTCTTGTAAATGCGATTCAGTAAAGTGAGAATACAAACAAGATTGTGATGAGGATGATAGTAAAACTTTGGCAGTAGTAGACCAGCAACATGAGAACATGCTACAGGTGCCAACTCAAACCATTTTTATGTGTTTACCCTAAATGGGCTTGATTTACAGAGATAAATCACAATAGTTTTGAGATAATATTTGTGTCCAGCGATATTTTTGCAATAATATTAAGGTCGTTAACCCCTGGCACAGAGCACTACGTGACCAAAGGTCTAACTTTACTACTAGTATAGTTAGACTTTTGGTCTAAGTTAGACTTTTAGTCTAAACTTAGACCAAAAGTCTAACTTTACTAATTGTAAAGTTAAACTTTTGGTCTAAACTTAAACTTCAGGTCTAAACTTGGACTTTTGGTCTAAGTTTTCCTTTGTGAATCAGGCCTGATTGGTTGCATATTGCTCTGTGCCAGGGGTTAACGACCTTAATGTTATTACAAAAATATCGCTGGACTCAAATATTATCTCAAAATTATTGTGATGATAAGAATATCATGGGCAGATTGCTGCAGGTAAGAATTTAGTTTTATGAACTGTTTAATATTGTATTTGATTTCATTCTAATTTTTATATTTATTGCGGGTTGTTAGGTTTGTAAGGGGTAGAGTGGGAAGTGTTTTTAATATTTTTTCTACTTTTTAAAAAAAATGGTTTATTCCATTTTTAAACTTTATTTTGTCAATTAAATTATTAATTATTTAAATATTTAATTGTTTCAATTAATTGATTTAATTCATTTCATGTTTTTCAGCCCAATGTGATCATTTTGTGTTTCATTTTTAAACTACTGTACTTAAAACTCTTTTTATACTTTCCTTTTATTTAAATATTATAGTTATTTATTATTGCTAATATTTTTTGCTTGGATTTGGGAATAGTAGATCTGAAACATGCAGAGGCCAACACTTGTTCTACCATTGCTTAGATTGGAATGAGAATAGTAAATCTAACCATTTCAAAGTCCAACCCTCTCCCTACTCTTGCTTTGGTTGGATTGGGACTGGTTAATTGCACCCCTCCAAAGTCCAACACTTTCTTTACTGTTGCTTAGGTTGCATTGTGAATGGGGAATCTGGCGCTCCAAAGTACAACACTTCCATTACTCTTACTAAGGTTGGAGTAGGAATAGTCAATTTTTCCCTAAATAAGTTCAACACTTTCCAAATTTGTTGCTTAGGTGGGAGAAGGAACAATAAATGTTATTTCTCCAGATTTTTAAATTTTTTAATAAACTTTTTTATGCTGAAGTTGGAATTTAGCTTTCTTTCATTTATGCGTTTTTCTATATTTCTTTTGATGGAGTTTAATTGTTTGATATTCTTCTGCTATGATTCATAATGTACCCCAAAATAGGCCTGGGTAGTCACCTAACCTTTCACCTATATTTATCGTACCATTGTACTACATAACAAGCATGTGCTGACCTTTTACCTATTTAGGTGCTGCATAAATGTCGTGTGGTTTTCTCAGAAAACTAGCCTCATTTACTATGCATGAAGTTTCTCAGAATCACAGCAGGAGTACCATCTTCTGCATCTCCTGCATAATAACTATGTATAAAGGTCATCCCTATTGTCATCCTCAGCCGACATGACACAGCAAAGTAGAACACCTGAGGGTACCTTTTTGGGTATATAAGATCTATATCTTTGCTGGGACAGGCAGAGGAGAAAGACTTCCATGCTGACATGCTGACACGAGACACTGAGGTTCCTGCACGCAGACACGCCAGTACGCAGTGGTCTGACATCCCTTGCGGGGTGTCCATCTCGAGACCAAGACGGGGTCCTTCGTTCTCTCACTTCAGGTAATGGGGTGGGCTCAATCCTAGGGGGATTCTTGGCTATAATCCTACACACATGCTAGGTACATTTAGGTACATCTAGTTAGGGTTAGCATCGTAGGAGTACGCATTATTACTGTCATGTATTTATATGCCTGCATATATTCATTGGTTTAGCACTATGGTAGAATTCTACCTAATATTTACTCTGTTGGTGTTCATACCCGTATATATCTGTTTCTGTCTTATGGTTGTTGCAGCACACGTATTTTACACTAGAATGGCGCTGGTTCAATAAATATCTATTGAAAACGCCCCATTGTTTATTCTGTGTATCTCTGCGAGACGAAGTGAGCACGAGTGACTGAGCGAAAAGTACTGTACTGTTTCAATGATCCCTGAGGGGACAGGGTTGTCATGTTCGATAGTTGCCAGAAACGATCTTCTCCTTGGTAAGAGGAGTTCATAGTGGCACTGTGAGCTAGCTGGTATACAGGCGAACATATCTGGTAGGGGTGTCTGGAATCAGTTTGGACACCAGTCCCACAGTTTATGTTGTCTAAACACGCAGATCCTATATAGATTTATAGGAACTTCACAACACTTCCTCTTTTTTATGTTTACTACTTCGATGTAGAATTGTTTACAATATGTATCTAGTGTTTGCAGAATATTTTTGAATCTTGGTTAGTTTAATTTTGTTTTTGTATGTTTTATGTGTGTTTATTTTCTAGTTTTATTGGTGTCATTTTATTTTATAGCATGGTCAGCCCTGCCAAGTACCATGCATCACTCATTAGACTAACGCATTTTAGTGTGGTGGTCCGCATCACCCCACTAAAATTCACTAGTCAAGCGTTTGTAGTTCCTTGACAACACCTGTGGTTTGTGAGGGAGAAGCTGGGAGTGACCGTAGGAGCAGCTGCATATACAGCAGTGCAGCGAGTGTTCTGCAAGACTCATACTGGCTGTGTGTTACGAAATTCACAATTGATTAAACAACATTAACTATCATGATGTCAGGGAGGGACCGGTGGGTACAGGCTGTGTCAGAATGTTTTTAATGTTAATTTCCTGCCAGCCCTTTTGACTCTCCCGTTGACTGCTGATGCTAAGAAGGGCCCTGCCTCCAGCGAGGCGGGGGCACCAGCGCTACAGTATCAGTGAATTACTCCAAGAAGATCACTAGGAACAGCTCGGTGTGCCGGGGGCAGCACTTGGGTTCGGATGGGGTGTGATCCAGCGCGGCTAATATAAATTGCTCATTAGGACACCAATTCAGAAAAATAAAACACTTACGCAACTTTTGTCATTTAAAACTCATGTCGGTGGGGCCCATGACACCGCATACATACATTCATTCAATCTCTGGATTAAACGCTAAGGAGAATGAGCTGCTGGACGAACGGGATACCTTGTTAAAATTGACAGAATAATAATCTATACATTATATACATCAACTTTGGATCCTGTCGGTTCCAAACATCAAGGTACTCCGCTATTCGGTCGATGGACCAACTAGTAGAATTAGTTGATGGTGATTAAGACCAGCTCAATCACAATTAAAACCTTTAACATTTATTAATCATAAATCTATTAAAGAACCACAGACTCATTTTAGAGTTAGGATAAAAGTTTATCTTTATTAAACAAACACATTTAAAATATCAATAAACATTTAAGAAAAGTTTTTAGGAAAAGTGAAAATTATGCATTACCCTCGGCCATGGGGCGATGGCAAGAATGGTTCACCAAAGGAAAATGAACCACAGATCACAGAATAGGACTCCCAAACTGACTGACTGTCCCGCTAACCTCCCCGGACGCACCTCCCGGGTAGAATTCCCGCAACGATCTCGTTCCTTCCCCAGTCAAAGTTCAAAGTCCAAAATGACAGAGTCTCTCGCAGCATCAAGGTGGAAAAATGAAAATAAGAAGCAGCACTCATAATGTAAGAGCAGACTCTCTTATACCCTATTCTCTGGCTCACTACACATAAAAGTTGCAATCCTTAGGGGAAAGAATCACGCTAATTGGTCCATTGGAGGGGTGGTGATGGTCACCTCATCGCCCTCCTTGTTCAAACTGGTTTGGGGACAATAAAGCACACAATAAGTCTCATGCTCATGGGGTCAAAAGTAGTCCAATTTGTTACTCCATTTTGTAGCGATCTTTGATGGTCAGACATTTGCTCATCCATTGTCACTCGGTTCTTTCCCATCCATTCCCAAGAATACATGCTGAACACTTGGCACATTCTTCATTGCAGGTCAGATTGGCCTTGACATCTCTCACTCCGGGCACAGGCCGCATACACGTGACTGGAGCATTCGTGCTGAGGCTGCGTGGGGACCATCTTGGTTCAACACACGCGATCTCGTCCTTTCCAGCGGCCATTTTAGAAGCATGGCCTAGCAGGCCCGAACGAAACTAATATAAAACAAACACAATTGAAATTAAAATATGGAAAATAAGCCTTTCTGTTTACCACCCGCCATTCTAATGACCCGTGTTAGATATTACCTAGCGAAAGCGACATTTAAAGCCATTTTACTTACCATCTGCATTCTTTGCCACAATACAAATTTACTATGCAACACAAATCATGCAATTTCACTCTAATCAGTACGCAAATCACAATACTAAGGTTAATTAACTTCATATTTGTAAATAGATTAGATTTTGCACAAATCAGCATATTACCCATGTGTAGTGTCTACTAAAAAAAAGGTGTGTTTGTTGGTTAATTGATGCTTTTCAATCGGTTAGTATCATTAATTATTATGAGGTCATTAACTTTCGAGGGGTACAAAATTATTTCGTTTACCCTGCTCCATCAATTCCCCCCTTTGGTTATTTTTAACATCACCACAAAAACCTATCCCTACAAATTTATCAGATAAATGTTTCTTGTCCATTTGCATTTGTTAATTTAGACAACCGTGTTCTTTTCATCTTGTCTTTTAGACCTTTTGTACATGTTCTCTTTAAACTCTTCCAATTCTATCTCTCCCATCTCCCGTTCTCTTTCTTTATTTTTCTCATTTTCTCTTTTTACTCTATTTTGTCTTTTTCTTCTTTTAATACACACATATGCTAATCTTATAAATAGCATTATTACTATTACTACAGTCACTGGAATTAATATTTTCCCAATAAGAGAACTACCTATTTCGGTGAACCATTTCTTCATTGAGGAAAAACTCTTACCAAGTCTCTCCCAAGCACCATCAACCTCCAGTGGGGCAATTTCTTTATGCAAATCAGTAATATTCTTTATATACTTTTGTATATTCTCACTTTTGTCTGGAATGTAAGTGCAACAATGTTGTACCTTCAGCATTCCACAGACTCCACCCTCTTTTGCCAAAAGAATATCAAGGGCAAGTCGATTTTGCATTACCATAGCTCTCATGGCAACCATTTCGGTATTTACCATCAAGAACCCTCCAGCAGTATTCGTTGATAAACGATCTACTACTGTAGACAATTTCCGAATCTTGTATGCATTCAAAGATATACCCACTGCTGGTATCAATGCTCCAAAAATGTCACCTATTATCTCTGAGAAGCTTTCCCTCCTCCTACGGGTTAATGGTTTACCTATCTCGTGAATTCCCTTCGTTCCTCTTTCCACATGAAAAATCTTTGGAAAGACCAGGCCTAGATAGCATGTTCCGTACCAATGGTCCGGCAACCTATAATAAGCTCGATTTCCGCAAATATAATAGATCCCTGGAAATACTGGATCTTTTCCTCCTTTAAATCCCCATCCCCCTAAAATTTTGTATGTATCTCGGCACTCACTAGAACCCACAAAATAGTTATCATATATAGTGTTATCTCTACTAATACACAATTTTCCCTGTTGGGGCCAATCTAGAACCATAGCTGCATTTGTTTCACCTTTGTCATAACTTCCCTCTTCAAATGCCCAAGGTGGGGTTTTTGTCTTTTCTCCTGCTGCCTTTCTTTGAAACTTAACCCTTCTGTCTTCTACCATGTCTAAGAAAACCTTTTCTTCTTTTCTTAACTCACAAGTAAGATTATGTCTAAGTACATATTCTAATGTTAATTCTTTCATTTCTAAGAAAAATTCTCCAAAAACCTTTGCAACTTTCACCTTATTTAACTCAGGAATTATGGGAACTTTAGCAGAAACAGCATCTGTGTCAGTGTAATAATATTCTAATTTACCTGTTTTATAAAATAAGCTAGCTAAAACACTACAAGTTATTCCATACGTCAAAGGAAGGTGATGATACCTTACACCTTCTGTTACAGACGCAGGTAACTGCATACAGACATAGCAATCTCTCACATCCATTGTCTCCACATATTCGTACAAAAGTTTTGTGAAGACATTCTTGGAGAAATCAGTTATTGACTTATCCCTATTAACATCAGTGCTATCTATTAATGTTGCAGTGTTCTTTATGTTAGATTTCTTGTCACTACCCGTGTCATTCACTATGACAGATGTATTTTCTACAACTAATCTAAGTGGAATTTTTATTGCTAAAATAAACCAAATAAGCATTAGTGTTGTATTCCGCTTAAGGTGTCCGTATATAGGTTTTCCAGAAACATGTCCTTATATAGGCACATTTCGCATTGTCCTTATATAGGCATAAGTTCCCAGTCCTTATTTAGGCATTAGCCATGCTATCCAAATACAGGCATGGTCACTTACATCCGTCCACCCTAACGTCACAACGAGTTCTTAGAAACCAGACCCATAAGCTCTTGGGAGTTCCCCTAGCACAGGATTATTGATTTCTCCAAGAACTCATTTATTATGCATGAACCACTACACCTTAAGGGTTCATTCCTGACGTCTTCCTCTGCCCGACTTTACGTCAATGCTAACATTCCAAGGCACCTACCGGGTATAAATATACCTTCCCTTGCCCAAGCAAGTAGGAGGAGACCTCGACTTTAGAGGAGCCCGTATCCCGGCCTGACGCACTGACAAGAGACACTGTCATCCCTGCTCGCAGAGAATCCAGCTTCCAGTGTTCTGACTCCCTTCGCGGGGTGTTAGAGTTTGAGACCCGGAAAGAGATTCCCACCTCCCTCATTCTCAAGGTATGGAGCTGACTAGAACCTAGAGGGACTCTTGGCATACAAGACTCTTGGCATACTATAGCATACCATACTATAGAATACATCACCTACTTCTTACCTTGCCCTACACTTAGGTTAGGTTAGGTACACTGGGGT
Organism: Calotriton arnoldi; assembly: GCA_963921515.1. Classification (NCBI taxonomy): domain Eukaryota; kingdom Metazoa; phylum Chordata; class Amphibia; order Caudata; family Salamandridae; genus Calotriton; species Calotriton arnoldi. Next base: position 387,345 of record CAWUFW010001273.1, read on the forward strand.
AGAACTAGTTAGAGAAGCATCTTATGAGTACTCGAATTTTTTAGCTTATGTTATTTATGTATATGAATATATGTGTCATAGCTAAAAGATAATGCTAGCGCAGTATTATTTCTTTCTACTGCTTACGCTGTACATTATATATCTCGCATACTGTCTTGTGATCATCACAGCTCATATCTCTTACACGAGAAACAAGACTGTTCAATAAATCCTTTTATTGAAGCGCCCGTCTATTCTTTCTGTGTAACTCTGAAGAAACTAAGCATGCACGATTAGTTGAGTGAAACTGTTATCTGTTGTTTCCACGATTCTGAGAGTGTTCCGATTCTAAAGGAAACAAAGTTGTCATGTTTATGCGGTTGCCAGAAACTACTCCCTTCTTGTTTACAAGGAGTTTCTAGTGGCCTCTGAGTTAGCTGGCACAAAGTAATTAAGTTTAATATACTTGATAGGGACTTACTGACCTCAGTCCTATGTCTAATCTATAGGGTATATTATTCCATTGCGCAGAGCCTATTAGGGAAATAGGAACTACACTACATGGCTCCCAATGTTTGGTAATGCACTAATTTAAAGCTAGATACTGAGTAACTCAGTCGTGCTTTTCTCTCAGAGACCCCTACTCACATACTCCATAAGACGTCTGGAGTGGGTAGGGTTAAATATCCGCCAAAGCTAAATAGGACAAAAACCCTATATATTAGCTGTTTGGTTTGTTCAACGTTGAAGGATACAGTGTTCCAAAATATTGTGCACCTTATCTTTTGTTTCCTTGAAACTTGTTCTACATTTTTCAAAAAACAATGTCCCTGCACGGGGATAATGGCACCGAGAACGGTGTAGCTGCGGCTGATCCAGTCGTAACAGTCTTCAACTTTACAGGTTTAAATGAAACCGATGAGGGTGTTATAAACATCCCTCCAAACTTAAGGAGAGCCATCACTCTAAAACTTATAAAACATGGCCTAACACCAAGAGGTGGTAGAGCAGTTTTCGTGATAGAGGCACACAAATCCTTTCAGACAGAGGTATTCTATTCATGGATAGTATTCCCAGAATCAAATCCAGTAACAAAACGATTTCACTTCTTTAAAGAAGATGAACCACCAGAGGAATATATTCCTTTCGAGGATATTGAAATTCCACTCACATACCAGGTGCATAATCTCTGGTTTAAAGGCGCCCTAAAACATCACAAAAACATTACCAGGCTCGGTCCACTAGGTAGACCAGGAGCAACATGGCTGATTCTAGCCGGCTACACACCTCATCCTGACATCGATGTAATGTCAGACGAGGAATTACTTACTCAACTACAAGAGTTAATAAAAATTTACAGACAATTAGTCCAATATGTCATGCGGACTTTCACAGTCCAACCACCAATGACCATTCCAAGTCAAACGCCTCTACAGGGGAATACACTAAAAATTACTCCACAGACTTTACACGCAGTCATGGGTAAAATGCCCACAAAACGTGAGCAAATTCCATTCTGGATAGCTCAAAAAATTACTCAAATCGAAGCAGTATTTCCTAATACTAGCCCTTATGAGAAACACAGAATCCTAACAATCTGTTTACCAATGGGGATCACACCACAACTGGAAGATTGCACCACTTGGGGCGCAGTCTTTGCTGCCATCTATACTAAAACACATGGTGTTCCGTCAATTGCAGTATTACCAGATGTCCTGAAACAAATTCAAAACGAATACGGGGCAGAGCCTGCTCTGAATTTAGGTATGAAATTACTGAAAAACTTCGACCAGGTCTCAACAATAATATTATCTAATATTAAAGGAGAGGCAGCATCAGTGGTGATCCGCCAACACTTAAGGGAATTTGATGTAACAGAACATCAACATGAACTACACAGCATAATAGAACAATCTTATGCAGAATTAGGCAGAGATAGTTTGGGTGGAAAACCTTTGAAGCCAAAACTATCTGAAAGTCCTGAGAAGGACTCTATTAAACAAAATCCTACATCTTCTAAAAAGAAGTGGGAAACTAAGAAACAAAATTCAAACGAGACACGTTCTCAATCCCGAGGTAGGTCTCCTCAAAAGGAGCCCTCTGAAAGGAGGTATAACCTCAGGAATAGGGATAATTTAAGAAAACCTGACAGGTATCAAGATACTGATACACGTTCCTCTCGTACCTTTCAGATATCGTCACAGACATCAGAAAGAAGAGGACGGTCAGAACACAGAGAAGAACGCGTAAAATCCAAAGACGATAAACACGTTCAGAAAAATAAATCAAAACTTCAATTCACAAAAAAGAAGGTAGCAGGTCTGAAGATCAGACATGCCGAGGATACTTAGAACACAGCTCAAGAACGGAGAATGGGCTCAGACAATGCTGGACAGTGCAGCAAAAGTAACAATAGCTCGCCAGAACCTGAAGGAACTTCTGGAGATAGTGGACTTGAATGAGTACATCACAGTAGAGACTGTAGACACCAGGGTTAGTACTCCGCAAAAGTTATATGAAATAACACTCCAAATGGAGGGAGACATACCAAGAAAAGTGAAAACACTCTTTTGGGAAAAACTTTCAAGGGGTTATGATATACTTCTAGCAGAAAAAGACTGGCCACCACACTTTGTCAGGGAGTGCCCACATGGCGAGGACATCATTATGCCAGCCTTCTCCAACCATATTACAATTCACCTAAAATATACTTATGCCAGGAAATGGGCAGTTGCCCAGGCCCCAGCATTATACAAAAATCATGTAGGATGGGATGAGGACTCACCTCACCATAAAATACAGCTAAAAAATCAACCTACTGCACAGACAGTACCCAATAAAGCAAGAAGCTAAAAAAACAGGTCAGGGAGATCTTAGATCAACTTGAATACCAAGGGGTGATTGAAACATGCACCTCTTCAATGAATAATCCTTTGTTTCCTGTATCCAAACCAGACAATACATATCGTCTAGTTTTGGATTACAGACACTTGAACACTTGTTCCAAAACATTTGCAGTGCAAAATGCACATAGTACAGCATTAATGAATAACATTGTGCGTAAAAAATGTAAAACCACATTGGACATTTCAAATGGTTTCTTTTGTCAAAACATAGCAACTGAAAGCAGGTATTTAACAGCTTTCTCAATAATGTGGACCCAGCGTCAATTTTGTAGACTCCCACAAGGGTTCAAAAACAGCCCGGGGTTATTCTCAGCAAGGGTAACAGAGTTACTACAAATTTATGATAATGAGGCATTGTCATATGTCGATGACATCTATCTGACAGACGATGACCTGGATAGGCACTTGAACAGGGTGAGTACCATTATATTGGGCTTCGCCTCTGAAGGCTATAAATTCAACTTTAAAAAATCCAGAATTGCCCATCTCAATGTCCTTTTCCTAGGATATGAGCTTTCAAGTGAAGGCAAGAGCCTGGCAGCTAACTTTTTAGAAAAGTGCGCGCTGCTCCAACCTCAAAAGACGCTGAAAAATTTACAATCCATCTTGGGTTTCCTAAATTTTGGAAGAACTTACATTCTAAATTATGCAGAAAGGGTTAAACCTCTCTACGAATTAATCAAACCTGATGTTTCAACAAAACATTGGACTCAGGAACACACAGATATCCTGCGTTCACTCCAAGCTAACATGTTAGCAACAAATCACTTACAAACACGCGTAAATACACGCAATTTAGTGATCCGAATAATTTCGGGTCAATGCGGATTCACCTATTTAACATTTAATGAGGGTGAAAAACTACCAATAGCATACAAATCACATTTGTATACACAAGCAGAAATGCGCTTCACTTCAACAGAAAAATACTGACAGCAGTTCAAACTGCTGTAGCAAAAGAAAGAGCTCTAGCTCAAGGAAAACACATTATTGTCGTAACCCCAGTACCAGCCTTAGAGGCGGTTACAAAAGCGAGCATTCCAAATGCAAAAGCTTTACATCCTAGATGGATACAATGGGTTAATTCTCTTGCTGCAACAGATGTTAAATATGTTTTTGATCCTGATTTAAAAACACAAGCGTTCCTGCAATATGAACATGAATGTCCTCTGCCCACTGAAATTTTGCCTCTCGATCAGTACGAATTTATAATTTACACTGACGGATCAGCACAACCCTCTACAGAGAGTAAGCAAGCTTACAGTGCAGCGTGCGCAATCGTTAAAGGTCGCATGCAAGATGGTAACTTCAGACCAATGGTCACTAAAACTCAATCTCTAGGAGACTGTACAGCTCAGCGAGCTGAACTACAAGCATTTAAACTGGCACTTGAAAATACAGATCGCGTATTCCCCACACTTATAGTGTGCGATTCTTTTTACTGTGTTCAGTCGTATAATGAATATATACAAAATTGGCTTGAAAACGGGTTCAAAGATGCAAAAGGTGGCACAATAAAGCATAAAACGCTTTGGGAACAAGTAGTTCGGTTGAAAGACGAACTACCAAAAGCTCACGTGATACACACGCTGAGTCATCAACGTGATGGCGTTCACGTTGCAGGGAATTCATTGGCTGACGAAGCCGCAAAGGGGGCTGTTCAGACGGCTTCTGTAGCTGTGATCACTCGTTCAAAAACGAGAATAGACAGTGAGATATTGTTCGCTGTCAATGCTTCAAGCAAAGGCAGTGGTGCAGCTTTACCAAAGAAATTTCCACTCAAGTACTCTTATGTAATTGATGCGAACAACGTTCCTTTTGCTTGAATCCCTGGAGTGGGGGATAGGGTAATTCCAAACATGGAACGTAGATTAGGACTGATCCTAGCAGCACATGAAGGGATATCCTCTGCCCATGCAGGTGTTTCTGCAACAGTATCTTTACTTAAACAAAGATATTGGTGGCCTGGCATTAGGAAACAGACCAAGAACTATGTTTTGGAATGTGAAATATGCCAACAGATGAAAGTCTCCACAGTGAAACGTCCTACGCAGACACCCCTGTTGATTTCAGACAAACCATTAGCTTGTGTTTACCTGAACCACTGCGGTCCCTTGCAAAGGGACGGTAACTATAAATATATAATGGTCGCAGTGGATTCGTGCTCAAGGTTCCTATGGATATGGCCTCAGCGCTCGGCTGACGCTCGAACTGTTATAAAAGATTTACGAGTCTTTATCTGCACATACGCAATAGGCACACTACATTCTGACCAGGGCCCTGCGTTTAGCTCTCCGGCTTACAAAGAAGCCATGGCCAGTTTGGGCGTTGCATTGCGGTACTCCTCTCTGTTTCATCCTGAGGGAAATTCTGTTGTGGAAAGGAAAACCGGGACATAAAGCACTCTATAACAGCTAGAGTATTAGGTTCGGGTGGGTCAAACATCTTTATGGGGTCCAACGCTCATTAAATAATTTGCCAAGAAGTTCTCTACGGGGGGGTCACTCCATATGAGGTCCTATTTGGGACAAGAATGTGGGTTCCTGATCTCGAATGTAAAGGCACAGTGGTGGAAAATAAACTCTTTGATATCAAAGATCGTTTGGCTGTTTTACAGGATCTAAATGAACTAAGATCGAAACAAAGCAACGTGTTCCTGAAGCCAACCACCACTGGGGAAACACCGGCAGTCCCAGCAAGGCCTGTCTGTATCCCAAAAGTTGGGGATCTAGTCAGAGAGAAGATTGCGGACAAGAAGGAATTTGGACCTTCTTACAGACAACCAGTAACTGTCCTAGCCGTCCACGGAACAAGAACAGTACTTCTGCCGCCCCTTGCTGGTAAAAAGGAGAAAAGATTTGTGTCAATCGACCTCATCAAACCACAGTATGTGGCCAATACTAAATAGTAGGCCTCGTGGACTCCGACCTAGTAGCAGACGCACTCCTCTCGCTACTATCCAAGAGGTTCAGACTGAAAGACTCATAACCATCGAGAATTCAGCGGTAAAAGATGAAGGACTAAGCAACAATGCTATGGAACTCATCCCTCTTGAAACTCAAGTAACAGTTCATCCAGATACACCTGTCTACACCAACGTAACATGTGATCAACTGGTTCCAGCAATTTCAACAAATCCTGATGCAATTTCAACAATTGACCGAACTGCTTCTGGCTATTTCATTAACTTTGATACGTTTTCTGAGGATCCGAGTGAGCCTGAAACGACGCCAGCCTCAAAAACTTTCAAACAACAAGTACAAGACCTTTTTCATTTTCTGAAAGAGACTTATCTGGTTTCACCATGGATTGAAATATGGATTATTTCTGGAATATTTTTCTTTCTGTTTTGGCTAGCTTTGGTTATGACTCTTAGCATGCTTATAAATGGCAGATACATTCGTGTAGACACTGAAAGTAAAAATGTGAACTTACTTTTAAAACCACACAAATCTTCCCATCGTGAAGCAAGAGACTTGTCAGCAGTGAACATCACAGCCGTTCCTATACAGGATGGTATAGTTTGGGACAAAACCGATTTCGACATATTCGGCCCGACGGAACTTTTGAAGATTCCACATTTATTTAAAATGTCATTAAGTGACTTTATTACCTCCAGTACCTATTCTGATGATTGGGACTTTGAGACTGTTAATGATATGATGTCTGATCTAGAAAAGTCTGCTGCGTTCTCTAACAATGAATACTTAGAGGGCTCGTCAGACTACGAACAGCTTTATTGTTACAACCACTATGGTCATCATTTCTTGCATAAATCTGCAACACCTAGAAATGTTTTTATGTTTAACCAATGGGAACATTGTCCTACACCACCAAGGGGTAGTTCAAGAACATTTGCAAAGAAGTTTCCATATTTTTCAGGGTACAATATATCTGATCCAGAATCATTTTACTATAAGAATGTAAACAAAACAGGACAGAAAATTATGTTAACTAATACAAAACAGATTTATTCTGCAGCCTTTATTACCCAACTGTCTAGACAAGGATTTGTTTTTTGGAAAGACACAATCGAGACAAAATCTATCTGGGGTTCTAAAGATTGGCAAGTGCAGGGGATAGAAGCTTTGTTTAGAGCCTGTATCATCCCACAGCAAATAATGTTTTTGAATGACACTGTGCAACAAACGTCTTGCCTTGGTTTAGCCAAGATCAAAGACATGAACACACCTTCTGTACCAACACCTGCAAGTAATAGCACTACACAGGGAGCGGTCACAGTAGACACAATACTACAAAACAACAGATCAGATCCTGATTGGAAAAAATGGTTGCTCTGGCCCACAGACACAAACATCTGTCAAGAAAGATTCCTGAATAGAATACAGGGCTTTACTATCCATAGGCCAGACCCACGTTATGTTCAACGACAACATCCGGGGGTAGTAACAACATACAGGGGCCGATTCCGATTCGTGTCGGTAATTTCTCCGACCGAGCCGGCCTCGGAGAGATTTCCGACCGAATCGGACCCGTGCAGTCCGACCGAACGAGTCCGATGCATTCGTATGCCACCGGACACGAGTCGGTCGGACTCCCATTGAACTCAATGGGAGCCGGTCGTACAACGCATACGCGGGCTCCCATTGCCTCAATGGGTGCGAGGCGGACAAGGGCGCCCCCTACAGCGAGTACGCCGCGAAGCGCTTCGCGGCGTACACGCACAGGTAGGGGGACCCATGGGTCCCCCCTGTGTGCGCCTCACACGGGTACGCGTACAGGGGGTCCGACACGGACCCCCAAAGTACGGCTCCGACAGCGAGTTCGAGTCGGACGGCGCGAGTCGGTCGGAGCGGTCGAGGTGCGCATCGTACTTACCCGGCCGGAAAACGTCTCCATTGCGCGGTGCGAATCGGGTCCGAGCGAGTCGGTCGGAGCAGTACGATCCGGGAACCAGTCGGTCGGAGCGGTCGGGTCGCCCGGACGAGTCGGTCGGCGAATACGCATCGTACTCGCTCGCCCGGACGCGCGTACGACTCGGTCGGAAAATAGGGCTCCGGATCGGATCCGGTAAAACCGAATCCGATTCGGAGCACTACCGGCCGAGATCGGAATCGGCCCCACAGTGTAGGAAAATTGTGCCTCGACTGGTTACAAAAATCTACACTCGAGGATGTGGAACAACACTTATCTTTACTTAAAGAAGACGCAGACCTTAGGGAATTCTTGCTAGGACCAAGAAAACCGAGTCAAAAACGTTTCATATATGCCGGCATTTATGCTGCTTATAATTAAATATGGAAGGTTTCACAGGCAGAGGCCGCAGAACGAATACGTGAGCTTGATCGTATTAACTTAGAGAAAACTCTCACTGTGGTCGACAATGGGTTAACAACTTTATCATCCAGAATTTATTCATTGGACAACATTGGACCTACATCAGAGACCCTCCCCCCCCACCTAAACCGAGGTCGCCGGCGCTCACAACGCCGAATGGTCGTATACAGTAGGGACGTCGCCCGATCAACCCCGCAACGCTACACTCCGTGTTCCCTCTGCCCCACTGGAATGTCGTGGCTCTGAGCCCCCCCAGCCCCGGCCCGTGTTGATTCCATGGGACTCAAGGTTAACGCTATGCCCCCTGATGTCGCCCGTGCTGCCTCCACGCCGTTATATCTACGCTGTCTTGAACCCCAGGCATGCTTCTGACCGTTAATGAGCGGTACCGTGAGTCTCTGTTGCCCACGATCGCTCTCGCCCTCTGCTTCCGAGTGGATCTTGGCTCTTGCTTTTCCGATGCCGAGAGCTGTCTGCTCTCGCTCTGAGGACCGGTGACTAATGGCTTCATTTTGGAAGCTCGCTCCACGCGCTGTCGGGGTAAGTGCCACTGATTGATTGACTTCAGGTTCCATGGCAATACTGATATCTCTAAAATGGCCGCCTACACCTCTCCCTGAAACTTCTAAAATGGAAGATGTCCTCACATACCCCTAATCACAGAAAGGGAAAAAGGACTGCTCGAAGCTTCCACAACAATAGAAAGAGGACTGAGCTAAAAACCCTTCATAATAATAGGTCTTTTGCAGTGGCCATCTTGGCATGGGCATACGATTAACAGCCCTTTCAACTGTCTCTACTGAAAGTGACCTGGTAACCCACACCGATCAGTGGATAGACCGATTAGATCCTCCAACCGATTTTTTAGATCCAGAATCTCTCAGTCATTAACTATGCCTCCGCCATATACCACCAGGAATTCTAAACTCGCTCGCCATGGACCAAACTCATGGTCCATTAATTACCCAGAAAACCTGACCAGTAATGCTAAAAAGAACTTAAAGCATAGAACCCTAAAACAGCACCCAGAAACACTTATTGTTGACAACTACCACACTGCTACTAATGGCGAGATGAAAACTAACTTCATCTTTTTCACAAACCGCCCAACTAAGTGGAAAAACACCTTCCTTCTTCACTTTCTAGTCACCAAGTCGGTTAATATTCCCTATGGCGAAAAAATTTCCACAACTGTCTCCCCTACCTTTAAAGGAGAACTGACAATTTCCATCTTCAAAACTGGAAACATTCTCATTCAGGCTTCGGACCCGCACCTCACCACTTTTGATCGGCACTTCCCAACGCTACTCTCCTCTATAACTCATCAGTGCCTTCAAACCCATTACAGCCCCTCACCCGGACAAAAAACCCTAAACCGACCCAATCTCCCTCTCCAGATGACCCACGTTACAACGCATGGACATCCACCATCACCAACTATAATCTCACTACCCCTATCATCACACTCCGCCGGCTAACACCCACTACAATGACGGCAACCGATACCACCAGGACCAGCAAACGCACAACCAGGAATCTCCACAAGGCTGATCCCGTGACACTTACCCCTCCTGCCCACACCCTCTCTACAGCCAACGGCCCCAATGATCCCTTGGACACTGACCCCCTCAAACCGCGGCACACTCAACTCCCCCTGTCCCACCTCCTCAGGCACAAACCACCGCCACTTCCAATCCTACTGCCAGTTCCTTGGACACGGTCTTCCCCCTAAACATAGTACACTCACCTGCCTTGGTCCCAAAACCCACTACACCGTGACCTAACCTCTTGACTAGAAGCAACAACGACCCCTCACCTCACGTCCAATCTATCCCTACTCCTAATCCTAATGCTACCTTAGGGACTCCCTTTCCTTTGCTTTCCTCCTCTAACTCTCTTCCCATTGCTCAGGACGCTACCTTTGGGCCACCCTATCCTCTGATATCCGCTAAACCTACTGCTTCCTCTTGCTCTACGCCCAGGGCTCAGGATACTACCTGTGGACCGCCCCTTGGACATACTCAAGGGTGTACCCCTCAACCGCCGCTTATGATCCCTGACGCCATCCTTACCATTCACTCTACTCCTTTGGAGCCCATAACTGAGCTTAAGCAGGGGTCCATCTCCCCCTGCAAAAGCTGTATGGAGAAGGGACATCTCCCTGCACCTTATAGTGGACGGTCACCTGATGGGGTCAGTCTTCGGCGGATTGAGGAACAATTGGCCGAACTGAAGCGGGACCTCCTTTCTGTAAATGACAACCTCCAGATCCTCCTACAAAGCTCAATAAAGAATGAAAAGTTCCTCACACCATATCCGCCCGCGGGATCGGTTCTGCCCTCGCACCCTGCAACTAATTTAAATGGTGGTATGGAAAGGTCCTCTGTTACCCGCCCGAACTACCTTCGAGGGCCCGCTCCCCCTCCTCCCTACCTCCACTCCAGACCCTGTAGTTTACAGATGCAGTGGTCTGAGGTTGATACGCTCGCACTCTCACTATCTCATGAGGACTACGCAATCTCGCCTAGCTCCATACCCACTATCTCCTCTGATCCTGATAGAGAACCGAGTGTTAACTTAAGATCCTTGAATAAGGATAACTTACTTCAGGTAGTCACTTCGCACCTAGTGGAAGCAACTACAGATTCCCATATCAAATCGATGCTTCTCAACTGCAGATCAGCAGTGAAGCACGCTGCAGATATCTCCGAACTCATCTTATCACAAGAATTAGACCTCCTGATTCTTACGGAAACATGGCTCAATGACTCTTCCTCCCCAATACTTGACATTTTAATTCCTCCTGGCTATGACATTGTCAGATGTGATAGGGCTATTAAAGCTGGGGGGGGGATTGCCTGCATCCATCGGTCCAGCCTCGTTTTGAAGCAGACTCATAAGGACTCGATGTCCTCCTGTGAGCTACTTGTTGCTGAAATTTGGAACAAGGGCAAGATTGTCTGTGTGCTTCACTCGATCTACCACCCTCCTGGGGACAACAACTTACTCTTCGTAGAACAATTAATGGAATCCATCTCTGCCAGCTCAGCCCTCCATCCTAATCACATCTTCCTCGGTGACTTCAACCTTCACTGGAATGACTCTAATGATCCAGTAGTCTGTTCTCTTAAGTCTTTCCTCACTGACCTCAACTATATACAGGCCTGCAACGGTCCTACCCACTGCATGGGCGCTACCCTTGACCTCATCATAGCCAGGGAGCACATTATTCAGCTAGATGACATAGTACCATGTGATTGGTCGGATCATCTCCAAATCTCCTTTCGCATTCAGGAGAAGGTATTGCTTAGACAAGGGCAACCACTCAAAAACAAGCAATTGTCTCGTAACCTGAGAGATATCAACATCTCTAACCTTTCCATCTTGAGCAAGAATCTACTTGAACCTCCAACTACCATGAATAATCTGGAAGAATTGACGGATCATTACTTCAACACTATGTCTAATATTCTCGACTCTGCAGCCCCGAAGCTACTTAAAAGGATTCCCTGCAAACAATCCAAACCTTGGTTCAATGGTACCCTTAATGACGAACGTCGCAAGCTGAGGCTCTCTGAGAGACGTTGGAGAAATGCCCCCTCCACTTCTAGCCTCGAACAGTTAAGAAAGATGAGAAGCTCTTACAACAAACTCATTCGCATCACTAAATCAGATCATTTCAGAGATCAGCTTGACAGCGCTAAAAACCGTCCCAGGAAACTGTTTGATATCATCAAACAACAGGCTAATCCTATTCCAGCAATCAAAATCGCTGGACCCAGTGAGGAGGACTTCTCAGAGGACTTCGCTGAAAAGTCTAGAAGTATTGAACGGGAACTGCAACAGGCCGCTGAGAATTTGTTGTCTATGAGTCTCGAGGGTTTGCCTGGTTACACGGCAGTACACACCCAAAATCAATGCCTGTACACACCCAAAAACAATGCCTGCTGGAATACATTCCGTCCTCCAGACATGGAGGAGCTGTCACTTTCCCTGGCTTCTCTGAAACCTTCCAACCATTTCAAGGACCCACTCCCCGCCAAGCTGCTCAAAGACCTCTCTGGTCCAGGATCATCCAACAATCTCTCTTACAGGGGAGGATTCCCGACTGCCTTAAAATGGGGCAAGTCACACCCATCCCCAAGAAGCCCAATGCAGACCTTACAGATCCCAGTAACTTCCGGCCGATCACCAACATCATGTCCCTAGCGAAATTGCTCGAGAAATGTGTTCACACACAGCTTTGCGACCACATTGAGAAATTTCAGCTCCTAGACCAACATCAATCAGGCTTTAGATCAGGTCATAGCACAGAAACAGCGCTAAGTCACACGTTGATGACGCATTGAGAGCTCTGGACCAGGATACACCATGTCTTCTAATCCTTCTGGACTTGTCCTCTGCTTTTGACACTATCAAACATGATAACCTGATTAACCTTCTTCAATACAGGATGGGGCTATCGGGCCCTGTCCTAAATTGGTTCTCCTCTTTCCTGCATAACCGAACACAAAGAATCAAAGTCAACCAATCTTTGGTGGCCAGCACTGCAGTCTCTATTGGGGTGCCTCAAGGTTCTGCACTTTCGCCCACGCTCTTCAACCTATGCATGGAACCTCTAACTGCCATTCTAAATGACTCAAACATTCAATACCACATGTACGCTGATGACACTCAACTGTATTTGAAGATCTCCTCTCCAGATGACATTAAAACTCTTAACGGAGCGCTTCAAAAAACTCAACAATGGCTAACACATAACCACCTATTACTTAACTCTCTCAAAACTGAATTTCTCCTGATTTCCCCACGCAACCACAAGGCCCCCACGCAAAACTGGATCAAAAAAATCTCAGCACTCAACTGCACCCCGCATTTGGTGGACTCCGCCTGCTCTTTAGGGGTCACCCTAGACAAATTTCTAAACATGCAAGGGTACATCAGTGCAACCATTAAAAGTGCCAACCATCAGCTCAACACTCTTAGGAAAATCAAACCATTCCTTCCTCCAGAAGACATGCAATCAGCAGTCCAATCCTTAGTTATATCATGAGTAGAATATGGCTTGGTGACCCTAGCTGGTCTTCCTAAATCTAGGTTAGCGCCGCTAAGAGCTACTATGAACGCCTCTGCCAGACTAATCACAGGTTCAAGAAAGCATGATCATATCACACCTGACCTAATCCAGCTTAACTGGCTCCCCATTGAAGCTAGGATCCGCTTCAAAATAGCCTGCCTGACACATAAAGCTAAACATCTCAATAGCCCCGTTTACCTGGCAAAAAAACTTGAGCTCTCCGGATCCAGAAGAAACCTAAGAAGCTCCAATACCCTACTACTGAAACCACCGAAATTCAATAAAAAAAGAACTTACAATCGTACATTCTCAGGACTGGCTCCAAGAATTTGGAATGCCCTACCAACAGAGATCAGAGCCAATCCTTCGACTGCCTCATTCAAAAAACAGGTCAAATGGCTACTATTGGAAGAACTGCATCAACATTAGCCTCCATGTCATTTGCTAGTCAATTACCTGCATTCTCGACAAGCATTTTTACTTTGTTGTGTTGAAATTTATGCTTGACAATTTACTTTCACTTTATGTTTGTAACTCTTGCTTGACAATCATTCTCACTTGGGGTTTAAAACGTATCTCAGCTGTCTTTAAAGTTAGGCGATGATGAATCTGTTCGGCCTCATCTGGGTGGGCTGTTTATTGTCTGTTCATTTTCTACCTACTCTTCCCCTAGCGTCCTCATTTATTTTATGCCTCAGGTTCCTCTCATGTTGCCTTATGTGGTGTGCTTGGGTGTTTTATTGTATGCTTAACAATTTACTTTCACTTTATGTTTGAAACTTGAGCTTGACAATCATTTCTACTGGGGGTTTAAACTTATTTCGTTTGTCTTTGAAGTAAGTCTATGATGAAACTGCTTGGCCTCATCTAGGTGGGCTGTTACCTGTTTGTTCCCTTGCTACCTACTCTTCCCCTAGCACCCTCATTTACTTTTTGCTTCCGGCTCCTCTCATATTTCCTTTTTTGTAAGTGTATTTATATTGTCTCTGTACGTATACGTCAGCTTTCCTCTTTGTACAGCGCTCTGATACCCAGTTGGGTCTTGTTCGCGCTTTATAAAACTTTTCAAATAAATAAATAATTGTATCCTCTGCCATAGACATACTGGAACAAGATTTAGCCATGTTACAACAAGGCCAATCTCAGTTACGTTCTATTATGTTATTAGGCTGGACGCTGCAATCCTTGTGTGCAGGCTATGTGCCTTGGCGTTTTATCAACACGTCGTCTCTGTTTTCAGAATACAATCTAACGGATAAACAGATCGAACTGGCACAAAGGGGAGCAAAGTATACAGTGCTGGGCATTGAAAAATTGGAAAAATTACCATTTACGGTAGCAGAAAAACCAGCTACAGAATGGCTTATTCATGGCAAAATAACTCTGCCTGTCACTACTTTTCATTTTCAGTATTGCCTCAAACAAATGCAAGCAGGCAAATATGAAAGGTTGGGTAAGGAGTACATTAAGACATCCTGTGACTTACCTTACGATTACAGATGTTGGAGTGGGGATCGTGAAGTGTTTCTAAGCGGTACACACTGTGAAAATGCACTGAGCGGTTCACTCATATGTCAGGACATTTCGTTACACGGGGCTTGTAATGGTTCTGTGGCAAACTTGTCCTGCCACCTGCAGGGTACACCAGCTGCTGTGATTAATTCAACGTTTGGACAACTTTCTAATGGGAGTTACCTCATGTTGAATGATCAGAGTTGCTGTGGCATGTTGCCAGGAATCCCATATCTGGTAACGGTTGGCTCCAGGGTTACTTGTTGTATGCAAGTATTGTTCCCCCAAATAGACACAGTCAGGGAGTCGCCTCTATGTCCTTCATTGAATGTTTCTTTTATACGTTTTGATACTTTAAGCAGAATGAAAGCCATGCTTTTACAACAAACCATGCCTTTGACCTCGGCCAAAGAAATCTATGATTTACAAATTGCAAGGACTTCGGCTGAGATACAGGCTTTAATTCGTACAAACTGCCCTATACATTTCGTAGAAATGATGGGACGTATCTTAAACATGTCTGATACGAGCGGGATTGTACATGTATTTAAGACCATCTGTTCAGGACTGTTAGCACCTTTTCAGGCAGTCCTCGGAATCATTCCAAACTTTGCACATTCGGTGTTTGGTGGTGTGCCATTGATTCTAGCACTCGTTGCAGGAATCCTGTTTTTATTCCTACTACTACGCTATGGCAAGCCTATCCACAGGCGTCACTCCCAGCAATTTGGAGAAAGCTCTCCTAGAACAGAAGTGCCGTGAGCGCATAGTGCAACCTTTGGGCATACCTCGTCTACGGGAACTTAATACAACATGGTTTCTGTCATTTAGACCAATCTGGCAAGATTGCATCTTACCTGTTCTACGCTGCCTGCTTTGCGGTGAAGAATGCGTGCTAGACACCTGTCTAACACTCCCATCAGTCATGCCAACGGATATCGATACTCTGCTGGACCCGATAACGGCCCATGCTCTGTGTTGTCCCCAGAGGCTACCAATCCTGATGACGGCATTAATTGAGATCTCACAGACGCTTCCTGCTGCTGCTGAGGTACGAGATGGATCAACAGGCACACAGGTAACAACGGACGCGAACATTGCTGCGGCATCCTATGCTGAAGGCGATGCTTCACATCTCTGTGCAGTTAACCTTCTGAACGAGGTATTCCAAATGTCACCAACATCGGTAGACGATATTTTGTCTATAGAAATAGATGATTTCATGTTTACACCAGGCCCATACACTGACTTTGATTCGGCTCACAGTGTACCGGGGACGCAATGAAATTTGGCCTCCATATTTTCAAAACAGAACAAAACTTGGAACTCTTCCTAAAAATTGTTTTTTTTTTTTTCTCTCTCTATTTTTGAAAATACATGGCAATTCAATCTGCTTACAGTAGAACTATTCATATAGAACGGACTTCTTTGAATACTTCCAGGGACACATTGTCACCTTATTTACCACAATTTCATGATATGCAACGGCTTTGATTTTAGAAAACTTGTCAACCATTTCGTCATATGTATATATTTCTGTTTATTCATTCATGTTGCATTTATTTCCAATATATACTTAGAATGAAAAAATGCTTTAAAATGTACAGTACCTATTGCATTACATGTTTAGCAACAGTTTTCTTTAAAAAAAACTTCTTTTAATATGCTTTTAGAAATGTTTTTAGCAACATGTGGTACTCAGTTTAATGTTTAGCATTTAGTACTATCGTTCATTCGAAAGTGGAGTGGGTGTTGTATTCCGCTTTAGGTGTCCGTATATAGGTTTTCCAGAAACATGTCCTTATATAGGCAAAATTCGCATTGCCCTTATATAGGCATAAGATCCCAGTCCTTATTTAGGCATTAGCCATGCTATCCAAATACAGGCATGGTCACTTACATCCGTCCACCCTAACGTCACAACGAGTTCTTAGAAACCAGACCCTTAAGCTCTTGGGAGTTCCCCTAGCACAGGATTATTGATTTCTCCAAGAACTCATTTATTATGCATGAACCACTACACCTTAAGGGTTCATTCCTGACGTCTTCCTCTGCCCGACTTTACGTCAATGCTAACATTCCAAGGCACCTACCGGGTATAAATATACCTTCCCTTGCCCAAGCAAGTAGGAGGAGACCTCGACTTTAGAGGAGCCCGTATCCCGGCCTGATGCACTGACAAGAGACGCTGTCATCCCTGCTCACAGAGAATCCAGCTTCCAGTGTTCTGACTCCCTTCGCGGGGTGTTTGAGTTCGAGACCCAGAAAGAGATTCCCACCTCTCTCATTCTCAAGGTATGGAGCTGACTAGAACCTAGAGGGACTCTTGGCATACAAGACTCTTGGCATACTATAGCATACCATACTATAGAATACATCACCTACTTCTTACCTTGCCCTACACCTAGGTTAGGTTAGGTACACTGGGGTAGAACTAGTTAGAGAAGCATCTTATGAGCACTCACATTTTTTAGCTTATGTTATTTCTGTATGTATATGAATATATGTGTCATAGCTAAAAGATAATACTAGCGCAGTATTATTTCTTTCTACTGCTTACGCTGTACATTATGTATCTTGCATACTGTCTTGTGATCATAACAGCTCATATCTCTTACACGAGAAACAAGACTGTTCAATAAATCCTTTTATTGAAACGCCCGTCTATTCTTTCTGTGTAACTCTGAAGAAACTAAGCATGCACGATTAGCTGAGTGAAACTGTTATCTGTTGTTGCCACGATTCTGAGAGTGTTCCGATTCTAAAGGAAAACAAAGTTGTCATGTTTATGCGGTTGCCAGAAACTACTCCCTTCTTGTTTACAAGGAGTTTCTAGTGGCCTCTGAGTTAGCTGGCACAAAGTAATTAAGTTTAATATACTTGATAGGGACATACTGACCTCAGTCCTATGTCTAATCTATAGGGTATATTATTCCAATGCGCACAGCCTATTAGGGAAATAGGAACTACACTACATTAGGAAACCTGTACAATAAAAACACATCCTACACCATCTACGTTAAAACTCACATCTACATCTTCTATTCTCAGTGTCTACCATGTTGAAATACTTATCTAATTATATGTACAGAAATGTGTTTCCACACCTCAAATGACGTGGTTTTGATTAAGATCAACTGCTTTTTGGCACACCTGTCGGTTTTTTCAGAAATCTTTCTTTGACTTTATCAGTTTGTGTGTCTAGTCCGGTTTTCTCTCTTTGTCTTTCAGGTTTGGTGCAGTTCACTCTCACCCACTTGTTCACAGTCTTTGTCTGAGGTTTCGTGACTGCTATCCACTTCTTTAATGTCGGTTAGTGCTATATATAGCCATTCAGGTGACTTGTATTTCAAGTTAGGTCTTTTCACTCTTTTTGGTCTCTGCAACTGTCTTTCACTTGGTTTTCTTTGTCCTTTCTGACTTGTTATTTCATGCACTTGTTCCGCATTATCTTTGTTCAAGTTTATTATTTTATATCTCAGTCTTTTAATTTCGTTGGGCCAATTGTCTCCTTTCCTTGGCCTTTTCAGTTCACTTTCCTTTTCTTCTCGTTCTGCTCTCCAAGTTCTCTTTCTTGGTCCTATTCTTTGCTTTCTTTCCTCTTCACTTTCTTCAGATTCTGTCTCAGACCTCACTTCACTTCCTCTAACTTTGAACTTTATGATCTCAGTCTCTTTATCTGAATCCAAATCTTCTGGTGTTTCTTCTGCCTGTAATTCTGAATCTAATCCTCCTCGTGTTTCTTCCGCAATTTCCCCAATTTCTCTATCTGAATCTAAATTTCCCTGTGTTTCTTCTGTTTGAAATTTTGAGTCTAAACCTCCTCGTGTTTCTTCCGCAACTTCCCCACTCTCTCTATCTGAATCTAAATTCTCTTGAGTTACTTCTATAATTTCTGGAGGAATCTCCCCAAAGCTTGTACTTGGCTGTTCAGCGTCACTTTTTATTAGTTCTGTTTCTCCTGTTTCAATATCAGTTCCTTTACTTTCGGATGCTTCCTTTTGTCTTTCACTGGATTTAGGTTGGTCTGATTCAGATGCCGAACTGGTATCTGATATTTCCAGATGTCGACTTACAGGTCGAGCTTCAAGATCTGGAACTCTAATCGTTTCAGTTTCTTCTTCAGTTGTCAAACTGGTACCTGATTCTTCCAGATGTCGACTTACAGGTCGAGCTTCAAGATCTGGAACTCTGATCGTTTCAGTTTCTGCTTCAGATGCTGAGCTGGTATCTGATATTTCCAGATGTCGACGTACAGGTCGAGCTTCAGGATCTGGAACTCTGATGGTATGACTGGCATGAACCCCATTTTTCACACCTGCACACTTTACAGCAGTTGTTGTCACCAGGATCACTTGACGTGGCTTATCCCAGCGAGGAACCAAGCAGTTTCTTCTTCTGTGGACTTTAATGTTTAATGCGGACCCAGTCTCCTGGACTCAAATCATGAGCTGGTTTTCTTTCAAGAGTGGTTGCATCCGGTCCAACCTGATGAAACACAGAATGCACCACATCAGCCAATCCTTTGCAATAGTCCAATACGAGATCATCAGTTATAGTCAGCAGTTTGTTGACAGGTACGTGTGCTTGTCTCATTGCTCGTCCCATGATTATTTCATGAAGACTCAGACCTGTTTTCCTGTCAAGTATGCTTCTGATGCTCATCAGCACCAATGGCAAGGCGTCGGGCCATTTGAGTCCTGTGGCTTGACACATTTTCCCTAACCTATTCTTTATTGTACCATTTACTTGCTCTACCACTCCAGAAGCCTCTGGTCTGTAGGCACAGTGCAGCTTTAGTTGAATGTCAAGTGCTTCACATATCAGTTGGATTATTTCATTCTGGAAATGTGTTCCTCTATCTGTTTCGATCGTTACTGGAAAGCCATATCTAGGAATGAATTCTCTCAGCAGGAGCTTAGCCACCGTAACTCCATCATTCCTTCTTGTCGGATAGGCTTCCACCCAACGAGAAAACAAACAGACGACCACCAGAACATACCTCAATCTATTGCTTGGGGGCATTTCAATAAAATCTAGTTGCATTCTGGTAAAAGGACCTCCTTCACGTCCTATTGTTCCCAAACTCACTACTGTCTTTCTTCCAGGATTTATTTGTTGGCATATAATACATCTTTGACAAAGGCTTTCAGCTATAGCCCTAAATTTTGGGTTATACCAGGTCTGTCTGAAAAGTCTGATCATGGCATCCCTACCAATGTGTGCCTGTCCATGGTACACCCGTGCCATGTTAGAGATCATGCTATCAGGCATAACTGGTCTTTCATCTCTATAAACCCAGACTTCATCTTCCTCTCTTTGTCTGCAACCTGCTTTTATCCAACCATCCTTTTCCTCATCATCTGCTTCTTCCTGCAATTGTTTTACCTCATCCCAGGTTTCAACTGTGTTAGTAAACAGCAAGGGACATGAAAAATTCTCTCTTTCCCTTCTCCGATTCATTGAAGTCATGTTTCGGGCACAATATTGAGCTAATTCGTCAACGAATTTGTTATCCACTGCAATATAGTCTGTTCCGTTTTTGTGTGCAGCGCATTTTACCACTGCAATCTGTTTAGGCAGCTGTATCGCCTCAAGCAACTTCTTCACAAACTCACCATTCCTAATAGGAGACCCTGCAGAAGTCAGGAATGCCCTCTGGGACCAGATCTGTCCAAAATCGTGGACCACTCCGAAGCCATACTGGCTATCCGTGATCACCGTAATTCGGAAGTTCTTTCCCAGTTTACACGCTCGAATCAGAGCAATCAGCTCAGCTACTTGAGCTGAACGTATTCCTCTCAAACAGGATGCTTCCATTATGGTTGCCACCGTACACACAGCATATGCAGCACTTAAAACTCCTTCACTTGTTCTCAGGCATGACCCGTCCACAAACATCACATAATCTGATTCTTTTAAGGGTTCATCTCTGATATCAGGGCGAGGCTTTGTGCAGAATTTAAGCACATCCAAACACTTATGATCAACATCATCTTTGACTTCTGCATTTACTTCATCTGGCAGTGAAGTAGAAGGATTCACACTCATGCATCTTACAATGGTTACATTGTCCGCACCCAAGATCACTTTTTCATACCTAGTCAGCCGACTATGTATCATGAATTGGGTTTTTGTTCGGGTCAGAAGGATTTCCATGGCGTGTGGGACATATACTCTCAAAGGATATCCCATTACAATGCCTTCACTCTGTTCCAGACTCACACAAGTAGCAGCTACTGCTTTCAAACATCCAGGCAACGACTTTGCTACCGGATCTAAAACAGCCGAAAAATAGGCGATTGGTCGTTTCATTTTTCCATGCCTTTGCACTAATAATGAGAGTGCACATCCGTCTCTCTCGCTACAATATAGCTCAAATTCTTTTTCATAATCAGGCATTCCCAATGCTGGTGCCTCACACAAACTTGTTTTCAATTCCTTGAAAGCCTTCATTTCCTCTTCATCCAATTCAATCGGATCTTTGACATCCCTCTTTGTCAATCGCTGTAAAGGTTTCGCAATCAATGAAAATCCACTTATCCACTGTCGGCAATAACCAACCATTCCAAGAAACATTCTCACCTCTCTTTGTGTCATTGGGGCTCTCATTCCTTTGATAATCCTTATCCTTTCTGTCGTCACCTTTCGCATTCCTTTCTCAATCTTATGACCTAGGTACTGTACTTCCTGTTGACAAAATTGCAGTTTTGATGGGGACACCTTATGTCCTCCTTCTGCCAAATGATTCAATAAAGTAATTGTGTCCGTAACACATGCTTCTCTGGTCTTTGATGCCACTAATAGGTCATCAATATATTGGCCCATCACAGATTTTTCAGGCATTTTTAAATCTTCTAATGATTTCTTCAGAATCTGATTAAAGATTGAAGGACTTTCAGTATACGATTTCACATAAAGTATCCCACGGTCTAGTGAACTAGGTTCACAAGTTCCTAAAACTGACCCTAGTGGGTATAGAAATGGGAAGGTCCTATATGAAGCAGTCAGATGTTAGCCACTTGGGAGGGGGGAAGGAGGCAAGTCCTTTTGTTTATATTACCCTCACACACCCTAGTGGTGTCATGCTTCATCATCGGGACACCCTGACGCCTAAAAGTCAGGGTGGGCTCGACCGTATTCCAGGGAGCTCTAAGTGAGATTTTATCCAGGGGGAATTAAAGATTAAAAATCCGCAGACAGATCCCGGTTTCCCTTTATTCGTGGATCTGTCAGGGATATTAAAAAACAAAGAAGGGGGTCACTTGGAGTTTAATGGTCCTATGACCCTAGTGCCACTAGGGATCTGTCTGCGGATTTTTAATCTTTAATTCCCCCTGGCTAAAATCTATACCCACTAGGGTCAGTTTTAGGAACTCGTGAACCTAGTTCACTAGACCGTGGGATACTTTATGTGAAATCGTGGCAAAACACCGGAGGACGTACTCCCACAAGAGTTTACCTCTCTGCCCTTACGGTACAGGGAAAAGTCCTTTTCCCTGCTGACCATAGTTCTCTCGGGACTTTCAGTATACCCTTGAGGAATTCGGCACCATGCCAAAATACGCTCTCCGAATCGGAACGCGAATAATGGCTGGCTGTCAGGGTGCAATGGAATAGAAAAGAATGCATGGCACAAATCAATAACTGTGTACCATTCTGCATCATGTGGAATTTGATACAGTATTACAGCGGGGTTTGGGACAATTGGGCAGCATGGAATAACAATCCTATTTACCTTTCTCAAGTCTTGTACTATCCTATATGTTCCATTTGGCTTTTTCAATCCCATTATAGGAGAATTACATGGGCTGCTCATTATTTCTCTCAAAATTCCTTGTTCAATCATCTTATTAACTACAGGTGTTATTCCTTCAATAATTTCTGGCGTTAATTTGTACTGCGGGGTATTTGGGTAATTTGTTCCTTCTCTTACAGTAATTTTTACAGGATCAACTCCTCTCATTAGTCCAATATCTTTGCCTGTGAAATCCCATACATCAGACCTGACTATTCCTTTCAATTCAATCGGGATTTTCTCTGCATCAAACACAGGAAACATGTCATTCACTCCTTGTTCTAGTTCTGCCATTGTCATTTTATACAGAACATCCTCATCTGGTGTCTGAAAAGCAATGCCATCTGGGGTACAATAGATGGTACAATTCATTTTGCAAAGCAGATCGCGTCCTAATAAATTTACAGGACTACAATCACACACCACAAAACGATGAATCTCTTTGAATGGTCCGATTTCCACCTCTATTGGTTTTGTAAGAGGGGTTTTAATCTGCCTGTTTGAAACACCTACAACTTGGATATTTTCTCCTGAGAGAGGAAGGTTTGGAATTTCCACTGATCTAACAGTAGAACGGGTAGCTCCAGTGTCCACAAGGAATGTAACATTTACACCATTCACTTTTCCATCCACAAATGGGCCCGACTGATCTACCTCTAGAGTTGCGCCAAGCACGCACTCTTCTTCCTCTCCTAGGCACCGTCATAAGCTTTCATCCGATTCATCTCCATCCTGCCGTAACCAATACTGCGAAACTGCAGCTGCGCGCGGCAATTTTGTTACCTACTCTCCTCCGTAGAATCCTGCCTCTGCACTGTATCTCTGAGGATTTACACTCTTGGGAAGAGGTGGTTGCGGCACCTGACACTGTTGAGTAACTACCTGCGGCTGTTGCAGCTGTTGGTAACTCACCTCATTCTGCACCTGTGGATTCAATGATTGATTTTCTGCATTAGCTTTCGGAGGAAATTTATACTCGTTTCTCCAGTGCCCTAATTTTCCGCAATTATGACATGGCCATTTCTTTTTAGCCTCTTCTATACTCATTTGACCTTTTCCCTTACCAATATTCGGTTTGGACTTAGTCTGCCCTGCATCACTAGACTGATTATTCATCTGAGCTTCTTGCTTTTCTGCAACCTTTACTTGTGCCCACATTGCCTTTTCCTTGAGTTTACGCTGTCTACATTCAATATCGTCACTACAATATTTTGCATACCTTAATACTTCATCTACTATGCTATTCTGCCAACACAACATATGCTGCTCAATCATTTCACTTATCTCAGGTCTCAAGCCATACACAAATCTATACACAAAATGACTCATGTCTTTTTCACTCAAGTTCTCGTAACCACTATAGTGTTTAAAAACCAACAATAATCTCTCATAGTAGGCATGTACAGATTTCTTACTCTCCTGAGTTGTTCTATCAATCTTCACCCAATCCGTTTCTTTTGGTGGGATTTTATTTTTCAGAAACGTGATTGCCTGTTCATATTTTCTCATTACTTCTGAACCTGGGGCTCCCGTTTTTGCATCTCTAGGATATTCTTCCTTCGGCCAGTCAATTGTAATTTTACACTCTGTCCATAAATCTGCTGGAACAACAATCTCAAACAGTCCATCCAAATATTCCCACAATACTTTTGAAACTTTTACAAACCTTTCTACCTGTCTATACCATTCCACAGGTTTCTCTATCAATCTTGGAAAGTCATCTGTAAATGACAATATATCTTGTCTGGACCATGGGACATGTACATAACTTCCTCCTGGAGTTTCCCTCATTGGACACTCCATTACTATCGGTTCTTTATCTTTCACCGGAAAAGCCAATGAAGCTTTATCAGTCGTTCCCTCCTTTCTTCTTATCCACCTGCTTCTCCACCTGTCAACATCTCCCCATTTTCTTAATAACACAATCAGTTCCTTTATCTGTGTTAACCGTCCTGAAGTGTTCAGATTTTCTATATCCTTTTCACTAAAATCTACCCTGTACGGTTTCTGCAATCCTCTGATTTTTCCAAACTCTACTCCTAGTTCGTTCGCTGTTTCTTCCAATTTTTCATGCAAGTTTTTAGCTCTCCAAGTAACGCTTTTACACATAAACATTAACTCGTCATCTTGATAGGATTTCAATCGATCTGTCCCAATAGTTCCTAAAATCAATTATTCCATGTCTATTTTTAATCTGACCACATCCAACAGTTGTGGTTCAGCATCCTTTTTCTGCAAGCTCCACACCCAATCATTTAATTCCTCCACAGTCGGACCCACAGGGGTTTTGTTTATTTCTGCCCAACTTGTACTTCTCTCTGGGGTTTCAGTTGCTGACTCGGCTCCCATAGGAATCCTATTTATCTGACTCTCATTAATTGTCAAATTTTCAGGCGGACTTGACCTACAAGGACCAACAGAATCTTCTTTCTCTCTATTTTCTGGAATCATCCCTTCTCTTACTCTTTGCATACTGGAATTAAATGGGATTGTTAAGGAGTGTTCATCTATCCTTTGATTTTCAAATACTGGGATTGCTGGTCCTATAGTTACTGGCACAGTCACCGCTTCCATATTCTTTGTTAGTTCTCTTATCTTTTCAGTCAACTCTTTTGTGGTTCTGGCTAATTCAGCTGTATTACCATTATCATGTTTCACAGTCTGTGGTGTTTCTGGTTTACTAAATGGACTATTCATTTCAGACATTTGTTCGGGACTTTTATTTATTACAGTTCTCATTGGCGGTGCATTTGGTGTCACCACCGCAGAATTCTGTTGATATGGAGGGGGTCTTTTATTTAAAATATCCTCCAGCAACTCATCCTCTGTGTCGCTAACTCCATACCCATACCTCTCTGTTACTGCATGCTTCTTTTTCTCTGTACACTTTCTCCCTGTAATTTCTTCAACTGTTCTGACAGGAAACAAACCATCCGTCATGTTAGCATACCGCCATCGTCTCATCCTGTCTTCATGATTCAATCCCCATACTCTTCCATGGACTAAACTATAATTCTTTGCACCTCTGTGTCTTTCCCTTTCATACATCTCATCTTCCCATTCACCTAAGGCTTCGAACTGTGTCGGTCTAGGTCTTGGTTCAAGTTTCATCATCTTTTCTCTCAAATTTCGAAGTACAGCTGTGCTAAACGAACCATTTTCTGGAAATGCCAATACTCCATCGCCTTGGGTATATTTCGCCCAATTTTCCAACCAAATACAGGTATGATAGCCATATTTCAACATCATATGAGATGCTGGCGTTTTCGACGGAGGAAGTACTTCTCCTTCCCTAGTCACAACCTTTTTGTCTTTCTTGAAAAAGTTTTTAATCTTCGCAAACCATGACGGTTTTTCTCTACCATATTCATAATAAGCCATATTTCACTGTTATTTTTCCCAAAACAAATACACGCAATTCTTCACCACTCTGTTCTTTCTACTGCTCGGCTATTCGGACCTATCCCAGCGCGTCTCACACCAACGCACCAATCCGAAAGCTTTACGTCACTCCCACACTAACCAATACCAGCGCGTCTTCACACTAACGCACCAATCAGGAAGCTCTTCGCTCTTTCACAACTGGCCAATACCAGCGCGGTTTTTGTTGACGTCAGTTCTACTCCTGTTTCTACTGACCCCTCCTTTACATAAATTATCTGCAGTTTTCTTAACTTTTCTTTTCAACTAAAATGGATTAGTTACAACGTAAAACACATTACCATTGTCTGTTTCTCTAACCAAAGAGATAGTTTGATCTAATTCACAAGAATACTGTTTTGTTCGATAAGTGTAGAACTTCTCTCTACCTTACCCTTCTCTAAAGCAAGAGGTAAACCCGTTTCTCTGGGGTTAAAACACATGTGGAGACTACACTGCTCCTGAGAATTAAGGCCAAAGTTTCACAAGAAAACCTGTTGCTATTTCACTCAAATACAATTCATGCGTGAAATGTCCCTAACATAACACAATCCTGTGTTATCACCAATTTGAAATCAGACAATGCACAATTCCGTGTGACTTCTCTTGCCACACGTGTCCACTTCCTACTTCCCGGAAGCTTCAAAATTCCGACTTACACATAACGTAATACAAACTTGACATAAAGTGTTAGACATGAAATAATCAATAAATCAGTAATCAATAATCACCAAACTAGTCTATAGAAACCATAACTCTGCTACCAAGAAATCTGATCCAGCGCGGCTAATATAAATTGCTCCTTAGGACACCAATCCAGAAAAATAAAACACTTATGCAACTTTTGTCATTTAAAACTCATGTCGGTGGGGCCCATGACACCGCATACATACATTCATTCAATCTCTGGATTAAACGCTAAGGAGAATGAGCTGCTGGACGAACGGGATACCTTGTTAAAATTGACAGAATAATAATCTATACATTATATACATCAACTTTGGATCCTGTCGGTTCCAAACATCAAGGTACTCCGCTATTCGGTCGATGGACCAACTAGTAGAATTAGTTGATGGTGATTAAGACCAGCTCAATCACAATTAAAACCTTTAACATTTATTAATCATAAATCTATTAAAGAACCACAGACTCATTTTAGAGTTAGGATAAAAGTTTATCTAAAATTTTTCAATCAAATAAGTGAAATTCTTTATTAAACAAACACATTTAAAATATCAATAAACATTTAAGAAAAGTTTTTAGGAAAAGTGAACATTATGCATTACCCTCGGCCATGGGGCGATGACAAGAATGGTTCACCAAAGGAAAATGAACCGCAGATCACAGAATAGGACTCCCAAACTGACTGACTGTCCCGCTAACCTCATCGGACGCACCTCCCGGGCAGAATTCCCGCAACGATCTCGTTCCTTCCCCAGTCAAAGTTCAAAGTCCAAAATGACAGAGTCTCTCGCAGCATCAAGGTGGAAAAATGAAAATAAGAAGCGGCACTCATAACGTAAGAGCAGACTCTCTTATACCCTATTCTCTGGTTCACTACACATAAAAGTTGCAATCCTTAGGGGCAAGAATCACGCTAATTGGTCCTTTGGAGGGGTGGTGATGGTCACCTCATCGCCCTCCTTGTTCAAACTGGTTTGGGACAATAAAGCACACAATAAGTCTCATGCTCATGGGGTCAAAAGTAGTCCAATTTGTTACTCCATTTTGTAGCGATCTTTGATGGTCACACATTTGCTCATCCATTGTCACTCGGTTCTTTCCCATCCATTCCCAAGAATACATGCTGAACACTTGGCACATTCTTCATTACAGGTCAGATTGGCCTTGACATCTCTCACTCCGGGCACAGGCTGCATACACGTAACTGGAGCATTCGTACTGAGGCTGCGTGGGGGCCATCTTGGTTCAACACACGCGATCTCGTCCTTTCCAGCGCCCATTTTAGAAGCATGGCCTAGCAGGCCCGAACAAAACTAATATAAAACAAACACAATTGAAATTAAAATATGGAAAATAAGCCTTTC
The DNA here is from genome assembly GCA_963921515.1 of Calotriton arnoldi. NCBI lineage: Eukaryota > Metazoa > Chordata > Amphibia > Caudata > Salamandridae > Calotriton > Calotriton arnoldi. The sequence goes on from CAWUFW010001273.1 coordinate 415,383, forward strand.
TGTTTACCACCCGCCATTCTAATGACCCGTGTTAGATATTACCTAGCGAAAGCGACATTTAAAGCCATTTTACTTACCATCTGCATTCTTTGCCACAATACAAATTTACTACGCAACACAAATCATGCAATTTCACTCTAATCAGTACGCAAATCACAATACTAAGGTTAATTAACTTCACATTTGTAAATAGATTAGATTTTGCACAAATCAGCATATTACCCACGTGTAGTGTCTACTAAAAAAAGGTGTGTTTGTTGGTTAATTCATGCTTTTCAAACGATTAGTATCATTAATTATTATGAGGTCATTAACTTTCGAGGGGTACAAAATTATTTTGTTTACCCTGCTCCATCAGGTGCATGCAGTAACGTTGTTCCTGTGCAGGAAGAGAGCATGCAGCTGCAAAGTGCACATGCAATACCCAATTGCACTAGATAACCGTGCTATATTTAATTACTCTGCATGAGTGACTTCTGTACAGTGAGATGATATCGTGCATTAAGAGCGGTTACTGTGCGTGCAATACTTCTGTGTACTGACCCGTGTGCTAGAAGAGTATGTGCTGCAGTTGAAATGCATCAAGAACTGAGAGCAGCAGCTCACCCCTCCTGACCCCAGAACTGCACAGTAGAGAAGCCTGTGCATGAGTGGTCGGGGGAAAGGGGTTGTGTCCAGTCACAGTTAGTGAGTCAATAGATAATTTGGCTCTGGACGGGAGGGTGGGCCTGGAGTTTCAATGAAGCCTAAACTGGCCTTGTGGTTTTGTCAGCACACGCTGTGTACAGCTGAGACCATGGTGATTTGCCCCTATGAGATGCTGAGTTTGTAGCCTGCAGCTTTCTGTTTTGTTGCTGTTCTGCCACAAGTATAGTCCGGTCTTGAAATGGAAGGTCAGGTCAGTGTGTGGGATGATATTTTTTGTCTTTTGTGGGCCAGTCAGGCTAGGTGGGTGAGTTGGGTTGAACTGCTGCTAAAAATTAATTCCTGCAGTGAGTTTAAATTGATGGAGTCTGGCATATGCAAAACACATAGATTGCACAATGGGACATGGGTGACAGCTTTCTTTTTCCTTGCCCTGCCCCCCCACCGGGACAGCTCCTCCCGACTCCCCATCCTCATGGGTATATTTGAAATAAAGTCAGGTCCTTGAAGGGTATGTATGACTTGCTCTGCCCATGTGATGCCCTTATTCAGCGCTGTGGTGCTGGTCTCACAGTAAGTCTATACTGGCTGATGCAGCAAAGTTACTGAACACCTGCTGGTGACTGACCCCCTGCAAACTTTCCAAACTAAGCTGTGTCTTATTTGAGATGAACGATGGTGCCTCTATTGTTTTATAGAATAGTCATCTTAGAAAGTGGTTTTAGGTTAGTGACTTCAGGAGTTTTGTATTAGTTTCAAGGTATTGTTAGAACTCCTCACTGCTCAAAAATTTGAAGTTTCCTGTATTTTAGTTCTTTCAATGCATTTGATTACTTGGTTTTACTTGTGACAAAATGTCACTCTAAATGTCGCTCATTTGAAGTTGAATGTCACTCGTAAGTGCATTGAAACCTTGGAAACGTCATACATACCCACTCTGAAATCTTGGCAGCTATGCATAGTATATTTTTATTTTCTCATTTTTGTGGAATAAGAATTTTTGTGCTGTGTACTTTAAATTTCATAATAATGGCTCAATAATTACATTGTATCATTTTAATTATTATTTATTTTAATTTATATGTATATATACATGTAGAAATAATTTTTAGAAATGTACATTTGTATTAGTATTTTTAATTAATTGTATATGTTTAACATACATTCATGTATTTATTTATTCTTTTATAATACATGTATTTCTTTGTTTACTATTAAGTTTAATAGCTATATTTTGTATTTTAAATTATTTAGATGTAAAATTATTATTAGTATAATACATTTAGTTTTCCATTTTTATTATCTTATAAAAGTGTGCCAGGACCAATATGAAATGAGTTTTTATATGAAAGGTTTATTTTGTTGTTAACTTAAAAATATATTTTTTCAAACCAAAATATATATTTTTTTCAATGACAAATAAAATACTGGATTTTAGTGTTTAATTGTCTGCTATAAAAAGGAAACAACATTCATTATTTACAATAAATTAAGAATTTTAGAAATGTCAACCTTTGCCCTGTTAGAAAACACATTCTATCAGTAGAAGAGAGAGATTGTCAAAGCTTTCCTGTTTAGCTACTGGTTGGCACCATTTGGAATTCGAATGTTAGTGTTTTGTTAACTATTTATGAGAATGTTTAGGTTTTGTTTACCTTTCAATAATAGGTTGTTGATAAAACAATCGACAATTGTCAGGGCCAATTATCAAATTCTCTGTACCAAATTCTGCATCAAATGTTCTAAATCCATAACTATGCAGTAAACACTACAGCCACAAATTCACATAAATCCACTAGCCCTCAAGACTGTCCATTAATTTTAGGGGTCGGCGGAACTCATGGAGTTTCACTCTGCGTAATTCTGTGGAGTTACATAAAAACTCTGCGAGATTCTGCAAAGTTCTGCGAAAAGGCGGAATCAGGACATCATGCTGCTTGCACTGATTTTTAGTGCCGTGAGCTTGTTCCACACTTCAAACTCATCACGAATGGCACCAGAAGGTGCACCATAAGGCTCTTCTTCTTTGCTGCCTCTCGAGTCGATTTTCTACTCGAGCTTCAGTTTTCTCACCGTTATCGGTTGCGGCCACCCGGGTTGACAAAATAACTGCAGGTACCATCCTAGTTTACAAAAATCGGGCTAGGGGATGCCAATTCTCGCTTGCCAGCTTTCCGTTGGTGAGCCGTGCACGAGAAAAAACTCTGATATGCGACGTTTGGTGGAGTTTTGCCAGAACTCCGTGTTACATGCATAAGACGGAGTGGGCAAAACTCTGCAAACTTCGCCGGTGGAGCAGAATTCATCGCCCATTCCTAAGTATTTTAACAAATCTTTATTCATAAAAGTTCAAATGTAAACGTCCTCATTCCAGCCACTTCCTCTATTTTAGATGCACATTGAAGAGAAAAGTTATGTCATGCCTTCGGCCTCCTGGTTTATAGAGGATACATAATCGGTAACTGTGTAATATGTTCCAATATTGCGTCTAGACGTTCTAGTGGCATCATAAACAGAGAGGCCAAAGGTGAGTGGTTTGTATTATGCCACCGAAGCCCAGATATGGCAATATAGAACAATGCTATACGTTATCAGTATACGTTATGGTTGAGTTACGTGTGAGTTATGGTAACAAAGCCCACTTCACTAATAATCTAATAGAGATGATCTCGCCACACGTCCTGGCCGTGGATAATTTTCTCCTACTTGGGGATTTTAATTACCACGCTGAACTCCTATCGGACCCCCACACAATAGATCTTATCTCCAGTTTAAACACATTGGGCCTAAAACAACTGGTGATAGGCCCCACCCATGTCGCCGGTCACTTCCTAGATCTTTTATTTACGAACTCACCTAACATAGTGATCGACCAGCTGCTCCCAGTTCTATGGTCTGATCACCATGTAATAAGGTTTCTAATCCACGGGAAACTGACTCAACCTTATTCCAAGAGAAAAACAAAATTAAGCAGATCCTGGAACAAAATAAACTTAGATTCTTTTTCCATTAACTTTATTCCCCTCTCCCCCTCGGAGATTGCCCACCCAAACAAGGCAGCTAAAGATCTGGAACATGCCATCAGCACAACGCTAGACACAATTGCCCCTAAAAAGACAACTAGGTGCCCGAATAAACTCTCCCCCTGGTTCACTCCTGACTTAAAAACTGATAAACTCATCGTCAGAAAAGCTGAACGCAAATGGCGACATACAAAAAATGAAATAGACAGACAACACTACAAAACAATGCATCGGCTCTATATGGACCATATAGCCACGGGCAAAAAAGTTTTCCTGGGAAATAGAATAAATCAGGCCTCCAATTCTCATAAAGAGCTGTATAAAATAGTAAAGGAATTCACCAATCCCTCTTCATGCCAGCAATCGCTTACTACTTCCCAGGAGTGGGTTGATTCCCTTTCATCCTTTTTTGTCAACAAGATAAATGACATTTATAAATTGTTCCCCCAACCGGCCGACATACCATCTATACAGGCCGGCAATACATCTCCTCCCTTGCACACAACCTCCCTCAGTGAATTTCATACTGTCACAGAGGAAGAAGTAGCCTTTACCCTAAATAAAATTAAATCCGGATCACCAGCCGACCCGGCCTCCTCCCAGATTCTATCCAAAATTGCACCAGCTCTTCTCCCAAATCTAACTAAAATTATTAATCTCTCTTTTTCACAATCTACTGAACCCTTACACTGGAAGGAGGCCATAATTAGACCAATCTTAAAAAAAACAACAGTCGACCCAAAACAGCTTGCTAATTACCGACCAATCTCCCTTCTGCCCCTGTTTGGCAAAATCATGGAATCTCTGGTCAACAGTCAACTATATAAACATCTGTAAAGTAATAATCTGCTGGACCCATCCCAATCAGGGTTCCGGGCCTTTCATAGCACCGAAACGGCCCTACTCGAGATGGTTGACAATATCAGGCTGTCTCTGGATGCAAAACAATCTGCCATCCTGATTTTACTTGATTTGTCGGCTGCCTTCGACACCATCTCACATGACATCCTTTTGGAGCGCCTATTGGAGTTTGGTGTCGAGGGTCCAGCATTGAGCTGGATCAAGAGCTACCTGACAGATCGATCTTCCAAGGTCCAAATAGGAGATATCTTATCCAAGAGCCAGGTAATTGATAAGGGAGTCCCCCAGGGATCCATATTAAGTCCCACACTCTTTAATCTATATGTGTCCCCAGTGGCAAAAATAATCCGAGCACATGGGTTCGAAACCGTGTCATATGCCGATGACACGCAGCTACTAATCACTCTTGGACCAGACCCCATGGACACCAAATTTAGATTCAAACAGTGCATGATGGCCATAAACGACTGGATGTCAAGAAACCACCTATTACTTAATGCAAGCAAAACTGAAATCCTACTCTTTGGTGACGCTCAGAAATTGTGGACAGATGACTGGTGGCCACCATCCTTGGGATCTTGCCCCCCACCCAAGTCAGCAGCCCGAAATCTGGGACTAATAATAGACAACAAACTCTCCATGGCTGACCACATTAACAATGTGGTGCGTACTAGCTACGGTTTAATGCGTAATCTCAGGAAAATTTTCAAGTGGATTCCCTTATCGTCCCGTATGCCTCTAGTACAGGGACTAATCATTAGCCGTTTAGACTACGGAAATGCACTGCTGGCCTCCATTAATGAAGAGCAGCTGTCAAAACTTCAGGTCCTACAAAACACTGCGGCCAGACTGGTCCTAAACCTCCCTCCTCGCACCCCCTCTGCGCCCAGTCTGAAAACTCTCCACTGGCTCCCCATAAAAAAGAGGATCAACTTCAAATTATGTTGTCTGGTACATAAAACCCTTAATGGCAAAGGGCCAAAATATCTGGCAAAAAAATTGATAAAATATCAGCCAACCAGAACTTTGCGCTCCACCAGTAAACAACTTCTAACAGTACCAAAAGTGCGCACAGTAAGGAACAGCGGCAGATCTTTTTCCAAAACTGCCCCTGAAATTTGGAATACCCTGCCTCTATCTCTCCGATTGGAATCCGATCATAAGAGGTTCCGCAAAACTCTTAAAACCTGGCTCTTTTAGCTTTTTAGCTTTATCAAGACAGCTTCTTGGTTCTCTGAGTATCTGCTAGCGCTGTGAGACCTATGGGTGATACACGCGCTTAACAAATCCCAAATACATACATACATACATACATGGTTAACTCAGCAGGTGTGCAAGTATTAGATTGCAAAGATACACATAACTGGGGAATTTCAAGTGTTTTTCAGTTCTATTTTGTAGCTGTAACTGCACTTGTGAAATTTAAGGGAAGTTTGAATATCTTTTGAACCCTTTTAAGGTGTTATTAACCAAAGCTAATCGCAATATCATCATCAAGCTAGCCTGGCAGATGAGGGGTGATACCCCAAAACCAGTCCCAGGATGCTTGATTCCGGTCAAGGGAGGACCTGGTCTGGCAGTTCGGGTTGGATAGTTTCCATGGGAAGCAGGGTTAAGACTGATTTGCATATGGCTGGGTCCAAACTGGGGTGGCGTGATGAGCAAAAAAACGATGGATTAGACCCATTTTTGTGACTCGGGTGAAGGTTTGATTTTTTCAGCATTCTGTCCATCATTTGTTCTTTTTGCTTTCATCACCCTAAGTGGGAAGGGTATGCCCAGACGTGGGTCCCGTGCTCACTGTGCCACTGGATTCAAACCGTTCCCATGATGCTTGTTTATGGTCCAGGGTTAGGAGGAGAAAGGGTAATGTAAAACAATAAAAACCACTTACCTTATTGCTGCGTCCCGGGTCTATGCTCCGTCTCTCCTCATCGTCAGAACAGGAACCAGGAACCAGGAAGCACACCCAGGCTCGCCAGACCAATCACAATACTGCAATGCTGTGTTGTGTTGTGATTGGTCTGAGCGCCGTGGTTCGGCGTTCTGATGGGGACTGGGGGCCTGGGCATGTTCTTCACCCAGGCTGTAATGCAGCCTGGATGGAAAACATGGAAAGGGAGCATGACTGTTTGGCCGGCCCCACTCATCTCCTGCCCTGCTCTGAGAGCAGAGCAGCCCCACCCGCCCGCAAAGCAGCTGGAACAAATAAAATGATAGTTATTATCATTTTATTTTTCCTTTGGTCACACTGCTTAAAAGCAGTGGGGCGATGCTCCTACGCCATTGCAGAGGAGCCACCACTGGTCCAGGGAGGACCTGGCCTGGCAGGGCTGGTGAGCAAAAAAATATGGATTAAACCCAGATAAGTTACTGGAGGTGAATGTTTGATTTGTTCAGCATTCTATCCATCATTTGTTCTTTTTTCTTTTGTTTCTACAAATAAGGCCATCAAATACATAGTTGGGCAGCTTTCATTGTCACATTAAAATTTGTTTTTGCAATGCATAAAAATCAAATGCTAAAAAAAGGACTGTGATTCAAAAGAGGTATTTACTTTGCCTTGCAGCATAATTTCCTGTCTACATTTGGTTCATTTGAACATTAAGGTGTGCTGTTATGTGTACACATGGCCAATTTGAACCATGTCCCTTTTCCTATGAAGATTGTTGTTTAGAAAGGAGCTCCATCCAGTCAACTAAATGTAAAGCTGATTAGTGGCGAGAATGTTTCCTCAAGGTCTAGCACTGTAGCAGGAATATTTTAGTACAGTAATTCAATGTATAATTCCTGTTTAGAATTGTAAAGTGCGTTTTCTTGCCTCGAATAATATTGATTTGCAAATAACAAAACATTGTTTATTCGAGAAAGTAATTCGAGTGCAATTGAAAATTTGCAAAGTGTATTTGCCATGAGTTATGGATGTTTGTTGTTGAGTAGTAGTGAATTTTATTATTAGTCAGGAAAATGCACCCATTTTTTAAGCTTTGATGCCTCACATAAGAACAATTCATTAATACAATTTCATTTTTTTAAAAAGATCATGGTGTTGCAAGTAGTCTTAGTAACACAAATTATCTGAAGAGATACAGTCACTTGATATATGATTCTTTAAAAAAGGTGGGAGTCAAATATAGAACTGAAAAGGTTTCTGATAAACTATCAGAGTAAAAAATATGCTCAAATCTGTGTCCATTGTAACCTCTTCCTAGAACCTTCTTGTGTTCAGCATTAATTTAGAATTTTTGATTTTTTTTACGCACAATCACTGTATACATTTGAAAAACAATACAGGTCTCACCCTTTATGTACACATTTGACTACTCTTTTTACACTTTTATCTGAATGCCCCTGGCAGGGGTTAAATCAGATTGCGCGAGTATGTACATTGTACCCTTCAAAAAATAAGTCTCGGTTAATCTTTCTGTAACTTTAGAAGACCAGTGCAAATAAGCAGAATGTGCACCCGTGACTAATTGTCCAATCGGCACATTTTACAAGTGTGATATATGTCGAGCCTCCTACTATTTCCTCCGCAGTCTAAAAGTTGTAATTGCTGGAAAGAATTTTTCTGAAACTAAATTCGACTGAACTGTTCTATATTCATTTTCATATAAGCTTGTGGGGGTAAAGAAGAGTAGCAATCACTCGGAATGCGTACTAATGTAAGCTTAGAAAAGGCCACTGTATCATGTATCTAAATTTACTCCATATTTCTATTGGCTGCCATAAATCTCATCTTCACTTTACCTAGAGATTCCGGACCTCATTCAGTAAGAACGCTAAAGTCTTTCAATTCAAGATACTATCAAAGGTGACTTACATTGGTACACCACCACAATTTTAGCTTATTTTTTTAAACCAAGACTTAGGGTAGTTCCCCTTTCCAAATGTTGAATCCAGGTTTTTCGTATGCAATCAATCAGGGGATTTTAAGCGTGCTACTCACCGGTGAGGGTCTCAAGGCACTGGGGGAGGGAGCAGCTCCGGTCAATCGAAGAGCCAGGTCTTGAGGGTCTTCCTGAAGATGTGCAGGGTGGGGGCACGTCTGATGTCGATCGGGAGCTCGTTCCAAGTCTTGGCCACGATGTAGGAGAAGGTTTCTCTGCCCGTTCTAGCTCTGCGGATGCGCGGGGGTTCGGCGAGGGCTAGGTCGGCGAATCAGAGGTTTCTCTTGGGTACGTGGAAGGAGATCCTATCGTTAAGATATTGGGGTCCTGCGTTGTGGAGGTATTTGTAGGCGTGGGTGAGTATCTTGAAGGTTACTCTTTTCTCGACGGGGAGCCAGTGGAGGTTTCGCAGGTGTGGGGTGATGTGTTTCTGTCGAGGGATGCTGAGGACCATTCTGGCTGCGCTGTTCTGTATGGTCTGGAGTTTGCGGAGACTTGATGATCCCGGCACAGAGGGCGTTTCCATAGTCCAGTCTGCTGGTTATGAGTGCGTGTGTGATGGTCTTCCTTGATTCAGGGGTGATCCATTTGAAGGTCTTCCGGAGTATGCAGTGGGTGTTGAAGCAGGTGGAGGCGACGGCGTTGACCTGTCAGGTAATGGAGAGGGAGGAGTTGAGCACGATGCTGAGGTTCCGGGCGTAGTCTGTCGAGGTGGGGGCTGCCGAGGGCAGTGGGCCACCAGGTGTTATCTCATGCAGAGGGGGAGGGTCCGAGGACTTCTGTCTTCTCCGAGTTGAGCTTCATGCAGCTGCTGCTCATCCAGGATGCGACGTCCTTCATTCCTTCCTGGAAGTTGAGTCTGGTGGTGATGGGGTCCTTGGTGAGGGAGAGGATGAGCTGGGTGTCATCGGCGTAGGATACTATGCTGAGTCCGTGATGTCTGACGATGGCGGTGAGGGGGTCATTGTAATGATGAAGAGCGTGGAGCTGAGCGATAATCCTTGGGGTATTCCGCAGTTGATCTCTGTGGGTTCGGAGAGAAAGGGTGGAAGTCTGATTCTTTGGGTTCTGCCAGTGAGGAAGGAGCGGAGCCAGTCGAGGGCGGTTCCCTGTATGCCGGCTTTGTGGAGTCTGGCGGTGAGTGTGCGGTGGGAGACAGTGTCAAAGGCTGCAGAGAGGTCGAGTAGGATCAGGGCCGCGGTGTGTCCTTGGTCGAGGAGGGTGTGGATGTCATCTGAAGCAGCGAGTAGAACGGTCTCAGTGCTGTGGTTGCTGCGGAATCCGGATTGGGAGGGGTCAAGGATGGAGTTCTCTTTGATGAATTTCGTTAGTTGGGCGTTGACAGGGCCTGATTCACAGAACTAACTTACGTCAAAAACGTAAACGTAAACGTAAACGTAAAGTTAGTACTTTTTCGGTATTCACAGAAGTTAGTAGTCCTAACTTTAGGACTCCTAAATGCCTTCTGTGAATATAGAAAGTCTGAAAGTTAGGATTTTTCTCAGTTTAGGAGTAGTAAAGTTAAGTAAAATCCTAACTTTAAGATTTTCGGTATTCACAGAAGGCATTTAGGAGTCCTAAAGTTAGGACTACTAACTTCTGTGAATACTAAAAGTACTAACTTTACGTTTACGTTTACGTTTTGACGTAAGTTAGTTCTGTGAATCAGGCCCACAGTCTTCTCAGTGACTTTGGTCATGAAGGGGAGGAGGGAGATGGGTTGGTAGTTCTTGAGGACCGTAGGATCTGCTGAGGGCTTCTTGAGTAGGGGCTTGACTTCTGCGCATTTCCAGTCGTCGGGGAAGGTGCCGGTTTCGAAGGTGGCGTTGATGGTGCATCGTAGTTCCGGTGCAATGGCGGTGGCGGCTCTGTGGAAGATGTGCAGGGGCAGGGGTCCATGGGGGCCCCTGAGGGGATGCCTTTCATGGTCCATGCAGTGTCTTTGGTGGTGACTGAGGTCCAGGGGGAGATGGTGGGTTGGCTGGCATTGCTGGAGGAGGGAGTGGTTTCGGAGTCAGGTGTCTGGTCGTTGAAGTTGTCGTAGAGGGCCTTACTTTTCAGATGGAAGTAGGAGCCAAGCTTGTTGCAGAGGTCCTGGTAGGAGGTGATGTCAGTGGTTTCGCTGGGGGCTTTGGTGAATTCCAGGATGATGCTAAAGAGTTCCTTTGAGTTGCTGGAGTTGGTGCGGATCTTGTTCTGGATGAAGGTCCTTTTGGTGGATCTGATGCGTTGGTGGTATTCTGTCATGGCGTTCTTGTAGGTGTTGCGGTCTTGCGAGGATTTGCTGTTTCTCCAGTTCTTCTCGAGACGTCTGCAGGTGTGTCTGGATTCTTGGAGGTCGGCGGTGAACCAGGTGGCCTTTCTGGGGCGCTGTCTGTCGGGGTTACGCAGGGGCGCGAGCTCATCTGCGCAGTTGGTGAGCCATCTGTGAAGTTCTTTGGCTGCGAGGTTGGCGTCGGTGGAGGGGGCATCACAGTTGAGGGTGGAGTTGAGCTACTCCTCAGTGACCGTGCTCCAGTTCCTTCGCAGGGGGCGGGGTGCCAGTTTGGGGGCGGTGGGTTTGTCGACATGGAAGGGTACGCGGTGGTGGTCCGTCCAGGGCGGTTGCGTGGTGTGGCTGAAGTGGATGTTGTTACCTCCTGCGAAGATGGTGTCGAGGGTGTGTCCTGCCTTGTTGCTAGGGGTGGTGACGAGTTGTTTCAGTTCGAGGTTGGCGAGGTTGTCCAGGAGGGTGGCAGAGTTGGGGCCGCTGCTGTAATTAAAAGAGTAGTAAGTATGGAAATGTGATCACTCAACTAAGAATTCACAATTTCAAAATAAACTACTAATCAAACCTTAGATTGAAGTGCACGATGTATGCAGTGTAGGAGGGACAACCCCAAGTTGTTTGCAAACCATCTAGTAAGGTATCTAAATAGAAGAAAAAGCAATCTATTAAATGGTTGACATATTTACTGTCCAGTGCACCCCAAAACGAATCAAATAGCAACACTTACATTTTAAAGGTCACCACAGCACAAGTTCTACACCAAACAAATTATGGTGGAAATCCTCAGTATCTCTGAAAGCTGTCTGCCAGGGCTGATCAGAAATATTTTTATAACAAATTTACCAAAGCATTGGCATTGGTATATTTTTAACTTACACAGTAGGAAGAAAAAAATGACACACAATAAAATCAAAATTCCACAAATAATCCGCTATTACACAACCCAGCAAAATATCCAGTTTATGTACTTTAAAAGGTTTGCTAATGTTTGTAGTATAATGAAACCTCCCTTAGGCCTTCCAGTTGCTGGCTTTGTAGGCTGCTACTTGAATATCTCATAGCCTTAAAAATCTACCTCATCTGTATGACATGTTTCCCGTAAGTAGGTAATAGGGTCAGAACTTGACAAATCTAAAAACTCTGTTTGACCATAAACCTGTCACATTCTAAGACATTAAAAAAGACAGCCTGACTTATCTGGATGTCAAATTCAATGAGGACATAAATAAAAGTCATCATAAATTGCAGTGTGCATGTTGGCAAGAATTTAGACTTGTTATTAAATGTAATGCATCTCTTATATATCCATTCATTGTTAAAATGATGGACAGCATCCACTGCTTCCAGCATTTTGGGTTTGGGATGTAAGCTGGCATATCCGAAGCTGTCCATTAAGAGATCTTAATGGTAGATCATTGCTCTGAAAGTTGTTGTGATGGCAGTATTCCTAATTCCACGTACTAAATTTGAATATTAGAGAACGTGGTTTATAATTACACTCCTCAAGGCATTCTCCCGCGTTGGTCCTCAAGAAAGATGAATAACCTGCTTTGTGTGTATATTGATTTTGTACTCATCTTCAGAAAAAAACTAGCAATGGACCACATTGACTGATCTTTTTTTACCTGGTTAAAGGTAACTTTAGTTGATGCAAGTTGTGGGCCAACTTTTCAGGATAAAGATTCAACATAATCAATGTCTGCAGATGTAATTCTGAGTATATCTTTAAGTTCTGAAAACAACTTTAGTAGTTCCCCTCAATACAACATGCTTTACTTCTAAGTAGTTTAAGCGGGCAAACTATTCCTTCAAGTGTTCCTGATTTATAGATTTCACTTTCACCTGGTGGTCTGGTAATATTCTCGTTATGTTTGAATAAAGACACATGACGAGGATTTCAAATTATTTTATGCGTTAGTTAAATAATGTATTCACTGAGAATTTGAAATTCTGTTCACTGAGAATTTGAAATAGAATTTTTGAGAATAAATACGTTCTGTTACTAGATGATGCCTCAGCCGCACTAAACTCACCTATGTGCTGCTGATGTAAGCAATTTAATTGATACGGTATGACTTGATATTTGTTCAAGCAGCGATTTCTACAGCCATTGGGACATATTTACAAGGGAAGTGGCGGAGTGAGGCGTTAGCCTTCCTGGCTTAATGCCTCACTCCGCCACTTCAGAAATGCAGGGCTGCACCATATTTACAAGAATATGGTGCAGCCCTGCGTTTCCCCTGCGCTGGCGCTACACTTAGCAGCCTAGCGCCAGCGCTGGACCCCTTGCACCATGCGTGCAGGGGAAGATTGTTTATGTGCAGGAAGGTGCCCCTTCCTGCACATAAACAATCTTTAAATTGCCGTTTTGTAACTTCTATGTGTGCTGCTTAATGCAGCACACATTGAAGATGCAAAACCGCATTTTAAAAAATGACTGTTTATGTGCAGGAAAGGGGACCTTCCTGCATATAAACAATCATTGGCCTTTTGCTGTTTTCATGTGTGCTGCACAACACAGCACACATGAAAACAGCAAGAACTGAGGAGAAATGAAACATTTCTCTTCGTTGCGCCAGGGTAAGACCAGGTTTTCCCTGGTCTTAATTGTGGCGCTGCCTCCTATTTACGCCTCCCTTGTAAATAGGGGGCAGCGTCAGAATCAATGGGTGTTGTGGTAGAATGCCCCCAGCAACACCCATTGCCCTCCCCTGTCACGCGTGAAAGGGGCCTTATTTACAGGGTAGCGTTAAGCCACATTAAGTGGCTTAACGCTGCCTTGTAAATAAGGCAAAGCTCCTATCGCCACAGGAACATCGTAAAAAGTGACGCTACAGTGGGGATAGGGGCTTGTAAATATGCCCCATTGTCTGCAACTTTTAGTCCAGGGTTTTAAGCACTGAGCTGGTCATCTAAGTCAATGTATTAAAAAAGGAACAAAAAATGCTCTTTTTTTAGCTATAACATTTAAATCATCAATGCCTGATTCTAAATTTCCAATGTGAATTGCCTGTTTTATTTGTGTATTATATTTGCAGTATTTCACACAAGGTAGGGTCTGCCACATTGTCTTCAACAACATTCTCAGCTAAGGAATTGGTAGATGTAGAGAAACAAAAGCATTTTTCTCTTCTAACCCATCGATTTCCTTAGTTGACAGTAAGTTCAAAACAAAAGTGTCTTATGCAACATTGAGGTAAGTTAGACTAAATAATTATGCATGTTGGTTGCTAAAAGTTGTTTTACTGAAGGCTCTAGCTCTAAAAAAGTACTCTTTTTTATTAGACTGACTTAGTTTTATATTTATATTTGGCTGGGGCAAACAAATAGAATTGAAATATTGTATAATATACACAATACTTTAAAGTGCCACATTAAGAGACTGCTCTACCATCTGAGTCATTGGTCTCCAAGTGCTTTGCTAAATGTAAAAAGTAAATTTGGGTTTGGATTATTGACTATAAATTCTGAAATGTGTGTGCAGGCTCAGTATACAAACCCTTACCTGAAACAGAAAAAAATTGATGCAGCGCTATTAATGCCCTTGAATTTTGCCCATGCTTTTAAGTTAGATTAGTATCTCCTCTAACTTTTTATCAGCTCTAGATCAAAGAAATGCAAAAAGAACAATTGATGGACAGAATGCTGAACAATGTCAAACATTCACCGCCAGTAAAGAGATCTGGGCCTAAATGCATACTTTTTTGCCCACCATGCCATTCCTGGTTAAACTCAGCCGTATGCAAATCAGTCTTGACCCTGCTCTCCATGGGAACAGACCAGTCTGAACTGACAGGCAGGGCCTCCCTGGACCAGAAACGAGCTTCCTGGGACCAGTTTTGGGGTATAACCCCATATCAGCCAGGCTAGCTTGATTCCAGTGGCATGGTGAGCATGGGACACACATCTGAGCATACCCTTGGCCATCCCAGGATGCTTGTTTCCTTTCCAGGGAGGACTTGGCCTGACAGTTCGGGCTGGATTGTTTCCATGGGGAGCAGGGTCAAGACTGAAAATAACACCCAAACTAATTCAATCCCATCAGTAGCACTGGAGTTATGCATTTTAAAGGTTTTTGATGAAATCTAGCACCTATTCGATCAAAGCACCAACCACAGGTATCTGGTTATGCTAGACCAGAGCAAACTGAAACTTTAAGGCCAACCGCGATGGAGCATGGTTTGGATGCACTAGGTCCGGGTTCTCTAATGTCATCCGGGAGGGCCGGATCCATGCCAGATTTTTAAGATAGCTACATTCATCTAAATGGGGATATGCTAAAAATCTGGCATGGATCTGGCCCTCCAGGACCACCTTTGGAGAATCCTGCACAAAGTGGATTGGGCCATGTCTCGGATTGCTGTCGGGCTTATAAGAAATGTTGAAGAAAAGCCCAGGAAAAGGTAGAGTTAAGCGGAGCAAAGCATCAGGCTGTGTCCAAGGAGGCGTTGTTGCAGAGCTGCTGGAGGAAGTCTTGGTGAAACCATTGACGATGGCGGCAAAAAGCTCTAGGCTGGAAACGCTGGATTTCCAGGTTGAGAAGATCGTCAATTTGAATGGGAAGTCGGTCATCACTGACTTTAGACTTGGACAATTTTTCGCAAGTAAGAAACCTCCAGTGGGACAAAACTGCCAACCACAGCCAAAGAGGATCCAAGGTGTCCAGATAACATCACTTGGAGGTCCCGCTGAGCAGGCTTTGCTGCTGTGAGAAGAACATAGCTGGAGCTACCACAAACTCATGCTGCCCAACGATGCACCTTGGGCAGATTGGCTGGCAGGTAGGTCCCACTATCTTTGAAATCTTTTTAAGTCCCATCTTTTATGGTTAATCAGGCTCACCATCTCTAACACCACTTCCAAGCGCCCAGTACCTGAGGGGGTTAGGGCTCACACCAGCAGAGGCCAGGTGCAGGGTTGAAGCAGCAAGGCAGGCCTAAAGGTGCAGAGCAGTGATCTGGAAGAGCAAGGCAGGCCTCAGCAGAAGGGCAGTCCTCTAGTAATAACAGGGTGGTTCTCTGAGGTACAAGACAGTCCTTCTGAAGTGATCCACAGGTCTAGGAGTGTTCTGAAGAGTGGTTCAGGAGGTCCAATACTTATACCTGGTGCAGGCTTTTGAAGTTGGAGGACTCTCTATAAACCCCAACATCTGGCTCCGGAAAGATCTTCCCTTCCCACGTCAAGGTGCCAAGAAGTCTGGGGTGACAAAAGGCTAGTCTGGGGCAGGGAACAGCTCTGCCCCCACCATCCTGAAAACACCTAGACCCCTCCCTTGTCTCATTGTCTGGGAGGAATACACAAAGCCCAACAGCTAAGCTATTCACTCTCATGTGACCGAGAATACAAACAGCAGATTGGGACAAGAAAATTTAAACTTTCTAAAAGTGGCATTTTCAGAATCATGACTTAAAATCTGACTTTCTCAATAAAGAGGATTTTAAATTGCAACTCATTTGAGTCCAAACTTGATATCCCTATCTTATCCCAATCAAAAGTTAGCACGTATTAAATATAATAAGGTAACCCAATGTTATACAACTGGAGAGATAGGCCTTATGGAAGTGAAAAACTAATTTAGTAGTTTTCACTACCGGGTCATGTAAAGCATGTCCAACTTTTAAATGCACTGTACCCTGCCCTAAGGAATGTATGGGCCTACCCTAGGGGTCAATACGACAGTTTAAAACCGCACACCGACTGCAATGGTTTGTTCTCGTGAATCACACATTTTGAAGGCTGTCCTTTCTTCTCTTTAGTCCTGAGGAAGACCAGCAGTGTTGTTTAGTCATTAAACATATATACATAGAGTTGAAACGTCAATGTTATTGCGAAATGCTACATGCCCTCCGTCAACTATTCTAAGAAAGTTTTGAAAGTTTTGAAAACAAAGTGAAAGGACAGTTTGAAACTTGAATCTATGGGGAACTGACATTTTTGTTTTTCCATTTGTTATTTTTATGTTTTCATATATGTTATGTTGTTAATTATTGTTGAGTATTGTAAATATTCCTATTTTCACCTTGCACCACAATGTCATGAAGTCCTGTTGTTTGATTTATTATACATTTTTAATGTGTTTTGGGCAGCTTATAAGAAAACCATATACAAAAGTATATAAGTTTTGCTTAATACAGTATTTGATACATGATGATGAATATACCATATAAAAAAGAGTTTTTCTGTAGGCCTGTTGTTTTTCTTTCAATAAGGTGCTGTACATGTTGTGTTCATTTGATGACGGGATGAATAATAGTACCTCCCCTTTTGTGTTGGATAAAGGGATCATAATTCAACCTTTTGATACAGATGTTGAAAGTTCGACATCATACTCAATTCTTTTGCTAAGGAATTGTGCTACTCTACTGAACACATTGTAGCTTATAATTCTATACCCAGGTTCTGAGGGACACAGGGCAACCCCATTATATTTAGAGGACAAGCCTACTAGTAGCATTTAATTTACAGACCCTGGGTATATATCTTACCACTTTTCTGGGGACTAATAAGTAAATAAAAAGTGGCAATTGTGTGAAAGAAGATTTTACTGTGCTTAAATGAGTAAGCACAAGCACTTTAGCACTGGTTAACGGTGGTAAAGTGCACAGAGTCCTAAAGCCAACATACGATTTTCAGCAAAACGGCAGGGGAGAAGGCAAATAGTTTAAGGGAAGACTACCCTAAGGCTGTCAGGTCTAATATGTGCCCCCCAAATTAAGGTAGGGAGAACTGCCCTCCCTCATGGTAGTTCTCATTGGTAAGGCAGAATAAACTGCACAGAACATCAGCTTTGGAGTGGTCTGACCCAGGGTGGTGTTCCACCATAAAGTCCATTCCCTGTAGGAAGATGGACAACCACAACAGTTTAGAATTCTCACCCCTCATTTGCACAAGCTTCTGATGGGTATATGGTCTGCCTGAACCTGGAAGTGAGTCTCAAACAGGTATGGTCTCAGCTTCGTCAGTACTCAGACCACAGTCATAGGTTCTAGTTCAATATCACTCCACCTCTGTGCCCTGGGGAGTAACCTTCTACTACTAGGCTACAGGTTTGTTTAGGCCCTCCTCATTTAACTGTGATAGAACAGCCCCTATGCCATGCTCTGAAGCATCTCTCTGCACTATGAATTTCTAGGAGGACTCAGGGGCCTTGAGCACAGGTGCTGTGTATATGGCCTCCTTGAAGGTGTTAAGGGCTTTCTGGCAGGCCACTATCCAGTTCATCATCTTAGGCTGCTTCTTCAAATTCAGTTCAGATAAGGAGGCAGCAATGGTGTCATAACCCTTAACAAACCTCCTATCATATACAGTGAGGCCCAGGAATGCCCTCACTTCAGTCTGAGATTTGGGGGGGTTGCCAAAGACAAAATAGTTTCTATTTTGACTTGGAGGGGTTGCACCTTGCCCTCACCCTACTAGAGTCCCAGATACATCATAGAACCCTGCCCTATCTGGTACTTGCTGGCCTTGATAGTCAGGCCTACCTGTTGCAGAGCCTGAAGCACCTCCTGGATGCGGAAGAGGTGGTTATCCCAACTGGAGCTGTAGACAAACATTCTACAGCAAATATTCATTTTTTACTACTTTTTTACTACTGTGAGGCCTACCTCTTCCATAGGATAACATTGGTTTACCTTTGGAGCAGGTAGGAATGTAATGTTTACACTCAAATGAATTGTAATTTAACCCCCCCCTTTAATGGTATAGTTGGATTTTAAGTCACATTTCTGAAAAATGCCACTTTTAGAAAAATTGCATTTTCTTGGCCTACCCATTTGGTGCCTGCAGCCAGTAACCTGGGTCACAGGACGAGGTGTAGTTGGCAGTTGCCCTTTGTGTATTCTTCCCAGACAGTGTCACAAAGGGGGACTGGATGTTGGCAGACTGGGCCCGCCTGACAGGTTGGGTGTGGGCAGACTAGTCACCTACTACACTTGCACTTCAATAGCGGCTGCCTCCTCAACTCACAAAGAACTTCACACTAGCCTTTTGTCACCCTAGATGTCGTGGGGAGGAAAGAAAGAAAATTCCAGGTCAAGATGAGGGGAAGTCTAGGAGTTTCTCCCACTTCAAGGTTGGCACCAGTTATAAATATTGGACCCTTAGACCCATTCTTCAGTTCTCTCCTGGGGTTATGAACAATACAGAATGACTTCCCAGCTGCCAGAGAACTGCATTGTTGTTTGAGGTCTGCCCTGCTCGCTGAGAAGGATAAGTGGACCTGCTCCCTTCATCCCAGGCTAAACGACTCCAAGAGTCAGCTGGCTGACCACCTTTTCTGAGCTACATAATAAGTTTCAGAGACCTCCCTGCAGCTGCCCAGCAGACCTGCTTTACTGGACCTGCAACTGGACCTGCCTGAGCCCTGCTGGCCACTGCTGGAGTGAGTTCCTGATCCCCAAGAGGTGCCTTCCTCGGTTGTGGACCCTTGGTGGAACCAATGCTGAGCGACGCAAACCCTGTGAAGCCTTGCCTCACAGCTGAAACCTTGTTTGCAACTGATGCCGAGTGACGGAAAGCCCCACAATGCCTCGCCATACAGCCTCATTAGAACCAACGGCAGATAGCGCATAGCCTCACAAAACAACATAGCGCAGACCGTGCAACAAGGACATAAGGTACAATCCTCAGAGGGTCAAACTTGGTACTGTGCCCAGCCCGTGCTCCATCGCAGTCAGCCTGAACTTGCGACTTTGTCCTGGTTCAACGCGACCAGATACCCTCGGTTGGCTCTATACACCTTTGGGAGCTACTTTTATCTAAACCATTAAAATCTAATATCCCCACTTCTACTTATAGGATTCTTATTGTTTGGTGTCAAATTATTTATTAAATCACAAGAAAATGTTTCTAAACTGGTTTGCAAGTTTTTCCTTGTGTTGTGTTCCAACTTTATTTCTTTTTGTGTGTTGCATAAGTACTTTGCTATGTAAGCCTGACTGTTTTGACACCAGGCTCCCAGAAGGTTAACCACAGGTTAATTTAGTGACTTTTGTGTTTCACATTGACAAGGATTGTGGTTGTTGCTTGAGAAGGGTTATTGAAAACTATATATGTCAGTAAATCCATTCTTGACAAATAAGACATAAATTACGTGGGAATTTAGTACTTCGTTGCATACGTTTAAATGCATTTGTTAATTGGCCAAAACATTTAAAATGGGAATAAACTGGCAGTATTAGGAGAATATTCATAGACAATTAATATAAATAGCAAGGATTGTCCCCTATTTGAACTAATAGGGAGTTGAACATTTTGGGGTCGAGTCACAGAGGAGTGTCAGAGTACATAAAAGAGTATTGTGAGAAGCTGGCCTCTTATATGATGTCCACTTATGTAAGTGGGCACCCTGCATCAGTCCAGACAACCCTTATGGTGATTTAAGAGGTCTTAGACAACCTTAGAAAGCTCTCTAAGTGGTAGCTGTGGAGAGCAGCCTTCAGGCTTAGTCCGCAAGGAGTGTAAAGCAGCTTATTTTACCAGAATGAAATCTTATATGTGTAGATTAAGTGAAAAAGTACCACAGAAGGTATTTATAAAAATATGTATTTATTATATAATACTCTCTAACAAATACAAATATCTCCCACCCGGAGATATGCACAATACTTAGCAAAGAAATCAAGAAAATAGCACAAAATACACAGTGGACCCAGGGGGGACCAAACCATATACTAAGAAAGTGGTATAAGAACCATGACTCGGGTCAAGACAATGTCAAGAGGACGTTGAAGTGCTGGGGACCCAAGGAACCACCCAAGGTGAGTGATTAGGAACCCCACGGAGAGCGAGTGAAGTGTGGGATCACAACCGCGTGCTCCGTACAAGTCAACGTGTAAGTCGCAGTTGGATTTTTAATGATTAAGGACCCTTCCCAGTGGACCCTGAAGAAACCCCGTGAAAGACACAAGGTTGGAGAGCCACCCCACCCATGGATACCCTAGTACCCATGTTACCTACACCAAGGAAGCCGGGTGCATAGGAGTGAAGTGGTGTCGGAAACCGCCGTCTTACCCAATGTGGGACTTCAGGAAAGTGCCGCTGCTGAAGAAGAAGAAAGTGTCCGGTGAAATCCGAAGGTGGATTCTAGTTGAGAGGTACCTGCAAGCAGAGGGGACAAAGTCTATGTCACTCAGGAGTGACCAGGAGACTTGGAAGATGAATGCCTTCCGATGTTGGGTGTTGCAGGAGAGATGACAATGACCTTGACTCTGCAGCTGTGAGGACCAGGCGATGCTGAGGAAGACCAGGAGCCATGCACAGGCTCTCCCACGTTGGATGTCGAGTGCTAAGGGGTCAGTGTCCGGCGGGAGCACCAACAAGCCTTGGCAAATGCAACCAACACAGACGCCGAAGAAGGTGCAATGTCTGGACCAGCAAGGTTCAGGGGACTCACCACAAACAGGGGAGTCAGGGCAGGCCCCGAGCAATCAGGGGAGCCCAAAAGAAACAAGGGTGACCCTCAACAGAACCCACTGGCCGGAGGACCTCGAGCAGCTCACCAAAAGATACAGGCCACGGTGCAAACAATGTGATGTGGATGAAGACTTTAGTCACTGGAGATGCTTGAGGTTGGGGCTACTTGGAGCCTGAAGATCTTGGTGGAAGGAAGCCAACAAACCTTTGCAACTGCAAGTTGACGCGGTGCACAGGGGTTCGGTTATTGCAGCCCCACGAGGGATACTAGTCTCAAACTTGGTGAGAGGGCAGGGCAGGCCTCGAGAGCTGTGGAGAACCACCACCTGTGTTGCAGAACCTGTTGGAGTCCGGAGGAGCTCAGGATCAGCAGACCAGTTGACTTAGTTGCAGTGCCTGCGAATGCAGGGAACTGACTCCTTCACTTCAAGGGAGATTCCTTCAGGTGTCTTTGATGCCCACAGGCCTTGGAAGGTTCCTGTATGGTGCACAAAGCACAGACGATGCAGCAGACTGGAAGGGAGATGAAGTTGAGCCCAAACAAAGTCCAGAGAAGTCCAGAGTGTCCAGACGATAGAAGAAGTGGTGTCTGATCTGAATTCTGTCCCATGATTAATCTAGGGACCTACACCCAGGTAAGCCCTTAAGTACCCTAAGGAAAAGGTTGGAACGATTCAGGGGACCCTCCCAGGGAGGATCTGGACAGGGGGAGGTTACTCCCATGTCCCTTGTCCAGTTTCGCACCAGAGCAGGAGCCAACCGCTCCCAGAGCTGGTTTAAACTGGACTATGCATGGAGGCACCAAATGTGCCCCTCATGCAGACTTAGTGGATCTGGCAAGCGCACCCACCCGATCCCAATACACTAAATCCTGTCTGGGAGGTGGTCACACCTCCCTGTGACAGGATGCCTATTGTTCTGCCTTCCCCTGCTCGAGCTTGGCTCAGCAGCAGAAGGGCAGAATCGTGTCTCTGGTAGGCAGCAACCATTTTGTGCTGTCCGGGTCTAGAAAACTGGCACCGGGAACACTGAGAGCCTAATATAGGGCTCTTCCAGTGCTTGGAATCATGCCTCCCACACTGATTACGGTCTGGGGGTATGATTCTAACATGTTTGATAGCAAACATGACAGGATGCGTTGCAGCCAATTTCGAGATGGTCATCGCGTAATTATGCGGTGCACCTCCTCTATATGGTATATGGCTGCTTCACTTACAACCTGAGAGAATGGACTCCGTATGCTGTAGGGGTGTCCTGCTCATGCAGGGGCACCCTCACACTTAGAACCAAGCACCCTGCCTTCAGGATTGCAAAGGCCTGCTATAGGGGTGACTTATAGGTTTTAAGGAAACCTATATCCTTAGTAAGTGGTGCTAGCACCAGCTTACACAGGCTGCAATGGCAGGCCTGTAGTTCCATTTTGAATGGTCCCCCATGGGTGGCATAATGCATGCTTCATCCCATGGGGGACCTCTGGGGTACCTATGCCTTGGGTACCTTAGTACCATATACTAGGGACTTATAAGGGTACCCCAGTATCCAATCTGGGATGTACCTAAGTACTTGTCATAACAATTTAAAGGAAAAAGCAGATAGACTGGACTCCTGATTAGCAGGATCCCAGTCAGACTAGTCAATAACAGCATAGCACCAAGCAAAAAGTGGGGGTCCTACCTTCCTGCAAGGATTCCCAGAAGCATCCTACCTTCCTACAAGTACTCTTGTAGTACTACGTCTTGTGTTCATAAATGCTTTTTGTGAGTGTGTCCCATAGTGCTCAATATATGGACACTTTTAAATATGCATAGCGTATTTACAGTGGGTTTCTATTGCCCTGGATTTAAAACCCACTTTTCCGTTAGTCAGTGATTCATGGCATGAGAAATCAGATTTTGGAAGAGTCCTAATGTCTCCGGAGACACATAGACTAAGTTAAAATAGAAAATGAGATTCTACTATCTTCCCCACCTGCATTCATCTCCCTCAGGCCTCCACACATCTGAGGACTGTGGGTGAATGGCAGCTATAAGATTGTGGATTATTATTGGAAGAATAATAGCACTTCTTGTCAGGGCTAACACTCAAAGTCCCTAAATAAATCTGAGCTCAACTCCCTGGTAGTGATGTCACAGAGCTGACAGGTTTAACATGAGGCAATGTGTAATGTATTTTTGCAGTTCCAAAACAATAATAAAGTCAAAACACCAAGCATTGAAATCCCAAACTGATTTAGAACAATAGAGTGACATTTAATAAACAAAATGACACCAACATGACACATTTCCAATAAGGGGAACTGTAGATATGATGCTTTAAAGTTTTAAGTAGAAATAGCACCAAAAAGTCCAAAGCACCACTGATAATCTATGGAAGCGGTAGACAGGGACCTAGGCAGGAATTGAGGCCAACTGCAATAGAGCCCTGGCCTTATACACCAAGTTGATTGTTCTAGCTCAAAAGTCTAGAAGTCAAAAAGTTTGAAAAAGTTTCTAAGTCCCGAATACAGAAAGGAGCTTTGTCGCTTTTTGAGAAGAAGAATCCCAAACATGCGGGGCCTGCTGAAACTAAAGCGACTGACATGGAACCAAAAGCCAGATACTTGAAGCACGTTGGTCCCATTGTAGCTCGGGAGCTTTGGAGATTTCTTGCTGAAATCCCAATGTAGAATGGGACTTAGTCATTTTTTAGGGGTAGTGGGACATTTTAGCGGGACAATTCTGAAATCCAAGCCAACACTGTGGATCTGCAAATCAATTTAATTTTTCTGTGAACCCTGTTGAAGCCCTAGAGGAAATGTTCCCAAATAACCACGAGTACAATTCTAAAGCCCCCAGGACCTTCCTAACCATTGGGGTAAGATTTAAAAGAGAGTTTCCCTCACCCACAGGCTAGTGCCAGGCATAAATGTGGCATTCGCCATAACGCTTTCTGGACCTGTGGAAGAACAGAAGAGCACTGAACCTGCTGTCTGTAACCTGAGAAAAGCCTAGAAGACTGATCCTGCTCTCTATCTTATATCCAGGACAAGGAAATGGCCTCAAAGGTTCATAAGGCTGGCTTCCTGTTCAAGTTACAGGGACACACCAAGATACAAGATGCCTTTTCTGCAACTGCCATGCTGACCAGTTCAAACTCAACCTGCTTGGGATCCTGTTGCTGGCCACTGCTGACTTGACCCCCAAGTGCTCTCATAAGGGTCCTAGCCTAGACCCTTGACTGGTTTCAAAGTACACTTCTCCTATCATCTCCTGAAACCTGGGACTCAAAAACATTTTGACTTTTGACAAGCCCGTCAGTGTGTTGCCGCTGGGCCGAAGATTCAGGTTGCTCCAGCTCAGAGCTATTCCACAGCTGCAAATCGAATTCAGCAGGACCTCACAGAGAAGGTATTTGGCTTGGTGGAGCTCTCTTTCTCTATTGCGGCTGGCAGAGCACCTTAGGCCCACTTCCAAGGGTCCAGGACTGGGGTGGCATCACTTGGCAGGGTAAACGTACAGATAGCACAGTCCAGGTGCAAGGTTGTTGGAGACTTTTTTCCCTGAGGATCAAGTCAGGAGGCCAGTCAACTAGCCCTGGGAGTTGCTCTGGGGTTCTAGATTCAAGAGATGCAGGTCTAGTCCTTCTCAGCAGGAGTTCAACAGAGTGCAGTCCAGCAGAGTGGCAATCCTTCAGCAGCATAGCAGTCCTTCTTCCTGGCAGAGTGTCCACAGTTCCAGAAGTATACTGAAGTGGTGGTATCTGAGGTCCCGTTATTACACCCAGTTGTGCTTTTGAAGTGGAGCAAAATCTTCTAGAAGTTTCCCTTTGAAGTCCCCAAGCATCCTACCTTCCCTGCTCTGACTCCAGACTAACTATAGGGGAGTATGCAGCCCTTTCTGTGAAGGCAGGATCACAGCCCATTCAGGTGTAAGTGGGGCTGTGCTCAGCTCTTCACTCCCATCCTGCCAGCAATGGCCCTTCGAGGCACACCTAAGCTCCCTATTGTGTGTGGCTGTCTAGGAGGAATACACAAAAACCCATCTGTCAGATAACCTAGTCATGTGACCAGAGACAGGCTACGGGCACTAAATGGCTAAGGTAAGAAAATGCCAACTTTCTAAAAGTGCAACCAATGGAGGGGTTAGGCCCAAAGGACAAGGGTCAGGTAGGGCCGTAATAATTATCAAATACAAAAAGGGGGACCTGACTCCTTCACTACTTGCGCTTTATCGCTTTATAGCATCAATCAATCAACTGATTTTTCTGTTGATTAGGATATTTATTTAACCATTCCACTTAGAATTATTTTCATATGTTTTTTAACGAAATTCAAAAGCATGAAAAGAAGAAAAACACTTAATTTTCAGATGACGTATACAAACAATACATTTGACAATTCACAGAATACATTCATAAACAAACAGTGAAATGTGCCATCACTTATGTACAAAAATTCAAAAAAGCGTTGTTTTTACACCATTTCATTTAACAACTAGGCAAGCCTTGAAACTACCAATTGTATCATGCTAAAGGAAACTTTCTAAAAGTGGCATTTAATTTAAAATCCAACGATAACATAAGATTTTGAATTCCAGTTCCATAGACACCAAACATGAAGGGGTTACCGGTTCTCATTTGGACATTACATTTATAAAAACGTAATACGTTAATTCCAGTGTTGTCCCATGAGAGAGGTAGATCTTGCAGCAGTGAAAAACAAATTTAAGAGAGCTTTCACTACCAGGACATGTCCTACATTTTAAATACATTGCACCGTGGCTTCTTGGCTGCCAGGGTCTACCCTATCTGTGACTTATACATATTAAAAAGGAAGATTTGGGCCTGTCAAAAGAGTTATTTTACTAGGTCAACATGCCAGTTTAAACTCACACACAGGCTGCAATGTAAGGCCTGAGACTTGTTTAAAGGGATACTTATGTGGGTGGCACAATCAGTGCTGCGAGGCCACTAGTAGCATTTAATTTACAGGCCCTGGACACATGTAGTGTCACTTTACTAGAGACTTACAAGTGAACTAAATATGACAAATTGGGGATAAGCCAATGTTACCATGTTTTAAGCAGATAGCACAAGCACTTTAGCACTAGTTAGCAGTGGTAAAGTGCAAAGAGTCCTAAGGCTAGCAAAACCTAATTCAGGAGAAAGTGGAGTGTAAAGGCAAAAGGTTTGAGGGTGACCCTGTAGAGAGGGCCAGGTCCAACAAAGACCAAGTTTGACCCTCTGAGGATTGTACCGTATGTCCTTATGGTGTGGTCTACACAGCATTGCTTTTCTTTTTTTAATTTTTTTTATACACCTCTGGGAATAGACAAAATGAAAGACATTATTCCAGCAATGCAAAGAAAAAGGATTAAAACAATAGAATAGAAAAGCATTCCAAGAAATTATAGATTCAATACAACATAAGAAATACAGGTACTAATAGGAAGGGAAAAAGAAGCGTACCAGGCAGGAAAACATTATAGAGACCGGCAAATAAACACATAGCTACTTATAAAAAAATAAAAAAAATAACACCTAAAGATCTAGCTATCCGGTATTGACCATGGGTCCCCAAATACGATAGAATTTTTTGCCGGAGCGAACACCCCTAGTTTTAGCTATAGCTCTTTCCCTTTCGCATATTTCATTTAACATTGCCCACCACTCTGGTGCCCTGGGCGCCACCTTCGATATCCATGCCCTTGCAATGCAAAGACGAGCTGTAACTATAATGACAGAGAGAAAAAGCCTTAACCCACAGTTGGAAAACGAGGCAGTATCTGTGAGGCCTGCACAAATAACATGACTACATTTGTCCTTCACTTGGAACCAAACACCCAATTGTAGCGCCTGACTCTCTGAGGGTAGCGTTGCAGAGAAGTCTGAGGCTTACTCAAGGGAGGTGGTGTGGGCTAGTAATCGCCATTTGCAGGTGCGCAGAAATAACACTTAATAATTGATTGTCCAGTCTGTACTTTGCTTTATACAAGTAAGAGTACATTTATTAAACACACACACTACTCAATACTATGCACCAATTTACAAATATACATAAGCTGTTGGAATTACTTTGTGACATTGTATAACATCTCCACCCCTCCCGCAGGGGGTGGGGTCTAGTACCACCACTCCCATGTATGCACATCATCTTGCCCCCAATGCAGGTAGTTGAACATAACCTGGAGTCGAGGGCCCTGCGCACTGGCACCATCCCAGTGGCGACCCACCCCATTATCTCAACAAGCATTTAAAATAGGTAACCCTGCCTTGGTGACACATAACCCTGACTGAGCACTTCCTACTGACCATGAAGTATTCACCTCTACATCTTAAGGGCTAGCAGTCTGGGTTCTTCACCTAAGCGCAGCAGCAAGAATACGTGTTTAAGCATCACTTTAGATTGACAGCACTCATCACATTTGTGGATCATTAGAATGCATTGCAATTACAGCCCCTAAAGGCATCACAGATGAAATCACAGGTTTACGCATATACAGCCAGACACACTAGCAGGAATGTCTGGCAACATAACCCCACTTTGCTTATGACATCACCTTACACAGGTACTTCACATTACACATGTGACCTTCAGTCCCTCTAAAAGAAATAATGTTAGTAAATGCATTTCTGGTGCAATTACACCTCTTCTCCTCCAGGGGATGCCCTTCTCCAGACATCTCCAACTCAGCCCTTCACTCCTTGATGCACTTCTCCATACACCCCCAGCTGTAGAACGAAAGGTCCAGCCCAGGAGGTGTTAAAATGCTGGCTGAGCATTGAGGGGTTATTCTTTTCAAGTCCCCATGAGACTTAGGGAGGGACTTCCATTTTCGTGCTGGGGGAGACTGCGCTTCTCCAGCAGCTCCCCCTGCACCTTGGCACACAGGTGGTGGTGACCCCGTTCTCCTGGAGCCACCACAAGCAAAGAAAACGCTGACTTTTCCTTGCAGGCCGGTCCGGGCCTGCAAGGCATTATGGGCGCTTCTGCATATTAGAGCAGCGGCTCCACTGCTGCTCCGGGGAGAGCCGCGATGTGGACCTCCGGCAGCATCTGCCTGCCGTTGGAGGGTCCGGTCCCACCCGGACTCCCAGGTGAGTGAAACGGCTTGGGGAGCCCACCCCCGGC
Source organism: Calotriton arnoldi (assembly GCA_963921515.1). NCBI lineage: Eukaryota > Metazoa > Chordata > Amphibia > Caudata > Salamandridae > Calotriton > Calotriton arnoldi. The sequence goes on from CAWUFW010001273.1 coordinate 443,592, forward strand.
CGCCTATGCCAATTTTCGGGGGCCCGGTCCCACCCGGGCCCCTTGCACCACACTCTTTGTTCTTTCGGGGTCCCGGTCCCACCCGGGACCCCCGAATGCCTTCACGGTGGAGGGCAGCCCGGGGAGCCCACCCCCGGCTGCCCCCGCCGGCTCCCTGCCCAGCCAGCACTCGCCCCTCCTTCCCACTGCGGAGGGGAGTGCAGCGGCACTCCCCCCCTCCTTCCAGCACTCGGGGCCCGGAGATGGGGTCCCGTGCCCCCGACCATCTTTGAGGGGGCGCGGAGGCACTCCCCTCCACCCAACGTCCGCGGGGCCAGGGTGGGCTCCTGGCACCCCGCTGGGGGTCATCTTCACGGGGAGCGCGACGGCGCTCCCTGGCTTTACTTCCTGGCGTGAGGGGGGTTGCGCGACAGCGCACCCCCCTCCCTTCCAGCGCCATTCTCCACCAGAATCATCATTTTCACGGGAAGCGCGACGGCGCTCCCCGGCTTCGGCGGGGCCCGGAGTTGGGATCCCGGGCCCCTCTCCCCATTCCCAGGGGGGGCGCGACGGCGCTCCCCTGAATCCGGTTTCGGCGGGGGCCAGGGTGGGCTCCTGGCACCCCGCGGGGGGCATTTTTCACGGGGAGCGCGACGGCGCTCCCTGACTTTTCTTCTTTGGGGGGCAGCCCCCGGGACCTGACCCACCCCGGGGGCATTCTCTGAACCGGCGGCGGAGCCCCACGCGCTTTGTCGGTTGGCCACAGGTCAAAGGTCGCCTACCTTCTGGGGGGCATATCTCAGCCCCCAGGGGTCCGATCTTCCTGCTTTTGGCGTCTTCTTGCTCCTGGTGGCGCTCCCCAGCCACTGGGAGCACTCTCCTTCGCCCTCTGGGCCTCTCAGAGGGGGGATTCAGCAGGGAGCTGTCTTCACTGGCTCCCTGCGCCAGCCTTTCGCCTGGCTCTCCTCCTGGGCCTCTCTTCTCCCTGCGCAGAGGCTTCTGCGCACTGGTCCTGGACTCTTCTCCTGGCGCTGTTCAGGATTCTGGGGCAGTCAGGGGGTTCCTCCTTCCAACTGCCCATTGCGCCAGGCTCCAGCACCCTCTGCCTCAGCAGACCACACCCCAGAGAGAGCTCCTCTTCCTGTGCAAGTTCTTTTTAAAGATTTGGGGAGGGGGCTGGCAGGAAGTCTCTGTTAGCCCTATCACACAGCGACACATCACTTCTCTGCCCCTGCTCCCTCCTTCCTGCCCAGGCCTCTGGGTTTGTTCAAAATGGCGTCGTCCAGGGTCTCCTGCCACATGGTCTCTGAGAGCCCCTTCCCCCCAGGGCTGCCTTTGCCCTGGTGCAGCTTAGTGCCTGGCACCCAGTGACAGCTGCTGACGGATTAGCCTGTAGCTCCACCCATCTTCTCTCTTTGGAGGGAAGGTCATCAATCCAGGCTACTGGGGTCAGCCCCCATCCAGGCCCTGGTTATGAGCTGACTCAGAGAAATATAACATTTCTGGATGACCCAAAAGCAGTACAAATATGACTTTGGACTCGGCAGAATACTTCTTCTCACATAAGTTACAGTGGACTTTGGTGCGTGTCTGGAATTTGTAGGCCCTATAAAAGTAAAACTAGCACATGGGCTCCACATCCCCATAGGAGAATAATGAAGTGAAACCAGTAAAACACACTGACTTTCCCTGGCATGTTTCTTCCCAGTGTATAAAGCCTATTCCATGTCACCACCCAATTCTGCATAAGTCCTGCCACACCAATCTATCTGCACCTGCTCCTTGGCTGCGCATGCCAGGAATCTCCCCTGCACAGCCCCTACACATGTGCACACGCATGTACACATGTGTCTGCACGTAACCAGCCCTGTGCCCCTTACTCCAGCTGCTGCGCAGCGGCCTAGTCAAGCTAGGGGGACACCAGTAAAATCCACATGCAGTCTCTTTCACCATGAGTTCACTGGGGGTGAGTCCCAACTTATGAGGCTCTCCCCCAGTAAAAGCTCAACAAATAGGTGCTCAAAAAGCGAAAAATCCGGGCGGCCCAGAGTGTCATATCCACCTTCTAACACACGCCGCGCCCAGCTGATTCCTACAGGGAAGAAATAGCCACTCTACATGGGTATTCTTCCCGTAGTCAGCGATAACTAGTTATAAGGGGTTCTGACCAGACCCCCCTTACTCACCAGTTATCCGCTCAGACCACCTACTCCTCCCATCCATGAAATCTCCACCCATGACAGGGATCCCAGACTACCCTAAGAACCCTCCGGGCTCTAGGTTAGATACGTCTAGGTCACTCATGGTCTACATGGACTCAGCCTCACTAGGCCCACCTTTGCCCTTGGGCATGCAACACTATGCCTACCACTTCTCTGGACAAAGGTACAGTGCCTCAGCACTGATGCGGTCTTCTGGGATAGGTCTACATCCCATCCCCAGGGTCACTAGCTGGTCTCCCTTCTGGAGTTTGTTCCAACCAGTACCCTCTCTCTGTTTGGTCCTTGCACCCCAAGGATGCAACCTCTCTGGACCCTCACCCTCAGCCTGCCGCTGGGGTCATTCTGCTGCCACCACCCTTTCGGGATGACTGTCTTCCCTGAAGAAAGCACAGCCACTCATGCTTTTCCCACACAGAAAAGCTCCTTTGTCCACTGGCCTGGCTCCCAGAATAGGACTTCAGACCGGCCTCACTACCACACTGGCAGTGCCAGGGAGGAACACTGAGGGTGCCTCGTCAGACATCCTACAGCTCATTCCCCCCGTCAGTAGCTCCACATGGAAACTACCCTGGGAACCTAGACCCGTTCCTTGTTCTCCGCTGCGAGAACAGGGCCTATGCACCCTTCCCTCCGAGAGGTGCGCTCTCCTCCCGGAGTACCCTTAGAGAGCCTGTGAGCCCCGAGTTAGCTACACCCAGGCCCACCTCTCATGGCTCTCCCCGGTCTCCCTGCAACGCCTTGGGAGACCGTCCAGGGACCCACATGATCCCTGGATGGCCTGCACCACCCCTTATGAAGAGCAGGGTCCCTTCACTTAAGATAGGCCCCACCTGCCTTCTGGGTAGTACTACCACACTCAGCCAGGGACCCTAAAGATCCCGGCTAGGCCTGCACCCCCCTGTTGGGAAACACAGGGTCCCTTCACTTAAGATAGGCCCCACCTGCGTTCAGGGCGGTACTACCTCCATCAGCCAGGGACCCGAAAGATCCCGGCTAGGCTTGCACCACCCCTTTGGGAAACACAGGGTCCCTTCACTTAAGATGGGCCCCACCTGTGTTCAGGGTGGTACTACCTTGCAGAAGTCCACCTCCTGCATCGAGCTAGGGGAACACCCCCATGCTCCTGGGGTCTAAGCCCCACAGGACCTACCTGACTGGTCACCGGCTAGGCATTGCCCCAGCCACCACCTCAGGTTCACAACACCAGCTCCAGAATGACATACTGTTGCTTCCTTGGGTAACCACTTACCCGACCCTGACACCTCAGGGTCCACCACTAACCCTTCACCTGGCATCTAGGGAGTACATCACCCCCACTCAGATCTCCACTGGGTCAGTTACCTAGCCCACCTAGGGTACCTAGGGGCTACCACTACACACCCTCACTCACGAACTACCCTCCTTTGGGGCCACCCACTATCATGGGCCACCCCTGGGTTGCTCACCTCCCCGCCAGTTAACCTGGGGGGCCTGCCGGACCCACAACTCTACCACACCCTCCTTCCACCGTGGGAAAAGTTTCTTGGGGTCCCCCACCATGGGAACCCCTGGGGGTGTTACTACCCGGGGTAAAGAAACCTCCTGCCCCACCCCTCCAGTGGTTTTGGCCTGCGCCAATGGCAAGAAAACTTTCAGCGGGGGAAGGATATCTGGGGCCCCTTCTGTGGAAACCCTCCCTGCCCTTAACAAGCACTGGAATCTCCCAGGACCCCCACCTCTCCTGTCCCCCATAAAGGTCAATCCACCCCTACACCCCAATCTGTGATGTAGGTATCAGTTGCTGTCCCTATCTCTTGAGGAGACACCCTCCTCATGCAGGTGTAGTGTATGTAGTGTTAGGGTTCAAAGGTGTACAATATGGCTTAGAACATTTGTATGCAATCATTTCCTGGAAAGCACCATCCCGCTAGCACATGATAATCAACATTACTCAGTCATATCAATACAGTTTACATTTAAACCATAATATCTTCACATGACATATATGTGCGCAGGACTTTCCTTTCTCATACTTATAGTTCACATAACCAAAACTTTGAACCCTTCTCAGAGCCTTGCGCTCTTCCATTTGCTCATTACTGCATAGGTAATTGTGGCACAACTGGACTTATCAAATGCTATAAATGCACACCAGAATGGGATACTATGTTTCCCGACACCAATGTTGGAAAACGAGGCAGTATCTGTGAGGCCTGCACAAATAACATGACTACATTTGTCCTTCACTGGGAACCAAACACCCAATTGTAGCGCCTGACTCTCAGAGGGTAGCGTTGCAGAGCAGTCTGAGGCTTACTCAAGGGAGGTGGTGTGGGCTAGTAATCGCCATTTGCAGGTGCGCAGAAATAACACTCAATAATAGATTGTCCAGTCTGTACTTTGCTTTATACAAGTAAGTGTACATTTATTAAACACACACACTACTCAATACTATGCACCAATTTACAAATATACATAAGCTGTTGGAATTACTTTGTGACATTGCATTACATCTCCACCCCTCCCGCAGGGGGGGTGGGGTCTAGTACCACCACTCCCATGTATGCACATCATCTTGCCCCCAATGCAGGTAGTTGAACATAACCTGGAGCGAGGGCCCTGCGCACTGGCACCATCCCAGTGGCGACCCACCCCATTATCTCAACAAGCATTTAAAATAGGTAACCCTGCCTTGGTGACACATAACCCTGACTGAGCACTTCCTACTGACCATGAAGTATACACCTCTACATCTTAAGGGCTAGCAGTCTGGGTTCTTCACCTAAGCGCAGCAGCAAGAATACATGTTTAAGCATCACTTTAGATTGACAGTACTCATCACATTTGTGGATCATTAGAATGCATTGCAATTACAGCCCCTAAAGGCATCACAGATGAAATCACAGGTTTACGCATATACAGCCAGACACACTAGCAGGAATGTCTGGCAACATAACCCCACTTTGCTTATGACATCACCTTACACAGGTACTTCACATTACACATGTGACCTTCAGTCCCTCTAAAAGAAATAATGTTAGTAAATGCATTTCTGGTGCAATTACACCTCTTCACCTCCAGAGGATGCCCTTCACTCCTTGATGCACTTCTTCATACACCCCCAGCTGTAGAACGAAAGTTCCAGCCCAGGAGGTGTTAAAATGCTGGCTGAGCCCTTGAGGGGTTATTCTTTTCAAGTCCCCATGAGACTTAGGGAGGGACTTCCATTTTCGTGCTGGGGGAGACTGCGCTTCTCCAGCAGCTCCCCCTGCACCTTGGCACACAGGTGGTGGTGACCCCGTTATCCTGGGGCCACCACAAGCAAAGAAAACGCTGAATTTTCCTTGCAGGCCGGTCCGGGCCTGCAAGGCATTATGGGATTAGAGCAGCGGCTCCCCCGCTGCTCCGGGGAGAGCCGCGATGTGGGCCTCCGGCCGCATCTGCCTGCCGTTGGAGGGTCCGGACCCATCTGGACCCCCAGGTGAGTGAAACGGCTCGGGGAGCCCACCCCCGGCCGCCTATGCCAATTTTCGGGGGCCCGGTCCCACCCGGGCCCCTTGCACCACACTCTTTGTTCTTTCGGGGTCCCGGTCCCACCCGGGACCCCCGCATGCCTTCACGGTGGAGGGCAGCCCGGGGAGCCCACCCCCGGCTGCCCCCACCGGCTCCCTGCCCGGCCAGCACCCTTGCGTGCTGCCGTGGGAGCCGGCCCTTCTCTTCTGGTTCGCCCGCTCCAGCGGGCGGACACGGAGACTGCTGCCGGCCCAGCGAGGCCTCGGGGGAGTGCGACGGCACTCCCCCCTCCTTCCCGCTGTGGAGGGGTGTGCAGCGGCACTCCCCCCCCTCCTTCCAGCACTCGGGGTCCTGAGATGGGGTCCCGGGCCGCTGACCATCTTTGAGGGGGCGCGACGGCGCTCCCCTCCACCCAATGTCTGCGGGGGCCATGGTGGGCTCCTGGCACCCCACTGGGGGTCATCTTCATGGGGAGCACGCCGGCGCTCCCTGGCTTTACTTCCTGGCGCGAGGGGGGTTGCGCGACGGCGCGCCCCCCTCCCTTCCAGTGCCATCCTCCCCAGCATCATCATTTTCACGGGGAGCGCGACAGCGCTCCCCGGCTTAGGCGGGGCCCGGAGTTGGGATCCCGGGCCCCTCTCCCCATTCCCAGGGGGGGTGCGACGGCGCTCCCCTGCCTCCGGTTTCAGCGGGGGCCAGGGTGGGCTCCTGGCACCCCGCAGGGGGCATTTTTCATGGGGAGCTCGATGGCGCTCCCCGACTTTTCTTCTTTGGGGGGCAGCCCCCGGGACCTGACCCACCTCGGGGGCATTCTCTGAAACGGCAGCGGAGCCCCACGCGCTTCGTCGTCGGTTGGCCACAGGTCAAAGGTCGCCTACCTTCTGGGGGGCAAATATCAGCCCCCAGGGGTCCGATCTTCCTGCTTTTGGCGTCTTCTTGCTCCTGGTGGCGCTCCCCAGCCACTGGGAGCACTCTCCTTCGCCCTCTGGGCCTCTCAGAGGGGGGATTCAGCAGGGAGCTGTCTTCACTGGCTCCCTGCGCCAGCCTTTCGCCTGGCTCTCCTCCTGGGCCTCTCTTCTCCCTGCGCAGAGGCCCCTGCTTCTGCCCACTGGTCCTGGACTCTTCTCCTGGCGCTGTTAAGGATTCTGGGGCAGTCAGGGGGATCCTCCTTCCAACTGCCCATTGCGCCAGGCTCCAGCACCCTCTGCCTCAGCAGACCACACCCCAGAGAGAGCTCCTCTTCCTGTGCAAGTTCTTTTTAAAGATTTGGGGAGGGGGCTGGCAGGAAGTCTCTGTTTGCCCTATCACACAGCGACACATCACTTTTCTGCCACTGCTCCCTCCTTCCTGCCCAGGCCTCTGGGTTTGTTAAAAATGGCGTCGTCCAGGGTCTCCTGCCACATGGTCTCTGAGAGCCCCTTCCCCCCAGGGCTGCCTTCGCCCTGGTGCAGCTTGGTGCCTGGCACCCAGTGACAGCTGCTGACGGATTAGCCTGTAGCTCCACCCATCTTCTCTCTTTGGAGGGAAGGTCATCAATCCAGGCTGCTGGGGTCAGCCCCCAGCCAGGCCCTGGTTATGAGCTGACTCAGAGAAATATAACATTTCTGGATGACCCAAAAGCAGTACAAATATGACTTTGGACTCGGCAGAATACTTCTTCTCACATAGGTTACAGTGGACTTTGGTGCGTGTCTGGAATTTGTAGGCCCTATGAAAGTAAAACTAGCACATGGGCTCCACATCCCCATAGGAGAATAATGAAGTGAAACCAGTAAAACACACTGACTTTACCTGGCATGTTTCTTCCCAGTGTATAAAGCCTATTCCATGTCACCACCCAATTCTGCATAAGTCCTGCCACACCAATCTATCTGCACCTGCTCCTTGGCTGCGCACGCCAGGAATCTCCCCTGCGCAGCCCCTACACGTGTGCACACGCATGTACACATGTGTATGCACGTAACCAGCCCCGTGCCCCTTACTCCAGCTGCTGCGCAGCGGCCTATTCAAGCTAGGGGGACACCAGTAAAATCCACATGCAGTCTCTTTCACCATGAGTTCACTTGGGGTGAGTCCCAACTTATGAGGCTCTCCCCCAGTAAAAGCTCAACAAATAGGTGCTCAAAAAGCGAAAAATCCCGGCGGCCCAGAGTGTCAGAACCACCTTCTAACACCCACGATCTGACATGTGCTTATAACCAAGCATTCTCTCCGCCTCGGTTAATTGCAAGCTAAAACCCAGCCGATCTGTTGCTATTTGATCAACCTCTTTCCAAAAAAGTGCCAGATCGGGGCAAGTGACAAACATGTGCAGGCTATCTGCAGCAATTAATCCACATTTAGGGCACTTACCCTTATCACTTATGATAGCCCCCCTACCGGCTGATCATCGGGCTATTCGCTCCGGGGTATAATATAGCATGCAAATGGTTTTGAATTGCTGCAATTTTAAAGTGGTGTAACACACAGCCTCATCTAGCGTACCCAGTGCATTTTCAATATATGCAGGGGTAATCTCCTGCCCCAATACCTCACACCACTTAGATGCCATCTTCAGACTGTCATTGCCCCAGGCTTGAGAGAATAGCTGGTAAGCCTGGCTAATAGTTAGCTTTGTAATTGAGTGTAAGTGAGTCATTGTGTCAGATTCCACATGTGTTCTTATACCTCTACATCCCCAAAGATAGTCTCTGATTTGTAAGTATTTGTAAAAAATCTGTTTTAGGAGGCCAGCTCCCCTTTGTAGATCATCAAAGGTGCTCAACCCGTTAATATCATATAAATGCCCTAGTTGGCTCAACCCGTAACTAGCCCAGAGTTTCGCTTGTGTATCATGAAATATGTCCGGAAACTGAGGATTGCCCCACAATGGAACACTACTATGCACTTCGGGTAGGGAACAGTTCAACACTATTTCTCGCCAGATTTAAACTATGTCTCCAAGAGTCTTATATCGGACTCTTTTAAAATAGTTGGGATCATTGATCTTATACAGAAACATTCAACTGTTGGTGCAGATTGCAAGATTATAAGGACAACTTTGAGTACCAGCAGAAAGAAGACTACGAAGTCGCCCAGCAAAAGAAGCCCAGAAATAGAATTTAAAATCAGGTAGTTGGAGCCCTCCCTGCCTGTACGGGAATTTTAAATACTTTATTGCACGGCGCGGCTGCTTACAGCCTCAAATGAAACTACTGAGTGCCCCCTCTAGTTTCTTTAAAAAAAAGTTCGGAACAAGTGGTGGAATTGCTCGAAACAAATAGAGAAATTTGGGCAACATAATCCTTTTAATGATATTACAACGCCCTATAACACTAATTGGCAATTTGTGCCAATTCTTCATCCTTAGAACAATCAACTTTAAGAGTGGGTCATAATTTAAAGGTAACATTTGTTCCGTGTTCGGAGAGATCTGCACCCCTAAGTATATTGCGACCAAGCAGGCCCCCAACAGTACCCTGTTGGTTTGAAAATTAAGAAGGACCTGCGTCTTATCTATATTTAGCTTATAGCCAGAGAAGGTGCCAAACCTTTAAGCCTCTGTTTGGATTATGCCTACAGCCTCCGTAGGCTTTGTAGAGAAAACGGCTATATCGTCTGCAAATGCCATTATTTTTAATTCACCTGATTTTAATTGAACCGAACGTATAGATGTATTAGCAGGAGCGACCTTATAAATGGTTCTATGTATAGAGCAAAAAGAAGAGGGGAAAGGGGACAGCCCTGACGAGTGCCCCTTAATATTGAAAAGGAAGTAGATTGTGATTGATGATAGACTAGTTTAGCTCTTGGCTGTTTGTAAAGAGCCCGGACCCAAGTATAGAATAGACCATGGATAGTAAACCCCGCTAAGGTGGCCCAGAGACACTCCCAAGTGACTCGGTCGAATGCTTTCTCCGCATCAAGCATGATCATTCCCATTTCCAACTTAGCTTTTTCGCAGCATCAAAGGCTATTATAGTAGCATTTACATGTGCTGTAGTATCCCTGCCCGGTATAAAACCATGTTGCTGTTGTGAAACCAATTGCGACATAAAAGGTGCCAGGCGAGATGCCAATACTTTTGCAAATACCTCAGCATCTGCATTAATAAGTGAGATTGGACGGTACGACCCGCACTCATCTGATGGTTTATTCTTTTTAAGGAAGAAAACAATATTTGTTGTCTCCCAAGACTTGGGCGTATCCCCATTCTCACTTATATATTGTATCACTTTGATCATAGGAGGAATCATGCAATCCTACAATGTTTTGTAAAACTCAATTGGTATTGCATCATCTCCAGCAGCTTTGCCCGACGGCAAAGCCATTATTGCATCAAGTATTTCTTCGCTAGTGATAGCCATGTTCAAAGACCATATCTGTTCCTCCTCAAGCCCAAGTAAATCGCCCTAGTAAATCACTCTTTCCAATGTATTCAAGGCATTTACTTTCATCAAACAGGCCAGAGCTACCATATAGATTTTTGTAGTACCGGGCGAATTGTTCTACTATTAACTATGGTTGTGTTTGCAATAGGCCACCCCCACCTGTAATAGCTTTTATCTCCTGCCTCGCACTTTTATCAGAGATTTGATGGGCTTGGCAGTTCGGGCTGGACTGTTCCCATGAGGCACAGGGTCAAGACTGATTTGCATATAGCTGGGTCTGAACTGAGGTGGCGAAGTGAGCTAAAGAATGATGATGGATTCAACCCGGATCTGTGACTGGGGGTGAGTGTCTGAAAAGTTTCAGCACTCCGTCCATCATCTCCTTGTGTTTGCTTTGTTCGCCCTAAGTTGGCAGGGTATGCCCAGACGTGGGTCCCTTGCTCACTTTGCCACTGGATTCAAGCTAGCCTGGCTGATGAAGGGTGTTACCCAGAAACCGGTCCCAGGATGCTTGTTTCCGGTTCAGGGAAGACCTGGCTTGGCAGTTCGGGCTGGACTGTTCCCATGAGGCACAAGGTCAAGACTGATTTGCATATAGCTGGGTGTGAACTGAGGTGGCGAAGTGAGCTAAAGAATGATGATGGATTCAACCCAGATCTGTGACTGGGGGTGAGTGTCTGAAAAGTTTCAGCACTCCGTCCATCATCTCCTTGTGTTTGCTGTGCTAAAACCTTACCCACTTGTTCCCCGTACTCATATTGCATAGCCCGATGTTTATTATATCTAGCCGCTATTTTTTCTTTCAATATCCTCCCCAGCATCGCCCTTTTCTCAATCAAGGACAGGTATGTATGCGAATATGACTGCATCACCCCTTGCATCCTGGCCTCTGCAGCATGAGCTATTTCTAGCTGCAGGATCGCTTCACCAACCAACCTAAGAGCAGTGTTTTGACTCTTATTCAGCCCAAAGATATACTGTTGAGTGATCCCCCTTATATGGGCTTTAAGCGTATCCCAGACTACAAAAGGGGAAACAGTGCCCTCGTTGTCAGACAAAAAACCCCTAATACTGTTCTTAGCAAGTACGACATAATCGGTATCAGCCAGCAGATATCGTGGGAAGGAAAACAAACGCAGTTGTCTGCTGGCGGAGCTTATCGGAAATGACAGTAAAATAGGAGTATGATCTGATACAATCTTAGGGCATACGTCACACGTGGCCAAATTCAAAATTCTACTGTTAACAAAAGCCATATCGATCCTAGAGTAGTGCGTATGTGGTGCACTATAGTAAGTGTAGCCGGACTTCGCTGGAAATAATGATTGCCATAGATCCTTAAGGTTATGCAAGCGCGCCATCTCTAAAATTGCTGCTCTAACTTTCCTCATCCTAGTTGAGACAGACCGGTTAGTAGAATCTATTTTAGGATCAAGGATACAATTAAAATCGCCCATACCAACTAGCTCACCTTGCCAATCTAACAATTCTAATGCTAGGGTATCGATCATCTGAGGTTCATCGCAATTTGGTCCATAAATTGTACATAATACAAACTTTTGATCTTTGATCAAAACCTGAGCAATTATCCACCTGCCTCTGATATCATGTGAAGCCTTGAGGAGGGTTCAGTCAAATGATTTATCTGTCAAAATGGCAACTCCTCTAATAGAAACAGTTTGAGTGGTGCAGTCAAGTATCTTATAGCCTAAGTGTCTCAAAAGATGTCTGTCTTTGTAAGCTAGATGAGTCTCAGTAAGGGCAACTATATGAGGCTTATAAATTCTAAGCTCCTCCCGAACCATCTGCCGTTTATTGGCAGAGTTTAAGCCAGCCACATTCCAAGAGTGACACTTAATTACCTCCATGAGGCATGTAAAAAAGCAAAAATCCAAGACAAAATGCTTAGCTCCCCCACTTTCATTAATACCTGAACAAAAAATAGTATTAACAAGAAATTTGCACCCAGTCGAAGAGTCCTAATAGAAACCATGTCAGACATTCCAATAATCAGGCTTAAGTCTATTCCCTTCAATGCTTTTTTATTTATAACCCCCTACTTCCCACCCTTGTCACTAGCTACGACCCTCCCCACCAACCCCAGGAGAACCACCCACCCACCCAAGTTTCCTGAAGAAGAAATCACCCCAGACAGGCTGTCAATTACTTGACAGTCAATAAAGAGCAGAGGTACCCCCCCCGTGCTGCCCGAAATGAAGATTGCCCCCAAGGCGTGGAGAAAAAAAAAATAAGACCCCTCAAGATCCCGCAAGACAACAGATTAATCATCGTTTCATGGCATAGAGTGAGGGAGAGGAGAAAAGATAGAAAAGAAGATAACGATCTACAACCCCCCCTCATATCGCCCCCTTAAATCTCTATCCATCATATAGTACATCCATATCACTTCTAGCTTCTAAAAAAAAAGAAGGAAACATTTAATAAAAACTTATGAAGCTAGACCAATAGTCGATTAACCAAATTCAGGAGCCAGCTTTCAAGGAGTCCTTTGCCATACCCTGGGACCCCCCACAAACTAAGGGACCGATTCCGATCTCGGCCGGTAGGGCTCCGAATCGGATTCGGCTTTACCGGATCCGATTCGGAGCCCTATTTCCTGACCGAATCGTACGTGCGTCCGGGCGAGCGAGTACGATGCGTGCGCTCGCGAAATCTCCGACCGACTTGTTCGCAGGACCCGACCGCTCCGACCGACTCGCACGGGGACGACTCGCACCGCGCAATGGAGACGTTCCCCGGCCGGGTAAGTACGATGCGCATCGCGACCGCTCCGACCGACTCGCGCAGTCCGGCTCCAAGGAGCTGTCGGAGCCGCACTTTGGGGGTCCGTGTCGGACCCCCTGGAAGCGTAGGCACGCGAGTCGCACACAGGGGGACCCATGGGTCCCCCTTACACGTGCATGTACGGCGCGACCCGCACCAACGCAAACACGCTGTAGGGGCGCCCTTGTTCGCGTCGTGCCCATTGAGTCAATGGGAGCCCGTGTACGCGTCGTACGACTGGCTCCCATTGACTTCAATGGGAGTCCGACCGAATCGAGTCCGATGGCATACGTGCGCATCGTACTCATTCGGTCGGACTGCTAGAGTCTGATTCGGTCGGAAATCTCTCCGGGTCCGGCTCGGTCGGAGAGATTTCCGGCCCGAATCGGAATCGGCCCCTAAGTGTCTGCTGGGCCTCGTCGACAGTATGAAAATTCCATGTGTGACCGTTACATATAACCTTTAGATGTGCAGGTTCTTGAAGAAAAACTTGAACCCCAGTGGCTTTCATAGGGTCGAACAGCTGGCGAAGTTTCCAGCGCTGTGCCATCGTTTCTTTACAGAGATCCGACCTAACAAAGAATGATAGCGAGCTAGCTATGCCGGGATGAGCCTGAGAAAAGACAGCTTGGTGTAGCAAAAAATTACCAAAGTAAATAATCAAAGGACGTGGATGTTGCCTATTAGCTCGGGATTTGTGGCTTAAAAATGGTGGAAGTCTATGGGCACGTTGTATCTGTGAGTCCCAGTCCCAGTCAGATTGATCAGGAAACGAATTCCGAAAAATCTGTACAATAAATGCCCGTGGTTGGCCCCCTCTTTCTCCACCAGTATGCCGAACACTCTCAGATTATGCCTTCGCTGCCGATTTTCCAAGTCTTCAACCTTATCCTTGAGAAATAGCAGTTGATCATCATGTAACCTAATCGTTTTAACTGTAGCTGCACATTGATCTTCTGTGTACGCCACCCGTTGTAATTCTGAGATCTCTTGTGTCAGGCTGGCCACTTTGCTTGATACCTCAGACAGTGCTTGCTGTATCAAATTGCTATCCACCTTAGCTTGGCTAAAGTATTCCTGCGTCTCTGTCCTCTGAGTATGAAGCACCTGAAGGATCGTATTTAGCAAAATCTCATCACTAGGCTCATTATTAGAGAAAGTCTTGGCCGATTTCGGGCAGTGGGAACCCCCCGCTGTAACCACATCTCCGTCCCCAGGTATGGAGCTATTAGGTGTCTCTTGTGCTTGAGTCTCAGCTCCTGAAGTGGCTGTTGTAGAGGCAGGGGTTATGGAAGTAGGAATGCCAACGCCAAAAGATGAGCCAGACAGCCTTGATATTATGGCTCTCAGTTCGCCATTGCCAGCGACCCACTTGCGGATAGGACTCGCCTTATCAGCCATTTTACCATCTGAATGCGCCTTTGAGGCACTACGTGAGACTACTGGGTGGTTCTTGTCTTTTCCTGTGCCCCTGGATAGACTTCTTTGTATTTGACTTCCTCTTGGCACTATTCAAGACACAAACCGGTTTCTCAAGTTGTGTATCATTTATCTTAGTAGAAGCGCCGGAAATACACTTCCCGGCGCCAGAAGTTGAAGTCGGTGAAAGTGAAATTCCTGCTTCACCTAAAGAATTATTGTTACACATAGAGTCATTACTTAAGTCCGAGGCCCAGCTGCTTATTTGTGCGTCAGCCACTGCCTCTGCCTCGCTGTTATCACTATTTTCATGATTGGCTTCCTTTGACATGCCAGCCTGTCCCACATATGTCCGCGGGCGACCACTCCCATGGTTCACTCCAACAGCAACCTGAGTAACCTGAGCAGGCCCCCCTTTGCCTGACACTGAAATAATTTAATCAGCAATAGCTTTACTGATAAGACCCATCTGGGGCATAACTGAGATGCGGCAGTCAGAAGCATCAGCAGACGAAGAAATATTGCCAGGGATAGTTACTGTAGCGACAGCAATGGAGTTTATATTGCCTGACATTGGGACGGCCTGTGATTTAGAGGAGTTACCTTGTAACGCTGTGCCATTCTCAGCCACCCGAGCCTGATTGACCTCTTCACCTTTCTTGTTGCCAGAGACATCAGTGGCAACATTGTCTCCGTCGGACTCCAGTTGAACCACTTCCAGTAAAGCATCCGCCATAGTCTGCTCCAGCGTAGGGGCTGTTAAACCGCAAGTCTGCAGGATATCAGAAGCTTTTCCTGAATGTAGCAGCTTTAAAATAGGTTTTCCCAGCTGTGAGTTGTGTCCTTTAGCTACGTTAGCCATACGGCTGCCTGCCATCTCCGCCCGAGTCGGCTGATCCTATCAGTTTTCCCTGACGGTGGAAAGTCTGCCCCGTGCACACGCTGGTTTCTCCCCCGCGTTGTGGAGCCATGACTGCTGTGCGCCTCGCCGAAGTCAGCCCAGTGCAGTTGAGGGCAGATCGACTCGGCCCCGCCAGCACCTCGCAGCTCTGGTAATCTGCCAGGAACAGTGAGCTGCCCGCGTTAGTATTGGAAGCATGGATCCAAGGAGATCCTCACCAGCCTCTTTTAATCTAATCCAGCTATTGCTACAGTGCTGCCTGTATCACCGCCAAGCTATCGCATTGCCATTACATTGACCACGCCGCAGATCGGCAGACCTCAAGCGGGAGCAACTAGAGGTACGTGCTCTCTGCGGCGGCCTCAGTCCGCCATCTTTCTTCTTCCCCCCAGCATTGCTTTTCAAGGCTTTGTGTCATCTGGCGTTGGTTCGAAGAGGCTAGACAGCGAAGCTTTGCAGGGCTTTGTGTCACTTGGCATCAGTTCCGATGAAGCTTTCAGCCAGAAGTTCTCTCTGATGCCAAACAAGAGTCCAGTACGTGGGATAGCACCTCTTGGGGATCAGGAACTCGCTCCAGCAGAGGCCAGTAGGGCTCTGGCAGGTCCAGTTGCAGGTCCAGGAGTGTCCAGTGCAGCATATCAGCTGGGAAGTTGCAGGGAGTCCACATGTAGCTCTGCACAGAAGGTCAGCCAGCTTACCCGTGACGTCACTCAGTCTAGGATGAAGGGAGCAGGTCCATTCTTCCTTCTCAGAGAGCAGGGCAGGCCTCAAACAGCAGGGCAGTCCTTTTTCTGTAGTGTCCAGAGATCCAGGTCTGTACTGACGAGTGGGTCTCAGGGTCCAATATTTATATCTGATGCCAGCTTTGAAATGGGAGAAACTTCAATATTTCCCCCATTAGTTCTGGAATTTTCTTCCTTGCCATGTCCAGTCCCCATGATGTCTGGGGTGACAAAAAGCTAGTGTGAAGGTCTTTGTGAGTGCAGGAGCCAGCCCCTATTCAAGTGCAAGTGTGGTGCATAACGGCGCTGCTCCCACCTATACTGTCAGGAGGACCCTACCTGCCAACATACAGTCCCCGTTTGTGACATTGCCTAGGAGTAATACAAAAAGGCCAACTGCCAACTACGTTTACTCATGTGACTCAGGATACAGGCTGCAGGCACCAAATGGTAAGGACATTTGCCATTAAAGAGAGTTTTAAATTCTAATTAATTTGCATGTAAACATGACATTCCTACTTGCTTCCAATCAAAGGTTATCATTTATTAAATGTAATAAGGTAACCCAATGTTATCCCAAGGAGGAGGTAGGCCTCAAAGTAGTGAAAAACAAATTTAGAGTTTTTCTCTACCAGGAAACGAAAAACTTAAATATACATAGCCAGCTTTCTAAATACACAGCACCCTTCCCTAAGGGCTGTTTAGAGCCTGAACTAGGGGTGAGAAATGGCAATTTAAAACTGCATACAGACAGCAAAGGCAGTACTGAGACATGTTTTAAAAGGGCTTTTTAAATGGGTGGCACACGAAATGCAGCGCTCCCTCTAGTAGCATTTAACGTGCTGGCCCTGGGTCCATGTAGTTCCACTTCACTGGGGACTTATAAGTAAATTAAATGTGCCAATTGGGTGTAAGCCAATTTTACCATGTTTAAAGGAGTGAGCACAAGCACTTTAGCACTGGTTATCATTAGTAAAGTGCACAGATCCCTAAAGCCAACAAAAATGAATTCCTGTAAAACGGGAGGGGAGAAGGCAAAAGATTTGGGGGCAGACCTCCCTAAGGCTGTCAGGTAAACAATACTAATGCCCTCATTACAAGTGCCCAGCTGGGAAGGATTATTATTGGACCTTTTAAAATCTGATACCATGGGGATTGGAATTTAAAAGTTCTGATAATTATCACCTATTACAAGCTGTGCCCTATAAAGTGAAGAATAGCACAAATAAGCAGTTATTTACTCACCAAATTCTGCATGCGTTGACTATTTTACAGGCCTTTTCCTCCGATAACTTTTAGCAAGTTTGACCTGCTGGAATTTATTGGAGGGGAAACTCTGAGGGTGTGATAATTAGCACACAACTCATGATTCTGATCCCTGTACAAATCTTGTTTGCATTTGCCCTGCACTTGTAACCAGGGCCATATTGTTACAACAATTTGGATTTTTTTTTTAGGTTTGGGTAATCAATGAAAGAATGACTTAGCTAAGAACAGCTACTGAGACCAAGTTGAAATGCATTGACATAAAATGGGATCTGCCTTGCATTACTTTTTGCAGTGTTTCCTTATGACCTCAATGATTTCTAACAAATTGAAAATAGATTTCTTTAGACCTCAACTGCTACTCAGTTACTTTCTTTGTTATGGCTGGTTGAAGATAGGAAGGAAACAGAATACATAAATGTGCTGACACAGTCCATTGGAAAATTATTTCTGTTCTAGAAAGGCATGGCTTTGATTCTCCGCATGCATTCATTTTCCAACTTGAAGTTAGCATTCCTATAGTGATGCTGAGTTGATGAAATACATTTTTCCAAGGGAATGGCCCAAGGGTCATTAAATTAAATTTAGTTACAGCTGACAAACCTATAAACCTATAAACAATCAAAATACAAAACAAAAGTGCCATGACTTTACAAGAATAATTCATCACATCATTCTAACATACATATATCTATTACATTTTTTTAAATAAAATTCTGTCTAAAGGATTTTTCCTTAAAACACATGATTATATCTACTCCTGAGGGGTTGTAGGAGTGAAAATGCAAAAAATATATGAACCTTATTCAATATATGTGTTGTATTCTACAGTCCTATGGAAATGTTTCAATAATGAAGCATAAGCTACAAATTGTTTATGTAGTAATATAAAAAAGGCATAGGAGTATGGACACATATGAGCTATTTTTGACTAAAATGTTCAGAGCCAAGTTCTATTACAGATTAGAGTCCAGGTGTTGGAAAATGGCCTCTTTCTGAAGTATAATCCCAAGCTTTTTGCCTTCCTCCTCCTCTTTTTGCTGAACTCTTTTTGGTGGACTTAGGACTCTGGGCACTTTAACACAGCTAACCAGTGCAAAAGTGCATGTGCTTCTCCCCTAAACCATGATGGCTTTGGTGTATACTTGATTGGCATATGTGTTGTACATGTAAGTCCCTTGTAAAGTGGTATACCATATATCCAGGGCCTGTACTTCAAATGCTACTAGTGGGCTGCAGCACTGATGATGCCACCCACAGAAGTAGCCTTTCCAACCTGTCTCAGGCCTGCCACTGCAGTGCCTATGTGTTCAGTTTACTGCCACTTCGACTTGGCATTTAAAACTACTTGCCAGGTCTTCAACTCACCTTTTATTAAATACAAGTCAATCCTAAGTTAGGCCCTAAGCAACCCTGAGGGAAGGGTGCCATGTAAGTATAAGAAGGACATGTACTTTTATGTTTTACATGTCCTGGTAGTGACAAACAGCCTGTTTAGTTTTTCACTACTGTGAGGCCTGCCCTTCTCATAGGCCAGCATTGGGAGTTCCTTAACATACTTTTAAGCGGTAATTCCTGATCAGAGAGGAGTAGTGTTTTTATGTTTCATATGTTTGGCATGATAATGATAAATCCTCCTTACTGGTGAAGTTGGATTTAACATTACTGTTTTAGAAATTACACTTTTTCGAAAGTGGACATTTCTCTGTACTTGCTGCTCTTGTGCCTGACAGCCTGTCTCCAATATACGTCTGAGTTGGGTGACAGCTACATTTTGTGCATTCCCTCTAGGCAGCCACAAACACAGGAAAGCTCATCTGCATTCTAAACACTCATCTGCATTCTGATGAGCCTTCCTGGGCAGGGAGGAATTTGAGAGGCTAATACTTACACTTCAATAGGTAGTGTCCTGTCTACACACAAAGCACTGATTTACCCCCACAGATAGCCTGGCAGACAGGATTGGGTTGAAAGGGATCCTTGTGTACTTCAGAGAGCTGCTTTGAAGTCACCCCCTACATCAAAGGCACTTTTAGGTATAAGTACTGGGTATCTGACCCCCTAAAATCAGACACTTCTGGATCTTGAACTGAACCTCTGTCAAAAGGACTTCTGTGCTGCTTGAAGGACTCAACTGGACTGCTTTTCTAGAAGGTCTGCTTTTCTGCTTGTTGCTCTGCTGCCTGCTGCTCCCTGACTCTGCTGAAGGAGAGCTAGACTTGGCCTTCCCTCCAAGTGATCTTCAAGGGCTTGCTGGCTTATCTTCTATTCTCTGAAGTGTCAGGGACACAAAAGACTTCCTGCAATACTACTGATGCTACTGGACTCTGCCGACTGTGAGTCCTAACCTTGCCTGAGGTAGCCTCTCCAAGTTACGGGCCTCAGAACTGGGTTCTGCAGCTGTTTTGCCACAAAACCAATGCATCTTCACCTTTGTGCTGATGGGAACCGATGCATCACCCTTCGATGCCGAAGCAGAGGCTGTTCGATGACAGCGGTTCTATAGCCTGTGCGGCCCGACAACAACGCTCTGCTTGGTTCAACGACGGCGCATTGACTTCACCTTGGCAAAGCTAAATGACGACGCAGCGACCCGACTGCGTGGAAAACATCGACACATCATGCCCTCATTGTCTACACTTTGCTCCATCCAAGTTACTTTCTCAGTGGGCCCTGAGATGGTTCTGTAGCCAGCCTGCCCTCCATCGCAGTCAGCACTGAATTTTGGATTTGCACTGGTCCCTCGCAACCACAAGTAACCTTTTAGCCGCTAGTGACCTATAAAAACTGTTTTTTCATTTAATCTTTAAAAAATCATATCTCAACTTCTACTGATTGGATTTTTGTCATTTTGGTCTTATTTTGCTCAGATAAATATGCTCTATTTTCTGAAACCTGTGTGGAGTCTTTATTGTGTTACTGTGTGTATGTGTTGCACAAGTACTTTACACATTGTCTCTTTAGATATGTCTGACTGCATTGTGCCAAGCTACCAGCGGGTGAGCACAGGTTGTCTTTTAGAGTGTATCTACCTTACTCTGACTAGAGTGGTGGTTCCTGCCTGGCCTGAGTGCATACCTCAGCCAACCATGAATCCCATTTCTAACACGGGGCAAAATGTTTAAACACCTCCTGTACCCCCTGTAATAACTACAATGCAACAAAGGCACAGTCCTATTAATTAATTCTTCATTACACATCAAGGACCTTATAAATAACAGGTGTGCTGAGCTCTGCATAATTTTTTAAGACATAGCACTACCTAAAGTTATACACCCAGCTTGGAGAATAAGGTAGAGCACGAGCTGCAGATAACACAGCTCTGAAACAGGGAGCTGTTTTCGAGAAGTGCTGTATGACGCTCATGTGCTAACCTAGGGCCCGATTCACAGAACTAATCTGAGACAAAATCCTAAACTTACTACTTTTGGTATTCACAGAAGGCATTTAGTAGTAGTAAAGTTAGGATTTTGTCTTAATCTTCTTAAGTCTGTCTTAAGTCTGTCTTAAGTCTGTCTTAAGTTTGTCTTAAGTCAAACTTAAGACAAAATCCTATCTTTACTACTACTAAATGCCTTCTGTGAATACCAAAAGTAGTAAGTTTAGGATTTTGTCTCAGATTAGTTCTGTGAATCGGGCCCCTAGAGAGGTTCTGAGTTAAATGTGTGAGATTTTAAAAGAGCTTTGAATTAAAAATAGGGGCAGAGCAGGGCTGTGTGCCATCATACCTTTTCAGGACAGCCACAAGTGCAGGTTCACAAGGAAAAGCACAAGCAAACAAGAATTTTCTTTCTTCACCATAAATGTAAACTATGTCAAAAAAGTTAAAGCCTAGACGTACCTGGCTTCAGAGAAAGCAGATATAGCTTTAATTCAAGAGACATACATATCCTCTAAAGAAACTGACTAACTCAAAATATGTTCCAGCAACTACCACTAGCTCCAAGAAGTGCAGGTTTGTAATTCCCACACCTAAATCCCTTCAATGCTTTGGTCCTGGATGAATGAAGAGGTAAGGCACATGTTTGCTTAGCTCAAAATAAGATAGTGAGCATAGAGTTCATTTATGTCCCTATCGGGAATAAGGCCACGTTCTTTCTCTGCCTCAACAGGATCCTTACAGAACTCCAAAATGTACACATAATTGCTGAAGGAAATTGGAATCAATACCCTGATGGAGACACGGACCGCACTGACCAGTCAACACCTAAAATAACAGAGACAAGGCACTTATCAAGGACATCCTTGACGACCAAGGCTTCCTTGACATTTGGAGATTTTCTCCCCTCCAGTGCCTGGAACACAATCAGCAGTGCATGGAACACAATTACAGCTTGACTATTTCCTCATCACACAATGCCTTACCCCACTGATCTTGGATTGTGCTATGGTTGAGGGATCCATTATTGGCCACTCCCCAGTTAACACTGATATAGACTTGAATATTAGCAAGCCCATGAGAAAACCCTGGCGACTAAACATTGCACTTCACAAAATGCAGTGTGAAAAGGCACAGTTAAAAACCCACATGACCACTTACCCAAAGGACAACACAGGACCTGTCTAATCAGTACAAATACTTTGGAAAGCAGCTAAAGCCACTCTGCAGGGACAATTGATGAGAGATGCGACTCTGGCCAATAACCGAAGAACACAACAACAGCTTTCCCTAGATCAGGAAATTAGGGCCCACACTCGAACATACACTAAATGGCCTACTGTTGCACACCATCGGCTTCTGGAAAGGCTAAGATGGACCTTAACAATCTATACACAACCAAGACTGAATATATGCCTTACAAATTCAAAGCCCAACACTATGAGCAAGGGGAAAAGTCAGGAAGACTCCTGCCTAATGGCCATTCCAGAGATTAAGGATGAGACAGGCAAAAGGATTAGAGGCACCCAGGGCATCGCAAAAACATTTGCCAAATACTATGCACTACTTTAGAGTTCAGTGATGGAAACTTATGAAGGACAGGCAAAGGTTTTCAACACTATGAGCAAGGGGAAAAGTCAGGAAGACTCCTGCCTAATGGCCATTCCAGAGATTAAGGATGAGACAGGCAAAAGGAGTAGAGGCACCCAGGGCATCACAAAAACATTTGCCAAATACTATGCACAACTTTAGAGTTCAGTGATGGAAACTTATGAAGGACAGGCAAAGGTTTTCTTTGCTCCATTGCAACTACCCTGCCTAACGGTCAAGGGCTGAGCCCTATTGGAGGGTGAGATTACAAAAAAAGAGATTGTGCTAGCCATTATAACCTCCCTTTAAATAAGGCCCCTGGGGAGCCTGGCTTACTCAGAGACTTTTCTAAATGGAGCAAGACGAACGCAGTAGGTCACCTCTACGAGGTTTTCCAGGAAGCAGACAAATTGGAAACACTTTCTACCCACTCCAAAACCAGGTAGAGATCCCTGGTTATGCAGCAGTTACTGGCCGATCTCACTTTTTAACATGAAAATAGAAATCCTAGTAAGCATTCTAGCAGCACCCTATAGCTAGCATGATCCATCACTCACAATTGGGATTCATGCCGGGTCAAACATTCAGGTATCACCTCTGCACATGATCTTATCGCCTCCGGCTGAGAAGGGATGAAAACTCACTAGCTCTCTCCCTCAACACCTAAAAGGCATTTGACTAACAAAATTGGTATTATGGAAGATGCGATTGGGAGAGGATTTTATCTCTGAGGTCCATTGGTTGTACCACAATTCCCCCGCAAAAGTTAACTGCAGAGGCTTTCTCTTGGACTCGAAGTCAGTACACAGAGGAACCCATCAGGATGTCCATTATCCCCATTACTCTTCTTGTTGGTGATGGAACCTCTAGTAGCAGCCATTTGCCAATCTTCTTAAAAAAATAGGCGTAGTTACCCCTATAGGCTGATCTAAAATACTACTTTATGCAGATGAGATAATGCTTATCGACCTACATTGATCTTTGCCTGCCCTGATGTCCCTCATTACCACCTTCTCAGTAATATCGGGATATAAAATCAACCGGGACAAGAGTGAAGGTCTGAGCATGTCACGTGTTACCATTAAGGCAGCTATCATGGGATACCCATTTAGGTGGAAAAGTGAGCATCTCAAATATCTACAGATCCTCGTTAATTGCGGGTTGGAGACAATGAAATCTGACAACTTTGACCCACTCATCCCTAGGACTCTGCTTGACTATACTATATGGAACCAGCTCAACCTATCAACCTATCAATGTGGTGAAGGGTACAAGCTGTTAAAATGGTGGTATACCCACGCTCCTCAATCATGAACTAGGAATGCTCCCTCTACTTGTGACAACAACTGTTTTACGAACCATAAAAACATAAAAGACTTTATCTGGGGTATAGGAGGCCCAAACTGAAGATTTCCAAGTTGAAAGCCCATAAACACAGTGGAGGACTAAACCTACCCTTCATTGAACACTACTAAGCTGCTTTACATCTCTTACAATTGTCCTATATATGATTATGAATGACTGACCTCCCTTTCTGGGTTCACCTGGAACGGTCTATAGCACTTAGCGAATCGGGCATACAGTTGCTTTATCAGTTCAAATCATCATCAACATCCACAACTAGCCCCATTATACAGAATACACATCTGGAATCAGGTAACACCACAGTACATACCCAAGCATGTGCAAAGATCCTTTAGACTCTACCGCCATGCTTGTCATTATGCAGAGGCGGTACATGTATATATATATTCATCTGACCATAATGCATAACATCATATACAGTGTTCATTTCATTGTTACTTTGTAATGTTCAGAATGATGGCCACAGTGTTACTTTTACAATGTTCACGATGATGTCTACATTGTTACTTTTGTAATGTTCAGAACAATGTCATATTACCAGTTTTTAGTTCTATCAGCAAGAACATGAATATCTGAAGTCATGCTCACATTGTACCATTGAGTATCATCAATGAAAAGTTAAGAAAAAAGAAAAGAATTTCCTTTCTTCATTGCCCAACATTAATATGGTGTTTTATAGTTACACTGGGAAGGTATCCAAGATAATAAGAACTATCATTCTGTCATTGATAAGAAAGTCCATTTCTTTGTGGTTGCACCTCTGAGTTTTCAGACAAAACCTAGCAAGGTGGCTCAGCAACTTAAGAGATTGCTGCTGACATCTGGTGAAACATGAACATCCCAATTTCATGTTTGGAGAAGGATAGTCAGGTTTGTATCGCTCTAAGGTTGATTAGTTGAATAACATTAAAAGGAATAATTGTAATAGCCATTATTTACAGTGCCTAGAAATGGAAGAAACCTGTGGCTTGAAATGCTATGTAAATACTATTTTATAGTTTGATCACATAGTATGCATGGCCTCCTTGTACAAAGCATAACATTCTGTATACGTTTGATGGAAATGCAGCTCTCGATACCAAGCTGCAGAAGATTGAAGACTGATTTAGAGGAGGGTGTTAATGGGACATTAAAAAGTGGATGTTTCATTCATTCTGATCATTTACAGTGCGGAGTTCCTGAGTATGGATTTATTTACTGATATAGCTCAAACCTACTCAGGAAGAAAAGTGGGCCATATATTTTGATGAGGGGAGCAATGGTTCTTTGTGTAATGTGGTGGAAGGGGGTATTTGGACCTGATTGAAAATTGAGTGCGTAAAGTGTGAATTCACCTTTCAAATTGTACAATTAGATTCCAGTTAGTAGTCCCAAATTTATGCACAAAGGGATTAAAACCAAATGACTTTCAGGAAAGTGTTGACACTAGGATTTGAACCTAGGCCCCCAGTTTCCATAGTTAGTAATCTAGCCATTAGAGTAGATCTCTCCCCTATGGAGAGGTAATGTCTAAAGTAACTATCTGATTCTCTCTAGAGCACATCTCTGTCCAATGAATGTTGCCAGTTTAACTCTTATACAAATAGTTTATTTAGATCATGGTTTTGTAGCAGAGGTCCAGGTGTAACCTTCTGGATAGAAATTCCAATACTGGTAAAATAGGTCAGTGGGTTATGCACCTTGACCAAAGATATAGGTCCATGTAATTGACAATATGTATTGAAAATTGGTTTAGACAGCTTCATATGCACAGATATAGCGTGTAGCAAAAGGTTTCGGCTTATTTAGACCACCAGGATTGTTCGCCTTGGACTACCCGGTTTCTGGATCTTTACTGTGGGTGAGTCCTGCTACCAGTGTCCACCTTTTTAGATAAGGCCATGGTGGTGCAGCTAGTGTAAGGTGCACCTGGCTGGTTATACATGAACATGTTTGAACACACTGTGCACACGTGTACATGCTGCACATGTGAGATTATCATCATGCCCAGCCCGGTATCTGTGCATAGGTAGGCTGTTGATGAAGGGAATTAGCAAAGATTGTTGCTGACCTGGGGTAGGCCTCATAATATGAGTGGACACTTATAGAGTATGATTCTGAATCTTTTGTGCTTTCACTGTAGTATACATATAGGCGAAATCTACTCTAAACTACAGTTTCACTCTACTTAGGCCTACAGGGTCCACCAAGATCTCAAACTGGTGTAAATCATGTACACCAAGTTTGAATTTTCAGTTTCCAACTGTTGGACGTGACATCCTTGGTTGTTTTCCTCCCAACGTGTTGCCTTCCATCCTCCAGTTTCTGCTGACTTCATTTCTGCTGGCCTTAGAACTCTGTACACTATACCACTGCTAACCAGTACTAAAGTGCTTGTGCTCTCACCCTAAAACACGGTACAATTTGCTAACACCCAATTGGCACATTTAGTTTACTTGTAAACCCCTAATAAAGTAATACTACATGTGCCCAGGGCCAGTGAATGAAATGCTACTAGTGGGCCTGCAAAGCAAACACAAGGAAATGATGGATGGAGGGCTGAAACTTTTCACAAATCTGGGTTGAATCCACCATCATTCTTTAGCTCACTTCGCCACCCCAGTTTGGACCCAGCCATATGCAAATCAGTCATGACTCTGTGCCTTATGGGAACAGTCCAGCCCGAACAGCCAGGCCAGGTCCTCCCTGGACCGGAAACAAGTATCCTGGGACCGGTTTTGGGGAAACACCCCTCACCAGCCAGGCTAGCTTGAATCCAGTGGCAAAGTGAGCAAGGGACCCAAGTCTGGGCATAGCCTGCCAACTTAGGGTGAACAAAGCAAACACAAGGAAATGATGGATGGAGTGCTGAAACTTTGCAGACACTGACCCCCAGTCACAGATCTGGGTTGAATCCATCATCATTCTTTAGCTCACTTCACCACCCCACTTTGGACCCAGCCATATGCAAATCAGTCTTGACCCTGTGTCTCATGGGAACAGTCCAGCCCGAACTGCCAGGCCAGGTCCTCCCTGGACCAGAAACAAGTATCCTGGGACTGGTTTCGGGGTAACACCCCTCATCAGCCAGGCTAGCTTAAGTCCAGTGGCAAGGTGAGCAAGGGACACATGTCTGGGCATACCCTGCCAACTTAGGGCGAACAAAGCAAATACAAGGAAATGATGGATGGAGTGCTGAAACTTGTCAGACCCTCGCCCCCAGTCACAGATCTGAGTTGAATCCATCATCATTCTTTAACTCACTTCTCCACCCCAGTTTGGACCCAGCCATATGGAAATCAATCTTGACCCTGTGCCTCATGGGAGCAGTCCAGCCCGAACTGCCAGGCCAGGTCCTCCCTGGACCGGAAACAAGTATCCTGGGACCGGTTTCGGGCTAACACCCCTCATCAGCCAGGCTAGCTTGAATCCAGTGGCAAAGTAAGCAAGGGACCCACGTCTGGGCATACCCTGCCAACTTAGGGTGAACAAAGCAAACACAAGGAAATGATGGATGGAGTGCTGAAACTTTTCAGACACTCACCCCCAGTCACAGATCTGTGTTGAATCCATCATCATTCTTTAGTTCACTTTGCCACCCCAGTTTGGACCCAGCCATATGAAAATCAGTCTTGACCCTGTGCCTCATGGGAACAGTCCAGCCCGGACTGCCAGGGCAGGTCCTCCCTGAACTGTAAACAAGTATCCTGGGACCAGTTTCGGGGTAACAGCCCTCATCAGCCAGACTAGCTTGAATCCAGTCGCAAAGTGAGCAAGGAACCCAAGTCTGGGCATACCCTGCCAACTTAGGGCAAACAAAGCAAACACAAGGAAATCTCAACCTACCAAACAAAACTTTCGCCAAGCCTAAATCTTCCTTTTCAATACAAAGAAGTCACCCCTAGAGTAGGCCCTAAACAGCCCATAGGGCAGGGTGCAGTATATTTATAAAGTTGAACATGTACTCTTAAGTTTTACATATCCTGGTATTGAAAAACTCTTACATTTGTTTTTTACTACTGCAAGGCCTACCTCTCTCATAGGATAACATTAGGTTACCTAATTACATTTACCCACTTAACTGCTGGGCCTCCCCCCCACCCCCCTCCAGTGCTGAGCCCTTTTTGACTATTTGGGGTAGTTTGCGCTTAGGCCCCTGTAACGTTTTGTCACATAAGGTATCAACGTCAAATTTGCATCCTTTTCTTTCAACATCCTGAGCATTCTAAAGATACCCAGGGTTTGTGGATTCCCATAGAGGGGTCCGAGAAATTAGCCAAAATGCAGCTAAATTTTGGGGTTTTGGTGAAAAATTGGAAAAAAGTGCTGAAGAAGAAAGCATCTAGTTTTTCCCTGCAAACGGTATCAACAAAGTGTTTGCAGTGATAAAATCACCGTCTTTCCAGCTTTTTTTGTTAGAAAACCACAATTTTCTACACAGTTTTGGCATTTTTTAGTGGGACATAGCCTATTTTTTCCATTTTTGTGCTTTCAATCTCCTTTCAGTTAGTGCTAGAAATTGATGTAAAACCAATAATGGTTCCCAGAAAGCTATACATTTCTGAAAAGTAGATAGAATTCTGAATTTAGCAAGGGGTCATTTGTGTAGATCCTTAAAGGTTTTCCTGTAGAAAGTAACAGTTGAAATTAAAACATATTGAAAACGAGTTGAAAAAAACAGCCATTTGTCTTTGCATTCACCTGTAACTTCTTTTAAGTATGACAGATTTTTAAAAGCAATATACCGTTATGTCCACTGGAGTCTTATGGTTGCAGGGGTATATTGGACTTGTAGGATCACCAAGAACCCAAAGTGCACAGAGCCAATAACTGAGTTGCGCCTTGCTATTGTTTTATACACAAGTGAGGTATCATTTTACTCGGGAGACTGAGGGGAATGCTGTGTGGTAGGACATTTGTGCTGGCACAGTGATCCCACAGAAATATGTGGAAAATGTGAGATTTTTCAGCTAAATTTGAGGTTTGCAGGGGACTCTAGGTAGGAAACGTTGAGGGATCCACGCAAGCCATACTTCCCTGGACTCCCACTGGTGTCTAGTTTTCAGAAATGTGTGGGTTTGGATGGTTTCCCTAGATGGCTGCCGAGCCCGGGGCCAAAAACCCAGGTGCCCCCCCTTGCAAAACCAGGTCATTTTGTGATAGGTAATTTTGATGTCTCCTCAATAAGTTTGGACCCTTGCCTGTCGCGGGTGGGTACTTCGCTTACCCACAAGAATGAGGTACCATTTTTATCAGAAGACCTGGGGAACGCTGGGTGGTAGGAAATTTGTGTCAGCCCGGTGATCCCACAACTTTCCCACATAGAAATTTGAGAAAAATGTGATTTTGTCAGCACAATTTGAGGTTTGCCGGGGATTCTGGGTAGGAAAACGTTGGGGGATCCACGCAAGCCATACCTCCCTGGACTCCCCCGGGTGTCTAGGTTTCAGAAATGTGTGGGTTTGGTAGGTTTCCTTAGATGGCTGCTGAATCCGGGGTGAAAAACCCGAGGCAATCCCCTTTGCAAAACCAGGTTGTTTTGTGATAATTTTGATGTTTCCACAATACGTTTTGGGCCCTTGCCTGTCACAGGTACTTGGCCCACCCACACAAGTGAGGTACCATTTTTATTGGTAGACCTGGGGAAATGCTGGGTGGTGGAAAATATGTGTCAGCCCGGTGATCCTACAACTTTCCCACACAGAAACGTGAGAAAAATGTGATTTATTCAGCTACATTTGAAGTTTGCAGGGGATTCTGGGTAGGAAAACGTTTGGGGGTCCGCGCAAGCCATACCTCCCTGGAACCCCCGGGTGTCTAGTTTTCAGAAATTTCTGGGTTCGGTAAGTTTCCCTAGATGGCCGCCGAGCCCGGGGCCAAAAACCCAGGTGACCCCCCCCCCTTGCAAAACCAGTTTGTTTTGTGATAGGTAATTTTGATGTCTCCACAATACATTGTGGGCCCTTGCCTGTCGCTGATAGTTGGCCCACCCACACAAGTGAAGTATCATTTTTATCGAAAGACCTGTGGGAACACTAGGTGGATGGAATTTTGCAGGTCGCTGCAGATCCCGGACCATTCCAACACTGAAATGTGAAGAAAGTTTGAATTTAAGCTAAATTTGAGGTTTGAAGGGGATTCTGGGTAAAAAAAAACCATGAGAGCCACGCAAGTCATTCACCCCTGTACTCCCCTCATTGACTACTAGTCAAAAATGTGAAGGTTTGCCTAGGTGATGACTGAGCTAGGGCAAAAAATCCCCAGCTACCCATATTGACAAAAAAAAAGGTTCTTACAAAAGGCCATCAAACCGCCACAAATATAAATATGACACTAATTTTATAAAGTTAATCCACCACTTACACTTGTTGGTTTTAGCACCTCCAGAAACGCTGCCTTCAAAGCACAAATACAAAGATTATAAGTATTGAAGCCAAGCCCTCTGAAGGTGAGCCGTAAAGCCACTTCACGGCACCAACCGCTTTATGGCCTATTCACACGCCATTCACGCACCACACACAAGACTTCCATACCGCCAGCCACGGGCCCAATCAAACAGATCACTTACACTCACATAAACATACTGCAGCCATGCAAGAGCCCATCACATTCATACGCCACAAGACGTAATAAGTTTGACTACATTTTACCACCTGTCAAGTATCCGCCTCCTTCTTCCTGAACATTACCAAACGCATGCCGAGTGAACCTTTACTAATGGCTCCCATGACAGCCACAAGAGGATCAGGAAGACATGTCTTTCATGCGCCTTTAGCGCACTCACTGTGCTAAATCCAACTCCTTCCAGTTTCTGGATGCAATTTGGGGGTGCCCGAGTATGCCCCAAAGCCATTCCTCGAACTGAGCGAGCACATCTACCTTTGAAAATAAGGCAAACATGCTGGAAAATTTCCAAAGCTTTCTAGAGAGAACATCATAAACTATGGAGAATGGTAGAATGTGAAACACGGGTGGTCCATGACAACGTAGCATATGTCCAATTCCCCGTTATGTGCAGTGACTGTAATGCACTTATCATACAGCAAACTGAACATCTACTATGTTCTGAAGGAGGATGAACATGGCAAGCAGCATTGACCCATAAGTATTATAGTAAATTCAATGCGAGTGTGGCAACATGGATTTGAATCCATGGGTGAAGATGAAGTCATGACGAGTATCTGTACTACCTTTACTATCTGCCTTCTACCTATGCAATATTCCTGGGAAAGCCCACCTACCAAAAGCTGTTCTAACCCAATTGTGTGTCTGTCCTCATCAGAGTCCTGACTAATCCTGTCTAATTGTCAAGCGACCCTATACTAATGTCTTTCATCTCTAGCTACTTGAAGCTCGGGAAAATGTTTCTGTCACGCGACATCAATGCTCTCACTGTGCTAAATCCAACTCCTTCCAGTTTGTGAGTGCAAGTTGGGGGGTGTCCCAGTATCCCAGTAAGCCATATCTTGAACTGAGCGAGCATATCTACTTTGAAAATAAGGCAAACATGCTGGGGTATATTGCCTAACTTTCCTAAAGTAATAAGCCAAGCAAATATCCTGTGGGTCTCATTCACTGACACTTTTACTTTGACAGTGTGAAAGCACAATTACTAACTTGCATCATACACAATGTTATTGAGAAAGGGTACAGGAAACAATATCTTGTATGATGATTGATTTCACATCTTAAACTAAAGATGTGAAAACAATCTTCATACAAGATATTGTGTTCTGTATCCCTTTTCAATAACATGGTTATGATACAAGTTAACAATTGAGATTGCACAATTTCAAAACAAGTAGAAATGTTGGTTAATAAGTCCCATTGGATATTTGTTTGACTTAATACGCTTACCACGGTTCTCAATGGCAATCAGGGTGGTCCGGATCACTGACATAACATCGACACTCAAAATATCGATCTACAAAATTATCAACACACAAATATCAATAACATAAATATCGCTATTCTATACTTATTTTAAAAAATACACAAATATCGACACAAAATTATCGACAAACATTAATATCGATATAACTAATATCGATCACAAAAATATCGTAATAACTAAAATCGAAATCATTAAATAAACATACAAAATGACACAAATATTGAAAACAAAAATATAGATCACACTAATATCGCCCAATAAAAAATAATATAAACAATATCACAAACACACAAAACTCATGAAATAAATAAATTTAACACTAAATTCATTTTAATTCAAAAAAATAACTTTAACATATTTAAACTCAACAAATATATTATACTTACACACACTTTATATAAAATAAATATTTTTTAATATACATGAGTGCAAAATAAAATACAAATAATGTACTAATACACTTTTAAATAAACTAAGAATAAAAAAAGTTCAACTGAACATTAATTAGTGTTTCCCATATAAGGAAAAAACTGCCAAATTAATTGAAAACATTAGTAACAACCAATGAAAAATATCTACAACTAAAATAACACAATAAGATTGAAAGCACAATTAAACAAACACTATATAAACAAAAGAAAATGTAACATTATTTTATGCTCCAACCACAAAACCAAGAATAAGGGGAATCTCTGCCGGATTGCTGCTGCAACACTGGACTTCTTCATTGAAAGCTCTGAATACAACTTCAAAAAGTAAGTAAAATATCTATTTAATGTTACAACTGCATAAAATAATCGTAAAGCACTTTTTATAATAACTAAATAATTAATGTATATTTTTTCTTAATTATATCTCCTCTACAGAAACTTCAACACATACTCAACTACCTTCAAACATCATCCAAAAACCACCTTGCCAAAAAAGTAAGTATAAATCTCAATTAAACTATTAAAACAAGTAAAATTCCCAACCCAAAATGCCCACTAACCACACAAACCCCAAAATGAAATAAATGCTGTTATACACATTTATTAACATTTGCATTTTTCTTCTGCAGGAAATCAAAATAAACACTAATGGCAAGCACCAACAGAAACACCTCAGCATCAAAAAAAGATCAACATATTCAAAAATGTAAGTATAATGTTGTATATAAAAACCTGTATTAAAATTAAAACAATTACAATACATTTAATATTTTTTATATACATTTCTCAGAATTCGAAACATCAGAATGACTGAAGGTGCCAAATTCATAACTTCCCAGAAAGGAAATTTTTTAATATGTTATATGGGATATGTCTACACCCAGGAGAAACAGACAGGGGACACAGTTAATTGGAAATGCAGCAAATATTATTCAAATGCATGTTATGGGAGTGCTACAACTAAAGCAATTACTGTGTTACATGTTAGGGAACATAACCACCCCCTTAACATAGCTGAAATAGACGTTAGAGACGCTTTAGACACTCTGAAAGAAGCTAGCACTAGCTCTCAAAGACCTACTACTGAAATATTAAAAGATGTACTACCCAGAGTTCCAGAACATGTAACTGGCCAATTACCCTCTGTCTCAATGTTGAAAAGGCTAATAGCTAGAACACAAAAAGCGACTACTACCACCCCACCCACCCCCAAAACTTTCAGTGAAATACAAATACCACTTGAACTCACTGTAAGTCATAATGAAGAGCAAAAGAATTATTATATATGCAACTCCCACAAACTTATTAAACTACAGAATTGTGAGACATGGATGATGGACGGAACATTTAAAATATGTCGCAAACCATTTTACCAATTATATACAATCCATGGACTGTATCACAATACCAACATCCCCTTTATATATGCCCTGTTACCAAACAAACAAACCACTACCTATGTCGAAATCTTAACAAAAGTAAAGCAAGAAACTAATAATTACTACCCTCAAAAAATTTACATTAAAATCAATGTACATTACAAATGCAATACTAAAAAATGTTAACAAAAATTAGGATTAATATTACCAATGTACTCTATGTTTTTTCTTTACTGTTAACATATTTTTAAACTATAATAAATATTAGAAAATAAATAATATTTATTATTATACATTAAAATAAAATATGTAAACTTACCAATGTGATTTAAAAAAATTTATAATGTTTGCTAAAATTATGAAAAAATGTGTAAGTGTTAAATAATATTTTTCTTTTTCAAAATGTTTTCTTACCTTAATAATTTTATTTATATTTACAACTTAAATATTATTATACAAAATATAATATTATTTATTAAAAAATATGCAAAAAATATAAAAAAGTCATACAATGAGAAAATTGTTAAAAAATGTATGTTATTAAAAATGTACACTGTATCTAATTATATAATGCATATTTACAATGTAAATAAATATTCTATAACTGTTACCAAAAAAATATGGGTGTCATTACGATGGCGGAAGGCCCGCCACCGCCAGCCGTGCGGTGGCGGGCCCTCCGCCATCGGACAGCAATTTCCCCCCGCCACATTACAATGGCGGGGGGAATCGCTTTCCGACCAAGGCGGTCGCAAAGACCGCCCGCCACGCTTCCGCCACAGGCAATCGAACAAATTGCCTGGCGGAGCGGTCAGCATCTGTAAAATGGTGGCGGTGTCTAGCAGGCACCATCTGCCAAATTACAATGCTGGTCGCAGCCAGCCTTTCCGTGGTGGGTAAACCGCCTTTGAAAGGCTGGTGGGGATTGGTTTCGGGGGCCCGTTGCGGGCCCCCCTTGTGTTGGGGGGAGGTTGTGGTGCACTGGGGGGTACCCATGGTACCCCCAACATTTCTCTGCACTACGTGGTAGGCACCGCGTGGTGCCTGCCACGTAGTGCAGGGAAATGCACTACATGCATTTTTGGCATTGCAGCGGGTGCTGCAGCCAGCAGCACTCACCGCAATGGTGAAGATGCAAGATGCGACTGCCATGGTGGCGGTCGCATCGTGATTCTGCATGCGAGACCGCCGCCATACAGGCGGGCGGCCCCAAGCACCCTTTGATGGCGGGCGGACTCAAGTCCGCCCGCCATCGTAATGACCCCCTATGTTATAAAAAATTTATAAAAACCAGTGAACAACTACATCTTTATTTGTAAAACATTTACATATTTACCAAGTTCTACATTATAACATTTTTTACATTGTTTCATGCTGACTATACTTAAAAATTATATGTTTATGTTGAAATATGTACTAAATATGTAATGGATCCAAAAATAGCAAATGTATTATTATTTCTTTTTATGACAATATATATATTAAAAAAAAGTTTAATAAAACAAAATGGATATTATTTATTTGCTTAACTCTTTGAATGAACATAAAAACTTTAATAAAATATAAATACTGTGTTGCATTTAACTTCTATATTAATTGTTGTTTTCTGTATTTACAATCAAATAATTATCTTAATTTATATATCACACATATATTTATTTTTTTAAACTAATAGATAAAATACTATTACCACTTAAACATAGATTTGTATCATTAACATTACTACAAATTAAAGAACTATTATTTTACTATTCCCACTCTTCACTATATCAACTCGGGGAAACAGCAGGACACTAAACATATATAATTTACTATTCCCACTCCAAACTGTACCAACTAAGGGGGTCATTAGGATGGCGGGCGGACTACAGTCCGCCCGCCATCCTAGTGGTAACGGGACCGGCCGCCTGCCATGCGGCAGTCCCGCACCCCTGATTAGGATGCGACCGCCACCCTGGCGGTCGCATTCCACAGTTTAACATTGCAGCGGGTGCTGCTTATAGCAGCACCCGCTGCAATGTCAAGTTGCCATGTTGTGCATTTCCATGCACAACGTGGCAGGCACCGCGCGGTGCCTGCCACCTTGTGCATGGAAATGGAGGGGGGTACCATGGGTACCCCCCAAGTGCACCCTCTATCCCCACCCCCCTAGGGGACCCGCAACGGTCCCCCAAAGCAAATCCCCGCCAGCCTTTCCATGGCGGCATCGCCGCCATAGAAAGGCCTTACACCACACACATCCTAATATGGATGGCGGTGCCTGCTAGGCACCGCCACCTTATTAGTGGCCCAAGTCCGCCCGGCCGGCAATCGGAACGATTGCCGACCGGCGGAAAAGCGGCGGACGCACTTTGCGTCCGCTGCGATACCCCCGACATTATAATATGGCGGGGGTATTACTCGTTACGATGGCGTAACGTTCGCCACCACCGGCTCGGCGGTGGCGAATGTTACATCATCGTAATGACCCCCTAAGGGTGGGTGCTGGACACTAAACATATATAATTTACTATTCCCACTCGAAACTACATTAAGGGCCCGATTCCAATGTCGTTTGGAAGGCCTCCGAATCGGATCTGGCTTTACCGGATCCGATTCGTAGCCCTTGTTCTACGACCGAATCGTACACAAGTCCGAATGACCAAGTACGATGCGAAGATCGCGTAAGCGCCGACCAAATCGTTCCCGGACCCGAACCGCTCCGTACGTCTCGTTTGTAGACGAATCATGCCGCGCAATGGAGCCGATTTCCGACCGAGCGAGTACGATGCACGATTTGGACAGCCACTTCGCCTCGGTCTCAGCGAGATGAAACGGCTGTCGGAAGCGTACTTTGGGGGGCCGTACCAGGCCCCCCTTCACCCGGGGCCCTCCGAATCTATCACGGGGGGTGCCCATAGGTCCCCCCGATCCAAGCATGCACAATGTGGCGGGCTGCCACAGGGTGTACGCTTTTCCCCACCCACCTCTTTTCTGCTATGGGAGCCTATGTACGCGTCTGTACATGGGCTCCCATAGAGTTCAATGGGAGACTGAGCTAACCGAGTCCGTAGGCATACAGCAGCATCGTGCTCGCTCGTTCGGACTCCCGGAGCACGTCTCGCTTGGAAAGCCCTCCAGATCCGAGTCGTACGGAGGGCTATCCTAGCAAGATCGGAATCGGGCCCTAAGTCAGGGAAGGTGCTGGACACTACAAAATATATCATTTACTATTCCCACTCCAAACTACATTAAGTCAGGGAAGGTGCTGGACACTAAACATATATCATTTTCTATTCCCACTCCAAACTACATTAAGTCAGGGAAGATGCTGGACACTAAACATATATAATTTACTATTCCCACTCCAAACTGTATTAAGTCAGGGAAGGCGCTGTACACTAAACATATATAATTTACTATTCCTACTCCAAACTTAAAAAAGTCAGGGAAGACGTTGGATAGTAAACATATATAATTTACTATTAACACTCCAAACTAGAAAAAGTCAGGGAAGGTGCTGGACACTAAACCTGTATAATTTACTATTCCCACTCCAAACTGTATTAAGTCAGGGAAGGCGCTGTACACTAAACATATATAATTTACTATTCCTACTCCAAACTTAAAAAAGTCAGGGAAGACGTTGGATAGTAAACATATATAATTTACTATTAACACTCCAAACTAGAAAAAGTCAGGGAAGGTGCTGGACACTAAACCTGTATAATTTACTATTCCCACTCCAAACTACATTAACTCAGGGGAGGTGCTGGACACTAAACATATATAATTTACTATTCCCACTCCAAAGTGTATCAACTCAGGGCGGGTGCTGGACACTAAACATATATAATTGACTATTCCCACTCCAAACTACATTAACTCAGGAAAGGGGCTGGACACTAAACATATATAATTTACTATTCCCACTCCAAACTACATTAATACAGGGAAGGTACTGTACACTAAACATATATAATTTACTATTCCCACTCCAAACTACATTAAGTCAGGGACGGTGCTGAACACTAAACATATATAATTTACTATTCCCACTCCAAACTACATGAAGTCAAGGAAGGTGCTGGACACTAAACATATATAATTTACTGTTTCCCCTCCAAACTACATTAACTCATGGAAGGTGCTGGACACTAAACATATATAATTTACTATTCCCACTCCAAACTACATTAAGTCAAGGAAGGTGCTGGACACTAAACATATATAATTTACTATTCCCACTACAAACTACATTAACTCAGGGAAGGTGCTGGACACAAAACATATATAAATTACTGTTCCCACTCCAAACTACATTAAGTCAGGAAAGGTGCTGGACACTAAACAAATATAAATTACTATTCCCACTCCAAACTACATTAAGTCAGGGAAGGTGCTTGACACTAAACATATATAATTTACTATTCACACTCCAAACTGTATTAGGTCAGGGAAGGCGCTGGACAATAAACATATATAATTTACTATTCGCACTCCAAACTGTATTAGGTCAGGGAAGGCGCTGGACAATAAACATATATAATTTACTATTTCCACTCCAAACTACATTAACTCAGGGAAGGTGCTGGACACTAAACATATATAAATTTATAATCCAACACCAAACTATATTAACTCAAGAAAAGTATTTAAAAATATCATTTTTAAATATAATATTGCCATAATAAATACATACAAACATATAAATTAATACTCATTATACCTGTTTACATACTCCCATTTACAATAAATTTTCCCCAAAAATATGTTATTTGTAAATAATTTTATATCATAATCCAAACTTTCATTTCAATTTTTTAAAATTATTCTCAAACATTTTCAAGTTTAATTTTTTTATTTAAACATAACTCAACAAAATTATTTATAAATTTCACTAAATATCAAAACATTTGTCTAATTTTTTGTAAACATTTTAAAATTATTTAAAAGATATTGTACTTTTTTTATAATAATTTTAATTATTTATAAAAAACCCCATCATCACCTATAACCCCAACATCACACTCCTAAAATCCAATTTAACTTTACATTTTTTTAGATTATAACACTCCCCCATCCTTATCACCTATAACCACAACATCCCACTCCTAATAAAATTGTTTATTTTTTAAAATATTTTTTAAGTTTTTAAAAAATATTTTGCATTTTCTTTTTAAAACACTCCCCACCCTTATCCCCTATAAACCCAACAGCCCGCTCCTAAAATGTTTTTATATAAAACATATGCAATTTATTAAAAACTATTAATACATTTAAAATTATATACTATATTAAAAAATTCACATTTACAAAATCAATATTTTTAATAATATTTTAAAATCGATATTTTTAACAACAATATTTTATTCAACACAACAAATTGATATTCTTGACATCGATATTATATATGATATTTTTGACTTTCGACATTTAAAACTCGATATTATTGCACAACGATATTTAAAAGTCGATATGTTGTCTACTTACCGGGTGGTCCTTGTGTAGTTTACATAAGTTCTCTAACAAGCACTTCAAAATCCACTCAAGCCTTTAACATTTTGCCAAACAGGGTACTCTGTGAAACGTGGCGCATGTTCTGTCCACCAGTATGTGCAGTGTGGGGACTATAATGCACTTGTCAATTGGCGAACAGAACAACTACCACGTTCTGAAAGCAGATAAAGGTGTTGAGAAGTCCATGATTTCTTGAAGTAGAGGAACACATTTTCTGGGACTGCTTGCCTAGCGAAGGAGTGACCCACAGATAGTAGGTTTCCATTCACACCAATTGAAAGGTTTACCTATTGGAAGCTCCACCTCAGTCAATTTCCCTGTACTTTGCTTTAGTATGATACAACATAAAGCAAGTCGGAAAACAGAAGGTGGGCTTACTTGGGCACTGGGTACAGTAAACACGATTTTTTACAAAAGGATGGGGACAATGGGCTTTTGGAAAGGTCCAACGTACGTTGCCCTAGATAATCAATAAAGAAGAAGTACGTGGTTCCTCGGTGAATACAGAGTATTTATAGCAGGTCGTGAAAGGAATGGGATTCTTCCTTTTGGAACTGGTGCCCTCACACACCCAGCAAGCTAGGTGTCATGCTTCATCATCTGGGCCTGCTCCTCATCGGGTCGGCGCTGCAATACCCGACGGGCACCCAAAAAGGGGCTCTTTATCGGAGATCTTTTGTTCCTTGCCGGTGGGTGCCGTGGGTGTAAGAGCACCTTACACCCACAGCCCCTTTTTTGGGTGCCCGTCGGGTATTGCAGCGCCGACCCGACGAGGAGCAGGCCCAGATATGAAGCATGACACCTAGCCTTACACCACACACATCCTAATATGGATGGCGGTGCCTGCTAGGCACCGCCACCTTATTAGTGGCCCAAGTCCGCCCGGCCGGCAATCGGAACGATTGCCGACCGGCGGAAAAGCGGCGGACGCACTTTGCGTCCGCTGTGATACCCCCGACATTATAATATGGCGGGGGTATTACTCGTTACGATGGCGTAACGGTCGCCACCACCGGCTCGGCGGTGGTGAATGTTACACCATCGTAATGACCCCCTAAGGGTGGGTGCTGGACACTAAACATATATAATTTACTATTCCCACTCGAAACTACATTAAGGGCCCGATTCCAATGTCGTTTGGAAGGCCTCCGAATCGGATCTGGCTTTACCGGATCCGATTCGTAGCCCTTGTTTACGACCGAATCGTACACAAGTCCGAATGACCAAGTACGATGCGAAGATCGCGTAAGCGCCGACCAAATCGTTCCCGGACCCGAACCGCTCCGTACGTCTCGTTTGTAGACGAATCATGCCGCGCAATGGAGCCGATTTCCGACCGAGCGAGTACGATGCACGATTTGGACAGCCACTTCGCCTCGGTCTCAGCGAGATGAAACGGCTGTCGGAAGCGTACTTTGGGGGGCCGTACCAGGCCCCCCTTCACTCGGGGCCCTCCGAATCTATCACGGGGGTGCCCATAGGTCCCCCCGATCCAAGCATGCACAGTGTGGCGGGCTGCCACAGGGTGTACGCTTTTCCCCACCCACCTCTTTTCTGCTATGGGAGCCTATGTACGCGTCTGTACATGGGCTCCCATAGAGTTCAATGGGAGACTGAGCTAACCGAGTCCGTAGGCATACAGCAGCATCGTGCTCGCTCGTTCGGACTCCCGGAGCACGTCTCGCTTGGAAAGCCCTCCAGATCCGAGTCGTACGGAGGGCTTTCCTAGCAAGATCGGAATCGGGCCCTAAGTCAGGGAAGGTGCTGGACACTACAAAATATATAATTTACTATTCCCACTCCAAACTACATTAAGTCAGGGAAGGTGCTGGACACTAAACATATATCATTTTCTATTCCCACTCCAAACTACATTAAGTCAGGGAAGATGCTGGACACTAAACATATATAATTTACTATTCCCACTCCAAACTGTATTAAGTCAGGGAAGGCGCTGTACACTAAACATATATAATTTACTATTCCTACTCCAAACTTAAAAAAGTCAGGGAAGACGTTGGATAGTAAACATATATAATTTACTATTAACACTCCAAACTAGAAAAAGTCAGGGAAGGCGCTGTACACTAAACATATATAATTTACTATTCCTACTCCAAACTTAAAAAAGTCAGGGAAGACGTTGGATAGTAAACATATATAATTTACTATTAATACTCCAAACTAGAAAAAGTCAGGGAAGGTGCTGGACACTAAGGGGCCGATTCCGATCTCGGCCGGTAGGGCTCCGAATCGGATTTGGCTTTACCGGATCCGATTCGGAGCCCTGTTTCCCGACCGAACCGTACGCGGGTCCGGCCGAGCGAGTACGATGCGAAATCGCCGACCGACTCGTCCGGGCGTCCCGACCGCTCCGACCGACTCGCTCCCGGCTCGAACCGCTCCGACCGACTTCGCTCGGACTCGACTCGCACCGCGCAATGGAGACGTTTCCCGGCCGGGTAAGTACGATGCGCGCCGCGAGCAGATCCGACCGAGCCGCGCACTCCGGCTCGTAAGAGCTGTCGGAGCCGTACTTGGGGGTCCGTGTCGGACCCCCTGTACGCGTAGCAGCGCGAGTCGCACACAGGGGGACCCATGGGTCCCCCTACCTGTGCGTGTACGGCGCGAACCGCTTCGCCGCGTACCCGCTGTAGGGGGCGCCCTTGTCCGACTCGCACCCATTGAGTCAATGGGAGCCCGCGTACGCGTTGTACGACCGGCTCCCATTGACATCAATGGGAGTCCGACCGACTCGAGTCCGATAACATACGGACGCATCGTACTCGTTCGGTCGGACTGCACGGGTCCGATTCGGTCGGAAATCTCTCCGGATCCGGCTCGGTCGGAGAAATTTCCGGCCCGAATCGGAATCGACCCCTAAACCTGTATAATTTACTATTCCCACTCCAAACTACATTAACTCAGGGGAGGTGCTGGACACTAAACATATATAATTTACTATTCCCACTCCAAAGTGTATCAACTCAGGGCGGGTGCTGGACACTAAACATATATAATTGACTATTCCCACTCCAAACTACATTAACTCAGGAAAGGGGCTGGACACTAAACATATATAATTTACTATTCCCACTCCAAACTACATTAACACAGGGAAGGTACTGTACACTAAACATATATAATTTACTATTCCCACTCCAAACTACATTAAGTCAGGGGACGGTGCTGAACACTAAACATATATAATTTACTATTCCCACTCCAAACTACATGAAGTCAAGGAAGGTGCTGGACACTAAACATATATAATTTACTGTTTCCCCTCCAAACTACATTAACTCATGGAAGGTGCTGGACACTAAACATATATAATTTACTATTCCCACTCCAAACTACATTAAGTCAAGGAAGGTGCTGGACACTAAACATATATAATTTACTATTCCCACTACAAACTACATTAACTCAGGGAAGGTGCTGGACACCAAACATATATAAATTACTGTTCCCACTCCAAACTACATTAAGTCAGGAAAGGTGCTGGACACTAAACAAATATAAATTACTATTCCCACTCCAAACTACATTAAGTCAGGGACGGTGCTTGACACTAAACATATATAATTTACTATTCACACTCCAAACTGTATTAGGTCAGGGAAGGCGCTGGACAATAAACATATATAATTTACTATTCGCACTCCAAACTGTATTAGGTCAGGGAAGGCGCTGGACAATAAACATATATAATTTACTATTTCCACTCCAAACTACATTAACTCAGGGAAGGTGCTGGACACTAAACATATATAAATTTATAATCCAACACCAAACTATATTAACTCAAGAAAAGTATTTAAAAATATCATTTTTAAATATAATATTACCATAATAAATACATACAAACATATAAATTAATACTCATTATACCTGTTTACATACTCCCATTTACAATAAATTTTCCCCAAAAATATGTTATTTGTAAATAATTTTATATCATAATCCAAACTTTCATTTCAATTTTTTAAAATTATTCTCAAAAATTTTCAAGTTTAATTTTTTTTATTTAAACATAACAACAAAATTATTTATAAATTTCACTAAATATCAAAACATTTGTCTAATTTTTTGTAAACATTTTAAAATTATTTAAAAGATATTGTACTTTTTTTTATAATAATTTTAATTATTTATAAAAAACCCCATCATCACCTATAACCCCAACATCACACTCCTAAAATCCAATCTAACTTTACATTTTTTTAGATTATAACACTCCCCCATCCTTATCACCTATAACCACAACATCCCACTCCTAATAAAATTGTTTATTTTTTAAAATATTTTTTAAGTTTTTAAAAATATTTTGCATTTTCTTTAAAACACTCCCCACCCTTATCCCCTATAAACCCAACAGCCCGCTCCTAAAATGTTTTTATATAAAACATATGCAATTTATTAAAAACTATTAATACATTTAAAATTATATACTATATTAAAAAATTCACATTTACAAAATCAATATTTTTTAATAATATTTTAAAAATCGATATTTTTAACAACAATATTTTATTCAACACAACAAATTGATATTCTTGACATCGATATTATATATGATATTTTTGACTTTCGACATTTAAAACTCGATATTATTGCACAACGATATTTAAAAGTCGATATGTTGTCTACTTACCGGGTGGTCCTTGTGTAGTTTACATAAGTTCTCTAACAAGCACTTCAAAATCCACTCAAGCCTTTAACATTTTGCCAAACAGGGTACTCTGTGAAACGTGGCGCATGTTCTGTCCACCAGTATGTGCAGTGTGGGGACTATAGTGCACTTGTCAATTGGCGAACAGAACAACTACCACGTTCTGAAAGCAGATAAAGGTGTTGAGAAGTCCATGATTTCTTGAAGTAGAGGAACACATTTTCTGGGACTGCTTGCCCTAGCGAAGGAGTGACCCACAGACAGTAGGTTTCCATTCACACCAATTGAAAGGTTTACCTATTGGAAGCTCCACCTCAGTCAATTTCCCTGTACTTTGCTTTAGTATGATACAACATAAAGCAAGTCGGAAAACAGAAGGTGGGCTTACTTGGGCACTGGGTACAGTAAACACGATTTTTTACAAAAGGATGGGGACAATGGGCTTTTGGAAAGGTCCAACGTACATGCCCTAGATAATCAATAAAGAAGAAGTACGTGGTTCCTCGGTGAATACAGAGTATTTATAGCAGGTCGTGAAAGGAATGGGATTCTTCCTTTTGGAACTGGTGCCCTCACACACCCAGCAAGCTAGATGTCATGCTTCATCATCTGGGCCTGCTCCTCATCGGGTCGGCGCTGCAATACCCGACGGGCACCCAAAAAAGGGGCTCTTTATCGCAGATCTTTTGTTCCTTGCCGGTGGGTGCCGTGGGTGTAAGGGCCCTTACACCCACAGCCCCTTTTTTGGGTGCCCGTCGGGTATTGCAGCGCCGACCCGACGAGGAGCAGGCCCAGATGATGAAGCATGACACCTAGCTTGCTGGGTGTGTGAGGGCACCAGTTCCGAAAGGAAGAATCCCCTTCCTTTCACGACCTGCTATAAATACTCTGTATTCACCGAGGAACCACGTACTTCTTCTTTATTGATACAGTAAACACGAGTCTCCTGCCTCTTTTCCTGCATCGAGCACACTTTACAACGACGACATGGTCGCTCTTTTTTGGGTGTTGCAGGAATTTTATCAGCAAAGTGTCGCTCCTGCAGCCTTGCCACGTCCTCCAGAACACATGAAGTGGAGGCTGCTGCTTACGTAGCAGTGAGACTTTCAATCACAGACAACTGAAAGTCAAGGAAAGATATGAGTCTTCCTGTGGTGGTCTGACAATGAAAAACATACACATTGGGGCCGATTCCGATCTCGGTCGGAGGCGC
The DNA here is from genome assembly GCA_963921515.1 of Calotriton arnoldi. Lineage (NCBI taxonomy): Eukaryota > Metazoa > Chordata > Amphibia > Caudata > Salamandridae > Calotriton > Calotriton arnoldi. Next base: position 488,151 of record CAWUFW010001273.1, read on the forward strand.
ACCCAATACCATTCGGTCGGGAAAAAAGCCATGCGAAAGCCTGTTTCCCGACCGATCCGTACAGCACACCGAACGAGCAAGTACGATGCGCACAACAGCAAAAAATCCGGCCGAGCCGTACTCAGCCAAACCAGGTCCTGTTCTCCGACCAGGCGAATCCGGAAACGCCGAATCGAGTCGCACGGAAGGGAAAATGCAGCCCCGTCCGGCCGGACAAGTACGATGCGCTTCCCGTACGCGCCGAACCCGTCGCTACGCACGGCACGTTAAAGCATCCGGGAGAGGCGCACATAAGCTCCGGTTCGCGCCACAACACGATCCACGGCTACGAGGCGAACACGGCACCGACGAGGACGACGCGAAGCGGCGAGGACGAGGCGAAGCGACGAGGACGACGCGAAGCAACGAGAAGGACGAGCGACCACGAACCAACCATGAATCCCTTCGTCCCGATCATACCAATATTCTACATCTACTACCGGAACAGGCACGGACGCGTACGGCGCAGAAGGTAAGCCAGACACCAATCACAAAACACATACAACACGTACACGACACATCACACACATACACGGGGATGCTGAATATACTTACACCAGCAACAGCAGCACCATAGGGGCGGGATGCCCATCACCAATGCCACATATGCACACAGGGGCCTGAATGCGCACCACCACCCTTACCCAGGGGGGGCTGGATACCTACCACTACTACCACCCTCACCCAGGGGGGGCTGGATGCCTACCACTACTACCACCCTTAGCCAGGGGGGGCTGGATGCCTACCACTACTACCACCCTCACCCAGGGGGGGCTGGATGCCTACCACTACTACCACCCTTAGCCAGGGGGGGCTGGATGCCTACCACTACTACCACCCTTAGCCAGGGGGGGCTGGATGCCTACCACTACTACCACCCTTAGCCAGGGGGGGCTGGATGCCTACCACTACTACCACCCTTAGCCAGGGGGGGCTGGATGCCTACCACTACTACCACCCTCACCCAGGGGGGGGCTGGATGCCTACCACTACTACCACCCTTAGCCAGGGGGGGCTGGATGCCTACCACTACTACCACCCTCACCCAGGGGGGGCTGGATGCCTACCACTACTACCACCCTTAGCCAGGGGGGGCTGGATGCCTACCACTACTACCACCCTCACCCAGGGGGGGCTGGATGCCTACCACTACTACCACCCTTAGCCAGGGGGGCTGGATGCCTACCACTACTACCACCCTTAGCCAGGGGGGGCTGGATGCCTACCACTACTACCACCCTTAGCCAGGGGGGCTGGATGCCTACCACTACTACCACCCTTAGCCAGGGGGGCTGGATGCCTACCACTACTACCACCCTCACCCAGGGGGGCTGGATGCCTACCACTACTACCACCCTTAGCCAGGGGGCTGGATGCCTACCACTACTACCACCCTTAGCCAGGGGGCTGGATGCCTACCACTACTACCACCCTTAGCCAGGGGGGCTGGATGCCTACCACTACTACCACCCTCACCCAGGGGGGCTGGATGCCTACCACTACTACCACCCTTAGCCAGGGGGCTGGATGCCTACCACTACTACCACCCTTAGCCAGGGGGCTGGATGCCTACCACTACTACCACCCTTAGCCAGGGGGGCAGGATGCCTACCACTACTACCACCCACACCCAGGGGGGCTGGATGCCTACCACTACTACCACCCTCACCCAGGGGGGCTGGATGCCTACCACTACTACCACCCTTAGCCAAGGGGGGCTGGATGCCTACCACTACTACCACCCTTAGCCAGGGGGGCTTGATGCCCACCACTACTACCACCCACACCCAGGGGGGGCTGGATGCCTACCACTACTACCACCCACACCCAGGGGGGGCTGGATGCCTACCACTACTACCACCCTCACCCAGGGGGGGCTGGATGCCTACCACTACTACCACCCTTAGCCAAGGGGGGCTGGAGCCCTACCACTACTACCACCCTTAGCCAGGGGGGGCTGGATGCCTACCACTACTACCACCCTTAGCCAAGGGGGGCTGGATGCCTACCACTACTACCACCCTTAGCCAAGGGGGGCTGGATGCCTACCACTACTACCACCCTTAGCCAGGGGGGGCTGGATGCCCACCACTACTACCACCCACACCCAGGGGGGCTGGATGCCTACCACTACTACCACCCACACCCAGGGGGCTGGATGCCTACCACTACTACCACCCTCACCCAGGGGGGCTGGATGCCTACCACTACTACCACCCTTAGCCAAGGGGGCTGGATGCCTACCACTACTACCACCCTTAGCCAGGGGGGCTGGATGCCTACCACTACTACCAACCACACCCAGGGGGGCTGGATGCCTACCACTACTACCACCCACACCCAGGGGGCTGGATGCCTACCACTACTACCACCCTTAGCCAGGGGGGCTGGATGCCTACCACTACTACCACCCTTAGCCAGGGGGGCTGGATGCCTACCACTACTACCACCCACACCCAGGGGGGCTGGATGCCTACCACTACTACCACCCACACCCAGGGGGGCTGGATGCCTACCACTACTACCACCCCCACTCATAGGATGGACAATGCATGACACAACAAGCACACCACAACCTAGGGAATGCAAGATAAAGACATCCCCCCACCACCATGACAAGCGTGTGTAGGCTGTGTCAAATGCCTACAACACCGAACATGACTTTGAACATACAATGTGACCCCCTAGCACATGTGCCACACATATATGTGTGTGGCACCCACAATGCAAGCAGCCCATGACCATTGTGGCAATGGGGCCTGAACCCCCATCATCACAGTGACCAAAAGGTAAGTGTGGGGTCCATAGCCGAAGCACATTTTGACCATTGTGGCAATGGGGTCTAAACCCCCATCATCACAGTGACCAAAAGGCAAGTGTGGGGTCCATAGCTGAAGCACATTTTGACCATTGTGGCAATGGGGTCTAAACCCCCATCATCACAGTGACCAAAAGGCAAGTGTGGGGTCCATAGCTGAAGCACATTTTGACCATTGTGGCAATGGGGTCTAAACCCCCATCATCACAGTGACCAAAAGGCAAGTGTGGGGTCCATAGCTGAAGCACATTTTGACCATTGTGGCAATGGGGTCTACACCCCCATCATCACAGTGACCAAAAGGTAAGTGTTGACAAAGAAAGAGCTGCAACTGCCAAACTGCATGGATCATTCCTGGTCACAGAACCAAAAACTCATCTGTGGCAAAGTAGTGTATGTGTCCCATTGCAACATAAATTGGGGGAGCCAAATACTGCAGTGCAAATGAGACATTCCTTTGGCCATGTGCAGACAAACAACACCCATGGGGGCTGAGACCGTCAACAGTCATCAATGACACAATGACAGAAGTGACCATCAGAATGCAGAACCACATATTTGCACCAATGGGCACACAAATGCAGATATCCTGTGGAGACAGCAGATGTGAGGTGAACAGATACCATACCATGGCAGCAATGGGACACACAAACCATGATCACTGTGCTGACCGATGACCTAGGAGTCCCAGGGACAGCAGGGGAAACACACCAAACAACATACAGCCAATGGCACACCCAAGATATGCCAATGCAGTGGTGCAGATGCACAAACACAAACAGGCAGACCAACACTGTCATCATACACAGCAGGTGAGGGGTGGGGGTGCCAGTGTCCCCAGGCAACCACACAACACATGAGGAGAGCTGAATACCAATCATACAGATGTGCATACACTGCCACACTAAGGTAACTCATGGATCCAAATCCCCTATGTGGGCAAGCAGGCATTGTCAGATGAGAGGGAGCACAAAACACACATGTCACACAGGCACGTAGGAACAACAACTGACACAGCAAGACACAGACACACCACAGCACCACCCCCAGGGCCCCCACAATGTGGTGACCCTGGGCTGAATAAAAATCCCACTGTGATGACAAAGCTAAATGTCGTTCACACTGTGAACCACAGTCAGGTGTCCTGAGCAACAAACTACCATCACACCTACACAAGCACAAATCAATCAGCATGGCCAGTAAGCCAAGGCCAACATGGAGGCAGGGGACTAGCTGGGCAACAACTCCCATCTGCACACACTCAAGACCACACCCCTCGACCTCTAACAATGTGCAGCAGTGAAGTACACATGCACTGGTGACATTGCACATGCACCCATGACTATTCCAGGGTGGTGGGTGGGAACCAAGGTGCAGAAACACATCACACATGGCCACTCAACAAGACTCCTGAATGTCTGACACACTGCACACTACGCTGTACATGGACATGACGGCGATACCACACCAACCAATGGGATCCCAGCCACAGTCACACACCAATGAAGAAGCCAAGGTCACCCACAAAGAACACACATAGACAACAACCAACATTGCAGCCCGGACCCTGAGGAGTGCCAGCAGTCACACACACAACGTGTCACAATCACTGAAAGATAACACGAACTGAAAATCACATGACAGGGGCAAACAACAAGTGCCAAGGGGAAACCTGACTGTGACCCATCTGCGTCTGCACACAAACTCAGCCCTGACAGCAAACACACCTATGGGTGACACCCTGATGACCAGTAATGTGCCATGCACCCACATCACAGAGAACACAGGGAGAAGACTTTGGGGGAACATAGCTCAAGTCAGCAAGCATCACAAACAGGTACAACACTAGGGATCACAGCATGCGCAGATAAATGGAAGTGAACACACAGACATGCACATACAACACACACCTTGGGCGCAGGCAATGTCACACGTGTACACACTGCCATGAGGGGACTCCACTCCTGTGTGAGGAAAGCTGTGCCATATGTTGCCTCAGTAGGGCCCCATCATGTCAGCTGAGCACTTGGTCACACAATCAACAATTAGCACCAAATGAGGGCTCCCATCACATCAGCCTGGTCATGGATGTGCCAACGGAATCATCAGCACAGATCCAACACACTTGTATAGCAATGTTGCACTGACTACACGGATGAGTCCTTCCCCATTGATGCCCAAACCTGCATGTCCAGTGGAGATGGCAACACGGTCAGGGAAGTAGACAAATGCAACGATGGCAGGCACAACAGATGTGCAGGGGTGGAAGCCACAGATATGAAATTGCTAATGTAAGTAGGAAACCCATTGCCAAATACTGAACACATGACACCCTCAGATGCTGCTATTGATGACATGGATACACCACATGATAGGACACATTCCCCCTGGACCACATGGGTTCCTGCACAGTAACACTTCATAATCATGAGACCAGATATCACCATCACTGCAGCAAGGGCATGGTTAGCAGCACCAACAACATGTACATCTGAAGCATGAGCACTAGAGAAAAGAAAGTTGCTTTATTCAGCATATGTGTTGATTGAAAACGACGTCCAGAAAAAATAGAGCAAAGGCCAATGGCCAGTCCATTGTCAAAGTTCAAACAGGGTGACACTGGCAGATGTCACCCTACGCATGCCTGCACAAAACCAGGGACAATCCACTAGGAGGGGCAACCGGGGGGCAGGCCAGGCACCGCAGGGACAGGATCAGGGCTCACCAGGGGAGTCAGGGAAGGGGTGGTGGGTGCTGGAGAGCCACTGACAACTGCAGTGGAGGTGTCTGACATGGTGTGTGCCGGCACAACTGGGGGGCATGACTCAGATGTCGTGGGTGCCGGCACAACTGCAGTGGACCCTGCAGATGGAGTGGACAGGTCCGCCACTGCAGTGCCCAAGTCAGACAGGGCGGTAGTGGACTCCACTGCAGTGCCTACCTCCAGGGGAGGAGAATGGGGAACAGGCAAGGTGGGTTGGACAGAGGGGGAGGACACCCTCACCACATCAGTGGCACAGACAAGCGCAGCGGGGGTGTGGTGCTGGGAGAGCAAGTGGCAGGGGGAGAAGGCCTGATCCTCTTGGGGATGGTATATCTGTGGGTGGGGGAACCTGGGGCAGGGTGTGGTGGGGGCACCTGTGCAGTGGGGGCCTGAGGGATGGAGGACGGAGACCTTGTGCCTGAGCTGCAGGGCGGTGGCGGGGTCTTGCTCTTAGGACTCCGGGGGGACTTGCGGGTGGGGGCCTCAGTCCGTCTGCGCCTGGGGGAGGGTGTCCGGGGGCGAGGGGCACTCTGCTCCGTGTGGGTGGGCTTCCTCTTCCCCCGGGATGCTGGAGCAGCTTCATCGGTGGGGAAGAGGCCGAGGTCACAGAGGAAGAGCTGCTGTGACTTTGGGGTTGCAGGTGAGGCAAGGGAGGGTGCTTTGGAGGGAGAGGGAACTGAGGACTGCGCAGTGCATGTGGATGCGTGTGTGTGTTCCAGGGCCCCATCCCCTGTGAGTCTGGCTTCAGTCCCCTGAATGTGCGTGCGTGTGCGTTTTGTCATTGGCGTGTGTGTCAGTGTGCTGGATGTGTGTGTGCTGGTGTGTGCCTGTGCCGGTGTGTGTGTGCTTGGGACGGGTAAGGTGCTGGGGAGTGTGGATGGAGCAGAGGCAGGAGGGGTGAGGGACCGTTTGAGGAGGGACACTGCTGCCGTCAGGGAGGAGTCCATGGACCTATTGCCCCTCTGTAGGTCAGACATGCCCGATGAGATGCCCTCCATGAACGACACCAGCTGAGTCAACAGCGCGGTGTGCGCATGGAGGACACTCAGCATGGCTGTCTGCCCTACATGGAGCTGGCGAAGGAGGTACACAGACTCCTCACTCAGGGCAGCAGGGGACACAGGGGCAGGGGGTGCGGTGCCTGGCCCAAAGGAGACACGCTCCCGGACATGGGAGCCTCCACGGACCTGGGGAATGGGAGCCGATGGGAGGGCGGTGGTGGTGCTGGTGGTGGCGGGGACAGCAACACTAGCTGGGGTGTGGTGGCTGCTGACACCCGCCTCCACAAGGGAGTCATCCTCCGAGTTGCTCTGGTCCTCAGCTGAGGTGGATGCTGCTGAGGACTCCTCGGTGTGGCTCCCCTCGCCCTCCGTGCCACTGGGTCCCTCCGACCACTCCTCGGCTGCTGACCCAGTCTGGCTCTCTGGCTCCTCCTGGTCCGTGGAGCTGTCCCCTTCCGTGGCCGTGGATGTATCTGCAAACAATGGGGATACAGACAATCATCAGTCACCTGCACATAACGCACACACCACTGTGAGCACAGCACATCACAGAGCAAGCCCTGGCATCATTAGTTGTACATTGCTAAAAGTGCCCTAATTGAACAGGAGAAGTCAATTGTCAGTCTGATGCCAAGCATGGCACTCACATCCCACATGGCCTTGCACCCATCTGTCTGGTGTCTGTTGGATTGCAACACCCCAGTGTTGACACATGCACCAAGTACACAGTAGTTGGACAGTGCAGAGGACACGGTGTGGCATGTGGACATGCACACATCACAGCTCTTGCCACTGAGTCAGTACAGGTTTCCGGATGAAAGGGATGCCCAGAGTCAAATAGGAAATGCATGTGATGCATACCAGCGACAGACACCATGATGCACCCATGTCCTGATAGCCAGCGCCACTAAGGTGTGCATGTAGCACATGTCACTCCCCTGCAGGCTCACCAATCAGTAGACACATGCCATGGCGGAGGCATGACTGCAAAGTCATACATCACTGTCTCAGTGATGTATGACTTTGCAGCCAGACAACAACACTCTGCACTGTGTCACAATAGTAGGTCATGGGGAATGCAAGTCCTGGAGCTGCACAAGTGCACATGTACATCCCCCCACAACACATCCTCTTAACCCTCATCTGTCCAGGTCATACCTATTGGACATATGGTAGACCTGTGACACTACCCTCTGAACCTGAGCCCCTCACACTCTGCTGTGCATGGGGAACAGCTGCCTGAACTTCACATTCACATGCCCCAGTCTGCATGGGCAGCTGATCAGACACCTATGTGTCACACAAGTATCGTCTCCTATGGTCACATCTCCAGTGGCATGCTGAGCCCCTACCAAGAAACTCCACAGCAGTCCTGGCGACTAATCCACAGCACACTGACACAGAGGCAGACACCTGAGGGGTCAAATCACTGCGCACAATGTGTCAGCTGATACACGGGAGTGGGAGTACAGAGTGTATTGTATGGCCTGGAGTAGGCATGACTGTCCAGCCCCACATGAATGAGGGATGAGCCCTGGACTGTAGGCAGCTGGCTAAGTATGTGTGACACACGTCATATACATACTCCTGGGGCCCAAACATTGTTCCCACCCGCAGCATGGGTGTGTGCCAGATACCCCAGCCACATGTGGTGGATCAGCTCAGCAATTGGACCACAGATCAAAGTAACACGCTGAATACATGTCAGAATACAGGCATTGTGTAAGCAATGGACCCACCCATGATGCCCACCACAGAGTCAGGGAAACAGATGCTGTCTCCCACCTTGAGTCAAGCAAACTGCAAGGACACAGTCCTAAGTGACAGAATTCCCTGCATGTAAGGGCCACACCTGGGTATCAGATGAGGAGTGGGCAGTGCACAATAGAGGGACATGGCTCCTGGACAACATGACTGCTGTACTGTGGCAGTTTAACCAGGCCCGAGGAGGGCACATAGCATGTTAGACAGAGTTCACAGTGCAGTCTTTGACTCACCCCCTCCTTGCTGCTCTCTGGCCTTCAGCTGCCCATCCAGGTCTGGAAAGACCACCGCCAGGATCCTGAGCATGTGGGGGGTCAGGGTCCGTGTTCCGCCCCTCCTGCGAGGAGGCGACAGCTTCAGCTGGACCCGTGCAATCCTCCGGGTCCAGCCCCGAAGGTCCTGCCACCTCTTTTGGCAGTTGCGGATCCGGCGCTTGTAGACCCCCACGGACCGGACAGCCCGGACGATGTCCTTCCATATCTCCTGCTTCCGATGGGCAGAAGCCTGTCAGGATGACAAAGTGATAAGGCCATTACTACACATGCAACATATCCGTGCATGACACAGTTGCATATACATGTCGCAATCACAGGGGCACATGGTGTACACAGGCAGTGCACGGCTGCCCATGGACAGTTTTCCAGAAGTCACTACATGGTATCATTGCATGGGGAGTAAAACCCTGTTCAGAAGCACTGTCACTGCACCATACCTGTCCAGTGCAAGTCACTACACACTATGGGGGGTGACAACTACTCAGTGAGCCTGCTAGCCAGTGGCGTGCAGACTCTCAGCCTTGCTAGTCAGACAAAATGCACATTCAGAAAGGCAGTGCACAGGACACTCACCTGCTCCCCTGGTGTCCCATACAGCTTGCTGTACTGTGGAAGTAGGCTGTCCAGCAGGGCCTGGTTCTCCTCAAGGCTGAAGGCTGGGGCTCTCTCCACAGTACGTGCCATTGCAGGGTCCAGAGGGGCAGAGACAGCAGCAGTGCAGTGGCAGATGTCGTCCTGGAGCATGTAGTGCAGGCAAGTGGGCTCTCAGGGGAACAGCCAGCAATATATATGTGCTGGAGAGGCAGATCCTGTCCCTTGTGTCCAAAGTGATAGGTCCAAGTCGTTTGCATCTTCTGAATCTGGCCAATCCATGGAATAGCAGCACCAAAACACGCCCACAGCATCCTTCAAATCTTCAACTTCATGACATACATGATTTTGCAACATTGTTGTGGGTGACCAACTGAATTCCCAGCAACCGACTCGTTCGAAATTCGAAAACGCGTCCGTTGCCAGGCAAGCCCATTGTCAATGGGTGCGCACCGATCGGTCCATTGCGGTACAACGCGTACAGGGGTACAACGCGTACCCGCACACATTGAAGGCAATGGGCCGGCCGGAGGCACCGATCGGTCCATTGCGGTACAACGCGCACAGGGGTACAACGCGTACCCGCACACATTGAAGGCAATGGGCCGGCCGGAGGCACCGATCGGTCCATTGCGGTACAACGCGCACAGGGGTACAAGGCGTACCCGCACACATTGAAGGCAATGGGCCGGCCGGAGGCACCGATCGGTCCATTGCGGTACAACGCGCACAGGGGTACAAGGCGTACCCGCACACATTGAAGGCAATGGGCCGGCCGGAGGCACCGATCGGTCCATTGCGGTACAACGCGCACAGGGGTACAACGCGTACCCGCACACATTGAAGGCAATGGGCCGGCCGGAGGCACCGATCGGTCCATTGCGGTACAACGCGCACAGGGGTACAAGGCGTACCCGCACACATTGAAGGCAATGGGCCGGCCGGAGGCACCGATCGGTCCATTGCGGTACAACGCGCACAGGGGTACAAGGCGTACCCGCACACATTGAAGGCAATGGGCCGGCCGGAGGCACCGATCGGTCCATTGCGGTACAACGCGCACAGGGGTACAACGCGTACCCGCACACATTGAAGGCAATGGGCCGGCCGGAGGCACCGATCGGTCCATTGCGGTACAACGCATCACTGTACATGTGACTGGCATAGGTCAGCATGCCTGTCTCAGATGGACATATGCCAGCCACAGATAGCTCCCAGGGAGTGAGGGGCACACCTACATCACGACAGCCTGTCCAAACCTTATCATAAGGCATGTAAGGCTGCATTTCCTATTGTGTGTATGTTGGTGTACATGTTGTCCTGTGGGTGTCACCTGTGGGCAGCCACCCCCAGGCTGTGCACGTGTTCATGGGGACAGGATCCTGGGTGTTACGTGTACGTGACCACTGTGATGTGCAACTGTTCATATCTGTGCATGTGTCATGGTCACATTTCACAGTGGTGTTTGTGTATGTCATGTCACATACCCCGTGAGTCCCATGTGGGACGGTATGTTTGAGCCAGGGTGTCCCAGTGGCACAATAGTGATGGCCCTCCACAGTCTTTGTGCATGTAGTGTTTACAATGTCTCTGATTTCATGTGCACAATGGGAGACAGTCTCCACATCCACGTTGTGTGTGCATGGACTCTGATGTTGTGCGTGTGTGTCACAGACGTCCATGTCTGTCCTGCCATGGCAAGTGTGGCCACTACCTGTGGGGGTCATGTTTGTTTTGCTGTGGTGTACACATGATACTCCAGGTGATGCCAGTGTCCATGTGGCATTACAGGGTCCCTGGGAATGTACCTGTCGTTGAGCTGTGGTGCCTGGGGCACATCTGTCCTCACATGTCACTGTGGGGGGTGACTGTGACACGGCATCATGATATCCAATGGGCCAACCTGGGACAAATTGATGCCACCTGTAGGACCGTGTTGACAGATGTTGGCCATGTATGTACCATACATGTCCTTCCGGTACTGCACACTTCATGTAGTTGTGCCTCATGATGATGTATGTTGGGATCTTGAGTGTGTTCAATGCCGCATATGTGGGGTGACTGACGATCTTGCTTACTTCTCCTCTGCACTGCAGGGCTCCTGCTGTCCATCGGCCATTCCCAGACCTGGCAACGATGGTGGAACGGGACAGCATCCGACGGTACCGCTTCACCAGGCAGCTGATTGAGGATTTGGCAGTGCAGTTGTCCCCACATTTGCAGCCTGGCCGGCCGTATCCTACAGCGCTGACCCCCAAGGTGAAGGTGATGGCAGCCCTACACTTCTTTGCCACCGGTACCTTCCAACATACTGTGGCGTCTGCTGGTGGGATGTCACAGACCATGTTCAGCCGTGTGCTCCGCGATGTTTTGGCGGCAATGTTGCTCTTCCTGAACCGGTACATCTATTTCCCTAGACTGCGACGACTCACTGACGTGAAGAGTGACTTTTATGCCCTGGGGAGGATGCCGCATGTAATTGGCTCCATTGATGGGACACATGTGGCTTTGGTACCACCACAGGCCCAGGAGCAGGCCTACAGGAACCGCAAGCACTACCACTCGGTCAATGCACTGGTGGTGTGTCTTGCAGACATGACCATCACACACGTGTGTGCCCGTTTCCCTGGTTCAGCACACGATGCCTTTGTGATGAGGAGTAGTCGCATCCCCAGGATGATGGCACAGATGCAGAACCAGCGTGCCTGGCTTGTCGGTGTGTACTGACTTTGTGCCATTGTGTGTGATCTGATCTGTAGTATTCCGCCCACTTTTCCAAGTCAGCTGATGTGCACTTGTCTGTCCGTAGGTGACTCGGGATACCCCAACATGCCGTGGTTGCTGACACCCCTCAGGAACCCTGTGACACCTGCCCAGATGCGCTACAATGAGGCACATGGTCGGACCAGGAGAGTGATTGAGCGGACCTTTGGTCTCCTGAAGAGCCGCTTCCGCTGCCTGGACAAGACCGGAGGGTCCCTCCCATATGCCCCTGCGAAAGTGTGCAAGATTATCATCGTCTGCTGCATGCTCCACAACCTGGCAGTGCGGAAGGAGTTGCCTCTCATCCAGGATGACGATGACCAACATCCGCCACCTGTGGAGGATCCTGGCCTGGACCACGATGCCAGTGACGATGATGATGATGATGGTGATGGTGATGTCCGCACACAGCTCATCACCAACTTCTTTAGCTGAATGTGAGTATCCTGAGGTGTCATGTGAATGATGTGAGTTGGCATGATGTGTGGGTGGGGCTCTGGCGCTGTTGGAGTGTGTCCATGGGCTACTTGACTGGATGTGTGTTGCGATGTGTGGTTACAGGTGGGCTGTACTCCCCAACAGTGTTGACATGCTAACTTGGTTCTGGGTGGGTATCTTGTAACATGTATTGTGCATGAGTTTTGCTGTTCTGTCCTGTACTGCATTGCTTTTGACTGTGTGTCATTTCTGTCCTTCACAGGGTACTTTCAGATTCGTTTGGTCAACTGTGTCCACCGACGACGTGATTGCACATCCAGGCTGGTAGCTGTTGTGTCCCTACAGGTGATGTGCGCCACACCCATGGACTTCCTTCCGTCTACAGTTGTTGACTGTGTGCCCGCTACCAGGTGGGGTTACCTTGCATCTGTAGTGGTTACGGCATGTTGCTACTGTGTAATAAACCTGTGCTTCACTTAGTGATGTGCGTTGTCTGTGGTCACACATTTGACTGCCATTTGCTTACTGCACCTGTGGGCTACTTGACTACAACTGGGAATGGGTGTGGTGTCTGTGCATTGCACCGTCTTCCCTGGCAACATCAGTGTAGGCAATGAGTCAGATGGCCTAGGTGTGTATGTGTTGTGTAGCCCTGGTGGTGTGTCTCCCTCATATGTGTCACGTTGCCTTTACTCACATGCCTGTGTTGTCCTTGCTGTTGCAGTTCGCATACACAGTGTAATTTTGCAGTTCATCATCCCCATAACAGCACCCATGTTGGAATCACGACAGAGGCAAGTATGGTGTATTAGTGTGTTTATTGTGATACATTTGTGTTAATAGTGCATAGGATGGGTTGTGCTGTACATGAATCTTGCAATCCCAAGTTCCTAGGTGAATTGAAAGTCCGGGTAGACAGGATCCCCAGTATCGGGGCCACAGTTGTCTGACACATTGGTCCAACTTGTACTCCCCATGCAATGTGTGGGAGTAGTGTTGCCGTCAACAGGGTGAACAGTCTGTGCACAAAGGCGAACATCCAGAACAGGTTCAGGCTTCCTGGGAGTTGCGCTTGGCCATCGGCCTCTCACTTTTCCCTCCTCGGACGACCCCTCTTCTTGGGGGGGGGCCCTCAAGTGCAGGCTGCTGCGGTGCAGGGGACTCTCCGCCAGAGTCCTCCTCCCTCCCTGTGGCAGTTGCAGTTTGTTCGGCACCAGATGTTGTTGGCACACAGGGAGGTGTGGACTGGTTGCTGTTCATCTTGCGGAGGCATTGTAAAATGTCCCTGTGCACCGCCGTCATCTCATGCAGTACATCCCACTTGGACTCCACACGGGACATGTGTGAGTCCACACGGGACATGTGTGACTCCACGTGGGACATGTGGGAGTCCAAGCGGGCATGATGGGCAGCCTGCTGCTGTTTGATGTCTCTGAGGAGCCCCACTACCTGGCTGAGCTCTCCGGTGCTGGACTGGTACGCATCAGCTATGCGTACCAGTTGTGGGTCGTCATGCACACCAGCAACGTCTGCAAGCAGCGACCTCTGTCTCCCACCCCTCCCACCACCCCTGCTGACATGTGCAGTGTGTGCAGTTGCACGCACAGATAACCCTGGTCCACCTTGGGGGTTGGTGGTGGTGGTGGTGTCCATGGCCCCAGGTTGGTCCAGGGTCACTGCGCTGGTGTTGCTCCTTATTCTGTCCATGTCGGCAGGGATGGTATTCGTGGTGACAGTCGTTGTAGGGGTGGGTGCAGGGAGTGCAGCTGGTGGTCCTGCTGGTGCTGCAGCTGGTGGTCCTGCTGGTGCTGCATGTTGACTTGCACCGGATGTGCCAGGTTGTTCATCGTCCGAGGAGGACAGAGGCTGTACGACGCCAGTGAGCTCGGCATCCTCTTGAGCCTGGGACTGGGACTCCTCAGCGTCTGCTGCTGTGTCCCCATCATCACCTGTTTTTGGGAGACACAAACAATGTATGTCATGTTTCTGCAGGCATCAGTGGTTGACACACATGACAGTTGTGACTGTGCCTCTGGGTGCGGGCCTGTACATTGCATTGTCCTAAGTCGTCACAGTCAGGGGTTGATATTGGTGTGGCACATTGTCCTGCATTATTTGGGCATTTCTATGTATTTTCTGGGGTGTGAACATGGTCTGCATTGCTTGTGTTTGGTTGACAGCCAGACCTCCTTCCCACCCAGCCAGCCAGTCAGTTATCCCACCATGGAACGTGCTTGCGTTGCAGGGAGTGGAAGTTGTCTCTCAGGATGTCAGTCAGTGGTGTCCTGCTGTTTGTTGGTGCACAGTTGGCAGCAGGGCCTTGTGCTCCCCACAGCAGTAGCCAGTGTCAGCCATCTTGTGAGTCCTTCTCCACTCCCTGTGATGTGAGCATGGTTCAGGGTGGTGTTGATGGGACAGTTGTGGGGGTGAGCTATGTCTGTGACTACGACTCCCATCATGCCATTGCCTCCACCCCACTTGCCAGCATTCCCATACTTACTTGCTTTTGTGTGGAGTTCAGTGGGTGTGGGTGTGAGGGCAATGGCAAGATGGCTGACAGTGGTGTCCTGCTGTTGGTTGGTGTGCAGTACCCAGCATGCCCTTGTGCTCCCCACGACACAGCAACAGTGTCAGACATCTTTGATGGGCCTTTCCACTCTCTGTGGGATGTGCATGCGTGAGTGTGAGCTTGCTGGGCCATGTGGTGGGGGATGTAGGGCTGTGAGTACGACTCCCATCATGCTATTGCCTCCACCCCCTTCCCAGCATGCCCATGCTTCCTTCCTTTTGACTCTGCTTCCCTGTGGGGTGGGCTGGCTGTGCTGACAGGATGGCTGGGAGTGTTGTCCTGGCAGTTGTTTGGCTAAGAGTCCCAAGAGTGTCCCTGTGCTTCACACAACATAACCCTGGGTGGTGGTGCTTTGTGGGATCTTGTGTTAGGATGGAGGGCATTGCATTCTACCAGGTGGGTACTGTGGAGTTTGTGTTGGGGGGGTGTGAGGGGAGGTGCTGGTGACTATAGTCAGTGCTGCAAGTCCCCCTTCCCACCCAGCCAGCCAGATATCCCACCATGGAACGTGCTTGCATTGCAGGGAGTGTAAGTTGTCTCTCAGGATGTCAGTCAGTGGTGTCCTGCTGTTTGTTGGTGCACAGTTGGCAGCAGGGCCTTGTGCTCCCCACAGCAGTAGCCAGTGTCAGCCATCTTGTGAGTCCTTCTCCACTCCCTGTGATGTGAGCATGGTTCAGGGTGGTGTTGATGGGCCAGTTGTGAGGCTGAGCAATGTCTGTGACTACGACTCCCATCATGCTATTGCCTCCACCCCCTTCCCAGCATGCCCATGCTTCCTTCCTTTTGACTCTGCTTCCCTGTGGGGTGGGCTGGCTGTGCTGACAGGATGGCTGGGAGTGTTGTCCTGGCAGTTGTTTGGCTAAGAGTCCCAAGAGTGTCCCTGTGCTTCACACAACATAACCCTGGGTGGTGGTGCTTTGTGGGATCTTGTGTTAGGATGGAGGGCATTGCATTCTACCAGGTGGGTACTGTGGAGTTTGTGTTGGGGGGTGTGAGGGGAGGTGCTGGTGACTATAGTCAGTGCTGCAAGTCCCCCTTCCCACCCAGCCAGCCAGATATCCCACCATGGAACGTGCTTGCATTGCAGGGAGTGTAAGTTGTCTCTCAGGATGTCAGTCAGTGGTGTCCTGCTGTTTGTTGGTGCACAGTTGGCAGCAGGGCCTTGTGCTCCCCACAGCAGTAGCCAGTGTCAGCCATCTTGTGAGTCCTTCTCCACTCCCTGTGATGTGAGCATGGTTCAGGGTGGTGTTGATGGGCCAGTTGTGAGGCTGAGCAATGTCTGTGACTACGACTCCCATCATGCTATTGCCTCCACCCCCTTCCCAGCATGCCCATGCTTCCTTCCTTTTGACTCTGCTTCCCTGTGGGGTGGGCTGGCTGTGCTGACAGGATGGCTGGGAGTGTTGTCCTGGCAGTTGTTTGGCTAAGAGTCCCAAGAGTGTCCCTGTGCTTCACACAACATAACCCTGGGTGGTGGTGCTTTGTGGGATCTTGTGTTAGGATGGAGGGCATTGCATTCTACCAGGTGGGTACTGTGGAGTTTGTGTTGGGGGGGTGTGAGGGGAGGTGCTGGTGACTATAGTCAGTGCTGCAAGTCCCCCTTCCCACCCAGCCAGCCAGATATCCCACCATGGAACGTGCTTGCATTGCAGGGAGTGTAAGTTGTCTCTCAGGATGTCAGTCAGTGGTGTCCTGCTGTTTGTTGGTGCACAGTTGGCAGCAGGGCCTTGTGCTCCCCACAGCAGTAGCCAGTGTCAGCCATCTTGTGAGTCCTTCTCCACTCCCTGTGATGTGAGCATGGTTCAGGGTGGTGTTGATGGGCCAGTTGTGAGGCTGAGCAATGTCTGTGACTACGACTCCCATCATGCTATTGCCTCCACCCCCCTTCCCAGCATGCCCATGCTTCCTTCCTTTTGACTCTGCTTCCCTGTGGGGTGGGCTGGCTGTGCTGACAGGATGGCTGGGAGTGTTGTCCTGGCAGTTGTTTGGCTAAGAGTCCCAAGAGTGTCCCTGTGCTTCACACAACATAACCCAGGGTGGTGGTGCTTTGTGGGATCTTGTGTTAGGATGGAGGGCATTGCATTCTACCAGGTGGGTACTGTGGAGTTTGTGTTGGGGGGGTGTGAGGGGAGGTGCTGGTGACTA
The DNA here is from genome assembly GCA_963921515.1 of Calotriton arnoldi. Classification (NCBI taxonomy): domain Eukaryota; kingdom Metazoa; phylum Chordata; class Amphibia; order Caudata; family Salamandridae; genus Calotriton; species Calotriton arnoldi. The sequence goes on from CAWUFW010001273.1 coordinate 505,318, forward strand.
TAGTCAGTGCTGCAAGTCCCCCTTCCCACCCAGCCAGCCAGATATCCCACCATGGAACGTGCTTGCATTGCAGGGAGTGTAAGTTGTCTCTCAGGATGTCAGTCAGTGGTGTCCTGCTGTTTGTTGGTGCACAGTTGGCAGCAGGGCCTTGTGCTCCCCACAGCAGTAGCCAGTGTCAGCCATCTTGTGAGTCCTTCTCCACTCCCTGTGATGTGCGCATGGTTCATGGTGGTGTTGATGGGACAGTTTTGGGGCGGGCAATATGTGTGACTGCGACTCCCATGATGCTATTGGCTACACTGACTTGGCCAGCATACACAGAATTCCTTCCTTTGAGTGGTCTTCACTGTGTGTTGGTGTTGTTGTGGTGGCTACATGTGTGGATGTGTTTGTTAGTTCTATTTGTGCCACTGCCTAGCTGTAGTTGTGGTTGTGTTTGTACATGTGTTGGCACAGTTGGATGTGACTTTTTTGATGGCATGTGTTGTGTTTATCTGACTGACATACACATTTTGGGATGATTCTGTTCTAGTTGCTGTGTAATTGCTATGAGTGCATGGTTTGACTCTCCCCTTGACAGTGATGTGTGTGTTTTGTGGCAGTTTATTGTGTACATTTGTTGTGTACTCACCAGGCTCTGGGATGTCCTCTAGTCCATATACGCTCACTGGCGGAAGGATGGCCCGCACCTTCTCCTCCCAGGGCCTGAGGTATATTGGCTTGGCAGGAGGGCCACTGCCGGTGTGTTGGCTGTTGATGTAGTCTTTCTTCAGCATGTCCCGTACCCTCCTGCGCACGTCATACCACCTGTTCTGGATGTCCGTCTTTGTGCGCCGACATGGTGATTGGGCGTTCACCCTGTTGATGATCCTCTCCCACATCTTGGTTTTCTGCGACATGGGGGTCTGTTGGACCAGAGTGCCAAACAGCTGTGGCTCCACCCTGAGGATCTCGTCTACCATGACTTCCAATTCACTATCTAGGAACTTGGGATTCTTCTTGGGGGGCATGGTGATGGGTGGTGATGGTGGGTGATGTGTGTGTTGGTGTGCAGGTGAGGGTGTGTGAGTGTGTGTTTTGCTGGGTGTATGTGAGGTAGGTATTTGTTGGTGTGCTGATGGTGTGTGGCTTGTGTGAGGGATGAGCTGTGGGTGTGTGGTTGCTTTCTCTTGGGTGCTGGCAGTGGAATGGCATTTGCAAAGGCTCATGGTAGTGATTTGTGTCCTTTATATAGGTGGAGTTGTGGGTGTGTCTTTGTTCTCTGTCCCCACCCCCCCAGTATTTATTGGCTTGGTAATTGCTTGTTTGGCCTTTTTTTGGGTGATTTTTCCTTTGTGTTGTTTGTGTATGTTGGAAACGTTCTTGTGACCGAGTCGGACCCTGCATTTGTCTCGTACGGTGTTTTCCGTTTCGTTCACGCTGTGTTTGTGCAGTTTTCTATGCTGCGTACGCGTCGGTCGCGGTGTTTTGTGTTGCTTCGGCTCGGTTTTGTATGCGTGTCGGTCGTACGGCTTGAACTCCGTCCGACTCGGTCGTGGTTTTCGCGCCTTGCATCGTACTTTGCGGTTTGGAGTTGGCGTGTACGTTTCGGTCGGATTTGTTCCGGGTGCGTGTCGGTCGGTTGGATTCGCGTGTTTTTCCGGCCGGATTGCTATTTTCCGTGCGGCTCGGTCGGTCGACTTGGTTTCGTTACGTGTCGGTCGGATTTTTCGCGCCTTGCATCGTACTTGGCGTGTCGGGCGCCATGGGTACGTGTCGGTCGGTATTTTTTCCGGATCCGAGTCGGTCGGTGCTTTTTCCGGCCCGAATCGGAATCGACCCCATTGTATGTTGCCATTTGGATCAGGTGAGTAAACAGTTTCTTATTCCAAGTGCGAGTTTTACGACTCGCATTGTATGACTGAGGAACCTGGTCGTTCTTGTCTACTCCGCCCATGTACTTGTTGTAATCAAGTATACAGGTGGGCTTGTGGATTTCGGCCATCCGGCCCAAAACCGCGACAGGGGAAGTGCTCTCATCATGAATTGTAGTGAGCATGTACATGTCATGCCTATCTGAGAACTTGACTGCGAGCAGTTAGTTGGAAAGCAACGCAGTGCTCTGGGATTTCTGGAGCTTCTTGCAAACAAGCTCCTGCGGAAATCCTTTGCGGTGACAACAAATTGTACCACAGACCACAGTGCCAGCTTTGTAGAGCTCACTGAACAGCTCTACTCCTGTATAGAAATTGTCCACATAAAGGTTATAACCTTTGTGACGGAGTGGCTGGACAAGCTCCAATACAATCTTTCCAGTGACCGCTAGCGTGGGAGGGCAACCTACAGGGTTTAGAGTTGTGTCCTTCCCTGTATATACTCTCAAGCTGTACACATAGCCAGTCGAGTTCCCACACAGCATGATGCCATAGCGAGGACATTTGTTCAGAATGTACTGCCTGAACAGCAGCCGCCCTTTATACAAGATCAAGGACTCATCGATGGCTATATTCTTTCCAGGCGTATAAACCTCTAGAAACCTGGCAGACAAATGTTCCATGACAGGCCGAATTTTGAACAACCTGTCATGGTCTGGACGGTCCCGGGGCAATGCAGCAGAATTGTCATTGAAATGCAGCATGTGTTGCAATAGCAAAAAACAATCTCTTCAAATGTATGGTGCAAAGATGGGGGTTAACCAAACCGTGCGAGTAGACCAGTAGGACAGCAAGGTTGGCTTATGTACTACCCCCATTTTAAACGTGAGGGCCAAAAATATCTTCAACTCCCCTATTGAAGTGGGACACCACTTGTGTGCCCTAGAAGGAGGACTGAGAGTGCCTCCATGCTCCCTCAGAAATTGTTCGACACGCAAATTTGTTTGCTGCACAATTTCTATTAGAGCAAGTAGAATGTCGAGTTTGGTGTCTTGAGAATTGTAATTTAAACCCTCTTTAATTATAAAGTTGGATTTTAAGTCACAATTCTGAAAATGTCACTTTTAGAAAGTTAGCATTTTCTTGCTCTAATCATTTGGTGCCTGTATCCTGGGTCACATTGTATATTTCTCTCAGACAGTGAGACAAAGGAGGAATATGTATTGGCAAGATGGGCCATCTCTGACTTGATAGGGGGAGAATCTGTCACCTACCACACTTGTACATCACAAAGCCTCGACCTGAGCACACTCACAAAGGTATTGACACTGATCTTTTGTGCCCCCAGACAAGCTGGGGACGGGGCAGGAAGGCAGGAAATTCCAAGCACCTCTGTGGGGGGAAGCCTCCAGAACCTTCTCCTACTTCAAAGCTGGACCAGGTATAAATATTACACCCTCAGACCCAAATCGTCAGTACTTCTCTAAACCTGTGGAAGACTCAGAAGAACTGCTGTGCTGCTCTGCTGCAAGAAGGGATACTACTCTGCTGTCCTGCTACTCAGCTGCCCTGCTGCCAAAGTAAAAAGGACTGGACCTGAGACTTGAACCTAGGACCACCAGAGTGAGTTTAGGTCTAGAAGGCTGACCTCCTGATCGGAGCCTTAGGGACAGAAAAGGTACCAACCACCTTGAACCCAGCAACTGGACTCTGTCTGCTGTGACTCCTGCTCCCAAGTGGTGCCACTCAAGTATTGGACGCTTGGAAATGGGCCTGAAGGTGTTCCACCAGCCCAGCTGTGGCCCTGTGGGCAGAACCGACACAGCGCTATGCATCTCCTCGCAGCTCCCCTTCGGAACATGCCTCTGCACAATGCAACAGGACCTCACATCGCAGCCCACAGCTCCTCAGGACAGCCACTGTGTGATGAATCCTCTATGCAGGACCTCGCATCGCAAGCTCCTTGTTTAAGGCATTCTCGATAACGGCGCAGGACACGGCCTCACAGCCTACAACTCCTCTGAAGCGCCCGCTGCGTGATGCATCCTCGATGCAGAACTTCACATCTCAAGCCCCCCCATCAACAGCATCCTCGACGACGATACAAGATCTCTCATCACAGCCTGAAGCTTTATTGGAGCCGCCACTGCGTGATGTAACATGTACATGGGATCTTTCAACGCTCCACAACCATGATTTAAGATATTTTCTTTAAATGGCCTAACTTGGTCCCCGTATCCGGCCTGCAGTCCTTTGTCCTGGTCCGGTGCAACCAGCTAACAACAGTTGGCTCTTTGTGCTTCTGGGCACTATTTTTACTTAAACTTTGAAATTGCATATCTTCGCTTCTACTGATTGGATTGTTTCTGCTTTGGTCTCAAACATTTTATTACATTTTACTCTATTTTTATAAATTGATGTGGGATTTTCTGGTGTTGTGTTTTCACTTTATTACTGTTTGAAGTGAGGCATAAATACTTTACACATTGCCTCTAAGTAAAGCTGGACTACTTTGTGCCAAGCTACCAGAGGGTTAAGCATAGTTTAATTTGAGGTTTGCTACTGTTTCACCCTGACAAGATTGCGGTGACTGCTTGAGAAGGGATTTGCCCACCCTCAACCAATAACCCAATTTCCTACATCAACACACTACATACACATCTTATAGAGACTTCTGTATTTATCATATATCTCATGCTCAGCTCATAGTGCAATTCCAGGCTTTTGTCCCTTCTACTGGGCCAGGTTAAACACTCTACTCCTCAGCAAAGGCCTCCCCACAAAAAAGAACAATTATGACCCAGTTACTGAGAGAGGAAAAGGGTGTGGGGGAAATCTACATCTAATAATTAGTTTGGCACACTGCACCTGGGCTGAGACATCCCAGGCCCACTAGAACAAAGGAGGAAACCCAAACCTTTGGAGCAGGACTGAAGGTGTTTGCTGATGACGTTTTGTGCAAAAGGATCTGGCAGTGAGGCCAGCTAGAGGTGGAGCTGAGGCCCTCAGAGGATCACTTTCCAGGGAAAATTTGAAGTCCCCATTTTGGATTGTCCCAGAATGCTGTGCAGGAGTGTTGGGACAGGAAAGATGGTGTAATGTGGCATCCTAAGATTAACCAGGAGTGCCTGAGATCTAGAAATTTCCACCCCATTTAAAAACCCCTGCACAATGGAGCGACAGTTGAGAAAAACCTGGACCTGGGAGACGACAATGGCGGAAAGGATGCCCAGCTGGAAAGAGATGATGCCCTACAAAGATAGTTTAAGGACTTTGTTTCGAACTGACCCTGAGGGCTAGGATGGGTCTTTCCAGGGCCCTTGACTCTAGTCCCGTTATGCTCCCTGATGACCAGTTGGGGGAAAGGACCTGAACTCCAATGCCCCCACAGGTGCTCCGAAAGAAAGAAATGAGATTCTGTGGTCTTGGGAGAGCAGCATGGAGGGTGCTCTTCTGGCTGGTATGGAAGGGGCTGCGTGAGATGCCCCTGCCAGAAGGAGAGCAGAGGAGAAGCATGAGCCCAGCAGACGAAAAGTCTGGCACAAGTAGCCAAAAGGTCCAGCTCCCTCCAGAATTTATCCCTTTAGAGGCCAGGAGCTCTGATGAAAATGCACCTGGTAGCTAGGCCTGGCGACCAGAGCAAAAATGAGCTAAAGAAGAAGAAAATCACCCAGTAGAGCCCAAGATATGGGGCCCGATTCACAAAAGTAATCTTAGACAAAATCCTAACTTTACGACTTTTGGTATTCACAAAGGGCATTTAGGAGTAGTAAAGTTAGGATGTTGTCTTAGTTAAACTTAAGTTTTACTTAAGTTAAACTTAAGACCAAAACTTAAGTTTAACTGAGACAAAATCCTAACTTTACTACTCCTAAATGCCCTTTGTGAATTCCAAAATTCATAAAGTTAGGATTTTGTCTCAGATTACTTTTGTGAATCGGGCCCTGCATTTTTAAATATTTGCACCTTTCAAAGCAAGGAATGAGAAAGCGAGCATGTGGCATTCTGCAGAGGTTCCTTTCAACTACCCCTGGAGGGCTCAGGAGTCAGCCCACCTGTATTGATCGTATTCTTGGGAAGAGGGGCGTTCATGAAGCCCCCTTCGCCCAGCCGTTTATGGCCCTCTTCCCCCGTGGTCCATTGTAAGGAGGACCCAAGGACCCTATTCTCCGAGACAAAGACGCAACAAAGAAAGGATCGCCTTGCTGGTCCTGCCTCCGAGTGGAAGCCACCCTCCTTGCCAGCATTGTTAGATCCTACCCAAAGTGGAAACTGCAAATAATGATGCTGGCTCCTGCACCTGGCAAGGATTGCATGGGGGTAGCCGGCTGGGTTTATTGGGGCCCTGGGGTTTAAATGAAGGAACAAGGCTCTGGGTGCCCCAGTGGGACCATGTCACCCAGGATTGTAAAGAACAAAGACAATGAAACATGGCGTGCTGCCCTCCAACAAGCAGCACATTCAAAATTCAATTCTCCCAGCCGAGGGAGCGCTCCATAATGCCCTGTGAGGGCTCAGATGCATATTTTCTTGTGATTGGGTGCCCTGAGGAGGGGGCAGGGTCACCACCAATCTATTTCAGAACTAATGTGAGGGACTGCAGAGATGGCAGCAGTCCCCCAGCAGATGTTTTGGACAACAGACCCTACGTCTGCTAGAGAGCCATAGGCATGCTCCTGGAAGAGGTCAACCATTGTTCCATAGCCTTCTCAGCTAGAGCATGACACTCTCAGGATTTGGAGTTCAGGGAGCCCTAGTGGTTGGTCCTATGGCTACATTGTGGTCCTTTTAGCAGGTAAAAAAAGATTCAGTCACCCATGTTAATTTGAATTGAAATGGTTTATTAACAACATAGATATTAATCAATGAACAATTATCGTATAATGACTGCTTATGATTGGTAATATTGTTTCCTTTGATTTTAATGGTGTTAGAAGGTTCAAACATCACATGTGGCTGACTTTATTATGTATACAAAAAAGTGATGGATGGAATGTTTGAATTAATCTCAGACAGTGGTAATTACTCGGGCCGCATTCCCAATCCATTGTTATTTTACACACCATGCCACCTCAGTTTGGACCTAGCTATATGCAAAACAGTTTTGTCACTGCTCCAAAGGGAAAAGTCCAGCCCAAACTGCCAAACCAGGTCCTCTCTGACATGCTGTGCAAAATAAAAATGGATTGTGATGCGGCCCGAGTAGTTACCAGTGGCTGAGATAAATTAAAGCATTCATCCATCACTTTTTTGTATAATTTAGTGTGACTTTATCATGTGACAATGCCCTGACAAAGCCAGTAGGACTACCTTATACACTGACTTCCTTTATAATGTGTTATTTTGACAAAGCCAGTATGCCTGCCTTGTTTAAAAATGATGCCCCCTTATATTGTGATGTTGCATCTGAGATAGTTTTTGTAAATATGTGATTCAGAACCCATTAGGGGTGTAATGTGATATGATATGTACCTATTTGCACTTTAATGTATAGTATTTGGAAGTGTGTGTGTTGTGAGAAATTGGTTATTGGTTAAGGCGGAGTGAGCCCTTCTCAAGCAACAGCCACAATCCTTTTCAAGGATTCAAACAATTTGGAGATGACCCTGCAGAGAGGGACAAGTCCAACATGCATGTAATAACAGTACTTTTCCTTTTTAAAAGAAAAAGCACTGACTGCACAAACATGTATTGTGTATTGTTATTGCGTGCCAGTGTGTAGGGATTGCTTGTCAACACCACCTCCCCTGAGTAGGCTTTGAACTGCTCTGCTTTGCTACCCAGAAAGAGTAAAGCTCTACAATGGGGTACTTGGTTCCCAGTAAAAAGACAATTATGGACTTATTACTTGTGCAGGACTTACATCCTTCAAAACTAATAAACCAGTTTCTTTTACAGTGGTATTCCTGTGTGAGCATGATATATTACATAATCAAGAAGCAATTCTTTCTAAATATGGCACTACACAATTTCTTAGCGTTCGTGCAATGCAGCGCTTCAGATCATCATGCAACAGTGCCCTGCCAAACTTTTAGTAAATCTGGATCTTTGTTTCTGCCACTCCATGTGAAAAAACATCCTCTGATTTTGAACTCCATTTATGTCTTACTTTGTATAATATTATAGTGAGATAGTAGCTCCATGGGGCAAATGACCGTTGTACATTGTAAAAGGATGTATTTGTAGAGAGTGAGAAAAACTTTGTATACAGCAGAGGGTAACACTGCACATGCCTAAACAGAACATAATGCAGTAATTTGGGGAAAACATTACAAGAGAACCAGAGTCTTGAAGAAGAAAGTATGAATGAAGTTAAGTGCTTGCGCAAGTCTGCGAAACACCTTGCATGTTTGCTCAAATTAAATCCACAAATGACAACTTATTATTTAGTACCAAATCTAAAAGAACACTCTGTGCCACCAGGGCATTAGATTTCTAATTCTAATTGGAGAATTTGCCAACCTACCTACATCCTAACAGATACCTTCTAAAAGTCTCAGACACTTAAGTCCTTTGTGTTTTGTGATCTGCTCTGAATGTCTGAACAGTAAACACTATTTAGTAATACAGCCGTGTACTCAATTGTCCTTCAAAAAGATCTAGACATAAATTATGGAGACTCTGCAAATTTCTGCAATTTGTAAATTAGCAATAGTGCTAGAAATAACGGTTTGATTACCACACACGTAGCAAAGTCCATTTGAATACACATAAACTAAAACAGCAGCTATGATTGTGGTTGGGCTGATGACAAAGGCGGCTGTGTCACTGCACTACCTGCAACTACGTTGAAGAATTTTAGATTGTGTTTTTACATTGTTTATCATTACGTTGCATTACTATTTTTAAATTTTACTTTACCGAAACATCAGAAGACACCACATTTTTTTTAACACTGTTAATTGCTTACCTAATACTATATACATAATAGTATTCAATTATTATTTTAGTCTATTTTTGTTCTCTGTGTTCTATAATAAAAAAGTAAAACAATACTATTTCCACATAATTCAATCGACATTACATTCTACTTAAAAAAAAGGAATAAAATATACAGGGGCATATTATCAAGGGCTTTATCGCCGCTTTAGCGGCACTTTTTGCCGCTAAAGTGGCGATAATTTTATCGCCCTATTAGCAAGCTGTCGCTAACAGGCGTTAGCGACAGCTTTTAGGCGTTAGAGGCCGCGTATTCCATCGCCTTGCAGGTCAGCGATAATTATCGCTAATGACATGCAAGGAAGGCGTTCCCTACTAAAAGCGACTGAAAACAGTCGCTAATCCCACTACCCCTATTAGCAAGGCAGGCGAAGCGATAAAATAATTTGCGCTAAGCGCGTTTATCGCTATATTTTATCACCTGCTAGTGAGGACGACTTACCTGTTTAAAGTATAGGAGGTGGATTCTAATGCTGAATCCACCTTAGCGATAATGCGAGAATATCGCTGCTTTTCCAGCGATATTCTCACATTTTGCCGCTATCGCTGGAAGTTTTATCGCTATAGAGATAAACCTTGTTAATAGGGTGTTATCTCAGCGATATTTTCCAGCGATAGGCGGCGTTAACCAAAGTCGCGCTAAGCGCGGTTAGCGATATTTATCGCTATTCCTTGGTAATATGCCCCATACATTTTTAAGTCAACGACAATATACAAAAATATTTTAGTGCCCGCCAACAGACTTAGCACTCCTGAGAAGAGCGAGCAGGAAATCCGAGAAGTGCTCCAACGCAGAAGAGGACTACTGGCACCTGCTACTGTTAGAAAGTAAGTGACACGAAATTAGACATGATGAATAACAATCCCTTGGACACTGATGATACACTTTCGCATGAACTGAGATTCGGGGATGGTGAAAACGCAGCCGCTACTGGCTGAAAATATCACCACTGAATGAGGGAGAGGTTTCTGGACGAGTGAATCCTAAATCGAGTTTTCAAAAAACACCCGTCACATAACAGATGACATGTCTCAAAACGGTTTTGATTGCATGTCCTCCTCTGAAAAATGTTTAGCATGCATACAAATAATATTTTGTGACAACAAAAGACAATAGTGTAGTATTATAATTAAATGAGTTACTGCATTATTTGAAAGCAAAGCTTAATATACAACAACATGCCATCTTCCAAGAATCCATAATTCCTCAAATAACAAAAAACGTCAGAAATGGTAAAAAGAAAAGCCCACCAACTCCACAAAATCACATTAACAAAAAGAAGACATTCAAGGAAATTATTCTATAAACTCGCTGCTAAAAGTCAGGTGCTTTGAGTACAGGTGCCATGCACAGAGTTCCTTTCAGTGTGTTATCGACTCCCAAAATATCCCCATACACAAATATCGAGTTATAAATATCGATGTCAAAAATATCGACATCCTATATTTACAATGGTAAGTACAAAAATATTGAAAAAAATATATCGATGTAAAAAATATAGTTGTACAAAATATCGATTTTAATATATGTATAAAAAATAATATTAAATATATTAAATAATAAAATTAACTGTAAAAAAATAAATTAGATTTAATATACATTTTAACAAATATAACAAATACATTTAATTTACAAAATGTAAACACGTATATAAAATCTAATATATATATATACATATATTTACTGTAAAACAATTAATAAACTATTAATTTGAATTTATTTTATAATTGTATATATGAAAATTTACAAATATATATATATATATATGTATATATATATATACATACACCAATAACATAAAATCTAATAAAAAAACATTATATTATAAATTAAAACAAACTATATAAAAGTCTTTAAACTTAAATTTTTCACTTCAGTGAGTGCAACAGTAGGTAAAGTGTTGGATAGCGGAGGGGTAGAAATTACTATTCCTACTCCAGTGAGTGTAACAGTAGGGAAAGTGTTGGGTTGGGGAGGGGTAAAAATTACGATTCCAACTCCAGTGAGTGCACCAGTAGGGAAAGTGTTGGATAGCGGAGGGGTAAAAATTACAATTTCCACTGCAGTGAGTGCAACAGTAGGGAAAGTGTTGGATAGCGGAGGGGTAAAAATTACTATTCCCACTCCAGTAGTGCAACAGTAGGGAAACTGTTGGATAGCGGAGGAATAAAAATGACTATTCCAACTCCAGTGAGTGCAACAGTAGGGAAAGTGTTTGACAGCGGAGCGTTAAAAATTACTATTTCCACTCCAGTGAGTGCAACAGTAAGGAAAGTGTTGGATAGCGGAGGGGTAAAAATTAATATTCCCACTCCAGTCAGTTCAAAATTAAAAACAATCAAAATATCACCAACACAAAATATTAAAAAAAAAAATAAAAAAATATATAAAAATATTTTAAAAAACTAAAAAATAGAAACATATTGTAATGTTAAATAGATATGACAAATACATAGAAATATATTAAATAAATTTAAAAATAATTTACAAACAAATAACTATTTTTAATTAGAAATTATTTATAAACAAAAACATTAATTTTTACATAAATGTAATCTTTTTTATTTCCTAGCCTATAACACCGCACAATTCACAACACACATCTAAATTTAAAAAAAATGTACCTCCATAATTAACTATCAATTAAAGAAATATCATTAATTAAAAAACTAATTAAAACAGATAAAAATTAATTTAATTCCCCAAATGTTACCCATATAAAACCAAAACTCACACACAAAAAATAAACAATTACCCTAATTAATCAATTGATGAATTAATATTAATGATCAACTAATTATTAATTAATTAAACATAAATTACTTTCCACCCTCTACCCCTATAAACCCCACAACCCACACCTAAAAATCATTACACAATTTCCATAATTAATTTTAAAATAATAAATTAATATCAATTAATAACTACTTAATAATTAATTAAAAATAAATTACTTCCCACCCTTTTCCACTATAAACCCCACAACTCACATCTAAAATTAATTTACACAATTGCCATATTTAAATTTTAATTAATTAATTAGCATTAATAAACAAATAATTATTAATTAATTTAAAAAAAAAATTCCCACCCTTTACCCCTATAAACTCCACAACCCGCTCCTAAAAAATGACACAATTAACATAATTAATTACCAAATAATTAATTAATAATTATTAACAACCAATTAATAATTACTTAATAATAAATTACTTCCTACAATTAGCACTATAAAATCTAAATTAAATAAATATTAATATTTTTAAAAATCATTAATTTATGATAATTAAGGGGGTCATTACGATGGCGGGCGGAAGCACAACCGCCGTGCTGGCGGATGCAAAAACCACCAGTTACCGCCGGCACGCAGCAGTCCACACGCCCGTCCAATTACGATGCGTAAAGTAGGCCAAACACCGCCGGCAAGCCAGCAACACCGTCCGCCATCAAAGTGCGCCCGTACACGTAGCGGCGCAGCACAACTGACACACACCGTCCGACGAAACACGTCCCGCCCGGCGTATAAATTACGATGCCGCAAACAAACGGCTCCCACGGCTAAGAGACACCGCACGTGAAAGAGAGGCGGTAACACGGACGCAGAGCACGGAAAACGAAGAAGCGGCATCCCGAGCATGAATCCAGCACTGCAGGCCCTCCCCATGCTTCTGCTGATGCACCACCAAGGACGCAACGTACCGCGGAGACGCAGGTAGGCACACACACAACAAGTGCACGCAAACAGCGCACACAGTGCAAGGGCGGAAAAAGCGGACAACCCCCCACCAGCGCGTGTACACTACACATCCACCATTGCATCCACATATGACACACAGGCCAAATCCTAACATCGCGGAACACATGTGTACACACCACCTGGGACTAGGAACCAACCACCCCGTCACGGCCCCAAAGCGGCGATGACGCCGCCACACATGCGCACAACGCAGAGGCCAACCGCAGCGCCATGCATGCGTCGCACACAGACACAGGGACACAACCAAGCAGCACACACATCAGCCCCACCCCGAACGCACATGACACGTGACAGGCCTGCCACAGACATGTCCCCAACGCCCAATTCACGGACAACACCCAACGCCACACAACCGACGCACACATGTCAGTGAAGTCACGCAACAGCAGGACACACCCCAGTGTAACAAACATGGCGTAGCACACAGCGGCGGCAACACCAACTAGGAGAAGCAGGGCCCCTTCGGGAAGAGGAACGCCAGTACCACACTGAAAAACCCATACCACCCTGCACATATGAACAAGACATATAAAACGGAACACCAAAGAGCACGGGGACCGACAACAGGTGGCCCAAGAATAACATTCACACACAAGGCCCAACGCAGAGCGGAAAGGCAGCCTGCCGCCCACACAAGGGAGAGCAGACAGCACTGAATGACCTTCCATTCCAACACCGAAACCACAGCCCCACGACAGAAGCCGGTGAATACAGCCATTGTCCAAGAATAGACCAACACAGGCATGCCGAGGAGACCGACCACAGGGCAGATAGCGCATATCACAGAAGCACACAACGGACGGGGAAGAAAGAAGAAAACACTCCCCCATGTCGGCCACATGCAAGTTAATTGGAAGGAGTCACACAGCACTGACCTTGAACTGTCTGAGAAGCATGTGGGAAGAGGGCCCGTGTCCTCCAAACAAGCAAACAGAACACAAGTCCTGTCTCCCTACGACTACACAGAGCTCACAGCAACCTCGGAGCGTGCACATTGCAGACTGCACACACAGCCGGAGCACGCCACCACAACGCACCGCTGCGAAATGGCAACCGCAACACACCTACCCAACTACGACGAACAGCTCAAGCTGTACAAAACCAACCTGTTCCATACATTGGGATGCGATCTCCTGTCCCTGCTGAACGTAACTTACCGACTGACTTACCGCATCACATTGTTCAGCTGCGTCATGCCCGTCTTCTACTGTCGGAGGTGTACCTACCAGCATCCCGTCGAGATATGCCTCTCCAACCCGGCATGTCTGAAGGCGGACCTGCTACCACTACTCCTCCCTCTGGACGCACACGACAGGGCCTGCTCTGCCTATGGGGGCATGGCGTATGTGGCCAACATCGCACCCGCACTGAAATGGGACCACTGTGCCTCCACACGACGGATCATCGAGAACAGCTACATCGAATGTCACCCAGCATGCCCCATCATGGTCCTCCAAGGGACAACTTACGAACAACACCTTGACAGCCACCATCCGCTACATTGGCTGGCAAACATGTACACCACCAATGACATGGAAGCCCTGCTGGACGGCATCGCATACCTGACAACCTGTAAATACGTCGGACCACAACGCAGGTTCCCCGAGTGACCTTTGATGTCCAACCCCGCACCCATGCTTAGCTTCCGCACGGACTGGCCAGTCACCACCACAACAGCCATACCAAACGACCGGCAACTGTAACCACACCATCAACGACATCGCCATGACATCGGATATGACCGGGACATGCACACTGTTCCCCATCACATCCAGGAACACCGCATGCATCGTGGGAGGCAGTGGCATGGGCTCTGTGTATCGCACCCACATGGACGGAACTGCACGAACCACCAGGACACGACATGGATCCAGCGCCCATGGACACACACACCGCTCAGTGGACATGAATAGGTCGCCTGGAGTCTGTGGGTGCTGCACCCCTCCCACCCCCGCCCCGGGAATCCCATACCAGGACCTTTGCATGGACGACAAGTGCATACAACAACAACACGACCCCAGTGACTGTGACATGTCCAGTAACCACCACAGTGCAACAACAAGTGGCACGCCGCTGCATGCACGCAAGCACATGCCCTGATGTCATCTCACATGCACGCGTGCATGAGGAACAACCGCAGCAAACCTGTCACATGGAACTGAGATGGACTGTGCCCATGATGCCAAGCGGTCTGGTAGGCTACATGTATACCGTCTGTGTCAAAGTCCGCAGCTCCGCAGCTATACGTAAATGTACATTAGCACAGCCTTGGCCAAGCAGATGTCACTCTGAAGCCCACATCCCACATGCAACAGCCAATCACATGTAACCCCACACCCTATCCCATTTGCAATCATGCTCAGTATATCCTCTACATGTATTCCGCTGCCAGTAGTGTCCACTATACTGCATCACAGAGGACAGAAGACTCAATATAATGTTTGAAACCAAAACTGTCTCCGCTGACTCATTTCACATGTACGAATGAGAGAGGATGAGAGTATGTGAAGTACACGGCAGTCGTGGCATGACCATGTAGTCCACTGGTATTGGATGACAATGCAAATGAGTAGCACAACTGTGGAAGACACACATGTGCCGTGTGAAGTCGTATGGACGCAGTGCACAGGTGGGTGGGTGTGACGGGTAGATGCGCACATGCCAAGTTGGAGCACGCCGTGTTGGGAGGGGTCATGAACAGTACACCACCGCTTCCCTGGGCATAGTGAGAGGACACCTGTCGGGGGGAGTGAACACGTGTGTGCACAGCAGCCGGGAACACGTACATAGCGGTACCAGGCGCACACGTCAGCCCACCCTCCGTGGACAAGCAGGATCCTGTTGTGCGCCCGCCATGCCCCTTGACAAGGCACACACAGCCCCAGTCGACCAGGTGTAACCCCAACATAGTCAATCCGCACAGGCGATACAGGGCACGGGATGGCAGTGGAGCATGGTGTGTGAGAGGTCTCCTCGCGCTCCTCCTGGTCATATCACGCAGGCAATAGAACCTCAACATCTAGCATGGCAAAAAGTCAAATGGAAGTGTAGGGGGACGCACCACAGCACGAGCAGCACTGACGTCACGGGAGGTGGCTCGCACCATCCCATCCATTGCCCATCATACCAACCACGCCACATGCCATTGCGACTAAGTGCAAGCGCGTGCGCCACCACCCCCGAGCCCTCCCCAGAGAGGCCAAAGAGTGAATGTGTGGGCCACCAGTCACAGACGGACGCGGCCTGGCCGCAAGGGCAGCCACAGCCACTGGGTGTCGCAGGTGGCGGATCCGGAAGGCGAAGACTGTGATGCATAGTCCATGCAGGCCGGGTCTCCATTGGGGGCACCACGCAGGTGGACGGCGTCCCGCCACACATCATACCCTGAGACAGCCCACTCGTGCAACTGGACCCACACATACACTCCTTGCCCTCCCTGGTGCGAGCTTGGGGCTGCCTGTGCAAGCGCTAGCCTCGCAGGTGAGCATGCATATTGGGGGGGCGAGGGGAGGACATGAGGGCTGGGGCGAAGATGACAGTATCACTGTCAAGTAGTACAAGGGATGTCCCAGATGTGGAAAGGAAGAGACGTGTTCCGTGTGCACTGCAACTAGTCGCCAATCCAACTACCCCCCCATGTCCGGAATGTAAGCCCGCACCTAGGCCCGCCCATCCGCCACATCGAATATACCACCAGCACAACAACCTTCCCATTCGAAACACTGACTGGGGGTGGCGACCAGTGAACAATCATGTGTAGCCTACCCACGCGTACATGTGGGCCCTCCATGATCCATGTCACCTGCGGCAAAGACATGACATGCGCAATGAGGGAAGTGAGGAGAGCTGTCCGCCCCACGCACAGAAGGTGCATCAGCTCCACAGACTCAGCAGCGAGTCCAGCAGGGGTCACATGTGCAGGGGCAGCGGTGCCTGGTGTGAAGGCACATGCATATAGTCAGCACATCGACCAATGTGTAGTCTGCCCACATCCACAGTCCATCATCATGCGGACATAGGAATTGAACACAGGGCAACACATCTTAGTAGGTGCACCCACCGTGACCAACAATGCGCAATCATCGACGTACCCGCCCTGTGCATGGCCCCCCACCCAACGGAGGCACATCCAGTGCCACCATCCCACACACACAAGCCTTCCACGGAACATGCTGTGTCCAATGGTCAGTACAGAGTCAGCGCCCATCTGGTGGATCCTGAACAGGAGACACATGCACACACATGCCAGCTCCCACTATGTACGTCTGCCACCTGGCACGTGCAATGTAACCTCTCACCTGTGACGTGTGACTGCAAGCACACAGCCGTCTTGGCATGGGGCTGTCAATGTGGACACCTGTCAATGTTTCGGGAGCTGTGATCCGTACAGTGCTGTACATAGGGTGCAGTGCTGACACCTACTACTGTCTCATTTCCCCTCGTGCCACAGGTCCCACTTGTATTGGCCGCTCAGCCCGTGCCCACATCGTCGTCGTCGTGTGCCATACTCATCCAGCCTCGGAAGCAGTTCCATGCTCAGCAGACACTCATGTCGCCGTGGCGTTGCCGCTTGACGAATATGCAGTCAGTCCCCATCAGCACGCCCCGCAAGTCATTGGGGCCTAGATCCCCATGTGCATGACCATGGCAGTGGTATGTCTCACTTGCCATTGCCATTGTTGGGAGACCTGTGTAAGTGTATTGTGGCCGTGCCGTCCCAGCTTGACAGCTGGGCTGTGGCACATGTGCTTGCTCAGTCATGTCAGTGATGTGTATGCGAAATTGCTATGTGTCGTGTTGCTTTGACATGTGTCCTCTGCCATTTTCCCCAGGCGGAGACCGAACATTGACCGCCCATACCAATTGCTGGCGGACATGGACGATACAGAGGTTATCAGGAAGTTTCGGCTGGACAGGCCAACCCTGCATCGACTGTGTGCCATGTTAGAGCCCCATCTCCGTCCCCGCAGGGTGTATCCGACTGCTGTCACCCCCACGGCTAAGGTGATGGCCGCCATGCATTTCTTCGCCACTGGGTCATTCCAGCACACAGTGGGCAGTGGAGGTGGGATGTCCCAGCCCATGTTCAGCAAGGTGCTGAGGGATGTACTGGCAGCCATGATGCTTTACCGGAACAGGTACATCCGCTTCCCCAGGGCTCGTGAATTGGCGGCAGTGAAGGGTGCATTCTATGCCCTTGGCAGAATCCCACACGTCGTGGGAGCCATTGACTGCACACATGTTGGCCTTGTTCCACCACAGGCCACTGAGCACCTGTACCGCAACAGGAAGCACACGCACTCCCTGAATGTGCAAGTGGTGTGCCTTGCGGACATGGTGATCACCCACGTGTGTGCCAAGTTTCCAGGCTCGGCCCATGACGCACACATAATGCGCAACAGCATCTTGCCACGACTGATGGCCAATCTGCAACAGGATCGTGGCTGTATTGTCGGTGAGTATGTGGAGTGGTGTAGCGTGCTTGTTGTGCGATGCTGTCCCCTGTCCAGTTGGAATAGCAACGGTTCTCTGTGTCCCTCACACCCAGGTGACTCTGCGTATCCGAATGGGGCATGGCTGCTCAGTCCATTGAGGAATCCTCGCACCCCAGCAGACGATCGATACAATGAGGCACATGGGAGGACCAGACGTGTGGTCGAGCGTACCTTTGGCCTCCTCAAGTCCAGGTTCAGGTGCCTGGACCGCACCGGGGGTGCACTGGCGTACTCCCCACAGAAGGTGTGCCAGATAGTGGTGGCGTGCTGCATGCTGCACAATCTGGCCATTCGTAAGCAGATCCCCCTCATTGTGGATGACGGAGATCAACCAGGGCCCCAGCCCGCAGACCAGGACAGCTCGAGTGAGGAGGACAGCGGAGAGGAGGAAGCTGGGAATGTGCGGCAGCAGCTCATCGCCCGCTACTTCACTTGACGGTGAGTGTCCATGTACGACGGCTGATGTGGCTGTATCTGTGCAGGTGTGTGTGTGCTGTGTCAGGGTGGTCGTTTGTTCACTACGTGCTGTGTGTCAACGCTCCATGGCCAGGGTAGTATGCCACTGTCGGTGACTGTGGCATTGTGCCCTATTGCTCTGTGCGATGTGTGTACATTGCTTGTAGTTGTTGACATGTACTGTGTGATGGGTGTGTGACACACTCATTGAATGTGCTCCTGTTCTGTCTCCCACCCCTAGGTCCCTACAGGCCGTCCGGATTCCATTGCCATGCCACGCATCAGGTGCCTTTCCGCCCAAGGTGGCCGTTGTATTCCGTACAAATAAAACACAGGGCACAAACAGCAGTTAGTGAAAAAGGTGCATTTATTACAAACTGTGACATGTGATTGTGCGTAAGGTGATGACAAAAGTGGTGCGTGCAGTGTCAATGAGCTGTCGGTCATGGCTGCGTGAAGCTCAGGGTGTACCCACTGGTTCTATGTCCATGGTCCAACACACACATGCCATCCAGCTGGCTGTGTGGAGTGGGATCGTAGAGCAAGTCAATGCAGTGGCTGGTCAAGGCAGGCTGGCGGAAGGCTGGCTGGCTGCCTCACTTGCGACTGGTGCGTGCGAAGTCCTCCCGGGAGACCTGTTTCCTCTTCGGACGGCCCCTTCCACGTTTGGGAGGGGGGTGTGTGGTGGCGACCTGCTGGTGGTGGGTGAGGTGTGCTCACTGGCTGTGGTCGCAGGGGATGTGGACACTGCTGCCCGACCCTGCGCCCTAGCAGGTGGTGGCGGAGGTGGTGCTGCTGGCCTTGCCTGTGACCCCACCGCCACCACCAGCTGGCCCATGAGGTCCACGAGTTGGTCCATACGGGACACGAATTGGCCCATATGGGCGTCCATGGACCTCAGCACCCCCAGCACCTCCCGCGTGTCTGAAGCAGACCTGACCCATTGTTCTTGGGCCTCTTCATAGGCCCCAAGGACTCTGGCCATTTGAGGCAGGGCATGGCTCCCAGGGGAGGCTGGCGTTTCCCTGACCCTGCTCCTCCTACCAGTCCTGCTGCCACCGGCCTGCCCACTAGCCACATTGCATACCGCGGTCCTCGCTGTGGCTCCCAGGGTGGATCCAGTCGGCCGGGCCACCACCTGCGCTGGGGCTGGTGCCAGCGAAGACGTGGTGGTGGTGGTGGCGGTGGTGGTCGGTGCGGCGATGGTGGCGGTTGCGGCAGTGGTAGTGGCCGCAATGACCGTGGGTGTGGCCGCAATGACCGTGGGAGTGGCCGCAACGACAGTGGCAGCAGGGGGCTGGGACTGTTCAGCAGCCCTGGATGATGGGTTGGTGGGTAGGAGGGGTCCTGGGGAGCGGCTGGGCCCTGCCCCACCAGATGGGCCTGCTTGATGGTCCGTGTCCGAAGAGGAGGTCAGATCCTCCAGATCCGTGTGTCCTCGTTGGGGGCTTGTGGGCTGGCTGTGCTGGCTGCTGTCTCCATCCCCAGCATCCGTGAGTTCGTCACCTGTGGTGAGAATGGGATTTGTCATTGTGTTGCACCTGGCACAGTATGTATTTGTCGTCTGACATTGGCAGTTCGTGCAATCTCGTACATGGGTTTCCCGGAGGCGAGTGTGTGGCTGTGGCATCTGTAGTTGCGTGTGCTAGGCAATGGGACTGTGTGCTGTGCACATGTGGCATGGGACGGATTGGCCATGCCGATGGGTGTGTTGCTGTGCCCCTACTCATTGTGACTCTGGTGTATGCGGGCTCCTGGCCCATCCTGGGTCTGGTTTGTACTTTGCTTTTGGGGTTCATATGGAACGCTTAGGAACGCATATGGCAACATGGGGGCCATGCCCCAGATTCACATTTGGGAGGGGATATGCTTTTGGGGTACATGCTGTAAGCCATGGGTGCCGAACGTGACATGTGTTGTGGCAGCATGACAGTGCATGGTTTGAGGTGTGTGCATGCTTGACATGGCCTGCATATTTGCTGTCTGGTGTGATTACTGGGCATGGCATTGGACGCATCGTTATGAGTGAGTGTTGGTTGTGTGCCAGCCAACGTATTGCAGTTGTCCCATCTCCTTGGTGTGCGTGCTGCCCTGTGCCATGTGCATCACTGCAGTGCTCGGGGGGTGTGTCCCATGTTGTGTGTTGTTGCTCACAGTGTGTCGTGCGCTTCATTGACTTCTGGCACATGGTTGGTCATGGGCATGTGTCTTAGCGTGACTGCTGTATGTGTGGCAGCTGTGCGGATGACATGCCTTTCATGAGACTGGGGCTGACGGATGGGATGGATGGTATGTTGTATGTGCATGGTGTGTCTGTGTGTTTGATGGGTTCAGTGGTGTTCGTGTGCATTTCTGTTGTTCCGCTCTGTTGCGTCTAGTGTTGTTTGTCTTACATAGGCGTAGTTGTGGGGTGTGTGGTTGACAGGCAGTAGGGGCTACATGAACTGGACTTCAATGGTGTTTCGGTTGTGTGTGATGGGTTGCACAGTGGCTGCCGTGTGGTACTATGTTCAGTGTGGCTTGTGCATGCAGACGTGGCTCCTTGGGTGTTGCTGTGTTTGTGATGGGTCATGTGGGGTGTGAGTCTGTGGTTCATGTCCGTGTGCACATTGTTCACTTGTTCGTGACGGTGGGCGGTGCTGCGTGTTCGTCTGCTACGTGACATGTCCCATGTGTTGGTCGTGTTACGGCCCTCATGCCTCCAGTGATCCAGCCCTGTCCAGTTTCCCACCTGCAAGTTGTTCGGGCGTGCACTGTACTGGATGCCACATGGTTCTAAGCGGGGGGTGCTCCATGTTGCAGGTCTGTGGGGGTGGGGGGTGTTGTGGGTCGTAGTGGTGGCTGGACACCCACTGACACCGATTGCTGTGGACCGTGATGTCTACCTTTCGGCTGTCGTTGTGCACTGCGGTGGCTGACACGTGGCTGTGGGGTGTGGGGGATGCTCCTCCTTGCTGTACTGTGGGACTAGGGGCCTGGTGTGTTTTGTACTTGGGCTGTCCACCCTCCCACCCACTGCACTTTGTGTTCCTGCCACTTACCTGTTACTTGTCGGTTAGTGCAGCTATGGCGGACACATGGGTGTGGTGGGTGCTCGTTGTGGCGCTTCTGGCATATTTGGGGACCTGTTGGTGGTTACGTGGCTGGCTGAGTGTACACATGTCCCCACGCATCTTACAGTTGTTCTGTTTGGGCTGTGTGTGGTGGTGTCTGTTGCATGTGTGTGTGATGTGTTGTGTATTGTGTGCTGGACATGGGGGTGTTTGTCCCTGGGAGCTGTGGCATGGTGGTAGTGCATGTGAGTACATAGCGGTGTGCTGGTATACATTAGTTTGTACTTACCAGCCTCCACTCCCCCTGCTAATCCGGCGAGGATCTCGGGATGGATGATGACTCGCACCTTCTCCTCCCACGCTTTGAAGGTCTTGAAGAGCGCGGGATTCCCTCCGCCAGTGACTGCAGCCAGCTCTCTGTTTTTGCCCTCCTTCTTCTTGACCAGGCTCTTGACGTCATTCCACCGTTTGTTTATTTCGACTCTGTTCCTGGGCAGGGTCCCGACTGCATTGACCTGGTCTACGATCCGTTTCCACATTCTGTTTCTGGTGGCTAGTGGTGTGTGTTGGACCATGTTCCCATAGATTTGTGGGTGCACCTTGATGATCTCGTCGACCATGACCGTCAGCTCCATGGGCGTGAACTTGGGCATTCTTTGTGGTGCCATGGTGTTTGTGGTGCTGGTGCGGTGTGTGTTGTGTAATGTGCAGGGGGTTTGTGGTGCCGGTGTTTGGTGGTGGTGGTGGTGGTGGTTGTGATGTGTGCGTTTCTGTGGTGTGCTGCTGTCCTTGCTGTGTCACTGTGTCCTCTCCTCTCCTCTCTGGTTTGCGATGTTGCAAGGGGTTGTGGTCTGTGGGAGTTCTGCTTTTGTACTTACCTATGTGGGTGTGTCCTCATGCTCTGTTGTTTTCAGGTGTGTTGTGTCTGGTGTTCTGGCCTTTGTAGTTTTTGTTTGTCCAGGGGGTGTTTTCGGGATGTGTACTGTGCTTGTGTATTTGTGCGTGCCTTGCTGTGTGGACTTATTGGCCATGTTGTGTGCTATTGGTTTTGTGAGCGGATGGTTTCTGTGCAGGGACGTGGGCGCCATGGTTTCTGCCGTGTCGATTGGCATCGGCGTTGTTTGCGCTGGCGGGCGGTATATTTGTGGTTTTCCCGCGCTCATGGCGGTGCGATCGTAATTTCACGTGCGGTGTGTCGGCCGTGAGGGCGGGCGGTTTTGTGTTGTCGGGCGTGTTTCCGTCCGTGGCGGGCGGTTTGACTCCGACTCGGACGATGGCGGGCGGTATTTAGTGTGATTTTACCGCCGATGGCGGTTTTCGGTTTGTGTTATCGTAATGGCGTGGTCGGTGTTCAGACGGTGTATGCGGGCGGTATTTTGCCGATTCCATGCCTGGCGGATTTATTTACGCCGGGTATCGTAATGGGCCCCTAAATTACTTCCCACCCTTTACCCCTATAAACCCCACAACCCGCTCCTAAAAAAATAACACGATTACCATGATTAATTACCAATTAATTAATTAATAATAATTAACCAATTTATAATTAATTAATAATGAATTACTTCCCACAATTAACACTATAAAATCTAAATTAAATAAATATGACTAAATAAAAATAATCATTAATTTATTATAATTAAATTACTTCCCACCCTATTCCCCTATATACCCACAACCCGCTATGGAACTAAAAAATGCAAAATTTAATTAAAATAAAATTGATAACTACTTAAAATTTAACACATATATTAAAAACCAAAAACAATACTTATACAAAAAAAATAGATCACATACATTAAAAATACATACTAAAATACATAACACTAATTAAAAAATCGATATTTTAAACAATTATATTTTTGAAAACGATATTAATGACTTTGATATTTTTAAAAACGATATTTCTTACCTTAAAGTCGATATTCTTGACCACGATATTCTTGCTGTCGATATTTCTGTGTCACGATATTTCCAACTCGATATTTGTGTAAGTCGACATTTCCAACTCAATATTCTGCCTACACACCATGAAAAAGGCCTTCTGGCACTCTTCAGTCCATAGAAACCTTCTTAGGCTACTTCTTTGAGGTGGGTTTTGTCAGGAGGGCAACAATGGTGCCTTACCCCTCCACAAATCTCATGTAATACTCTGTCAGGCCCTGGAAGGCTGACAACTGCATTTGGGTTTTGGGAGGCCACAAAGCCATGATGGATTGGGTTTTGGGCTGGAGAGGTTGTACAAGTCCCCCACCACAAGGTAACCGAAGTACATGACAGATACCTGCCCTATCCTGCATTTGCTTGGCTTGACAGTTAGGCCTTCCTGCTGTAGGGTCTGAAGCTTTTTCTTGAGGTGGTTCAGATGGACCATCTAGATAAGCTGCGCTGACAGACAGTACTTTGTTCACAAGCCTCTGGAAGTTGGCGGGGGCATTCTTCAGGCCAAAGGGCATCACTCTAAAGTGGAAGTGGTCCTCTTGGGTGGAGAATGCAGAAATCTCATTGGGTTCCACAGTTAGTGCAATCTGCCAGTTCCCAGGTATGTGATCAAATGTGCTCAGGTACTTGAAAGCCCCTGATCTGTCAATGAGCTTATCAGTTCTTGGGGTGGGGCGAACTTCAGTCTCAGTGACTGCATTGAGTACCCTGTAGACCACACAGAACCTGAGCCCTGATTCCCCATGTTTTGGGTTGGGCTTGAGCACCAGCACCACTGGCGTTGCAGCGCGCGCAATGTAAATTGTTTTATTTATTTATTTATTTACTTAACTCCGTACCGCCGTATGCCGGAGTTTACTACCCCCCACCCTGCCCCTCCCCCGCCCCGCCTCACCACCCCGCAGCACTCCCTCAGCGAGCCGCCACTGACTGCAGGCCGTCAGATCTAACAGACACTGGTAAGGTTTCCAGTGCGTATTTCTTCCTTCCAGTCTTCAATTGATTTTCCTATTAATCTTCATCTTGGTTTATGCTATGAATTCTATCTCTCCCACGCATAGATTCTTTCTCCAGTCGTCGCCAGTGTTACAATGAAGATGGATCCTTGTAAGTTATGAGATGTAGGTTTATTTACCTTAGTTACACTTTACAGATAGCGCCCCACCAGAAGCAGCATCCTTGCTGCTCAGCCCACTCTCATCAACTAACTCTCTCCATCACAAACACTCTCAACATTCCAATGACCTCACACACTGGCTGAGCAGCAGGGAAGAGAACATCAATGGGAAGAATGCATTATACCAAGCAGTAGGTTACCTGATTTGACAACTTTTATAATTTGCTTTTAACAGGTAAACTTTCACCAGGGTACACCAGGGTCTGACCAGATATTAACGAGAACAAGCCAGAAAACTGCCCCAACAACTAGTGACAGTCCTTTTGCTGTTGTTCTGTCAGTGTAGGTGAGAGAACTACTCCCTCCACAGAATCATCCTTGACATTGTCAGACAAGAGGTCTGGGAGAGTTTCACTTTCTTCTTCCTCTCTCCCATCAGTCACCATGAGCATGTTCATTTCAGCTCTGTTGAAATGGGGTTTTAGCTGTTTCACATGGATCACTCTGTGAGGATGTCTGGGGATGTCCAGATCCACCATGTAGGTATCTTCCCCCTACTTCTCCAGTACTGTCTAGGACCTAGTCCAATTGTTCTGGAGGGCCCTGGGAGCCACAGGCTCCACAACTCACATCTTCTAACTTGGCTGGTACTCAACCAAGGTAAAGTTTATGTCATACCAGTGCTTTTCAAGCTTCTGGAATGACCTCCAAATTCTTGTTTACTGTCTTCACGTGCTCTGCCACACACAGGCCCAATACATAGTATACCAGAACCTGCTTAGACTCTCACCCATACCAACGCAAGTATTGCAGTTTCTGATCGGTGGCCTCGACAAGACCGACCCAGCATGACACATCTCAATGTAGGACCACACATCACAGCTCCTGCTCAACTCTCCTCGACGCAGCGTGGTGCAGGCCCAAGCAGTCTTCGCATCTTGATTCCATGGACACAAGGTACTATCTCAGCGGGCCAAGCATGGTCCATCATGCTTCATTGCAGTCAGTCTGAACCTGTGACTTTGTCCCAGTCCAGTGTGGACAGATAATCGTAAAAGGCTCTATTTGCTTCTAATTTCTTTTGTCCCTGAAATCTTTGAAACTACATAACTCTGGTTCTACTGATTGCATTTTTGTTGTTTTGGTCTCGTTCTATTTATTAAAGATGTCTCTTTTTTTAGATTGATGTGGGCTTTTTCTTGTGTTGTATATTCACTTCATTACTGTTTGAGCACTACATAAATACTTTACAAATTCCCTATAAGTTAACCCTGGCTGCTTTTATGCCAAGCTATCAGAGGGTTAAACACAGGTTGAATTAGTGACTTTTTGTGGTTCACCCTGACAAGGATTATGGTTGTTGCTCGAGTATGGGTTTCACCCCCCCTCAATCAAAACCCCTCACATCCTGTATTGATGGGGACCACCAATCGACTTCCTGCTCCATGTTGTGGGTCCCTTGCCTCATTTTGCATGACACCATCCTCCCAGTAGACTCTATGGGGTCCACCAGTATCCTCCTGTTCCTGGACTTCAGCCTGATGCCAAAGGCCTTCAAGAGTAGGGCAGGTCCCCTGTCATTGGCAAAACTCCTTCCTGGAAGGTCCTCCTGTCCCTTGCAGCTCAGCAAGCTCTGCCAGGTCTCCGGGGGGCGAGAGGGGAGGGGCTCCTTTTCTTTTAGCTCCAAGGTCTTTTTCCTGAGTACAGACTCCTTCTGGGCCCTGGGAACTTGGGAATCTGGTTTCCCAGGCTATTTGCCCTTTTTCTTGGTTGAGGGGCCTTGACCATTATTTGAGGCTCCAGGCTCCCTGATGTGCTGCTTGGGCCGTTGTAGCCACACATCCCATTCAGGTAGACCCAGCATATGTCTATGGGTCCTCCTCTCTAATTTAGACCAAGCAGAAGTTTCAAGATAATTTCCTAACAGACACACCTCTGGGATGGTAGAGGACACACCTACCTTCTTCAGGCCAGTAAACCTCCCCAATCAAAGGTAACCTTTGCCATTGGATGCAAATTCACCCTATTGTCAGCATTGACTACCTTGTGTAGTATCTCTGAGATAATCTGCTCTGGCAAAACCAACTTGTCCTCCATAGTGGTCAGGTTGGCTTCTGTATTCAATACACACAAGAAGAGGGGTCAGAGGTCCCTCTCCTTTTTCGTCCTTGTTCTTGAATAACCTTGCACTTACACAAAAAATGGAAAAGAAGGTATTAAAAAAAGGGGGGCCTCCTTCTCAGTAAAAACCACAAGATTTCATTAAAGTGCCCTCACCCGCTAGTAGTGGCATGTTTCATCATTGGATGCACTTCAACATCCCTGAGCAAACCAACACCTGGGATGGAGCAAAGGGTAAAGGGAAAACACAATATGCACATTTATAGGGATCCACTGTGCAGAAAATCTCATTAAAACTACCATAGGGACAGTCCTCATTTCTCTTTAATATTGGGCCCTCAGAGAATTTCTTTTAAAGGCCAGTGATGAATTGGGGTTACTAATGCCCCATCAATCTATCTGCTATCTGTCAACATGTTTCAGCCTGTTTGTTTGTACCTACGGGTCGGTCGGCCTTCCTCAGGACTAAGGGACAGATGCCACTCTACCTTGCCCCTCGCTGCCCTCCGTGGTCCAGACTACAGTGTGCAGCAAGCAGCAAGGTAGAGTAGTGCCCGTCCCGTTTTAGTGGAAGAGGCCGCGATGAGCAGGGAGAGCACTGCTGATGGTCATCGATGTGACACAAAAAGCAGGCCTGGCATCGCTGACGGTGGTTGCTGTAGTGCAAATATCTGGTCGGGTGTCGTGGGCGGTCACTGCTGGAACTTCACATTGCTGGTCACCGCAGGCTGTTTTTGCTGTAATGTGAAGTGCAGATCTTGCATTGGCGGTGGTCGCTGTAGAGTGAGGTACTCCGGAGCTTCATGTTAGCTGTCGTTGCTAGGGGCAGTCTCAGAGCAAGCTTCAGGATTTTATCTATCTTTACAGAGAAGTGCACTCTAATGCTGACCAAGGATCTATGACCTTGGAAAGCACCTCTTGGGGATCAGGAACTCACTCTAGCAGAGGCCAGTAGGGATCAGGCAAGTCCAGTTGCTGGTCTGGTCAGCTGGGGAGATGCAGGACAGGTCTATGAAGCTTGTTATGTCCCTGTAGCTCATACAGGAGGCCAGCCGGCTAGCCCATGGAGCCACTCTGATGGTCTTGGGTTTAAGGAGCAGGTTGACGTTTCATTCCTCAGGCAGTAGGGCAGTAGGGCAGTCCTTCTAGCAGCAGGGCAGTGCTTATTCTTAGTCTGCAATAGATCCAAAATCGATTGGAAGAGGTGGGTCACAAGGTCCACTATACCTAGTGTCAGCCTTTGAAGTGGGGTTGACTTCCTGGCTACCCCTACATTTGACTCTGGAACGTTCTTCCCCTCCCCTGCCAAGGCTCCAAGTACTCCGGGTGACAAAAGACTATTGTCAGGCCCCTAAAGGATTTTAAAATTACAATTCATTTGAGTGTAAACATAATTTTCCTATCTGCTCCCAAACTTAAGTTATCCCTTATTACGTGTAATAAGGTAACCCAATGTTATCCTATGGGAAGATAGGCCTTGTAATAGTGAAAAACTGCTTTAGGAGTTTTTCACTACCATGAAATGTAAAACTTAAACCCACATGTACTACTTTTTTAATACAATGCACCCTGCCCTATGAGTCCTTAGGGCCTACGTTAGGGGTGACATATGTGTATTAAAAAGGAAGGTTTAGGCCTCCCAAAAGGTTGATTCTGCCAGTTCAAAATGGCAATTTAAAACAGAGACATGTTTTCAATGGCTACTTTAGTGGGTGGCACAATGAGTGCTGCAGGCGGACTAGTAGCATTTAATTTACAGGCCCTTGGTTCATGTAGTACCATTTTTTAGGGACTTATAAGGAAATTAAATGTGCCAATTAGGTGTAAACCATTTGTACCATCTTTTAGGAGGAGAGCACGAGCACTTTAGCCCTGGTTAGCAAACGTAAAGTATGCAGAACCCTAAAGCCAACAAACATGAATTCAGCAAAATAGGAGGGGTCAAGGTAAAATGTTTGGGGGGACTACCACCCAAGGATGTCAGGTCCAATATGTGCTGCCTGTTGCACAGCCGTGTAAGTAATTCTGCTACATTTCTTCTTCCACAATCTTAATTCCAAGGATTTAGTGACTACTTTTCCATCCTTCCCTTTATGCAGATAGTTGGAATACAGGTAAAATAACAAGTGCACCACTGTGCCCCTATGCACAGTGCTCTTATTCAATACACATCATATCATATCATATCATATATCATGTTTATATTTGCATACGATGAAGGTCTGACAGCATTGGAGCATTGCAGGATTTGAAAGTACCAGGCACTTATTCAAATAGATAGATCTTTAAGATACTCCTCAATGGGAGAAGTTATTAAATAAGTCTATGGTAATCTGGAACATGCAATGGACAAAAACTGTTTTGTTCTCCTTTCTTCTTGATACTGGAAGCCTCTGGCAGCCATACAATTGTTCTTGCAATAGAAGCTGGAAAGGAGCTGTTTAGTTTTCCATAGGTGTTTAAGTTGGTGATTCGTAGAACTAATTGTTTGTTTTCTTGCCACCCATCTTGATCTGTTCATCATAAAATACTATTAGGCACATTATCTAATCTCACTGTCTATCTCCAAGAATGGAAAGCCTTTCCTTGTAGTCAGAAATTTGTAAGGTGGCTGCATTTTCAAGAACATTCAGAAGGTTGAAATATTTAAAATAGGACAATTGTTGGAGGGCAGCCATGCTTCTGCATCACATTGCTTCCACAGTAGGATGATCGAGGCCTGCTTTAGAGTAGCAAGCATTGAAATTTCTTCGGATGAACAGCTTACAATCGTTTCTATACATAGGGCCAGCTCATCACAGCACTGCTTGATCAAACCTGAAGGACATGTGTCACCTGGATAAGTAGTATGCTTCACAGCAATTATTGTAGAGATGGCTTCATTTATGGTGATATCCATAAAATTAAAGTGTGTAAAAGAAGAATCTGAGTTCAAAGCGGCCCTAGCCACCTAATACACTGTTGCACTTTTACATTCAGGGTCTGCGGTCTTGGCATAAAAAGTTCTATCTTATCCCTGAAATATTTTTAGACAGTGTAACATCAATTAGCTGGTATGTCAGAGTGAATATGCAGTGCTTTTGGGTTCTCCAATCTGCCATATCCATATGGAATCAGTTTACAATGCTTAGGACCCTTCTCAAAGCATATCCAATTTACTATAATGATATGGAGCTGGTTTGGAATGTACAGTGTCCCAGCCCGACTCATATCCAAACTACAATGTCCGCACATAGCCAGTGTTTAATATACAGCGTACTTACTCGATGCATACCCAATCTGTCTCATCCACAAGGTGGTTGTTTGGAATGCACAGTGCTCTGCTCTATGCTTATGCAAACTCAATACCCATGTTTGGTATGTACAGTGTCCCTACTTAACACAGATCCAGTTTTTGATATTCACATAGAGACGGTTGATAGATAATAGCACTAAATCGCATACTTTGGTTCCAAAAGGGTAAAGCTACAAATAAACTGCCATATGAAATCTTGAGTGGGAGTTGGAAAAAAATGGAAAGTCGTAGGCCTGGGCGGAGTTCTGCTATATGGAATCCTGTGGAGTGGCCCAAAAGCTCTGTGAGATTTCACGGAATTCCGAGGACGGGCAGAGCTGTTCAATGCACCCGTTCGCGCTAGTTTTTGATGTTTGGTAGCGCAACACGCGTTCTCATGCAGTAACCTGCACGCGAACAGCAACACCCGGTTCGCACGGGCACCGCCATTTTGTTTGTTCTGTGCATGGTGATGGGGCCTGTTTTTCAATACACCCTTAATCTTTTCAATTCTCCCCCTATCCGACTCATCCACCCCTTATTTTCCTTTATTGTATCAGCGTGTGTTTTTGTGTTTATGTATTTTACGTGTTTGACATTTGTTTGTGCATTTTGTGTTTTTTTTTACTTTATGTACTTTTTTTGGTTTTCCCTTTAAGTCTTTAATTGTTCCTTTCTTCCAACTCCTTTTTTTTTTTTACCACTGAGCACCATGGCAGAGCAGGGTGTGAGAGGGAGTGGCGGCGCCAGCATGGCTGCTAGCGGCACACCTTGCAGTCATTGGCACCACCAAGGGGTGCAGTCCACCCCATTTTCTCAGAGGTGGCTACACTAGTTTTTTATGTGTGGTGCCACCTCCCCTCCTTGCTGGCAGCAGGCAGCAGGCCTGGCAACGGGTATGGCCTGTGGGAGCATCAGCTTCTGTGGGGGAGGGTACGCTGGTGTGAGCGCTGGAGCACTGGGGTCCAGTGCACCCAGCAGCGGTTGACACACCGCTGGGCCAATATCCTGGACCGGAAGCAGAACCTGCCAGCACCGGCCCGAGCAGGTAAGAGCGGTGGGGCCAGGTGGGGGGATTTCGACAGACGACGATGAGGGAAAATTAATTATTTATTTAATTTTCGCTCATGGTCATCTTTCGAATCCCCCCCAACCAGGCCCCACCTCTCTTACCTGGCCGGGCCGCTGCTGGAACCTGCTCGACCTGTTGGGCGTCGAGGTTGCGGGGCTAGGTGATTAATTATTTATTTGATGTGTTCTTTCTATGCTAATATTTTTTTCAAAATAGCATGCTACTCACACAGGTAAGTTATGTTTACGTTACAAACATCATGTAATCCAGTCAGGTGCTCGGCGCTACCTAAATGTACTCGTTGTCGCTTGCTTGGGCTGATTATTTAATAATTCATGCAGCAGACTCCTTTGTCCTGCCACTAAGATAGTGGTAGTAGCAGTAATATCAGTGATTTAGCATTCTCTGTGCCTTCCTTTATGTTGCCCGTACAGACCCAAGCAATATTCTATATTTCTTACATCAGCATCCTGGGTTAATAAGAGACCTAGCACCACGGAGGTGGGTCAGGGAGCCGGGAGTGCCACCCCCAGTGCCACGGCGGGTAGAACGTCCCCCACTACAACCAGCGCTGCGGCCGATGACGATGGATCTTCAGGCCCCAGTAAGTCCTCCTGTTAATATGATTATTATTTCCCTACCTTTTACCGCTCCACATTTAGAGTAATTTTTCCTTTTTATTTTTTTTACTGTGCCTGTCTCCTAATTTTATTTTTCAACTCATCTTTGTTCTATCTAATGTTTGTTAAATTCTTGTTATCCTTGCATTATCCTAGTTATTTTATATATTTCAAGTTTCTGTAGTTGACTTACTCCTGTCTGTACTAGTCTGTCTGTAGTTTCCTTTCTTCTGCTTTGTCAGTAAGCTTTCCCTCTTCTCTTTATATCTTGTGGACTGGTATTGTAAGACTTAGAGAACCAATTTTATGACAGGTACTTTACTGTGAAGATTGCATGCCCAAGTAAGCTATTCTTATTCTATGCATGTTTGTTGAGAAGGCTTTCATTTTCTTGCTTATGCTCAAACAGTAAAACTAGAGAGAGGCCATGGTCATGGGTGGACCTGCCCCCAGTGTTGTGTATGTATTATTATCATTCATTTATACAGTATTAGTATACCAGCTGTTGCGATGGCACTACAGCATCGCTGGAAACTAGTATGAGGACGGTCCTATTGCATTTGCCAAACAAGACCATATGTACTTGCCAAACAAGACCATATGTCCTTCATTGACAAATTATTCCTCCCCTCCAATTTGTGCCAAAGACTCAGAGTCATCACAGCTCTGCCCCTCCAATAAAAAATGTTTTTGGTTGGCTTGACTATCTGACTTTTCAAACATTGCCAACCAATAAAATGCCCAATGTGATATTTTTGATAGAAGATACTGAAACGGAACTGTAGTGATGCATTGTGGTTGAATTTTGTTAAAAAAAAAGGGGAGGTATATCTGGCATCTAAAATGTGCAATTTTGTTTCTAGCTGCACAGCCCGCTGGGGCCAGCGCCAGTGGAGCAGACATGGCGGCGGTCGAAAGGGGAGTCTGGGAGGCGGCAGGGACGGGCAATGGTAAGTCACATTGCTTGCTTATTGACTAATTAGCTACAGCAGGATTGAGGTAATGGCCTCTTCTATCTTCAACTCAGCAGAAAAAAATTCATAATTAAAGCTAAAAATGATGGGTTGATGGAAAAGGGAAAAAAGGATGTAAGGAGAAAGGATGGGTGAAATGTTATATGAGTGCAAGGATGCGTGGGTGAGTGAAGGTGAAAGGCTTCATAGGAGGGTGATAGAATGCATGGGTGGATGAAGGATGGGTGAAAGGATGCCTGCATGGGTGGGTGAAAGGGTTGATGAGTGAAAGGAATTCTTCTTGGGTAGGTTAAAGCAGAATGGGTGAAAGGGTGACTGGGTGAAAGGATGTGTGTGTGAGTAAATGGTAAATCTCTGCCACAAGAGAACAAAGGGAAATGTGGTATAAATATTGGGGCCCAGACCCCAGGACTTTAGAACTCTTTTGGATCAGGGAACCTGCCAAGAGGAAGAGCTGGAGAAGCTGTGAGGAGGAACTACCACTTTTCTGTGTGCTTTGCTATGTTGGCCTGCAGTGGCTGCTTCTGTCTTGGGCAGAGAAAGGACTGTACTGAACAGTCTGCAACTTCTTTGTTTGAGTTTCTCCAAGGGCCTGAGGTAGAGCTTTCCCCCTGTTCAAGAAGTCTCAGGAACAGCAACGACTTCACCTTCCTCTGGGTACCGTCTCTGGGACCACGTGTCTCAGTTGCCACAGAGGGAAAACGCAACCCGACACCATCACCAAGACTGCTGGCAGTTACGTGACCTGAAGGCACCGCAGAGGGCACCGCCGCACTTCGCAACGCAACCTTAGTCTCACCGACGAGGACCGCTACTGCCACCGAGCCTCTGCTTGCACTGCGACCTGTGTGCACCGCACTCAACACCACCTCGTTTCACTCCGCCACCCTGATCTCACCAATGACGCTGCTGCCAGCTGACATCACCGCCAAGGTCTGCAGCATGGTCTGAGGGCACCGCTTGTACGCTACACGAAGCACCGCCCCGTCCCACACCACAGCCGCGGCCCACCGACACCTGCCCCATCGACCACCGATCTTTGACGGACGCCGCCGCTTGCACTGTGACCGTCAGCACTGCGATGCGCACCGCCTCACTTCGCATTGGAGCAATGGTCTCACCAACGCCGTTGAACGACCGGCACTGAGCCGCTGCCTGCACCGTGACCTGAGGGCACCGCACGCTGCACCGCTCCACTTCACACCCCAGCCTCGACGACTGCCACCGCCGGCCCACACCACTGCGATCGGCCGGAACAAAAGGCACTGTTTACCAGTCTTCTGACACCAACGCCATTCCGCACCAATGCAGTCGACTTAAACTGTTGGATTTTGTTGTCTTCAGCATCGTGGTAGCACCGGATGGAGCAACCGACTTCAAGGAACTGCATTTCTTAAGGCTGTCCTTGCAAAGTGCATATTTTGATTATTGTATGTTGGATCTTTATCGTTTTAGTCTTGTTTAACACAGATAAATATTGGATATTTTTCTAAACTGGTTAGGTGTCCTTTTGTAGTGTCCTCACTGTATTACTGTATGTTATGTGCAAATGCTTTACACACTGCCTCTGATATAAGCCTGACTGCTCGTGCCAGGCTACCAAGGGGATGAGCAGGGGTTAATTTAGAAGTGTATCCCCCTTATCCTGACTAGGAAGAAGGATTCCTACTTGGACGGGGTAACAACCTGCCAACTAGAGACCCCCCATTTCTAACACTCCCTATTTGATCAACATTCATAGTGGCACTTTTACAATTGGAAAAGGAGAAACTGATAAACAAGCACAACCATCCTAAAGCTAGAACAGGCCATTGAACAGATGGAGGTGATGTTCTACAGTTGGAAAGAGAAATCTGCTGCATTACCATGACCAGACGGTGTTTGGGCTGAAATTGTGATTAATAATGATGAAACAGCAGCTAATTGAATGCACCTGTCCTTTTCTTTTCTCATTTAATTTGTGCTGACATGAAGCATGAGTGAGAATTATGACATATAATAATGCTGTTGCATGCAGCCAAAACTCCGTATTTTCTAATTTGGCGTTAATAAAAAAAAAATCTAATTTCACGAGTGCAGTCATAGTTTTCATTTCAAATACATTATCTGGATCACTTGTAAACCTGAGAGCAATATAGTGAGTGAGATTTTCCCTTAGTCTGAGCACGTCAATGGGAAAAATGGGACGTTTGCCTTTGCCACAATTTTTTGTGCCTATAGAGTCACAGTTAGCATTACCTCCTCATTCTGGATTCCTCGTTCCAGTGCCTAATAAGTGTAGTGCGGAGATGCTATCTGCCGATGATCACCCTTTCAAAGCGTCCTTCTTTTATTTTAGCACTCCTAAATAGACGCCCCTCTCTTTTCTATGTAAAGGGAAATGGTATCCCTAGAACTTCCTAGTATCTTAAAGCTCCCAAAACCCGTAAAGAAGACTTCTTCCGTAAGGACAGGGATGAGAAATGCGGAATCAGAGTAATGAAGTTTATAGGTAAGTAATCTAAACACTACCTCCTCATTCAGCTTTCCTCGTCCCAGTCCTACTGTGTGCAGGCATGCCCAAGTATAAAAGTCTTCTTTGCACCTGACCACAAATATACTTAATCCAATAGGAGGCATCTAATAAAAAAATGCACTTATTCATATCATGCCCTAGATGACACAGCTAAAAAACGTTAAGGTACGTTTTTTTTACTTTTGTAACCAAAATCCAATTCCTCATTTTGTTTCAGATTCAACATATACTAACAAATGTTGTCCCAGTTGGAGCAACACAAATATCCAAAAAATATAGATGGTAACCGATTTTGTATATAAGGCTATCATTCCTCTTGTGGAGCAAGCCAGTTTTGAACCCAGAAGAGAATGTCAAGACTTGGAATACAAGAACGTAATTACCTCCTTAATTTATGCATGCCTGAGCCCTGGCCTTATTTCCATCCGATCAGCACCCTGATCCGGAAGCACCCTACTTCCACGTGCAGCCGCCAAATCAGCGAGGAGCCTTCTTTCCCATTTTTCCCTCCTCCCTTGGACGCAACCTGCTCCTGCATTCTTTCAGTGCCTTCTATCTGGTGTCTTGATTGTTCAAACCCCACGGCACTGTTACCTAAAATTGTAACCTGGTCCTGATGATGGCCTAATACTGTCTAAAGGCTGAAACGCCGTCGACTTTTACAGCGTAATTTACGGCGCCTCCCTCGTGTTTGCCCAGAAAAATGAATCTGTTCCTATTGTATCAAATGTATGGGCATCATTAAGAGTACACTGTATAAATCACTTGTTGTTTTTTTGTGCCCTTCTTCCCCCTGTATATACCCCTTCACATGTCACCAGCGCCATTCACTTTTTTCACAAGCACTTGTGCACAGCATCGTACAGCTTACATGACATTTAATGTAACCGAATGCATTTATGATTATTAATTTGACCGTATAACCAAATATATGTAAAAAGCATTTCCTCAATCAAATGTCTCCTAGTTTCTTGTCTCCCTGCTCCCCTTCCCTTGTTCATTGGAATTTATTGTGCTCCTATGTAAATTGTCTACTAAACAAAACCCTTTGAGACACTGTTGTATGCTATAAAAATATTTTATTGGAAGCATGACTGCTTCTGAGAAAATCACTGCCACCATTACAAGTCTTTCACATCTATTGATAGAACACTTAGGGATGGAGAGCATAGAGGACTTCCCCTTTCCAGAATCATTAGATTCAAACAGCGTTTTCAGTTTTACTTCTGCAGAATATACTGAACCAGTGGAATCAAATACATTCTTAACCATGGTATCACAACAGGCAAAATAACAATAACAAGCTACCATATCCTGTAGAACCCACAGACAGCTCATGGTTTTCTCAATGATGTAGACTCTGTCTGACTGTCAGCCTCCTATCTGGAGGGAGAGATTCCATCTCTTTCCCTGCTCAGACCCAAGAGCCCATATACCTCAGATTCCGTGAGGGTTGTAGAGGAGATGCATGGTATTCTAGCAGAAAATAATATTTTTTCCCCACACCAGAACAGTCCTTTCTATATTTTATTTCTCATTAACCAATCTTGTGATAGGAATCTAATTAAGCATCATACATATATAAGGGACACCAAACAACCTCTTCAAGAAAATAAATCACTGGTGGCCTCAGATTGTGGACATCTTGGGCTATCCTGAGTCTGAAAAGAAAGTCTTGAAAATTGCCAAAGCAACCTCAGGTACTTCTGACACTTGCTAGAAGACAGGGAAGTGTAGGTAGGTTTCCTGCAAGACTATTGTGCCACATATCTTTGGCCTACAGGAAAGCCCTGCTCTAAATTGATAAACGTTAATGCCCTCGAAAAAGGGCTGGCGCTAAGCATGTGCGCCCACCCATAAAAATCACTACACTTATGAGTATCAGATAAAGTAATCTAAGAGTACCTTCTGTTTAGCTGCTTCACGTCTTTAAGGAAAGAATCTGAAGTACCTGGTTCCCAGCACCGTAATGCTGCTAATTCAGGCATTGATAATATGTTTCCTAGGTGGATATAGTGCAAAATTACTGAAGAAGATGGGTTGAAATTTTAAATCTATAGGGAATGGTTGTTTTACGTATCACTAAAATAGCACTCAAAAGAATAAGTATCTAAGTTGGTTTAGTCGATCAGCACAGTCAGTGGCAACATTTGTATATAGCATTAGAGTTACATGAACCCTTCCCATTACTCTGTAGTAAAGACCGTCACTGGTGGCAGAGTGAGCCATTGCATCCACACCAGGAATCTGCATTTAACCTCACAGTCACAGGATTGAATCCTAGTGAGTCCAGCCAGCCGTTCATCCCCAAAATGAGCACCATTGATTTGAGAAACAAGAAACATTTGTTATTTCATCACCAAAATAGGCTTCAGGGTGACCGTGCACTTTATTAATAAACTTTAAAATTAGATCTAATAGATGTGGATTCAATTACCTTTTCCATTGTCTCTCACAAGACTTCTGATTTCTGACAATCTTGTGTGAATGCTCCTGATTTAGAATGGTTTAAAAAACACCTCTGTGACGGCATTCTCATTAAGGCAGACTCTGTGTTGCATCCTTCTATCCCCTCAAACACAGTTACCTTTTGGCTGTCGCCATTATGCTGCCATAACTGAAGGATCCTTTATTCATGAAACACAGTGATCTCTGAAACGTACTTAGCTTGACCTTCCGTCATTAATAACAATGAAGCCACCTTCCCACCGTTCAGAACTGGTACGGATAAGGAATTAATATTTTCCCCGTAGTTAGCATATATGTCTGCTCTCACTGAAAGGTTCAGACTGGTAAAATTAATGTCAGACTCAATGAAATTGTATCAATGAGTCTAAAACCAATTGGTGTAATGCGTGTCATATCTCACTGCTAAGTGGCTAGTGGAGCACATGTGGTGCCCTCCAAACATAGATGTACCATGTGCCAGGCACCACATGGTGCCTGACACACGGTGCATAGATGTTTGAAAAGTGCCTGTTTGTACTGCTGCTTGTGCTGCAGCTCTTTTCCTGGGCTGCAGCGCAAGCCACAGTACAAAAAAGGCACATTCCGACCACCGTGCTGGTGGTCCTATCCTATTTGGGCAGGTGGGACTGCCGACTCATTGTTGGATGGACACCTGCCCGCAGCGATGGCAGTTGAATGCTCGTCCGACCACCATCATAATGAGGGCCTTTGTTTTCAACTGCCATTAGAAATAGTCATCGACACAAAATCAATACTTCCCTTGTTCGAATCCTCCTAACGATATGTGTGGGCCCCTGCCCAAATAGAATGAGTAAATACAGGACTTTGTACTGCATAAACTCTGAAAGTAATTAAATAACTAATTTATACGGCCCTGCAAACAGGAGGTTCTGGGGATACCACTTCCCTTTACATAATAAGGAGGGGGGAGTCTATTTAGGAGTGCTAAAATTAAAGAAGGACTCTTTTGAAAGGGTGGTCATCGGGAGCCAGAGTCTCTGCACTGCACTTAGTAAGTACTGGGACGAAGAAAGCGGAACTGAAGTAATGAAGATTACCATTAAGTAATATAAATATTCTTTACACACTGTGCTGTTGTAGAGGAGTAAATAAACCAAACAAAACTAGTCAGGTCAAAGGGTGATCATCGGGAAGCAGTGCCTCCGTACTGCACTTAGTAGGTACTGGGATGAGGAATCCTGGATGAGGAGGTAATGCTAACTACGACTCTATAGGTACGAATAATTGGGGCAAAGGCAGTATTCCCTTTGAAGTGCTCAGACCTTTGCAAAAGAAAATCTCACAAATGTAATTGCTGCTACAAGAGATCCAGATAATGTATTTGTGTTGAAAACTATGACTGTACTCATGAAATTAGATTTATGTTTTTTTTAAACTAACGCCAAATGAGAACATGCCGAGTTTCGGCTGCGTGCAACAATATAAATATATGCATATTTTTCACTCATACTTCGTGTCTACACACCATGACAGAGAAATTAAGGCATGTGTTTGCTATTACAGAAGAAATGAGAAAAGAAAAGAGCAGGTGCATTCAATTAACTGTTGTTTCTTCATTATTAATCACAATTTCAGCCCAAATGCCTTCTGGTCTTTGTAATGCAGCAGATTTCTCTTTCCACCTGTAGAACATCACATCTGTCTGTTCAATGGCCGGTTCCAGCTTTCAGATGGTTGTGCTTGTTTATCAGTTTCTCCCTTTTCAATTCTAAAAGTACCACTATATAAGTTGATTAAAAAGGAGGTGGATAGGGAGGAACTGTAATTGTACACATGAAAACACACACGTTTCATATATAAACGCGTACATATTAGTAGCAGCTCTAGCCCAGAAAATGTGACTAAGGGGCTGATTTAGAATTTGGTGAACAAAGTAAAGGCAGTCAGGTTGTCAGAGGACTTTACTTCTGCCACCCTGCCTTTGCTACACATGGCAAACTGAAGGTTTACTGCCTACCCAGGAGTGAACTTTATGGGTGAGACGTTGGCTCCTTATGACCACAGGGGAGGTTAGGCGTCAGTTCCTTACTGCGAGGCAGGGGAGGTGAGCCGTTGGTTCTTTACTGTTGCCAGGGAGGTGAGGCGTTGGTTCCTTACTGTTACTGGGGATGTGATGTAACATTGGCAGTGAGGCACCGGTTCCTTACGACTGTGCGGGGTCAATGGATTCGAGAGGTCACTCACGTTAGGAATCGGCTCGGCGATTATGAGGCACGGGCGCCGGTGAGGTCGGGGGTGTGGTACGAGTCAGGGATGTGCATTGTGAGCGTCATGAGCGGTGCACGTGGCTTACGGTGCAGGAGGCCACCTCAGTGACGGCTTAAGAGTCGATATGGTGCTGCGTCGTGTCGTGCACTTCATGGGCGGTGCCCATGGCTTCCGTGCAGGTCGGGCATCACTTTTTCCCTCTGCGGCAGCTGAAACAGCAGTTCCAGGTGCAGGAGGACAAAGGAAACAAAGTCTT
The DNA here is from genome assembly GCA_963921515.1 of Calotriton arnoldi. Lineage (NCBI taxonomy): Eukaryota > Metazoa > Chordata > Amphibia > Caudata > Salamandridae > Calotriton > Calotriton arnoldi. Next base: position 545,460 of record CAWUFW010001273.1, read on the forward strand.
TGTGTCCCTGAGACTTCAGAACAGGAGGCAAGCTCTACACCAAACCCTTGGAGATCTTCTTCAAGCAGGATATACAGCGCAGTTCAGTCTTTGGCCTCTCCTTGGCCGAAGTAGCCACTGTAGGCCAACCCAGCAAAGCATCCACACAGCAATAGGGCAGTACTCTTCCTTACAGCTTTTCCAGCTCTTCTCCTTGGCACAAGTTTGTCTTGAGTCCAGAAGTATTCTAAAGTTCTGGTGTCTGGGCCCTAATATTTATACCACATTTTCCTTTGTTCCCTTGTGGCAGAAAGTCTCTCAGCTCAGTCCAAACCAGTTCTGTCCTCTCCAGTCCAGCTTCTTGGCAGAAGGTCGAGACAGCATTGTGCAAAGGAGACAGGGCCTATTCAGGTGCAAGTGGAACTCCTCCCACTACTCTAAATGCAGCCCAGGTCTATTCAGCTCAGCTCTGGGTCACCCAGGAAAGGCTGGACACACCTCAACCCCCACCCCAGTGGCTGTCTACAGTGAATGCACATCCCTGGCCCCTGTCACTCCAAAACCAGACAGCCAATACACAAACCAGCAGAGGCACATAGGATGCCTAAGCAAGAAGATGTCCACTTTCTAAAAGTGGCATTTCTAAACATACAATTTAAAAACCATCTTTACTAAAAGATGTGTTAATAAATCCTGGGTTCGGAGAGTCGAAACTCCATTCCTTTATCTTGTCCCAATGGAAAGTTATACTTGTAAGATTTTACAACTAAACTCCCATGCTAGCCTATTGGACAGATAGCCTTTCAATAGTGAAAAGCGAAATACACAGTATTTCACTATCAGTACATGTCACACACACCAGTACATGTGCAACCTTTCACATAAACTGCACCCTGCCCAGGGGGGTACCTTGGGCCTACCATAGGGGTGCCTTACATGTAAGGAAAGGGAAGGTTTGGGCATTGCAGACACTACAGTGGTAGGTCTGAGACACATTTACAGGGCTACTCATGTGAGTGGCAAAACCACTGCTGCAAGCCCACAAGTAGCATTTGATTTACAGACTCTGGCACTCTCAGTGCACTTCACTAGGGACTTACCAGTAAATCAAATATGCCAATCGTGTAGAACCAATCATAATCATAATTTATACAGGGAGCACTTGCATTTTGGCACTGATCAGCAGTGGCAAAGTGCCCAAAGCATCTAGACCAGCAAAAACGAAATTCAACACACAGCAAAAATACAGGAGGTAGAGGCAAAAAGACAGGGGAAATACCGCCAAAGATGTCAGGTCTAACGCGAAGCTGTTTCTCATGGTGTGTGGGTCATTTCTTTTTAACTTTACAGTTAGTCATTGCCAAATTTTACCTGGTATGGCGGACATAAAAAAGCCAACTGCCCACTCTAAATTGGGCAGGAGGTCAGATGGTTTCCCTCCGACGGCCTGTACTCCATCGAGCGTTTAAAAGATCGTGTCAGTGACGGAGCTGGAGTCAATATACTGTTGGTCCACTCAACTCTAAAGGTGGCTGGCGAGAGTTTGGTAGCTGGAGTATCCTCTCCGCAAACTCTAAATTTGGCTGAGTGCTGTACCAGTGAAATGAATACATAAGTACAGCCCTAAATCTAGGTTTTATCAAAAATACAATAACATAAAACAACAGTATAATAACACTCTTCACAGAAAACTCTGGTTTAATGAGGATTTGTCAATATCTAATGATTTAATAATCCTCGTTCAGGTTGTTTGCTTTATAGGCTGATCCAAACCTGTATAGCTATTCCCAGTGCTATGGCTAGTAATGCAGCTTGTGGACATTCATTTTACAATGGATACTTATCTGTGAACTCTTGAAACCCCATAACACTTCAGGCTGACATTGTCAAAGAACAGTCCCACCTCAATGGAGAGTGAGAACTCACACGAACTCTCATTTCCCACCAGTCAGTCCCATCGCTGTTTAGCCCCCCCTGCTTGCTCTTCTATCAAAGTCTTTTGGATCATGGGGTCCATTCATTCAGCTGAAAGTGAGATCCTCGTGGGTCATGGGTAATGTTGTGGATTTCAAGGTCCACTCCTCAGTGCTGCAACAATTCAAGAGCTGGTTCCACTAAATTTGGGTCAAAGTTCAGGCTCCCAGCCAGCCTGTTCCAACCATTATGCGATGTTATAAAAGCAGCCCCTGGTTTCTGGTTGGTCCTAAAATGTTCACATGAGTGAAACCAAGCAGAATTCACACAGACAAGCACAGAGTCCAAATGAATACACGGAAAACCCTACAGATCTATTTTCTGATCAAAGTGCACACTAAGCTGCAAACAACATTTAGGCATACTTAGGCTACCGTCCAATTCTACACTATTCCTACCATGCAGCTTGATGTCACCAATAACCAACTTGGACACCTTCTAGAAGATACAGTAGCTCTCCTTGTCATCATCTTTTGCTGAGTTAGTTTACCTTTTCTTGTGATCTCCCTACAGCACCAATAAACTCCAGTGATTTTGCACTGTTGAAATACATACTAATATAACATACCATATCTTGAGTATTTTAAAAAGATGACCCAATGCACTGCAGGGCCAGCGCCTCTTTACACCATGCAGGAAAATGCAGAGCAGTGGCCACAATTCTCGCCGACTTTGACTACAGCTGCATGCCTTTGCCAACTTTGTTTCTCTATTGCACAAGCATTCACTGCTTAGCAAATAGATCAAATAGATCAACCATTCGCTGAATTCTTTGCCACCTGCGTTTGCTTTAGTGACAACCATTGTAGTTCTCAATTGTCAGTGTACGCCTCATTTAAATGTCTCTGTTTTTCTGTCGTGCGTGCTTGAGGTCTGTTGTGGGCAGCAGGTGTCAAGCAGGTATTCCAATGCTCAGCTCTGGTTCTGTCCGCAGCAGTGGTCATCTTCTTTCTTCTTTCATTATGGCCGCCGCTGCTGTTCATCTGCTATCTGTTTTTTTTTTTTTGCTACCCGCTTTTTGCAACTTAAAAACTCTATTTGCTTGATTATGATTAAGTAAAATCTTGTTTTTTTTTTTCACAATGTCGTTTTTCCATGATTCCACTTTCTCTCTCTATCTGATGTACTTGTTTACCTGCTTGAGCCCACTGTAAACATACAAATCATATGTATTTATGCCCTGCTCATTACATTTTACGTTTCTGATAAAATTGTGGCATTAAAAACTATAATGGTTGGAAAAACATGCCCCGGTTAGAAAAATAGCAGTGTGATTGTACAACGCATAACATTAACCCCATCTACATCACAGGGGCATTTTCAGCAATGAAGAGATCAGTGATTCAAACCATTTTCATACAAAGAGTTGGTTTCTATTAAATTTCTGACTAAGTGCTGCTACGCATTAAGCAATTCACATTAGGTCCAAGAGCTGTTTGTGGTAATGGTGTGGTTACCGGCAAAATATTCAATGCGTTTTCCCGAACGTTGCAGCACTTATCGCGAAATTACTCTTTATTGGATAATAATAAATAAACATTATGCTCATCTGAAAGTGACATCTTCGTTTATAGATGGAAATTCAAAGGCAATAAAAATGTGATTTGAATACCAAACGTTTTTCGACAGTGTGGAATATTACATATTGTTAATAAGCCAGTTATGATGTGAAAACATATTTTTTATTATTCAAGTTTAATTTAGCTTCTTTTGCACCTCAAATGAGTACCTTTCAGTGAGGCCATTTTATGGGTGCATATATTTATCAGACCAACTTCGAGTGCATACCACCTCTACGAAATCCACCAGCACGCAGATGGGGCCATAGTTCCCAGAAACCTAAATAGAGGGTTATTTAAACTTCGATCCGACAGATATTCAGGATAGTCACTAATTGGGTAAATTAACTCTTAACATTTCCATACAGTAGGCCCGATTTAAAAAGAATCTGCTTAGACGTACACTTCTAATGTTTCTCTTTTATTACACAATTCCAGGAGTAATCCAGATGTACTCATGGAGTACTTCCAGCTTTCTCTTGGATTCAGTAGAAAACTACAAGTGCAAGTCAAAGTTATTATTAACAAAATCTTTGCAAATTGCACCAGTGTGTGTAAAATTATCATATGTGAATATCCCAAAATACTACACGGATCTCGCTCTTTTGGACCTAGATTGGACCCCCCTAACCTTACTACATTCCTAGATGAGATCATCAGTGCCTGCCAATCCCCAGAGAGGTAGAACTGAGGCACTTAGGAAGATTGTTGACTACAGTTTATGATGGCTCAATAAGATGTGGGAAGTGATGTGAAATCCACAACTCTCTCGTGGACATTCTGTACTAGACCATAGGTGGCCTGCCACCAGATTTCAAGGCACCATGTGGAAGTAGGGCGGTGGTGATCCCTCAGCAGCAATCCCATCAGTAATCATCCCATTGGTTGCAGATTTGATTCACCGGCTGGGAATCACCATGTTTTTCACATTGTCGACCACATCTATGTCAGGCCCTTTTCCCGAGTTATGGGCTTTTGTAGACGTTAACAATTCGAAAATATAAGGTGGTTATTGAAAATAAATTAGGGTAAAAAATACTAAAAAAAGGCTCTACTAATTGTCACTAAAACATTGAACGCAGAGAAATATGGAAACAGTTGCAAGAATACAGAGAATGATTTATCATAAAGCCAAGGGAGCGGGGTAACTGTTATGATAGCAGTGAACAGAGTGAGTAGAGAAGTACAACGTGAAGCCAACAGAGCTGCAAGGAACTCAAATGGAAAAAACACAATGCTAAAAGGAACCGAAGCAGTGCTTGTACAAACTCAAACCTATTTTAATTTCTTTCAATTTACTTTTTTGACCTCCATTGTTGATCAGTTTCAGGGGTATTACGTTTATGAAAAGAGCCAATTATAAATGAGTGCCAGCGCTTGTCAGCCTGCCAAAGGCTCCCACAACTCGGGGGAGCCTCATGTATGGTGGTGTTGCCAGGGGCAGCATGGGGATGGGGAGGGGGCTGCAGCTTGTGACGTTGCCGCTGACACCTCCCAATACGGTGTGTGGCAATTGATCTATCGGGTGTGCGACCCCAGAAGTGGTTGTAGCCAGGGTTTTAAGTGGGAAAAAAAACTGGGGGTGCTCTAAAAGGGGCGGGGCAAACCTCTTAAAGGGATGTGGCCTATCCAAGTAGGGGCGTGGTCTAAATCAAGATAACTAGCATTGTATTACTAAGAAAATCATAAAGTCGCATCCAGCAAAGGATAATAAAATAGGCAAAAAGGTATATTTATTAAGTATAAGCCATAAAAATACCAAACACTTTAAAAAACATGTAAAAATTATTTACATTACTTAGAAATCTATTTCAGGATTTCCCAAAACCCTTGAAGATATTCACTGTGTCTAATTTTCTGGGGTTTCTCACAAAAACTTTCTTCAGCAGACCTTCTACCTTTTGCCAGCCAACTCTTTACATACAGCTTTGCGTCAAATGTTTCAAATGGAGGATCATTGAGTTTTACCCATAAGCATGAAGAAATGGTCTCTACAAGAAGAGAGGCCCTTGTTGGACAAGCAATTAAGTTCATTGCGCTGAAACCTCTCTCGCAATCTGCATTACTTGCTGGCAGGGTTTCCATGCAAACTACTAACTTTTTTAATGCTTCAGGGGTTTTCTTTCCACCAAAATCTTTGAAAAGTCTAAAAGCTTGGATTGTATCTCTTGCTGGCAGCTGAAACTCTGAACACAGCTTCTGGATATCTGTTTCACCATAAAGAATGCATTCATCAGCAGAAGGCAAGTTACCTGCATCTAGCACACTGAAGCTGGCTATAAGTTCTTTCTGAGAATCGGGGGCAGATCGTTTATTGATATTTACAGACAAACTTTGGTAAAACTGATTTTGATTAAGGGCAACAGAGCTACTTCTTCCATGGAAAAGAGGAATATTCTTGAATTTGCCCTCGTCAACTGCTCTCTGAGCCGCAGAAGCAAACTCCCCTGGTGAGTCCTTCATTGCTCTAAATATACGTACTTGACTGACCAAAAGTCTGTGGGCATTAACAATTGTAATGTCCCTCCTCTGTAAGGAGAGTGATAAGTCTTTGAGCTCTTGAAGTGCATCACACATTACCCCCAAATCTCTGATAAAAGAATAGGATGTAAGCTTCTTCAAGAGACCTTCATACTTACTCCGGTCTCTTATGGTTCTGGATGGGTCTTTAGAAGCATTCTCAAAATATTTGCACAAGGCAGGGAAGCAGTTCCAAACAGCTTTCACAGATCTGTAACTGGATGCCACCCATCTAGTATCAAGCATTTTCCATATCTTCTGAAGCTGTACACATAGCTCGCTGGTGGCCAGATTTAGCTCTCTCTGGTTTTGGGTGACATGCTATATGTGGCATACAATGAGTCCATGAAAATCTTGAAGTGATTGACCCCTGCAACCTCATTAACTGTATCTGCCACAGCAAGTTCTAGTCTGTGAGCCAAACAGTGCCATGTCAGTACAAGATTTGGAAATTCCGATTTCAGCAATGCTACTACTCCTCCTTTTTTACCAAACATTACTGCTGCTCCATCTGAACATACTGCAATCAAGATATCCTGTAGCAGAATTTTTGTGAGTCCAACTTTTTCGAAGTAGCTTAGGAGAGCTGTCTTTACGCCAAGGGCATTTGTTTCTGGCAGGTCCAGAAGGCCGAAATAGATGGTCACTGGGGTACTTTCATTTCCAAAAATGCCACGGAGGTCGATGATTAAGGTAGAAGTATTGCTAATAGAAGTGCTCTCATCAATTAATACTGTGATCTTTGGTTTGTGTTGTCTGATATAACAGACCAATTTGTGTTGCATTTCCAGTGCAATGTGTTTGATTATTTCAGTTGCAGTCACATTTCTGTGCAAAACACGGCCCATTGCACTGCCATTGTTTGTCTGAAGGAGAATTAGATCAGGGTGGTCCGTGAAAGGACGATCTTATTTTGCCAAGTAGTAGGCAGTGTCAAATACCCTGCATGTGCTCTCCATATGTTTTGCATTACATTCGTGTACTGTCGCCACCAATGTATTTTTCTGCTGAGCTGTAAGAATGTCTTCAGCTGCCAAGTGAGCAGCGCTGGCCTTATGCTCCATAATCTTCTTCCTGAGCTGTTTCTGCCTGAAAGCTTTTCCGTCACCGGAAGGACCAACCTTGCCATCTGCCCACCCTTTACTTATGTGCATGCCCTGGGTGTTATTGTACACTGAAAGACCTGTTGACTTAGCCTGTTTGCAGGAAGAACATCCAATATTGCCTGACTGAAGATACAACCATTTATATTCCTCTTGAAAGTAATACCACTGTTTAGTGTTCCAGCAGTCAGGGAGTTTGACAGTTTCTTTCTCTGGCACACATTGAAGTCTTTGTAAAGGTGGACTGTCCTTGGCAGACTCTTGCTGAGTTTTACTAGCCTCATCACTAGCTGGTTGCGCTGTACAAGACTCCCCTGTAACACGCTGGCGCTTCAGTGACGGTAGGAAGTCAATCATTGAAGACTGCAGAGCCTTGCGCTTCAGAGCAGAAGCAGATAAGCCACTAGTAGCCATGTTAAAATTTAGAACTTCCTTCTTGAAGGCTGGACTGGTATATCTGAAAAAGAAAAGAAAATCTTCCTCTGCTGATTTCCTCTGCTGATTTTGGTTTCCAGGTGATAAGGCATTGCGTCACGCAACGAGAATATTTAGCCTCTTATCTGCAACAAAAATTGAATAGTTTACTCCAGTGATCAACAATATTTGATTGAAGTGCCATCTGGCAGGCAGATGTTACTCTTCATTTTGTGCTGCTCCTGAAAGGATCTCTCATTGTGCAGTGGAGTTGTAAGGTTTTCCTGATCTGGAGGCCCCAAAATATGTCTTGCCCGGGGCTCCAAAAGTCCTTAAAATGGCACCGGTACATCTAACCAGACTTACCACACAATGGCACTCAAAACACATGGACATGTATAGTTTAGCAACTGCACTCTAAATATGTGTTTCCCAAACTGTGTGTCGACTAGTTCTTCTGCACTTTTCTGCAGACTCCATTGCCTTATCCATAGCATACATTAACAGGGCACAGAGGGGCCCGGAGCACTGCAGATTATGGGCACCGCAATCACATCAGTGACCAGCTGTGTTTAGGTCAAGCCTTCTAGACAGTGCATGCTAAGTCTGTTGCAAAGTAAACTGTGGCTCACCATGAACATGGAGAGGCTCGGAGCTGCCCATTGCTTTCTATTCATTGGCTTTCCTGGTCACTCTATTCGTGCGAACATCCTGCTCGCAATGAAGAAGCTGTTTATCTTATAGCTATTTGTTTCAATGTTATCTTATATTATGGCATTGGTGATTGCTTAGTACACGTCTTCACTGGACTAATATCCCAGGCAGAGGTTGAAGGCCCAATACAACAATATGGAATGAGCCCCTCTAACTTCAAAAAACCAGATACACACACTCTGACCACCCAGCCAGGCCACACAACTGAATGTACACCCCGAGTAGCCCACATAGCCACTTCCAAAAACACACACATTATTGCTGTCTTTCTCTTGCACAGAAACATACTCTGCTGCCACACACACTTCCACTCTGTGCACAGTTTTTCTGCTGTTGTACATACAAAGCTGCATGTACTCTACTCCAATCTACTTACTCCATCCTGATTTACATACACTGGGCTTGTTCGCTGCATCACACACGGATACCGGAACACACTGCCTGCACACTTCTCTCACACACATACACACACTCCCTGCTAAGGCCCAATGTATTGTATTGTAATTTGATTTATGTTACGCTTACTACCCCTGACGAGGCATCACAGCGCTTTTTCGGCGAGTAGCACGCTACTACGGAACCCATAAAGGATTAGTGGTGAATTAGTATAGTGAAATATGAAAGTAATTTGAGTGGTGGATATGTTAGACAGTTATTTGGATTGAGAAGGATAGTGGAGGGAAAGAAGAGGGAAAAGGTTTGCATTTATATAGCGCTTGCTACCCCTGAGGTGTTGAATTGCTTTTCGGTGAGTAGCACGCTACTCCAGAACCCAAACAATACTAAACCCACAAAAAAAAAAGAATAGCCTACTGCATCACTGCAAGGAATAAAGAATATCCTGAGACACTGACATCCTACTGCATCACTGCAAGGAATAAAGAATATCCTGAGACACTGCCATCCTACTGCATCACTGCAAGGAATAAAGAATATCCTGAGACACTGCCATCCTACTGCATCACTGCAAGGAATAAAGAATATCCTGAGACACTGCCATCCTACTGCATCACTGCAAGGAATAAAGAATATCCTGAGACACTGCCATCCTACTACATCACTGCAAGGAATAAAGAATATCCTGAGAGACTGCCATCCTACTGCATCACTGCAAGGAATAAAGAATATCCTGAGAGACTGCCATCCTACTGCATCACTGCAAGGAATAAAGAATATCCTGAGACACTGCCATCCTACTGCATCACTGCATGGAATAAAGAAATATTATTTTACACTTCGATCCTTCTGCTTCGCACAACTGCATAAAATAATGACTATCCTAGGGCACTTTTATCCTTCTGCTTCGCTTCATAGAATAAATAATATCCAGAGGCACTGCCATCCTACTACGTCACTGCAGGGAATAAAGAATACCCGTAGGCACTGCTCTCTTCCTACCTCACTGCACAGTGTAAAGAACACTCCTAGGCATTGCCATCCTTCTACATTTTTATATCACTGCACAGTATAATGCACAGTATAATGAGTATCCTGAGGCACTGCCATCCATCTACCACACTGCATCAATGCATAGTGTAAGTCATATTCTACCTAACTGCATCACTACTCAGATAACCCTCAGCACTGCCATTCTACTGCTTCACTACATGAAACATAGAATGCTCCTAGGAATTGCTACCATTCTACCTCGCTACTTAGAATAAGGCTACCCGGGCATTGCCATCCTTTTACCTCACAGCACTGAACAACAACTAACTCTGGGCATTGCCATCTCTGCATCCCTGAGTAAATTAAAGATTATCCCTGGGCACTGCCACCTTTCTGCCAATCAATAATTTGCTGAACACCTGCACTTGGAAAATATATTTTCAAGAGCAAAAAACTGTAATGACATCTCGAATTGTAAATCTAAGCCACTGGCATCTCAAAAACTGATTAGGATAATGCGTTACTTACAGGACATCTGCCATCTCAAAACGTACTCCTGCATTTTGCTGCTTGTCTTAAAGCTAACACCAGAACATGTGATCACATTACCCCCATTACAAGGGCACACGTAATGAGAACGATAGTAGTAAAAAAAAACAATAGCTAGATGAGAAATGCTGAAACCAATTATTTCCCCGACCCCAATTATCCTACCTTCGGAAAACACGGCGTCCAAATCAAAGTGTAGGTCGATTTCAACTTCTAACTTCCTGGTGCTGTTAGAGTGCTGGGGCAGGATCACGCAGACTAGTTCCTCTCTCTGTGCTTCACTTGTTGCTGGATTACACTGCAGCCTTGATGCTCAGTGTGAAAGGTCAGAGCAGGGTCGTGCTGGAGCAGGCTGCCTGTGGTCGTCTCTCTCCTAATCATCCCACAATGTCAAGGCTGGCACCACGACGACGTTGCTCCTGCGCTGCAAAAAGAGAAGGGAAATCCTGAGAGAAAATGGCTCTCTTTAAAGGATTTCCCTTCCTCCGACAACGCGGCTCACCTGGCATGACGTCATGACATCATGCCTTGACCTCCACTACTCAGTAGTGAGCAAAATGAGCATGCGCACATCGATGTGCATGCTCTCACTGTAGTCCAAGAAAAAAAAAAGAAAACGGACTACCTTTGCGAGGCCCGAAAATAGAGCCCGATAGAGACCCGTTTCGAGGCCCCCTGAAAATAACTGCTGGTGCTCAGACCCGTACAGACCCGGCCCACTTAAAGCCCTGGTTGTAGCTCTTCTGTGGTCGGGATGGAGAATTTGCACCAAAGCCCCGCACATAAAAGGGGCCTCGGAGTGGCGAGTGGCTCTCTCTCTTTTCCACTTGCCGCTCCGACATTGCCAAGGAACGTCTCCACCACTACCCCATCTGGTGACAAGTATTTTGTTTTTCTTAGTTTCCCTGCAGCAGGGTCGGATTGGTAACGCGGGCACTCGGGAAATGGTCCAAGGGCCAGTAGCCGAGTTCTAGCTGTGGGCTGCTTTTTTGGGCAGCCTGGGGCTGTTTGTGCTGTTAGGATGTTGCCAGCGGGCCATTGGGAGCCTGAGTGGCCTCTCTAGAGGCAGATGGTCGGAGGTATCACTCCCTTTCTCTCGCTGGGCCGGCCCATTAATGTATGCTGCTTGAGCAGGGGCAGGGGGCCAGAGCAGAAGTGGTCTCAGCAGTGTGAACTAATCTGTGCATTTTTTTTTTTTATCGAAGTGAAGTTAATAAAACATGCCCCCCCACTTGCATTCTTTTAATAAAACTTCGCTGAAGCAGTGTTTTACGGAAAGGCAATACGCAAATGTGGGCCACTTTTTTTGGTGTGACCGGGCCGATTTTTTATCCCAATCCAACCCTGCCCTGAAGGTTTGGTGGCTGGCATCACGCTTGCCGCGCGCTTTGCATTCCGTCTCGCTGATTGCTGCACAGCTCTTCTCCTGGCTAAGAGTCAGGCTGCCAAGAAAAGTGTGGAGGGATCTCCTAGGGTCGGGCACTTTACGCCTGGTGTTGGCTCAAGTTACTGTGTTGCCTGTGATGGGATTGGCGCCGGGGGGATTGTGAAAAGTGGCAATATTTCATGGCGGTTGGTGTTACACCGGCTGTGGGCCCCAGCAAGCCGGAATCTAGTGTCTTGCCCTTGCTCTCTAAGTATGGGGTGATGTCTTCCCCCACTCTGGGGAGGACTGTTGCCAGTGTTGGAGATGGTGATGATTTAGAGAGGGCCAAGCGGATGGTGTCTCACTTGATGATTCAGTGTTGCAGACACAGGTGAATCAGGCCGCGATGGCAGGGGTGGCTGGCAGTAGCCGAGGTCTCCCTTTCACCCGAGTGGCCCCAGCAGTGATTCAGGTGGGCGCTCCCGCGGTCACAGTAATGGGAGGGGTAGGTTGTGGTAGGGTGTCCCCCAGTATGCCAGGCACCCCAGCAGGGGGGTTTCTTGGGCTTCCTGGGGCTGCTCCTGTAGCAGATGATGCCGGGGCTCCCCAGGCAATGGCCCAAGGGCCACCACCTACAACCAAGACACTATTGAACAGTGTGCCGGGCGGTTCGTCAATGGAGGTTATTGCTCCCCTCACCCAAGATTTCCTGAATGCAGGTACTGATATGCTTTTACTGAGTATTGGTTTGGGTGAAGTAGAGTCTGGGCATGATCAAGTAGGCAGGCATGTGTCGTTCGAGGTGAAGGCAATAATTTTGAAAGGTGCTTACGTGGACATTTGTGACCTACTTGTTGATAAGCCAGATAAGGAGGAGGTGAAGCTTTGCACAGGGTGTTCTCATTTCAGGGACTGCAGCCACTGGCCCTACAAGAAAAGTGTAAAGGAAACGTTGGTGAATTGGGTGAAAGGGTTCTTGATTTACCTGGTGATTTTGGCTGAGCATTTAGGAATTTAGGTGCCCAGTTACTGTGTTTATCAGAACAGGATAGCCTGGACGCACGATGAGTATGGTGGCACGGCTTGGAAGGAGTACAACAAGGAGTTCAGGAGGGTCAAGGTCACTAAGCCCAATTTGGAGTGGAATCAAATTGATGTTATCTTATGGTTGCGGTGCATGAAGCCGCAGCTTGCAGACTTCACCCCTGTCAGCCCTGTGGGGCACACGCGGGGTCCTCTAGCTGCCCTGTGGGGGAAGGGTTCCTGTTCGGACTTCAACAAGCGTTCCTGCACAGGCCCCCGGGGACTTGTAAATTTAAACGCTCTTGCTTCTTCTGTGGCTTGTCCTTCTACCCAGAGTCAAAATGTTTTAGGAAGTCCAAAGAAAAAAGGGGGCAAGAAACAAGACTGATCATCCCCTCTTAGTAAAAGCCCCCTTGGCGGTTAACTGGATGGCAATGGTCCCATGGTTTAATGCCTACAATAATCCTGCAGTAGCCCAGGACTTGTTTGAAGGTTTTAGGGAGGGTTTCCAGATCCCAGCCAAAGAGCACACAGGTGTGTCCTATTGCAGAAACCAGCAGTCCCTAATGTCCAATCCTGGGGTTGCACGGGTGAAGATTGTCAAGGAAGTGGGCCTGGGTAGGGTAGCCGGTCTGCTTGATTCAGTTCCCCTGGAGGGTTTCGTCTGCTCTCCCCTGGGAGTGGACCCTAAGACTAACCCCAGAGAATACAGATTGATTCACAACTTATCTGCTCCCAGGGGGTCAGTCGGTGAATGAGGCAATTAACGGCTCCCTATGCTCCGTCAAGTATGCTTCCTTGGACCAGGCCATTTTGATGCTCCAGGAGTTGGGGCCAGGCACCCTTCTTGCAAAATCAGACATAGAGTCAGCCTTCCACCTGCAGGGTTTCCACCTGCTGGGTTTCCAGTTTGAGGGTTCCTATTACTTCAACAAGTGCATGCCCATGGGTTGCTTGGTCTCCTGCTCGTATTTTGAGAAGTTTAGCTCGTTCCTCGAATGGGTATTCAGGAGGATAACTGGCCACCGGTGGGTCTTGCACTATCTGGATGATTTTCTTTTCCTGGGTTGCTTATGTCGCAGGAATGCAGCAACTCATTGCAGTCCTTCTGCGCAATTATGAGGGAATTTGGGGTACTGCTGGCACAAGAGTAGACTATTGGCCCTGCAACTGTAATTGAATTCCTTAGGATTGAGTTGGATTCCAGGGCCTGTGTGTCACAGCTCCCCTTGGAGGTCTCCACCTTCTTCCAGGCCTTGAATGATGGTTTGGGAACAAAAAAGGTCACATTGCATTAGTTGCAGAGAGTGGTAGGGCTGCTATATTTTGCCCTGAGGGTGATTCCCATAGGCCACCTGTTCTTGCGATCCATTGCTCAGGGAATGTCTGGCTTGAGGGAGAAGCAAATCAAAACCAGGTTGTCAAGTGAGGTTCAGCAGGACATGCGCATTTGGGACGCATTTCTGCTGGACTTCAATGGCACTGTGGTGTGGCCCAGCCCAGCCAGGTCTAGTGAGGAACTCAGTCTCTTCAAGGATGTTGCGGGCAGCAAGGGCTTTAGTGCCATCCTGGGCCAGGCCTGGTGTACGCAACACTGGCTCGCTGCTTGGGTTGAGTCTGGGCTGGTTACCAACATTGGTTTCCTTGAGCTCTTTCTCATCCTGGTGGCACTGTCCATTCGGCCGGACCAGTTCCGCAACCAGTCGGTCATATTTTGGTCAGTAAATAGGACAGTAGTGGAGTGCATTAATCAGCAGGCGGCTAAGTGTAACATCAGATTGTTGAAAAAGATAGTATTGCAGTGCTTGAAGCTTAATGTGTTGTTTAGGGCCAAACATGCCCCAGGTGTGTTGAACAACACTGCTGATGCTCGCTCTCATTTCAAGATGCAGGTTTTCAGGTCCTACCACCCAGGAGCAGCAGAATTCCCAACACCCTTTCTGGACCACCTGTGGCAGGTTAGTGCCCAAGCCTACCGGATCTTGTGGCAGCCGGTTTAGGACCCAAGAAAAGGCGCACCTCTGAGGTGGGATTCAGCGCATATTGCAGCTCAGTGGGAGGTGGGAGGGTGGGGCACTGGTTCTTATCCTCTTCTGTCCTCTCATTCCTGGGATCCTTAAGGGGTCAGGGCCGCTCGGTTGCCTGCGCTATATGCCACATTGCAGCAATTTCATTTTTTGCAAAAATGCTTGCCCACCTAGATGTCACCAGATCTTTTCTCATGCAGAGGGTGCCGTGGGGATGGTAGCATTTGGAAGAAACCAGGCCAGACTCTACGCTCCCCATTTATATCGGCAAGCTGGCAGTAATCTTGAGCTCCCTGGGGGATATATGCAAGTCACCTGAGGAGGTCCGCTTGTTCAGGGCAGCCTTTACCCTTACCTTCTTTAGGCTCTTCAGGGTGGGTGAATTGGTGCAAACACAAGGAAATTATGGAAGGAGCGCTGAAACTTTTCAGACACTCACCTCCAGTCACAGATCTGGGTTGAATCCATCATCATTTTTTAGCTCACTTTGCCACCCCAGTTCAGACCAAGCCATATGCAAATTAGTCTTGACCCTGTTCCTCATGAGAACAGTCCAGCCCGAACTGCCAAGTCAATTCTTCCCTGGATTGGAAACAAGCATCTTGGGACGGGATTCAGGGTAACACCCCTCATCAGCCAGGCTAGCTTGAATCCAGTGGCAAAGTGAGCAAGGGTCCCACGTCTGGGTATACCCTGCCAACTTAGGGAGAACAAAGCCAACACAAGGAGATGATGGACGGAGCACTGAAACCTTTCAGACACTCGCTCCCAGTCACAGTTCTGTTTGAATCCATCATCATTCTTTAGCTCACTTTGCCACCCCAGTTCAGACCCAGCCATATGCAAATCAGTCTTGACCCTGTTCCTCATGGAAACAGTCCCTACCAAACTGCCAAGCCAGGTCTTCCATGGACCGGAAACAAGCATCCTGGGACCGGTTTCGGGGTAACATCCCTCATCAGCCAGGCTACCTTGAACCCAGTGGCAAAGTGAGCAAGGGACCCACGTCTGGGCATACCCTACCAATTTAGGGTGAACAAAGAAAACACAAGGAGATGTTGGATGGAGTGCTGAAACTTTTCAGACACTCACCCCCAGTCACAGATTTGGGTTGAATCATCTTCATTCTTTAGCTCACTTAGCCACTCCAACCTTGTGTTTGCTTTGGGTGAATTGGTGACCAAGAATATAAGGGATATTGAGGGAGGGGGCTGCAGCTGGCAGATGTACAATGGCCAGAGGGTTCCCTGTCAATTACTATCCCACGCTCTAAGACTGACCGTGGGGTAAAGGGCCGATAACATCCTATTGCATAGGGCTCTGGGCAATTCCTGCTGTCCTACAAACAACCTGGCCATGTATGATGGGAGGCCCCCTCCTAGTACATGCTGACGGGTCGCATTTGATGAGGTATCAGTTCTTCAACATGCCAGGGCTGGCTCTGAGGGCGGTGGGTTTTGAACCTGTGGAATTCCATTCTCACTCTTTTAGGATTGAGGTGGCCACCACAGCGACAGCAATGGGGATCTCTGGTGAAGATGATCGGCAGATGGTCCTCTGACTGTTACAAGGGTTATGTGAGGTTGCACATACTGTAGTTTTGCATTTGATCACCGTTTTTGATTTCTCACCCCTATTTCTTTCCTGTGTATGCAGGTGGAATGCCTGAAGATAGGAGGCAAGTGCTGGATTCCTGTTCAACCCCTCTGCATGCGGAGGTGGCAGAAATGACAGATTTTTGGGTAATAGGCCAATCTTATGTGCGGTGTGCAGGTAATTTAATTGACGAGCCCACCAGGCAGGCTACAGTGTGTCCTTTCACAGACAAGGAGGGCTGCATTTTGCACACTGGAGGCCTGCATTGAATGCATGTTTGCTGAAGGGGTATCCACCCCCTGGAATTATGGTAGTGCATCTTGGTGGCAATAATCTGGTGCACATTGTCAGGAGGAAGCTGTTCGAGCTGTTGATTACTGAAATAGGCTGGTTGGCAAAGAGGCTCCCTCAGGCAGTCATAGCATGGTCTCACATCTTCCCAAGGGTGCAATGACAAGGGGGTGAGTCAATCAGGGCCCTCAGTCACTACATCAAGCAGATTAATAATAATGTGTATAAGCTGTTCAGGTCACTGAGACTGGAAGGGCAACATTTCTTCTTGCGTGATGGGGTTCACTTGTCCAAACTTGGCAATGAGATTTTTCTGAGATCTTTCTGGAGAATTGTCTGGCATAGTTAATCCATCGGCCATGTTGACATGACGTTTTTTTTGGGGGGGAGGCCAGATAGTAGGTGAACTATTCTGGCCTGTGGCGGGTGAGCAAAGCAAACACAAGGAGATGATGGACGGAGCGCTGAAACTTTTCAGACACTCATCCCCAGTCACAGATCTGGGTTGAATCCATCATCGTTCTTTAGCTCACTTCGCCACCCCAGTTCAGACACAGCTATATGCAAATCAGTCTTGACCCTGTGCTTCATGGGAACAGTCCAGCCTGAACTGCCAAGCCATGTCTTCCCTGGACCGGAAACAAGCATCTTGGGACCGGTTTCGGGCTAAAAGGCCTCATCAGCCAGGCTAGCTTGAATCCAGTGGCAAAGTGAGCAAGGGACCCACGTCTGGGCATACCCTGCCAACTTAGGGCGAACAAAGCAAACACAAGGAGATGATGGACGGAGCGCTGAAACTTTTCAGACACTCACCCCCAGTCACAGATCTGGGTTGAATCCATCATCGTTCTCTAGCTCACTTCGCCACCCCAGTTCAGACACAGCTATATGCAAATCAGTCTTGACCCAGTGCCTCATGGGAACAGTCCAGCCTGAACAGCCAAGCCATGTCTTCCCTGGACCGGAAACAAGCATTCTGGGACCGGTTTCGGGCTAACAGCCCTCATCAGCCAGGCTAGCTTGAATCCAGTGGCAAAGTGAGCAAGGGACCTACATCTGGGCATACCCTGCCAACTTAGGGCGAACAAAGCAAACACAAGGAGATGATGGACGGAGCGCTAAAACTTTTCAGACACTCACCCCCAGTCACAGATCTGGGTTGAATCCATCATCGTTCTTTAGCTCACTTCGCCACCCCAGTTCAGACACAGCTATATGCGCGGGTGAGGTCATGATTGGTGGGTCAGTTCAGGTCCGTAGAAGGCATCCTTTTCCTTGTGATAAACGGGACCGTGGTCCCACTGGGCCCTCCAGGGGGTGCTTGCAGCTAGTCGGCTCGAGGCTGCAAGGTGGGGGTGGTGTGGGAGTGCTCGCTGCCAGTAGGCCCTTCTGGCCAGTCCCCGCAAGGGTGCTATGGGCACCAAGCTGCCACAGGCCCTTAGGGGGGATAATGAAGGGTGTAAAGGGATGCCCTGGTGAGAAGATGGGCCCCCTGCACAAAGCTTTCCCCGGGGAGTGGGATGCAGGCTGGTGGGGTCCTTCCAAAAGGAGGGACCCACCCAGGTTCCTTCATCAGTGAAGGAAAACTGTTTGTGGAGAGGAATGCTGCCGGGACAAGTCATGATCTCACTCGAAGGCCTAATGTTGGATACACAGGAACGAAAACTAGATATTTGTTAGGAATGTCAATCTATTAGCATCTATGTTAAGGTGAGGTATCAAACAGTATGTAAATAATGAAAAAAATTGCTTATGGGTTTCTGTGCATAATTTTTGATATGCAGCTGTGTAATTTTACTTTCAAGTGCTGTTTGACTTTCATGATAAATATGGCCGGGGTTTATGACCCCTAACCCAAAACATTTATAGAAGTGTTCGCCCCTGTGTTTTAACAAGGAGGGGATTTGGGAGGGGAGGTTGACATACTAGGGCTGGCTCTCGGCTATACCTGGCTGTATGCCAAAGGCTCCCTCAACTCAAGGGAGCTGATGGAGCAGGGTTTTGTGTGAATAAAACCTGCTCGGATTAAACCTTCCATGGTGTGAAGTTATTAACAAAGTTTGAAATTAATCGAAAATAATTAGCATGCAGTCGAGAAAAATAAATAAGAGAGGTGTGGAAAATGACACTGTGCTTAAGTAGGCCACAAACGATTTCTGTACCATGAGTAGAAAATACAAAAAAAGAATGTGTATTGTTTGGTAACATAATTAAGCAAATATTAATTACAAGAACAATAGTTTAAAAATGATTATGTTTTATTGTACTGATCCAGCGCAATATTAGCCAACCGCATTCATACACCATATACTCACTTGGGCCCATACATTCACACTACTCTAATACTTACGCTGGGTGTCAGATGTACTCTTTTATCAAAGTCCCTGCTACCAATTACCTTCTGATTGAAGAGTAATAACTTACCAATGGATCCTTTGCTAATTGGGAAGTTTAAAATGAGTGACATTCATTATAGTACATTATCCTGAAATAACCACTGAGTCAGGAAGTTTTAAAATGTTTATCTAAAGTTTTGGCAGAGTAAAATACAGAAAACACGGTACTTGATTGAAAATACCCAAGAAAAGGCATAGAAATGATTTTGCTAATAAATGACGGTGTTTAAGGAAGAGGAGAAGATAGAAACAGCAGCGCAACTAAAGGTTGCAGTATAATTACCTAATACGAGAACCAAGCCCCTTAGCCAAGGAGTTGGAAAAGAAAGGACCCAGGAAGGATGAACAGTAAAGACTTCTTCCAGGATCAGGACAGGATCGGTGACCTCTCTACAACGACGCCTGCGCCGTTCCCCTCTCTGATACTCGACTTCTCTCGATTCTCCCGTCTAATGGACTCCGCCGCCCCCTCCTCAGGACCTCTTCCGGACAGGAATTCAGTCAGCAACCGATCAGCTGGGCAGTCTGGAGCTCTTCTGTCAGCATCTCCGCTCTCCTGTGCTTCGTGAAAATATGCTCTTCTCTGACTAATTTACTAATGCTATATTCTATCATACCCTTCTACGCCCATATACCTCCCCTTAATGTTGCTAAAATATGGGACCACTACTTCTGATTGGACAGGGACAGGAGGTGGATTCTCGCACCATGTCAATTTGGCTTAAATTGTAAAGCCTATTGTCTTTACGTTCCCTCCTCTTCAAATTAATACATTCGCTTTATTTCCCACCCGTCTCATGACAAATGTTATATATTTTACAGAAGAAAAGTAACAATTTGTTCCGCCGGAAACCTTGGGTACATCATCTTCGGCCAATAGGCCGTGGCCTTGGGAGACGTCCAAGTTGACTTCACTTGGCAGGCATACAGGACACATGCGCAGAACCCTCTGTCTCTCGAGTTTCAAGACACCAACCCAGGCCCAAGTTTACGAATTACTAAAAGTGCAAGAAGAAAATATTAAAATCACAAATAAAAAGTTTCACTGTATACCCACTTTCCCTAACTCTATTCCCATTTAATCATAATACTATCCTGCATTAGTAGCGTTTAAGAAAACAACAATTTAATAATGACATGAGAGCAAGCTTAAGCATGTGAAAACATTTAGCGGCCATTTTAATACACACTGCGCAGAAGCAGAAGTTTCCCACCAAGCAAAGAAAGACGTCACACCATGTGATCAGGTTGCGACATGCGCAATGAAGTCCCGCGCTTTTAGCGGCCATCTTGGTTTAGGGACAAGCGTTATTCATTAGTAAAACACATAGGCAAGTGTCTATCCCTTTCGTGTTTGTGAATGCAAGGATTAGTTTTGACAGTACAAATTTTAATATATTAATACTATGAGGAAGATTGTATACAAGCAAGTTTCAATTTTGAAACCTTGCTCCATCAATCCCCTCTCTGATGGCGTTTCTGAGCCATCAAAATACTACCCTCAATCAGATGCCAACTTCTAGCAATTTGTTTCATTCTCAATTTTACTTTTTCTATTCTTACACTCTCCTTTTAATTTCTTGTATAAATCACTTCTCCATTCTTCTAATTCGATTTCATCTAGTTTTCTCTTCTTTCCTTTTCCTGTCACTTTATATGTTCCATTCTTTCTACAGCATTTGCACCATATTGTTATTGCTAAAATTATTATTGCTATCCCTGCTAAGGGTACTAATATTTGACCTATAAGTCCTTTCCCTATATTAGCAAACCAGGTTCCAATTGACGATATACTATTTGTCAATCTTTCTCATACACTATCAACTTCCAGTGGTTTAAGTTCTTTCTCAAGTTTAGTTATGTTCTGAATGTACGTTCCAATTTCTGCACTCTTATCAGGAATGTAAGTGCAACAATGTTTCGTCTTCAATAATTTACAGACTCCTCCTTCTTTTGCCAATAGAATGTCAAGAGCAAGTCGATTTTGCATCACCATAGATCTAATCGCAACCATCTCCGTATTAATCATTAGAAAACCTCCAGCAGTATCCGTTGATAAACGATCAACCACTGTAGATAATTTACATATTTTCCTTGAGTTCAGAATTATTCCCACTGAAGGTATCAATGCACCAAATATATCACCTACAATTTCTGAAAAACTCGCTCTTTTTCTACGTATTAACTCATTAGTGTTTTCATTGCTTCCAGTGTTTCTTTTTACATGGTATATCTTTGGAGAAACTATTCCAAAATAACAACTTCCATACCACCTTGCAGGAAGCCTAAAGTAAGCCTTATTCCCACATACATAATAGATTCCAGGAAAAACTGAATCTGTTCCTCCTTTGAGTCCCCAACCTCCAATAATTAAAAAATTGTGTTCACATTCACTGGTACCGATGAAAACATTGTTATAATCAGTCTTTAACCTATGAAGACAAATTTTCCCGTTCTTTACGAAATCCAGAGCCATTGCAGCTTGAGCTTTACCAGGTGTATAACTCCCTTCTTTCTTCGCCCAAGGTGGCAACTGAGCCTTATGCTCTGAAGCTTTCTTTTGAAAATCATGTCTTCTATCTTCTACTAAATTCAAAAATATCTTTTCTTCTTCTAGTAAAGAACATGTTAGATTGTGTCTATGTGCATGTGTTATGTCTATCGATTTCATTGTTAAGAAATACTCTCCCATAGACTGTGCGTCTTGACTAGTAAGCACTGGGCTCATACTTTTGCGAATCGGAACCTCAGAAAATATCACATCTAAATTTGAATAATAATATTGTAGCCTACCTGTTCTATAAAATAAACTTGTTAATACACTACATGAGATGCCATATGTCAGTGGTAAATGATGATATGTTAATCCTGCCGCTACTGATTCAGGTAACTTCATACAGACATAACAATTACTAACTTCCATTGTGTCTACATACTGAAGTAATAACTTCGTGAAAACATTTAAACTGGTGTCGTTATCAGCTATTTCATGATGAATTTCTGCCTCATCTTCTGCCATTAATTCTACTCTACTGCCCTTCATGTTTGCTGTCCTTCCTTTAGTTTCATTATTTATTTTCTTATCTATTATCATAAGGTAAGGAATTGCTACAATCAGGACTAACCATACTACAAGCACCAATACTAGACTACATATGCAGATTGCACAGCATCTCCTACAACAATTTCGTTTTTGGTCTCCCAGTAACTCTATCATCAGGCATTTTTCGACAAGGAAGATTGCTCTTCTTATCTCTTCTTCTTTTCTTTAGATGATTCTTTTGTTTAGTTAGGGTGGTCTTGTTTCTTCTTCGTATGTTAGTTCTGCACTTGTTCCTTCGCCACCACTGTCACTTGACTCTGAGCTTTCAAAATCTTCAAGAATGATATAAGTCCAGTCAGGACCTTTGAATTTGTTATTCACAAGTCTCAGTCTTTTACTTTTTCTTTTTCCTGACTTTTTCTCTTGTTCAGTTTGACTTGTTACTTCAGGTACTTGTTCTGGATCTTCACTTCTGGTTGTTATGTGGTATTTTACTCTTTTAATGACACTTGGCCAATGATCTCCTTTTCTTGTTTTCTTTGTTGGCACTGTTTCTTTGTTTACGTCTTCAGAGATTTCGTTATTTTCACTGCTCAATACTGTTTTGTTTTCTTTGGTTACTGTTTCTTTTGTTTGTTCTTTTTCAGGTCTGATTGGTTTCTTTTCAGTAGCTCCACAATGACTTTCAAGATGTTGTCTTTGTTCCTTTTTTATTTCTTTATGTTCATTTGTATTAACCCCTTTTTCTTTAGTGAATTCTTCTTGATCTAACTGCTTCTGATCAGGGCTTATCACACTGTGAACTTCTGCAGCCTGACCTGATTCTTCTAAACCTGTCTTTCCCTGTGTAAAGTCAATTAAATCTTCACTGTTTTTAGTCCAATTTTCTTTCCCTATCTGATTTAGTTCATGATCTTTTACTATCTTTTCTTCTTGATCCTGAACTTCTTCTTCTTCACCTATCTGATCTTCTTCAATTTCTTCCAATTTTGTTTGATTTCTTGTTCTGTAATATACTTCAGGAACTTCTACCACTGGTATCCAATCCTGACTTGTGCTCG
The DNA here is from genome assembly GCA_963921515.1 of Calotriton arnoldi. NCBI lineage: Eukaryota > Metazoa > Chordata > Amphibia > Caudata > Salamandridae > Calotriton > Calotriton arnoldi. Next base: position 568,464 of record CAWUFW010001273.1, read on the forward strand.
GTTGTTCTCCGTCAGCTTCTCTCGAACCTCTAGCCTGAGATTCCTCAGCTGGGCAACCTTCAGCTTCTTCAGTGATTGGCGTTGTCTGTGGATTCTCTTCTTCAGGTTCTGGTACTCTCTTTGTGTGGCTTACATGAATCCAATTAGGAAATCTTGCACACTTCACTGCTGTATTGGTGGTCAATATGACTTGACAAGGTCTGCTCCACCTGGGTGATAGACACGTTTCTCTGGTGTGATTCTTCACTACCACCCAATCACCAGGATTCAGATCATGTTCTAGTTCAGGCTGCCTGGAAACTGCGTCTTCTCCAACCTGATGAGAGACAGAACGCACTAGGTCTGCCAATCCTTTGCAATAATCCAAAACCATATCATCAGATATATTCACCAGTTTGTTTGTGGGAACATGTGTTTGTCTCATTGCTCTTCCCATCATTATTTCGTGGGGGCTCAATCCTGTCGTTCTGTCAGGTATACTTCTGAGTCCCATCAAGACAAGTGGCAATGCGTCTGGCCACTCTAATGATGTTGATGCACACATTTTTCCCAATCTTGACTTTATAGTGCCATTCAATTGTTCAACCACTCCAGAAGCCTCTGGGCGATATGCACAGTGCAATTTCTGTTTAATTTGAAATGCTTGACAGATTATCTGGATTACTTCGCTATTAAAGTGTTTTCCTCTATCTGATTCCAAAGATACTGGGAAACCAAACCTAGGTATGAGCTCACGTAACAACAGTTTTCCAACTGTAATACTGTCATTTCTCCTAGTAGGGTAAGCCTCCACCCACTTTGAAAACAGACACACTATGACTAATACATATTTTAGTCCTCTGCATGGGGGTAACTGTATGAAGTCGAACTGGAGTCTTATAAATGGGCCCTCTGCCTTTCCAATTTTCCCAAACCCAATTATCGTTTTCCTGCCTGGATTATGCATTTGGCAAGTTAGACATCTCTGGCAAAGACTCTCTGCAACAACCCTGAATTTGGGATTGTACCAATTTTGTCTGAACAGCCTAATCATTGCATCTCTCCCTATGTGTGAGTCTCCATGGTGCATTCTACCCATTTGTGAGAGTAAACAGTCTGGCTTGACTGGTCTGCCATCTGCACTGATCCACACTTCATCTTCTCCTCTTTGGGAGCAACCCACTTTGATCCACAAATTCTTCTCACTTTCATCAACCTCATCTTGCAATTTCTTCACTTCATTCCAAGTTTCAGGTGGCATATACAGCATAAGTTGGCAGCTGATTCCCATTCTTTCCACCCTCTTATTGACTGACGTTCTGGTTTTGGCACAATGTTGAGCCACCAAGTCTGCATATCTATTGCCGACTACCACCCAGTCATCTCCTGACTGGTGTGCGGCACATTTCACCACAGCCAATTCTTTTGGTGATTGTATTGCTTCTAGCAATTCCCTTACAAATTGTCCATTTTTAATGGGGGATCCTGAAGAAGTCATGAAATCCCTCTGCATCCACAGTTGGGCAAAATCATGCACGACCCCGTAACCATATTGACTATCAGTAAATATGGTCACTCTCTGATTCCTCCCAATTTTGCAAGCTTTTATCAAAGCAATCAATTCAGCTACTTGTGCAGATTTGACTCCTGGTAAATAAGATGCTTCAACTATTCCAGTTAATTCACATACCGCATAGGCAGCAGTTAGTTTACCATCTTCATGTCTTTGACATGAACCATCGACAAATAACTCCCTGTCTGGCTTTTTAAGAGGCTGTTCCTCTATGTCTGGGCGTGGTTTTGTACATAATTCTGTAATTTGTACACAATCATGTTCATCTTCTTCGTCATTTTTATTTGTTTCATGATATGGGTCTGGCAATAAAGTTGCTGGATTTATTATTGTACACCTTACCATGGTCACATTTTCAGCACCCATTATTATCCTTTCATATTTAGTCAGCCGACTAAGAGTAAGATGCTGAGTTCGGGTTCTTGTCAACAGAATGACAACTGCATGTGGAACATACACTTTTACAGGATGTCCCATCACAATTGACTCGCTTTGTTCAATGCTCAAACACGTCGCTGCTACTGCTTTTAAGCATCCTGGCAACGCGGCTGCTACTGGGTCCAATGTAGCAGAAAAATATGCTATAGGACGTCTGTCTAGTCCATGTCTCTGAGTTAGGACAGAAAGTGCACAATTTTCTCTCTCTTGACAGAATAATGCGAATTCTCTTTTATAATCAGGCATGCCTAAGGCAGGTGCTGAACAAAGTGAGTTTCTTAATTTTACAAAAGCTTCTACACTTTCATCCTCCCAGGGTCCTTTGCTTTCTTTTTCGTCATGTTAATTAAGGGTTTAGCCAACATGGAAAAATTTGGGGGCATATTAACAACGGCCAGCGATAATTATCGCTGGCCGTGCTGAGCGACAAATTCCCTAACGCAGGCTATCTCTGGTATTTATCGCCCTGGTAGCGCGTTATTAACAACGCGTTTCCCCAGGGCGATAAAAATTCCAGAGATAGCGAGGTTATCACCGTTTTGCAGGGAACATCGCTGGTTTTCCAGCGATGTTCCTGCAAACGGCGATAACCTTTGCTGATACGACCCTGTGGTCGTATCAGCATAATCCACCCCCTATGTCTAACATAGGTAAGTCAGATTTCAGCAGACGTTAGATTTTGGCGAAAACGGCCGTTTTCGCCAAAATCTAACGTCTGCTGAAATCCTATGGGCTGCCTTGTAAATATTGCGATGTGAACATCGGCAATATTTGCAAGGCAGTCCATCCGGGTACGCTCAGTAACGCCAACTTTGCATCTCATTAGAGATGCAAAGGGAAGCGTCTGGAAAAGGGTGCTAACATGCGATTATGCATGTTAACACCCTCTTGTTGATAGGGCGATAGCTTTATCTCCGTTTTTCTGGCTTTTAAAGCCAGAAAAACGGAGATAAAGCCCTTGTAGATATGCCCCTTGGTATCCATTGTCGACAGTATCCTACTATTCCTAGGAACATTCTCACTTGTCTTTGAGTTACAGGCATTTGCATTCTCTTAATTAATTCTACTCTTTCAGAGGTTACTCTTCTTTTTCCCCTCTCAATTTGGTGTCCCAGATATTTAACAGCTGTCCTGCAAAACTGTAACTTTTCAGGTGAGACTTTATGCCCTTCCTCAGCCAAAAGATTTAATAATGCTATGGAATCAACAACACAGTCTTCTCTGGTGGTCGAAGCTACTAACAAGTCGTCGATATATTGAACTAAAACTGAGCTTCCTGGCATCACTAGTTTTTCAAGGCACTTTTTCAGTATCTGATTGAAAATTGAAGGACTTTCTGTGTACCCCTGAGGAACACGGTTCCACACATAGACTTTGTTCTCAAATTTAAATGAGAAAAGATACTGGCTGTCTGGATGCAATGGTATTGAAAAGAATGCTTGACACAAATCAATTACTGTGAACCATCCTGCATTCCAAGGGATCTGGTATAGAATTACTGCAGGATTTGGTACTATGGGACAACATGGTTCCACAATTTTGTTAATTTTACGCAGGTCCTGAACAATCCTATATTTTCCACTAGGTTTCTTTAGTCCCATGATTGGTGAATTACATGGACTACTCATTACTTCTTTTAGAATGTTTTGTTTTACCATTCGATTGATTTCTTCAATGACTCCTGCTTTTACTTCTGCACTCCTTTTGTATTGTTTAGTATTTGGGAAAATCGCACCTTCTTTTACTGTAATTTGAACTGGATCTATTTTTGCCATAAGTCCTACTTCTTTTCCGGTAAAATCCCATACTATTGGGTTTACTGTACCTTTTAACTCTTCTGGCAACTCATCTTTTGTTATCAACGAAAACATTTCATCTATTTCTGTACCTTGTTTTGCAACCATAATTTTATATACATGGTCCTCATCTGGTGTCTGAACTGCCACACCATCCGGCGTGCAAAAATTGTACAGTTCATTTTGCACAATAAATCTCTACCTAATAAATTTACTGGGCTAGAATCGCACACTACAAATTGGTGCATTTCTCTGAAGTTTCCTATTTTAACTTCCATTGGTTCGGTAAGAGGTGTTCTAATTCTTTGATTAGCTACCCCTACTACTTGGATATCTTCACCAGAGAGAGGAAGGTCTGGGATGTCTGCTGATCTCACAGTAGACCCAGTAGCACCAGTGTCCAAAAGGAAAGTAATATCATTACCTTTCACATTTCCTTCAACATATGGACCAGACTGATCTACCTGTAAGGATGCGCCAAGTATGCACTCCTTCTTCCCCTCTCCTAGGCACCGTCATGAGTCGAATTTACAATAATTGTCCTGCAAAAGAAATTGTGATGTCATATAATCATTCTTACCACTCCCTCCTGGGTATCCAATGTCTGTACCATGCTTTGCTCTGCTTACATTACCCTGAACAGGTGGAGGTGGTAATTGACTCTGGGGATTTACACCCTGTTGTGAGTCATTCTGCGTCTGTGGATTTAAGTTTTGATTTGGGCCATTATTATTCCGAATCTTTTTACATTCATCCTTCCAATGCCCCAATTTTCCGCATCCATGACAAGGAAATTTCTTTTTAGCTTCTTCTCTACTCATTCATCCTCTAAATTTTCCACCATTTCCCGTATCACCACTTGTACCAGAATCTTTTCCTGGATTTTCACTCGGATTTTCCAAATTAATTCCCTGCTTTTCTGCCATTTTCACCTGAGCCCACATCACTTTTTCCTGCAATTTCTTGTGTCTATCCTCAATATCGTCTCCACAATATTTAGCATACTTCAGAATTTCATCTATGGGCTTTCCCTGCCAACACAGCATATGTTGTTTTATCATCTGGCAAATCTCTGGCTTCAGACCGTAAACAAACCGATACACAAACTGACTCATGTTTTTGTCTCCAATGTCCTCGAATCCACTATACTGTTTAAATACTTGCAATAAACGTTCATAATAGGAATGTACTGTTTCACTGGCTTCCTGGGTTGTTCGATCTATTTTCACCCAATCTGTTTCTTTCGGGGGTATTTTCCCTTTCAGGTATGTTATCACCTGTTGATACTTTTTCATCACATCATTTGACGGGGCACCTGTTTTCGGATCTCTAGGATATTCATCACTAGGCCAATCGACTGTGATCTTACAATCTGTCCATAAATCGGCAGGTACCACTATGTCAAACAAACCATCTAAATCCTTCAACAATACCTTTGACACTTTCACAAACCTTTCAACCTGCTTGTACCATTCAATTGGTTTCTCTCTCAGCTTTGGAAAATCATTCGTAAATGATAAAATATCCTGTCTGCTCCATGGGACATGTACATATCCTCCTCCCGCAACTTCTCGCATTGGATACATCTGGTCTGCTTTTCCTGCTTCCTTCATCACATATTCTGATGCTGTTCTACTTGTTCATGCTTCTTCCTTTTTCTTGGCCCATCTAGATCTCCATTTATCTAGATCTCCCCATTTTTGTAAAACTAACATTAATTCTCTTATTTGTAGTCTTCTTCCAGATGCATTCATATTTTCTAAATCTTTGTCTGCAAATTCTGCTCTATAGGGTTTCTGTAATACTTTTGATCTCCCTATTTCGATTCCCATCTGTAATGCTAAGTTGGACAATTTTTCATGGAATATCTTTACATTTCTAGTGATACTCCTGCACAAGAATAATAATTCTTCTTCATCATAGGTATTCAAGCGTTCTACTCCTACATTTCCTGCTATTATTTCTTCTAATTCAACTTTCAATTTATGGATATCCAGTACTATTGGAGGTGTGCACTGTTTAACTGACCCTTGTACCCATCTTTCTAGATCTTCAGGTGTTACTATGGTAGCACTTTTTGCTCCTGATGAAGTTACTAAACTTACATCTTTTGAACCTCCAGGCACATCTTTTCTTGGAGTACTATTTACAGAACCTCGAATAGGCAAATCCATAAGTGATATTGTGGATTCACAGTCACTAAATTGATCCTCAATTATAACCGGAGCTTCAGGTCTGGGATTACTCACAGGAGTAGGTGCAAGTATAGGTTGTGGACAATTTCCTGAGTACCATATAATGGAACTACTGGACCAATTGTTACTGGTATGGTCAACGAATCAGGATGTACTTTTATCTGAGTTATTTTCTGTATTAATTCTGTTCTGGTCTTTTCTAGGGCTTCATTTTCTTTGTCATGAAGTATTCTAGTCTGGGTGAACTCATGCATTACCTTGGGTACCATGGGAGTTTGTGGTGGTGCACTAGGAGGGCATCCACTTGTCCCTTCTTGATATGGTGGGGGATTTCTTAACATTTCTTCCATAAATTCGTCTTCTGAATCCTCATTTCTCATTAAATGTTTTGTCTTTTCCGTACATTTCCCTCCTGATTTCTCTCCTTCTGTGAATAGTGGATACAGTCCCTCTGTAATCATTGTCCTTCTCCATTATTTCATCTGACCCTCTCTCGGCTCACGTAAATATCTGGGGTAAAATCCTGGATAACTCCTATTACTTCTAGATCTATCCCGCTCAAATGCCTCGGTTTCCCATTCTTCTAGAGCTTCGTACTGGGTTAATCTAGGTCTGGGTTCTAAGTCATTCATCCTCAATCTCAAGTTCTGAAGAATTCACCCATTGAACGTACCATTCTGAGGAAATGCTAATACTCCATCATTTTTGGTGTATTCTATCCAATTCTCCATCCATACACAGGTATGATAACCTCTCTCCATCATCATAAATGATGCTGGCGTTTTAGCTGGTGGAATAATAATTCCTTCTCTAGTTTTGATTGGTTTGTCCTTTTTAAAATAATTCTTAATCTTTTGTAAGAATGACATTTTTCTCTTTTCTCCGTACATTCTATCTAATCTTCTGTGTACAAAATTATATTCTGCAAAACCTAGGAATCTCCTATCCGGACGAGTTCCTGTTAAATTCGGATCGCGTTTTAACATGCAATCCTTATCCACTAAGAATTTTGCTTCTATATTTTCGACCAATAAAATGTCTGCTATCTTTTATTTCCAGACCAATCCTTGCGCGGCCTTTTTGGTGACGTTTCTCTGTCAACCTCTCCTTTACAATCTGCTCTTTTCTGTCCTCGCTGGTTTAACAAATCCCAGCGCGGCTCCTTTGACGTCAGTACTACTCCTGACTACTGACCCCTCCTTTACAAGTGTCTCTCCACACCCGCTGTTTCAACCTACCACAGCGCGGCGTTTTGTGACGTCAGTTCCCTCTCCGGCAACTGACCCTCCCTTTACAAAAATTTACGCAAACTTATTTTCTCTATAAATCTTAATTAAATTTCAGTAACAACATAAAACATTCGCTATCGTGCCAGTTTCCACTAATTTCGAAAAAGATAGTTTCTTCCACACTTTAGTAAAACCTTTCCGTTTACTAATACATACACTACGAGTAAACCACTTCCGTCTACTCTTCACACAAGCTCCAGAAGTACCTGTTACTTCTCCAATGTTACCCTTACTAGGTGATATAACATCAAATTTTTATCAGCGTACCCTTTTTGCTATTACTCACACGCATAGAGTCCCTCACGAGTACTTGAAGTCCTGCTTAACTTCTCAGTACTATTTCTGCCTGACAGATAACCTCACTGCAGTATGGCTTCCACTTACCACCCACTATTCTTTTTCCCTACCCCGGGGTATTCTGGACAACATGTAACAAAACTCAAACATAAGCGGATGTTAGTTCATAAAAATACAAATAAAATTCTCATTACCCAATTAACAAAGAGTAACAACAACCGTCCTCTGCTTACCAGAAAACTGATCCAGCGCAATATTAGCCAACCGCATTCATACACCATATACTCACTTGGGCCCATACATTCACACTACTCTAATACTTACGCTGGGTGTCAGATGTACTCTTTTATCAAAGTCTCTGCTACCAATTACCTTCTGATTGAAGAGTAATAACTTACCAATGGATCCTTTGCTAATTGGGAAGTTTAAAATGAGTGACATTCATTATAGTACATGATCCTGAAATAACCACTGAGTCAGGAAGTTTTAAAATGTTTATCTAAAGTTTTGGCAGAGTAAAATACAGAAAACACGGTACTTGATTGAAAATACCCAAGAAAAGGCATAGAAATGATTTTGCTAATAAATGACGGTGTTTAAGGAAGAGGAGAAGATAGAAACAGCAGCGCAACTAAAGGTTGCAGTATAATTACCTAATGCGAGAACCAAGCCCCTTAGCCAAGGAGTTGGAAAAGAAAGGACCCAGGAAGGATGAACAGTAAAGACTTCTTCCAGGATCAGGACAGGACCGGTGACCTCTCTACAACGACGCCTGCGCCGTTCCCCTCTCTGATACTCGACTTCTCTCGATTCTCCCGTCTAATGGACTCCGCCGCCCCCTCCTCAGGACCTCTTCTGGACAGGAATTCAGTCAGCAACCGATCAGCTGGGCAGTCTGGAGCTCTTCTGTCAGCATCTCCGCTCTCCTGTGCTTCGTGAAAATATGCTCTTCTCTGACTAATTTACTAATGCTATATTCTATTATACCCTTCTACGCCCATATACCTCCCCTTAATGTTGCTAAAATATGGGACCACTACTTCTGATTGGACAGGGACAGGAGGTGGATTCTCGCACCATGTCAATTTGGCCTAAATTGTAAAGCCTTTTGTCTTTACGTTCCCTCCCCTTCAAATTAATACATTCGCTTTATTTCCCACCCGTCTCATGACAAATGTTATATATTTTACAGAAGAAAAGTAACAATTTGTTCCACCGGAAACCTTGGGTACATCATCTTCGGCCAATAGGTCATGGCCTTGGGAGACGTCCAAGTTGACTTCACTTGGCAGGCATACAGGACACATGCGCAGAACCCTCTGTCTCTCGAGTTTCAAGACACCAACCCAGGCCCAAGTTTACGAATTACTAAAAGTGCAAGAAGAAAATATTAAAATCACAAATAAAAAGTTTCACTGTATACCCACTTTCCCTAACTCTATTCCCATTTAATCATAATACTATCCTGCATTAGTAGCGTTTAAGAAAACAACAATTTAATAATGACATGAGAGCAAGCTTAAGCATGTGAAAACATTTAGCGGCCATTTTAATACACACTGCGCAGAAGCAGAAGTTTCCCACCAAGCAAAGAAAGACGTCACACCATGTGATCAGGTTGAGACATGCGCAATGAAGTCCCGCGCTTTTAGCGGCCATCTTGGTTTATGGACAAGCGTTATTCATTAGTAAAACACATAGGCAAGCGCCTATCCCTTTCGTGTTTGTGAATGCAAGGATTAGTTTTGACAGTACAAATTTTAATATATTAATACTATGAGGAAGATTGTATACAAGCAAGTTTCAATTTTGAAACCTTGCTCCATCAGTACTAATGAAAGATTGAAATGAAATTATGAAATGGAGCTTTGTTTTTAAACAAATAATAAAACCTTGTTTATTTCTTCTAGAGAAAACTGCATGTTTGCAAAGAAGGCCTCAGCATTGGCGTTAGGGTTAAATTTGCTTTAGAATGTAGAAATATTGAAAATCAGTTTTATTCTTTAGAACTGTCTATTGTGTTCTTTACTCTGAGCGGCTGCTATGTGTCCAGTGTATCTACGATGCTTCCTACGGATGCAAGAAAAGCGTGCTCTAGTGATAAACTGTACTGCTAAATGTTTCCAAATGCATCTGAATATGTGCAAGTCGAGGAAGGAGAGAATTTAATTCCCTCTGCTGAAGGACGATGATGACAGCTTGAAACTAAAACAATGGATGTTTGAGAGGGAAGAGCGACGGAAGTGGTGTGACTTGACATCCTATGCCTGTCAGCCAATCCGAGAAAGACTTTCCTGGATTTTGATACAAGAATAAGCTAGAATCAATAAAGCATTAGGGTATAATTATTAGTGATAGATTTAGCCGGGTAGGCAGAGAGAGAAGAGGGTGTTGGTGTTAGATCTATCTGAGGCGTTCGCGTGAGCTGTTCTTTGATGTACTTGGCTGGTGCTGTTTGTAAGCTGACTCCTAACTTTGCTCCTCATACTTCATGAGGGTAGCCCCAGCTTTCCCTCTCGGCCAGAGGGTTAGCATTTCCAGCTATTAGCAACCTGTGCTATAGTTTTCTAGGTTTGTGTGAAATTCTGTATTTGCACTTGTTCCTATTGATCTTTTGTCTCTTACACTATCCACTCAACTCATGCTCCTTAATTGAGATGATACTGTGATTATCTGAATTGTGTTCTTGTGTGGATATTCAGATTCAACATTGTGTCTTTGTTTGATCATTCTATATGATTTTAAAGAAAATAGATAAAAGCAAACTAACAGAGAAACTGAGTCCGTCTTTATTCAATATTATAATGATGAAGAGATTTATATAAATTTATATAGAAAAGTGTAAATATAAATATTCCTTTTGTTCTAGGTCCTCATAAGGGGAATATTACACCTAAAACTTTTGCTAAGTCCCTGTCGTAATATGGGCCAAAATTCAGTCATATAAATAGAAAGAAATATAGTAGGTAAAAAAAGGCAAACTGATTTATATCGCGTGGTATAAATGGTTATACACTCTGCTCTGGTTACCCAGAACCCCATTTTCCCGCTGTGCCGCGCACTATCAGTTTTTGGTACTCAGACGAGGATGGTTAGTGTAGATTGATTATATCTGCAATTGATTAAGATGAGAATTATTGTTTGTTAATAACATCTTGTACTTTTTGTTACATGTAGTGGTTGCACCGGTTTTGACCTTAAAGGAAGTTTGTTGGCAGGTCCGGAGAGGCCTAAGATCCCGGGATAAGCCCAAGGGCATGTCTTAGTGTGGCATACACTCAGTATTGCGTTGTCTGTTGTTGATGCAAGTCTTGAGTAATAGCCGTATAGTATAGTAAAAACTTATTTGGGTACCTTTAGAAAGCGCATCTGGAGAAGTCCCAAAGGTTTTTTACTTGATTGAGAGTGGAATCACGCTGGTTGGAGATTCTACTAGTAGCGAGAGTATTCTTGGGGAGTTTGTATCTACCTTCTTTTAGTGGAGCAGACAAGCTGGAATGTCTAAGTGTTCTAACCTTGTTTGTCTAAAAAGTTTGTAAATAGTTGCCGATAAATTTTGTAAAGGGAGGAACAGTTGCAGGAGTTGTACTGACGTCACAAAAAGCCGCGCTGCAATTGGATGTTTAGTGTGAGTCATCACAGAAAGCCGCGCTGCTATTGGTTAATTTGTGGGAATCATCACCAGAGTGTTGTACTATTATTGGTGGGTTGGTGTGAATCGCGCTGGTATTGATTAGCGTAAACCAATTGTTTTCGTTAGAAGTTCGGATCAAATTCTTGAATAAGGGCCTTACCAATCGAGAAAGAAAATGAAATTGTTAAGATTGTTGAAAACACTGTTTAGAAAGGAAGAAACTATTCCTATTAGAGAAGGAATTCCTGTAGCTCCAGAGGGTACACCTGCTCCATTTATGTCATTAGAAAGGGATTTTCATACGTGTACATGGTTGAAAAATTGGGTGAAGTATACTGAGAGAGGTGGTAATATAGCATTTCCAGAGCATGGTACTTTCAACACTAGGATTTTAGAGAATTTGAGATATCAAATTAATGAATTGAAACCAAGTCCGAGTCTTATGCAGTATGAAGCATCTGAAGAATGGGAACATGAGGCATACAAGAGAGAGAAGGATAGGACTGAGAATAGATACAGAAAAACTGTGAGTAGCTATTCAGAGGCAAAATGGGATGCTTAGATGAAGAAATGGAGAAGGGATCTTGTGGCATTAGGTGAAGGAATGTATCCAGTTGTATTAGTGGAAAATAATGAAGGAGGAAAATGTAAAGAAAAGAAAAAGAATGTTTCAGAGACAGAACCAAATCCGAGTGAGGTAGATGATGAATTGTTGGATGAGTTACTAATGAATAGACCTCCACCGTATCAGGAAGAGCAAGAGAAACTATCACCAAGTGCTCCATTGATTCAGATAGAAAATACCCAAAAGAAAAATGCAAGTGTAGTAACAGGGCAAAGGGAGATTTGACTGGAGGAAAAAGTGAATTAAATCTAAATACAGATGCTTTGTCAGTTCCAGTGACAATTGGTCCTATAGTTCCACTATACAATAATGAACAAAATGTTTCACAGGTGCATGCCTTAACAGTTCCTACATTTCGAAATGATAGAATTAGAAATGGTGCAAGTGAGTCAGAATCCTTGATTGAAATTTCTGAAGGAACAGTAGAAACTCCAAGACGTGATGTGCAGATTAATCCAAGGAGATTGTTACAGAATACAAAGGGAGTGACAGTGACACCTACAACAGGAGGGTCTTTAGGACCTTCACTGGAGGAATTGGATGAATGGATTAGAGGGATGACTTCTAATAAAGTGAACATGGATGTAGGCAGATTAAAAGCAGATCTGGAAGAAATGATATTAGGTACGATTAGTCCAGAAAGGTTGAGTAAATGTTAGGAAAAGGAGTTTTTATTCTTGTGCAAAAATATTACGATGAGAGCGAGAAACCTTCATTAGAAATTTGCTGAAGTTGCACAGGCGTATGGTGTGGACATAGAAAAGTCGAAGGATTTACAAAAAAAGTATAGACTGGATTTTACTGACAAAGATTTAGAGAGTTTGAATGCTTCAGGGAAAAGGTTACAGATTAAGGAGTTGATTAGCACATTTAGACAATGGGGTGAATTAGATCATTGGAAAGGAAGATGGCCTAAAAGAAGGAAGAAACAGTTGTAAATACAAATGTTTTACCAATGTATCCACTGAAAGAAACAAAACAAGAAATGGCTGAAATGATATTTCTCATGAGAGAGGTACCTGGAGGGGGATATGTTCATGTTCCGTGGTCAAGACAGGACATATTGTCATTTACGAATAAGTTTCCCAGATTGAGAGAAAAACCAGTAGAATGGTACAAACAAGTAGAGAGGTTTGTGAAAGTTTCAAAGGTTTTGTGGAAAGACTTAGATGGTTTGTTTGATATTGTGGTTCCAGCTGATTTGTGGGTAGAGTGTAAGATTGCTGTAGATTGGCCAAAAGAAGAATACCCAAGAGTTGCAAAAACTGGAGCACCATCAGATGAGGTGATGAAAAAATACAATCAGGTCATTGCTTATTTGAAGGGAAAGATTTCACCAAAAGAAACAGATTGGGTGAAGATAGACAGAACTACACAGGAAACTAAAGAGACAGTGCATGCTTATTATGAAAGGCTTCTTCAGGTGTTTAAACAGTATAGTGGCATTGAGAATATCACTGACAAAGACATGGGTCATTTTGTATATATGTTTGTGTGGATAGAGACCAGAGATTAGCATGATGATTCAACAGCATTTAATATGCTGTCAAAATAAGTCTATCGACGAAAGTTTGCATTATGCCAAATACTGTAGTGATGATATTGAGTCGAGACATAAAAAGTTGAAAGAGAAATTAATGTGGGTTCAGATGAAAGCAGCACAAAAAGGTGAATTTGTGGATTTTTCTCAATCAGGTTTCCAGGGCAAAGATCAGGTTGTCCAAGATAATCAGAATGGCGTTGTTATGAAAAGTGGTGGTATAAGGAGTAAGAATAATAAAGAAGAGATGAAGAAGAAATATCCATGTCATGCTTGCGGAAAATTTGGACATTGGAAACGCGAGTGTAGGAGTTTGTTGGCAAATGCAGGAAGTGGTACAAGTGCTAATGATATGAATCAGAATCAGCTAAATCAAATGCAGGGTCAGATGCAAAATAAAAATCTAATAGATGGAAGAGGATAGGGTTTACAAATACCTCAGCCTCAAATACCTCAAGCTCCTATGCCAAATCAGAATGCGAGTGGTCATGTACAGAGATACAGTGCGAATATGGGTTTTCACACAGATTAATCAACAAAACAAAATGTACAAGTGGTTTCACAATATTGGTTGCAGTCTCAAGAGAGTGATTCAGAGACATCTCAATGACAGTGCCTGATGGGGGAGGAGGAGTGCATGCTTGGCGCATCCCTAGAGGTAGATCAGTATGGTCCTTTTGTGGATGGAGAAGTAGAAGTTAATGTGATTACATTCCTTGTAGAATGGTGCTACCCGTTCCACTGTAAGAACTGTAGAAATTCCTAACCTACCCCTCTCGGGAGAAAATATCCAAGTTGTAGGCATTTCAAATCAATTGATCAAGACTCCAGTAACAAAACCAATGAAAGTACAGATAGGAGACTTCAGAGATTTACACCGATTTGTGGTGTGTGATACAAGTCTGGTTAACCTTTTAGGAAGAGACTTATAGTGCAAAATGAACTGTACCATCTATTGTACACCAGATGGAATAGTATTGCAAACTAAGGATGAAGATGTAATCTTTAAGATGGCAAGGCAAGGGACAGAAGTGAATGAATTGTATCCTTTACTTACAGTGAACGATTTGCCTGTTGAATTGAGAGAAACTGTGTTGAAAGATGTGTGGGACTTTACAGGGAAAGACATTGGATTAATGAGAGGAGTTGACCCTATTCAAATTACACTCAGACAAGATGCAGAGTTCCCAAAAACCCACCTTACAAAATGGATCCTGAAACAATTGCAGGAGTAACGCCTGTAATTGAAATGATGATTGAACAAGGTATTTTAAAGGAAATACTAAGCAGTCCTTGTAGTTCGCCTATTATGGGAATTAAGAAACTGAGCGGGAAGTATTGGATTGTTCAGGATTTAAGAAAAATAAATCAAATAGTGGTAGCTTGTTGTCCAATAGTGCCAAACCCAGCAGTAATTCTCTATCAAATTCCATGTGAAGCAGAGTGGTTCACAGTGATCGATTTGTATCAAGCATTTTTCTCAATACCCTTACATCTGGATAGTCAATATTTGTTTGCATTCCGGTTTGGAGACCGTGTCTTGGCATGGTGCTGAGTTCCTCAAGGGTATACTGCAAGCCCTTCAATTTTCAATCAGATTTTGAAAAGGTGCTTAGAGTCATTGGTAATGCCCAATAACTCAGTGCTTGTTCAGTACATAGATGATTTGCTTGTTGCATCAAAGACGAGAGAAGCTTGTGTGACAGATACCATTGCTCTACTGAACCATTTGGCAGTAGGTGGGTATAAAGTGTCACCAGCTAAATTACAATTTTGTCAAAAAGAAGTTATCTATTCTGGGGCATAAAATTGAAAAAGCAGTCAGAAAAGTGTCACAAGATCAAATAAATGAGATTTTACAAATGAAACCTCCAAAAACACAGAAAGAAATTTGAATGTTTTTGGGTATGGTTGGATACTGCAGAGAGTGGATCAATGGATTCTCATTGATAGCAAAGCCATTACAGAAACTGACTCACAAAGATGTGTCAGACCCGATTCAATTGGAGGAAGAAAGCATAAGGGCATTTGTTGAGTTGCGAGACAGCCTTTGTCGTGCACCAGCATTAGGAATGCCAGATTTCAATAAAGAATTTGCATTGTTCTGTTATGAAAGAGACGGTTGTGCACTTTCAGTTGTAACGCAAATGCATGTAACTGCACGTCGTCCTGTGGCATATTTTTCAGCAACACTGAATTGTGTAGCTGCAGCTTTACCAGGTTGCCTAAAAGCAGTTGCTGCTACTTGTGTGAGTTTGGAGCAAAGTGAGGGCATTGTGATGGGACATCCATTGAGAGTGTATGTACCACATTCTGTTGAGATTTTGTTGGCACGAACTCGAACACAGCATCTTACGAGTAGTCGGTTAACAAAATATGAACGAGTGATACTGGGAGCTGAAAATGTGACAGTGACAAGATGTATGAATTTGAATCCAGCTACTTTGTTGCCAAATCCATATTGTGAAATGGTAGTGGATGAAGTAGAACTTTCCAAAAATTGCAGTGCACACCGCTTGAACATCTTCCGTAATTTTGCCATTTTTATCAACTGTCATCCGTTTGCGTGCTCCCTGGATAGCGTGATCTACCCTGATATCACGCGGTTATCGATACATCTTTTAGAATGGAGTGGAGTTTCCCTCCAATACCAGGTGCACAGCATCTCTAGTGATTATCACCAAGTTTTTCCAACTACTTTTGCAATTTCAACAATGATTATTCCATGTACTCCAAAATCTTTTTATAACTTCATTTATTTTCGTTGTTCTGTTCACTCGTGTGACACTTATATTTCAACAGTTTCTCATGCCACAGATATGCCCATCCGAGCCTTTGTCTGGGCACGCCAAAAAACATAAAACATCCTCAGTTGCGAAATTGATGTTACCCAATGCATTTCGGGCCTTGGATTAGCCCTTCTTCAGGGGTTCACTACAAATGAGAGAATATTGCCATTAAAATGTGGCCTCAAACCGCTATGTTCAACATTAAATATTTTTACACAAACACATCAATACCATGTTCTCAGATTGACCCTTACACAGCACTTCCCTCTAAACGCGGAGCACTATGCTACCGCCGTCTCGCTTGAACAAACCCCCTTCAGTTCAACCTCCTTCCCCTCATTTAAACCTTCCCTTCCGTTAACTTCACATCCCGCAACTAATCACCCACCTTAATACCCTCAAATTTCCTTATCTGTTACCCGTTCTCTAACCCTCTAATCGTAGCTCCATTATCTCATACCTTCGCAGCCTCTGCCCGTGTCTTTCTTTTCCAAATGGTTCCCTTTGCGAAGCAGTGCAAACTACCCCTTAATTAGCTCGTGCAACATAGTCACACCCTCAGATTTTGAATTTGACCTATCGCAGCCACCCTCCAATCACCATTTTAACAATAGTAACTACGTAGCCCATAATGCACCTCTATGATGTATCACAAAGTCGTCATTCGAGGTTTTATCATTACCCTTACTTCCTCAAGCAATTCGATACTATACCCCGCCCACCCTATTGTTGTTATTTGCTGTGCTGAAGCTAAGATGTTGCACTTCATCATGAAACATTATTAATTTATGTGCGTCTGGTTAAAATACAAGATATGAAAATATATATAATGTCTCTATTTCTCATGTTGTTTAAGTCCATAAACCGAGTGAAACCAACAGTCCAATCACAATTTACTTCCATTCCTGAGATGTGTGTCACACAAGTGTAATTATGTCCTTTGAAGTTGATTTGCCATTTTTTTCTCCTCTGTGGGTGCAACTTGCAGTAGGGCAGATATTTCATACAACTTTCCAAAAATTGCAGTGCACACCGCTTGAACATCTTCCGTAATTTTGCCATTTTTATCAGCTGTCATCCGTTTGCGTGCTCCCTGGATAGCGTGATCTACCCTGATATCACGCGGTTATCGATACATCTTTTAGAATGGAGCGGAGTTTCCTTCCAATACCAGGTGCACAGCATCTCTAGTGATAATGGATAGTGGACTGTTGGATTTTGGAGTACATGGAATAATCATTGTTGAAATCGCAAAAGTAGTTGGAAAAACTTGGTGATAATCACTAGAGATGCTGTGCACCTGGTATTGGAGGGAAACTCCGCTCCATTCTAAAAGATGAGTGGATGAAGTAGATCATGATTGTCTGGATGTGACTGAATTGTGTACAAAACCAAGACCTGACATAAAAGATACCCCGCTATCTGATACTGATTGTGTGATGTTTGTAGATGGGTCTTGTCTGAGAGATGAAAAAGGTACATTGCGAGCTTCCTATGCAATTTGTACAGTGGCTAATGTCATTGAAGCTTCATGCTTAAAGGGAATAAAATCAGCCTAAATTGCGGAGTTAGTTGCTCTGACTAAAGCATGTTATTTTGGAAAAGATTGGAAAGTAATCATATTTCCTGATAGTCAATATGGTTTCGGGGTTGTCCATGATTTTGGACAATTGTGGTCCCAACGTGGTTTCCTGACCTCTTCAGGATCACCAATTCGAAATGGAGAATATGTAAAAGAAATGTTGTTGGCACTACAATTGCCCAAAGAAATTGGGGTGGTGAAATGTTCAGCACACAAATCTGGCAGTGATTATATTACTGCAGAAAACAGGTATGCTGATGAAGTTGCACGTTTCTGTGCGCAAAATTTGGTTTCAATAAACAAAAAGATGCAGAAATCTGATAAAAATGAATGCAATCTGATGTTCTCATCTGTTGAAACATGAGAGGAGCTTAGACAATTTGCAGGAAGAGGCAGGTTCAGAAGAAAAAGAGATTTGGATCAAGGCAGGTTGTTCATGCGGGGAAGAAGATGAGATGTGGATTTATCATGATGGAAGCCCAATAATGCCAGACAGTTTGTTGTCCCAAATGGCAAGATTTTACCACAGTCCTGCATACATTAGCAGAGATGCTATGATTAGAATGTTCAAAGAGTCCTGGTTTAACCCCAAATTCAGGGTTATTGCAGAAAGTCTTTGCCAGAGGTGTGTGATTTGTCAGCAACAAAATGCAGGGAAAAAGACAGTTGTCAGTTGGGGACGAATTGGAAAAGCAGCAGGTCCTTTTACTCGATTACAAGCTGATTTTATTGAGTTGCCAAAATGTAAGGGACTAAAATATGTCCTGGTGATTGTCTGTTTGTTTTCACGATGGGTGGAAGCCTACCCAACGAGACGGAATGATAGTCTAATAGTTGCTAAATTGCTTCTTAGAGATCATTCCTAGATTCGGATTTCCAGTCTCTTTAGAATCTGATAGGGGAACACCTTTTATGATTTGTTCAGCACTACAAATTGAACAAAAGTTACATTGTGCCTATCGACTATAAACATCAGGTGTGGTCAAACAGGTCAATGGAACAATCAAATCAAGACTTGCAAAGGTATGTGCGTCCACTGCACTGAAATGGCCAGATGCACTACCTTTAGTTCTGATGAGTCTGAGAAGTATTCCAGATAGAAAGACTGGATTGTCTCCGCATGAAATAATCAGGGGCAGAACCATGAGACAGCCAGTAGTTCCAGCAAATCGACTAATGAATATAACTGATGATTTGGTACTCGATTATTGCAGAGGATTGGCTGATGTGGTGCGTTCTGTGTCTCATCAGATTGGAGAAGTCACAACCACAACACCGCAAGAACAGGCACATGTTTTGAACCCTGGAGAGTGGGTTCTTATCAAGAAGCACGTGAGAAAATCGTGTTTGGAACCACGTTGGCATGGGCGATCTCAAGTGATATTGGTGACAACGACAGCAGTAAAGTGTGGTGGCTTGCCGAATTGGATTCATGCCAGCCATACACGAAGAGTCAAATGTCCTCTTGAAAGTGAAGAATCAGTCAAAGGTGATAAAGAAAGTTGCCAAAAAGAACAAGAACAAACTGTGAGTCGAGTAGAATGGGCACCAGCTACTGGGTCTTGCGAGACTGCAGACGCTGAAACAGTAAAAAAGTGATTCCAGAACAAAACAGTGAAGAAAGAAAGAAGAAATCAATCAAAAGAAATATTGAGACAAATGTTGAACAAAACAAAACTGAAGAAACTCAAAAGAAGAAAGCAAGGAAAGGAGATGTATGGCCAAGATGTGTGAAAAGACTGAAATATACTCTGAATGAGAGTGTTTCATATACAATTCTTGAAATAACTGAACAAAGTGATACAGAAGAAGATACAGTTCAAAAAACAAAAAGAGCAAGAATACCAAACAAGAAATACACCGGACTTGAATGGACATACTTGGTTGCTGAAAAAGTTGTTCTAGAAGACAACAAGGGAAAAGATGTCGAGCTAGAGCATAGAAACTGCTATGAGCCACCCTAAATGAACTGTGTTAAAAAATTGGGTGCAGAAAATTGAAAATTGCTCTGAAAATACAGAAATTGAAATTAAAACTGGAATTCTGCTGAAAAGACTGAAGGAAAACGTATTAAAAAAATGAAAAAGAGAGGGGATTGGATAAGGTCTTGGAGAAGGTCTTGAAGAAGTGAGAAAAAGGAAGACCTAAAAAGATCTAAGGCTTAAAAGTGCTTGGATTGTCTTGGAGAAGTGAGAAAAAGAAGAAAAAGGAAGACCTAAGCAAGACCTCTGACCTCCTGGCCAGAGACCTGCTCTCTCCCTCTGCAGCTCCACTGCTGTGCCGCTGCCCTGTGCAGTGCTCGGAGGTTCGAGCCACTGCCTGGAGAGTGGTGTGCCTGGATTGAGTTGTGCCTGTTTTTTGCCCTGTATTTTTAGTGTTATTGTTGCCTCTTATTGTGCCTTCTCTGTCTCGTTGTGCCCGTTTTTTGCCCTGTATTTTTAGTGTTATTGTTGACTTTTATTGGGCCTTCTCTGTCTTGTTGTGCCATTTTCAGCTCTGTACTTAGTCATTTTTCTGCCTGTTTCCCGCTCCCTTTCCCGCCGCTGCTGCCCCTGCGGCCCCTCCCCCTGCCGATTCCTCCTCCCGCTGCCCAGCTGCGCCTCCCTCCCCCTCCCTATTTAATGGCGGCCGCTGTGAGGCCGTGCAGTGTGCACGCCGCTGGAGCGCCGAAGGCAAGCCCGTCCGCGACCCGACCACGACCAGCGCCAGAGACCCTGGATCTCTGACCACCCACTGCTACGACTCAGCTGCCCTTCTGGCACTCAACCCAGGAAGGCAGAACAACTGCCAGCTGTCCACACCGAACACCACCCACTGCCAGTTCTCCTGCTGTCACTGCTGCCTGACCTTCACCATCATCCACATCCCCACGGCCACCGCCCACACGCCAAACGCCAACAACTCCGAAGCCCTGAGGTGCATCCTCCTCAACGTGCGCTCCCTGCACAGACACGCTGTAAAGATCTGGGACCTCCTCGACACCCTCTCACCAGACATCGCCTTCTTCACAGAAACATGGGCCAGCTCCAACTCCGCCCCCGACATCGCCACCGCCATCCCGGACGGATACAAGATCTAGAGGAAGGACCACCCCAACTGCCCAGGAGGAGGACTTGCCATCATACACAAGAGCTCCCTCCAACTCACAACCTCCAGCTTGAGCAACAGCCACCCACCACCGAAGACATATATTTCTGGATCCAGACAACTCCCAGAATGACCCTAAGAGGCACCCTCGCCTAAAGACCTCCCGGACCTCGAACTGCATTCGCCACCACCATCGCCGACCTCATCGCACCCCACGCAATCGCCTCCATGGACTATATACTCATCGGAGACCTCAACTTCCACCTCAGCAACCTCAGCAACCCCAACTCCACCACCATCCTGGACAACCTCGCCAACCTCGAACTGAAACAACTCATCGCCATCCCCAACCACAAGGCAGGAGAAACCCTTGACCCCATCTTCGCAGGAGGTAACAACATCCACTTCAGCCACACCACGCAACCCCCATGGACAGACCACAACTGCGTACACTTCCACGTTGACAAACCCTCGGCACCCAAACCGGCACCCCACCCCCCACAAAGAAACTGGAGCAAAATCACCAGGGAGCAGCTCAACTCCACCCTCAACCGCGATGCCCCACCACCTCGACCGATGCCAACCTCGCAGCGAAAGAACTCCACAGATGGATCTCCAACTGCGCAGACGAGCGCACACCCCTACGTAACCCCGACAGACAGCGCCCCAGGAAGGCTACCTGGCTCACCACCGACCTCCAAGAATCCAGATGCACCTACAGACGTCTCGAGAAGAACTGGAGAAAATAAGCAAATTCAAGGAACATGCACTAACATTAAGCTCTCACCCACAACAACGTGCATATCCTACCAGTGCCATACATAGAGCACGGAAACGAGCAAGAAACAACAATCGCGATGCTCTACTTGAGACAATAACTATGAGCCATATGGATCGGTTGGTCTGTGTCAGCACTTATAGTCACCTGACAGACATAGGGAAAAAATCGATCAATAGCAACTGGCATATCCTTAACACTGGCTCTGCACTCCTCCCTAGGCCCCTTTTTGCATTGAAACGGAGTCAGAACATCAAGTACATGATAGTACGTACACGTCCACATAGTACCATTGACAAGACAAAACACACTATGGTCATCTGCCCCTGCAAAGGGGCACTATCCTTGTGGTCCTAGCTCGGTATGTGCTTTCACATCGAGACTACTCTCAATAGATCTTGATCTATCTACTCCTTGGTCGTTAAATTCTTTGACAAACTGCAACACGGAAGGGGTCATTTATCATCTGCGATGTCCATGTCATCTTTTTTATATAGGGATGACGACACCCAAGGTAAAACTGAGGATAGGGGAACACCGTAGCTCCATTAGATGTAAAAAAGAGAACACCAAGCTTACAAGACACTTTTTGAATCTAGGCCACTCTGAGGATGGCATCTACTGGATGATCATTGACAGGCCGAGATATGTTAGGGATATGGGCACACATGAATCAGTCCTGTTCCGCAGGGAGCAAAGGTGGATATACAGGCTCAGAAGCGATACTCAGGGGTTAAATGACGAGATTCCCTGGCACAGTCCAGGTAGATGATTCTAGTCTCCTTATCCTGCTTACTCCAGTTGTTCGATATTCACCCACGCAGCTGATCAGTAGTCTCTGTGCCTTTCACCACCTAGTGCTTTCTAGCCTCGTCTGTACCTACCACGAAGCACCCACCATTGTTCCATTTGCTGGCATGCCCATTATTGCAGTGCATCCACCTCCACAATGGGTGCATACCGCTGATAGCCCTCCTGGGCTGTATACGCATGGCCTAAACCATATTAAATAATTCTGCACCTGATGTTACACTCCTGTACTTCTCTAGAGCCGTAGGGATACTTTGTCAACCTTGTGGTTGCTAGCCTAGGCCCTTGGGCACGCTTGCTTTGCCAGCCTGACCCTTCTACAGGTGCCTGCACCACTATTTGTGATTTGATCGATCCACACTCCAATACTGTTTTTTCTTGTTCCTTTGCATTCCTGGTCTCTCTAAGAAACTGCCTGACCATGTGAGTGCCTCGTCGTGCGCATAGGACTTCATTTCCCATGATGCACAGCAGTGTGTATGGACACCATGCATCATGGTATGCCCGTAAGGCCGATGTCCCTCGTGTTCTTGCTCCCCGTGACCCCCATTCTGTGTTTGGGGTTTTACTTGCATTTCAACACACTTTCCATCTTTTCAGCACCAGCCCGGTGGTTTTTGGCATACGAGTCCTGGGGTACTTTTCACGCACAGCACCACATACTCCATGATGCTGCTCGACGGGGACACACTTGACATCGTCATGCCTGATAGTGTATGAACCGGCATCTTGGTATGCCTGCAAGCCGATGATAGTCTTGCTCCTACTCTCCGTGACCCACCCCCCTGCTGTACTTGGGTTTTTTCTGACATTTTAGTACACTTTCCAGTTTGTCAGCACCAGCCCAGTGGTCTTCTGACATATGACTCCTATTTTTCAAGCACAGCACTACATTCCCCATGATGCTGCGTGTCAGGAACACACATGACGCACATCATCATGCCCGACAGTCTGATGCCCATCTTGCCCTTGCTATCTGCCATCGTTACCCCACTGTTGTATCTGGGATTTTATTGTTTTTCTGACATGCCTTCCAGTTTGTCAGCCCCAGTCCGGTAGTTCTTTGTAACACGAGCCCTGTGCTACTTTACCACGCACAGCACTACATTTCCCATGATGCTGAGCGTCGGGAACGGACGTGACGTACATCGTCATGTCCGTTAGTTTTGTGTCCACTTTAAAAATGGGAGCTGTTTGTGACTTCTTCCTCTCGCCAGGACTCGCTTCACACAGTTCACTCGGCTGAGAACTGTGGTAAGTCTGCGTGCTCCTTCCCTATGTTCCTGTATAGAATTGGACTGCGCGACCGCGTTGGGGTTTTATTAAGACCGGGTTCCACTTGCTCCTGGCTTTCCCGCACCAACGCAGTAGGATGGCATTCTTTCCCCGCGGTCCCGCCCCCCACTACAGCTAAACTCCACAGAGTGGGTGTTGACAGCCTCCGCCAGATCATTTCTGGGCGACTTTTCCACAGGCGGACACTTGGACTTTCACTTGGTTCGGAGCCGCCAACTGTGGCTGGAGCATGGGCCTCCACCACATTTTATTGTCTATTGGGTTTGGGAGGTACACGAGGGATGATAACTGCGTTCCCCTTGCATACAATATTGTATCACAGTCTATTCTTTTCCCTTCATGATGTAAAAATAGATGGGAGTGTACACACAATGGAAGGGACTACAGTGTCTTATACACTTACCTTCTCGTATGTTGGATGTGTCCCTTGTCCTTGCTCCTCGGCCTGTCAGTATGATTCGTCTGATCCGTCGGAGGAACTGACGTAAAATGGGCCAAAATTCAGTCAGATAAATAGAAAGAAATATAGTAGGTAAACTAGGCAAACTGATTTATAGCACGTGGTATAAATGGTTATACGCTCTGCTTTGGTTACCCGGAGCCCCATTTTCCAGCTGTGCCGTGCGCTATCAGAGCCGCACGTATGGTGGTTTCCCCAGGAGCAGCGTGGGGGTCGGGAGAGGACGGCAGCATGTGATGTGGCCGGAGCCACCTCCCAATATATCGTGCGGTAATTGGTCTCTGGGGCGCGTGACACTGGAAGCGGTTGGAGAGATTCCAGTGTCGAGATGGAGAATTTGCGCCATGGCCCCGCCCATAACAGGAGCTGTGAAGTGGCAAGCGGGTCTCTCTTTCCGACTCTGACATCGCCAAGGAACGCCGCCGCCACCACTAACCCATAGGAGGACCAGGGTTTTGTTCTCCCGCTCACCATCCCATTAAAAAGCAACTCTTTTGTGATGTTCAATTTTCTCTGCTGTCTTGTAACTTTCTCTTGCAGCTGTGGTGTGATGCCATAATTATTGTTTTCGATGGTCTTTGCGGGTGAGGTCATTATTGGTGGGCATCCTGTTCCTTGTGATAAGCAGGAAGGTGGTCCCATGGGGACTTCCAGGGAGAGAAAAATAACATAATCATATACTATCGAGAATTAAGTAACAATTCTATAATAACATTACTAAAATTGAATAGTGAACAAAGGGCAAGGATAATTAACAATCAATGATAATAATATTGAAAAGTCACGGAGGTTTAGGTATTTCTTAAGTTCGAGGGGGTGCTTGCAGCTAGTCGTCTAGTGGCTGCAGGATGTGGAGGGTGTAGGAGTGCTCACTGCCAATAGGCCCTTCTGACCAATCCTCTCGCGGGCGCAAAGGGCTCCAAGCTGGCACAGGTCCTTTGGGGGAATAATGAAGAGTGTATGTGGTTGCATGAGGTAGGTATCCTGGTGGACAGATGGGCCCCTGCACAAAGCTTACCCCTGGGAGGGTATGTAAATAATGATGTAAAAAATAGTTTATGGGTTTCTGCGTATCATTTTTGATATGTAGTTGTGTCATTTTACTTTCATAATAAATACGGCTGGGGGTTTACGACCCCTAACCCAAAAAATATATAGAAATGTTTGTTTGTGTTTTAACAAGGAGCAGATGTGGGAGGGAAGGTTGGCATGACTGGGGCTGGCCCTCTGTGATACCTGGCCATATAAGGTGGAGCTAAGACCGCTGCTACTTTCAAGAGCAGACAGACATGCTGCATCTGCCTTTGCGCGGACACTGTGAGGCCTACATGCATGTACATAATAAACCAGTAATTTAACCCATAAATGTATTTCTCACTGTTAGACCTGGTACCATTGGCGTGGGTCTCCCTTCCATTTTTTCGCCTCTATTGTTGACATGTTTTTGCTGGTTTAGATGCTTTGGGCACTTTGCCACTGATAATCAGTGCCAAAGTGCAAGTGCTCCCTATGATAAATTGATGTGTCGATTAGTGACTCCATAATTGGCTTATTTGATTTACTGTCAGACCCTAGTACAGTGCACCGCGTGTGCCCAGGGCCTGTAAATCAAATGCTGCTGGTGGGCTTGCAGCACTGGTTGTGCCACCCACCGGAGCAGCTTGGAAAGCGTGTCTCAGGCCTGCCATTGCAGAGCCTGTGTGCAGTCTGGTACTGCCATGTCGACTTGGTAAGTGCACCCACTTACCAGTCCCCAAACCTTCCCTTTTCTGCATGTTAGTCACCCCTAAAGTAGGCCTGCAGGCAGGGTGAATTGTATGTAAGAGGTAGGACATGCCCTGATGTGTGTGGCATGTCCTGATAGTGAATTACAGCCAATTTCGTTTTTCACTATTGCAAGGCTACCTGTCCCCATAGGCTAGAATGGGCAGTTTGATTATAACATCTTATAATCCTAACTGACCCAGGGAACATGGTAGAAAAACGAATTTAGTATGCCTGAACTCAGAATGATAAAATACATCTTTTAGTGAAGTTGGTTTTAACATTCTGTGTTTGCAAATACCACTTTTAGAAAGTAGGTATTTGCTTGCCTAACCATCCAGCCTGCCTCTGCTACCTTGTGTATTGTATGTCTGGGTTTGTGAGTGACAGGGGCTGGGGGACTCCAGGAGACAGGGTGAGTCAACACTAGGCTGAATAGACCTATCTGCATGAGGAGTGGTGGGAGGAGTAGCACCTGGGCCTGAATAGGGCTGTGCCTGCCTTCCACAATGCTGGCTCCACCTCCTATGGTGTGTCTGATGACCCTGGCCCACACTGACAAAGGAAGAAGTTGTGCACTGGCAGAATGCACCCAGAACTGCTTTGGACTAGGTACAGGACCCTCTGCCTTCAGAGGACAAAGATTTGCTAGTATAAATATTGGGGCCCAGACCCCAAGATTTTAGATCACTTCTGGGAATCAAGACAAACCTTTACTGAGGAGAAGAACCAGGAAGCTGAAGGAGGAGACTACCCCATATGCTGCGTGTTGTTGGGGTTGGCCTGCAGTGGTTACTTTATGCCAAAGAAAGGAGAAAAGGACTGAGTGTGCTTTCATCATCTTGAAGAAGATCTCCAAGGGCTTGAACATTGAGCTTGCCTACTGCCTGAAGTCTCAGGGATACAAGACTTCACCCCCAGCTCCCCTCCTGAATTCCCTTGCTGGGAATTGAAGTGCCTACTGCTGTTGGGCCTTCTGAGAGACTGCGTGTCGCTGGGAGCGCGACTCAACGAAGAGGAAGCGTGTCGCCGCCGCAGCAGTGTTGTTGTATCGCAGAGTAAGCGTGCCGCCGCTGCCGCTGTTGCATCACCGAAGCACCCCGCATCACTGGAGAAGCGTGCCACCGCAGCAGTTGTCGTCGCATCGCGGAGTAAGCGTGCCGCCGCTGCCGCTGTTGCCATCGCATCACCGAAGCGCCTCGCATCACCGGAGAAGCGTGCTGCCGCCACAGAGGACGCCGGCGCATCACTGGAGAAGCGTGTCGCAGGGCCTGTCGCGGCTCAGAACATCGCCGAGTCGCCGCACGGCCGTCGGGCGTGCACGCATCCCGTCTACAGTGTCGCACCGTAAGCAAGACGCCATTTTCTCGCATCGCACCAGATCGTCATCGCATCGAAGCGCCAGCTCGACGCATCGTAACCGGGCCGCAGTAAGAAACCGACGCATCCTCCTTTCTGTGTGTAAGGAATCGAAGCATCACCTTCCCTGCGACCCTTTTGTTTGTTTTGCGTTACGCATCCAAAGGTACATTGAGAGTAAAGTGTCGCATTTATCATCTTTATTGAACTGAGCTATTTTCTACCATTTGACAGTCATATTTTTCGTATTGTATTGTGGATTTTTGGCGTTTGGGTCTTGTGTTAAGTCTATATAAAAATACTTATTTTTATACTACAACCTGTGTGGTGTCCATCTGTAGTGTTGTCACTGGGTTACTGTATGTGTTCACAAATGCTTTACACACTGCCTCTGAGATAAGCCTGCCTGCTCGTGCCAAGCTACCAAGGGGGTGAGCAGGGGTTATTTTAGTAGTGTATCCCCCTTACCCTGACTAGAAGCAAGGGTCCCTATTTGGACAAAGGTACCTACCTCTGCCAACTAGAGACCCCCAGTTCTAACATTGGTGGTCAGCGGTGAGTATTCTGGACTTGCATTTGTGACTCATATACAGTAATTGGTGTACACTACTAGTGAGTGCAGACCAAACGCAACCACATACATTTCTGGTAGATTGTTTTTCCTAGGATTTCTATTTTTTGCCAAGAACTGCCAAGTTTAGTCACCATGAGCAAAGCAGCATCCATCGCATCTGTGGATATAGATTTTGAGGAAGAAAAGCTAGAAACCTACACTGTGAAACAGCTGAAGTACTTCTGCAGGAAATTTAGAGTTGCTACTACAGGTCTCATCAAGAAGGATGAGTACCAAAAGGCGCTGAGGGCCTGGGTGGAAGCAAGAAGTACCCCTGAGCATGTGGAAGAGCATGAGGAGGGGGATGAAGAGGCAGAGGGGCAGCTAGATGGGCCATTGGGTCCAGGGGGGAGGAAAGCACCTTCCCCAACAGGTAGCAGTGTTTCTTCCAAGGGCCTGTCCCCAGGAGAGCTGGAGGACAGGGAGAGCAGTAGGATTCATGAAATGGAGCTGACCAAGCTGAAGATGGGTGGGCAGTTGGAATTGGAAATTAAGAAATTGGCCCTGGAGGAAAAGAGGATGCAAATGGAGCATGAGAGAAGTTTGAGGGAGTTGGAGTTGAAAGCTAGGAGCTTAGAGATTACTCCCTCTGGTGGCAGCACACCATCCATGCCTGTTGAAGCCAGGGTGTATATACCTAAAGATGTGGTGAAAGAGTTTTATAAGAATGATGATATTGGTCAGTGGTTCAAGGCCTATGAGGTAGCTATGTCCTCCCACCGGGTCCCTGAGAAGGATTGGGGAGCGGGGTTGTGGGGACGGTTCCTTAGTGAGGGGCGGGATACCTTGTTAGACTTGCCCTCTGAAGTCCACAATTCTTATAGCCATATGAAGGAAGCATTGATGTCTAGGTATGGGTTGACTCCTGAACTGTATAGGCAAAGGTTTAGAAATTGCAAAAAGTTGGAGTCCAGTACTTGGGTGGAATATGTGACTTCTTTTTGCAGAGCATTGGATGGTTGGGTGAAGGGTAGCAAAGTGAATGATTTTGACGCGCTCTTTGATTTTATTGCATGGGAGCACTTGTCAGGAAATTGTTTTCCAGAGCTACGCCAGCACCTTATTGATAGTAGGCTGACTAACCCTAGGAAGCTTGCTGAGGAGGCGGACCGCTGGGTGAGCACCCGGGTCCACAAGGGTCACGTGGGAATCTCTGCTAAAGGTGGGCAGGGTCCCCAGCAGAGGAGTGGGGGGGACAAGGGTAAACAGAAGGAGTTCCAGAAAGGGCCCCAAAGTAATCCCCAAGGGAACCAAGGGAAAGGTTCCCAGCCTCCCCCTGAGAAGAAGCCAGGGGCCCCGACAGATAAGCCTGTTCACAGGGGGCCCAGGACTTGCTTTAAGTGTGGTCAAGTGGGCCACTGCTCCTATGATGCTAGATGTCCCTTGTATGGGAAGACAGCACCCACTGGTGCACCACCCCGGCAGGTAGCTAGTGTAGCCCTGGGGGAGGAGATGGGTACCCAAGGTGGGTGGGGTCCCGTAGCGATGTCCTTGGTCTCTTTAGGAGACAGTGAGATGGTCCCCAGGACGCAACTGCCTGATAACACTAAAAAATACAGGCAGTGGGTGATCATCAATGGCCAAAGGGTGGAGGCTCTGAGAGACGCCGGAGCCAGTGTGACAGCTGTCAGTTGTTGGCTGGTGTCTGAAGAGCAGGTGATCCCCAATGCATTCTTCCCAGTAGTTGCCGCGGACAACTCAGAGAGCCACTGCAGAGTGGCTCAGGTTCCCTTTGAGTGGGGGGTGTCTCAGGTACCTTTCAAGTAGCTGTGAGGCCAGCCATGCCTGTAGACTGTCTGTTGGGCAACGATTTCGAAAGTTCACCTTGGGCAGAGGTGGAGAGAAGGTCTCATCTAGAGATGTTGGGTTTGCCTGAGTGGGCGTGCGCGACCACTCGGTCTATGGCAGCTAGTACAGGTTTTCAAGAGGACCTGGAGCCTGAAAGGGTGGCCCAGGTGCCTGCCTTGAAGAGAAGAGGCAGGGGGCGCGGGAAACCGGCCCCCGTAGTTCCCACAGTCCAGGAGGAAGCAGAACCTGAGGGGGATGCTCTGGAACCTACAGGGGAGCAAGTGGCCGAACTGGGGGACCTGCCTGAGCTGACCCATTGGCAGTAAGAAGGAGGACCCTCCAGGGAGGAGTTCTGCGAGGAGCAGAACAAGTGCCCTTCTCTTGTGGGTTTGCGTCAACAGGCCACAAACCAGGCAGCAGGTGATCAGTCTGGATCACATTGGATCTACTGGGAGAATGGTCTCCGATATAGCGAGCCTAAGGTTGCTGAGCCTGGGTCAGCCTGTGTGCTGGTGGTACCCCAGCGCTTCAGAGCCTTCCTACTGGGTTTGGCTCATGATGTGCCTTTAGCAGGACATCTGGGGCAGGGCAAGACCTTTGAAAGGCTTGTCACCCACTTTTATTGGCCCCAGATGCGCAAGAGTTCAGACACTCATTGCAGGACATGTCAGACTTGCCAGGCAAGTGGAAAAAGTGGTAGGAAGCACAAGGCTCCCCTCCAGCCTTTCCCTGTGGTCAGCACCCCCTTTGAATGGGTGGGTATTGACATTGTGGGGCCACTGGACCCCAAGACAGCCATGGGTAACAGGTTCATCCTGGTCTTGGTGGACCATGCCACCCGGTACCCGGAAGCCATCCCTCTTCAGACAGTGACGGCCCCCGTGGTGAGACGTGCACTGATGGGGATTTTCTCCCGCGTGGGGTTCCCAAGGAGGTGGTGTCTGACCGTGGTGCAAACTTCATTTCCAAGTATATGAAGTCCCTGTGGCAGGAGTGCGGTGTAACGTACAAGTTCACCACTCCTTACCACCCCCAAGGTAATGGGCTGGTTGAGAGATTCAACCGGACCCTGAAGGGCATGATTATGGGTCTGGAAGAACCCGTGAGGCGTAAGTGGGACGTCCTCTTGCCATGCCTTTTGTTTGCTTACCGTGAGGTGCCACAGAAGTCCTTAGGGTTCAGTCCCTTTGAACTGCTCTATGGTCACCCGGTAAGAGGACCTCTGAGTCTGGTGAAAGAAGGCTGGGAGAAAGCTCCCAGTAAACCTCCCCAGGATGTATTTAGCTACATGCTGGCCTTTTGAAACCAGACTAGGCGATTCAGACAACTCGCTGAGGCGAATCTGGAAGCCAGCCAGGAGGAGATGAAACGGTGGTATGATCAGAATGCCACTCTGATCGAGTTTCAGCCTGAGCAGAAAGTGTGGGTCATGCCCCCCGTGGAGCCTTGCGCGCTCCAGGATAAGTGGACCGGACCATTTGAGGTGGTGGAGCGCAAGAGGGAGGTCACCTACCTGGTGGACTTGCGATCTCCCAGGAACCCTGTGCGGGTCCTACATGTCAACCGCCTAAAGCCCCATTTTGAGAGGTCCGAAGTGGGCATGCTCCTAGCAACAGATGATGGAATGGAAGAGGAGACAGAACCTCTTCCTGACCTCCTGTCTGCAACAGAGCAAGATGGGTCAGTGGAGGGTGTGAACCTCTCTAACTCCCTGACACCTGAGCAGCGGGAAGACTGTCGCCAACTGTTGGGACAGTTTCCTGACCTGTTTTCCTTGACTCCTAGTGTCACTGATTGGTGCGTCCATGATGTGGACACTGGGGACAGTCCTCCTATCAAGCACAAGGCTTACAGAGTGACTGACAGGGTGAGAGCTTGCATCAAGGAGGAGGTCTCCAAGATGTTTGCATTGGGGGTGATTGAGTCCTCTCACAGCCCTTGGGCCAGCCCAGTGGTCTTGGTCCCAAAGGCTGATGCGCCTGGTGCCACGCCCGAACTCCGGTTCTGTGTGGACTACCGAGGACTCAATTCAGTAACCAGGACTGACGCGCACCCCATCCCCAGAGCTGATGAGCTCATTGATCGGTTAGGGGCTGCCCGGTACCTCAGCACGTTTGACTTAACGTCTGGGTACTGGCAGATCGCCTTGATTGATGGGGCCAAAGAGAGGTCAGCATTCTCCACACCAGATGGGCACTACCAATTCCGGATTATGCCCTTTGGGATGAAGAATGCCCCTGCCACCTTTCAGAGGTTGGTCAACCAGGTGCTGGTTGAACTGGAAGATTTCAGTGCCGCCTACCTGGATGACATCGCAGTGTTCAGCGCCAGTTGGGAAGAACATCTGCGCCACCTCTGGGAAGTGTTGATGGCACTGCGGAGGGCAGGCCTCACGATCAAGGCACGTAAGTGCCAGATCGGGCAGGGTTCCGTGGTGTACTTGGGACACCAGGTTAGGAGCGGCCAGGTGGTGCCCCTACAGCCCAAGATTGATACCATTCTGGCTTGGGAACCCCCCAAGACCCAGACAGAGGTGAGAGCCTTTCTAGGACTCACCGGGTATTACAGGAGATTTGTCAAGGGGTATGGCAGCATCGTTGCACCCTTGACAGAGCTGACTTCCAGGAAGCAGCCCAAGAGAGTGATTTGGACTGACACCTGTCAGAGAGCTTTTGACGCCTTGAAGACTGCCATCTGCACGGCCTCCGTGCTTCAGGCGCCCAACTTCTCAAAAGAATTTGTTGTTCAAACAGACGCTTCAGAGCATGGTGTAGGGGCTGTTCTGGCACAGTTAAATGAGGAGGGCCTAGACCAACCTGTAGCCTTCATTAGTAGGAGGTTACTTCCATGGGAACAGAGGTGGAGTGCTATTAAGCGTGAGGCATTTGCTGTGGTCTGGGCGCTGAAGAAGTTGAGACCATACCTGTTTTGGACTCACTTCCGGGTTCAGACAGACCACAGGCCCCTCAGATGGTTGATGCAGATGAGGGGTGAGAATCCAAAGCTGTTGAGGTGGTCCATTTCCCTAAAGGGGATGGACTTTACGGTGGAACACCGCCCTGGTACAGAACACGCCAATGCTGATGGTCTGTCCAGATTTTTCCGCCTTAGTGATGAGAACTCCCAGGAGGTAGGGTAGTTCTCCCCACATTTCAGCTGGAGGGGACACGTGTTAGACCTGGTACCATTGGCGTGGGTCTCCCTTCCATTTTTTCGCTATGCCTCCTCTGTTGTTGACATGTTTTTGCTGGTTTAGATGCTTTGGGCACTTTGCCACTGATAATCAGTGCCAAAGTGCAAGTGCTCCCTATGATAAATTGATGTGTGGATTAGTGACTCCATGATTGGCTTATTTGATTTACTGTCAGACCCTAGTACAGTGCACCGCGTGTGCCCAGGGTCTATAAATCAAATGCTGATGGTGGGCTTGCAGCACTGGTTGTGCCACCCACCGGAGCAGCTTGGAAAGCGTGTCTCAGGCCTGCCATTGCAGAGCCTGTGTGCAGTCTGGTACTGCCATGTCTACTTGGTAAGTGCACCCACTTACCAGTCCCCAAACCTTCCCTTTTCTGCATGTTAGTCACCCCTAAAGTAGGCCTGCGGGCAGGGTGCATTGTATGTAAGAGGTAGGACATGCCCTGATGTGTGTGGCATGTCCTGATAGTGAATTACAGCCAATTTCGTTTTTCACTATTGCAAGGCTACCTGTCCCCATAGGCCAGAATGGGCAGTTTGATTATAACATCTTATAATCCTAACTGACCTAGGGAACATGGTAGAAAAACGAATTTAGTATGCTTGAACTCAGAATGATAAAATACATCTTTTAGTGAAGTTGGTTTTAACATTCTGTGTTTGCAAATACCAATTTTAGAAAGAAGGTATTTGCTTGCCTAACCATCCAGCCTGCCTCTGCTAGCTTGTGTATTGTATGTCTGGGTTTGTGAGTGACAGGGGCTGGGGGACTCCAGGAGACAGGGTGAGTCAGCACTAGGCTGAATAGACCTATCTGCATGAGGAGTGGTGGGAGGAGTAGCACCTGGGCCTGAATAGGGCTGTGCCTGCCTTCCACAATGCTGGCTCCACCTCCTGTGGTGTGTCTGATGACCCTGGCCCACACTGACAAAGGAAGAAGTTGTGCACTGGCAGAATGCACCCAGAACTGCTTTGGACTAGGTACAGGACCCTCTGCCTTCAGAGGACAAAGGATTTGCTAGTATAAATATTGGGGCCCAGACCCCAAGATTTTAGATCACTTCTGGGAATCAAGACAAACCTTTTCTGAGGAGAAGAACCTGGAAGCTGAAGGAGGAGACTACCCCATATGCTGCGTGTTGTTGGGGTTGGCCTGCAGTGGTTACTTTATTGCCAAAGAAAGGAGAAAAGGACTGAGTGTGCTTTCATCATCTTGAAGAAGATCTCCAAGGGCTTGAACATTGAGCTTGCCTCCTGCCTCAATCAATCAATCAGGGGTTTGTTAAAGCGCGACTACTCACCCGTAAGGGTCTCAAGGCGCTAGGGGTGGGGGGGGTGCAGGTTCCATCCATCAAGGAGGGGGTCTGTCGAAGAGCCAGGTTTTGAGGTTTCTTGCGAAGATGGGGAGCGATGTTGTCTGTCTGAGGTGGAGCGGAAGGGCGTTACATGCTTTGGCCGCGAGGAAGGAGAAGGAGCGGCCTCCCGATCTGGTCTTTCTGGTGCCTGAAGTCTCAGGGATACAAGACTTCACCCCCAACTCCCCTCCTGAATTCCCTTGCTGGGAATTGAAGTGCCTACTGCTGTTGGGCCTTCTGAGAGACTGCGTGTCGCTGGGAGCTGGAAGCGCGACTCAACGAAGAGGAAGCATGTCGCCGCCACAGCAGTGTTGTCGCATCGCAGAGTAAGCGTGCCGCCGCTGCCGCTGTTGCATCACCGAAGCGCCCGCATCACCGGAGAAGCATGCCGCCGCAGCAGTTGTCGTCGCATCGCGTAGCAAGCGTGCCGCCGCTGTCGCCATCGCATCACCAAAGCGCCTCGCATCACCGGAGAAGCGTGCCGCCGCCACAGAGGACGCCGGCGCATCACCGGAGAAGCATGTCGCAGGGCCTGTCGTGGCACAGAAGATTGCCGAGTCGCCGCACGGCCGTCGGGCGTTCACGCATCCCATCTACAGTGTTGCACCGTAAGCAAGACGCCATTTTCTCGCATCGCACCGGATCGTCATCGCATCGAAGCGCCAGCTCGACGCATCGTAACCGGGCCGCAGTAAGAAACCGACGCATCCTCCTTTCTGCGTGTAAGGAATCGAAGCATCACCTTCCCTGCGACCCTTTTGTTTGTTTTGCGTTACGCATCCAAAGGTACATTGAGAGTAAAGTGTCGCATTTATCATCTTTATTGAACTGAGCTAGTTTCTACCATTTGACAGTCATATTTTTCGTATTGTATTGTGGATTTTTGGCGTTTGGGTCTTGTGTTAAGTCTATATAAAAATACTTATTTTTATACTACAACCTGTGTGGTGTCCATCTGTAGTGTTGTCACTGGGTTACTGTATGTGTTCACAAATGCTTTACACACTGCCTCTGAGATAAGCCTGCCTGCTCGTGCCAAGCTACCAAGGGGGTGAGCAGGGGTTATTTTAGTAGTGTATCCCCCTTACCCTGACTAGAAGCAGGGGTCCCTATTGGACAAAGGTACCTACCTCTGCCAACTAGAGACCCCCAGTTCTAACACTCACTATCTACTTTATGGCAGATTCTATGTGCAATTCAATTTGAAGGTATAAGTAGAACCTTTACAAACAATGTAACTCTGAAACTGATTTGATGTGGTATTGCTTCTAAATCATATTTTCACTAGATTTGTTTTCACAAAGCTATAAATGTTTACTTTCTGCTAAAATTAGAGCTGGGGAATCACTGCATGTGCTAAAATGATAAGCATCTCCTTCACTTTCTGCTGCCACCTGGCTTATTCATCTCAAGTTTGCTATATTTTCTTTGGCCCATAACATCTGTATTTGTAAAGAATACTTTCATCTCTTGAGGCATCTTGGCACTAAAGAACAGACGTGTATTGTTACTTATTTTATAAGCCACAAAAAAGTCAAAGGCTGAGTACACTCTCCAAGATTCAAACCTGTGACCTAAAGTCCTGGAGTAAATGCATTGGTTCATCAAGCCACCAGACCTGGCAGATCTAAATGGTGTCACTTGTCTTTGAAAAATGTTGCCTTTCTTGGCCAAATAGCATGCTGTAAATCCAGCTCCTTGTACATTTTTAAAGAATACTCATAAAAATATTTTTGCCTCGGTTACCACTACTCACTTTATATAAGAGTGATGGCTTTCAGCATATGAAAAGTATTAGGTGCTAGCCTGTTAAAATTGCTCTATTTAAACACCAGAAAACTGTAAAAATTTTGGCCCATTTCTATTCTTGGCAGAATCTCCAATCGGAGGAGAAAATAGAGATGGCCTTCTCTTATAATCCCTATTCATTCCGACTTTACGATTACATTTGGTACCAAAACAAGCTTAGCTTCACTCAGGGTTAAAGTCTTTGAAGTGATGGCTCGATGTGGCATAACTATGGTGATCCTATGAACCTAACAGCCACCTTCAACTTATCATCCAGTGATGTTCAAAAAGCTGTCCGACTTTTGTTTTATTTCTCCCTTAACTTATAAAATAGGCACCTGGTTTTATGACATTTATTTTAAAACAATACAGTCTATATTTTTCCATATTTTATTTGCTCATTTTAACTGTTTTTATCCATATTTATTTTGTGTTTTAGGAAAAAATGTCTCTTCAAAAATAGTGTATTTCCACATTTATTTAACTAATAAAAGTACATTTTCACTTGTAAGCGTGATGGGTGTTAGTGCTTTAAATAGCCCTATTTAATGCAATAGTCTTATGAAATGCACTGAAAACATTACCATTGTAGCACAAACACGAGAATACCTGCAGCTGTTTAAAGCTTCATTATAATACCTGTTTTTACCTCCTCTGCCTGTTTTTCACTGCTATCGGGCTGTCAGTCAAAGCAGACAACAATGAAAGTGACTTGAAAGAAGATATGTTTTTTGTTTTATTCAGTCTTTAAAAATATGTGCAGAGGGTTTTCTTTTTTTTTACGTTTTAAAGAGATACATTTTATTTAGTAATTAAGCTAATAGAATCAGTTAAAATACAGGCATATACATTAAGCATATAATTACAATATGATGAATAAGATAAAAAAACTTTTACATTTTGGAAAATATTTTTAAGATAAGAAAGTTAGAAAAAGAGAGAAAAGTACGATAATATATTAGTGAGAATCAAGTAACAATTGTATAATAACATTACTAAAAGTGAATAGTGGACACATGGCATGGATAATCAACAATCAATAATAATAATATTGAAAAGTTACAGAGGTTTAGGTACATCTTCCGTTCGAGGGTTATGTAAGCATGTAGTGCTTGCAGAAGAATCTAGAAAGTTTGTTACGGGTTATCAAAGAAGGTCTCTTTGATGGAAAGGGTAATTGGATAAATGTACGCTCTGTCAAGCCTATCATTGTAACAGACTCCATACCACCAAGCTTGAAAAGATATGGTATTAGAATCTTTGCATGACTTGGTGATCTTTTGAAATGCAACTGCAACGAGTAGGACAATTATATGAATAGTGTGAGAGGACCAATGATCTGAAATGCTTCCTAAAAAATATAAGTAAAGGTAAATGGAATTTGTGTGTGAAAAATATCATTTATCTGATTCCATACCTGTATCTATAATGTGTGAATTTAAAGACATTCAAATAACATATGTTTAAGATCAGCTGAAGTATTTGTGCATGACCAACATGAGGAAGGGAGAGTAGGGCCATATTTATGAAGTGTAGAGGGAGTAATTAATAGTCTATTGTAGATCAAAAACAAAGTTTGAATAGCGCTAGCTGCTCTAGAAGACTTCCTTATTTTAGTCCAAATTTTATATCATATGGGGATTGTAAAAGAGGTTTGTAGGTCAGATTCCCATTGGAGTTCTACCTCTGTTTTGTCTAAGGTATCTGATAAAGAAGTTAGATGTTTATATATTTGGGATGCTGAGGGAGAATTGCATAACATTGTGGTTATACTAGGTGCTTGAGAAGTAGATATATTATGTAGGAATTGGTTATATGATTCTTGTACCAAAGAGATTAATGATTTGTATTTAGTTTGATAAGAAGAGGGAAAGGAAAAGCGCATTTGAGCCATTGGGAAGGGAATGCAAACATCAGTCTGAAAGAGTTGATAAATCCATCTAAGTTCTTTAACATGCCAAGCTTTCCAAAAGAAAGTATTGTTATTTATTTTAATATGTTTATTATACCAAATTTATGAATGTAAAAATTGTTCTTTAGCATTCAGATGAGAAATAAGATAGGATGATTACATGTATTTTTGAATATAGAGAGGGATAATGATAGGGGTTTGTGTGTAAAAGATAAAATTTCTTTAAAAGATCGACCCATAAGGGGTAAATTAGGGATTCATCCTCAAATTGCAAGAAAGAAGTTTGTTTAAGGGAAAATGCAGTATTGTAGATGCAGAAATCAGGAAAGTTAACACCTCCCATATGCTTAGGTCGTTTGAGTTTATAGAGACACATCCAAAAAATGTTGCTCTTCCATAAATATTTAGACAGGATGGAATATATTTTCCTAAAATGAGAATCAGAGATATTTATAGAATTATTAGAGAGATAAAATAATAATATGGGAACTAACATCATCTTTATAGTATCTAAACGGCCCCACCAAGAAAAGAATAAAGGTTTCCAAATGGATACAGTTTTGTTGATGGAAGCCTTATACCATAGTCCAAGATATTTGATTCTGTCTGTATCCCAATAAAAGAAAAAAGAAGAGAAATCTGCATGAAAACATAATTTATTTAAGGGAAGGATTTCACATTTATATGCATTTAATTTATAACCCCAGATGGATGCAAAATGTTCTACTTCTGCGAGGAAGGCTGATAAAGAAGACTGTTGTTGTGAGATAAAAAGTAAAATATCATCAGGATGAACTGAAAGTTTTAACTGATTATCACCATACTGGAAGCCTTTAATTTGTGAATGTAAAC
This sequence comes from Calotriton arnoldi, assembly GCA_963921515.1. Lineage (NCBI taxonomy): Eukaryota > Metazoa > Chordata > Amphibia > Caudata > Salamandridae > Calotriton > Calotriton arnoldi. Next base: position 607,258 of record CAWUFW010001273.1, read on the forward strand.
ACATTTTTGATAGAAAGGGTTCTAGGGCAAGAATGAGCAATAGGGGAGAAAGAGAACAACCTTGTCGAACACCCCGATTAATGGAAAAAGATGAAGAGATACGGCCATTGGCTAAAATATAGGCTTTGGGACAAGAGAATAACAAGGAAATGTAATTAATAAATTTAGAACCAAAACCGAACCAAGAAAGAGTGGAAGAAATGAAAGGCCAGCTAACTCGATCAAATGCCTTTTCGGAATCCAGGGAAATAGACACTAAAGAATGTTTGTATGATTTAGATTTACATAGGACATTGAAAAATGATCTATTTTCATCCAAAAAATGTGTACCTCTAATAAAACCACATTGTTCATTTCCAATCAACTGAAGTACTAAGATATCAAGATGAAGCTCAAGTATTTTCGCAAAGATTTTATAATCTAAATTAATTAGGGAAATGGGTCTATAATTTTTACATAACGGTGGGTCTTTATTCTCCTTGGGAAGGAGGCATAGTAAAGCGTCTTGAAAAGAGCCCCGAGCATGTTGAGAAGATATAAAATTAAGAAACAATTGATGTAATTTGGGAATGAGAATTTTGGAAAAATGTGAACAAACCTCTAAAGTAAATCCATCAGGCCTTGGGGCTTTACCATGTTTGATAGAACGAATAGCGGTAAGAATATCTTGGACATGAATATCATCATCTAACAAGGAAAAGTCTGTGTTAGGATTAGAGGGAGGAGTAATAGAAGATACATATTGAAGGATATCTTCTTGGTTGTTAGAAGAATCAGGAGTATATAAGGTTTGAAAGAAACAGGTAAACTCCAAAAGTATATCCTCATTCTTATGAACAATTCGATTTGTAAAAGTTAAGAATCAATTTTAGTATGCTCTATTTTAATTTCGAGGTAATTAGCTAGACGTTTCCCAGCCTTATTCTGACCTCCATAGTATTTGCCACTATTTTTAAGTAAGTATGAATTGGCATTCTCTGTGGAAATGTTCTTAAAAGAAATTTAGTTTGAATTGATTCATCTAGACAAGTTTTAGAATTAGTAATGTAATAAAAGTGTTCCAATTGTTTAATATATGTCATAAGTACATTAAAGTTGTTTAAGGAAGATTTCCTTTTATGGGCTACAAAAGAAATAATAAAATCTCTAGAAGCAGCTTTAAAGGTGTACCATATAATCTGCTGGGAAATATCTGTATTTTCATTTTCAAGAAAAAAGGTGTTGGTAAAATGTTCAAAATGTTGTGCAAATTTGGGATCCCGAAGAAGAGATTTATTGAATCTCCATCTCTTGGTATTCTGAATACCTAGGAGAAGATCTAAGTCTAGAGTAACGGTAGCATGATCAGAAATGTATGGAGCCGATATCTGAATGTATAATATGTTGTGTAAGTGACTTGGAAATAAACAAATAGTCAATTCAGGATTGAGAAGAGTGTACAGGAAAGAAAAACTTATACTCTTGAAGTGTAGGATTGCATAATCTCCAACCATCGACAAGGGATCGTTATTGTATAGTGGATGTAAATTGGGAATGCATAGGTGAGGGGATAAACCTAGATATGGAGTGTCAATCAATAATGGGCTCAAAAACCACATTACAATCACCACCTAGTATTAAATAGTCATCATCATAAGTCATCAATTTAGACAATATCTCAGGCCAAAAAGATTTGTCTGGGGTAGTGGGTGCATAAAGATTAAAAATACTCATAGGTATTTTATTAGGAAATATGGAAGCAGAGACCTATCTCCCCACAGTATCAGAGCCCTGAGAAATGACTTGTATATTTAAGCGTTTATGACGACATAGAACAGCCACTCCATTGCATTTTCCTGTACCTGGAGAAGCGAAAATGTGGCCAACCCACTGTGTTTTAAGCTTAGATATTTCTATGTATAGTACATGGATTTCTTGAAATAAAACAATATCACGTTTTAGATTGGAAATATGAGCTAAAACCCTCTGACATTTTATACGCAAGTCTAAACCTTTAATGTTCCATGAAGCAATTCTTAAAGCCATCTACAAAATATTAAGAAATGTAAAACTTTTAAAAATAGTAACAACAGTAAAAATGCAATATTATCATATATATAATGAGGTACAACAAAGAAAATACAATGAAATACCAGCAGAAATGTATAGTATATGAGAAATAAGGCGTGGCCATAAGGAGAGAAAGAATAGAAAGTTAGAGAAAGGGATACAGTAGATAAAGAGTTAAAGAACTGGAGATAAGAATGTAATAAACTATAAAAGAGAAATAAAAAGATAGAGCCATGTGAAAAGAAAGAAACAATTGAGACAAAAAAAAGGTAAAAAATAGAGAACAAAGGTATAACACACAAAAAGAGATAACAAAAAGAACATACCTATATGACAGACAAAAAGCTGAGGGTGGTGGGGCCATGGGAAGGGGATGACACGACCGAAACTCTGCACGATCAACAAACAGAAGGGAAATAAAACCAAATGAAGGACTATAATCATGAAATCTCAACGAGACATGAGGTATACCTAAAAGAAAGGACACAAAAATAACAAAATATTGATATAAATAGGAACACCTGCAGGAAACCATTGATTTGTTATGAAACAGAAAAGTCGATAATTAATACAATGTTAATAGAGCTACTGAAATCACATATTAAATATTAGCAAGTTTAGTAGTGTCCACCGCCTCTCCTCTACAATTGGCTACACATTTTATTTTTGCAATAGGGAAGGATCCTCATAAGTAGTAGTCTTGTTATTATAGGTTACTTTAAATAAACATGGATGGAATAAACCAAATCTGGCATTGAGAGAGCGAAGAACTGGTCTCATTTCCAGAAACTTTTTCCGTCTGTCTGCTATGGTCTTGGCAAAATCCTGTGCGAACAATAAGGTGGAACCAGACCATGAAATATGACCTTTGGCTTTAGCAGCTTTAATGACTGTAAGAAGATCTAAGTACTCCAAAAAGTAAAGAATTACTCCTCTAGGTTTCTGTGAAGTTGACGCTGACTGAGGAGAATGTCCTAGTCTTTGAGCTCTATGAATATTTAATAGAGGGGAAGTTGGTAAATCTAGAACCTTTGGAAGAATAGTGTGGAAGAAAGCTGTAGGATTGGGACGTTCCACTCCTTCAGCAAGACCATAAATATACAGATTATTCCTTCAATTTCAATATTCCATGTCTTCGTCATATTTCTTTAAAGATAAGATCTCAGATTGTAATGACTGTACTGTTTGCTCTGTATCCTCAAGTACTCCAACCCTATGTTCTGTCTGAGTTACCCTATCCGTCACATGCAACCAATTTTCACCCAAATTTTTTAATTTCCTATTAGTATCCTCCATGTAAGGTTTGAGTGCTCGTATTCCTTACAATAACAATTCCATTGAAATTGCAGGGGTGGAATTTATTGGAGGAGGAGGATCTTTTTTTACTTGTTTATGGTTTGAAGCATTAACTGTTGTAGGCAACTTGGAAGGCATTTTAGTGCTGCAGGTAGTGAGTGTCTGTTATATTAGAAGAAGAGGTCTGACTTGCGTTCCCAGTATCCTTCATATTTTCCAAAACAGAAAAAGGGTTGGAAAAAACCACGTTGGAAAAAGTCTTATCAATGGTGAATTATTTCGAGCTCAATGGCCAATTCCTTGTCCTGACCATAAGATAGTGAGGCAATGGGGTAGATGTGAGTCTGCAGCACAAAGTAATTGGCAGGTACACAAGGAGTTTCAAATTATGAAAAGTCTCTGTGTGCAATTATGTAAACATATCAATGCATAAGACATTAAAAACCTGAGGCGAAAAGCAATGAGGATATCAAAAACAGTGTATTATAACTAAAACAAAATTATGTGTGCAACTTATTGTTCAGCACATCCACCGGATTATTGAAGAAATCTCATTGAAAAGTACATTTAAATGTAATTGAAAAGGGGGCAGAAAGCAGAACTGCTGGCAAAATCTACAGCAGCTTTAAAAACTCCCACATTTTGAAATAAAAACCAGCCTGAAAACAGCCGGTGGGCAGTAGTGCCCATGTTGTGAGGAGATTTCAGATATCAACAAAATGGTGGGCGCGACTTACTGCTCAGCATGCCCATCGCATGCTTGAAGATACAGTGGAGAAAAAGCAGGAAACAAGCTACAGACCAAATCTGTTTGCGCCGCAGGTGTTCCCACGAGGAAATGCAGCGAACTAGCAGGAACAATAGAAGGGTCTGAAGGAAACGTGGTTCTTTTCCCCGCTGCGTCATCTTGGAGCTACAGAGAAGGCGGCCATCCCAGTCGGCGCCGAAGCCACACCCCCAGACAGAGGTTTTCTGTCTGCATTAAAAAAACTAAACTAGGAGCCTTAGGTATGTATGATGAGATTATAAAGATTTCTAATGACAGACTCGCAGTTGGAGCTGGGGTTCTCCCTAGAATACACTCATCCCTATTGATTTGTACTTGTTTACCTGCTATAGGACCCCTCTCCCTAAGAGTTTACAGCTATTGATTCTGGCCTGTCATTCGTATGCCTCTGACACCTGCATCTATATTTGCATGTCTTTCTTTGCTGCATGATGTTTCTGATTGGATATTCTTATTGCTGAGCTAGAGACCAGGGCAAGAGTTTGTTGCAAACTTATGCACCCAAGGCAAAGGCTGTCTAGTTTCAGAACTCTAGACACTTACCAGGGCTTAATTTGAGCCAGTGGTTGCCGGTGGGGCACACCGGCAACCATTTTCAGGAACCAGTGCTTATTTTTCTTCATCAGACATTTATAAAGGCAAGAGAGGGACAAACAAAAAAAGGGTAAAGAAGGAGGAAGAAAAAGACAAAAAAACTGTCACAAAGGGAGAAAGCGGGAACCTTTAAGAGTGAGATAAAGGTGCAGGGAGTGTCTGGTAGTGAATTAAAGAGCTGTCAAATATGCAGCATCTGGGGTCCGGACATTTGTTAGCAGCGGCCCCTGTCTTCTGAGCAGAGCTTTGGGCACTGGCACTCATTTTTTCACCAATCAAGCACTGCCTACTGCACCAGCCCATACTAGTCTGTGCTGAGCGAGGGCCTCAAGGTGCAGCAGCACCAGGAATGTGCAGCACCACTTGGCATGGATTACCAGTGGCAAAGATGCACATTTGTAGTGCAACGACAAAGTGCAGCATTTGATCCACCACTACTGCCACTGCCTAAGCACCATCATTTTGCAAAACAAACTCACAGGATGTCAGCCTCTCATACCAAAGAATGTCTGGAAACTCAGTGGGTTATTTACAAGAGGCCTGCGCCACCGGAGCATCACTCTTATTGACTCTTTGGTGGCGCAGGCCTCTCAGTCATATCTATGAGGTGACGCAAAGCACCCTGTGTGACTTTGCATGACCTGATAGATACGGAGTAAGGTAAGGCAGCGCAAAGGCTGCGTTGCCTTACTCTGCATCAAGGAGGCGTTCTATGGGCATTGCTGTGGGTATTCCCACTCAACACCCATGGATTTTGACACTGCGCCAGATTTACAACATCATAAAAACCCAGGGCAGCGCTAAAAATGTACACCTCTCCAGAGCAGGTGTAACAAGGAGACATTTTTTCATTTCTCCTCATTTTTTCCTCTTATCACATGTGCTGCATACTGCAGCACACATGGAATGAGGAAAACGCCTATTGTGATTGTTTTTGGGGAGGAAAGTGCCCCTTCCTGCACAAAAACAGTCATGCCAACAACACAGACACCCTCGACCAGTGGAGAAAGGGTGCCTGAGTTGGCGCTCAGCTTTAAATTGTGCCCCGGGCTGGCTGAAAGAACAGGAATGTACTGTATCTTGTAAATATGGTGCACTTCCTTCCCTTTCAAATTTGTGTAGGGCAGCGCAGCGAAATGACTTGCAGCACTGTCCTACGCCAATTCTTTGTAAATGAGGCCGTCAATGTACTAAGAGTTTCATAACCCAGTCCGAGGCTGAACAGGCCTTTTATTCCACCGGGCATCCCCCTGGAAGGTTGAAGCCCTTGCAGGCCAGATTTGAAAGCTCAGGGCTCCTCTTGGTGCCTCTGTCACTTTCCTCAGCTTCCCAAGTTTAATTGCAGCCAGCAAAGGGAGGCTCCAGGAGAGAGAGAAAGAGTGGGATGGAGGGGGAAGGTAGAAGAAAGCGATCAGAGAGTGAAAAGAGAAAGAGGAAAGAGAGAGAGATAATCCAACTCTCTATCAACACAGTCTCTCACCCAAACATCAATGTGTTCACTTGCTAATCCACCAATTAACCATCAATGAATTCACTCCCGTGCTCTACCAGTCCTCATATCTATCCATTCATCAAGCGGCACTGGTATTGATATTCTTTTGATTGCGGAAACCTGGCTATAGCCAAATTCGGCCCCAATTATTGTGGAGGCTAGTCCATATGCATACCATACACAGAGCAGTCTTCAACCATATCCAGAGCGCACAAGCACAGACTTGTTTACATTCACCCACTGGCTGACTTTCAACCATTTGCTCACTTTCAAACTGCCAGCACCTGCAAGTACTCACGCTCACTTGCTTGCAATAATCATTTCCTCTTTACCGTCTCAGTCACCAAAGTTCTTCATTCTACTCGTATTCACCCACTCACTCATCCCCACAATTCACAGAGTCACCTTTTCACACAACTCCATGCAAACACAACCCCCAGACTTGCCCATAAACGACCAAATACTTCAACCAATAAAAAGCCAGGTCCATTGCTTTTGCCAATGCTTGTTAATTCTGGTGAGAATATTTCCACCAACAACAAGAATATCAGTGCATTTCATAATGCTTGTGCACAAGCCACACAGACCATTAAAAACAAAGGTTCATATTTACTAACATTTTTCTTCGTGGTTGTGTTACTTTCTGGTGCAGCTGCACCGTAAAAAAAAATTTATTTTTTATTTTTATTTATTTTTAGTGTTTTATAGAGCGCGAACTTGACCCGTGAGGGTATCTGAGCGCTTTACACGGTATACAGAGGTGAACAAACAAAAAGTCTAAAGTGCAGAGATATACAAAAATATACAAAAACGGTTGGCGAGGGGCAGGGGTGCTGGGAACATGGGGGAAAAAGGGGATACAAGTTTATGGTTACAGTTATAGTTAGAGTCAGTAAAAACAGAAGCCCCACATTTTCTCGGCGGGGTGAATTGGTGATCTGAGGAAGAGCGATAGCCTTAGATTCGTCGGGCACATTTTGGTGGTTGAGGGCAGGTCTTAGACGAGGAATTTACCCATGAGGAAAGTTTTGGCCTCCTTCTTGAAACGTGCTAGAGAAGGGATTCTTCTGATGGCGGGTGGGAAAGAGTTCCAAATTCTTGGTGCTGCCCCGAAGAAAGCCCTATTGTAGGTTCTTTTTTTCTGAAAACGGGCAGGTTGGAGCAAGAGGTTTCTAGCGGACCGGGAGTTTCTGCTTCCTCCAGATACCACTAGTTTCTGTGCCAGATAAGCAGGGGAGTTATGTGGAGTAATGCTAGTGGAGATTTACAAAGCCACACAAGGGCCGCTTTGCTTTGCTTTGCGTGGCTTTGTAAAAGAGTAAACTGTGTCAGGTAGACATTACATGGGTGGAACATGGGAATCCCCATGTATCCACACATTTATTTTGATGTAAACCCATGTTGCTTAATATCAGTAAACCTGGGTTTGCTCCAAAATGGTACATTCGAGCTGAGAGAGTCGTAGCAAAGAGAAGTGTCTTCATTTTCTCTTTCCATGTGTGCTGAATTCTGCACACATATAAGGGGAATATGGCTCTAAGGATTGCTTTTGTGCAGGAAGGCTGCCGGTAATGCAGGTACTCTTGCGTCGTGGCGCAAGGATGCTTGCATTGGCAGTAGGCAGCCATATGTGCCCTAGTGCAGGCAGACAGCTGAACAGCGCCATATCTTTGTAAATATCTTTGTAAATATGGAGCTGTTTAGCTCTCTCTCATTCATGCAACGTTGCGCAGCACTTGCCTGGCTACATTGCATTGCGTGAACATTTAGGGGCAGATTTACAAACCCCTTGCGACATGTTTACGACACCGTTGCGTCACTTCTGTGATGCAGCGGCATCGTAAACAATGCGCCACTATGCGACAGATTTACAACGTGACGCATTTAGTGAGATGCGTCACGTTGTAAAGCCCTGCGCTACATTATACCTGCGTCAGGTATAATGTATGCAGGGTGGGCGTTCCATCGCAAGAAGCCTCGTAAAGTGACGCAGTGAAATCTACAAGATTTCACTGAGTCACTTTTACGCCTCACTGCGTCAAATCCTTACGCCTGCTTGAAGCAGGCGTAAGGAGTGACGCAGCATGTTAGGTATAGGGCGCCCCTGAGCATTGCTGGAGCTGCGTCGTGCTTGCAACACGACTCCAGCAATGCGCTGCCCTTACGACATAAGATGCGACACGCATCCGACTATTCTTGCGCCACGGTGCGTCGCATTGTAAATGCGACGCATCCGTGGTGGGGCAAGGGTATTACTACGTGTCGCATCTTTACTGGCGCATCCCTGCTAGTATGCAGGGATGCGCCAGTCTTTGTAAATCTGCCCCACAGTAAATCTGCCTCAAAATCTTGTTTGATTCTCCCCCAATGAATCAGACTAGACCCAAACGCGACTTTAGAAAGGCAATCCAAGCATTTTACACCAATATAGGACCTTAGCGGTTTTTTTCTCCCTGAAACACTCCAGCAAAATCCAATAACATAAGCAGATATACTCCTAAACGAAAAAACCTGAATTTGGCGATGTTTTTCGAACTTCGAAATATAGCGCCATGAATGAAGACGCTTGAACTCCAGCAGGGTGACGCATACTCACCTTCATGAACAGTCAGAAAGGCGAAGTGACGTTTTTGCAACAGTAAATATCAGGGGATGGTTGTGCTTTGTTTTGACTGTTATACTTTGCACTATTCGTTGGATTGGGTCTGTTTCTTTTGTTTCAGACTGAGCTCTAGCAAAATGTTCTCTTCACTGACCGATTAAATGGAATATAAAACGATTGGAGAGCAAGAATTTAGCAAATTAATAAGTGCGGCTTTTTTTAAAATATGCCGTGCCTTTTCTTCGTCATTAATGAACACACATCTCCTTCTAAAAGTACATTGTCGAAAAAAGTGTTAATTTAACGAAGCACATTTTGTCTTGAGATTGTCAATGAATATATCACATTTAAAAAAGGACAAATCTGTAAAGAGTGTTAATTATTTCATTTGCAGGTTTCACTACACGTGCAGCGTTTGTCCTCTGAGAAATGTGTTGCACTAAAATAGATCTCTTGTTGCTAGATAAAATAAAAACCCTCCTGTTTTCGTTCTCGTTTCTGAAAGAAAGGAAAGACGTGTTCATTTAGGAATTTTAGTCCATATTAATCTGTGTAAAACATCTCCTGGACATTCATTAAAAAATGCATTTCTGCATTTTAAATTGTGACATTTTTCTCATTTAATGTGTAACAAAAATATAACTTACAAAGCTTTATCGGGGCTTTCTTTCTGAGTTCATCTTGTGACCACACACCCAAATGATTTCACATCGTGGGCCTGTTTCACGAAGCCATTTGCATGTGCAAGGTGAACTTAGTCAAGCAAATGCCTTTTGTACGACTGTTAAGCCACATTTGTGATTAATATACCATAGGTGTTACAAAAAAGGTGCGCTACACGAGAAGGAGAACATAGGAGACAGTGATTCTACAAGGGATGGTGAGGAGAGGCATTAGGAAGACATAAGGATCTGTTGATATGCTGGGTGAATTGTCTTCACTTGCTAGGAAAAGAGAAGGAGAGAGATTGCTTCTTAGATCTGAACTGAAGTTTTAGTCTTAATTCTGGGGCATGATTGGCTAATGCTTGTGTTCTGCTTTTCTCTTTCCTGGATTTCTTTCTTTCTAGTTTTTTTCAAGGGCAGAGCAGAAAGGCACTGGAACAGTGGCATAACAATAGCCCCTGCTGCCCTAGCCATGCGGGGAGGGGCCCCCGAGCTCCAGGGGCCCCCAACGGCACTGTGCACAGGCAGGCCTAATGGCTCCTGACTGTGTCCAGAGAATGGGAGGCCCCCTCCATGGTACTTTACAGGGGTGGCACCTCATGTTTTGTTACGCCACTGCCCCAGAACCTTTGTGATCACAAATAAACGTACTTGTTTGTTGGTTTTTACAAACTTTTACATGGCCCTATTTCAGCCTTGAAATGGTTGGCAAATTATTCCTTTCAAGCACAGAAGTAAATCCATTTCCAGTGTGGGAATGAGAAGAGAACAACCCCAAAATCAGTGTGCAGTGGTAAAGATTTCTCCATGGATAAAATTAAACTGTAAGAAATTGGGGGGCATATTATCAAGGGCTTTATCGCCGATTTAGCGGCACTTTTTGCCGCTAAATCGGCGATATTTTTAACGCCCTATTAGCAAGATGTCGCTAACAGGCGTTAGCGACAGCTTTCAGGCGTTAGAGGCCGGGAATTACATCGCCTTGCATGTCAGCGATATTTATCGCTAATGACATGCAAGGTAGGCGTTCCCCACTAAAAGCGACTGTAAACAGTCGCTAACACCACTAACCCCTATTATCAAGGCAGGCGAAGCGATAAAATAAATCGCGCTAAGCGCGTTTATCGCTAGATTTTAACACCTGCTATTGACTATGACTTACCTGTTTAAGGTATAGGAGGTGGATTCTAATGCTGAATCCACCTTAGCAGTACTGCGAGAATATCGCTGGTTTTCCAGCGATATTCTCGCATTATGCCGCTATCGCTGGAATAATCATCGCCATTGCGCTAATTGTTGCTAATACAGCGTTAGCGTGGCGATATATTCCAGCGATAGCTGGCGATAAAATATTTCGCGCTAAGCGCGCTCTGCGATATTTATCGCATTTTGTTGCTAATATGGCCCTGGGTTATTAATTGAGGGGTGAAAACTCTAAAAAACCAACGACCACAATCCTTGTCAGGTTGAACCACAAAAAGTCACTAAAAGAACCTGTGCTTAACCCTCTGGTAGCTTGACACAAAATCAGTCAGACTTAGAAGCACTGTGTTATGTATTTATACAGCACACAAACAGTAATAAAGTGAAACACAACATAAGAAAAAACCCACACCAATTTAGAAAAATAGAGTAGAATTTAATAAATAAAATACCACCAAAACAAGTTAAATCAAATTGGTAGAACAGGAGTTATGAATTTTTTTAATTTTTAGTGAAATCTATTGCCTACAAGATCAAAGCGAAACTGCAGGTATCTGGTCGTGCAAGACTGGGGCAAAGTCAAAAGTTAAGGCCAGCCACAATGAAGCGTGGTTCGGATATATGAGGTGGATTGGGCCCGGTCATGTTTAACCTTCGGACTTAGAACGCATTTCAAAGAAAAGTTCCTGAGAAGGTACAGTTCAGTGGGGCAGGGCAGCTTGTGGTATCTGAGGAGGAGGCATCGTCACTTTTTTGGAAGCTGAAGAGCTCTAGCGGGATGAAGTTGCAGTTTGTAGCCCCATAAGGATCCATGAGGCTAGCTACCCTCTCCGAGAGGAGCCACTAAACAGGATTTTCTGCTGTGGAGAAGAGATTAAAGAACTGCTGTGAAGTCAGGCTGGTCGGCAATGCACCTCGGATGGATCAGCAAGCAGGAAGGTCACAATCTTCTGTCGGTTCTCAGGCCATTTTTGGTGCAAATTTTCCTAGGTCCCAAGTTACACGTTATGGCTGGAGGAGCACCTCTAGCACCACTTCCAAGGGTCCAGGACTGGTTGGGCACCACTTGAGGGGTCAGGACTCACAGGCAGAGGTCAGCCTCAGGGTTCAAGGACTCTGGAGCTTGTTGTGTCTCAGTAGCTCACACAAGAGGCCAGCGAACCAGCTCTTGTGGTCACTCTGGCAGTCCTGGGATCAAGCAACAAGGCAGGCCTCAAGCAGCAGGGCAGTCCTCAGAGGTTCAAAGCAGGCCTCAAGCAGCAGGGCAGTACCCTAAAGTACAAGGCAGTCTTTCTGGGGGTCCTCTGCAGGTACTGGAGTGTACTGAAGAGTTAGTTGGAAGGTCCAATATTTATACCTGGTGCCAGCCTTTGAAATAGGGGAAACTTCTATGATAACCCCACATCCAGGTCTGAAAATTTCCCTCCTTCCCCTGCCAGTCTCCAAGTGGTCTAGGGTGACAAGAGGCTTGTGTCAAGTTCCTTTGTGAGTGTGCTGGAGGCAGTCCTTTAAAATGTAAGTAGGGAACAGCTCTGCCCCACCCATCCTAATTCCCCTTTGTCTCACTGTCTGGGTAAATGCACAAGGGCCAACTGCCACCTATTCACAATCATGTGACCCAGGACACTGTCTGGAGGCACCAAATGGTTAGGACATGAAAATGCCAACTTTCAAAAAGTGGCATTTTCAGAATTGTGACTTAAAATCTGACTTTGCCATTGAATAAGCTTTCAAATTATATTTTTTCCAGAACAAACATGACATTTCTACCTGTTCCAAATAGAAAGTTTGCACTTATTAATTGTAATACGTTAACCCAATGTTATCCTATGGGAAAGGTAGGGCTCACAGTAGTGAAAAACAAATTTAGGATTTTTCACTACCCGGACATGTAAAACTTAAAAACACATGTCCTACCTTTTAAATACAATGCACCCTGCCCCATAGGCAGTTTAGGGCCAACCCTAAGGGTGACATATGTATTAGAACGGGAGGTTTAGGTCCGGCAAAAGGTTTATTTTGCCTGGCCGAATTCACTGTTCAAAACTGCACATTGGCTGCCATTGCAGGCCTGAGACATGTTTTAAAAGGCTACTTAAGTGGGGAGGGGGGGTGCACAATAAGTGTTGTAGACCTACTAATAGCATTTATATTCACAGGCCCTGGGGACAGGTAGTACAACTTTACTAGGGACTTGTAAGTAAATTAAATATGACAATTGGGTATAAAATAATCTTACCAAAGTCCTAATGCCAAAAAAAACGTAATCCAGACTAATGCCAACAAAAATGAAATCCAGACAACAGGAGGGAAGAAGGCAAAATGTTTGGGGGAAAACCACACCAAGGCTGTCAGGTCTAACATATACAGTAGTATTTACAGTGAATAAAATGTCCACTGCAAATTTGTGAGTGTAATTTCATATCACATTACTTTCATGGGCCCCACATTTGCAATCTCAATGTAAGCACTCAGGGTATGCCTATTAATTTGGTCCCATGTCGGGACTACAGCAGGAGAAACAGAACCACTAACATGAAGTCAGCACTCAACAAAAATCCATGAGAACATGGTTCATGGGCCACAGTCATGGAGGTCCACTACAAACTGTCAGGTGCTTGTTGAAAGAAGCTGCAAAGCATGAAGATTTCTACTGACCATTACTAAGTACAGCCTTTGGAGGACAATCTTTTTTGAGAGTCACTTCACCATTAGGGAGCTTCCTGATACTGATGTTGATGAAGGAGCTTACCATGGCTTTATTGTACTGCCACAAGAGTATCCTATGAAACATCACAATATTATACTGGAAACTGCAATGGTTGGTGTGATGTGGGGAAATATGCCTGAACATCTCTGGGCATCACCATGAAATCGGCAGCCATCATATAGAATAAGAACTGCATTATTAGCCATTACTGGATTTATGCTCACCAAAGGAGAAGGAGCCGTAAAGTCCCTAGATTACATCTTTGGTGAAAGAAAATCAGGTTCTAAAAAATCCTGGGACTTTACTTGAGAAGACTGTGAAATGAACATGAAAGTGGCTCTGCTTCTGTTGTCTTCGGACAACCAGTGAATACAGGCAGACAAGACAAGTCAGTTTCAAAGAAGTTGAAGTTGAAGCAATGTCGACAAATGAAGTTCCTACCACCTCAGAATCAAAAGACTTTATTGCCTTTTCAGCTAATCCAGGTGACGTCCCACATGCAAAAGTGGATGAAGCTTAGCATATCATGACAGCTGCTGTTCCAGAATGGTCTGCACCCACCATAATGAGCAATATCAAATTGCACCCGGGTAAGTGTTGCGCTCAATAGAATCAGCAATGACCCATCTTGTCTGGATTGCTTAAGGATCAACAGCCCGTGCTCAGCAGAATTCACACAAGAACCCCTGTACTGAAAGATGTGCGGACTGTTGTCCAGTACATCAATATATTTCAGAGGATCTATCTGGCCAATACCCACATTTATTATCATGAAATATAATGTTTCTTCTCTTCGCTCTTCACAAAAGGTATTCTTTGAACTATTGTTTATTGGATAGTCATGTACTGTTTAAATGATGACTAATTGTATTTACCAATTTGTGTCCCTATGATAATGTTTGCCTCTGTGTTCAGTATGTGAAAGCAGAAAGAAGTTTACCATTTGCTTGATTACTAATTATTGTGTGGCCAACAACAGTGACAAACACTGCTGGTGAACTGTGTAGATGTATACAGCTTTGAGATCTTCTTTTACCTCTTTTTCCTACTCCAACCCATTTTCACATGTCTTACAATTTGTAGAAGGACGCTATCCTTCAACGCAATGATTTTCATTCTACCCCTGATAGAGCACTATTGGTTACCACACACACTCTCCTGTAACCACTCAGCTTCTCTATCCTTGTCCATACCATCCTCATTGAAAGCAGAAGGAATAGGCAATCAACTGCTCCGATATTGACATCTGGTATATACTCCGTCTTGAACATGCATTCTTACACACTGTTCACCCATTTACTTATTATTCATATAGAGCATTCAAACCTTTTTCTCAAATAGCTTGGTGAATGGCATGTGACAGATCCTTACTTTAAATACTGCCTCCCACAAAAAAAGCCTTCTGAACAACTCAACTTACAGCCAGTGCCTCTTTCTCCATGACAAAGTAATTTAATTCAAATACTTTCAGAAACATTGAGTCAAATGTGATAGTGCTCTCTCCTCTATCCGATGGCTCTACTAAGACTGTTCCTAGTCCTTTAGGCCTTTGCATCTGTGCCTCTGACAGTTTATCTTCCAGGAACAAAAACATGTAGATTAGGTGCTCTCTGTAGGCTTTTGTATGCCTTTAAACTCTTCCATACACTTAAAATACTATTTGAACTCTACATTTCTCTTCAGGAGTGCCTCCAGGCAGCTGCTCTTTTCTAAAAACTCTTCCATGCCAAAGTACAATAAATCATCCTTACTACTATGTTTCCACAACGGTTTAATAGTCTCAATAAATTTGCCCTAGGCCTTACACCCCCAGCTGAAATATAATAACCTACATAGGTGATCTTGATTGTCTGATCTTAATGTTAAACCATGTGTCTCAAATTTCTAGAATACCATTCTCAATCACTGATTGTGCTACCTCCAAGCTTCACCATACACTAGTATATCATGCTGAAAATTTGTCACACCCTGAATTTCTCCAGACATCTGTCTTTGAAAGATTGAGGCAGCTGAAACCAGACCAAAAGACATGTTCAAATGTTTATTAGATGTGCTTACTTATCCCTTGGGTGCTATGAAAGTCATCAGTTATTGTAATTCCTCATGTAATCTGATCTGGTGATATGCAGAAACCAGGTCTAGCATACTGAAACATTTCACCCCACACAACATTAATATCATTTCTGAAAGGCTGGGCAGAAGGTATTGTTCCCACACTACTTCTTTATTTAGCACTCTTGAATCCATGCGTGAAACAATCTCTTCACTGACCTTGGCCAGCACTTGAGGGGCTAACAACTCAGTAGCCTCTATGAGCACTATCACTCCCAAGTCACACAACTTCGGCAGTTCCCTTTGCCCAGCATCAAGGACACTGATGGGCAATCTCCTAAATATTGAAACAATGGGGATCATGCCTTTTCTCAGTTTTATGATTAGGATCTAAAACACTTCTAGGGCCAGATTTGCAAAAAGTAGGAATTGCGATTTCCATATTGTGATTCACACCGAATCGCAATTAGGAAATCGCAATTCCTAATGTAAGAAAACATACAACTTGTACTTAGCAATTCTTAGTGGGTCACAATTTGACCTACCTCATGAATATTAATGAGGTAAGTAACAGCTTGCAACCCATAAGGGATGATAGCCATCACAAGGGTGGTGGCCTGCTGGGGTCAGCAGACCATCATGTCTGTGATTGCTTTTCAATAAAGCAATCTTTTTTTTAAAAATGCAGCCCCTTTTCCTTAAAGGAAAACGGTATGTGTTTACAAAAATTTAACATGAAACTTTCAAGTTTAATTTTTAAGAGGATGAAGTAGTCTGTGGAACTCCTGCCTGCTCTTAAAAAATATTTTTGTTTACATTGTCGAAGGGATAGGGGACCTCTTCCTATTTTAGAATGGGTTAGCACTTCCTTCGAGGTGTTGGTAAAATATTAATGTTTTGCAACCAGAACTCTGTCACAAAACATTAATACATACCACTGCAAATTGGTATTTGCAAGTGTAGCCCTAAATACACCCCTTCCAAATACTAATTCACGAAGCCAAATCGCGATTCGGTAACAAGTTTTTACATTACAAAATGCTTTTTGCAGTCGCAAATGGTCCGATTCCACGATTCAGCCCGTTTGCAACTCCAAAAACGTTTTGCACGTACAGCCCCTAGTTCCTTTTAATAAGCTCATCATAGAGTGCTATCGTCCTTGGGGGTGACAAAATCTTCCTCATTTGATCTTCCCCCAGAATTCTATTTAGGAGTGGGCGGAACTTGCGAGCGGGTGGAATTGGAACATTGTGCTGCTCACACAGATTGTTAGCAGTGGGAGCTTGTTCCGCACTGCAAAATCAGCACTAACTGCACCACAAGGCGCACCTGAGGTCACTGCTTCTTTGCTGCCGCTCGAGTAGATTTTCTACTTGAGCGGCACCTCTCTCACCACGAACAGTCTTGTCTGCCCGCGACCACCTGCGTTGAGAAAATCCCATCGGGTGCCGTCCTAGTACCTGAAATCGTGCTAGGGGACACCAATTCTCACTCGCCAACTTACCGTTGGTGAGCAGCGTGTGAGAAAAAACTCCGCCACATGCCTATGAGAGGAGTAGGCCTCACAGTAGTGAAAAACAAAATAGGCTCTTTATCACTACCAAGACATGCAAAACATAAATGTAAATATCCTACCTTTTGCTTACATAGCACCCTGAACTCAGGGTTACTTAGGGCCTACATTTGCTCTCAGCTTACTTTTGTATGGATGTGTCTTTGAGACTCAATATATCTATTGCAACATAAATGCCTTTAGAGAATACATTTGGCGGTGGAAGAGATACATTGATGATATGCTCTTTATTTGGAAAGGCGCCATCAATGAGTCAATAACCTTTGGGGCATGGTTGAACTTCCTTGATCCTTTCCTGAACTTCACAACCACTGTGAGCAACCAGGAATTAGCCTTTCTTGATTTGAGGATGTATGGTGAAAGTGTTCTTTAAAAACTGAGGTTTACTACAAATTTTAACACCCTCCTTTAGTCTGAAAGTTTCCACTCCTGCTCACTTAATTAAAAACTCCCCATCGTCAATTCTTATGCCTTAGACATAATTGTACTGATGTCAGCTTGTATAACAAACATGCTAAGAGACTGAATGAGAAATGTAAAGAGAAAAACTACTCTGAGCATATCATCACAAAAGCAAAAAGAAGAGCCTTAAAAAATAACAGGAAACAACTATTGGCAACTCATGAAAGAAAAGAAACTGAGAGAGGGAGCAATTTTCGTGACTAAATTCTGCAACAGCTCAAATAAACGTAAACAATTTGTTAACAAACACTGGCACATCCCGACATCTCCAAATCTCAC
This sequence comes from Calotriton arnoldi, assembly GCA_963921515.1. Taxonomy (NCBI): domain Eukaryota; kingdom Metazoa; phylum Chordata; class Amphibia; order Caudata; family Salamandridae; genus Calotriton; species Calotriton arnoldi. Next base: position 625,022 of record CAWUFW010001273.1, read on the forward strand.
ATTTGAGAAACCAATTTTCTCTTTTAGGAAAGGATGACTTCTGAGGGACATTCTTGTTCACACCTACCCCAAATATGCAAGAGACGGTAATGAATTAATGACCCTATAAAACATGGCACCCATCGGAGGGCATCACCTTGTGGGAGATGTGGTATATACTGCCACACAGAAAATTACCAAAATAAACCTGTGTCTGTCAATTCCATGGTGGCTGAACCAGCTCAGGAACTGTAATTTTATGAAAGTGGTCTATGTCATCTTCTGCCCATGTGTGCTAATGTATATTGGCATGACGTCAAGAAAGATGCACATCAGAATAAATTAACCACTATAAGATGTAAGAAGGACAATACTAAACTGACAAAGCACTTTCTTGAGAAAATGCACGCTGATCATGATCTGCACTGGTCCATCATTGAAAAGCTTAGACCATTATATACATATATGACAGCATCCCTCCTGTTCTTTGAGTAATGCTGGATATTTAGTCTACAAACTGATATTTGAGGCCACAATGATGACATACCTTGGGATCAACTGAATCAACAAAAAAGCTAAATGCATCAAGGAATGTTGAGATTTATATAAAGTACCAGTGATCTAACAGCAAGTACATCAAGTATGATTACCTTAACAACATCACAAGCTATGTGTCCGCATTATCTCTCATAATATGTCCATAATGTCACTCTAAACATAACAGTACCACATAATGGATTTGTGCGAATGCTGTTATATCTTGAGTAAAATATTTAACTATTAATGTACCAGACTAACTGTGCATATTCAATGACAGAAAGAGTTGTCTTCAGTGTCCTCGTGCATGTTTTAAAAAAATGATTATAAACTCTCAGGCAAAAAGAACAATTGGTGGACAGAATGCTGAAAAATGTCTAAACTTCACCCCCAGTGCAGAGATCTGGGCCTAAATCCATAGTGTTTTTGCACACCATGCCATTCCAGTTTCGACCCAGCCATATGAAAATCAGTCTTGGATCCTACCCAACCATGAGATAAACAGGGGCTTACAGCGCTGTAATTCTTGTTTTACCTGTCTAAGTAAGGGAGGGAAATTCCCCCGAAACAAGCCTTCTAAAGAGGAAGTAATCTGAATTCCCATGTATGTTAACCCATGCTTAGCCCACACAAATGGGGTTTCCTCCTGAATTACTCGCGTCTCCCTCTCCGATAGAGTAATGTTCAGAATGGAAGATTTAGAGAGGTTGACCCGAAAGCCCGCCACGTCCTCAAATGCTCTCAGTTCTGGTTGTAGTTCCCGGAGGGAAGAGACAGGACTAGTGAGGGACAACAAAATGTCATCCGCGAACAGTGACACCTTGTGTTCCTCCCCCCCAAATCTGAGTCCTTGAATGTCTGGGTTCGCCCAAAGACGGGCCGCCAGCGGCTCGATGCTCAGCGCGAACAATAGTGGAGATAGGGGGCACCCCTGCCGAGTTCCCCGTCCCAGATCGAAGAATGCTGAGCTAACCCCATTAACCTGAACTCTAGATCGCGGGTTCAAATAGTTGGCTCGTATCATCTGTAAAAATTTATCCCCAAAGCCAAACTTCTCCAGATTGAGAAACAGGAATTGCCAGTCCACCCTGTCGAATGCTTTTTCCGCATCTAATCCCAACAGTATTGCCGGGATTTTGAACTTGTTCGCTTTTTCGACAAGGTGGAGTGTCCTGCGGATGTTGTTGTGCGTCTGTCTCCCTTTTATAAAACCAGACTGATCCAGGTGAACAATGTCGGGCATCAGGTCTTCTATACGGGTCGCTAAGATAGCCAAATATAGCTTGGCATCTAGGTTTAGGAGGGCTATTGGCCTATAAGAGGCGCATTGCTGAGGGTCCTTCCCAGGCTTGGGGATTACTGTGATGAGCGCTTCTGCCATGGTGGGTGTGATTGCCTGCCTCGTCGCTATATCATTAAAAAGGGCTGTCAGATGTGGTACTAGTTCGGGTGTGTATGTTTTGTAGAAAAGGGCCGTCAGGCCGTCCGTCCCGGGGGATTTATGGAGTTTAAGCGCCTCAATCACGAGGCGCACCTCTTCGTCAGAGATTGGAGCGTCCAATTGGTCCCTTCAGGAGTCTGGGATCTTAGGGAGGGCAAGGGCGTCCAGGTAAGCCCTCTGCGCTGCGATGTCAGGAAATGTTGCTTTATAGAGATCTTGGTAAAACGCCCCAAACTGCGAGGCTTTACCCCGTCGTCTAGTTCTAGGTCCCCCCCTCTTTGCGTATTCCCCTGATATACTCCCTAGCCCTCTTCTCCCTAAGCTGTGGTGCCAGGTGGGAGCCCACCTTGTTCCCCTGGGCGTATGCGCTTCGCCGAAGCCGGAGCAATGTGAATTGAGCTCTGTTTGTATAAATTGCCCCCAATTTCCCTTTGAGAGTACTCAGTTGCCGCTTTAGACTGCGGGTGGGGTTCTTCTTAAACTCCTGTTCCACTTGTGCCAGGGCTGTCTCCAGCCCCTCCCGTTCCTTAGCCCTTTCCTTGTTTAGTGCCGATACCAGGGCCATACATTTCCCCCTAATGACCTTCTTAAAGGCATCCCAATTGTTCTGGGGAGAGGTGTCCCCCGGGTCATTCGTTTGAAAAAATTCTCTAATCGCAAGACGCAGTTCATCCCGCATGGACTTGTCTCGCGTCAATGAAGCGGGAAAGTACCATTTTGAGAACCCCTGCGCTTTCCTTCCCCAGTTTAGGCCAACCGTTACTGGGCTATGGTCAGATATAGTGATGGGAGAATCTTGGCTCCCTGGAGAGCGCCCTGCAGTTCTTGTGACATAAAAATGTAGTCCAACCTGGAGTATGTTTGGTGGGCATGTGAGTAGTACGTGTAGTCTTTGGTGGAGGGGTTGAGAAATCTCCAAGCATCAAAGAGCCCCAAATTAAGAAATGCTTGTGGCAGTGATTTGGGGAATCTGCCTCCCACGGACCTATGTGGTTGCGAGCTATCGTCAGTCGGGTGCCAGGTGAGATTAAAGTCCCCCATCATGAGTGTTTGTCCTTCTGCAAACTCACTTGCCATATTTAATAGGGAGCTAACAAAGGCTGCTCGGCCAGTGTTGGGAACATAGGCCGAGACCAGAGTCACCTCTCTACCCCTAAGCTTCCCTTTTACCATTACCACCCTCCCATCTTTGTCCGTCCGAGTGCCTTCTGTCTGGAATTTCGTGCTGGTGTGGAATAGTAGTGCCACCCCATTGTGTTTTGTTTTGGCGGAGGACCTGTATATAAGTGAGTAGTTTTTGTGCCTAAGCCTCAGCTCTTCCGATCTCTTAAGATGTGTCTCTTGGAGCGCCACATCTTCAAATTGGTGGTCATCCAGATACTTCCAAATTTTTTGCCGCTTGATCGGCGAGTTTAGGCCTTTCACATTCCATGTCGTGACTGATATCATTTTATGTGGTGTCCCCGTGTCCGCGCTGCGTGTCCCCCTTGAGTGTGTTGTGTCTTTCCTCCTTGCCTGTTACCTCTCATCAGGATTCTCTCGTCGCCACCCCCAGGGATCGGACAGTGTTGTAGCCCACTCCCACCTCCCCTCTCCCTCTGCTTCTCCACCACCCCCTCTTGCCCCCCACCCCTCCCTAAACTGTAAAGCAAAACCATGGAAAATAACAATGGATGGCCTCAGGACCCTTGCTTGTCCTGATATTGCGAGAGTTATTGTTAGGTGCGTCGAACCGGGGTCACAGATCTCGCCCGTCACCTTGCTGTTTCTGTTTCAGTGTCCAATGTAGCTGATTACTCGTTGCAGCGTAAGTTTCTTCTGTTCATCGACCGGTTTCTCCTGTGTCAAGTGGGACATACAGTTTCCACCTTTGACCTGAGGTGCCCCTCGACATCTGAAGATATAGCCCTTCATAATGCTAACACACTGGAAGGCTCCCAGCATTGCCCATTGCTGGGGCATGAAGGCCTCAATTGCTGCTCGCCTACTTGCAGGCCTCCGTATGGCCCTTTTAGTCGCAATGTCTTTTCCTTTCCCCGCTTTCACAGTGGTCTATCGGCTGGTGTCGGTTGATTGTAGGTCGTGCTGTCAGCCTCCAGCACCGTGTTTACTGTTCGTTATGTAAGTCCTTCCATGCGTCCTTGTAGACCACCGGGTCTGTCATGTGTGACCATTCCAGTTGGGCCTTCCTTGCCATCAGTCAGCTATTCCTCAGGTCCTTGAAGATCGACCTTTGGTGATTGTTTCCCACTGTGCGGCGCTGGACCGTGGCTGGTCTCGTTGCCCCAACTGGGAGTTAGACGCCTCACCATCCGACATGGGGATCCCGAGCAGCTCCATGCCTTCTTTGAGTTCTGTGACGTGGCGCTGTTTATTTTTATACTCAAACGCTATTCCAAATGGATACGTCCAGCGGTATCTGATTTGGTCTTTACGAAGGTGTTCTGTGAGGGGTCTAAAGGATTGTCTCCTCTGAAGGGTCGCCTGCGCCAGATCCTGGAATATTACACAGCGCTAGCCTTGGAAAGAGATGGAATCTTTTTTTCTGGATTCTTGCAGGATGGCGTCCTTGACTTTATAGCAACTTGACAAGAACATCTCGGGTGCGACGTCTTTCCCCCGGCAGTGCCGGGCCTACCCTGTGTGCTCTATCAATTTTGATCTTGAGTCGTTTGGGCCCCAGGATCTCTGCGAATAGGCCCTCCACGAATGCCTCTAGATCAGGACCTTCCGCCCCCTCCTCCAGGTCCCTAATGCGTATGTTCTCTCCCTGAGACCTGTTTTCGAGGTCTTCATTCTTCAACAGGGCCTTTTGGAGTTGCAAGTGTACAAATTGCACCTTGTCGTTCGTTTCCTTTGTGCGTCGGTCGAGCTCCTGAGTTTGCGTCTCCGTGTCCAGCAGTCTTGTTCCGATGGAGTCTACATCTTGCTGTAGGGAAGTTATCTTTTCTGAAAGGTCTGTTTTCAGTTGGGCCATGGAGGCTTGGAGGTCCCCTTTCAATTCAGCGCGCAGTTCAGCCTTAAAGTCCTTCAAGGAACTGAGCAGGTCTTCTTTGGTCAGGGCCATGGTTGCGTCGGGGGTCTCTTTCTGTTGTGGTTTCTCCGCCGGGGTAAAGTAACTGGTCACCTTAGATGTTGACTTCTTTGGTGGCATAGATGCGGCACTGTCGTAGACCTGGGCTGCTACAAATTGCAGGCCTTTTCTGTGCTCTAAGCCCTTGGCACCGTAGTCGTTGGGGTGAAGAGCCCCATGTCTTCAAACTAGTAATTAGATCTCTCACCCTGGCTGTGTGCAGGATGGCTAATGGAGGCTCAGATTTCGGTAGCCATCTTAAAGTCAGGCACCATTCGTGTGAATTTGACCTCCCAGCAGAGGTGCCCTGGCCGGTACTCCCCAGTACCTTCAAGTGTTTGCGTCCTTTTCAGGTGTCACTTGGAATCAGCCCTGGAAGATGAGTGCGGCCTGTGGAAGTCTTCTATATGGTTCACCGCCGCCATTTTGAGGTCAGGCACTCTCGAGTGGGGGGCACCTCTTCCGTGTCTCCCCTGCTCTCTGGGCCCCCAGGGGTTGCTTCACTTAATTTGCGGGTGCCATGTCGCAAGCAGGGGCCCCTGCCGCCCCCCAGGGCTCTTGGGCCGCATTTAATGCCCCGTACCTCCTCGCCACTTCCAGCCGACTACCACGATGCTGAGCCCTCCTGCGGGACACACATGCATGAGCCTTGCTTGCTGGCTTACTCCATGTTTCGGCGAGCGGAGGTGCCGGGGATCACGCGCCGCCGCTGCCTGCTTGTCGCTCTTCCTTCCTCGCGGGGAGCCTCCGGCTCAATTACAGCGGCCGCGAACCGCCATCTTGGATCCCGCCGACCGCCTCCTCAGTTTATGTTCCTTCTCGGTCACCGCTGGCTCCGTGCCAGATCCCCTAGTCACCTTGAGATCCGCGCTGCAAGTAGCTTTAAAAGGGTAGTAGTTGGGCTACATCGGGGTTTGGAAAGTGTCTCCGACAGCCTCGTGATGACGGAGCCGACACGGATCACATCCGATCGGCCATCTTGCGTGGCCACGCCCCTGCAATAATATTCCACCTTCTAGTTTTGCCTCCCCTATTGCCCCTATTCTTCCAGCTGGAGTCTGTCTAGATATCTATCTACTCACCGTAACTGTGCAGCCAAGAAACAGAGCTCATAGTCTGGGGCTCCCAAACCCCCTTGTCTAGTAAGGAACTGCAATATACATAGGGTTGTTCTTGACCTGCCACCATCCCACAATAATCCCTATAGGAGTGCATTCAGTGCTTACGTCAAGCCTGTGGGATCCAAATTGGGAGTTTAGCAAAGTAATACAATACTCTCTGCAAGATTATTATTTTGGATAAGGCCATTCTGGTCCTTATCAATAATTTACTTGTGCACCAGAGTTCCACGTTTCCTCTCAGAGACCTCAGGGCACATCTGAGGTACCTCTTTCTAATGTTTTTCTCACTCTTATAGATCACAATTCCCAGGTATCGTAGGACATGAGGTTCCTACTTTATACCCAAGTGAAAAACCACCCTAGGCGGCTTTGTCACGAACACCACTAATGAACAGGTTTTTGTCCAATTAGTTTTCGAACTTGATGCCCTCCCTAGGTCCAGCACTCCTTCTATACACTGATCTAACGCATAGTTGGATTCTCATAGGTATAGGAACAAATAATCAGCATAAGGCAAAATATCATGTACTTCCTCTCTCGATGGGATACTGCTCTCTGGCTCCACCCTCCTTGTAATGTTAGCAAGGGGGTCCACTGCTTTTGCACATAACAGGGGCAAGAGTAGGTACCCCTGCCTAGTGCCCCGGTGTATTTTGTATACACTAGAGATAAATTGGCCTAATTCACATGGTTAACTACATAAAGCAGTTGATTTACTCCTGCTTCCTCCAAAGCACCCTCCCTGCATGCTCTGCAGTACTGTTCAATCACCTTCATCTAATAGGCCCACATACCATGCAGGCTCATGAGCTGTTTGACTCCAACCTTCTTGGTGCCGCCAATTTCTGTACTCATTACTTGAATGCATTCTTGGTTCTACTCAGACCAATTCTGTGTAAGGTCCCACCTTGAAGGAAGAACTCAAAGCTGTTTAAAACCTTTTTGCATATGGCCTCTGGCTCCAAAAGACTTGTGTTGCATGTGACCCTCTGCTGTAGAGAAATATCTTGCCCATCAGATGGAGTTTAGACATTTCTAAAGGAGAAGTTCAAGATGGCTCCCTCATCCCTCTCACATTCTTCGTTGTTAGCCTCTGAGTCTCATGGTAAATGAAAAGTTTCTAACATCATGGAAATGTGGGCCTTGTTTTCACCTGTCATTGGTTGTGTTAGACCTGTCAGCCTTAGGGTGGTCTTCCCCCAAAAATGTTGCCTCTCCTGCTCCATTTCTTATCAACTCTTCATCAAAACTGTATTTTGTTGGCCTGAGGACTCTGCATACTTTACCACTGCTATCCAATGCCAAAGTACTTGTGCTATCTCCGCTAAAACATGCTAACATTGGCTTATAGCAAAACCAAAGGGGATGATGGACGGAGTGTTGAACATTGCAAGCACTCACCCCCAGTCAACTGATCTGGGTTTAATCCATCATCATTCTTTAGCTCACTCCGCCACCCCAGTTCAGACATGGCCATATGCAAATCAGTCTGACCATGTGCCTCATGGGAACAGTCCAGCCCGAACTGCCAAGCCAAGTCTTCCCTGGACCGGAAACAAGTATCCTGGGACCGGTTTCTGGCTTACAGCCGTCATCAGCCAGGCTATCTTGAATTCAGTGGCAAAGTGAGCAAAGGACCCACGTCTGGGCATACCCTGCCAACTTAGGGCGAACATAGCAAAACCAAAGGGGATGATGGACGGAGTGTTGAACATTGCAAGCACTCACCCCCAGTCAACTGATCTGGGTTTAAATCATCATCATTCTTTAGCTCACTCCGCCACCCCAGTTCAGACATGGCCATATGCAAATCAGTCTGACCCTGTGCCTCATGGGAACAGTCTAGCCCGAACTGCCAAGCCAAGTCTTCCCTGGACCGGAAACAAGCATCCTGGGACCGTAATGTTCAACACTCCGTCCATCATCCCCTTTGGTTTTGCTATGTTCGCCCTAAGTTGGCAGGGTATGCCCAGACGTGGGTCCCTTGCTCACTTTGCCACTGGATTCAAGATAGCCTGGCTGATGATGGCTGTAAGCCAGAAACCGGTCCCAGGATGCTTGTTTCCGGTCCAGGGAAGACATGGCTTGGCAGTTTGGGCTGGACTGTTCCCATGAGGCACAGGGTCAGACTGATTTGCATATGGCCATGTCTGAACTGGGGTGGCGGAGTGAGCTAAAGAATGATGATGGATTAAACCCAGATCAGTTGACTGGGGGTGAGTGCTTGCAATGTTCAACACTCCGTCCATCTTCCCCTTTGGTTTTGCTATGTTCGCCCTAAGTTGGCAGGGTATGCCCAGATGTGGGTCCCTTGCTCACTTTGCCACTGGATTCAAGATAGCCTGGCTGATGATGGCTGTAAGCCAAAAACCGGTCCCAGGATGCTTGTTTCCGGTCCAGGGAAGACATGGCTTGGCAGTTCAGGCTGGACTGATCCCATGAGGCACAGTGTCAGACTGATTTGCATATGGCCATGTCTGAACTGGGGTGGCGGAGTGAGCTAAAGAATGATGATGGATTAAACCCAGATCAGTTGACTGGGGGTGAGTGCTTGCAATGTTCAACACTCCGTCCATCATCCCCTTTGGTTTTGCTATGTTCGCCCTAAGTTGGCAGGGTATGCCCAGACGTGGGTCCCTTGCTCACTTTGCCACTGGATTCAAGATAGCCTGGCTGATCACGGCTGTAAGCCAGAAACTGGTCCCAGGATGCTTGTTTCTGGTCCAGGGAAGACATGGCTTGGCAGTTCGGGCTGGACTGTTCCCATGAGGCACAGGGTCAGACTGATTTGCATATGGCCATGTCTGAACTGGGGTGGCGGAGTGAGCTAAAGAATGATGATGGATTAAACCCAGATCAGTTGACTGGGGGTGAGTGCTTGCAATGTTCAACACTCCGTCCATCATCCCCTTTGGTTTTGCTATGTTCGCCCTAACTTGGCAGGGTATGCCCAGACGTGGGTCCCTTGCTCACTTTGCCACTGGATTCAAGATAGCCTGGCTGATGACGGCTGTAAGCCAGAAACCGGTCCGCGGATGCTTGTTTCCGGTCCAGGGAAGACATGGCTTGGCAGTTCGGGCTGGACTGTTCCCATGAGGCACAGGGTCAGACTGATTTGCATATGGCCATGTCTGAACTGGGGTGGCGGAGTGAACTAAAGAACGATGATGGATTAAACCCAGATCAGTTGACTGGGGGTGAGTGCTTGCAATGTTCAACACTCCGTCCATCATCCCCTTTGGTTTTGCTATGTTCGCCCTAAGTTGGCAGGGTATGCCCAGACGTGGGTCCCTTGTTCACTTTGCCACTGGATTCAAGATAGCCTGGCTGATGACGGCTGTAAGCCAGAAACCGGTCCCAGGATGCTTGTTTCCGGTCCAGGGAAGACATGGCTTGGCAGTTCGGGCTGGACTGTTCCCATGAGGCACAGGGTCAGACTGATTTGCATATGGCCATGTCTGAACTGGGGTGGCGGAGTGAGCTAAAGAATGATGATGGATTAAACCCAGATCAGTTGACTGGGGGTGAGTGCTTGCAATGTTCAACACTCCGTCCATCATCCCCTTTGGTTTTAACATTGGCTTATAGCCAATCAGCATATTCAATTTCCCTAGAAGTCCCTAGTACAGTGGCTCTACATGTGCCCAGAGCCTGTAAGTTAAATGCTACCATGAGTCTGCAGCTCTAATTGTTCCCTCACTTAAGTAGCCCTTTACATGTCTCAGATCTGCCATTGCAGAGCTTGAGTGCAGTTTTAAACTGCCATTTCCACCTGGCAAAATAAATCTTTTGCCAGGCCCAAACTCTCCTTTTTAATAGATAAGAGTCACCTTTAGGGTAGGCCCTGGACAGCCTAAAGGTCAGGGGGCAATGTATTTAAGGATGTAGGGGATATACTTTTAAGTTTTACATGTACTCGTAGGGAAAAACTCTCATATTCGTTTTTCACTTCTGAAAGGCCCACCTCTCCGGTAGGCCAACATTGGAGTTGCCATATTACATTTTATAAGTGTCATTTCCAAATGGGAAGAAATGACCAGTTCATGTTTGGTGTCTCTGGAATCACAGTTTAAAATCCTAACTTATGACGGAGTTGAATTTTAAATTGCAATTGTGAAAATGTCACGGTCAGGAAAATTTGGCATTTTCCTCACCTTAGCCCTTTTGTGCCTGTAGCCTGTCTTGGGTGTAGCTGACAGACTTTGTGAATTCATCCCAGACAGTCACACAATAGGGGGATTAGGTGTGCCTGCCTGGGGAATCTACTGGCAGGATGGCGGGAGGTGGGGGCGGTGCTGACCACAGCCCCACTTACAGCTGAATAGCCTGTGCTTTGCCTTCACACAAAGGGCCTAACAACCCTGCATTGTCACTTCAGCCAGCTTGAAGTCAGGGGACTCAGGAAATTCCATGCACTTCAAAGTCACTGTCCAGAAGGTTTTCCCACCTTCCAGGACCATGGCACCAGTGTATAAAAGAAGGACCTCAGACATCAACTCTTCAGAACACCTTTGCATACTGTGCATGGAAGAAGGACTGCTGTGCTGCTACAAGTATTGCCACTCTGCTCTACTGCACATGCCACTGTTCGAAATCCTCTGATGCATCAGACTTAGGGGTCTATTACGATGCCATCCGGAAAGGCTCCGAACGGGATTCGAATTCTGCTAATCTGATTCGGAACCTATGTTTCTGACCAAATCGGACACCTTTCCAGATGACCGATTATAATGCAAGGAAACCGTTCGGGCTGTCCGAATCGGTTCCAAATGGCATTTGGAAAGCCTGAGTCGTTCGGAGGCAATTCGTACAGCTCTATGGACACAGTTTCCGAACGAGCGATTAGGATGACCGATTCGGACAGCCATTCTGATTCGGTCTGCCCGACACAAAACGGCTGTTGGAATCTGACTTTGGGGGCCTGGAGCAGGCCCTCCTTCACCCTAAGGTCTCCTGTTGGGGCCCGTGGGGGAACCCAAGGGACCCCCCTGTTAAACCATGCACAGTGTGGCAGACACCATGGGGTGCTCGTCACAGTGTGCATGGTTTTCCCCAACCACCTCTTTTTTCAATGGGAGCCTGTGTTCTCGTTCGGAACACAGGCTCCCATTGAAGTCAATGCGAGTCCAACCGAACGATGTTCGGAAGCATCGTAATCGGTTGGGCGGACTCGTAGAACCTGAGTCGGTCAGAAACGATTCCGAAACCGATTCGGTTGGAAGAGTTTCCGAACGACATCATAATCGGCCCCTTAGTTGTTGATATATCTAGTTTTAAATTAATATTTCCAATTATAAAGCATTAATGTGCACTGTATGTCATTGTGAATCGACCAGAAACAAAAGCATTTAAGAGTACTAAAATTAGTACTAAGGGGGAGAACTCTTACATACCCTTACATGTCATTGTGAATCGACCCTAGTAGGAAAAGTGCAAAGAGGGCACAGTCCCTACAATTAGTATTAATTGTATATGAATATTCCCTAAATATTCCCATTTTATTCAAATTTTAGATGTTTTGGGGCCAATTAACGAAGACATGAAAGAGTACGTAAAAGAGTTCTACAGGGGTAATACTTACATACCCCAAATGCTGTTGTGAACATCCCCCTTTCTCTGGTCATCTCTAAAGTTTTGATCATTTTTATGCCTGCCCATAGTAAAGAAGTTTTGTTTGCACTTTGTCTTTACCTTGGTTCCTGCACATGTGCTAGACTTCTCAATAGGAAGATTAGGCAATATGCTTTGTCATAAAAGCTCCTCTCTACCATCACTCTCTCGTGGTCTGATATATGTTGAACACGATTCACAAAGGTAAAGTTAGACCAAAAGTCTAACTTTACTACTACTTTGTATTCAGAAAGGTAAAATTAGGTCCTAAGTCTAACTTAGACCAAATTCTTTTCGGTATTCACAAAGGTGAGTTACTACTAGCAAAGTTAGACTTTTGGTTTAGGTTTACCTTTGTGAATACCGAAAAGTAGTAAAGTTAGACTTTTGGTCTAAGTTTACCTTTGTGAATACCAAAAAGTAGTAAACTTACAGAAAAGTTTAAGTTTAACTTTGTGAATCGGGCCCTCGCTATAATTATAGCAGCAGGTGCTGTAGTACCAGGGTCCTAGAGTATAAGGGTTCAGTGTTCCAAATGATGGCTGCCTTCTAATACTCAATGAGTACCTTCCTCACATTAGGCCTAGGGCATGCTTGCTATGCCACTGCTTCACCAGCAATAAAAATCTATAGGGGCCAATTGATACAGAAAGAAACACATGTGCACCTGTAAAACCACACCTAGCTATGCCTGCAGATTTACTACTTCTTCAATGTATATACATTCCCAGTAACAGTGTTCAGTGCGGGGTTCCAAGCTCACTCGTTGGAATGTCATGTGCCATCTTACTCAGGCTCCTAATCTTGCTCTGGGTAATTCCCCATAATGTGAAATTGCTCACAGAGGGAATTGGGCCTACTTTGCAAACACATAACTTTTTCTTGTCTTTTTACTCTACAGAAAATCGCTTTCCTCAGTGGTGGAATCTCTACACCCCACCACCCCCCATCACATGAGGGGATGATCTGATCCCCTTGCCTTCCTGGAGTTACTGCAGCCCTCAGCTGAAGTAAAACTGCAAATATTTTCAGGAGGAGAATGGGTCGGATCAAAGATTGAGAATGTCTACCAATGTTGGTGTTTGTGGATATTCCTAAACTTACAAGACTAGCCAGACTTTCTTCTGCCCACTTCACCTCCTGGTGTGAGATTTACTATTGCAGATTTCTCCCCACTCACTTTGGAAAAATCTACAGTAGTAGCACCATTTGCAAATCCTTTTGTGAATTCAGGGTAGGCATAAATGAAGGTATTTCTGGCAGTAAATGTAGATTTGTGGCTGCCAAAACCTGTTCTCTGTGTTGCTGCAGCAATGCAACAGAACATGGGACAGCGTCTACTAATGTGGTGTATATAGTAGAAGAAGCAGAGGTATTGAGTTGAGGCAGAAAAGCTACAACACCAACAATTATGAGAGGCACACAGAAAGCGAGGAATTGAAACGCAAAATAGTTGAAATGGGAGGATCTGCTGCAGGGAGGATGAGGCAATGGAGACGAAAGGTTGACATAGAATAAGGCTGGTGAGTGGGTTTAAGGCAGATAAGTCAGCACGCACAATAAATGCTGCAGTAGGTAAAATCAATGGTTTAATGTTGCTATTCCAATATTTACATGTATCATACAGGGCACAGAATTTAATCTAAATAAAGACAAATTGGTGAGTTATGGCATCAGCTGAGGAGATATAAACTGCAGGTCACATCTTCCAGTTCTAATAAAAAAATCACTCTGTGGAATTATCTGCAGCGTTGAATGCAAAGCTTGTGGGTCATAAGTTGCAATCCTGTTAATGTAGCTCAGACGGTTACACCTACAGATACACTTTTGTAACAGGAAGCTCACAAGTTAAAAGGTGCCTATTCGCAAAATCATTTTGGGGGACGTTAAGTAATACTCATGTAGTACTCTTTTACATACTTTTACATGCCTTTGTGAATTGACCCAATCTAAAATGGGAGTGAAATTGAATATTCAAGGAATATGCATTTCAGTTAGTGCAAATGTAAACGTCTGTGCCCTCTGTGCACCTTTACTAATAGGGAGTTGGATGTTTCAGTGCAGAGTCACACAAGTATGTCAGAGTACATGAAAGGGTACTCCTGTAATACTCTTTTATGTACTTTTACACGCCTTTGTGAACTAGCCCCAAACATCACTTATTCACACCGAATTAGCACAAATAGAAAAGGCTGTGCTCTCTTTGTACTGTTACTGATAGGGAGTTGGACATTATGGGGCTAATATACAAAGACATTGAAGAGTACATCAAATAGTATACCTGTTGTACAACTTCCTGTACTTGTAAATGCTCTTGTGGCTTGGTCCCAAAGTAATAACCACTCAGACTCAAATCCCTCTGAAGCATAGAACTGCAAAATATAAACATCTGCATAAGTGGCAAAAGAAAATTTAGTTTTTCAGCAAATATTCAAATGTGTGACCTGCAGATTACACACAGATCTCTGCTTTGTGTGTGTTTTTGTCACTGAGCATAAATAATTCATTTTCTTTCTATTTAAAATAAAGTGTTAAAGGTCTTAAGTCTAGTTTAATTTTTTACTTTTGGCCAGCACAATTTGCTTTCTGCTCTCTTCTGCTTAACATTAGCAGACCGTAATGAGGACTTTGAAATATTGGACTGTGCGATACGACTTTGTAGCATATGACTATAGCAGTCTCCTGCAATATATTCAGAATGTGCCTCCTGATTGGGATCCATCAATGGTCATACGATAGCAAGGCAGGCATGGCAGGCACAGGTAAGAGCGGTGGGGCGGTGGGGGGAGGGGTAGGAGGAGTAAGTCGACAGACGACGGAATAGGGAAACAAAAAATAAATAAAATAAAACCACTTAACTTGCGCTTGCCACATCGCCGAGTCGGCAATGTGGGGAGCGCAAGGTAAGTGGTTTTCTTATTTTTTTTAATTTTGTTTACCTATTCCGTCGTCTGTCGACTTTCTTCCCCCCGCCCCACCACCCCACCACTCTTACCTGCGCCGGCCACACCTGGAATGGCCTAAATATGAAGGTGTGTTTCTTGAGTTAGCACAATTTAACAGTACATCTGTTTCATAAAGCAACATTGTTTATCAATGTATCAGGTTTCTTTAGGGAGCAACTGGTTAACAGTCTATCATTTTTTGTATGAATGCATGTGCTGTTCAAACAAGTGCCGTTTACCAGTTGATCCTTGTTTACCTCAGCTGCACAGTTTAGAAGTGCACTTGTTTGCTAAGGAAGGATTGTTTACCAGCGCATTACTGTTTCTCAGATTTCACTTCTCCAAGTGGATCCCCCACTCACAGATGTTGCACATCTTTCTGCTTCGTTTATTCCCAGCTCTAATGTGTGCTATTATTTACATGCTTTTTGTTCAGTGTCTCTCTATCTTTTTCTTTCTTTAACAATAAACACTATCCATTCTTTGCTCTTTCCCTTTTCTGGATATGTACTATGTACTCCATTGCCTAGATTAATAGATATAGCTGCCATCAGAGACGGCTGCTCCATTTAGGTGGAGGAGCGTCGCCCCCCCATGCTGTGGGCACAGCAAAAGTGAAAAATAAAATGGAAATAAAGTGACTTTATTGAAATGGTTTTTTTTGCTCTGCCAGCCGCCGGAGTTGTGTGAGGGCATTGCAGGGCAGGGAGGAGATGTGCATGGCTACACCTGTTTAAACTGCACATGTCCCTTTGGTCGGTTGTCTTGTGACGGCCAGCCTGACATGCGCAGTTTAAACTTCTCCAACCCGAGCTGTGTTAGACAGCCGGGTGGATAGATAGCACATGCCTCTAGTGCCAGTATGAGCGCTAAGCCAGCCCGCTCCAACCAATCCTGGCGCTGCGCTCATGCAGCGTTGGGATTGGTTAGGGCAGTTGGCTCTGAGGACATCACCCAGGCCCATTATGGCCGAGTGCTTTGGAGAGCATGTTTACTTTGTTGTGGTTCCCGTCACCTACCAGAATGGAATTGTTAATATGTGGATTTAATTCAAATAGAGCACGGGGCTAATTTTCTTGTATTTGTCCAAAAAATACTTTACATAGTTAATGTGATTCTGCCTCCGGTTTTTCATGTGTGAGTGTCACTTCCAGCAGAGAACACTCCTTTTTCGTGGCATTGCACTTGATCTCTGCTGACCTTTCCATAATGAGAGAATCAAAAATATTTCCATTCCGAATACGCATTGTATGTAGACACTGGCTTCCCCAGTTTGTATTGATCTGATCAATTAAAGGGGCAGACTTGCATTCCGAAATCAAAACCAGCATTCCTCTCCTGCAACAATCCCACTTGTTTTAGACCCTGACTAGTGACCCAGGAGGACACCATACCCGAACGAAGAAAGGCATGACCTCCCTGAGCCAGAGAGTGACTTGGTGATCCGCGGGTAAGCCTTCTTATGTACACCGTAGACTTGTGCGTTTAGTGTTCGGAAGCATTGTGTGTGCTGAAAGGGAGCCTGCCTCATCACTAGCCTGGGTGTTTCTGTACAGCCTTTTTGCTCGTCGCACCACTTTGAAATGTCGCCATCCGCCAATGGCTGCCACAATATGGGCTAATTCTCTTCCTGTAATATAATTTCAAAGCTTACTAGAGTAATCAGCTCCTTGGAGTCTGCTCCTGCTGCCTTGTTCCAGCCATGAATATTTTGCAGACAGTATCCCTAAAGGTTATTGTGAGAGGAACATTATGAGGGGCATATTTACAAGCCTCTATTGCCACCACAACATCAATTTTTCTGATGTTGTGGTGGTGAAAGAGGCTTTGCCTTATTTGCAAGGCAGCGTTAAGCCACTTAACTTGGCTTAAAGCTGCCTTGTAAATAAGGCACCCTTTTACAATATACTTAGCATGAAAAGAGTGGGCAATGGGTGTTGTGGTGGGCATTCCACTGCAAAACCCATTGATGTTGACGCTGCCCCATATTTACAAGGGTGGTGTAAATATAGGGCAGCACCAAAATTAAGATCAGGGAAAACCTGGTCTTACCCTGGCGCAACGAGAAGAAAGTTTAATTTCTCCTTGTTTTTGCTGTTTCCCTGTGTGCTGCATTGTGCAGCACACACAGACACAGCAAAAGGCCATTGATTGTTAATGTGCAGGAAGGTGTCCCTTCCTGCACATAAACAATCATTTTAATTAAATAACGTTTTGCAACTTCTCTGTCTGCTGCATTAGGCAGCACACATTGAAGTTACAAAACGCCATTTCAGATTGTTTATGTGCAGGAAGGGACACCTTCCTGCACATAAACAATCTTTCCCTGCAATGCAGCCACCCTTGCACTATGATGCAAGGATGTCTGCGTTGGTGCTAGGTGGCTAAATTAGCACCAGTGCAGTGGGAAGGCAGGACTGCACCGTATCCTTGTTAATACAGTGCAGCCCTGTGTTTCAGAAGTGGCGGAGCACGGCGTTAAGCCAAGGAGGCTAACGCTGCACTCCGCCACTTCCTCATAAATATGCCCCTGAGTATCAACTGACTCCCTAAAGGTTATTGTGAGAGAGGAACATACTGAGTGTCAACTGACTCTGGGGGTCTTCTGAAATCTTGTTTAGTAAAAACGCCTGTGCTCTTTTAACTACTTCACCACAGTTATTTCTCTGTGCTTCTGAATCAGACGCATTCTCCAAAATTTGCAAAGATGTTGTTCAAACATTGGAGAGACACTTTACCTGACATCAGTTGCATGTGTCCGTGAAAAATACATACGTCTTAAAGACATACTAGGTACACTTTTTTATAAGGTGTATACATCAATAAGGAGGCCAAGGAATTACCCTTGCTCATCTTGGATATTAGATGTTTCAAATACTCATATGTATTTTTGAGTTGTCTCACTTTGATGAGCATTGACTTCCTCTGATACCCTGCATATCTATCCTGATTGGTCCATCTTTTGATTCCATATAATGTTTGTAAGAAACTCCCTCTTTTTCCATGATCACCTATGGCTAGAAAGACATCCTTTTGTCCTGTTTACTCCCATTTTTTGCTGAATGAAACTGGTGGTAACTGACTCAGACTGTACCCTGGGCTCTGCTAACCAGGCCCAGGTCCAGTGCTATGTGTAAAACAGTAGATGTAATAGAGTACGCTTCAATTGGCAATAACAGACTCTATAAGTCCCTAGTAGATACTAGGGCCAGAGGGTGCAATCTATCTCTAAGTCCCTAGCATATAATGGGGCATGGAGGTTTGGAGGCCCAACAGATTTCCTGCACTTTTATTTGTGCGCTGATGTGTGCCTGCTGTCCTTTTAAAGGCAGTCCTGCCTTGCAGCCTGTCTTTAAAAGTAAATTCTCATGATTGGTATTGACACAACCTATAAGTCCCTAGTATATAATAGGCCTGGGGGTTCAAACTACCTAAAAGTCCCTAGTATGCAATAGGACATGGAAATTTAGAGGCCCAGCAGATTTCCTGCACTTGCATGTGTGCACTGCTGAGTGCCTGCTGTCATTTTAAATTCAGGCTGGCTCTGCAGACTGTATTTAAAAGTAAATTGTGTGCAAACTCAACTTTGGTGGTATGGGTACTTTGAAAGTGATAATCTACCTTATTTTTACATATTAGGCACCCCCAGGTCTCCCCTAGGTGTCCCTGGGGTGGGGGGTCCAAATAACTATAAGCAGGGACCTTACAAAATATGTTTTATATGCCCTGGTGAGGAAAAACTGTGCATTTCATTTTTCCCAAATCTATATACATAGCTCCCTAGGCTAACCGTGCAATATTTTATTTAGATATAACTATTGCTAGGAAAGGACTAAACAATATCATTCAAGGACTTACATGATTGGTATTGATAAAGTCAACAACTTGCCACTGTTAAATGCATCATAACTAGTACAGAAGAGAAGTTATAGAACTTTCTTTTCTGTAAGTCAAAAAAGGGAAGTTGTTGGAAAGTGAGCTATTGGTAGGGGTAAGTATGCACCTACCACTAGTAATAACGCCACCAACTCGGTGTAGGGTCCAGGAAAGGTATCAGTAAATTAGCCTGTTGCCCAACCCTTGTTAGTAGACAACAACCAGTCAGGCCTAACTTAGGAGACAGGAGTGCAAAGCATTTAAAAACACCAATACATCAAATAAGTAAGACAAAAATCCAAGCTAAAGAGCCGGAGATATTTATTTTTCAAGATTGAAGACTTTATAGTGCTTAAAAACATACAGCAACACTCTGGGACAGTTGGGCGTGCTTGACCGAGACAAAGTCAAAGTTTGAGGCAGACCACGATGGAGCCCTGGTCGAATACACTAAGCGGGAGGCTCCGGTCAAAATGTTACTTTCATACTTAGAAACTTTTTAGGGACCTTTTTCTTCTGATGTCACTCGACCCGCCACAGCAGGCCAGATTCGGAGAGAGTTCGCCGGCTTGACTTTCCATAAGGCCCTGGTCAAATCCTGGAAGTCTGGAGGTCCGGAGCTTTCAGTGGGCTGAACCTGACCGGGTCATGGTTGAAAGTAGTCAGCTTGACTCTTGAGGTCGGGTCGGTCACCTCATGGAGCTTTTCACAAAAGTTCTCCATAGTTCTCCAAAGTTTTCCAAACTTCAGGAGGTGCTTCCTGAAGGTCTCCTTGGAGGTTCAAAGTGTCCAAATCACCAATCCAGATGTCTGGGATCGCCCAGATGGTCTCTGGGATGTCTGGACCACAATTCCCACAATGCACCTGGCCAAATCCTTAAAAGTCAACTGGACGCATTCAAGGTTGTGGACTCTTGGTGGAGATGTTGCAGGTGGGCTCTGTTAAACTGTAGCTTGCAGGGAGTCCACTTCTTAATCCTTCTTGAAGCAAGGCACAGTCCCCAGGGCAGCAGTACCAGATTGCGAAGCAGGCACAGTCAGTCAGAGTGCAGCAGGCCTTTGGGAGTAAATCCGGATTCCAGCAGGGCAGTCCTTCTTCTCCTTGTAGTTTCAGGCAGCAGATTTGAGAGACTATGCAGCTCTCATATATTTATTTAGTGTTCTGGGGCAACAAGCAAGGGGGCACCTCTGTCCAATGAGATGCTGGGTGCCACTCCGAAGCATGACAACTTCTTCCAAAGTGTGGCATCGTCTTGTCCAACAAAGCACTGCACTTCCAAAATCCAACATGGATGATTTCTCTCCAGAGGAGTAAGAGCTAGCTAAATCAAACAACAGTGTGGCTCATTTCCATTAGCTCTTCTCTCCTTACCTCGGCAAATTCCTGCCCTAAGACCTTCATATGGCTGGGGCACAGGATGGCATAGGTATCCCTGGCATTCCTTACTGATCTTCTCTCTGTTTGAGCTCAGTTTGATTTACCCAGCCCCCTCTGCAGGAACCCTCTTCCTCAGCTTCAGAGATCTCTTCATCAGATAGCCTCTGGTCCGGCCAGGCCACTTATCACCTAATCAAAGCAGCCTGGCTAAGCCTGTTAAAGCTGACCAATCAGCAGAGACCACTAGAAGGCTGGATTGACTGGTATTGCTGGTTGTAGAACTCTGTACACTGTGGCACTGCTTTCCCCAGGGGTACAAATTCTGACCCTTAAACATGGTAAAATTGACTAATCCCAAATTGGCATATTAGATGTTCCAGTAAGGTCATATTACATTGTACAGGAAAATGCACCAACAGCATTCAGACTGTCACCTGTGAAGTACGGCACATATTGTGCCATCCACTAGGCTATCAATGAAAAACATGGCTTCAGGCCTAAATGTATAGCCAGGCTGCTGCAGCTTTTAAACCTGCAAGCACACCTTTCACAATAACCCATTTTTATTGGAAAGAATCCTATATTGAAGTAAGTCACCTTAAGTATCCCTTGTAGCCTACAAGGTAGGGTTTTAAAACAGTACATAAAGGAATTTTGTGTTGGCATATTCCTATAGAGACTACCCACCCAAGCCTATTTTTACTGTACAGGCTCTAGTTGATCCTAGGAGGAAAATAAAATACTATTGTGCTAATTTTGTTTTAGGCTAAGGTACAGACATCATTCATCTACTCTTTTAAAGTCTATTAAAAATTCAATTCTTCTGTGAAGTTGGATTTTTATAAATCTTTGGGAAAAGTACATTTTAAAAGTTTGACTTTTCCCCAGACTTTAGTAGGTTAAATAGCAATTATCCAGCCAGTAGCTGGCCCCTGTCAGTGCTTGTATTTAATAAAGTATAAAAACTGTTCCCACAGCAGAAACATTAACTTAGTCCTTTTGGCAAGAAGGCCTGAGTGTGAGGTATGTGACTCCTCTCAGCTCAGATGGGCAGCTTTGGAGAGTTCACAAGACTTTGTTAACTTAAAAGGGACCAAGTTGAGGCCTGCTCATTGTTGTTTAAGTATAAAAGGAGTACATAGGGAAGATAAGTCTTTGTTCCCCAGGCCAACTGTAGTCAGCTTAGCATCAATTCAGTCAGAGGGAGAGATGGTCCCAGAACCACTTTGGTATGGTTAAGGATGGGGATGTGGGCTACTCATTCCCCAAATACACCCCTGACCGGGGCACCGGCCACCTCTTGGACCTGAAAAATACTATCATGTTGAATTTTACTCCGATTGGTTCACTGTGGGATACTTTGCAGTAAAGCAAACAGGATGTGCTACAAAGGTTGTACGGTTTGCCATTGGGAACATTGCTAATGCCAGTAATACAAAAATGGAATCTCACTCTATGGGTCATCAGAAAGCATCTGGGCCTTTTGAAGAAGAGACGAGGACTGTACCTGATGTTTGTGACCTATGTGGAAACCTGAGGGGCTGGACCTGTTCCCACTTTTACCCAGGACTGAGAAGTGGACAACATGCAGTAGTTTGCTGACCCCCTGTGTGGCTACAGGGACACAACAAGCTGCATGAGGCCTTTTCCTAGAGTGATCACCTCATCAGTTGCAAATAGACCTGGACTGATCCCTGATGGTTGCCTGTGCTGGGTTGAGTTCTGGCCCCTAAGTCCTGTTAGGAGTAGTAAAGTTAGTAGTCCTAACTTTAGGACTCCTAAATGCCTTCTGTGAATACCGAAAGTCTTAAAGTTAGGATTTTTCTCAGTTTAGGAGTAGTAAAGTTAGGAGTCCTAACTTTACTACTCCTAAACTGAGAAAATCCTAACTTTAAGACTTTTGGTATTCACAGAAGGCATTTAGGAGTCCTAAAGTTAGGACTACTAACTTCTGTGAATACCGAAATGAGTAAGTTCATTCTGTGAATACCAAAATGAGTAAGTGTATTCTGTGAATACCAAAAAGTACTAACTTTACGTTTTTGACGTAAGTTAGTTCTGTGAATCAGGCCCTCAAGGTGTTGGAAGTGGAAGAATCCCAAGTTTTGAGTATGTCTGGAGGAGCAGTTCCTTGTGGTCTCTTCTATACCTCTAAGGACCTCAGGAACAGGACCTAGGGGCCAGAACTCAACCCAGCACAGGCAACCATCAGGGATCAGTCCAGGTCTATTTGCAACTGGTCAGGTGATCACTCTAGGAAAAGGCGTCATGCAGCTTGTTGTGTCCCTGTAGCCACACAGGGGGTCAGCAAACTACTGCATGTTGTCCACTTCTCAGTCCTGGGTAAAAGTGGGAACAGGTCCAGCCCCTCAGGTTTCCACATAGGTCACAAACATCAGGTACAGTCCTCGTCTCTTCTTCAAAAGGCCCAGATGCTTTCTGATGACCCATAGAGTGAGATTCCATTTTTGTATTACAGGCATTAGCAATGTTCCCAATGGCAAACCGTACAACCTTTGTAGCACATCCTGTTTGCTTTACTGCAAAGTATCCCACAGTGAACCAATCGGAGTAAAATTCAACATGATAGTATTTTTCAGGTCCAAGAGGTGGCCGGTGCCCCGTCAGGGGTGTATTTGGGGAATGAGTAGCCCACATCCCCATCCTTAACCATACCAAAGTGGTTCTGGGACCATCTCTCCCTCTGACTGAATTGATGCTAAGCTGACTACAGTTGGCCTGGGGAACAAAGACTTATCTTCCCTATGTACTCCTTTTATACTTAAACAACAATGAGCAGGCCTCAACTTGGTCCCTTTTAAGTTAACAAAGTCTTGTGAACTCTCCAAAGCTGCCCATCTGAGCTGAGAGGAGTCACATACCTCACACTCAGGCCTTCTTGCCAAAAGGACTAAGTTAATGTTTCTACTGTGGGAACAGTTTTTATACTTTATTAAATACAAGCACTGACAGGGGCCAGCTACTGGCTGGCTAATTGCTATTTAACCTACTAAAGTCTGGGGAAAAGTCAAACTTTTTAAAATGTACTTTTCCCAAAGATTTATAAAAAATCCAACTTCACAGAAGAATTGAATTTTTAATAGACTTTAAAAGAGTAGATGAATGATGTCTGTACCTTAGCCTAAAACAGAATTAGCAAAATAGTATTTTATTTTCCTCCTAACTTTAAGACTTTTGGTATTCACAGAAGGCATTTAGGAGTCCTAAAGTTAAGACTACTAACTTCTGTGAATACCGAAATGAGTAAGTTCATTCTGTGAATACCAAAATGAGTAAGTGTATTCTGTGAATACCAAAAAGTACTAACTTTACGTTTTTGACGTAAGTTAGTTCTGTGAATCAGGCCCTGAGAGCTTCAGTGGGACCCCACTGCAAATGTGTCCTACTTAAAGAGAACTTCATTGGATACAGCTTCCAGGCTTGGCAGGTTGGAGGATTTTGAGCTCCAAATAAAGACACTATGTTCGGAGGTAGAAGCCTTGATCAGACAAAGGCGTGAAAAGTATCCGACTGAAAAGGGGGCTTTGGTTGGTGCGACATTTACATTTTTATGTTTGGAGCTTTTCCTGCCAATACCAAAGGCTTTAATGGGGACTCGTCCAAATGTAATCAGACTTCAAGAGGACTTCAGATAGAGCCTGCACCCTTGCCACGCTGGAGGATTTCAATGTCCATTTCAGAGACTAAGGGCCTGATTTAGAGTTTCGTGGATACAGAAGGGCTGACAAATACCATCTGTTCATCTATCCCATGACATGGAGGGCTGTCAGTCCTATTTGAAGTGTGGAAGCTTGACAGATAAAATTCTGTCATCTATCTGCCACCTCCGCCACATTTTTCTTACACTGCCAATGGCACTATACCCTAAGCATGGCAGAAGGACCAACAGAAAGTCAATACCTAATCCGCCATTTTTAGAGTGTAATTCCTGTTGACAGAAGCATGGCAGTTTATCCTCCACACCTGTGTTGGAGGAAAAAGAGCATAAATAGGCAAAACCTGTCCACAACACCCACACAACCGATTCAGTCAACATGTCCTTGCTACTATAAGCTTTAGGACACTATGTGGCAGAGGTAAATAAACAACACCAAAATGCACAACAAATTAGAAGGTAAGCACGCCTTTTTAAAGTATTTTAAATGCAATTGTTAACTACCAGTGTCATTAAAGTTAGGTTTGTGTACCCCAAAGCATATCTAACAAAAATGTAACCTGTTTCCATGTCTGGTCACACGCTTCACAATATATATCCATATCAATCAATCAGTCAAGATTTATAAAGTGCAGCTAATCAAACCTATAGAGGGTATAGAGGCACTTGCAAGTCCCGGAGGCTTATTAAAAAAGCCAGGTTTTGTGGGCCATTCTGAAATTTGGAAGTAAGGTGATGGTCCGGAGGTGCGTGGGGAGGCTGTTCCAGGTCTTTGCTACAATGTGGGAGAAGGAGCGCCCTCCACCTCTGCTTCAGTAGATGTAGGGAGTATGGGAAAAATACTTACCTAACAGAATTTTACAACCCCCTTCAAAACAGAACTTGAACATGCTCATACAAACATATAATGCTATCACACTAGAACTAAACTGTTTTTATTTATTTTTAAAGTATGTATACTGGTATTAACTCTAAGTAGATATTATAACAACTCACTCATTGCTATTTAACATCTTTAATTCTTGCATATAATATCAGGGGCAGGACACACACTTACATGCTAGAGTTAGCACTCATACTCAACCTAATACACTTAATGGAAGGCATGTACTCTATGTGAGCACCTGAAGCAATTCATACATTTTAACACCAAATTAATAAAGAAAATTTTAGCACACACAAGCCCACACTCTGAATGCCACACAGATACACTAGACCCTCACACCGCCACTCTATGTTCATTTAATGAACATGGTAAAGGGAATAGAGTGCATCGCCCACAATACAACACATAAGAAATTGCAAGACCTACAAATTGAAGTAAATGGTTACCTAAGCACTTTATTAAAATAGGCACTCACACAGGCAAACACTGTAACATTTTTAAGCCCAAACAATATTTACATGTAAACAATAGACACATAATGTTCAAGATGAACTTTTTCTTATTTAAAAAAGGACAACAAATGTCTTCTCCCTCTGGTTCATTAAATGTCATTGTAAAAATGTATAAAGATAAACATCAGGAGTTGAGCTAAAAAATATTGTCCTATCACAGTCTAAGTCTAAATGCCTCCAGATCTTGTGCTTTCTTCCCAAACTTTGCAGCAATCTGGGATACTACATTTTTGCACAGGTTGAGGATATCACAAATTTTGTAGGGGGGCGGAGGCTGAGGCTTTTTGGGAGGAATGAGTATGGGAATGGTGAGTTTTCTGGTTATAGGAGTGTTACGAGTCAGGAGTGACTTAGGGACAGGTGGAACAGTGAAGAGAGGTAGAGGAATTGGGTCAGCTGGGGAAATTGTGGTGGACTTTTGAATGGGGTCAGGTGTAGGATGGGGGTGAGCTTGTGGAATGAAATCATGGATCAGCAACTGCCCACATCCCCAGGACATCCTCAGTTGATTTAACACAATGACGCAGATCCACTGCTGAAAGTCTTGCTGCAGAAACTGATGATACTCTATTGGGGTAATCTTCTTGCAATTACCTGCAAGATCTTCTTCTTGTAATGAGGACTGATTTACACAGATTGGAGATAAGAAAACAAAACAAAATGCTATTGATAAACATGTAATGATAAACATCACAACTTTTTATAAAAACATGGAGATATTATTGGAATTTGACTTAACATACATGATCTGATTTAATATTGTTGATTGTTTATTTTACTTTTACGAAAGACATCACACAATTTTATGTGATACCATTAAGTACCATACACTAGGCATGATTTTGTGGTAGGTAAGCAAGTTACTCCATCACAACATGATGGATAGCACATCTACCTTATTACAAGTGCACTATATACAATGGGGCTTGAAAAACGGTGTGTAAGATATCTATCATTTTGTGATGGAGCAACCCTTCTTCCAAACTGCTACTCATGGCCTTTGTATTTTATGTAGAGGGTACTCCATCCAGAAAGTGATGGTGGACCCTATTCCTACACCATTCCATGCAAAATATGACATGGGTTGTGACACCATGGATGTTTCTCATTTTGTCACTGAGATAGTTGTTGCCTTGGTCTACCACTCAGCTTCTTCATGCCAGTAAGATGACATGCATGCCCAGATCGATGTCCAACAGATTAGCTTTTTCGAACATATCTAGCAAGAAAAGTACCCTGAGTTAGATTTTTTGCTTTCTTGCTGTTTTTCATTCTGTAATGGCTGGGGACTACATTACATCACAAGTACTGATGTACTACTGTTAACAAGTTCAGATACAGGTCCCAAATAGTGTCCCTGGCAGAACGGTATTATAAAAAGAAATATGCAGCGGGTCCTAGGTCAGGCAATGCCATTCACTTATGAAAGTCGGGTGGTCACCCGGTGTAATATGAATGTTCAAATGTTCCAAGGTAAATCAAAAGTGACCAAACTCAAACATTTGACACACAGGGTACCGCAAATAATTGTGTTGCAGTATCTTGTGAGTAGGGCACAAATTGGGGGTTCCTGAGGACTGCAACATTTTTAATTTAGCAGTTGTGACATTTAAAACATTAGGGTCAGAGTATCCTGTAACTTACAATATATTATTTATTATAATTTATACTTAAATAATGAAACTGCATGTATTTACTCATCTGACTATCTGCTGTACCATAAAGCTTGCTTTAGTTGGTCAGGGCCTCCACCTCGAAGATGCCCAAGTCCTCTGAAGTATAGCTAGTCGCCCTGGCACATGCACCTTCAGCTATGGTGGGTCACAGTAGACGTTAGCAAGAAAGAACTGTGTAGCAGGTGTGCTACAGGTGGTGGCTAGGAGTCAAGTGACCTAATGGATTTTAAAAAATTTCGCAAATGTGACAGATTTTCTGTCAATGTACACTTGCAAGGTGGACAATGGACTCCATCAATCAAGGACCATTTTAACCAATGAGGGGTTGCAGTAGCTGGAAAAGGTAGGTACAGCTTTGAATAAATAGTCCATTATCCATGATGGATACATCAGTTATCTCAAATGTTTGGTCAGCCATCAAAATCAATCATTGTCAGCATAGTGTATGCATGATAATCTGATGGATCAATAGCACGTCACTGGTGTAAGCTTCGGTCATCCATAACCTTAATTCCGCCAATAACATTTAGACCATGACCATTGCAATTAATAGATTTACACCGCTCGCCGTGTAATATCTGCTAACCTTGATGGATTTCTGGAAAAAATAAAGAAAAAGCAAAAATTGTACTCATATTTTACAGTAATATCCTTTATCTACCTCAAGCAAGAGGGAGATGGACACATCAATGTAATGAAAGTGTGGACAAACCACTTCCTTATTAAGAGACTATGGAACAAAGACATATCATTGAGAAGTACAGACCGAGGCACAACACCAAAGACGCTTTGGTACAACCATTTAATCTGAACTATGGCCGGACATCAAAATTCAGACTGTTATCTCAAATATTGTGAAGATTATGACAGTGTTACATTTCTGTGAATTCCAGTATACGGTAAGAGACTCAAAGTACAGATCTCAGTCAACTTTTCAGCTATCCTCAGACAGGTCTTAATTGTTATGCTCAGATGCACAAATGACTATTTACAATGGATGATGCTATAGCGAACAATATCCAGGCCAAATTCTATGGATTGGGAGGCATACCACATATGGTAGATGCCATAGATGGAACCCACTGTTATATTCCATATAGGTACCCTATATAGGTGCAGGTAACACTGCAACCTTTCACCCATATTCTTCCCTACATTACATACATAACGGTTCTTAGGCACTGACCTTTTACCCAGATATGACACTGCATTCAGAAAGTGGGTTTTCCCCTGGTTCGATTCTCATACATTATGCATGAGGCTTCTTGGAAGCACAGCAGGACTAACAGTAGGATTACCATCTTCTGTATAATATCTATGTATAAAGTTCAGGCCCGACGTCATCCTTTAGACCGACTTAGTAACACAGCAAGGTAGGACCCCTGGGGAGACCTATGGGTATATATACATCATGTCTTGCTTAGAAAGAGAGAGGAGACCGTGACTTCCCGGCTGACCCACTAACCAGAGACGCTGCATGCAGACGCTCAAGCTTGCAGTGGTCCAACATCCCTCGCGAGGTGTCCAACTCGAGACCAGGATGGGGTCCCACATACTCTAACTCTCAGGTAATGGGGTGGACTAGATCCTAGAGGGATTTTTGGCATAACACCTACATAGATGCTAGGTACATTTAGGCACATCTAGTTAGGGAGACATCGTAGGAGTACGCACTTTTAGTAAGCACTTTTAGTACGCACTTTTAGGTTGCACTTTTTATCATGTGTTTTATGTACATGTATATATATTCATGATTTCTGCAAGATGGTAGAAGTATACCATCCCTTTACTTTTGTAGTATTGCTAATCATATATCTCTGCTACTGTCTAATGGTTATTGCAGCTCATATATTCTACACTAGAATAACAACTGTTCAATAAATACTTATTGAAATGCCCAGACTGTTTATTCTGTGTATGTTATGTTATGTTATATACTCTTATAACGTGCACAGCTACTCCGAGGAGTGTCCTGGCGCGAGTCCAAGAGGAGTCACCGAACTGTCACTAGGGGAAGAGATAGGTTTTTAGAAGTTTTTTGAAGCCCAACTGGTCTTGGGTATTGTGCAGTGAAAACGGAAGGGCATTCCATGCCTGGGCAGCCTTCACAGCCAGGGAACAGCTGCCCATCTTGAGGCGAATGAAGTGGGGCACTTTAGCTAAAAGAAGTGCTGAAGAGCGTAGTTGTCTCGGTGGGACGTAAAAAGAGAACCGCTTCTGTAAATAAGCGGGACCATGACCCTGGAGGGCACGATGGGCGATAACCAGGGATTTGAATTTGACCCGATCAGCCACGGGAAGCCACTGGAGTGAGCGGAAATGTTCGCGCACGCTACTCCTCTTGGAGATTCCAAGGAGGAGCCTGGCGGCCGCATTCTGGATGACCTGGAGTCTATTCAAAGAGTATCCCGGGATGCCCACATACAAAGCGTTGGCGTAATCCAATCTCTCTGAGACAAACTAAGAGGGTCATTACGATGGCGGTCGGAAAACCTCCCCGACCGCCATGGTAGCGGGAAAAGACCACCTGCATGGTCATCGGCATCAACGCTGGTTGAATTACGATGACCCGCGCTCGAAATCCGACCGTGGCGGTCGGATCACGGGCCTTAACATTGCGGCAGTTGCTGCTACCCGCAGCACCGCTGCGATGTCCAAATGGGCATGTCCAGCATTTCCCTGCACTACGTGGCAGTCACTGCACAGTGCCTGGTACAGGGGAATTTCGGGGGCATGGGTACTCCCCAGTGCACCCTCATCCCCCAAACATCGGGGCCCGCCACGGGCCCCGGAAGACAATCTCTGCATGCCTTTCCATGGCGGTCTGACCGCTGCGGAAAGGCTGGCTACCGCCGGCATCATAATCGTGCCGGCGGAGCCTGCTCTGCACCGCCACCATTATCCCGGTCCTTTTCCGCCCACCAGGCAGGAGTGCGGATGGCGAGCGGCGGAAAAGCGGGGGTCGGAATTTCCCACCGCCCCGGTCGCCACCGCCATCCTAATCGGACCGGCGGTTTTCTGGCTTGCGGTGCGGGCAGATCTCCACCACCGGTCCGGCGGGCACCGCCGCCGGCCGGGCGGTCGACATCCGACCGCCATCGTAATAGGCCCCTAAGTGAGCGTGAGTGACTGAGCGAAAGGTAGTATATTGTTTCCACGATCCTGGGGGATCAGGGTTGTCATGTTCTGAGGTTGCCAGAAACTATTCTCTCCCCAATACGAGGAGATTCTAGTGGCACTGTGAGCTAGCTAATGCAAACAGGCTAACGTATCTGGTGGGGATGCTCGGAACCAGTCTGCCACCAAACCCACAGTTTATGTTATTCGTATGCGCAGATCCTGTATAGGGTATATAGGAACTACACGACATGGCGCCGCCAACGTTGATTGGGTACTTATTTAACAATAGAATCTGAGTAGTTCAGTCGTGCTATTCTCAGAGACCCCTACTCACAAAACACCAGACACGTCTGGAGTGGGGGGGCACAAACTCCGCCACAGCTGAGTAGGGTAAAAATCCTATTTATTGGCTGTTGGTTAATCAAGCTTGAAGGACACATTGTTCCTAAAATTGTGCATAAACACCTTATCTTGGTTCCCTTGAAAAGTTATTTAGTGTACTAAAAACAATGACTAACCAGATCTTAGACCCACTGCAAGAAGCACTGCCCCTCACAGACGAGGAAGATGCAGACGCAATACAAATTGCATCAAATTTTAGAAACACAGTCACCCTGAGACTATTAGAGAATGGTTTGTCAGCTAGGGGTGGCATGGTAGTTTTCGTGATTGAGGCACACGAATCATACTGTACAGAGGTATTTTATTCGTGGGTTACATTCCCAGCAGCAAATGCAAGAACAAAAACATTTCACTCTTACACAGAAGGAGATGCACCAGCGGAATATTGTCCGTTTGAGGACATAGAAGTTCCACTCATGTACCAGGAACATTTATACTGGTTTGAAGGCACCCTACCCCATACAAGAAGAAGAGTAAGACTCGGCCCACTCGGAGGAGAAGGGGCAACATGGCCGATATTAGCAGCCTACACACCAAACGCCCGACATTGACACAATGCCACCAGGAGACTTACTCATACAACATAAAGATTTAATTAAATTCTATAGGAACTTGACGCAATTCGTCATGAGGACTTTCACAGTCCAACCAGCAACAGTTGCAACAAATAAAACTCAATCTCAGGGTACAGCAACTAAAATCACACCACAAACATTACACGCGGTAATGGGTAAAATGCCCACAAATCGTGAACAAATACCATTCTGGGTAGCTAAGAAAATAACTCAGCTAGAGGCAGTATTCCCGAATAATACCCCGTATGAAAAACACAGAATGCTAGCAATCTGCTTGCCCATGGGGATAATACCACAAGTAGAGGATTGTACCACTTGGGGTATAGTCTTTGCTGCCATTTATACCAAAACTCATGGTATCCCGTCATTAGCAGTAGTACCTGATGTATTAAGACAGATACAAAACGAGTACGGAGCAGAACCTGCCCTAAACTTAGGGATGAAGTTACTAGGGGGTCTATTACGATGGCGGTCGGATGTCCACCTCCAGGCCGGC
Source organism: Calotriton arnoldi (assembly GCA_963921515.1). Lineage (NCBI taxonomy): Eukaryota > Metazoa > Chordata > Amphibia > Caudata > Salamandridae > Calotriton > Calotriton arnoldi. The sequence continues at coordinate 656,325 of CAWUFW010001273.1, forward strand.
GGTAGTGCCCGCCGGACCGGCGGTGGACATCCGCCCGCGATCGCAACCAAGAAATCCGCCAGTCAAATTAGGATGGTGGTGGTGACTGCGGCGGTGGTAAATTCCGACCACCGCTTTTCCGCCGGTTGCCATCCGCACTCCTGCCTGGCGGGTGGAGCAGGACCGGGATAATGGTGGCGTACAGGGCAGGCTCCGCCGGCAGGATTATGATGCCGGCGGTAGCCAGCCTTTCCTCAGCGGTCAAACCGCCATGGAAAGGCATGCGGACATTGTCTTCCGGGGGCCCGTTGCGGGCCCCCAATGTGTTGGAGGGGTACACTGGGGGGGTACCCATGATCCCCCCTACATTTCCCTGTACCAGGTGGCAGGCACTGTGCAGTGCCTGCCACGCAGTGCAGGGAAATGCAGGACATGCTCCTTTCGGCATCACGGCGGTGCTGCGGGCAGCAGCAACCGCCGCAATGTTAAGGCCCACGATCAGACCGCCGCGGTCAGATTTCGACCGCGGGTCATCGTAATTGGACCGGTGATGTCGCGGTCCATGCAGGTGGTCTTTTCCCGCTACCATGGCGGTCGGGGAGGTTTTCCGACCGCCATCGTAATAGGCCCCTAGGTAACTATGACCAGGTATCAGCCATAATACTAGCTAATATTAAAGGGGAAGCAGCTTCAGTGGCTATCCACCAATGCCTAAGAGAGTTCAATCCTTTAGATCAACAACATGAACTACCCAAAATAATTGAAACTGCATATGCAGAATTAGGCAGAGACAGTTTGGGTGGGAAAGCTTTAAAACCACAACTGATGGGCAGTCCTGAAAAGGACACTTCCAAGCAGACACCTGCTTCTTCTAAAAAGAAGTGGGAGAATAAAAAACAACAAAACTTTAAAGGAAACAGATCTCAATCCCGAGGTAGATCCCCTCCACAGGAGCCCTCCGAAAAGAGGTACAATCTCAGGAATAGGGATAACATTAGGAAACCTGACAGGTATCAGGATACTGATACACGTTCCTCTCGTTCCTTTCAGGGTTCATCGAAAAACTCCGAGAGGGAAGGACTGTCAGAAAGACAAGAAGAGAGTACAAAGTCCAGAGACAAGCAACACGCTCAAGATTACACTTCCAAAAAAGAAGAAAAGCCAAAGCAAAAGCCACAGTTCAAAAAGAAGAAAGTTGCAGGTCTAAAGATCAGACATGCCCAGAATTCTGAGGACTCGACTACTGAACGGGGAATGGGCTCTGATGATGCTAGACAGTGCGGCAGAAATAACAATAGCTCGCCAGAACCTGATGGAATTTCTGGTGACAGCGGACTTGAATGATTATATCACGGTGGAAAAACCTGATACTAGAGTAAGTGTGCCACATAAAGTATATGAACTAACGCTCCAGTTGGAGGGGGACAAGAGTAGGAAAGTGAGAGGTCTCTTTTGGGAGAACCTTACGTTTGGCTATGATATTTTATTAGCTGAACAAGATTGGCCTCCAGCATTCGTCATGGATTGCCCTTAAGGAGAAACAGTAATTCTTACGGCATTCTCAGACCATATTCCCAGGCATTTGCAACACACATATGCGCAGGAGTGGGCGGAAACCCAAGCTCCGGCATTATACAAGAACCATGTTGGATGGGATGAGGATTCAACCCACCACATTATTCCTTTAAAAAAAACTCCAACTGCACAGAGGCAGTATCCAATAAAACAAGAAGCTAAAAAACAGGTCAGGGAGATCTTAGATCAACTTGAATATCAGGGGGTGATTGAAACTTGCACCTCACCAATGAACAATCCTTTGTTTCCTGTCATGAAACCTGACATTACATATCGTCTAGTTTTGGACTACAGACATTTAAACACTTGCACTAAGACATTTGCAGTTCAGAATGCACACAGTGCCGCATTAATGAATAACATTGTGCGGAAAAAATACAAAACAACACTTGATATCTCAAATGGATTTTTTTGCCAAAATATAGCGCCTGGAAGCAGGTATTTAACAGCCTTCTCAGCGCTAGGGACCCAGCGGCAATTTCGGCGACTCCCCCAAATGTATAAGAACAGCCCGGGGTTGTTTTCGGCCAGAGTAATTGAGTTACTTCAAAATTTGGATGAAGAGGCATTGTCCTATGTGGATGATATTTATCTGACAGAAGATGACCTGGAGGAACACTTGAACAGAGTAAATACCATAATTCTGGGATTTGCATCTGAGGGCTACAAATTTAACTTTAAAAAATCAAAAATTGCCCACCTGTGTCCTGTTTTTAGGATACGAACTTTCAAGTAAAGGAAAGAGCCTGGCAGCCAATTTTTTTGAAAAATGTGCGCTGCTCCAACCTCCGACATCATTGAAAAATTTACAATCAATACTGGGATTCCTAAATTTTGGTCGAACATATATTTTGGATTACGCAGAAAGAGTAAAACCTTTCTACGACTTAATTAAACCTGATTTCTCAGCCAGAAATTGGACACAGGAACACACAGATACACTACGTTCCTTACAAGCTGATATGATAGCTTCCAAACACTTACAGACACACGTAAACGTACGCAACCTGGTGATCCGTATAATCGCGGGTCAATCAGGGTACACCTATCTAACATATAATGAAGGTGAGACAGTACCAATTGCATACAAATCACATTTGTACACAAATGCTCAGATGCACTTCGCATCTACAGAAAAGATTCTGACAGCGGTACAGACTTCTGTAGTGAGAGAAAGAGCACTGGCACAGGGGAAACGAATAATAGTAGTGACTCCAGTCCCAGCCTTAGAGGCTGCGACAAAAGCAAGCGTCCCTAACGCTAAAGCCTTACATCCAAGATGGATACAATGGGCTAATTCTCTCACTGCAACAGACGTAGAATACAGGCACGACCCAAATATAAAGACACAAGCATTTCTGCAATACTAACAAGAATATCCTCTACCTAATGAAATAATGCCTCTAGATCAGTTTGAATATATCATTTACACTGACAGATCTGCTCGACCGGCCATATGGAGTAAGCAACAATATAGTGCAGCATGTGCAATCATTAAAGGTCGCATGCGGGATGGAAAGTTCCATCCTAGTTGCACTAAAATGCAATATCTAGGAGACTGCACGGCACAGTTGGCAGAATTAAAAGCACTGATACTGGCACTTGTAAATACGGATCGAGAATTCCCGACACTAATTGGGTGCGATTCCTTTTACTGTGTGCAGTCTTACAATGAATACTTGCAATACTGGGTTCAAAACGGGTTCAAAGACGCAAAAGGTGGCACAATTAAGCATAAAATGCTATGGGAACAGGTAGTGGAGTTGAAATCCGAACTACCAAGGACTCACGTGATACACACACTGAGTCATCAGCGTGATGGCGTTCACGTTGAAGGGAATTCATTGGCTGATGAAGCCACAAAGGGGGCTGTACGTAAGGCTTCCGTAGCTGCAATCATTCGTTCTAAAACTAGAATAGACGGTGAGATTATGGTGGCTGTTATTGCTTCAAGCAAAAACAGCGGTGCAGTACCAAAAAGATTTCCACTCAAGTACTCCTACAAGTTAGATGCCAATAACACTCCATTTGCTCAGATTCCTGGAGTGGGGGATAGAGTAATTCCAAATATGGATCGTAGGTTGGGTTTAATACTAGCAGCACATGAAGGGATAGGTTCTGCTCATGCAGGAGTTACGGCGACTGTTTCCTTATTGAAACAACGCTACTGGTGGCCTGGTTTAACAAAGCAGACTAAAGACTAAGGGGCCGATTCCGATGTCGGACGGACTCAGGTCCGTCCGACATCGGTCAGGAGCCGTAACCGACCGACCTGCTGTCGTCGGTTACGCCCTGCAAGTACGATGCGACCGAACCCTGTTCGGTCGCACTCGTATACTACACAATGGGAGCATGCATTCCGAGCGGAATGCATGCTTGCATTGTGGAAAGCAGGGGTGCAGTTCATCCCTGCACCCTGTGGCCGGCACCCCAAGATGCCTGCCACCGGGTGCAGGGATCAACAGAGGGGCACCATAGGTGCCCCCATGCCGCCATTCGGCGGCCTCGCACCCATGGGGGCCCTAAGACAGTTACCGACTGCCTTTTCGTGCCGGAAAGACCGGCACGAAAAGGCAGTGAAATACTGCCATCGTACTCCCTCGGTCGTGAAGAGGCGGCCGGGGGAGTACTGTAGAATTACCGGACGGCAGACGGGCTCTCCGAGCCCGTCGTAAGCCATCCGTAAATCCGAGTCGGATTCCTTTCCGACCGAGCCCATCGGAATAGCTCGGCCGGAAAGGAATCCGGCCGGCACGTTCCGATTCGGTCGGAAGGGCTCCGACCATCGTTTGGTGCCCTTCCGGCCGAAATCGGAATCGGCCCCTATGTCTTGAAATGTGACATCTGCCAGCAGATGAAGGGTTCCACCGTAACACGCCCAGTGCAGACACCGTTGTTAATCGCAGACAAACCATTAGCGTGTGTCTACCTAGACCACTGCGGCCCATTAAAAAGAGATGGGGCTAAAAAATATATCATGGTAGCAGTGGATTCCTGCTCGAGATTACTATGGGTGTGGCCCCAGCGCTCGGCTGACGCTTGAACTGTTATAAAAGATTTGCGAGTCTTCATAGGGACATACGCAATTGGCACATTACACTCTGACCAGGGTTTAGCTCCCGGGCTTACAAGGAGGCAATGGGAAGTTTGGGTGTAGCATTGCGGTACTCATCTCCGTACCATCCCGAGGGAAATTCGGTCGTGGAGAGAAAAAACCGAGACTTAAAGCAATCTTTAACAGCCAGAGTATTAGGCAAGGGTGAAAGTTGGGTAAAACATCTTTATGGGGTCCAGCGGGCCCTTAACAATATTCCTAGAAGTTATCTAGGGGGTGTCACTCCTTATGAGGTCCTATTTGGGACAAGAATGTGGGTACCTGATCTTGATTGTGAAGGCGCAGTGGTGGTTGAAAAGCCTTTTGAAATCCATGATCGTTTGGCTGTTTTACAAGAACTAAATGAATCAAGGACAAAACAAAGTACTATCCACCTGAAACAGACCGCCACTGGGGAAGTCAAAACAGTCACGGCAAGACCTGTCTGGATCCCAAAAGTCGGGGATCTGGTCAGAGAGAAAATAGCGCACAAGAAAGAATTTGGCCCATCATACAGAAACCCTGTACCGGTCCTAGCAATTGAAGGAACAAGAACTGTACTTCTACCGCCTCTTGCCGGAAAAAAGGAGAAAAGATTTGTCTCAATCGACCTAATCAAACCACACTATGTGGCCGATACTAAGCAGCAGGCCACGTGGACTCCAAAGTAGCAGACACCCTCCTCTCGCTACAATACAAGAAGTTCAAATGGAAAGACTCATCACGTTCGAAGAGTCACCTGTACGGAATGATGGACTATGCAACAATACCATGGAACTCGTTCCACTTGAACCTGAAGTTCGACTTCAAAATGAAAATCAAAATAAGGCACAAGTTGCTATTCGACCAAATACAGACGTCTACGTCAACGTGCCTCGACAAGAGCAAAATACGATTTCAACAAATCCTGATGCAATTCCAACAATTGATCGAACTGCTTCTGGCTACTTCATAAACTTTGATACGTTTTCTTTGGATCCAAGTGAACCTGAAACGACGCCAGCCCAAAAATCACGCAAGCAGCAAATAAAAGACTTTCTGAACTTTCTTAGAAAAACTTACCTGGTATCACCGTGGGTAGAACTATGGATAATTACCGGGGTGCTTTTCTTTCTTTCTGGTTAGGCTTAGTTATAGTTTTTAACATGCTTATTAGTGGACAATACATTCGGCAAAGCTCTGCTGCCCAAGAAGTGAACTTAATTTTAAAACCACATCAATCATCTCATCGAGAACAAAGAGACTTGTCATCAGTGAACATTACAGCAATTCCTATACCTGATGGTATAGTGTGGGACAAGGTTGATTACGATATATTCGGCCCGACCGAACTTTTGAAAATTCCACATTTATTTAAAATATCATTAAGTGATATCATTACCTCAAGTACATTTTCCGATGATTGGGATTTTGAAACTGGTAATAACATGTTGTCTGATTTGGAAAAATCTGCTGCATTTTCTAATAGTGAAACATTGGAAAGCATATCAGAATTCAATAGGATGTATTGTTACCAACATTATGGTCATCATTTTCTGCATAAAACTGCAAATCCTAGAAATGTGTTCACATACCACCAGTGGGAACATTGTCCAACACCGCCGAAAGGCAGTTCAAAAACATTTGCACAGAAGTTTCCATATTTTTCAGGGTTTAATATGTCTGACCCAGCCTCATATTATTATAAGGTTGCACCAACAACAGCACAGAAAAATATGTTGACAAATACCAAACAGATTTACTCTGCTGCCTTTATTGCCCAGTTGTCTGAACAAGGTTTCGACTTATGGAAAGACACCATAGACTTAAAATCAGTCTGGGGTACTAGAGAATAGCAGGTGCCGGGGACAGAAGCTTTGTTTAGAGCATGCCTCATCCCTCAACAAATCATGTTTTTGAACGAGACAGTGCAACAGACATCTTGCCTTGGACTAGCCAAGAACAAAGACTTGAACACACCTCGAGTGCCGACTCCATCAAACACCGAGGGAAACGAAACATCACAAACAGGGATTACATTAGATGACATCATACAATACAGTAGATCAGACCCCGATTGGAAGAAATGGTTGATTTGGCCCACAGACACCAATGGTTGTCAGGAAAGATTCATTGGTGGGACCAAAGGGTTTAGTATCCATAGGCCAGATCCACGTTATGTACAGAGACAACAGCCGGGGGTAGTGACATCATACAGTGTTGGGAAGTTGTGCCTTGATTGGCTAAAAACCTCAACACTCACACAGGTGAAACAATACTTATCCTTACCACAGGATGTGGATCTTAGGGATTTGTAATGGGTCCCTGGAAGCCACGTCCCTATTATGCTGTCTACAATGAAATATGGAAAATATCACAACAAGAGGCCGCTGAGAGACTACAGGAAATAGACCGTATACATTTAGAAAAATCTCTAGCAGTGGTAGACAATGGGTTAACTACATTGACCTCCAGGATATATTCCTTAGGCAACATTGTATCTTCTGCGATAGACATACTAGAACAAGATTTGGCCATATTACAACACAGGCAATCACAGTTACGTCCTATTATGTTATTCAGCTGGACGCTGCAATCTTTGCGTGCAGGCTACGTGCCTTGGCATTATATCAACAGTGCGTCTCTTTTTTCTGAATACAATCTAACAGATAAACAGATAGAAATGGCACAAAGGGGAGATAAATATACAATGCTGCATATTGAAAAACTGGATAGGTTACCATTTACAGTGGCGGAATCCCCATCCACAGAATAGCTAATCCATGGCCATATCACTCTACCAGTCACGACTTTTCAGTTTCAGTATTGCCTTAAACAAATGCAGGCAGGCAGATATGAAAAAATGGGTAAGGAATACATTAAGGAATCTTGGGAATTACCATACAGATTTCAATGCCGGAGTGGGGATCGAGAAGTGTTTCTAAGCGGTACAAACTGTGAGAACGCTTTAAGTGGATCACTCATATGCCAGGATATAATGCTGCACGGGGCTTGTAATGGTTCTGTGGCAAACCTGTCCTGTCATTTGAGGGGTGCCCCAGCTGCAGTGATTACTCAAGCATTCGGGCTACTTTCAAATGGGAGTTACTTGATGCTGAACAGTCAAGGCTGCTGTGGAATGCTCCCGGGCATCGCATATCTGGTAACCGTGAGCTCTAGGGTTACTTGTTGTATGCAAGTATTGTTTCCACCAACACATACAGTCAGGAAGGCGCCTTTATGGCCTTCACTGAATGTTTTTTTAATACGGTTTGATACTCTAAGCAGAGTGAAAGCCATGCTTCTACAGAAGTCTGTGCCCTTAACCTCCGCTCGAGAGACTTTTGATCTCCAGATCGCAAGGTCTTCGGCAGAGATACAGGTGCTCATTCATACAAACTGCCCTTTCCATTTCGCAGAAATGGTAAATCGTATCTTTAACATGTCTGATACGACAGGCATTGTCCACCTATTTAAGACCATAGGTTCTGGACTTCTGAGTACCTTTCAGACGGTACTTGGAGTTATACCAAACTTCATTCATTCCGTATTCGGAAGCATCTTTGGAGGACTTCCGCTGATCCTGATTCTACTAGCGGGAATCCTGATTGTTATTTTTCTGCTACGCAATGGACGTCCCAGTCACCAAGGAGATGGAAAAAGCACTCCAGGAGCGTAAGTACCGTGATCGCATGGTACAACATCTGGGCACGCCTCGCCTAAGAGAACTAAGTGCATCTTGGTTCTTGTCATTTCGACCAGTCTGGATGGACTGCATCTTACCTGTCCTCCGATGCCTGTTTAGCGGAGAAGAATGCGTGTTAGACCTTTGTTTGACACTCCCATCATGTGCCCAACCGGACGTGAATACATTACTGGACCCAATAACGGCCCATGTTCTGCAGTGTCCTCAGCGTATTCCAATGTTGAACGGTGGCATTCCTTGAGCCACCGCTGGTAGTAACTACACCTGTTGGTATGAACACCGGCTCCTCCACTGACACCCAGGCTTTGGACGGCGCACAGGCTGTCACAGCACCGGCTGCGGACAGCGTGGAACATCATCTGTGCTCAATTGACATTCTTTGCGAGGTGTTACAGGGCCGTCTACTGCGGAAGCAAGCAACGGAAATGTTGCGTCTACCAGCCAGGACACATAAACATTTGACTCATTTGGCTCGTCATGTGCTGGGAGAAATTCGTCCTTTTCTGAAAACAAGCTCAAATTTGGAACTATGAAACTAAATTGACATTCCTTTCATTTTTTGGGCACACATGGCTTTAAAATGCTTATAGTAGTTCAAACTATAATTACGGACACTTTTGGAGCTAGGGCTTGAAAAACTTTCTTTTTGAAAATTTTAAGGGTTTTTTTTAGAAATGTTTTAGAAGTTTTTAAACATTTTAGCAAAAGAAATATAATTAACACTTTGTGCGTACCAATGTTTAGTTTGAATGGTAGTACAATAATAGGTTACATATGTCGTTCTTTCAGAAGAGGAGTGGGTGTTATATTCCATAAGGTAACACTGAAACCTTTCACCTATATTCTTCCCTACATTACATACATAACGGTTCTTAGGCACTGACCTTTTACCCAGATATGACACTGCATTCAGAACGCGGGTTTATCCCTGGTTCGATTCTCATACATTATGCATGAGGCTTCTTGGAAGCACAGCAGGACTAACAGTAGGATTACCATCTCCTGTATAATATCTATGTATAAAGTTCAGGCCCGACGTCATCCTTTAGGCCGACACAGTAACACAGCAAGGTAGGACCCCTGGGGAGACCTATGGGTATATATACATCATGTCTTTCATAGAATGAGAGAGGAGACCGTGACTTCCCGGCTGACACACTGACCAGAGACGCTGAGGTTCCTGCATGCAGACGCTCCAGCTTGCAGTGGTCGAACATCCCTCGCGAGGTGTCCAACTCGAGACCAGGACGGGGTCCCACATTCTCTAACTCTCAGGTAGTGGGGTGGACTAGATCCTAGAGGGATTCTTGGCATAACACCTACATAGATGCTAGGTTCATTTAGGTACATCTAGTTAGGGAGACATCGTAGGAGTACGCACTTTTAGTACGCACTTTTTATTATTGTGTTTTATTTACATGTATATATTCATGATTTCTGCAAGATGGTAGAACTATACCATCCCTTTACTTTTGTAGTATTGCTAATCATATATCTCTGCTACTGTCTAATGGTTGTTGCAGCTCATATATTCTATACTAGAATAACAACTATTCAATAAATACTTATTGAAACGCCCAGACTGTTTATTCTGTGTATCTCTCTGAGACAAACTAAGTGAGCACGAGTGGCTGAGCGAAAGGTAGTATATTGTTTCCACGGCCCTGGGGGATCAGGGTTGTCATGTTCTGAGGTTGCCAGAAACTATCCTCTCCCCGATACGAGGAGATTCTAGTGGCACTGTGAGCTAGCTAATGCAAACAGGCTAACATATCCGGTGGGGGTGCTCGCAACCAGTCTGCCACCAAACCCACAGTTTATGTTATCCAAACGCGCAGATCCTGTATAGGATATATAGGAACTACATGACACCACGTGCATTGATGAAACCTCAAGACTGCAAGCAAATGCACCGCAATAGAAACCATTTCAACTTAATCAATGTGCAGGTGGTTTGCTTTGCAGCACCCTATATCACCAGTGTCTGTGCAATATCTCAAGGTTCTACCCATGACTTGCTGGCGCTCCGGCAACAACTGCATAACATAACAGATGGCAGGCCTTACACCGAGGAGGGCCTGACTTGTTGGTTAGATTTAACCATTTATGCAATTTATTATGTGCCTATCCAAACATCAGTTCACTTATGTTTGCTTTTGTGATTATGTATTTCAGGGGACTCTGGGTGTCCAAGTCGTATATGGTTTTAAACACCTCTTAGGAACCCAACAACACCAGGGGAAGTGAGGTTTAATGAGGCCCATGTGCAAACAAGGGTTTTAATGGAGCTGGCTTGATGGCTCCTGAAGGCCTGTTTAGGTGACTGGACAAGACCATAGGGGCCCTCCCCTACTCTTCTGACAAGGTCTGTAGGATTGTTGTGTTGCTTCACAACACTGACCTGCGGGGGAACATACCAGTCATCTCTAATAATGGTACCAGTCGGAACCCCAGTGTGATGTTGGTGACAAGTATCAGTAAGTTCATAGTGATGAGGATTAAGGCACTGACATCATGCGTGAACTAATTGAAAATATCTTTGCCTGATGGTTTTTGACCAGTTTTCACTATGCACATTTTTTCTATTACAATTGTACCTACTAATAAACAAATTTCCTTCAGATTGTAGTCTGTTTAGTATTTTAAATGTGACATTCAGTAGGGATGTGTACAATTTGCATAATTTGCTTTTGCATAATATAGCAAAATGTCAGCAAAATTACATATAATTGCACAAAATGCAAATTTTGCTTTGACACTATATTCTAGTGTGAAATGTGTCCTTGTGTTAATTTTTGATGCAAGGATGCATTTTCTGCTAAAACATAGTGCAGAAAACAAAAGCACCATGAACAACAGCTGCTCATCTTCTGTTGTTTGAGTGCATTTGTGGTATATTGTTACTGCAAATGGCATGCAAGTATGCTAAGTGCTGAAATGCCATAATTTGGGGAATTTCACTTAACAAGTACTATGCGAAATTCCCAAAATTGCTTTAATTACACCGGCATAATTAAAATTTCAACCAGCCTTACCATTGACATGAATAATGTGTTTAAATGTGGACTATTATAGTTTAAGAATCACAAATATAATGTTGACCATCCATGATGACAAGTTATGTTTAACAGCAGTTGATGCAAAATGATTATTATCAATTTCAAATGGCAATAGAATATTAGACCAAAAATTATTAATATATCTTCTTAATCTTTTCTAGGTTGTGTCATCATGTCATCTGCTGGGGCTCTAGCATTGGTGGATACGTTGGTGTGTTGCACAGATACTGCATTTAGAAAGATCTGCAGTACAAGTTGCCTGACCATTTGTGGAATGGTCGTGAAACAATTAGTGATACATTTCTTCTTAGTCATCGAGTGATACCAATATACATGAGTTTCATCAAAGGTAATTGACACACATGGTGTCTGTGACAAGGCATAGAAGTCGGACTTGATTTTATCTGCTGTAGCTGATCTGTGAACATTAGGGCCCTCATTTACAAGCCCATTGCACAGCCGCTGCGTCACTTTTTTTGACGCACTGGCGGCGCAGTGTGCCTGCCCATATTTACAAGGCCAAGTAAAGTCATCCAGCATGACTTTTCATGGGCTTGTAAATATGGGCCGCTTTCAAGCATTACTCTGCATGAAGGGGCATTCTATGGGTGTTGCTGTGGGTGTCCCCACGCAACATCCATGGAACCTGATACATTCCTAGATTGGCAATGTTTTGTAAAGCTGGGAATGCGTCAGAATACTATGCCTTCCCAGGGCAGTTGTAGGAGTGGCGCAACAAGGAGAAATACTTTTATTTCTCCCGTTTTTTCCTCTTTCTATGCGTGCTGCATTCTGCAGCATCATAGAAAGGGGAAAATGGAATCAATTATGGCATTGTCCATTCCTGCACAAAAACAATCATCCCCGCAAAGCAGGGACCCTTGCAACATGACGCAAGGGTGCCTGCACTGACTCATGGCAGCCAATTGTGCGCCAGTGCAGGGGAAAGTACACAGATGCGTTGTATTGTTGTTAGTACAACGCATCCTTTTGCTTTTAAAATGAGGCAACTCAGTGCAGCAAAATGTCTTGTGGCGTCGCACTGCATCATTTTTTTGTAAATGAGGCCGTAGGAGTGGTTTGTGCCTGCATCTAAGCATAATTTGTGTTACTACTGTATTTAGGTGGCCATTTGTTGCCAATAATAACACTGACTTTATATCTTCATAGAATGTGTATTGCATATATATCTTGCATTGGAAGAGTCATATTTCAATTTTCATTATGCCTCATACAACTTTTTCTATTTAGGTATGGCATTCAAAAATGTGTATCTTTTTTGCATGGGCTGAAGGTAGAAAAGTGTCTATACACATTGTTGACATGTCCTTTTTTCTTTGCTATGCTTTAAAATGTAAAACACATTTAAAATCAATGTATGTTTTGCTAAACAACAAATGATGTTTTATTTTATTTTACCACAAAATGTGTATTATGTGTGTAGACTAAACATTTTATCTTTGATATGAAATATGTATGGTTTGTGAACAAATTAATGATTGCAAAATTAAGAATGATGTAATTACACATGTTATTTTTATTCATTAATGTATTTGTCATTGATTGCAAAACATATTGTGAATATATGTTTACACCCAGTAAAATTCTTAGAATATAAGTTAACTTGTATGTTCGTTGAGAAAGTAACAATTAGCCAATAGCTGCAAAGAGTCCTTTTTCAGACAACAGTCCATGACCAAACAGGGAAAACGTATTTATCAGTTTAATAAGGACCATAGGTCAGATGCTCACATTGGGTGATCACGTTTTGTAGCTCATGGTGGCAGGCTCTTTGGTGTTGTACTCAGCCAGGTCAGATGAACGACCCCTTGTAAAGGCTTTGCGGGCAGAAGTTTCCCACTTTCTGTGAAGCTGCCAGATGTAGATATTTCTGGGACCAAGCTGGCAGCAGATGGTACTTGACCAGGGAAAGTGGCAACTAAATCAGAAACTGCTGCATTCAATGTTCTGAAGCTACCCTAAACCAACTCAGAATTTAGAGTTAGGATACTCAGATGATGCTGCGTGAGTTCTTTCGGGCCATCTGAGTATTATCCTGGACCCTCAGGAGATGGTTCTGGGCCCTTAGGATTTCAATAATATGACCCAGGTGATGCTCCTGCCACATAACTGTAACCATCAGGTTCCTACTCATGGCGTTCAAATTGCTGACCACGCCATGACCCTTCCTCCCTGCAGCATTCCTATCCCAGCCCTTTCCAAACCACCCTTTACTGGGTGGCCACAGATGTAGTGTGTCCTAGCTGAACAGCAGATGTCATGGCTGTGGTTGCCATAGGAGCCAGCACAGAGGTGGCCGCAGTTGCTAGGGCTGTGGAGCCACAGGGGGCTTGTAGGGACACAGATGTAGGGAATGTGCACAGGACTCTGTTTGATACCCTTGATCTTGTGTTCTGAGGGATAGAGAGGGGTTTAGGCTTCTGGCCACACAAATCTGATGGGTAGGCTGGTCTTCAAGCTCATCCTTGTTGCTGAAGTGCTGCTCCCACTGGAGGCTTGGAATCTTGTATTCTCAGGCACAGAGGGCTACGCAATTCAGGCTGATTATTGCAATCTTCTGGTAGCAGCAGATCTCACAGAGGGCCACAGTCCCGAGTCAGTAGAGGTGAGGCTTCTTGACTCCACCAGTGGCAGGAGGGCTTTTGTGGGTGATCTTGCTATGTGACCTTGAATAAAATATTAAATAAATATTGTGGCTTTTTTGGAAACTTTGCCATATAATTTGCTATGGTATGCTGTTTTACATTTCCTCTTTATTGCTGTTAAGAATGTTTAGAATGTCAACAGCTCATCTCTATTTTTCCTTACCCTACTGGTAGAATAGAGGATCTTTGATTTATCATCTATTTAAAATTATTGAATGGCCTATTGATTCAGAGTAAAGAGAAGTAATTTGTGTGACTATAGGGCAGGGTTTGGCTAGTGGGCCTCAGCTGTGCAACATAGGGTTGTTTCGTTTTCCTGTCCAAGGATGCCTTAGCAATACTTTGCCAAGTAGAACCCCTCAGACACTTGACTGGCAGTATAAGTCACTGATCAGTTTTTAGAGATGTTAGTTTAGGCGCACAGCAAACTCAGATAGTAACATACAGGCTAAAGTGCATTACAAGAACTTATCCTCACTATGATTAATTTTGACTTAAAAACAAGTGTTGTTCTGTTTTTATAATTCAAATCACTCATTTCACATGCAGGTGTGGGGAAAAGACATCTAGGGTTGTTTTATCCCTGTAAATCAACCCACCCCCTTTTGTAGAGGTGGGCCTGTTAGACATTTAGTTCTTACAGAGTATGTATGACAGGATTTTTCCAACAGACTGACAATAAATCTCTGGCCATCAGTGGATAATGGTGTCCCATTCATTTACAATCTGTTATTACCAGAGGTATGTTGGCCACAGTTGAGTAAGACAGCTGAATCACATTGGTCATCAGACGCAGACCCCTTTGAAGTATTCTTAGATTACTTTATTTACACTTCACTCTTTTTCTACTTCAATGTAAATGATCAGATGGATGTGTTGTCCTGACACTTTTAAAAGCCTAACCTGCCTACTGACATGGGTGAAGATAATGTGTGTCTTAGTCATGTTTTACTTAGTTAATGAGATGGATCAAAGTTATCATGACAACACTTTTCCAATCCTTGCTAGCACAAATAAACTCCAAGAATGCATTGATATGTTAATTGAAAAGCCAGAAATGAAACAGTTTTGTCCTGGTAGCATGAATTTATCTGTTTAGCTTTGTGCTAACTGCAATATTTGATATGGCATTTTACTAGCTCTAAAGAGGTAGGATGCAGCACCTGTGGTCAAGCAGATTATTAGGTGAGGTAGATGGTCATCCACCACAAGTAATAATGTTACTATTCTTATTAATAATAATAATCTTTATTCGGCATATAAAATATGTCCATAAAAGATACAATTTCATCAACACATCAATATTAAGCATAGAGTCATAAGAGAATGTTACCACCACAACAATTTTTAAAAAAAGGAAACATATGGTAAAAACAGTGCACAAAAGCTATAAAACAGCCTTAAAAAAGAATCTTCCCCTTTCAAGTGCCCCTGGTAAGTCTTAGCCTTAAAGCAGTTCTTAAGAAATTAGAGACACAGAAAAGGGTGGCAACGTCTGAAGACAGTTTTAAAAACAGCAGAGCCACACGGGCCTGCTTGAATCTACGTTCCCTGAGAAGCCCCTTCAGAAATCTTCTCCTCGGGTGCGAGTAATATGGACACAAGAGAACAAAGTGTAGGGTATCCTGAGTAGACCTACTGTCGCAGCCACAGGGCCCTCTTTGAACATCCTTGGCCATATATCCTGAAGGTACTTCTAATAGGTGATGAAAATGGTTCAATCTGAACCGTGTTATTAAAAAACGATCATGGGCACTAAATATAAAAGATAGGCATGGTTCCATGCCTTGTGTTGACGTCACTAAAACGCAGTCTCTAATTGAGGGTTTCATCAGTTTCTTTTCCTCCCTATGTGCCAAGGCATATTTAAAGAACAGGGCCTTAATGGACGCTTTATCCCGTGAACAAGCCTTGTCTGGGTGACAGAACAGGTCTGATCTACCTAACATAGTGAAGGCATCTTTTATGTATTTCAGCCAAGGAATTTTCAGTGCATGATCCAATGAGAGACAGTCCTGTACAACTTGCCTGTTGAAACCTGTCTCTACGTTGGACCAAATATTCACCCAACACAGGAGGGGTTTCACGGCCACCATATCGGCAATACATTTTGAGCCCAACTCCTCATGAACAATAAAAGCAGGGGTACTCCGCGGAACTTTCAACAATCGCCTAAGATAAAGATTTTCAGCAGTTTGTAATTTATTTGTTTTCATAAATCCCCAGACCTCACTTCCATATACTACTTTGGAGCAACAAAAAGCTATAAAAGTCTTAAAGTTTCATTATTGTCCCAGGTGACCATTTACCTAATCTGTGAGCAAAGCTACTAATCGCTCCGGTTGACCGTGTCAGCTCAAGGCATTTTGCCTCTAGTAGCTGCTTAAAACCCAAGTTCTGGTCAAACAGGATGCCCAGGTATGAGAAGGCGGGTACTTTCCCGAGAGTGTGAGGGCCTACTGTATAAGTATTTGTCTTCCTGCTCTTCTTCCCCATCTCCATTATGTAGGATTTCGAGAGGTTAGGGGACAAGTCCATGTCATTCATGAACCCTACAAATCCATCAAGCAAAAGCTGCAAGCCCTTTGGCGTGCGGGCCAGGAGAACCGCATCGTCTGCGTAGAGAAGGACGGGAACTTGTCTTGAGCCAACTTTCGGGGTGTCTGTTTCTAATGTGGTTAGTGCTCGATCCAGGCCGTTAATATATAGTGTGAATAAAAAGGATGCTAAAATACAGCCCTGTCTCACCCCACTTGTGCACTTACTATTCTTATTAGGTTCAGGAAAGGTTTCAGTAATTCAAACCTCAACTCCTGGCACTTATGGAACAGTCCAGAAAGGTGTAACTTAAGAAAATGTGTAAAACATTTAGAAGTACCAAAACAGTTAAAAGGTTTATAACACAACACAATAAAAATCCCACACCAGTTTAGAGAAGTAGAGAATACTTTAATGAACATAATGACACCAAAACAACAAAAATGTGATACGGAGAAACAGAAATATGAATTTTTAAAGCCTTAAATAACAATAGCACTAAAAAGCATTATGGGTCAACCGCGGTCTTCGGGTTGCTCTTGACCGGGACCTAGACATTGATTTAAGGCCAACCACAATGGAGCGTGGGTCGCACACAGAAATCAGGTTTGTCCCAGTTGGAAGTTTTACCTTCAGACTTAGGGGCTGATTACGATGGCAGGCGGTAGCACATCCGCGGTGCTGGAGGTACTGGAAAATGCCCTTTTCCGCACTCCATCGGCGGTCCTTGCGTCCGCCGTATTACGATGGGAGCCAAAAGGGAGGGACCGCCGTGCGGAATGCGGTTACGACTGCCGGTTGTATTACGATGCCACAAACATTCCACCACACCGCTGCGGAGAATCCGGCCAATCGAGGATGGCGGTGGCAATACTGCTGATGGCTCAATGTGATCCTGGCCGCTTGGGAAACGGCGGTCTTTGGCCTTTCCGCAGCAAATCCGACCGCCGCGGACGGATTTTCAGCTTTTGCGCCGCTGAATCCTGGAATCCGACCGCCGCGGTAGGGAGTTGCTGGCGGTGCATCCTAATCTGGCCGGCGGTTTTGCCGCTGTACCTGCGGGCGGCAATTTCCCGCTAGCACAGCGGTCAGAATGCTTTTCTGTCCGCCATCGTAATCAGCCCCATAGTCTCTGAAATGGAAGCCATAAATCCTCAGTGGTATATTTACAAAAACACAAGGGAACCCAAAAGGTAGATAAGGACCTTGGGTAACAGTTTAGTATTAGAACAGTGGTCCTTAAAAAGAACAGTATGGTCATCAGGATAAATATAGACTCCAATCAGTGCTATATTACGAGTGTCCAGCCGGACATTCAATTTAATAATTCAAAAATGTCAAAAACCAAAAATATAAACACAACAATACAGTGGGACACAATCCTGCATCCTACATAGAAACATAACAAATACATTTAGGACAGGAACATATCAGGCAAGACAGGGTAGCTTGTGGAATATTGAACACAATTTCTAACAAGCTTGAGGAAACAGTAATTACACTTTTTTTAATCAGATTTGATTAATGTGCAAACTGTTTAAATTGGTCGACGACGTTTCGATCCTCTTAAAAAAATGGTAGGATCATCATCAGGACAGTTATAAGTACAAGCCTGAATAATTAGAGATTGCCTGTGGAAAATACGGAAAAGGGAAGGAGATTAAGGAGCGTCTAGTACAGACCGTGAAACATTATGCTATCCAGGGGGTCCGGGACCAGCCCTGGTGTGACCGCACCATGCTCGTGAAGCAGTTATGAAAACATTAGAGGACTCTCAACAGGGCGATAACTGTGAAGGGAGATGGCTAGCGTGAGTGAGTGTGAAAGTCATGGCTGCATATTAAACTAAGGTGTAGAAGGAAACAACGGTGTGGATATGGACGCACGCAATCAATCGTGTCAAGATAGTGACAAGCGAACTGAACGGTACACACGTGAGCAAGGTGAAAAGGCCTAAAGATGTATGAGGACCGAGTTCAGAGTGCCCGCTGCGTGTGTGAGGTGACGCTCGTTCGCACAAAAGGGAAGTAATAACTAACCTCAATTGGGCTTGCGGAAGGTAAAGCCACAAATACACTCAGTGGTGGAGGCCGATTAAATATGATGTTCTGTGAAAATTAAATTCAATTGTAAGGTACCGGAATTACTAGATAACAACTGGCAGACAAGAAGATAGAACCAGCAGGAATTCTCACCTAAGAGTGAAAAACCTGGCGTTTAGACTGTAAAGTTATCAGTTCCAAGACAGCAAGTGGCGATGCACTACAGGGAAAAAGGATGGAAGGGAGGAGTGAGGAAATAAAGGGGTGGCTTGGAAGGAGTCAGATGACTACGCAGGGCAGCTTGCTTACCGTTATGCTGTATGATCCAAGGCTTGATGGCAGGGATAGCCATCGGCCAATGGAATGCTCCTATTTATGGTGTGAATGACAAGTGACTCAGCAAAAGGTGGCCATGTTGGGTGAGGGTTTTAATGAGTATGGAAGACAGACTAGGTGCGGTAAAGGGAACCACTAGAGAGCCAAAAGGAGGCAGTGAACTAAAAGAAGAGTAAATCATACAAAACAGTATTCATTATTTAGGTAACAGGGAAATTTTACCAAACAACTGAATGAACAAAATATGCTTGGTGACAATTGGACAGAGATATTCAGGAACCATGGTAAAAACAAGCATCAACGCAGTTAGTGGCAGTTGTATTCAGATTACAAACTAGAGGTAGACACAGTGAAGGCGGAACATAGTTCTTGGTACAAGGAGTGGTCTAGATCAAGGTGGTCCAGTCCTCATTCCTGTTCAGTCCATTCCTGATGCTGTTCATGCGGATAATCTGCTTGAGCTCCTCTTTATTCAGAAGTTGTGCAATGTCTCCGCCTCTTGGGGGTTGTTTAACAACGTTTATGACTGTCCATTTAATGTCATCTTCATTGTGTCCTGCCTCGGTGAAATGATCCACTAAGGGCGTGTTGGGAGTTTTGCAGCGCACTCTACTCCTATGTTGTCCAATTCGGGTCTTCACTTTTTGTGTTGTTTGTCCAATGTAAATAAGCAAGCAAGGACATTGAATCAAATAAATGACATTGCAAGTATTACAGTTGGAAAATGATCTTGATTTGATTGACACATTATTGAAGGTAAACTCTTTGCCTTCTAGAGTAAAATCATACACATTACAGTTGCCGCATTTGCCGTGCCCGATTAGAGGTTCAAGGCCCCAGTGTGCATCAAGAGTGGTAGCTAACCTAGAATTAGGTAGAACCGCCCGTACCAGGTGGTCTTTGAGATTGCGGCTTTTGCGGAAAGCAAATAGAGGGCGCTCAATGTTCAAATTGCCTGCGTTCACAGTAGGCCAGTGTTTGATGATAGATTTACGGATGGGGTTCGAAATAGGGGAGAATGTGGTCACACAGACTATGCGATTGTTGTCAGACTTGATTTTGGGGGAAAGCAGGATTTCTCTTGGGCAGTACCAGGCACGCTTTTGTGCTGTTCGTACCAGGCGTTTAGGGTAACCACGTGCTTTCAACTTGGTAGATAAGATTGACGCTTTGCGAAAATAATCCTCTTTGGCGAAGCAATTGCGTCTTATCCGCAAAAATTGGGAGTATGGTAAAGAGTCACGTAGAGCTCGTGGGTGATTACTTTCGTAACGAAGCAAGGTGTTACGCTCTGTAGTTTTTCTGTATAGCCTGGTAAGTAGTTCACCATTGGAATGGAATATGGTGAGATCGAGGAAAGGAATCAGAGATTTGTCATGTGTAAGGGTGAAATTAAGGCCTAGACAATTGTTATTCAGCCAGTGTAGAAAATGGTTGAGGGTTTCAACATTATTGTGCCAAATCATGAAAATGTCATCTATATACCGACGCCATAATGTGACACCGGTAAAAAAGGGGTTAGTGGGAGATAGGATGGTAGCCGTTTCAAGGTGGTCCATGAAAAGTATAGCCAAGTTGGGGGCAAAAACGGCCCCCATTGATGTTCCTTTGACTTGTTGGTAATATTCGTACTCAAAAGAGAAGAAATTTCTAGTAAGGCAAAGTTCAAGTAGTTGCAGAATGAACACAGTGGGGACAGTGTGGGGGCGAGGCCTGGAGTCAAGTACTCCTTGGATCACTGTCATCGCCAGAGCCTGCGGGATGTTAGTGTACAAGGATTCAATATCCATTGTACAGAGTTTATCACTGGTAGGGTCAAAAGGGTGGTGCTCGACTAAGTTAATCATCGCCATACTATCCCTTACATAGCATTCAGTGCCAGGTACAAACTCTTTAATAAAGTAGTCAACGTATTGACCCAGGGGTTCAACTATAGAGCCGCACCCCGAAACTATTGGACGTCCAGGGGGGCTCGTGAGGTTTTTATGCATTTTGGGAAGCGTGTAAATCACTGGCATGCGCAGTGATTTCACATTTAAAAAAAGGAATTCCTTTTGACTTAGAAAACCCTCAGATTTTGCGTCTGTGGTGATCTGTAAGATTAGGTTTTGTAGTTCCCTTGTTGGATTAGTGGGCAGTCTACAGTAGTGGTTAGTATTAGAGAGCTGACGCAGAATTTCAGATTTGTATGTTTCCTTCTCTTGCAGGACAATCCCACCACCTTTATCGGCAGATTTGATTATTAGAGATTCGTTCCTTTTAAGAGAATCAATGGCTTTCTTTTCACTAAGGGAAATATTGTATGGGATGAAACGTTTCATGCTCTCAAGCGTGGCCAAGTCATTCAATACCAGTTTTTCGAATGTGGATATTTCGCCTGGGATCATGCTGCCCGAGGGGGAGAACGTAGATGGTGGTCGGAAGGGAGTCTTAGAGATGACGGTGGGTGAAGGATTGAGCAGAAAAAATGCATGTAGATGAAGACGTCTAAAAAATCTCAATAGTTCAGTATGTAGTTCCAGGAAGTTTGGATGGATGGTAGGGACAAAGGACAAGCCTTTACTTAAAAGAGACAGTTCAGAGTCAGCAAATAACACAAAAAGTGAAGACCCGAATTGGACAACATAGGAGTAGAGTGTGCTGCAAAACTCCCAACGCGCCCTTAGTGGATCATTTCACCGAGACAGGACACAATGAAGATGACATTAAATGGACAGTCATAAACGTTGTTAAACAATCCCCAAGAGGCGGCGACATTGCACAACTTCTGAATAAAGAGGAGCTCAAGCAGATTATCCGCATGAACAGCATCAGGAATGGACTGAACAGGAATGAGGACTGGACCACCTTGATCTAGACCACTCCTTGTACCAAGAACTATGTTCCGCCCTCACTGTGTCTACCTCTAGTTTGTAATCTGAATACAACTGCCACTAACTGCGTTGATGCTTGTTTTTACCATGGTTCCTGAATATCTCTGTCCAATTGTCACCAAGCATATTTTGTTCATTCAGTTGTTTGGTAAAATTTCCCTGTCACCTAAATAATGAATACTGTTTTGTATGATTTACTCTTCTTTTAGTTCACTGCCTCCTTTTGGCTCTCTATTGGTTCCCTTTACCGCACCTAGTCTGTCTGGCCACCTTTTGCTGAGTCACCTGTCACTCACACTATAAATAGGAGCATTCCATTGGCCGATGGCTATCCCTGCCATCAAGCCTTGGATCATACAGCATAACGGTAAGCACGCTGCCCTGCGTAGTCATCTGACTCCTTCCAAGCCACCCCTTTATTTCCTCACTCCTCCCTTCCATCCTTTTTCCCTGTAGTGCATCGCCACTTGCTGTCTTGGAACTGATAACTTTACAGTCTAAACGCCAGGTTATTCACTCTTAGGTGAGAATTCCTGCTGGTTCTATCTTCTTGTCTGCCAGTTGTTATCTAGTAATTCCGGTACCTTACAATTGAATTGAATTTTCACAGAACATCATATTTAATCTGCCTCCACCACTGAGTGTATTTGTGGCTTTACCTTCCGCAAGCCCAATTGAGGTTAGTTATTACTTCCCTTTTGTGCGAACGAGCGTCACCTCACACGCGCAGCGGGCACTCTGAACTCGGTCCTCATACATCTTTAGGCCTTTTCACCTTGCTCACGTGTGTACCGTTCAGTTCGCTTGTCACTATCTTGACACGGTTGATTGCGTGCGTCCATATCCACGCGGTTGTTTCCTTCTACACCTTATTTTAATATGCAGCCATGACGTTCACACTCACTCACGCTAGCCATCTCCCTTCACAGTTATCGCCCTGTTGAGAGTCCTAGAATGTTTTCATAACTGCTTCACGAGCATGGTGCGGTCACACCAGGGCTGGTCCCGGACCCCCTGGATAGCATAATGTTTCACGGTCTGTACTAGACGCTCCTTAATCTCCTTCCCTTTTCCTTATTTTCCACAGGCAATCTCTAATTATTCAGGCTTGTACTTATAACTGTCCTGATGATGATCCTACCATTTTTTTAAGAGGATCGAAACGTCGTCGACCAATTTAAACAGTTTGCACATTAATCAAATCTGATAAAAAAAAGTGTAATTACTGTTTCCTCAAGCTTGTTAGAAATTGTGTTCAATATTCCACAAGCTACCCTGTCTTGCCTGAAATGTTCATGTCCTAAATGTATTTGTTATGTTTCTATGGAGGATGCAGGATTGTGTCCCACTGTATTGATGTGTTTATATTTTTGGTTTTTGACATTTTTGAATTATTAAATTGAATGTCCGGCTGGACACTCGTAATATAGCACTGATTGGAGTCTATATTTATCCTGATGACCATACTGTTCTTTTTAAGGTTCTCTAAATTCTAATAATAAATCCTCAGTGGGGCAAGGCAGCAGGCTATAGCCAAGATAGGAACTACAAGGCCAGATAGCCGTCAGATGAAGTACCAGTGAAGCCGTTGACTTTTGATGGGAATGCTCCAAGTGGGAGAAATTCAAAATTTGCGTCCAAGGAAAGTTCCTCACCAGCCTGACACTTTTGGCACCTTCACCCGGTGAAGATTTCTACCTTCGCACTTAACCGCTTTCTTGGAGCTCATATTCCTCCAGAGGCACAAGACTGAAAGCCATAGCTGAGGAGGGCTCCACCGGGTCAGATAGCCTCTCCGTGATGTATGGCTAACACAGATTTACTGCTGTAGAAAAGCTCTGAGCAGAAGAAACCTCAATCTTTGGCCCAGCATCAACCCATCTACAGCAGATTGGCTTGACAGGTTTGTCTTAGTCCCCCGGAGGTCTTTGGAGCCAAAAAGATTCTAAGTCCCAGGTTTCTCAGGATGTCAGAAGGAGTACACTTTTACACAGCCAAGGATCCCACAACTTAAGGAATAGCACCTGGGAGTCAAGACTCACTCCAGCAGAAGGCACCAACAGGGTCCACAGCAGGTCCAGTTGGGACTGGTCAACTGGGCTCTTCAGGAAAGGGACTTCTAGCACCCTGTGGTATCCCTGTAGCTTAACCGCAGGCTAGCCAACTGACCATTGGAGTCAACTTCTTTGTCCTGGGAATAAGTGAGAGCAAGTCCAGCTTCTCAGGTCTTCTCAGAGGTCTCAACAGTGGGTGCAGTCCTTCTTCTGTCTTCCACAGGTACAGTAGTGTTTTAAAGAGGGGGCACAGGGGTTAAACATTTATGGTTGGCACAAGCCTTTGTTTGGGGGTGACTCTTGGCTCCTCCATAACCAATAGGGAAAAAGTTTACAGAGGTAAGCCTACCAATGTTCACAGCAGTTCCTATGTGCCATACTGTACACAAGCACACAGTGCCCCTCTTTACCTAAATCCAACATGGCAGAACCTTTATTTACTGTGTGCAGAGCTCCTGGCTCCCACCCTAGAGGTGTGGCCAGGAAAATAAGCAATCCCTCCTCTGTGTTCACTAAAAAGTAGTTCACTGGACTTCTCCTCTCCCACTGCTACTGGTTCCTGGCTGACTTGGTGGACCAACGATGGGCCAGGCCCATGTTTCAGTTTCTTCCACCTGTGAAGTTAATTAGGTTCCTGGGCACTGCCCTGACGGTCATCCTGTCAGAGGACACCTCCCCACACCCAAGGCGTTTGTCTCAGCTTTGGGAGCAAGTTCATATCTCATCAAAGGGGCAGTTCAGCTCCTGTGTGACAGTTGACAATTAAAGGCTCAAACTAATTGGCTTCTAGGGGCTGTAGAGAGGCAATAAGTGACTTTCTAAAAGTACATTTTGCGAACTTTTAAGTACAAATCCGACTTAATCAGTAAATTTGGCTTGTAATAAATATGAATTAACCTTGTAGCTGCTTCCTAAGTGGAGCTAACATTATTTAATGTTAATATTATATCTAAGGCTCCCAGTTTTCCATTTTTACTGATTTTTACAGATACATGCAGACAGAAAACAATATGTTTAGTTTTTAAAAGCGGAAAAATAAAGAAAATTGTGTAAATTCAGAGTGACTCCCATGCTGTCCTTCATAATTCCAGGTCAACAGCTGAGCAGGTAGAAAGCATGCAGAGTTAAAAAACAGGATGAGATTTCCTTAAATACAGGCATTATTTAACCTATATTGGTATATAATGCTGTATTTACATGTGGATATGTTGTTTTGTTATATTTGGCTGCTTAATTTGCTAAAACTCAACTGGCATCAAAGTATGAATGCATGTTTATCAGTTAAATAAATGTAAAAATATAGCATTTTATGACTCTGTTTATTCTCAAAACACAAAATAAATATGGCTAAATACCAATAAAATGGCCCAAAAATAAATATGGATAAATGCAGGCAGAAATATAAAAAATTAAATACTATAAAACTGGGAGCCCAAATTATATGCCAACGCTTTCCTGTGGAACAGCTAACCCTGCACCAGTGAACATAGCTTTTGGGGCTTATCACTGTCATGAAATGGTTTACATTAAACATTTACATGTCCTACTTCTAAAATACTATGCATCCAGTCTTATGAGCATTTAAGGCCTACTTAGGGGTGATTTTAATATTTAAAAGCAGAATTTAGGCTAAATAAAAGAAGTTATGTTGGCAAGACTAAATTGCAGTGGTAGGCCTACAGTAAGTGTTTTGCATTGTCACTTTCGTGATGGCTCAATGGGTGCTACAATGCACTAGGGACATTTAACCGGAACTCCGTGAAGTGACAAAAAAACACAGCGGAGTTCCGCAAGTGGCAGAGTGCAGTGCGAACTGTAGTTCAGGTTGATCTTCCTGCCACTCGGGTAGAAGTTCTATCTGAGCGGCAGCTCCCGCTCGCCAAGTTATTGTTGGTGGGTGCGAGCGGGGAAAAATCTCTGCTGCACTACGCAAAGCAGAGGTTTCTGCACTCCGCAAGCTCCGCGGAGCACGGAGTGCATGAAACGACGCAAACTCCGCGAACGGAGCGGAGTTCACCGCCCAGGCCTAAGAGGTGTCCCACTGTGCAGAGTCTAAAAATCAGCAATAAATCTAGCAAAAAGTGGAGGTGACCATGCAAAATGGGGTATTTTCCTACAGTACCTGAATATTAGAAGAGTGTGTGGAGATTACAGTGGGAAAGGAACTTTATAGATATTGTCGTTACAAAAGGAAGTGATTTGTGGTCCAAATGTAAGGTCACTCTTAGGTGATTGTGTTTTAAATGTGAGTTGTCTTAAGGAAAATGGTATGACAGTGTGAGGAAATGGTAGATTGTGATTAAATAGGGAATGTAGTGAGTTGTAACATCAGGTAGCATACTTGTGTGAATAGGTTGCGATTAGTGTAGAGACTTGTTTTAGGGATCAGGGTTTGCAGAGTTTGGAAAGGGTGAATTTGTTAATGAGAGAGAAAGTGTTTCTTCATGCCAGTCATCATTCCACCTGCAATTTCCATGGTACCTGCAGTGTGGATTATGCGCAACACCTTCTACTCCAAGGGCATGAGGTTGATACACCTGGGAGACCCATCACCAGTTGCCAGGGCATTCTCCTGAGCCGTGGAAATAGGGTCTCTACTGCAGATCATTCCACTGCTTGCGAATCTTGTGTGTGTGTGTCTGGTGTTGGACACAGCATTCACATTATCCGCAATTCTAGCCCACATTTTCCTTCACTGGCATTTGGTTGTTGTCTGCACCTAAGCAGTACCCAACTGGGATTCAATGCTAATGATCTTTTCCACCATCACAGTTACCTCATTTTCTGAGAATCATGGTTCCCTTCTTCCAGATATCTAAATCAGGGTTCTATAATGTCGGTCCTGGAGGGCTGGATCCATGCCAGATTTTTAAGATAACTGCATTTATCTAAATGTGGATAGTGTAAACATCTGGCATGGATCCGACCCTCCAGGACCGACATTGGAAAACCCTAATCTAAATCAGTATTTTTGAAGGAGCTGCTTTGTGTGTAAGTGGTAAATGGTTTGATTTTTTGAGAAGTGCCTTTTTTAGTGGGTGCTGCAAGTGCTATTGGTGAGTTGGTTTTGAGCTGGTGAGTGTTGGCAGGCGCGTCCATCAACAATGATGGACGCATCCTACAGTGATGGATGTGTCTGCCATCAGAAACCATTACCCCATTCCTGTCCTCTATTGTGAGGGTCAATTCTAAATATGGAGGCTGGATGTCTGTAGTGTCTGACAACTGAAGTTGGGGGACCTGGTAGAGGACTGAAGGACAGCTGACCGTCCTTTCTTCATCATGAGGGATGGCGATCCGTCAAATCAAACCCTAAGTACGAGGATGGATAATGTTAGAAATGGGATCTCTGGTTGGCTAAGGCTTGCGCCAAAGCCAGGCAGAGGCCACCACTCTAGTCAGGGCAAGGGAGTTACACACCGAAGATAACACCTGCTCACCCCCTTGGTAGCTTGGCACGAGCAGTCAGGCCTATCCCGGAGGCAATGTGTAAAGCGTTTGCGCAACACACACACAGCAACCACATACCAGGCACACCACAAAAGGAACTCTACACAAGGTTATATCAAAAATAGCCTTTGTATTACCATAAACACATTAGAATAGTAATCACACAGTATACACTGTGCCAACTGGCACTAGGCAGTATTTACAGGGGATTATATACACTTGACAGGGCCAATTGGGCCACTGTCAGAACCATCACTTAGTAGAGATAGTAAATGTAGAACATATAATAAACGTAGAACACAACCAGTAACTACTGGCAAACACTGTACTCAGCATTATCTCCTGCAACATAAACCATATTATGCACAGTATCACATCAGGCGTGAAATACATTCTGTGCCAACCTCATAAGCCTAAACATATTAGACCCTAACCTCCTCAGCATAAATACATTATGCAGTAATCTCATCAGCATAAACACATTATGCCATAACCTCATAAGCCTAAACGCATTAGACCATAACCTCACCAGCATAAATACATTATGCAGTAACCTCCTAAGCATAAATCTCTTATTAGGGAATAACCTCCTAAACATAAATACTAGAGGCATAAATTACAGCGCATAAATCAAATTTCTTAGCACCACATAACTCACATTAGGGCCTGGCGCCCTATCAACCACACAGTCCCCCTGGCCAACTGGCCTTCTCAGAGGGCTCAAATGCCCTATGTCCCAAATGTCAGGGCGGCTGCCACGGCAGCAGAATCCACAAGTGCGCAATTGCGCTAGGGCACAGGAGTGTATCTCACTCCTGTATCCCTAAAAATGCCCACAAAGAAATGTCAGCCTAAACGTTGCAGCTGCCGCTAATTGCCGTGCAGCTGTGACCATTGCGGTAGGCATGGCACTCACTGTGCCTTCTGGGCCCCCACTGGGGCTCTCCACAGCAAAATTTGCCCAATCGTTGCAGTTGCCCGCTACGGCGGCGCAACTGAGGAAATCAATAAGCACTGGCACGAACATGCCCCCTGGACCCCCACCGGGGCCCTGAAAACAATGTGCCCACGTTGGAGCGGCCCGCTCTCCTGCGGGACCGCTCAGGAAGCCAGGAAACACCAACGATGTACCAGTAAAGCCCTACTCTTGGCGTCTGTAAAACAAATGGCCTCTGCATTGGGAATTTAGCAATCACCGTGCCCCCTTCCCCGGGACACCTCGGGTGCAGCTCTGGCACCAACACTACTCCTTGAGCCCCCCCCTTACAGCCAGAACGAAGCAAAAGGGACAGCCCCACTCACCGGGCTGGCTCAGGACTCCTTCGGCATCTCTCCTCTCCTGGCGGCATGCGGGGCTCCCACAGCTCACGGGTGCCCCGCTCAGGGAGACGCCAACTTCACGACCTGGCAGGCACGTAGGGCTACCACCGGCATACGGGAGCCCTGCTTGGGCAGGCGCTGACTCCCTTCCTGTGCGCCTCCTTCCGCTTCCGCCTGCGAAGCCCCGCCCACGTCCAGGCATCCCGCTTGGCTTCCTCCTCTCGAGTGCGGGGTGGGCACCCGCCATCAGAAGGCATGCAACAGCGGGGTAGGCTCCCGTTTTACTTCTTCAGGATCCACGAACAGCGGGGTGGGCTCCTGCTGTTAAAAGGATGCACGAACACCGGGTGGGCTCCCGCTTTGCTTCTGAGCTCACCACAGTGCGGGGTAGGCTCCCGCAGTTATGTACAAACATCGTGGGGTGGGCACCCGCCAGCAGGCATAAAACAGCGGGGTGGGCTCCCGCTCACCGGCATCACGGGGGAATCCCTACGCTGAAGATTCACTCCCTCTCCTCATGCAGTGCAGCGCTGCCAAGCCCACGCTCTCTTCCTTCCTGGAATAATTAGAAATATAGCGCTCACGAGGTGCTAGATGCAGCAAAAGGTCGTTGAGGTCCTCAGAGATCAAGGGGGCAAGGCTGGGCCCAGGGAGGCAAGCCCTCATGGCGGTTCCTCCTGGGCCCAAGCAGCAGCACGCCCCAGCAAGGTCAGGAACAAGCACAGAAACTGAACAATTTCATGGGGTCACAGCCCCTACCTTTATACACCAAATCTCTTTGTCTTCAGGACAGGGCATGGGGGAACCAGATGCAACTGGTTCTGGGGGGATTTGGAGCACTTTGTTTTCCAAGCTCCTCCTTTGTCAGGTGGGGGCTAGGTGATCAGACACACCACAGGGGGCGGAGCAAGCATTGTACAGGCTGGGCACAGTCCTATTCAGGGTCAGGGGATTACTCCTCCCACTACTCCCAAGGCAGGTGTCCCATTCAGCCTAGCGCTGACTCACCCTGCCCCTCCTGGAGCCACACACCTCCCAGCCCCTGTCACTCACAAGCCAGACATGCAATTCACATCAGGCAGGCAGACACATAGCACACAGAAATGCCAACTTCTAAAAGTGGCATTTCTCAACAAGTCATCTTAAATCTGCGCACACCATTGCGCAGCATTTATTCTTACAATTTCATACATATTAAACTCGACCACGCTGCTCCTCCCATCCCAGGAATTATCACTGACACACTTTATCAGGGAATCCCCAATGCATTCCTATGGGAGGGCAGGCCAACCTTACCAAATGTACACAGAGAGCGCACGCACTTTACACTGGACCACAGTGCTAAAGTGCCCAGAGGCCTAAAACCACCAAACACCATGTCAGAGAAAAGGCAAAAAGTTTAGGGGTGAACTTGCCAAAAAGGGCCAAGTCCAACACATAACTATTGGATTTACCAATGTATCTGTTCTGCCATGACAGAGGAACTAACTCTGTCATGTTGACTCTGCAAAACTTTAGATCAGGCCCTAAGTCTGTATGTAAAATCTTTGAACTAGATGGCCCACTTGGTATATCCAGCCTCCACTTCATTGCAGTCAGCCTGAAATTGTGCCTTGGTCTCGGTCAACTGCTAACACTGACTTCTGATTGGCACTTTAGTTTTTGTTGGCTTTTTTGCCCTAAAATTTTAACATTCATATTTCTTGTTCCCCTTCTGGATTTTAGTAATGTTGGTGACATTTTTCTTATTAAATTTCTCTCTAATTTCAGAATTCAGTTGTGGAATTTTTATTATGTTGTGTTTTGGCTTTTTACTGTTTTGGTATTCACAAATACTGTACACCAGAGATCTTCAAACTGTGGGGCGCGCCCCCCTGGGGGTCGTGGCTGCATTCCTAGTGGGGCGCAAATGGCTCACAAGCACTTGTAAATGAAGATGGCCTGGAAGCGCAACTTGGCACGTTTCCAGGCTGTCTTCATTTACATGCAGTCCTTGAATTGGTTTACAAAAAACATACACAGGGACCTCATAATTTAAAAGAATGCATTTCCTTCGGATTAGCTTAACTTGCATTTATTTTTCGTCTAAGTTTCTGTATTATTTTATATGCAGGTAACTGAAAGTGGAAAAACAAGACACTTACAGAATATTTTTTTCCTTTTAGCCACGTGGTGGCAGGGTCAAAAATGTGGCTATAAAGAAGAAAATATGCTTTAAGTGTTTTGTTTTTCACTTTCAGTTAATGGCATATAAAATAATGTAGAAACCTTAACTGAAAAATAAATAGAAGGTAAGCTAATCAGATAGAAATACATTCTTTTACATCCTGAAATTTCATTTGAGTAATGTGACCACTGCAGATATGAGGAATAATGGCTTGTGTATTCATAGTGCTACAAGGTCCCAGCTTGGAGCAGAAAGCACTGTGAATATGCAAGTTGTTATTTTAAAATTTTATTATGCACTGCATAAAGTAGACTGCTGTAAAATGATTTGGTGTTTTAAGATGAAACAAGTGCTTTCAGCATATATAATTTAGTAATAGGTAAACTATACCTAGCGCAAACATTTGTCTATTAAAAGTACACTTTCTAGAACTCAACTTTAAACACCCTGACATTTGGGGGAGATTTACTAAGATTGTGTGCCGTGCTTGTGTCACAAAAGTGACGCAAATCAGCACAAAATCATTTTTCACCAATTTACTTTCCAGCGCTAAACTAGCGCTGGAAGTAACGAAAAAGTAATGCAAAGCAGTAATTGGATCTGCTTTGCATTACTTTGCTCCATGGGGGTGTACCAAGGGTGGTGCATGGGTGTTAGCATGCAACCACCCAAGGTTTCTCACGCTAAACCCAATTTACTAAATAAAGTAGATTGGGTTTAGCGTGAAAAAATTCCGCCCTTTTCAAGTAGGTGCAAGGAAGGAGAAATGCTTTCATTTCTCCTTCCTTTTCCGACTTTACATGTGAGCTGCACTTTACAGCACACATTCAAAGTGGGAAAATGGTTAAAGTGAGTCTGTGCATAGTATTTTGTACTGGAAGGCTTCCTTCCAGCACAAAACCTATGCTAGACTCACAGAGATATCCTTGCACCATGGCGCAAAGGTGTCTCCGTGCCGCACAGCAGCTGATTTCAGCGCCGGCGCTAGTGAGAGGGGAGGAGAGTGCCTTATTTTAGTAAATATCATGTAGCGCAGTGCAGCATTTGCGGCTGCTGCAGTGCGCTACATGAAAAAATAGTAAATCTGCCCCTAAATATCAAATAGAATAGCTCATTGTCCACATGAAGCCTCAGATGCCTCCATCAATTAAGTCCTAAACTGGCTTCCAACCTGCCTTTACTTGTGGTGATTAACCAATTGCACACATTTGAATTCTTTCAGGTAGCAGGCACTCTGGTGAGAATGACTGTTTCCTCCTTAGCTTTGTGTTCCTCTATGAGCTTCACAGCACAGGAAAACTCCGACCCCAACCCCAACCTCCCTTCACTTTTACACAGAGGCACTTCAAGGGCCACAACAATTGTTCAGAGGTGGTTGTGTTTTTAACGAAAAGTATGAGAACTGCTTTTGTAAAATTAAAAAAGAATAGGGCATGTGGCTCCCCATCGATCCCCTCCGCTTGACTTCTGTTAGCATGCAACAGAGTCCTGCAAGGTGAGTAGAGGGGATGACAGGGAGGAGGCCAGCAGGGTCTCGTTCCAGGAGAAAGAGGAAAGTAGTGAGCTCCTTAGACAGCATCAAAGAGATAGCCCAGAGGAAATGGTGCTATATGGGGGGCGGTCATTTTGTAGATTACAAATGATAGAGACAGCTACCTTAGAGAGATGCCTTGAGTAAGTTGGGGAGTTTTTGCAGCTTTTTTATTTTTAGTTTTTTTTTAGTGCAGCAGGTGCAGTTGCATTGGGATCTAGGCTCACAACACTCCAATTATGAGCCCTAGTGTTTTTGGTCCATTTCTGTTTTGGTTTAATATATTTGTACTTTCATAAGTCTCACATATAGGGTAGATTATGTGCTACAGAAAAATACCCCTGAAATGATCTCCTAAGCGCCGTCCTGGAGCTCACCCCTGCCCCTTCTACTCTTCATTTTCTTGACATACGTTTTTGGAGGGGGGGGGGGGGGCCCGACTTCAAAACATTTTGCTTGGGGGAGCTCAGAGCAAAAATGTTTGAAGAACTCTGCTGTACACACTGTTTCCTAAGCTAAGTTTGCCTGCTCTGCGCCATACCTACCAGGAGGTGAGCCCCAGTTTACTTACTGAACTTGTATGTTGGACCTGACAAGATTTTGGTCTTATAACTTGGGGAGAACTCACATCCTCCGCAACTAATAGCTCATTTTCTACAGTGTTAGGTAGCTTTCAGCCAATTTTCTTTTTCCTTGTGATGCGCAGCAGCAGTGGCGGCTCGCCTAGGGCGTGCTGCGGGCGGTGGGGCGGGGAGGGGCAGGGTAGGGGGTACTAAACTCGGTCGTACGACGGAACGGAGGAAAGTAATTATTACGATCCTCCGTTCCGTCGTATGTATGAGTTTACTACCCCCCCACCCTGCCCTCCCCCACCCCGGCCCACCGCCCCGTAGCACGCCCTAAGTGAGCTGCCACTGCGCAGCAGTTTCTTTCAGACTGCATAGTGAATTGATTGTGTTTCCTGTGATTAGATCCACGCTGGAAATACTATGATCTTTTCACCTAAATCATTGGCATATTCAGCACAATCTCCATGATGCAAAGGTTTTAAATGTGCAGCCAAATCAGAACTTTACGTTTCATTGGATTGTTCAGAGTTTGCTGATCTATAGAAAATTACATCAGGAAAAGAGGGGTATAATGCCCACAGAACCGCCAAACACTGAGAGATAGAGAAAGAAATATTGAAATGAGAAACCAGGGAAGCATTATACTTGGACACTGAAATATAATATCAGATACACAATAAGTATAGAATACTAATGGTAATATAGCAACTTAGAAACCTCTGGTAATGTAACTTAAGAGAACAGTGTATAAGGTGGCATTACAATACAACAAATTATTATTTACAAATGAAATTAATCATTCTAATATGTTGTTTTTCTGTTACATCAGTTAAAGTGAACATATTCCTTTTTAAAATCTTCATTTTTCCTTTGAATAAGCATTCAGTCAGTGTACCAGAAAAAAATGCAATATATACCATGGTTGCCCATCAAAAAGCTCTTCATTCAAATCCGAACAATAAATGCCAAATTGAGGCACTTTACAGCAATTGTATATGATTTATGGGCTGTCACAAGAAAAATGGTTACATTTCAAAAATGTGTTGAATTCAGATATATGGACCATTTTGGTGGCCATTATGAAGCATTACCTTGTTGCTAATAGGGATCATTTTGTTCTTGTGAGCCTGAATTGTTTATCCCACTTAAATAGAGTGATGGCTATTTTTTATGAACTGATAACAGCGAATGACATAGACATTGGTTCAATTACGCTTTTGTTGCAATCAAAACCAGCATGAAGGTCATTTTCTTTTGTTAAAAGGATACATCTGACATACTACAGCATATGTGGAATTAATGTTTCATTTCTTTATGTCATCGAATGAGAAAGTTGTAAAATATTATCGAAAGGGGAAATCGAATTCTAGAAAAAAGAATGCCATGTTGGGAATCCTGGCTAATGCCATCTAATACAGATCAAACAAGGAAGACGGAAGCAACACAAAATGTTGGACAAATATAGAACAGCTCATGAATGAGAGCAGCACACATCAGAATTTACAGGTAATTACAGGAAATTCATTAAACTAAGGCTGTAGTATACCATATCCTTATGGCCAGCTGCTGAGGGTTGTACTGGTTGTTAACTGAAACTAAGTTATAGGCCATAGCTTCAGGAGAGGGCCTATAATGAACGAGAGGGCCTTTAACAAAGGGTGCTGCCTGAGGGGCAAGGCCACTAGGCAATTAGAACATTCCACCCACAGAGGGTAGAATGTTCTACATTAAATAGGGAGAAACAGAAAGACAAACATCAGAATATTGGCACAGAAGGTCTTGGGCCACCCCACTGTCTTCAGTTATCATGTGGTCACATTTAGGCCAGAGTAGGTACAGCACCATTTTACATGCTCATGTTTTAAAGTTGCCATCTCTTCTTAAACAATGACATTTGACACACATTTGTTTGCGTGCCTGTGGAGGACAATATATTCTGAAATGGCTTTGCTTACCTCTACACTTCCACATTCCTCTACACTCCTCTCCCTAGACCTGTTAACACAGGTATGCAAACTACGTGTTTCAAGCAAATCAGATTGTAAAGATCTGAGAGCTGCAGAGTGTTCCGTCGTCCAGGAGGAAGTTGAAAAATCTGGGTGTATTAAAGCATAAAGGGGTTTAATACATTGTGCATAATCAGGTATATATGGTCTGCTAAAATTAAAAAATCCCCACCAGAGACTGCAATTTTTTTAGTGGGCTTGGATGCTGTAATTGAGCACACTTTTCCAGGAAATTAGAAGCAGACTTTTTCCCTCATTTGTAAGTTCATGCCCTAAGAAAAAGACACTGATAAAAGCTATATAAGATTTTTTAAAGTTAAATTTGTAACCAAGTTCAGCAAATCGCAAAATGATGCGATCCACTCTTGCTAAGTGGGGGTTCAATTAGTCATCTGTGAGAGAGATGTCATCAACATAGGAAAGCGCATCTGGGTCAATCTCATGGAGAATTGACACAATGCATGCTGCAAAGACTCGCAGACTATTCTTATAGCCCATAGGAAGCCATGTGTAGCACCTCTGAAAACAAAGGGTGCTGAATACTGACCATTCG
The DNA here is from genome assembly GCA_963921515.1 of Calotriton arnoldi. Lineage (NCBI taxonomy): Eukaryota > Metazoa > Chordata > Amphibia > Caudata > Salamandridae > Calotriton > Calotriton arnoldi. The sequence continues at coordinate 691,822 of CAWUFW010001273.1, forward strand.
CGGCTCTCAGGAACCAAATTATGACTGAAAAAAAAGTTGGAAATGTCCAAGGTAGTTTTGAAATTTTCATGGATTATATTGTTAATTAGTGCTGTACAATGGGTATTTTGTACCGCAAATATGCGAGTGTGACTAGTCAAATGTCTGTAATCCAAGATAATGCAATAGGAATGATCTGGTTTCAGTACCTGAAAAAGAGGATTATTAATTGGAGAGACACAGAGTTCTATTATTCCCTGGTACTCAAGAATTTCTTTCACAGGAGCTTTAGCACCCCGTTTAATAGAATACTGTGGTTGATCCTAAGGTGTAGACTGTATAGGAATAACATGGTAAGGGGAATCCTTATCCCAACCTGTATTATTACGATAAAGTGCAGGGGCCAAAGCTAGGACCCATAGAGATGCATAAGCATGCTTGACCTCGTCGGGGACGAGGTGCAAGAAAGAAGAGAGAATAATATACTCACCCTGGGGACAGCAAGGACAAAAGATGGGGACCAATCGTCCTCCGCCAAGAGAATATCATAAGAAGTAGTCAAGTTCTCAAAAAAGATTTTTTTAATGGTGTATTTAACGTCATCCTCAATTTGAATATCCTGTCAGGAGGGGCTACGTGGGCATCTGAGGTTTCTACTGTAATAAAGGTTGCTTTCATTACCAGAATTTGGTGGAGACTTCTGCCGCGCTGTCGAGGAGAGTTACCGCCCAATTTCTGTTCAGGAGGAGGTTTCTTACCATCTGTGGCATATCTAGCTGTTAATGCTGCAACTTTTTTTTCTGGAAACGATTTTATATGGAGGAGTTCTAGCCTCCTGTTTTATCTTCACGTCAGATGAGTGCTGTGTCTCCCTTTTCGGTTGCACGTACTCTCCTTGTCTGTGATCAGATCGCCCTCCTCTGTCGTACTGTTGGTCGGATGATTCCTGAAAGGAATGAGGAGAACGTGTATCAGGAATCTGATACCTATCAGGAGTCTTGGTTTTAGTGCGATCATGAAAATTGTAACATTTCTCAGAGGACTCAGTGGGTGGAATACCTCCACGTTGTTTTGTTTTCTGTTGTTGTTTAGATTTATTTCATGATTTCTTAGATAAGTTATGGGCTGGCCTGGTGTCCTTGTTGGAAAGAGGCTTGACAAGTAGTGGTACAGCAGGTCTGCTTCCCAAACAATTATGCCCTAAAGACATTTATACATTAGCAATAATGACTGGCAATTCGCGTTTGTAGTCGGTTTTTCACCATTGCGGCAAGTCGCTGGCATATAGCCAAAGACGCTGCTTCACTCTTTTTTTTTTTGTGTCGTCATTTTTTTAGTGGGTATTAAAACACAGTAGTGCAACAAATGCACAATATGGTAGAAGATGGAAAATACAACATAGTCGATACATCAATGGGGGGCCTGGGGAAGAGATGGGAGGGGTCGGGAAGAGGTAGGAGGGAAAGGGAGTGGGTTGCAACAATGAAGAAATACATATCATCAACATAAACAATGCGGTGGATCGAACAACTTGATGTGGACCGCTGGACCCAGTACAATGGGTGTCAGATAGGGTGCAGCGATCATTCACCCTGCCAGCAAAAAAAGTAGTGGCCGTGGGTCGCAGATACCCAGAACGAGGGGGGAAGGGGTTGCGAGTCTGAAAGAACTTCCGTTCGGCGGAGGAAGCAGGAGGGAAAGAAGGGAATTAGGGGGGATGTGGGGAGTCCATCATTCGGGCATCATGAGTCTCAAGCATCGGCGATATGCATAGAGGGAGGAGGCAGGGTGCGCGGTGGTTAGAGGGGTGGTTCTATGGGTCGATATGGGGGGAATGTCAGGTGCCATTGGAGGAACGACATGGGCAGTGTCTCTGGGGAGGAGATCGATGCTTGGGGTTGTTAATGTGTGGGGCAACTACCCGTGCTGAGTAGGGAGGGTGTGCGCCTGCCAATGTGTCTGGTGGAGGGGAGGGTGCATGAGAGGGGATGGCAGGGGAAAGGGAGAGAACATCATTGGAGGGGTGGGAGGGGTGATGGGATAGGAGGGGTGGGGGAAGGTTGGGGGTGTAGGGGGAAGGGTTTAAAGGAGGGTGGGAGGGGAAGGAAGAGGTGTGTGTGGAGGGAGAAGAAGGAGGGAAGGGAACGGGGTGGGTGGAGGTGGCCAGGAGTGTCTGAAAGGATTGTGAAAAGGTGGGGGAGGCCTAGCTGACTGGCGTTTGCCGCAATCAGGGCATTCGGGCCGATGGCTGCTGGGGAGGACACTAGTGAGGGGCCTCATGCAGGAAGGGGGCCCATGTCTGTGCAAACACCTCCGCCTGCTCCTGCATGCCATAGATAACGCGTTCATGGGATGCTGTTTGAATGATCGCCACCAACCAGTCCTCTTGTGAGGGGGGTGTGGGCGACCTCCATTGCCGGAGAATGCATAGGTTGGCTGTGGATAGCGCCATGTGTAGGAGGCGGCGTTGTGGGCAAGAGATGTATGGGGAGTCCCTGGTGTCGTGCAGAAGGATAACTGTTTTTTGAGGGGGAGGCGTAGAGGCCTGGGCACTCCCAAGGTGTCCCCAATATAGGACCAGAAGAGCTGAATAGAGGAGAAAGCGCAAAGTATGTGGGGGAGGTCACAGCAGGTGTCCGGACATCTCCAACACCTCGAATGGGTCAGGATGCTGGCCCTATGCAGCTTTGCTGGGGTCCAGTACCACTCATGGAGTGTCTTAAAAAGGCAGAATTTCAACCGGGCTTTCCCGGTTCTCCTATTTAGGGCCTCCATAACCTCCACCCAGTCTTCTTCTTCTTCAATTGTGAACTGTTGGCGGGCCTGCCACTTAGCACAGAGGCCATGCAGGAGGGGTTGGGAGAAGAGGTGGTTTGTGAGTGTGCTGTAGAGTCCCGACATCACTCCCTGTGCTGGCCCCACACGGACTGCAGGTACTGCCAGGCCTGCCGAGGGTGTAATCCAAATTCCTCCCATAGGTGGACGAAAGGTTTCAAGTCGCCGTCAAGTAACACCTGGTCCAGAGTCCTTATGCCCACTTCTTTCCATCGGGCCAATGGAGTGTTTCCCCGTTTATACAGATGCTGTTGTTGTCCCATATCGGTGCCTTGATGAGTAGCCAGTGGTCCACGCCTAATAGGCGTTGTGCACGGTGCCATGCTTTATGCGTTGCCTGTATCACAGGATGCGGAAGAGGTAGTTGGGGGTGTGGTCCCCGTAAAGGAGGCCAAGACCATCACCGCAGGAGAGGAGCGAGCGTTCTGTTGCAACCCACTGCAGGGGGTCCGGTGTGCCCCGGAGGCAGGTAAGCGAGCTGGGAGAGATGAAGGGCTAAAGAGTAGTGATCTACAGACGGGAGGCCCAGACCATTTCAGGAGCAGTGAGCCATAAGTTTGGATGCAGCTAAGCGGGCGCAACTAGAGCCCCAGATGAAGGCCCCTATCCGGGTGTCAATGAGGCGTAGAGTAGCTAGAGGCACTATGACGGGTAGCTTTCCCAATGTGTAGATAAAGCGCAGCAGTGTGACCATTCTTACCGCCTGCACTCTGCCCCACATGGAAAATCCCAGAATGGACCATTTGTCAAAGTTCAATTTCATCTGCGCTATCAGGGGTGTCTGGTTATCCATGACCATTCCTTCCAGGCCTCTGTTAGCCAGGACCCCCAGGTATTTGAGCCGTGAGGATTTCCATCGGAAGGGGTAGCCATGTATTGCCACCTTTGTGGTGCCTAAGGAGAGTGGGATGGCCTCGCCTTTGTCCCAGTACACCTTGTATCCGGATAGGGCTGCGAAGTTGTCGATGACTTCTAGTAATGCTGGTAGGGAGTGTTTGAGATCCTTGAGGGTAAGCAGAATATCATTGGCATATAGATACACTTTGGAAAGGCCTCTTGCGATGGGTATGCCTGCTATGAGCAATGAGTGGTGAATGACAGAGGCCAGGGGCTCCATGGCCAGAGGAAACAAGAGGGGGGAGAGCGGGCAACCCTAACGGGTGCCTCTCCGTATCTGAAAGGTATCCAAGAGGAACCCTCTGCCATTGACCTGGGCCACGGGGCAGTCATAAAGTAAGTGCACCTTGGAGATAAACTGTTCTCCCAGGTCCAAGCGTTTCATAGCCGTGAAGAGGTACCAACATTCGATCCTGTTAAACACCTTATCTGTGTCTAGGGAGAGGGCTACAGCATCCTCCGGTAGGTCCTTAGCGGCCCATATAGTGTGAGCCAGAGTGCGGAGGTGATTCCTGGAGGAGTGGCCCGGAACAAAGCCGACCTGTATATGGTGAATGAGGAAGGTTATGACCTTGCTCAGGCGTGCTGCCAAGATGCTGACAAGGATTTTAATATCTCCATTTAGGAGGGAGATGGGGCAATAGCTGGTTTGGGCAGGACCAAGATCACCATCCTGTTAGAGAGAGGTCCCAAGGATGCCATCTGTTCTGCCTCTTGTAAGGCGCATGTAGGGTATCGATTGCCTACTCACTGACCATTTGTAGAATTCCACAGGGAATCTATACTCACCCAGGGCCTTGTGGTAGGGCAGCTTGGAGATCGCCGCTGTGATATCCTCCTTGCTAATGTCCCCCGCTAAGAGCTCCCAGCCCTTATCCATCAAGTGTGGGAGGTCAACTCCATCGAGGAACATGGATGCCTGTTCCGCGCTGACCAGCGCCTCCAGGTTGTAAAGTTGTTTGTAAAATGATGGGAATTTGTTGATGATATCCTGGGGTCGAGTGAGGATCTCCCTGTCCACAGATCAGATAGTGGACATGGCCCTTGCAGCCTCCCGTTGTCTCAGTTGTGCCGCTAGCAGGCGGCCCCCTTTTTCCCCCTGCTCATAGTGGCTCCCTTTTAGACGCTGAAGGGCGTATTCAGCTTTGGAGGTGAAGAGGCTGTTCAGGGCCATGCGGGCTTGCTCAAGACGTCGACGGTTGGGTACGGAGGGGTGGAAGGAGTAAAGGCGACTGAGGGAGGCAATCTGACCCTCTAACTCAATCCGGCAAAGAGACACCTGTTTGTGGGCTGTGGCTATGTCTCTTATCAGCTGCCCACGAATGGTTGCCTTTGCAACTGCCCATAGTATCCTGCGGGAGTCTACAGATGTCTTATTGTCTGCTACATAAGCGGATGGGTGGGCCCTTAGCTGAGTCTTACCCTGGGCTGAACTGTATCTCTGCACATTCAGGCACCACGGTTTGCGACCCAGGGAGGCCAAACCCAAGTCATGGGACAGCAGAAACGGTGAGTGGTCGGAGAGAGCAGCCTCCAAGATAGTGAGAAATGAGAAAGTAATCCAGTCGGGATTGGGTATCGTGGACCGAGGACAGGAAGGTGTATTCCCTGTCCGTCGGGTGGCAAAGGTGCCAGTGATCCACCAGGCTGTGGTCCGAGGTGAGATCTCCTAGCAGAGCTCTCTCCTCATCATTCCCGCTGTCCGAGGGTCCCAGTCTGTTTAGCACTGCATCTCTGGTGAGATTCCAGTCTCCTCCGATGATGTACTGAGACAATCCGATCTTGACGAGCAGGCAGTTCAGTTGAAGGAAGAAGGAGCGTTTGGCCCCTGTTGGGGCATACACTGAGCCCACACATAGGAATCTGTCTCCCACTGTCAGCTTGGCAAATGTGTATCTGCCAGCCTGGTCAGACCACAGTTTCACGACTGTGATGGACAGCAATTTATGGACAAGTATTGCCCCTGCATTTTCGCAGTTGGCCGTCCTCAGCAGCGGCTGGCACCAAGGGTTTTCCGGAGTCAGTCAGCCCGCAGCACGCAAAGCACATAGCAAATAAAATACATACACATGGCAATTGAACAACGAGACAATAAACATTGAAATATACAAAGAAACAGTCTGTGAATGAAGTAAGCTGATGCTCAGCTGTCCGTCTTCTCAGAATCTTGGCACTCCCACTGTAGTACTCCTGGCGTGCCAGAGTTGGCTCAGCTTGCCAGACCTCAGAGCGCGCTCTCTGTGGCAGAGGCGGGTTTCAGGGGAGGGCGTGACTTGTCCCTGTCATGCTCCTGTGTGAGCGCGACTACTGCCTGTAGAGCCTGGGTCCTGTCACCCAGGGAGTGGGCTGCCCTGTCAGGATCCCTGCTTCTGTGTCGGAAGCCTCCCGAGTTCCGGATCCCGCTGGAAGGGGCATAGATGGAAGGCGACAGCAGGGCGGGCTGTCTCCAAGGGCAGAGGAGACAGTCTCCATGTCCTGAGGGGTTAGACCTTCCAGGAAGTGTCGTAGATCCTCCAGGTTGAAAAATTCCTTCGAGATGCCATCCTTGGTGATCTGGAGGTGTGCAGGTTCAAAGAGGCCATATTTAATGTCCAGTTGTCGGAGGAGGGGTCGAAGGGAGAGGAAGGCCTTGCAGCGTTTGTTGGTTTTCTTGGAAAAGTCAGCTGCTATCCGGATCTCATGCCCCTCAATGGTGTACTGGCCATGGGTGTGGGCCACTGTTATCAGTTGCCGGGCCTGTTTGTGGCGTAGGAGGCAGGCTATAAGAGGTGTGGGTGCATGGACGCTCCCCCGCTGTGGTGGGCCAATGTGATGGGCCCTCTGAATCTCCAAGGGAGGGTCAAAAAGCAGTCCTGTTAGTTTAGGGAGCGTGGCCCCAAGGAAGGATTTGGCTTCAGGACCTTCCACCCTCTCTGGAAAGGCAAAAAAGCGGACGTTGTCCTGGCAGCTCCGGTCTTCCAGGTCTATGACTTTGCTACGTAGAAATAGGAGTTCTTGGTCCCATTCTTGTATGGTGTTGAGGCGGTCCTCCAACACAGACACGCTGGGCCAGGCCATCCATGAGGTTCTGGAAACCGGCTTTATCTGTGTGGATGGACTTGGTCTCAGTGGCCAGGGTAGAGATAGTCACCTTCATTCCCCCCAGCTGTCGGCCCTCGGCTGAGATTTCCTGTAGTATTCGTTCCATGGTGGTGTCCGGTGCAGTGGCCATGGTGGGTAGAGGCTGACAGGGGTCAGATTAGGTTGTGTTCTGGGGTCTGATCGTGGCACTGGTTAAGGGCTTCTGTGAAGAGGAGCTGTCATGCGGGCTTACCCGTTGTCTTGCCAGGAGACACCCCCAGACCAAACGTCGGGCCCAGGAGTCAGGGAGGAGAGCCTCGACTGTCTCCGTTACAGTCGTGGCACCGGTGTCTAGCGGGGGAGGGAGTGTGCCCTGAAGGGAGGCGGGTGCGGGAGCTCACAGGTTTCACGTGAGCCCCAGGTCCAAGGTGTGCCCCCGCCATCCGGGCTGCAGAGATGGGCGGAGTTCGCGACAGGTAGGCGAAGATGAGGTCAGGAGCTCTTGTCTATGAATTCCCGCTTTGTGTGTTTTTTGGGCTTCTGTTCTCATCTATGTGGCAGGACATGGGCGCTCACAAGCAACAGCTGCATTCTCTTGTTATGTCTAGGTGCTAGTGCCTGACCAGAAAAAAAACAAGGAACATTGTTGTTTGACCATGTCTATGGTGTACAGACTAAGTCCCAGGAAAAGAAGAGAACACGAAAACAGATGCAGATTCTGTGTAAAAATACAATGTGGCACAAAGGCAAACGTGTTTATTATAGTAATGTGTGCAAAGGAAAATGAGGCCTACAGCATGCACAATTAGGCTAACCTAGGGAAAACTACAATGGGCCATGCAGAAAAAACAGTAGATATTATCATTAGTATTATTATTATTATTATTATTAGCAGCAGCATTTTCAGACCTGCAGCCTGTTGTTGAAACCCTGCAAAGTCACTTACATTTTGCCATTAATAATATGATCAGGCAGGCTGTGGCTGCAGCACATCATTTCCAAGAGGATCCACCGCAAGAAAAATTCCCAAGATGGAGGGCCTGATTCACGAAAGTAATCTGAGACAAAATCCTAACTTTACGACTTTCGGTATTCACAGAAGGCATTTAGGAGTATTAGGATTTTGTCTCAGTTAAACTTAAGTTTTGGTCTTAAGTTAAACTTAAGACAAACTTAAGTTTAAATGAGACAAAATCCTAGTCGTAAAGTTAGGATTTTGTCTCAGTTAAACTTAAGTTTGTCTTAAGACCAAAATTTAAGATTGACTGAGACAAAATCCTAACTTTAGTACTCCTAAATGCCTTCTGTGAATACCGAAAGTCGTAAAGTTAGGATTTTGGCTCAGATTACTTTTGTGAATCGGGCCCGGAGTCATGTAACCTCTGTCACAAATGAAGAACCGCTGCCAGAACAGGAAAGGAGCATGTGACTAATCTAAACACTTACCTGAAGGTCTCTAGAACTTTCATGACAAGTTAAGACGTTGAAGAAAGCATGATCACTCCTTCACAGTTATAAGACAACATGACAAATGACGTCAAATGTATTTCACAGTGACTTGTTCAGTAAACATTAACATTGACTTAATGTAAAGAGGTAGCAAGTTTGATACCTTCACAAGATTTATGCTAATGTAAACTCCAGTACAAAAGGTCTGATGACAGATTACTACAAACATTATAGTCACCAAATAGTGGAGGCTATTTGGGCACTGCTTGACAAAATAATACATGATGTCAGGTTGAGGGAGAGATAGTGGATGCTGAAGATGAGAAAAAACTAAAAATAGACCATGAGCTAAATGCAAGTTTAAAAGTTAGGGTCAAAGCCTCCCCTCAGTTTTCTTTGTACAACTACAAGAGATGGACCTTATATTTGTTATTAGCCACAACTACTGGCTAAGGAAACTGGAGCGCTTTGCTTGTACTTTTTCTCAAAATATTGTATTTTCATTTTTTGTAAAAGTATGTTGACTCCTCAAAGATCATCTTCTCATTTTCCAAAAGCACCTTCATGCACTATTGCCAAGTGTGGACAGCTTTTTAATTTCATGCCCAATTTGTATGGCCAAATAGATTTTCATCATATTGCAGAGATTCAATTTTAACATAGGTTAGTTGACTACCTGCCTCATGAACATCATTCACTGCCAAAATTTATGATAAATATAAACCTTCACAGAATATTTTTTTGTGTTGAAATTTTTTATTATCATTTTACAGAATACAATACAATATTTTCTGAAACAATTGCAGAAGCTAGACATTAGTAAATGTACAAATGAATAAATAAAATAGTTAATTTAAGCATATATAACATTATATCTGATAAATGTTTAAGAAAAAAGCAAACAAATATATTTTAATATAGATTAAGAAATAGAGTAATATGTAATATGTGCGAAATACATAAACCTAAATTTGATAAAGAGCGTGAAATATCATAATAGACAAACCTTAAATATTCAATATTAAAGCATTAAATTATTAAGCCATTAGATTTCAAAGTTATTATATTGTTAAATTATTAATTCATTAAATTATTACATTATAAAATTGCATTTTTTGATAAAATAGATGTAACTTAGTATATAAGAAATAACTGTTTATAAGTATAGAGAGAGTAGCTCCATATAAATAGGAACCGATGGTAAATTAATAATATAAATAGAAAAGGGCTGAATATAAAGATAACAATAATACAGTATATACTGTCCTTTATAGCATAATTGTGTAAGTATAGTATATGAATGATATCCACTAAACCAACTTTGCTATATTATTCTTGTCTACAACATCATATCTGAAAGGAGATAGGGAGTATAACAGAGCATTATCGATAGCAAAGAAGGCAAAAGGAAGAAGTAGCATAAATATACAAACTTGTTGAAGTATCCATTACATGATGAGCAATATTGTTTATTATAGAATCATCCTCTGTTCGTAAAAAGGGGCCCAAACTTGCAGAAATAGATCAGTCTGATCATGTATATTATAAATGACTCTCTCATATGAGGCAGTCTGAATCATGGCTACCAACCAAGTTTCTTGAGATGGTGGGATCGGAGATTTCCACTGCCTTAGTATACATATTTTAGCTGTAGCCAATGCAATGTGTATAAGATGGCATTGTGGCTTTGAAAGATTTAGGGAATCTCGCAGATCATGTAGGAGAATGGTAGCTGGTGTTAGTGGAAGATGTAAAAGTACAGTATTATGTAAAACCTGACCTATATAAGACCAATATGATTGAACCATAGGGCAATTGCAAATAATGTGAGCTATGTCACAACCAGGAGCACTACATCTCCAGCAATTAGTATGCGAAAGTAATCCTGCATTATGTAATTTTACCGGTGACCAATGCCAGTCATGCAAAATTTTAAATAGGCAAAATTTCAATCTAGCCTCTCGGGCACCTCTATATAAATTTTCCAATATATCCACCCATTCTTCATCTTCATAAGAGACCGATAGACGATTTAGCCATTTAATACAGAGATCATGTGATAAGGGTTGTGAAGATAAATGTGATGCAAGTGTTTTGTACAAGCCAGATATAACACCCTTATGTCTTCCCCAAGTGTGCAGGTAAGATACTATTGGTGAGGTTTGCAGTAGCCAGGGTTGAGGTCCTAGAACTTTATTAAGGCAGTTACTAAGTTGTGTATAATTTGCTTCTTGTTGTGATGGAAGGTTAAACTCGTCTGTCAATTGTGCAAATGATTTGAGATCTCCATCATGGAGAAGCTGTTCTAAGGTAATGATACCTGCTGCTTTCCATTGGGGCCAGGATAAAGTTTCCCCTTTAATACGTATACCTGTATTGTTCCATATTGGGGCTTTCTCATGTATACGCGGATTAAAACCCAATAAACGATGTGCCCTTTGCCACGTTTTGCGCATTGCAGACAACAATGGATTATGAGAATCAAGGCAACTTGTGCCTGTCCCATATGAGGCTGAAAGACCCAGTTCTGCAGACAACAGGTGCCTCTCTACGTGTACCCATTGTGGTGTATTGGGATTTTCCGTTAACATGGGTGTTATTTGAGATAGTTGTAATGCAAGAGTATAATGTTCTATCAATGGGAGACTCAGACCTCCATTATAGTGATGTACTTTCAGTTTATTCACAGCCAAACGAGGTTTTGCTGACCCCCATATAAAAGTTTTGATCTTAGAATCTATGAGGTGCAATGTGGATAAAGGAATCAGAAGAGGAAGCATAACAAGAGTGTAAATAAAACGTGGAAGAGTAATCATTCTCACAGCTTGTACTCTACCCCACATGGATAATCCCAGTATCTTCCACTTATCAAAATCATGCTGCATCTGGGTAAGTAAAGGACATAGATTATCTGTAACCATTCCCTCTGTTCCTTTATTCACGAGTATATCGAAGTATTTTAAACGTGAAGGTTGCCAGTGAAAGGGATAACCTTGTATAGCTGCTTTTGTAGTTCCATCTGACATGGGGCGTGCTTCACTTTTATCCCAATTAATTTTGTATCCAGAAAAAAAGGAAAAATTGTCTATGATTTTAAGCAATGATGGTAAAGATCGGGATAAATCAGCAATAGTGAGTAGAATGTCATCAGCATAAAGATAGAGTTTAGAGTCTCCCACCGGAAGACAAATGCCTACAACATTGACTGATTGACAAATTGCTGCTGCTGGAGGTTCTATAGCCAAAAGAAATAAAAGAGGACAAAGGGGGCAACCCTGTCGAGTTCCTCTGCAAATTGGAAATGAATCTGAAACGAAACCACCACAATTAACTTGAGCAGTAGGATGTTCGTATAACAGCCTTATCTTATCTATAAATTGGTCCCCAGACCAAATCGCTCTAAGACTTTGAAGAGATATTCCCACTCCACTCGATCAAATGCCTTTTCGGCGTCGAGTGATAATGCCAAAGCATCATCCTGAAGGGATCTGGCAGAGTGTAGTTCATGAGCCAAAGTGCGCAAATGATTCCTAGATGAAACGTCCAGGCACAAATCCCACCTGTGTATGATGAATGAGGGAGGGTAAGACTTTGCGAAGATGAGAGGCTAAGACACTGGCCAAGATTTTAATATCACAGTTGAGAAGCGATATGGGACGATAGCTACTACAAAGTAATGGATCCTTCCCTAATTTGGGTAGAACTGCTATTACCGCTTTATTGGAGAGACATCCTAAAGAAGCTTTGCTATCTGCTTCCTGAAAAGCTGCATGCAGACTATCTACTATTGTTTCACCTGACCAGCGGTAAAATTCTGCTGGGAAACTGTCATCCCCTGGGGCTTTATGATATGGGAGTTTGGCTATAGTTTGTGCAATCTCTTCCTTACTAATCTCTCCTTCAAGAAGTACCCTGCCTTCCTCAGGGAGGCGAGGTAATTCCACTTCTGCAAGAAAAGAGATCATCTTGTTTTGATCCATCTGGATTCCTGGGGTATATAGAGATTTGTAGTAAGAAGCAAACTCATTAACTACATCCTGAGGACGAGTCAACATGATTCCCCCAGATGATCTTATGGCTGGTATAGCCATGTCGGCCTCTCTTTGTCGCAACTGCCCCGCCAGGAGTCTCCCTACCTTTTCCCCCTGCTCATAATGTCTCCCTTTCATTTTTTGTAAAGCATATTCTGCTTTGGATGTAAAAAGACTGTTTAACTCCATACGGGCTTGCTCCAAGGATTTACGATGCTGCAAAGTAGGTTTTTTAGTATACAATCGGTTGAATGACACAATATTCTGTTCCAGCTCTTTCTGCCGAGCAGCATTTTGCCTATTGACTTGACCGGCATCTTTCATAAGCTGACCCCGGATAGTAGCTTTTGCTGCAGCCCATAAAATGCTACCTGAATCCACAGAACCTTGGTTAGTGGAGAGGTAGTTCTGGAGATGGGCTCGCAACTGTGACTTGCCCTTAGGAGTTTTATGACGTTGAATATTCATCCGACAAGGTTTACGGCCCGGCTTGGCCAATCCTGTTTGTAGAGACAAGAGAACTGGGAAGTGATCAGATATTGATGCTTCTAAGATATGAGATTCCTGGACTAGTTGGACCACATTTTGAGAGATTAAATAGTAATCTAGTCGAGAAAGAGTTCCATGAGTAGGGGATGTAAATGTATATTCAGTATCAACCGGATGGGAAAGACGCCAATGATCTATCAGGCCATTATCCTCAATTATGTCACCAATTAGGGCTCTATCCACTGCATTATTCTTATCAAGAGGACCTGTTTTGTCCAAGTTTGGATCTCTCACCAGATTCCAGTCTCCTCCTTTGAGATATTGCGAAGCACCAATCTCTGATAATAAACGGTTCAGATGGAGAAGAAATGATTTTTTCGCACCTGTGGGGGCATAAACCGATCCCACACATATATGAGTTTCTCCTATGCGTAGTTTAACAAACACATACCGTCCATCTCGATCTTCCCATGTTTTTGATATCACAACTGGAAGAGATTTACGCATGAGGATTGCTACGACGCATTTACGAATAGGACCTGTGTCTGAGGGTCTTCCTTCATGTATACTGCTGTGAAATACCTTTCCTACCCAATCTCTACGTAGTTTTTCAGATTCCAGCGCATCAAGATGTGTTTCTTGGAGTAAAGCCACATCTACCTTTTTTAATTGTAAATAAGAGAGTACTTTTTTCCTATTAATATAATGCGTTAGACCATGAACATTCCATGTTACTGCACGCAAAGGATGAGTGCTAGCCATGACTATGGGGCCGATTCCGATCTCGGCCGGTAGGGCTCCGAATAGGATTCGGCTTTACCGGATCCGATTCGGAGCCCTTTTTCCCGACCGAATCGTACGCGGGTCCGGCCGAGCGAGTACGATGCGACTCGCCGACCGACTCGTCCGGGCGACCCGACCGCTCCGACCGACTCGTACCCGGATCGTACCGCTCCGACCGACTCGCTCGGACCCGATCCGCACCGCGCAATGGAGACGTTTTCCGGCCGGGTAAGTACGATGCGCACCTCGACCGCTCCGACCGACTCGCGCCGTCCGACTCGAACTCGCTGTCGGAGCCGTACTTTGGGGGTCCGTGTCGGACCCCCCTGTACGCGTACCCGTGCGAGGCGCACACAGGGGGGACCCATGGGTCCCCCCTACCTGTGCGTGTACGCCACGAAGCGCTTCGCGGCGTACTCGCTGTAGGGGGCGCCCTTGTCCGCCTCGCACCCATTGAGGCAATGGGAGCCCGCGTACGCGTTGTACGACCGGCTCCCATTGAGTTCAATGGGAGTCCGACCGACTCGTGTCCGGTGGCATACGAGTGCATCGGACTCGTTCGGTCGGACTGCACGGGTCCGATTCGGTCGGAAATCTCTCCGGGTCCGGCTCGGTCGGAGAGATTTCCGGCCCGAATCGGAATCGACCCCTATATGTGTACCAGTGGTTTTGTGATGTTTTGATGAGGAGTGGACAAATATAGAAGAATGATTGTGTTCATGAGGAATAATATGTTTAATACCCAATGTAGAATTTATTGTCTGATTAGTCAATGATAAGAAAAGGAAGAGGAGAGAAGAAACCACAGAAGAGCCCTGTTAAAGTCACGTGGAGGGCAATAGGGCTTGGTAGAAGAATTATCCTAAAGAAAAGGATATCAGTAAAAAGAGAAACAAATAGAGAAGAAAGAAAACACAAATTTCAATATAGCTACACACAAAGTTGTTCTACTTTTAACTTTTAACCGCGGATCTGGGCTCACTAGAGCACCGCCACGGGTGGGAACTCTGTCAGGAGAATATAACCATAACCAGGACTATGTAATAGGAAATTTAAGATCTGAAGACCTCTTTATGTATAATATTGACTATTGGAAAGGGAGAGACTAAGTCCAATAGGACACATAAATATATACTAAGACGTGTAATTTCAAGAGTACATAGAAAAGTTATCTATATGGCATATTGAGAATTTAACAACTCGATGACTTCAAAAAGCTAAAAACATTTTGCTTTAAATATAGAAGAAGATCTTATGATTCACAACTGTAAATAGCATACAATAAATATGTCTCTATAAAAAAAACTTAAATACAATAAGCACATTTCAGATCATAAGATAACTCTCAAAAACTTCAAATATATCAGAAGAAATACGGTTTTAAGGTCTTATGATTCACCACTGTAAGTGACATCTCTATAAAAACCTTAAATACAATAAGAACATTTCATATCATAAGATAGCTTTGGGTAATATAAACGTAGGTGCAATTATAAATATAAATACTGTCTAATAAATAATAATAACAATAAATAAATAAAAAATGCTGACAATACTCATCTGCCCTATGTGTAGATGCTATTTTCCATAAAACATAAGAACCATTTACTAGTCAACCTCTGATGTGAGGGACTTGAAAATAATTATGTAAAGAATATTAGTTATAACTATATCTGTAATGAAAAGTATTCATCGTTAAGGCCTACTCTCCATCTGAAGCAGATTTTAAGGGAGAGCGAGATTTATCTCTATGCTGATCTTGTGCAAAGGTAGATACTGTTTGTAAGGCAGAGGTTTTGTCTTCATAAGTGCAGATTGTTCGTTCAATATCTCTGCCACGTTGACGAGCTTCACTGAGGTTGCGACGTCTGTTATCTGACTGCTGTTGAGAGAATTTAGAACCTTGAGGAGTCTGGTCTGTTGGAGTATGTTGTATGTCCATGTCCTGTATTTTCATGTCATCCAAAAAGTGCTGCAAATCCTCAGGGTTATAAAAGTCTTTTGAGTCATCATTTTTGGTGATGCGGAAACGAGCTGGGTCAAATAAACCATATTTGATGTCCATTCTCCGCAGTTGAGGCCTCATGGACAGGAATGCCTTTCTTCTTTCATTAGTTTCTCTTGAGAAATCAGCTGCCATGCAAATTTCATGACCATCATATATGTATGAACCTTGCGTGCGCGCCGCCATTAATAGTTGCCTCACTTGTTCATGTCTCAAGAAGCAAGCAATGAAGGGTCTTGGACGGGTATCTGAGTCTTTACGTGGAGTGCCAAGACGATGTGCACGTTGTATTTCAAGCAATGGATCAAAGGTAATACCAAACAATTTGGGAAGAATATCACACAGGAATGCTCTAGTATTCTGACCTTCAACTTTTTCTGGAAAGCCGAAGAAACTGATATTATCTCTTCTGCTACGATCTTCCATGTCAACAAGCTTACTGCGGAGGAGTAATAATTCTTGATCTCTGTTTTGCACTGAATCGAGCCTGTTTTCTACTACAGTTAATCGCTGGTCCAGCCCCTCTGTTTTATTATGAAATTGTACAATGTCTACTCTAATTGATTTGGCCTCTGTTGTAAGAGAAGAGATGTTAGTGTTCATATCTGTCAAACGGCAGCTGATTGTCGAAATTTCTTGTAAAATGCGATCCATAGTTTCCCCTGATAGTGCAGTTGAGGCGACCTGAGACCAGCTAGATGTTGGTGAAGTTGAGCCTTTCGTAGACATACTGCGTGATTGTTTAAGTACTTCTGCAAAGAGGAGTTGTTTGGAAGATTTGTTCTCGTTATTATTAGGCATTCGTGTATCATCTTTTGTATTTAAATATAGTATTAACAATGATAACACAAGCCTATTTGTCTGAGATATAACAGTGTTTATACTTGTTAAAATGATTAGGATAGTAGTTGTTGTTACCAGTTGCCAATGAAGAAACAATGTTTGCAGAATATTCGCAGAGTGAGAGTAATTATAATTCTTATTAAGTGTTAAGGAACACATTCTTATTATCTCTACTTCAGGTGAACAATAAGGTGATCTCTACAGACTCTTATGGCGGGAATTCAGGATCAGGTAAGGACCATTGTCTCCCGAGTGCGCCTAATCCCAGCAGTTCCTCTTTAGTTCGAGGTTACCTTTTCTACCGACACTATCCTTCACAAAGTGTCATTCAGAGTTACTTAGATCAACGATAATTAAAAGTTGTATTGTTTGAAACTTTGTCACTCTCCTCAATTACATTGTTATGTTATGTTATAAGGTTCTTATAGAGCGCACGTACACCGGATGGTTTCATGGCGCTGTGTCTAGGACTAGCCGGACCAAGATGGAGTTTATTCATAAGCTTGTGTGAACAACCATGTCTTGAGGGATTTTCTAAAGCTCAGCAGATTTGTACATGATCTAGTTTCCAGGGGAAAGGAGTTCCAGAGTCTGGGTGTCAGAGTTGCGAACCTACAGCCACCTTGTCGCTTCAGTTTGAAGGCAGGAGTTGCCAGAAGGTGGAGGTGAGCCGAGCGCAGGTTACGTGAAGGAGAGTATCTTTGGATAAGGGTATCGATGAATTTGGGGCCTTGGCCAAGTAGTGCTTTAAAAACCAGGCAGCCTACTTTAAAGGCGCAGCGTTGGGGGATAGGAAGCCAGTGCAATTTCCTCAGAAGTGGGGTAACATGTTGCCACCTGGGTTGCTGGTGGATGAGTCTGGCTGCTTGATTCTGCACCAGCTGTAGACGTTTGGTTAACAACAATGGCATATCGAAATACACTGAGTTTGCGTAGTCTAAATGGGACATGATTGTGGCTATCACCACCTGTATTAGTGCTTCCCGAGTGAGCAACCTGCTGATCTTTCTAATCTTCCGTAATTGGAAGAAGCAGGTGGAGATCACAGAGCTGACCTGGGATTTTAGCGATAGGTCGTTGTTAATTGTGACGCTGAGACTTTTAACAGAGGGAGAAGGGGTAGGGGAGGGGCCAAGTTCCATTGGCCAGAAGTGTGGGCCCCAAAGGTTATGGCTGCCGCCCGTGAGGACTAATTCGGTCTTACCTGGGTTAAGCTTTAAGTGATTGCAGTCCATCCAGTGGCGGATGTGCAGCATGGTAGACTGAAATTCAAGGGCTGATTGGGAAGAGTTGTCGATGGTGAACATCAGTTGAAGATCATCAGCGTAATTGAAAGTGGTGACATTCCTTTCTTTGAGGGACTGGATCAAGGGGAGGAGGTAGAGATTGAACAGGAGAGGGGATAGCGAGGAACCCTGTGGGACCCTGCAGGTAGTTGCTAGCTTAGGTGCCGTGAACTGGGCAATGCGGACTGACTGGGAGCGGTTCTCCAGAAAGGAACTGATCCAGCCAAGGGC
Source organism: Calotriton arnoldi (assembly GCA_963921515.1). NCBI lineage: Eukaryota > Metazoa > Chordata > Amphibia > Caudata > Salamandridae > Calotriton > Calotriton arnoldi. The sequence continues at coordinate 709,710 of CAWUFW010001273.1, forward strand.
TGAGCCCTGGATGCCTGCCTCCCTGACACGGTCCACCAAGATACCATGGTCGACCGTGTCAAAGGCTGAAGAGAGATATAACAGCACCAGGGCCTGAGGGGAGCCCTTGTCTGCTTTCTCTTGCAGGGAGTCTAATACTGCCAATATAACCGTCTCAGTTGAGTGGACCGGGTGAAACTCTGCTTGGTGTGAGTCGATGAAGTTGGACAGGCACTTAGCCACGTGGGCCTCCAGTACCTTGGCCAGGTAGGGGAGTAAAGAGATCGGACAGTAGTTTGAGAAGGTCTGAGGGTCCGCCCCAGGTTTCTTCAGAAGGGGAACGACAATTGCCTCTTTAAAAGCTTTGGGGACATGGCCCTGGGATAAGGATTCATTCAGGATGGGAAGGACAGTCCTTGGAAGACTGGTGAAGGCGTCTTTTAGGACATGAGGTGGACAGCAGTCCATGGGAGATCCGGATTTTACTTTAGACGTTAGGTCTAGGAGTGCCTGTGTGCGTATAGCCGGGAATTGGTCAAAGGAGCATGGGTTGGCAGGCACGGGAAGCGATAACTCAAGGGGGGTGCAAGTAGGAATGCTTGCTTTTATGGTGGAAATGTTATCAATAAAGAAGTTATTTAAGGAGTCGCAAAGTGCTTGAGTGGGTATGAGTTTGGTGGAGATTCTGTCAGAGTTGGACAGTTCGTTTACAATTGAAAAGATCTCCTTAGATCATTATAGATAATTCTCACAGTAGTGACGCCGGTAATGTGGAAATTATTGACTGGATTTTTTACATTCTGGTTATGAATATCGTATAGCAACGAATATAGCAATTTTCCACCTCAGAATGTTGTTTGCAAGTTTCTGTATATAGAAGTACTAAGGAAGTACAAACAGCGTATTTTTAATTAATTCATGTGATGTTTTATAATAGCCTACCCTTTTGTAATCATCAGTACTGAGGGAAATACTGCCTCCTCGATTGTGCTGCACGCGATATTAGAAGACCCTCGTGAAGGTTCAATGCGAGGCTGACCGGGTACTCGAGACCCAAGGCTTGAAGTGCGTCACAGGGCCTAACAGGTTCTCTTCACCTCAAAGTCTCAAAACAACAATACCAGAATAGGGCTTGAAAAAATGCATTTCTCATCGAGACTCAGATCAGCCGAAATCAGATTAATCTCCTCATGAAGCGGCAGGAGAATTGCTCCGAATTAACAATGTCTAGGGATTCTGACCACCGAGTCTTTATTACTGAAGTGCAGCATGAAGAATATCACCAAATAATGACGACAATATGAGGGGTGCCGACCTAATTTTGTCACATTCTAAGAATAAGCATCTCCCAGAAGCTTTCAAAGTTATTCTCTCCTTCGAAATACTGTTCGCAAAGTTTCCGCTTGTAAAGGCTTTTTTTTAAAAGTGTTTAAAGGATAATTCACACTAGTTTATAAAAGCGTTGCAAGTTCCTACCATTTCGGAGGTACCAGAACTGAAGATGATGATATCGCTTCAATTCCGCTATACGCGATATCAGGAAGTCCTCATGAAGGCAACAGGTGGGGCACACAGAGTAAGCAAGGTTCGAGGATTTTGTTGCGTCACTGGGCCCAATAGACGTTCGTCACCTCAAATTTTCTTCATTCCAAAATGAACCCTAAGAGAGCTCATTTTGCAACAAAACTCGGACCAACCATAGTCGCCGTGCTTAACTCTCCGGAAACGTCGCTGTTACAGCCCTGGCTGTGCTGGGGAGAGCGCCACCTCCGTTCGAAGTTCGTGCCGGAGCGAAGCTCTGCTTTCAGGCGGCCATCTTCCTTCGTGGCCAGGCCACACCCCCCACAGAATATTTTTTAGAGGAAGTACAACAGCAATACACATTATTCTAAACATCTCCTAAAACCTCTCAACAGCTAGTGTAACAAACCGCAAATCTAGTGCAAGGAGAAATGAGACGGCTTCATTCCCTCTCCTCATCCTGCTTTCTAAAATGACATGCCACCAGTATAACATTTTTATGGTTTCTCCAAATTACAGACAGGCCTATAAGAAATGTGAGAGATTATTAGCTACTGTTTAGCCACAGCAACATTGATTGAAGGCATAGCTCATATCTTTACAAAGAGTTGATTAATCTTTAGGCCAGGTAGAGTCTCCTTGTTAGGACACCGTTAGATTAGGTCTAGTTTAAATCAAATAAATCTAATAACTCGGGACAGTCTTTCATACACTCAACACATGGTTTAACTTCTTCCTTTATCGTTACATGTTGACCATCTGTTCTAAGAACTCTTCCCTTAGTCCCACACTTCTTCAAGCCTCTATCAGATGCCCAAGCCAGTATGATCCATGTTTCATGTCTTTCAGCACAGACCCTTCTACGGGAGCCAGTTTTGTGTTCACCAATGACTATGCAAAATAAATCTTATAATTATAGCTCTTTGTATTCACTTCAGGGCTTTGAACACTTCAACTTGCATTGCATGCAACAACATTATTTGTTTTTCTGGTTATCACTAAACACAAAATTGTAAACATGAGATTAAAATACATGAAGTAAGTCCCTCTTATTAATAGGTCAGCATATTGGGATTTTGATCCTATCACATATGTGGCTCAGAACTTCATAGCATGATACTTAGCATACAAGGTATATTTCAGAATAACACAATCAAACAGAGCTGGAAATTAGAATCATAAAGAGAGGTCAGATTTTTTGAAGAAGCCTTAGCTTCTCTGTCTCGATGATGATAGTGTGTTAGTGATTCTACTAGTCTAGTTGAAAGAGTGAATTGTAGAATATAGACTGCAAGACCTGGGTGGGATGAGAGTACCCTAGGAAACTGACCTCCCTGTCTCAGTGTTTGTGGCCTAACCATTGGTTTGAGCTAGCTGGAAACGCATGAGTTTTTTTTCTGACAGCAGAGTGTTTCAACCCTTATGAGCTTATTTTATGAGAGCCTATAGGCTGCGAGTGAGGCCACCGAAGTTTCAAAATCTGTAATATGAACGATTGATGCCTGGAAATAAGGCTGAAATTTTGGGCTCTGCTGAAAGAAAGGTGCCCAGATACCCAGAACCATCAAGTTATCATCAAAGCGCAGCATAAAATTTACAGATGCAAACATAAAATTATTGTAACAGTTCTGCAGCAATTGCAGTAATACCAATTAAGGATCTAACTTCAAATATAAGGTCAATTTTGCAGGTTGATATAGATCCTAGTAGAGCCCTATTGTTCTGCAGACTCCTTAGAGAAAAATACTTCCGAAATCTTTTTACTTCAGTTACAGCCTCCCATTGCTCTTACTAGATCTCAAGATAGTGGTCAACAGACTGAATCAAGCAGCAGAAAAAATGGGTGGAACTGTTGTCCAAGGTTTAGAAAGTATAGGCGCAGGAAAAAGCATGGATAGTAGATTCTCACAGTCAAGCTGAGTTGAGAAGCTATTTAAGCACTGCCCCTGGATAGGAGGTACTAACGTGGTGTGGTATGAGTGTTACAATAGTTTGAGCTCAAGCAAGGCACCAGAGTTTGATAGTGTGGTACAATCATTAAAGACTCAAGAAACTGGTTTTCCCATAAAGAATGACCAACGAGGTATGACTAATCTGAATAAGGAATAGCCACTTTTTGCCAAAAGACACCAATTCAGCAGCAAGACCAAAGATCCCCTAAAGGAAAACAAACTGGTATATCAAACACTTGATACAATTTCCAAAGAGAAAAGCAAAGGTGAAGGAAAGCTGAAACACTTGTGCAAGCTTTGAAGGAGAAACAAGCACAACAGACTCAGTCTTGCTACATTGAAAAAGGAAAACACTGGAGATGCAAAAACTAAAGACATGCTTCCCTGGAGCAGGAAAACCAGCTATCTTACCCATCTAAGAACCAACAGGCACTGAATTTGACTTGTGATGAAGGGTCCTTTTTAACAGTGCAGGTAAACACAAGAAGAACTACTATACTATTAAAAACATCCAAATGATCATCTGTTTTTACCTGACTTACTCTTGAGAGTACAAAGCAACAGCTATTTACAACACCCTTGTGTCTCAAAACAACCAGCAATTTCTGGAAATCTCTATGAATTTAAACTAATAAAAAGTACAACTTCACTTCTGTTTCCCAAACATCATTTGAGTGCTTGAAACAATCATAAACACAATCATAAAGGAGGTCGGAAAATCTAAGTGTCATAAGATAAAAAACACCACTGAAATTAACAAAAAAATAGAAAACATCAACTGTAAACTTGAAAGACTGGTATGGAGAATAATGGAACTGTAACTCAATTATCAGATGCCAATGATCAGCCGATAGAAACTCTAATGCCCATCACAGCACTAACAAAAGGGCTCTCACCGATAAAAAAAATAAACAGGAGAACCTTAAATATAGATTGAGGAAATCAAATCTTAGATTTGTAGGGTCTCTAGAACCTGGTTCAAATTCAACAGAGATGGTTTCTAACCTCATAAAGAAGTTGGTCTTAAGAGTATCAAGGAGAATGGACAACTATTTAGGCACATAGAGTTCCCTTCATTGCTCCACTACGTAAATCATAGTAAATTTGTTGGAATAAGGAAAAGTTCCCACAATATGCTATTCACACTAAGACATATACAGCAAATAAAAAATTCACCTTTAAAATATACTGTAATATGATAATAGAAACCGCAAAAGAAAGTTGGGAGTTTAAGCAACTGTTACATAAATTTAGATTGACTAGAATGTAGAACCAGAGTAAGCAAAGCATTTGCTAAACTAAGTATGGACATGGAAAAAGGGGACAACGGGTTGTATTAGTTGCAAGGCTTTGGGTTAGCATAGTCGCCTCCCACACCTCCTTTTTTAGAGTTTTTTTAGGGGTGGAAAGTTGGACATGGCACTTAACAATTGTTTCTACCTTTTTTCTCAGAGGTGCATCAGTCACTGGTAATGGAAACATGACATGGTGCCAAAAAGAGATGGGTGGGTCATATGGGGCTCACCTGGGCAGGGTACCCAGCAATGGTGTGTATGTCTTCACAGGGAGGTGTGTAGCATGAGAAAGATGGTCATTATAAAGACGTGCAAGGTTTTATAAAAAGCACATACATGATCACATTTCATACAAGTATTTCATGGAGAGTGCCTGGATTTCATGTATATGCACCATTTTAATGCTCAATATTTCAAGCAAATTATTTTACTCCTAGTGCTACGAGTCATATTCATGAGCATTGTTGTTTGTTAATAAATAGTATAATGCGAATTTCAAATAATATGAATGTTTTAAATAATTAACATAAACATAAAGCTATTATGTCCTAGCTCTTAGGTCACAATACAACTGATATTAGCCCAGATTGCTCACAATCTTAAGTGAAGGCTTCAACTAGAGAATTTAGAGTAGGGGGTCCCCTTTCATTGAGTCCTCTTTTTATTTTCCCTTACAGAAGACAGTGACAATGTACCTCCAAACTTAGACTCAGAAGAGATTCAGGAAAGATAAAACTCTCAGGAAATCGCATGGAACTGTAAGGAGCAAAGGTCAGTTTTTGTAACTCTTTTCCATTATTCTCAGAATCTGAAGGGGCATGTGAATTCCATCTGGACTAACAATCTAATAAACAGATCTTGCCTGAACAGACAGGGAGAGACGGTAAACCCAGAATAATTCTTACTAGCCAAGGAAATCTGTTTGTCTTCAGAAGTTAATCTGGTCTATCTCAGTGTAGTGTATCTGAGGTAAGCAGCCGCAGCCGCAGCCGCTGCTGGTAAGAGTGGTGGAGCAGTGGGGCCGGGTGGGGGGGGGGATTTCGAGAGACAACCACAAGGGAAAATTAATTATTTATTTAATTTTCCCTTGTGGTCGTCACTCGAAATCCCCCCCACCCAGCCCCACCGCTCTTACCTGCAGCGGCAACAGCTGGAGGTAAGAGAGAATGTTCAGGCAAATCACCTGAGCCAATATTTTCTGCTCTCAAGATCTTCGCTAATCAGTGTTCAAGATAATAACACAAAGATTCAGATGCCATTGTTGGACTGATTTGCAATAGTTCCTTACTACTTCGCTTTTGCAATCTAGTCTATTTCCTTAGAGCCTTGGCAGTGGATGCTGTATCTATTTTGTGGTATAGCAGTCTGCTCTGTGCATTTCCACCAGTTGCCTTTATCCCAAAGATGATCATTGGATTTTCCCAGTCAATCCTTCCCTGATCAACCAATCCTTGGACCAAGAGGGACTACTATGACTGCAGATAGGGGTTTGGAACATGAGAGGCTAATTTTAAGATCTCAAAGTTGTTCAGAGGATGTAGCTGCAGACATACAGAAGTCCAGACGCCCAGCAGCACTAAGGGGCTTATTTACAAGCCCCTTGCGCCACCCGTACGTCACTTTTCCCATGTTAAAAATGACGCAAAAGTGGCACAAGGGGCTTGTAAATAAGCCCCTAAAGGTTTATAGTATATACTGGGCTTCTTTTCCATAATGGTGAAAATCCAAGTGATTTTAGCCAGACTCTTGTGACCCTGCAACAATACTCAAATTCTTGAGTGGCGAGTTTCTGCTAGGTTTGGCAGCATCTATTTTGAGGAGCCAGTGAGCACCGTTAATGCTTTCCAGGCTCCTGAATATTTGACTTAGATTCATTAGTCTCAAAACAGTTGAAGAGTTTTTCTTAAAAGTCCTGTTTTGCATTTCCTATTAGAGCTTGGGATTTTCCTTTAAGGGTGCTCTACTTTCCTTCATTTGAGCCACTGTGTCGTATGGCTTCTACTTCATCAGTAGGAAAAGTGCATTTGTTGGACAGCATAAATGTTGGGATGGTGCCAGACTAATTCTATGCACCCCTTCAGGAATTGTTGGCCTATAGTCCTGCTAGCTCACAATGTGAAATTAAGTACCCCTATATTTAGGAAGGTAACCAATGGATTGTGCAACCTCAGAACATGACAACCCTGACTCCCCAAGGAATTGTGGTAAAAGATCTAGAACCCTTTCACGCAGTCACTCATACATACCCAAAGAGATATACAAGAAGTACACAACAGGGTGTTTCAACATTTATTGAAGCATTGCGATTCTTGTATAAAATATGTGTTCTGCAACGGTTAATAGACAGAAACAAAGGAGTCATTAGCATCACGAGAACAGTGAAAAGGATAAACAATTCCACTATTGTGCTAAAGCTGTGTATATATGCTGGCATATAAGTACTGTGTATAGTGTACCCCTACTATGCACTCCCTAACCTAGTGGCCTAGGGCCGGTGTTCTGCCAAAATTGCCTACTGGATGATCTGACTCCCCATTACCTGAGGGTAAGTGTCTTCAGGGGCCCGTCTTGGTCCATGTTGGACATTCCTCCTCTCAGAGGGAAACAGGAACAGCTGGGCTGGATTTCCCACAAGAAGCGACCTTGCAGTAACAGCAGAGTGTTCCTCTGATCTGAGCACGGAATGCTCATGTACATATAATAAACAGATACATGCTGCCGTGCCGAGACTTCTTACAGGCTGTCATTGTTTATCCTCTTATGATAGCTATGTCACCTACCAAATGATCAACAAACAACAACATTCGCGCAATTAACTTTATCCCTTGTAGTAAATGTTTCGATAAAGTTGAAATATAATCAAATGTGGTTTCTAAGAAACATATCCTGCAAGTCATGCAAGCAAATGTGTGTCAAAAGTCAATGTGAAGAAAAGAAGGCAACTTAAGAAACCTGTGTATGTAAAATGGCAGCGTTTCTCCCCGGGCCTAACCCAGCCATGTGACAACTGACTTCTGTAGATGTAAAATTCCTTTCTTATAACTTTCTTTTCCCAGTAGCCATTTGTTCAGGGTGTAGAAATGAGGATTTGGGGGGCATATTAGCAAGGGCGTCATCGCCGCTTTAGCGGCACTTTTTGCTGCTAAAGCGGCAATATTTCTATCGCCATATTAGCAAGCTGTCGCTAACAGCTGTTAGCAACAGCTTCATGGCGAAAGCGACCGTTTTGGTGCCGCTTTGCATGTCAGCGATATTTATCGCTAATGACATGCAAAATAGGCGTTCCCAACTAAAAGCGACTGCAAACAGTCGCAAACACAACTACCCCCTATTACCAATGCCTGCGAAGCGATAAAAAAATTTGTGCTAACCGCGATTATCGCTGGAATTTAACACCTGCTAAAAACCTGACTTAACCATTCTAGTCAATGGGAGGTGGATTGTAAGGTTAAGTCCTCACCTGCCTATTAGCAAGCTTTTCATTAGCGCAGTGAATTTATCGCTGGATTTCTCGCGCTATTGCTGGGTTTCGCCGATATCGCTGGATTTTTTATCGCCTTGGAGATAAGCGTTGATAATAACGCGTTATCTCCACGATGAAATCCAGCGATAGCCGGCGATAAAAAAAACAGCGCTAAGCGCGCTTTGCGATAATTATTGCAAATCCTTGGTAATATCCCCCTGGGTGCTTTGTTATACATCTGTCTTGCCAGGGCTAGGGAACCTTATCTGTAGCAGCTGCTGCAATCTTTGGGCCCACATTGTATGATTCTCTACCTCAGGCCTGCCCAAATACTATTACTCTGACCTATGAGAAGGAGGGGAAAGACCTGCCAGGGTTGGTGCAGGGTAGATCAACTTGTGGAATTGCAACATCATGGGCATTTTTGAAAGATGCTTCCATGAATGACATTTGTGTGGCACCTACCTGGGCTATACCCCATACATTTATGACTCATTACACACTTCATGCTGGTAGAGGTGTTTCTTCAGACTTTGGGCTCAAGATCTTGGAATCTGTGGAATCTGTTTAAGTTTATTTCACATTAATCCTACCATTAATCTACCATCAATCATGTGTTAAACAAAATTCTGAACAATTCACTTGAATCAGGTCTATTTCCCTTTATCTGGAAACAGGCATTTCTCCTGCCACTACTAAAGAAACCTAAAGCAGACCCGGCAATATTAAACAATTTTAGGCCTATTTCCCTTTTGCCAGTTGCTGCTAAAATTCTGGAGAAATGGGTCAACAGGCAGCTAACTTTTTTCCTGGAATCCAACAATCTGTTGTATGATTTTCAATCTGGCTTCCGCTCAGGGTACAGTACTGAATCCGCTCTGCTGGAGGTTACAGAATTTGTTAAAGACAATCTAGAACCAGGCGGCTGCCTTTGATACAGTCTCGCACTCTGCCCTGTTGGACAGAATCAGACAGGCAAGTATTCAGGGTCAGTCATTTGCGTGGTTAAAATCTTTCCTTGATGGCAGATCGCAGAGGGTACACCTTAATCTTTTAACGTCCATCCCTAAACAGCTCAAGTATGGAGTTCCACAGGGCTCAGCCATGAGTCCCACTCTTTTTAACTTATATCTAGAACCGTGAAGTTGATTGAATCCTGGGGTGTGCACGTAACGTCTTATGCTGACAACGCCCAGCTAGCTCCTGCTGTCTTTCAGGAGCATAATGACAATGCCTTCACTTCTTTTAAAGAGTGCCTGCAGAAAGTTGTAGAGTGGATAAATGCCAACATTCTTAAGTTAAATTCTGAAAAAAACAAAGGGGCATATTTACGAGGAAGTGGCGGAGCACAGCGTTAGCCACCTTGGCTTAATGCCACGCTCCACCACTTCCAAAACGCAGGGCTGCACATTATTTACAAGGATACGGTGCAGCCCTGCATTTCCCCCTGCACTGGTGATCCAGCGCGATACTAGCAAACAGCATTCATTCACCAGATACTCACTTGGGCCCATTCATTCATACTACGCTAGTATTTTCGCTGGTGAGTCAGTTGTACTCTTTATCAAAATCCCTACTACCAATTACTTTTCTGATTGAAGAGTAATGACTTACCAATGAATCCTTTGCCAATTGGGAAGTTTAAAATGAGTGACATTCATTACAATTCATAATCCTGAAATAATCACTGAGTCAGGAAGTTTTAAAATGTTTATCTAAAGATTTAGCAGAGTAAAATACAGGACCACATGATACTTAATCGCATATCAAGGATGAAGCAGAGAATAATAATTATGGATCAATGACGGTCCCTCAGAAAGGAGAAGATAGAGACAGCAGCGCAACTAAGAGTTGCATTTATATTTACCTAAAAGTGCGAGAACCAAACCCCTTGGCCAAGGAGTTGTAAAAGATAGGACCCAGGAAGGATGAAGAGCAAAGACCTCCTCCAGGTTCAGGACAGGACCGGTGACCTCTCTACAACGACGCCTGCGTCGTTCTCCTCTCTGATACTCGACTTCTCCTCGATTCTCCCGTGCCTTCCTTCTAATGGACTCCGCCGCCCCCTCCTCAGGACCTCTCTGGACAGCGGTTCAGTCTGCAATCGATCAGCTTGTCGGTCTGGAGCTTCTGCCTGTCTGCGTGGACGCCTGTTCTCTCGTCTCTAAGTCTCTTCTGTGTCTCTCAGCATCTCGTCTCGAAGAATCTTTAATTAACTAATTCTATATCTATTATACCCTTCTACGCCCCTGTACCTCCCATTAATGTTGCCAAAATATGGGACCACTATTTCTGATTGGACGGTGACAGGGGTTGATCCTCACACCATATTAATTTTAGTTCAATTTCTTAAAGCCCATTGTTTAAAATACCGCCCATCACTTTTATTACATTTGCTTTATTTCCCACCCGTCTCTCGACAAATTTTATACATTGTTCATATAAATTGTTGCTATTCAGTTGGTACATCATGAGTACAGCAGTCTTGGCCATCAGGTCATGGACTTGGACGACGTCCAGGTTGACTTCATCCTTTTCTCTCTGGGCAGCCATGCAAGACGCATGCGCGGAATCATTGTCTCTCGAGTTTCAGTTCACCAAACCCCAGGCCCAAATTTACGAACTAATAAAAGTCAAAGAAGAAAATATTAAAATCACAAATAAAATGTTTCACTGTATACCCACTCTTTCTATTCTATTCCCATTTATTTATAAATTCTATCCCGCATTAATAGCGTTAGGAAACGACAATTTAATTATAACACGAGAGCAAGCTGTAACATGTGAAAACATAAAGCAGCCATTTTAATGCACACTGCGCAGAAGCAAGAGTTTTCCCACCAAGCAAAGAAAGTCGTCACAACACGTGATATGGTTGAGACATGCGCAGTAAAGTTCCTGCGTTTTAGCGGCCATTTTAGAAAAGACAAGCGTTATTTGTTAGTTTAGACACATAGGCAACTTCCTTGCTACTTATGTTTGTGTATGCAAGAGTTAGTATGAACAATACAAAGTTTAATAAATTAATACTATGAGAAGATATGCATACGAGCAAGTCTCATTTGTGAGACCTTGCTCCATCAATCCCTCTCTGATGGCGTTTAAGAGCCATCAAATATTACCCACAACCAGATGCCAACCTTTAGCATAAAATAGTTTCATTTTCATTTTTACACTTTCTATTTTTCACATCCCCTTTCAGTTTCTTGTATAATTCACTTCTTAAGTCTTCAATTTCAATTTCTTCAAACTTTCTCTTCTTTCCTTTCCCTGTCACATTATACGATTCATTCTTTCTACAACATTTGCACCATATTAATACTGACAGTACTATTATTGCTATCCCTGCTAAGGGTACTAATATTTGACCTATAAGTCCTTTTCCTACATTAGCAAACCAGGTACCAATTGACGTAATACTATTTGTCAATCTTTCCCATACACTATCAACTTCCAGCGGTTTTAATTCTTTCTCAAGTTTTGTTATATTCTGTATATATGTTCCAATTTCTGCACTCTTATCAGGTATGTAAGTGCAACAGTGTTTCGTCTTCAATAATTTACAGACTCCGCCCTCTTTTGCCAATATAATATCAAGAGCAAGTCGATTTTGCATAACCATAGACCTAATCGCAACCATCTCCACATTAATCATTAGAAATCCTCCAGCAGTATCCGTTGATAAACGATCAACCACTGTAGACAATTTACATATTTTCCTTGAGTTCAGAATTATTCCCACCGAAGGTATCAATGCACCAAATATATCACCTACAATTTCTGAAAAACTAGCTCTTTTACTATGTGTTAATTCGCCATTGCTTTCATTGCTCCCAGTGTTTCTTTTTACGTGGTATATTTTTGGAAACACTATTCCAAAATAACAACTTCCATACCACCGTGCAGGAAGCCTAAAATAAGCCTTATTCCCGCACACATAATAGATTCCAGGAAAAACTGAATCTGTTCCTCCTTTGATTCCCCAACCTCCAAGAATTAAGAAATTGTGTTCACATTCACTGGTACCGATGAAAACATTGTTATAATCAGTTTTTAGCCTATGTAGACAAATTTTCCCTGTCTTTACAAAATCCAGAGCCATAGCAGCTTGAGCCTTGCCAGGTGTGTAACTCCCTTCTTTTTCAGCCCAAGGTGGCAAATGAGCCTTATGCTCAGAAGCTTTCTTTTGAAAATCTTGTCTTCTATCTTCGCCTAAGTTCAAAAATATCTTTTCTTCTTCATGTAACGAACATGTTAGGTTGTGTCTATGTGCATGTGTTATATCTATCGATTTCATTGTTAAGAAAAATTCTCCCATAAACTGTGCATCTTGACTACTAAACACTGGGTTCATACTCTTTCGAATTTGAACCTCAGAAAATATCACATCTATGTACGAATAATAATACTGAAGTCTCCCTGTTCTATAAAATAAACTAGCCAATACACTACATGATATGCCATAGGTTAATGGCAAGTGATGAAATGTTAACCCTTCTGCTACTGATTCGGGTAACTTCATACAGACATAACAATTACTAACTTCCATGGTATCTACATATTGAAACAATAACTTGGTGAAAACATTTAAACTAGTGTCGTTATCAGTTATTTCATGATGAAATTCTGGTTCATTTTCTGCCATTAGTTCTACTCTATTACCTTTCAAGTTTGCTGTCCTTTCCTTAGTTTCGTTATTAATCTTTTTATCCATTATCATAAGGTAAGGAACTGCTACGATCAGAACTAACCAAACTATAAGCACCATTACTAGACTAAATATGCATACTGCACAGCATCTTTTACAACATTTCTGTTTTGATCTCCCAGTAACTCTATCGTTGGACATTTTGACAAGGAAGATTGCTCTTCTTATCTATTTTCCGTTTCTTTATATCACTATTTTGCTTTATCAAGGTGGTCTTGTTTCTTTTTCATAGGTCAGTTTCGCACTGGTTCCTTCGTCACCACTTTCACTTGATTCTGAGCTCTCGTAATCTTCAAGAATGATGTAAGTCCAATCAGGACCTTTAAACTTATTGTTAATAAGTTTCAGTCTTTTGCTTCTTCGTTTCTCAGTTCTGCTTTCTTGTCCCGTTTGGCTTGTTACTTCATTTACTTGTTCTGGATCTTCACTTCTGGTTGTTATGTGGTATTTTACTCTTTTAATGACACTAGGCCAATGATCACCTTTTCTTGTTTTCTTTGTGTGTACTGTCTCTTTATTTTCGTCTTCAGAAATCCTTTCATTTCCAGGGTTTAGTACAATTTCGTTTTCTGAAATTACTGTTTCTCTTATTTGCTCTTTTTCAGGTCTTATTGGTTTCTCTTCAGCAGCTCCACTGTGAGTTTCCAATAAGTGACCTTGTTCTTGATTTATTTCTTCATGTTCGTTTTTCTCGAGATCTTCTTCTTCTGTGTACTTTTCTGGATCTAACTGGTTCTGATCAGGGCTTATTGCACTTTGTACTTCTGCAGCCTGACCGGGTTCTTCTAAACCTGTCTGCCCCTGCTCAAAATTAGTTGATTCTTCGGAAATTTTAGCCCAGTTTCCTCTCCCTATCTGGTCCTGCTCAGGTTCTTTTGTTGTTTCTTCTTCTTTTTCCTGAGCTGCTTCTTCTTCACCTATCTGATCTTCTTTAATTTCTTCCAAATTTGTTTGACTTCTTGTTCTGTGGTAAACTTCAGGAATTTCCACCACCGGTATCCAGTCCTGATTTGTGCTCGGTTGTTCTTCTTCAGCTTCCCTTGAATCTCGAGCCTGAGATTCTTCAGCTGGGCAACCTTCAGCTTCCTCAGTGATTGATGCTGACTGAGGAGTTTCTTCTTCAGGGTCTGGTACTCTTTTGGTGTGGCTTACATGAATCCAATTAGGAAATCCTGCACACTTCACTGCTGTGTTGGTAGTCAGTATGACTTGACAAGGTTCGCCCCACCTAGGTGATAGACACGTTTCTCTAGTGTGATTCTTCACTACCACCCAGTCACCGGGATTCAGATCATGTTCTTGTTCAGGCTGCCTGGAAACTGCGTCTTCTCCAACCTGGTGAGAGACAGAACGCACTAGGTCAGCCAATCCTTTGCAATAATCCAGAACCATATCATCAGATATATTCAGCAGTTTATTTGTGGGAACATGTGCTTGTCTCATTGCTCTTCCAATCATTATCTTGTGTGGACTCAATCCGGTATTTCTATCAGGAATGCTTCTGAGTCCCATTAAAACAAGTGGCAATGCATCCGGCCACTCTAATGATGTTGATGCACACATTTTTCCCAGTCTGGATTTTATAGTGCCATTCAATTGTTCAACCACTCCAGAAGCCTCTGGACGATATGCACAGTGCAGTTTTTGCTCAATTTGGAATGCTTCACAGATTATTTTAATCACTTCACTGTTAAAATGCTTTCCTCTATCTGATTCCAAAGTTACTGGGAAACCAAATCTAGGAATGAGTTCTCGTAACAACAACTTTGCAACTGTAATACTGTCATTCCTTCTGGTTGGGTAGGCCTCCACCCACTTTGAAAACAGACACACTATGACAAGTACATATTTCAGCCCTCTGCAGAATGGTAGTTGAATGAAATCAAATTGCAATCTTATAAATGGACCTTCTGCCTTTCCAATTTTTCCAAACCCAATTATTGTTTTTCTTCCTGGATTATGCATTTGGCACGATAAACATCTCTGGCAAAGATTCTCTGCTACAGCCCTGAACCTTGGATTGTACCAATTTTGTCTGAAGAGCCTAATCATTGTATCTCTCCCTATGTGTGTGTCTCCATGATACATCCTGGCCATTTGTGAAAGCAAAGAATCGGGCATGACTGGTCTGCCATCGGCATAAATCCATACATTGTCGTCTGCCCTTTGGGAACATCCCATTTTAATCCATGTATTTCTTTCACTCTCATCAGCATCATCTTGCATTCTTTTTACATCATTCCATGTTTCAGGTGGTGCATACAGCATAAGTTGGCAGCTGATTCCCATTCTTTCCACCCTTTTATTGACTGACAATCTATTTTTGGCACAATGTTGAGCCACAAGATCCGCATATCTGTTGCCGACTACCACCCAGTCATCTCCTGACTGGTGTGCGGCACATTTCACCACAGCCAATTCTTTTGGTGATTGTATTGCTTCCAGCAATTCCCTTACGAACTGTCCATTTTTAATGGGGGATCCTGAAGAAGTCATGAAATCCCTCTGCATCCATAGTTGGCCAAAATCATGCACAACCCTGTAACCATATTGGCTATCTGTAAATATAGTTACTTTTTGATTCCTCCCAATTTTGCAAGCCTTTATCAATGCAATAAATTCAGCTATTTGTGCAGATTTAACTCCTGGTAAATAGGATGCTTCCACTATTCCAGTTAATTCACACACCGCATAGGCAGCAGTTAGTTTACCATCTTCATGCCTTTGACATGAACCATCAACAAACAGCTCCCTGTCTGGCTTCCTGAGGGGCAGTTCCTGAATATCAGGACGTGGTTTCGTGCATAACTCTGTGACTTGTAAACAATCATGTTCTTCTTCTTCATCATCGTTAACTTCTTCATAATATGGGTCTGGTAGTAAGGTAGCTGGATTTACTATTGTGCACCTTACCATGGTCACATTTTCAGCACCCATTATTATTCTCTCATATTTAGTCAGCCGACTAGGAGTAAGATGCTGAGTTCAGGTTCTTGTCAACAGAATCACAACCGCATGTGGAACAAACACCTTTACAGGGTGTCCCATTACAATTGACTCACTTTGTTCAATGCTCAAACAGGTAGCCGCCACTGCTTTTAGGCAGCCTGGCAACGCGGCTGCCACTGGGTCCAATGTAGCAGAAAAATATGCTATAGGACGTCTGTCCAAACCATGTCTCTGAGTTAGGACTGAAAGTGCACAATTTTCTCTCTCATGACAGAATAATGCAAAAATGTTCTTATAATCAGGCATGCCTAGGGCAGGTGCGGCACATAGAGCATTTCTTAATTTTACAAAAGCTCCTACGCTTTCATCATCCCACTCAACTGGGTCCTTCACCTTCTTTTTCGTCATTTGAATTAAGGGCTTAGCTAACAGAGAAAATCCTAGTATCCACTGTCGACAATAACCTACTATTCCCAGGAACATTCTCACCTCTCTTTGGGTTACAGGCATTTGCATTTTCTTGATTAATTTTACTCTTTCAGATGTTATTCTTCTTTTTCCCTCTCAATTTGGTGTCCCAGATACTTAACTGCTGTTGTACAAAACTGCAATTTTTCAGGTGAGACTTTATGCCCTTCTTCAGCTAAATGATTTAATAATGCAATAGAATCAACAACACAGTCCTCTCTGGTGTTAGATGCCACCAGTAAGTCGTCTATATACTGCACTAAGACTGAGCTTCCTGGCATCACTAGTTTCTCTAGGCACTTTTTCAATATCTGATTGAAGATGGAAGGACTTTCCGTGTATCCCTGAGGAACACGATTCCATACATAGACTTTGTTCTCAAATTTAAATGAAAAAAGATACTGGCTATCTGGATGCAAGGGTATCGAAAAGAATGCTTGGCATAAATCAATCACAGTAAACCATCCTGCACTCCAAGGAATCTGATATAGAATTACTGCAGGATTTGGCAATATAGGACAACAGGGTTCCACAATCTTATTTATTTTTCGCAGGTCTTGAACAATCCTGTATTTTCCACTAGGTTTCTTCAAACCCATGATTGGTGAGTTACAAGGGCTACTCATTACCTCTTTTAATATTCCTTGTTTTACCATTCGGTTTATTTCTTCAATGACTCCTGCTTTTACTTCTGCACTCATTTTGTATTGTCTGGTATTTGGGAAAATCGCACCTTCTTTTACAGTAATTTTAACTGGGTCTATTTTGGCCATAAGTCCTACTTCTTTTCCCGTGAAATCCCATACCATGGAATTCACTGTAGTTTTTAATTCTTCTGGCAACTTGTCTTTTGTTATCAAAGAAAACATCTCATCTACTTCTGTACCTTGTTTTGCAATCATAAACTTATATACATGATCTTCATCTGGGGTCTGAACTGCCACACCATCCGGTGTGCAGAAAATTGTGCAATTCATTTTGCATAACAAATCTCGGTCCAATAAATTTACTGGACTGGAATCACACACTACAAATTGATGCATTTCTCTAAAGTTTCCGATTTTTACTTCCATTGGTTCGGTAAGAGGTGTTCTAATCTTTCGATTAGCCACCCCACAACTTGGATAGCTTCTCCAGAGAGAGGAAGGTCTCGGATGTCTGCTGTTCTCACAGTAGACCTGGTAGCACCAGTGTCCAAAAGGAAAGTAATATCATTACCTTTCACATTCCCTTCAACATATGGACCTGACTGATCTACCGGTAAGGATGCGCCAAGTACGCACTCCTTCTCCCCTCTCCTAGTCACCGTCACTGACTATAGGAACAGAAATCGTCCTGTAAAAGAAATTGTGATGTTACATACTCATTCTTACCACTTCCTCCTTGATATCCGACGTCTGTACCGTGCTGTGCTCTGCTTACATTACCCTGTATAGGTGCAGGTGGCAACTGACTCTGAGGATTTACACCCTGCTGTGAGTCATTCTGCGTCTGTGGATTTAAATTTTGATTTGGGCCATTATTATTTCGAATATTTTTACATTCATCCTTCCAATGCCCCAATTTTCCGCATCCATGACAAGGAAATTTCTTTTTAGCCTCTTCTCTGCTCATTCGTCCTCTCACTTTTCCACCATTTCCAGTCTCACCACTCATTCCAGAATCCTTAGCAAACCAGGTACCAATTGACGTAATACTATTTGTCAATCTTTCCCATACACTATCAACTTCCAGCGGTTTTAATTCTTTCTCAAGTTTTGTTATATTCTGTATATATGTTCCAATTTCTGCACTCTTATCAGGTATGTAAGTGCAACAGTGTTTCGTCTTCAATAATTTACAGACTCCGCCCTCTTTTGCCAATATAATATCAAGAGCAAGTCGATTTTGCATAACCATAGACCTAATCGCAACCATCTCCGCATTAATCATTAGAAATCCTCCAGCAGTATCCGTTGATAAACGATCAACCACTGTAGACAATTTACATATTTTCCTTGAGTTCAGAATTATTCCCACCGAAGGTATCAATGCACCAAATATATCACCTACAATTTCTGAAAAACTAGCTCTTTTACTATGTGTTAATTCGCCATTGCTTTCATTGCTCCCAGTGTTTCTTTTTACGTGGTATATTTTTGGAAACACTATTCCAAAATAACAACTTCCATACCACCGTGCAGGAAGCCTAAAATAAGCCTTATTCCCACACACATAATAGATTCCAGGAAAAACTGAATCTGTTCCTCCTTTGATTCCCCAACCTCCAAGAATTAAGAAATTGTGTTCACATTCACTGGTACCGATGAAAACATTGTTATAATCAGTTTTTAGCCTATGTAGACAAATTTTCCCTGTCTTTACAAAATCCAGAGCCATAGCAGCTTGAGCCTTGCCAGGTGTGTAACTCCCTTCTTTTTCAGCCCAAGGTGGCAAATGAGCCTTATGCTCAGAAGCTTTCTTTTGAAAATCTTGTCTTCTATCTTCTACTAAGTTCAAAAATATCTTTTCTTCTTCATGTAACGAACATGTTAGGTTGTGTCTATGTGCATGTGTTATATCTATCGATTTCATTGTTAAGAAAAATTCTCCCATAAACTGTGCATCTTGACTACTAAACACTGGGTTCATACTCTTTCGAATTTGAACCTCAGAAAATATCACATCTATGTACGAATAATAATACTGAAGTCTCCCTGTTCTATAAAATAAACTAGCCAATACACTACATGATATGCCATAGGTTAATGGCAAGTGATGAAATGTTAACCCTTCTGCTACTGATTCGGGTAACTTCATACAGACATAACAATTACTAACTTCCATGGTATCTACATATTGAAACAATAACTTGGTGAAAACATTTAAACTAGTGTCGTTATCAGTTATTTCATGATGAAATTCTGGTTCATTTTCTGCCATTAGTTCTACTCTATTACCTTTCAAGTTTGCTGTCCTTTCCTTAGTTTCGTTATTAATCTTTTTATCCATTATCATAAGGTAAGGAACTGCTACGATCAGAACTAACCAAACTATAAGCACCATTACTAGACTACATATGCATACTGCACAGCATCTTTTACAACATTTCTGTTTTGATCTCCCAGTAACTCTATCGTTGGACATTTTGACAAGGAAGATTGCTCTTCTTATCTATTTTCCGTTTCTTTATAACACTATTTCGCTTTATCAAGGTGGTCTTGTTTCTTTTTCATAGGTCAGTTTTGCACTGGTTCCTTCGTCACCACTTTCAATTGATTCTGAGCTCTCGTAATCTTCAAGAATGATGTAAGTCCAATCAGGACCTTTAAACTTATTGTTAATAAGTTTCAGTCTTTTGCTTCTTTGTTTCTCAGTTCTGCTTTCTTGACCCGTTTGGCTTGTTACTTCATTTACTTGTTCTGGATCTTCAATTCTGGTTGTTATGTGGTATTTTACTCTTTTAATGACACTAGGCCAATGATCACCTTTTCTTGTTTTCTTTGTTTGTACTGTCTCTTTATTTTCGTCTTCAGAAATCCTTTCATTTCCAGGGTTTAGTACAATTTCGTTTTCTGAAATTACTGTTTCTCTTATTTGCTCTTTTTCAGGTCTTATTGGTTTCTCTTCAGCAGCTCCACTGTGAGTTTCCAATAAGTGACCTTGTTCTTGATTTATTTCTTCATGTTCGTTTTTCTCGAGATCTTCTTCTTCTGTGTACTTTTCTGGATCTAACTGGTTCTGATCAGGGCTTATTGC
This sequence comes from Calotriton arnoldi, assembly GCA_963921515.1. Lineage (NCBI taxonomy): Eukaryota > Metazoa > Chordata > Amphibia > Caudata > Salamandridae > Calotriton > Calotriton arnoldi. Next base: position 729,783 of record CAWUFW010001273.1, read on the forward strand.
ACTTTGTACTTCTGCAGCCTGACCGGGTTCTTCTAAACCTGTCTGTCCCTGCTCAAAATTAGTTGATTCTTCTGAAATTTTAGCCCAGTTTCCTCTCCCTATCTGGTCCTGCTCAGGTTCTTTTGTTGTTTCTTCTTCTTTTTCCTGAGCTGCTTCTTCTTCACCTATCTGATCTTCTTTAATTTCTTCCAAATTTGTTTGACTTCTTGTTCTGTGGTCAACTTCAGGAATTTCCACCACCGGTATCCAGTCCTGACTTGTGCTCGGTTGTTCTTCTTCAGCTTCCCTTGAATCTCGAGCCTGAGATTCTTCAGCTGGGCAACCTTCAGCTTCCTCAGTGATTGATGCTGACTGAGGAGTTTCTTCTTCAGGGTCTGGTACTCTTTTGGTGTGGCTTACATGAATCCAATTAGGAAATCCTGCACACTTCACTGCTGTGTTGATAGTCAGTATGACTTGACAAGGTTCGCCCCACCTAGGTGATAAACACGTTTCTCTAGTGTGATTCTTCACTACCACCCAGTCACCAGGATTCAGATCATGTTCTTGTTCAGGCTGCCTGGAAACTGCGTCTTCTCCAACCTGGTGAGAGACAGAACGCACTAGGTCAGCCAATCCTTTGCAATAATCCAGAACCATATCATCAGATATATTCAGCAGTTTATTTGTGGGAACATGTGCTTGTCTCATTGCTCTTCCAATCATTATCTTGTGTGGACTCAATCCGGTATTTCTATCAGGAATGCTTCTGAGTCCCATTAAAACAAGTGGCAATGCATCCGGCCACTCTAATGATGTTGATGCACACATTTTTTCCAGTCTGGATTTTATAGTGCCATTCTATTGTTCAACCACTCCAGAAGCCTCTGGACGATATGCACAGTGCAGTTTTTGCTCAATTTGGAATGCTTCACAGATTATTTTAATCACTTCACTGTTAAAATGCTTTCCTCTATCTGATTCCAAAGTTACTGGGAAACCAAATCTAGGAATGAGTTCTCGTAACAACAACTTTGCAACTGTAATACTGTCATTCCTTCTGGTTGGGTAGGCCTCCACCCACTTTGAAAACAGACACACTATGACAAGTACATATTTCAGCCCTCTGCAGAATGGTAGTTGAATGAAATCAAATTGCAATCTTATAAATGGACCTTCTGCCTTTCCAATTTTTCCAAACCCAATTATTGTTTTTCTTCCTGGATTATGCATTTGGCACGTTAAACATCTCTGGCAAAGACTCTCTGCTACAGCCCTGAACCTTGGATTGTACCAATTTTGTCTGAAGAGCCTAATCATTGTATCTCTCCCTATGTGTGTGTCTCCATGATACATCCTGGCCATTTGTGAAAGCAAAGAATCGGGCATGACTGGTCTGCCATCGGCATAAATCCATACATCGTCGTCTGCCCTTTGGGAACATCCCATTTTAATCCATGTATTTCTTTCACTCTCATCAGCATCATCTTGCATTCTTTTTACATCATTCCATGTTTCAGGTGGTGCATACAGCATAAGTTGGCAGCTGATTCCCATTCTTTCCACCCTTTTATTGACTGACAATCTATTTTTGGCACAATGTTGAGCCACAAGATCCGCATATCTGTTGCCGACTACCACCCAGTCATCTCCTGACTAGTGTGCGGCACATTTCACCACAGCCAATTCTTTTGGTGATTGTATTGCTTCCAGGAATTCCCTTACGAACTGTCCATTTTTAATGGGGGATCCTGAAGAAGTCATGAAATCCCTCTGCATCCATAGTTGGCCAAAATCATGCACAACCCTGTAACCATATTGGCTATCTGTAAATATAGTTACTTTTTGATTCCTCCCAATTTTGCAAGCCTTTATCAATGCAATAAATTCAGCTATTTGTGCAGATTTAACTCCTGGTAAATAGGATGCTTCCACTATTCCAGTTAATTCACACACCGCATAGGCAGCAGTTAGTTTACCATCATCATGCCTTTGACATGAACCATCAACAAACAGCTCCCTGTCTGGCTTCCTGAGGGGCAGTTCCTGAATATCAGGACGTGGGTTCGTGCATAACTCTGTGACTTGTAAACAATCATGTTCTTCTTCTTCATCATCGTTAACTTCTTCATAATATGGGTCTGGTAGTAAGGTAGCTGGATTTACTATTGTGCACCTTACCATGGTCACATTTTCAGCACCCATTATTATTCTCTCATATTTAGTCAGCCGACTAGGAGTAAGATGCTGAGTTCAGGTTCTTGTCAACAGAATCACAACCGCATGTGGAACAAATACCTTTACAGGGTGTCCCATTACAATTGACTCACTTTGTTCAATGCTCAAACAGGTAGCCGCCACTGCTTTTAGGCAGCCTGGCAACGCGGCTGCCACTGGGTCCAATGTAGCAGAAAAATATGCTATAGGACGTCTGTCCAAACCATGTCTCTGAGTTAGGACTGAAAGTGCACAATTTTCTCTCTCATGACAGAATAATGCAAAAATGTTCTTATAATCAGGCATGCCTAGGGCAGGTGCGGCACATAGAGCATTTCTTAATTTTACAAAAGCTCCTACGCTTTCATCATCCCACTCAACTGGGTCCTTCACCTTCTTTTTCGTCATTTGAATTAAGGGCTTAGCTAACAGAGAAAATCCTAGTATCCACTGTCGACAATAACCTACTATTCCCAGGAACATTCTCACCTCTCTTTGGGTTACAGGCATTTGCATTTTCTTGATTAATTTTACTCTTTCAGATGTTATTCTTCTTTTTCCCCTCTCAATTTGGTGTCCCAGATACTTAACTGCTGTTGTACAAAACTGCAATTTTTCAGGTGAGACTTTATGCCCTTCTTCAGCTAAATGATTTAATAATGCAATATAATCAACAACACAGTCCTCTCTGGTGTTAGATGCCACCAGTAAGTCGTCTATATACTGCACTAAGACTGAGCTTCCTGGCATCACTAGTTTCTCTAGGCACTTTTTCAATATCTGATTGAAGATGGAAGGACTTTCCGTGTATCCCTGAGGAACACGATTCCATACATAGACTTTGTTCTCAAATTTAAATGAAAAAAGATACTGGCTATCTGGATGCAAGGGTATCGAAAAGAATGCTTGGCATAAATCAATCACAGTAAACCATCCTGCACTCCAAGGAATCTGATATAGAATTACTGCAGGATTTGGCAATATAGGTGCAACAGGGTTCCACAATCTTATTTATTTTTCGCAGGTCTTGAACAATCCTGTATTTTCCACTAGGTTTCTTCAAACCCATGATTGGTGAGTTACAAGGGCTACTCATTACCTCTTTTAATATTCCTTGTTTTACCATTCGGTTTATTTCTTCAATGACTCCTGCTTTTACTTCTGCACTCATTTTGTATTGTCTGGTATTTGGGAAAATCGCACCTTCTTTTACAGTAATTTTAACTGGGTCTATTTTGGCCATAAGTCCTACTTCTTTTCCCGTGAAATCCCATACCATGGAATTCACTGTAGTTTTTAATTCTTCTGGCAACTCGTCTTTTGTTATCAAAGAAAACATCTCATCTACTTCTGTACCTTGTTTTGCAATCATAAACTTATATACATGATCTTCATCTGGGGTCTGAACTGCCACACCATCCGGTGTGCAGAAAATTGTGCAATTCATTTTGCATAACAAATCTCGGCCCAATAAATTTACTGGACTGGAATCACACACTACAAATTGATGCATTTCTCTAAAGTTTCCGATTTTTACTTCCATTGGTTCGGTAAGAGGTGTTCTAATCTTTCGATTAGCCACCCCCACAACTTGGATAGCTTCTCCAGAGAGAGGAAGGTCTGGGATGTCTGCTGTTCTCACAGTAGACCTGGTAGCACCAGTGTCCAAAAGGAAAGTAATATCATTACCTTTCACATTCCCTTCAACATATGGACCTGACTGATCTACCGGTAAGGATGCGCCAAGTACGCACTCCTTCTCCCCCTCTCCTAGGCACCGTCACTGACTATAGGAACAAAAATCGTCCTGTAAAAGAAATTGTGATGTTACATACTCATTCTTACCACTTCCTCCTTGATATCCGACATCTGTACCGTGCTTTGCTCTGCTTACATTACCCTGTATAGGTGCAGGTGGCAACTGACTCTGAGGATTTACACCCTGCTGTGAGTCATTCTGCATCTGTGGATTTAAATTTTGATTTGGGCCATTATTATTTCGAATATTTTTACATTCATCCTTCCAATGCCCCAATTTTCCGCATCCATGACAAGGAAATTTCTTTTTAGCCTCTTCTCTGCTCATTCGTCCTCTCACTTTTCCACCATTTCCAGTCTCACCACTCGTTCCAGAATCCTTTCCCTGATTTTCACTCGGATTATCCAAATTAATTCCCTGTTTCTCTGCCATTTTTACCTGAGCCCACATCACTTTCTCCTGCAATTTCTTGTGCCTATCCTCGATGTCATCTCCACAATATTTTGCATATTTCAAAATTTCGTCAATTGGCTTGCTTTGCCAACACAACATGTGCTGCTTAATCATCTGACAAATCTCTGGCTTCAGACCATATACAAATCGGTAGACAAACTGACTCATATTTTTATCTCCAATATCCTCAAATCCACTATACTGCTTGAATACCTGCAATAAACGTTCATAGTAGGCGTGTACCGATTCACTGGCTTCTTGGGTGGTTCTGTCTATTTTCACCCAATCTGTTTCTTTCGGTGGTATTTTCCCCTTCAGGTAAGTTATTACCTGCTGATACTTTTTCATTACATCATTTGACGGGGCACCTGTCTTTGGATCTCTAGGATACTCTTCACTAGGCCAATCAACTGTGATTTTACAATCTGTCCATAAATCGGCAGGTACCACTATGTCAAACAAACCATCCAAATCCTTCAACAATACCTTTGACACCTTCACAAACCTCTCAACCTGCTTGTACCATTCAATTGGCTTTTCTCTCAACTTTGGAAAATCATTCGTAAATGACAAAATATCCTGTCTGCTCCATGGGACATGTACATATCCCCCTCCTGGAACTTCTCGCATCGGGTACATTTGATCTGCTTTCCCTGTTTCCTTCATTAAATATTCAGAAGTTGTTCTACTGTATCGTGCTTCTTCCTTTTTCTTTGTCCATCTAACTTTCCATTTATCTAGGTCTCCCCATTTCTGTAAAACTGTCATTAATTCCCTTATTTGTAATTTTCTTCCAGAGGCATTCATGTTTTCTAAATCTGTGTCTGAAAAATCTGCTCTATAGGGTTTCTGTAACATTTTTGACTTCCCTATTTCAATTCCCATCTGCAGAGCTAAATCTGATAATTTCTCATGGAATATCTTTACATTTCTTGTGATACTTCTGCACACGAACAATAGTTCTTCTTCATCGTACATATTTAGGCGATCTACCCCTACATTTCCTGCTATTATTTCTTCTAATTCGACCTTTAATTTATAAATGTCCATGATCTTTGGGGGTGAACTCTGTTTGTCTGATCCTTGTGCCCACCTTTCTAAGTCTTCTGGTGTTACTACTGTGACACTCTTGGTTACTGATGATGTTACTATGTTTACATCCTTTGAGCAACCAGGTGTAGCTCTTCTGGGGGTACTATTTGCAGATTCTCGAATGGGCAAATCCATTAATGAAATCAATCAATCAAATGCTTTATTTCGATTACTAGAATCATAAAAGCAACAGACAAGAAAACACAGAAGAATAAAAGAAGAAAAAGTAATATATACAATATATCACAACACTATTAATACATGATTTAGCGGAATTATCAGGACAAGTAAAAAAACACAAAAAATTTCTAAAATTTTTTAAAAGGTTAAAAGCTTCTTTCATTTTTTTCTTTTGTAAGCCCTTGTGAAAAAATGAGTAAGAGAATAAACATTAGGCACACAACCAGAATTAAGATACAAAACATGGAAGTTTAAAACAGTTGTACAAAGATGACTAGGGATATGTACAAAATCCACCACAGATGGGGAAATATAACTCAGGGCAAGGCATTCCACAGAACACGAGCATCTTCACAGTGTACTTGAGTAAAAACTCTAGGTGTTATTACAGTAAAATAGTAAAAAATAGTAAAAAATAGCTGCCATAAAGGAATGTTTAGCCCTCCACAAACGTGCTAGAGTGCTTCAGTGCTTTGATTCTAATAATCCAGGCTCTGCTCAAGAATTTCGCCACCCCACACGAAAAAGCACACCTGGATCCGTTTTTAGAATGCGCAAAGCAGTCCTATAGTCGCGTGTACCCATATTTTTACAAATCGGTTTTAACCAGCTAGACCTGACAATGGAATAAGCCGGGCAAGCGAACAGAAAGTGGGACATGCTTTCCAACGGGGCTCTACAGCAGGGACATGCCTCACTTTGATATTTGTGAGAGTGCCATTTTGAAGTGGTTGCGTGGATTGGTAGTGTGCCCAGCCTAAATTGAATGTATAGCTGTCTGTCACGTGGAATCTGGATGATATCCAAGTAAGGCTCTAAACCTCTGCACTGTTTATGGCAAAAGAACTCTTCTGTCAGGCTACCCAATTCTGGGTTAGACAGCACTTTACTATCAACCCAGTTCCAATAAATACTCTTTAACTCTACCTTGCTGGGTAGGACGTGAGTTTCCCATGTTTCTGTGAGGCCCAACTCAGACAGTAACCTTCTAACGTTGGCTATCCACTTAACCCTGTGCCCCGTGTCTAAGATGATAACCTCTGTTAGGGCTGCAGCGTAGTTAGCAAGCTCAGGGGTACGGATCATACGCGCCCAAAAGAGAAGAGGGCGCAGTTTAGCAATATCCCTGAGTGGCCGTCTGCCCATGTCAAACATCAAGGGAGTTAATGGAGTATTACTAGGAAGCATCACCAAATCCCTCAGGAACTTATTTTCGGACCTGCCAATGTCTTCAGTATTTTCGAAGCCCCATATCTCTGCCCCGTACAAAGCAGCGGCAACGGCTTTTGCATCATATATTACAAGTGCCGGTGCTACCGGTCTACTATAGGAGGCCCGGTGCTCTTTACTAAGAGCCCCAACAACACGTTTGTGGTTCAATAGCATCTTGGCTAGGTGCGGCTTCCAATGCATTTTATCAGAAAGGCGAATGCCCAAATAATCAAACACATTTACCCTCTCTAGTCGGGTGTTATTTAAAATTACATTATTTTTTAATGTCTTGTGGGGGTTAAAAGCCATAAATTTTGTCTTATCTGTGTTGACAACCAAATCCCGGGAATCACAAAATAACTGGTATCGAGTAAGGAGTTTTTGTAACCCCGACGGGGTTTTCGACACCAGAAGGGTGTCGTCAGCAAACAACAGTGTAGGGACTTTCTCGCCCGCCAGGGTAGGTGCGTCTGTCGGGATTTCTTGAAGGAATTTCACCACCCCGTTAATATATAAAGAGAACAGGGTGGGTGCCAGAACACACCCCTGGCGGACTCCTCTATTTACTGGGATTTTTCCCGTAACCTCCCCTGGGGGCCCCACCTGACCTGGGGGAAGTTACCTTCGTGTAATCGAATTAAAAAGTCAAGTAGGAGAGGGGGAATACCCAAGTCCCTCAGCATTTGCCATAGTCTTAGCCTAGGGACAAGATCAAAGGCTGTTCTCAAGTCGATGAAGGCTAAATAAAGACTTCCCTTACCTATGACGACAACCTTCCAATAAATAAGTAGTAACCTGAAAACTTGGTCAATCGTACCTGTGTTTCTTCTAAACCCAGCCTGGTATTGGGATAAAATGTCCTCCTCTTCAGCCCAAATCTGTATACGTTGGAGGAGAACCCTGCCTACCAACTTTTGCATGGCATCTATTAGGCTTATAGGCCTATAGTTAGATGGATCTTCCCGGTCTCCTTTTTTGAAAATCGGGACCACCAGCGCTCCTTTCCAAGAGTCGGGAATTGGGGATCCATTGGCTATGCTATTGGTCAAGAGTACATATTTAGGCGATCTACCCCTACATTTCCTGCTATTATTTCTTCTAATTCGACCTTTAATTTATAAATGTCCATGATCTTTGGGGGTGAACTCTGTTTGTCTGATCCTTGTGCCCACCTTTCTAAGTCTTCTGGTGTTACTACTGTGACACTCTTGGTTCCTGATGATGTTACTATGTTTACATCCTTTGAGCAACCAGGTGTAGCTCTTCTGGGGGTACTATTTGCAGATTCTCGAATGGGCAAATCCATTAATGAAATCAATCAATCAAATGCTTTATTTCGATTACTAGAATCATAAAAGCAACAGACAAGAAAACACAGAAGAATAAAAGAAGAAAAAGTAATATATACAATATATCACAACACTATTAATACATGATTTAGCGGAATTATCAGGACAAGTAAAAAACACAAAAAATTTCTAAAATTTTTTAAAAGGTTAAAAGCTTCTTTCATTTTTTTTCTTTTGTAAGCCCTTGTGAAAAAATGAGTAAGAGAATAAACATTAGGCACACAACCAGAATTAAGATACAAAACATGGAAGTTTAAAACAGTTGTACAAAGATGACTAGGGATATGTACAAAATCCACCACAGATGGGGAAATATAACTCAGGGCAAGGCATTCCACAGAACACGAGCATCTTCACAGTGTACTTGAGTAAAAAAACTCTAGGTGTTATTACAGTAAAATAGTAAAAAATAGTAAAAAATAGCTGCCATAAAGGAATGTTTAGCCCTCCACAAACGTGCTAGAGTGCTTCAGTGCTTTGATTCTAATAATCCAGGCTCTGCTCAAGAATTTCGCCACCCCACACGAAAAAAGCACACCTGGATCCGTTTTTAGAATGCGCAAAGCAGTCCTATAGTCGCGTGTACCCATATTTTTACAAATCGGTTTTAACCAGCTAGACCTGACAATGGAATAAGCCGGGCAAGCGAACAGAAAGTGGGACATGCTTTCCAACGGGGCTCTACAGCAGGGACATGCCTCACTTTGATATTTGTGAGAGTGCCATTTTGAAGTGGTTGCGTGGATTGGTAGTGTGCCCAGCCTAAATTGAATTTATAGCTGTCTGTCACGTGGAATCTGGATGATATCCAAGTAAGGCTCTAAACCTCTGCACTGTTTATGGCAAAAGAACTCTTCTGTCAGGCTACCCAATTCTGGGTTAGACAGCACTTTACTATCAACCCAGTTCCAATAAATACTCTTTAACTCTACCTTGCTGGGTAGGACGTGAGTTTCCCATGCTTCAGTGAGGCCCAACTCAGACAGTAACCTTCTAACGTTGGCTATCCACTTAACCCTGTGCCCCGTGTCTAAGATGATAACCTCTGTTAGGGCTGCAGCGTAGTTAGCAAGCTCAGGGGTACGGATCATACGCGCCCAAAAGAGAAGAGGGCGCAGTTTAGCAATATCCCTGAGTGGCCGTCTGCCCATGTCAAACATCAAGGGAGTTAATGGAGTATTACTAGGAAGCATCACCAAATCCCTCAGGAACTTATTTTCGGACCTGCCAATGTCTTCAGTATTTTCGAAGCCCCATATCTCTGCCCCGTACAAAGCAGCGGCAACGGCTTTTGCATCATATATTACAAGTGCCGGTGCTACCGGTCTACTATAGGAGGCCCGGTGCTCTTTACTAAGAGCCCCAACAACACGTTTGTGGTTCAATAGCATCTTGGCTAGGTGCGGCTTCCAATGCATTTTATCAGAAAGGCGAATGCCCAAATAATCAAACACATTTACCCTCTCTAGTCGGGTGTTATTTAAAATTAAATTATTTTTTAATGTCTTGTGGGGGTTAAAAGCCATAAATTTTGTCTTATCTGTGTTGACAACCAAATCCCGGGAATCACAAAATAACTGGTATCGAGTAAGGAGTTTTTGTAACCCCAACGGGGTTTTCGACACCAGAAGGGTGTCGTCAGCAAACAACAGTGTAGGGACTTTCTCGCCCGCCAGGGTAGGTGCGTCTGTCGGGATTTCTTGAAGGAATTTCACCACCCCGTTAATATATAAAGAGAACAGGGTGGGTGCCAGAACACACCCCTGGCGGACTCCTCTATTTACTGGGATTTTTTCCGTAACCTCCCCCTGGGGGCCCCACCTGACCTGGGCGAAGTTACCTTCGTGTAATCGAATTAAAAAGTCAAGTAGGAGAGGGGGAATACCCAAGTCCCTCAGCATTTGCCATAGTCTTAGCCTAGGGACAAGATCAAAGGCTGTTCTCAAGTCGATGAAGGCTAAATAAAGACTTCCCTTACCTATGACGACAACCTTCCAATAAATAAGTAGTAACCTGAAAACTTGGTCAATCGTACCTGTGTTTCTTCTAAACCCAGCCTGGTATTGGGATAAAATGTCCTCCTCTTCATCCCAAATCTGTATACGTTGGAGGAGAACCCTGCCTACCAACTTTTGCATGGCATCTATTAGGCTTATAGGCCTATAGTTAGATGGATCTTCCCGGTCTCCTTTTTTGAAAATCGGGACCACCAGCGCTCCTTTCCAAGAGTCGGGAATTGGGGATCCATTGGCTATGCTATTGGTCAAGAGTTGAATATAACGTGACCAATTCCCCGGATCAGCCAAAAAGAGGTCGCCTGGGAGACCGTCTGGTCCAGGAGCTTTACCCGGGACTATCTTTGAGATTGCCATTTCAATTTCGGGCAACGAGAAGGGATTACTTGTATTCCCACCTGGAGGAATGTCTGTGGAGTCGCTTAACTCCTCCAGACATTCATCAACAGGAACGGAATACAGTTTCCTAAAATGATCGTACCATTCTCGGCTTGTAATATGATTAGACAAGGAGGCGGGATCTCGACTAGTACCCTTGCTGACAAGGGACCAGAACTGGGATTTGTTCTTCTCCTGGCTAGTGTCTTTCAAATTCTTCCAATGAGATTCATCCCACTCTATTTTAGCCTCATGAAGGGCTTCCCTATACTCCTTTCTCACAAGTTTAATCAGATCAGTATCCTTAGACCTGATTGCGGCTGCCAGTGATTGCCTGGTTAGTCTGCATTTTTTAGTGTACCACGAGTGCTGTCTTGCCCGGGGTACCTTTGTAATGGCATGATTATGAGTGACTAAAAAGACAGTGCTCAGCTGGTCTATAATACAGGAATGTGCTAAAGAAGCTTCTACACCAGGTTCAGCAGCCAATAGAGTTGCCTGAAGTGCTTGAATACCTGAAGAAACGACTTCCTTAACACGAGATAATTTTATTTCATGTGCACTGATATTGTGCCATTTCAAAAATCTCTTGCAATTAGAGGGAACGATGTTTATTGCTGGAGCTGTAGGCCCCCTAGTTTGGTGTAAAAACAGAGTGGTCCAGGGCATCACCAATGTCAAGCATAGAGGGTTGTGATCGCTATCTGTTGTGGGGCCCACATGCATATCTATCATTTGGACCCACAGTTTTACGTCCACTAAGATGTAATCTATGCGTGAAGGGCAGCCTATTCTATTAAAGGTGTTTGCACCATGTATATCTGAGTGGGATCTGCCATTGGCAGCTCTAAGACCATGTTCGATGGTGAGTGCGTACAGTTGAATTGCAAGTGGTGACCACTTTTTAATAGGGGAAATATTAAGAGTGGGGACCGACCATTTGGCGTCGCCATCCTCTAACTCCAGCATGTCCTCTGAGCTCAAAGGCTCGAAGGTGCAGTTCAAGTCTCCTGCTACTATAATTTTCGCTTCAGGCTTACAACTGGATAGGGAATGGTCTAAAAGCGTGACAATGGGAAATTGTTGCCCTCCCTTTGTTCCTCTTATATAAACATTAAACAACTCCAGTGTACCACCTCCCCTGGGACCTTCAACAGATAGTCTCAAAATGTCAGGGCTTGTAGTCGGATGGACAATGATATGACAAACTAAGGTAATGCTCACCCAAATAATCAACCCTCCTGACGGGCGCCCTCTCCCCTTTGTAATAGCCGGGATGCAATAACAAGCATAGCCTGATTTGTAAAGTGGCACCAGACTCCACGTCTCCTGAAATAAGCAAATATCAAAGCTTTCTACAAAATGATTCCAGTGCGGCAGCAATAACTTGTTTAATAAGCCTGCCACATTCCATGATAAGATTTTTAGCTGTTGTTGGCGTGAGGCCGAGACCCCCTCATGTGTGCAATATGGAATTGAAGAGCAGAATGAAACCAAAAGATCTGGTGTTGTTTGGAGATCGGGAGGCATATCGAGGATAGTTTCTTGCGAGCCCTGTGGAGGATGAATCATCCCCACCCCGGTTTCCCCAAATAAGCTTTTACATGGGGGAAAAACAGAGGGCTCGTATAATTCCGGGGGTTGGCTGACCGTTGTTTCATGCCATGATGAGAAACTAGGCTCATCAAGCAGTCAATCTACTCTTTCAAGCGTGGAGCCCCCCTCTGATCTGGATTGCAACCCTTCCCTTGGATGTGCTAGAGCTCGCCTAAACTGTATGGCTGAGCTAGCTGGAGCGCTAGTTCTAAATTCCAAAGCCAAAAGGTTTTCTGCCAGAATCGTATTTGACAAGGTGAGCTCAATACAATCATAACATTGGGCAGGAATAGTAAGTCTGCGTGCCCGGGTGATATCTTCACGAATCACAGAGCGACAACCTCTAGTATAGCGTATCCAATGAATGACCTTATTAGTCAGAGAGTCCGCGCTTTCCATATCATTATGTGGGCCAAGCTTAGGTACATTTATCATATAAATATTGGGGCCCTGCAGGGATGGTAATGGATATACATCTCTCCATTGTCGGGATTGTGGTGGGACCTCCGCAGGCCTCACGATGTTTCTCAATTTGCAGGATCCCCCTGGGGCTATTTGACCCTTATTTGGCGCAGATGGAACGGTGGAAGATTTGTTAGTTCTCTTAAATACAGGAATAATGGATCTTGCCAGTGTTGGACCAGAGAACTTATGACCTGCTGGGTTTTCTAAGAGTATAGGTACACTTTGCCCCAAATCGTCCCCTACAGTGCTTGATGGGCCAACCTGGGTGAGAATTTGTGCAAGTGCCTGCTCCTGAGATACCGGTTGGACAGAAGGAAGTAGACTTTTAACCAGGTGTGTAAGCTCGTTAATCAAGCTTTTCAATGCTATAATCTCAGCCCTAAGTAAAGCAATAGGCCCAAGTGTGTCAGGAGATAGCTGTTCAATATTGCTGCCTCCTTGCAATATACTTAGTGATACTGCTTGCTCGCCTATTACGTCAGAGGAAAATGCGAGCGGGGCAAATCTATTTGAACATGGGATGGTATGCATCTCTGGAGTTGCTTGCTTACAATCAAGTACATCAAGGTCAGGAACAGCCTTCTCTTGAACCCCAGCAGGATCACAACCCTTGTTAGCACATAAGTTGGTAATACGTTTGCTAACATGTTTGTGGAACATGGGGGCAACCGTAAGCGGGCGGGCAGGGGATTGTAGGTCCGGGGGATTTACATTGTTGTTACAAGGCAGAACCACAGGATCTGACACCAGTATGGTCTCGCACTCATTAATTAATGTGTCTATTCTATCGAGAACACAATTACTGGCGGCGTGTTTACGGGATTTCTTAGCCTTTTTCCCCTTGCCTAGCCCACGACTCCCAGTCCCCCCCGCTTCTGCACACTCCATTGTTTTCCGTTTGCCCATACCTAACGCAAGAGAACAATTTACTTTAGTAGCCACAATAAAGAACAATACAAATTACCCGATATTCACCAGTGAATAAATCAAACCGAGTAATGATTGCAAATTAATAGCGGCTAAATTAGCAATAAGTCTTGAACGTTTATAAGACCCAATGGTACAGTCCCAAAGCAAACATAGAACCAAAGTCCAAGGAGGCAATACCTTGTGTTCGTGACTATGAGACTCTTGCGTGGCACTTAAAAGAGGGATAGCCCTGCCATGCCTCTTCCTGTCGATGACGGGCAAGGACGGACCCACCCTTGGCCCGGGCTTCGCCCGGGCACGTCCCGCGCCGCGGTAGTGTTAGGCGCTTTTGAGCGCTTGGCAGCAGCAATGCTCCACCCTCCTGGGAGCAAAGGATTATGGCCAGTGTAGTCCCTCAGGCCAGTTCAGCGGTTCAAGCGCGTTAATGAAATCATAGATTCACAATCACTAAAGTGATCCACAACCATTACTACTGCTTCAGGTTTAGGTACATTTACAGGAGTAGGCATAACTAAAGGTTTTGGGTAATTTCCTTTGTCACCATATAAGGGAACCACTGGACCAATCGTTACAGGTATGGTTAGTGATTCAGGATGCATACTCAATTGTGTTACTTTCTGTATTAATTCTGCTCTGTTTTTATCTATGGCTTCCTTTTCTTTGTCGTGAAGTACCCTACTAGCTGGGGAATCATGCAATACTTGGGGTACCAATGGTGTCCTTAACAGTATTGCACTTGGGAGGCATCCACTTGTCCCTTCCTGATATGGGGGCGGGTTCTTTAATATCTCTTCCATAAACTCATCTTCGGAATCTCCAAATCTAGTCAGGTGTTTTGTCTTTTCGGTGCATTTGCTCCCTAATGGCTCATCCGCCATTAATATCGGATACAGACCCTCTGTAAGCATTGCCCTCCTCCACTGTTTCATCTGACCGACCCTTGACTCATGTTGATTCCTGGGGAAAAATCCTCGATAACCTCTATTACTCCTGGATCGGTCACGCTCAAATGCCTCGGTTTCCCATTCCTCTAAGGCTTCGTATTGAGTTAATCTAGTTCTGGGTTCCAAGTCATTCATCCTCAATCTCAAATTTTGAAGAATTCTCCCATTGAAAGTACCATTCTCGGGAAATGCTAATATTCCATCATTTTTTGTATATTCTATCCAATTCTCTATCCATACACAAGTATGATAACCTCTCTCCATCATCATGAATGAAGCGGGCGTTTTAGCTGGTGGAATGATAATTCCTTCCCTAGTTTTGATTGGTTTATCCTTTTTAAAATAATTCTTAATCTTTTGTAGACATGACATTTTTCTCTTCTCTCCGTACATCTTGGGTAAATCTCGATGTATAAAATTATATTCTGCAAAGCCTAAATATCTCCTATCCGGACGAGTTCCTGTTAAAGTTGGATCGCGTTTTAACATGCAATCCCCTCTCCACTAGGATTTCAGCTTCTATGGTAATGACCAATCAAATGCCAGCTAACTTTTATCTCTGAACCAATCCTAGCGCGGCTTTTCTGTGACGTTTTGTTTACCAACCCCTCCTTTACAATCTGCGTTTCTCTGTCCCTCGCTGTTTTCGACCAATCCCTGCGCGGCACCTGTGACGTCAGTACTGCTCCTGACTACTGACCCCTCCTTTACAAGAGTCTTACCACACCCGCTGTTTCAACCAATCCTAGCGCGGCACCTGTGACGTCAGCTCCTTCTCCGGCAACTGACCCTCCCTTTATAAAATCGTACGCAAAACTTTATTTTCTCTACGACTTTAATTAAAATTCAGTAACAACATAAAACATTCGCTATCGTGCCAGTTTCTCTAACTTGAAAAAGATAGTTTCTCTCACACTTAGTAAAACCTTTCCGTTTACTAAACACACACTACGAGTAAAACCCTTCCGTTTACTCCTCACGCAAGCTTTTAGAAATATCTGCTACTTTTACTCACACGCATAGAATCCCTAACAAGTACTGATAGCCCTACCTAACTTTTCAGTACTATTTCTGCCTGACAGATAACCTCACTGCAGTATGGCTTCCACTTACCATCCGCTATTCAATTTTCCCCCGGGGAATTCTGGACAACATAAAACAACTTTTGAAAACACGGATGTTAGTTCATAAAAATAAAATTCTCATTACCCAATTAACAAAGTCCAACCATCCTCTGATAACCAGAAAACTGATCCAGCGCGATACTAGCAAACAGCATTCATTCACCAGATACTCACTTGGGCCCATTCATTCATACTACGCTAGTATTTTCGCTGGTGAGTCAGTTGTACTCTTTATCAAAATCCCTGCTACCAATTACTTCTCTGATTGAAGAGTAATGACTTACCAATGAATCCTTTGCCAATTGGGAAGTTTAAAATGAGTGACATTCATTACAATTCATAATCCTGAAATAATCACTGAGTCAGGAAGTTTTAAAATGTTTATCTAAAGATTTAGCAGAGTAAAATACAGGACCACATGATACTTAATCGCATATCAAGGATGAAGCAGAGAATAATAATTATTGATCAATGACGGTCCCTCAGAAAGGAGAAGATAGAAACAGCAGCGCAACTAAGAGTTGCATTTATATTTACCTAAAAGTGCGAGAACCAAACCCAAGGAGTTGTAAAAGAGAGGACCCAGGAAGGATGAAGAGCAAAGACCTCCTCCAGGTTCAGGACAGGACCGGTGACCTCTCTACAACGACGCCTGCGTCGTTCCCCTCTCTGATACTCGACTTCTCCTCGATTCTCCCGTGCCTTCCTTCTAATGGACTCCGCCGCCCCCTCCTCATGACCTCTCTGGACAGCGGTTCAGTCTGCAATCGATCAGCTTGTCGGTCTGGAGGTTCTGCCTGTCTGCGTGGACGCCTGTTCTCTCGTCTCTAAGTCTCTTCTGTGTCTCTCAGCATCTCGTCTCGAAGAATCTTTAATTAACTAATTCTATATCTATTATACCCTTCTACGCCCCTGTACCTCCCATTAATCTTGCCAAAATATGGGATTACTATTTCTGATTGGACGGGGACAGGGGTTGATCCTCACACCATATTGATTTTAGTTCAATTTCTTAAAGCCCATTGTTTAAAATACCGCCCATCACTTTTATTACATTTGCTTTATTTCCCACCCGTCTCACGACAAATTTTATACATTGTTCATATACATTGTTGCTATTCAGTTGTCTTGGCCATCAGGTCATGGCCTTGGACGACGTCCAGGTTGACTTCATCCTTTTCTCTGTGGGCAGCCATGCAAGACGCATGCGCGGAATCATTGTCTCTCGAGTTTCAGTTCACCAAAACCCAGGCCCAAATTTACGAACTAATAAAAGTCAAAGAAGAAAATATTAAAATCACAAATAAAATGTTTCACTGTATACCCACTCTTTCTATTCTATTCCCATTTATTTATAAATTCTATCCCGCATTAATAGCGTTAGGAAACGACAATTTAATTATAACACGAGAGCAAGCTGTAGCATGTGAAAACATAAAGCAGCCATTTTAATGCACACTGCGCAGAAGCAAGAGTTTTCCCACCAAGCAAAGAAAGTCGTCACAACACGTGATATGGTTGAGACATGCGCAGTAAAGTTCCCGCGTTTTAACGGCCATTTTAGAAAAGACAAGCGTTATTTGTTAGTTTAGACACGTAGGCAAGCTTCCTTGCTACTTATGTTTGTGTATGCAAGAGTTAGTATGAACAATACAAAGTTTAATAAATTAATACTATGAGAAGATTGCGTCCGAGCAAGTCTCATTTGTGAGTCCTTGCTCCATCACTGGAGCTAATTTTAGCTGCCTACCTCCAATGCAGATACCCTTGCACCGGTATTCTACCTTTACTACGCGGTCATTACTTCGTATTATCATTACTACGCATATTTTAGTTCGCAGATGCCATTACTTAGCATGCATTTACTTAGCATGCATTTACTACGCATGTTCCATTACTTAGCATGCACTTACTACGCATAATGGAGTTACTGTGCATTGTAGTATTAATTCTGTTAATGGGTTCAGGGTGCGTTTAAGGTTTTGGGGTGTTGGGGTATTTTTGGGGTTCAGGGTCCGTTTAGGTTTTGGGGTACAGGGGTATTTTTAGGGGTCAGGGTGGGTTAGGGTTTTGGGGTGTAGGGGGTATTTTTAGGGTTCAGGGTGCATTTAAGGTTTTGGGGTGCTGGGGTATTTTTGGGGTTCAGGGTGCGTTTAGGTTTTGGGGTGCTGGGGTAATTTTAGGGGGCAGGGTGGGTTAGGGTTTTGGGGTGTAGGGGGTAATTTTAGGGTTCAGGGTGCATTTAGGTTTTGGAGTATTTTTAGGGGTCAGGGTGGGTTAGGGTTTTGGGGTGCATGGGGTATTTTGAGGGTTCAGGGTGTGTTTAAGGTTTTGGGGTACATGGGTATTTTTAGGGGTCAGGGTGGGTTAGGGTTTTGGGGTGTAGGGGGTATTTTTAGGGTTCAGGGTGCATTTAAGGTTTTGGGGTGCTGGGGTATTTTTGGGGTTCAGGGTGCGTTTAGGTTTTGGGGTGCTGGGGTAATTTTAGGGGGCTGGGTGGGTTAGGGTTTTGGGGTGTAGGGGGTAATTTTAGGGTTCAGGGTGCATTTAGGTTTTGGAGTATTTTTAGGGGTCAGGGTGGGTTAGGGTTTTGGGGTGCATGGGGTATTTTGAGGGTTCAGGGTGTGTTTAAGGTTTTGGGGTACAGGGGTATTTTTAGGGGTCAGGGTGGGTTAGGGTTTTGGGGTGTAGGGGGTATTTTTAGGGTTCAGGGTGCATTTAAGGTTTTGGGGTGCTGGGGTATTTTTGGGGTTCAGGGTGCGTTTAAGGTTTTGGGGTGCTGGGATATTTTTAGGGGTCAGGGTGGGATAGGGTTTTGGGGTGTAGGGGTATTTTTAGGGTTCAGGGTGCGTTTAAGGTTTTGGGGTGCTGGGGTATTTTTGGGGTTCAGGGTGCGTTTAGGTTTTGGGGTGCTGGGGTAATTTTAGGGGTCAGGGTTGGTTAGGGTTTTGGGGTGTAGGGGGTAATTTTAGGGTTCAGGGTGCATTTAGGTTTTGGGGTACTGGGGTATTTTTAGGGGTCAGTGTGGGTTAGGGTTTTGGGGTGCATGGGGTATTTTGAGGGTTCAGCGTGCGTTTAAGGTTTTGGGCTGCTGGGGTATTTTTGGGGTTTAGGGTGCGTTTAGGTTTTGGGATACATGGGTATTTTTAGGGGTCAGGGTGGGTTAGGGTTTTGGGGTGTAGGGGGTATTTTTAGGGTTCAGGGTGCATTTAAGGTTTTGGGGTGCTGGGGTATTTTTGGGGTTCAGGGTGCGTTTAGGTTTTGGGGTGTAGGGGGTATTTTTAGGGTTCAGGGTGCATTTAAGGTTTTGGGGTGCTGGGGTATTTTTGGGGTTCAGGGTGCGTTTAGGTTTTGGGGTGCTGGGATATTTTTAGGGGTCAGGGTGGGATAGGGTTTTGGGGTGTAGGGGGTATTTTTAGGGTTCAGGGTGCGTTTAAGGTTTTGGGGTGCTGGGGTATTTTTGGGGTTCAGGGTTCGTTTAGGTTTTGGGGTGCTGGGATATTTTTAGGGGTCAGGGTGAGATAGGGTTTTGGGGTGTAGGGGGTATTTTTAGGGTTCAGGGTGCGTGCCAGGGGATAGGTTACTATTAGGATTCATTTTTTGTTTTAAAGTACCAATAACGCGTTGTAACGGTATGCGTAATAATTAACTGCAAAGTAAAAGCATTTTTAATGTATTTGTATATATTTGCGAAGTAAAAGCCTGCGCACTGAAATCATGCGTAGTAATGGTATTTGCGAAGTAAAAACTTCGAAGTTAATACCTGCGGAGTAACGGTATGCTAAGTAACATCATATATTCAAACAATCTGAAATGGCATTTTGAAACTTCTATGTGTGCTGCATAATGCAGCACACATAGAAGTTGCAAAAAATCACTCTTTTAACCCGTTAAGTGCTTCTGTCGGCCAACGGCCGTCGCGAGCACTACCTCTGTAGTGCTGCGCACGTCCGTTGGCCGACGCGGCCCCGCCCGCTTAATAGAACGTTCCGCACTGGCGCGGAACGTTCTAAGCAGTTAACCGGTTAAATTGATTTTTTATGTGCAGGAAGGGTCACCTTCCTACACATAAACAATAAATGTCCTTTTGCTGTTTCTATGAGTGCTGCACAACGCACCACACGTAGAAACAGCAAAAACGAGGAGAAATGAAACATTTCTCCTTGTTACGCCTGTTTAAGTCCAGGTTTTCCCTGGTCTTAATTTTGGCGCTGCCCCATATTTACGTTGCCCTTGTAAATATGGGGCAGCGCCAAAATCAGTCACCGCAACACCCATTGCCCACCCCTTTCACGCTAAGTATAGCGTGAAAGGGGGCCTTATTCACAAGACAGCGTTAAGCCACGTTAAGTGGCTTAACGCTGCCTTGTGAATAAGGTGAAGCCCCTATCGCCACCACAACATCAGAAAAAGTAACGTTGTGGTGGCAATAGGAGCTTGTAAATATCCCACAAAATCCTTTCCTTTGGATCAAAATGCTCGCCTGCTCCGTGCAAATGGTGGCAAGAGGAACTTCATCCTTCCACGCCCCCACCTCTACTGCCAAAAATTTAGGAATAATATTCAATTCAAATCTGTTTTTTTTATAGCAAATCCAACAGGTGTCTGCTGTTTGTTTTGGGAAGCTCAAATCTCTGATGAAAATGCTACATTTGTTTCTGGAGAACACTCGGAAAACTATTGTTCACACAGTGGTTTATGCAAACAGTATCTACTTGGGTCTTCTCGCCTACCTACCCCACAGACTTGAGATTGTGCAAAATGCAGTAGCAAGATTGATTTTAGAAATTCAGTATCAGCAATCAATCTCGCCTCATGTGAAATGCCAGCACTGGCTGCTGATTGCCAAGCGTATCAAATGTAAAGCACTCACCTTTGCTTTTAGAGCAGCTTCAAGACTTAGACCCCCTTATTTAAAAGAAAGTCTCCGGCCCTACCAACAATCCAGATCTTTAATATAAAACAGCCTTAGACTTTTGTAGGTTCCTAAACTTTTAAGGCTGGAAAACAGGACAGTTCTTTTACATATCTGACAGTCAAACTTTGTATTGCCCTCCAGCCTTCATATGGCTTCCTCAGTCTTCTTTTAAACAGAAGTTAAAAACTCTCCTCTTTGATGAGGCCTAGATCATCTCATCCTTTTTACTAGCAGGCTAGTTTCCCTTTCTATTAGCGCTGGGATGCCTGTCTGGAAGCAGCTGTGCTCTGTACAAGTGCAATTTGATTGATAAATTAAATAATTAGACTGTGATCTTAGCGTAGGGCAGCACAGCAAATTACCTTGCTGTGCTGCCCTATGCCAAAGTGAAAAAGCAGGAATGCACTGTATCTATACAATATGGTCCATTCCTGTCCTTTCTCCCTGCACTGGTGCCGTGGTGCAAGGGTACCTCCATTGCATGCATGATTACTTTTGTGCAGGAAAGGGCACCTTCCTGCACTGAAACAATCCTAAGTGGCGTTTTCCACTTTCACAGAAACAGGAAAAAATGAGGATAAATAAAGACATTTCTCCCAGTTATGCCTCACCTCGGGATGCGTAAGGATTTGGCACTTGCCCAGGTTTACATGATTTTGTAAATCTGGGGCAGAGTGAAAACGCATGGGTGTTGCATGGAAACACCTACTGCAACGCCCATGGAACTCCTCCTGAGCACAGTGTAAAGTGACACAGCGTTGCCTTACTCAAGATTTATGAGGCCACTCAAAGCCATGCAAAGTGACTTTGCTTTGCTTCATAAATCAGATTCAGAGTGCTGCGTCGTGCATGTACCACTTTACGTGGTGCAAAAATTGATGCAAGGCTCTCATAAATAACTCCCTGGGTGTTACATTACTTGGCCTCTCTGGACTATTTTCTTCTATTTAATTTTTGCTGGTTTATTCACTGCTTGGGTATGTACTCATTCAGTTATGGGCTGTGACTAGAAAGACAGGGGATTTACAGGTGCAGAGATTTCCATGCTCGCAAATGTGCCTATGCCAGCCAGGAATTATTTTGTGTATTCCTGGCAGGTGTAAAACAGGTAAATTTGATCATAAACATGTGCGCAAATGTACCTTTGTTATCAAATCTCAAGGTCTTCAATTGAGCCACCTACTTGGTGAGCTCTCTGGTTCAGCCCTCTAGAGGACCACAAGGAGTCAAGCTCTAACCTGGTTCTATAGAGCTCGGCTCCTAACAAACCGGGTCAGTTCACATCCAAAAGTCCGGGACACTCAGTCTAAGGCTCATGAGCAAGACCTTCCTTTTTGTTATTCATGAAAGAGTTACTAATTTATCCTTTGAGACAATTGCTTTCAGAGCCCCTGTAAAACTAACTTACCTGCATGCATGCGTCATGGACCCTAAAGTGTTGTCTTTCCCCCATTCCACCAGGTGCGCTGAACATGTGTGTTTATCTATCCCTTGTACGTGTCTTTTTTCTCAGTGCTCGTCATCCATGCCATGTATTAAACTGTGGTGTTGTATACAGCATCTCCACTCCTCCCATGGACAGGCCAATTCTCTGTAAATATCGCAAATAAACTGCATTTATCCTAAGAGGACACAAATTCACTTGCATTTGTACTAGCGTAAATTCACCTTAGCCAAACATGCGAAAAACTGGCCATTACGCTTGGAAATTTAAAATGCTTTTTTCTGGGGTGGTCATGTATTTTTCTGGAAGTCCATTGAGCCAGGAACCGGATTATTCACTAATAGTTGTGGCATCAAATTACACAAAAATGCATTGCATGCTGACATAAATCAGTGCACGGACGATCTAATAGTGAGGCAGGCCCATTACTCACTCCTGCCTTCGCCTCACAAAGGCGAGTTTTTTCAGTAAAATGTTTTGGTGCATTAGCAGGACGGATCTGTCTGCAAATCACCGGCGTTGGAGGGACAGATCAGCGACATCACATCAGGCACTAACAAGACAACAATTGTCCAGAGACTGAATGGCGCTGTCAGCGCCTCCTAAGTTAATCACTTTAGCTGGCTTCACAAACCTCCGCTAAAGGAATCACGTAAGGCGCCATCTTGTTTGCCGATACTCATATCGCGTTCCCCCGTTGTCACAAGCAGTGGTTTCAGTTTTAACAAAAGAGCGCGCCTTTACTCTGTGGGCAAACACGAGACGTTGTTCCTTGCAGCCCATTTGCATTCATCGCCCCCAGGCTATTGGGATTCAGCGGTGGTTTCAGCGCGCCGGAGCTTTTGTCAAAATGTTTCTGCTGAGTTGCTTTGTGCTGCAATTTCTCCATATAATGATCCTGTTGAGTGGAAGAAATGGCTCCGAAATGATAGGTAATCTCGCGCTTAATTTTCTTTTCTACCCGAGTCCTGCGGGTGACTTGGCTTTCAGGGTTGCGGCGCGGCGCCTCTCGAGTTCAGCGGGGGCAATGGAAGGTTCTCGTTCTCGTCGGGGACTTTCTGCGCCTCGGTTTTCACAATTTCAACTGTAGGGCGAAATACTGATGAGAGAGTAAATTGTAGTGGGCTCCCTGTGTTAATCATCGGGGTAATTACATGCTATTAAGCAAAACAATTCGCACTTGCGGTGTGCATTTTAGTTGTTGTTGGAAAATATAATTTTCTAACGTTGCTGAAAAAATGGTTCCTTTATTTCTAGTAAACAATAATAAAGTAGTTGATATAAAGTGTTTCTGCAGTTTCCAAGCGCCATCACAGATGTTACTATTGCTAATGGTCGGAAAGTGGGTTATTAATTTGGTGCAGGAGGCACCCTTACCTACACAGTGCTCAGTGAAAAGCTGCTCACCACTATCTGTGGCACAAGCAGCAGGCAATTCCCAGAGAAATGTGTTTGAAGTTCAAGCATACCAACAATTTTAAAGTACAAAAAAACCACCTCAATTAATTTAGAAAAACAAGAGTATGCAAAAATAAACCAAAATAAGCAAATTCGGTTAAGGGGATCCAGAGATATGAAGATTTAAAGTTCAATGGCAAAAAGCGCCCTAGAAAAAGTAAAGCAGCAATTTTAAAGTATCAGTCCACACTTGAACAGGACCTGGCTGTGTTATTTCGGGCAAACTGCGAAGGAGCATGGGCCGGTTAAGCTAAGAGGGTGACATTGGTCAAAGATTTTTAACTTGAGACTTTGTCTACTTCTGAGGGTACAAAGTATTCCAATGGGGCAAGGTCAAAGGGTGAAGCCAGTAAGGTTGCATCATCCTCAAGCTCCTCTTGCTGAAGACTTTGCCTTTGGCACCAAAAACTATCAGCAGGATTTGTAGCCTCCGAGATCGATTTGCTACTGGAAAAGATCTGCCGCTTCACCCTGATGCAAGGTTTTACCTTTGGACTTAGTCACTTTTTTGTATCTCAAAATCTACCAATGGGGCAAAGCTGGAAACCGTAGCCAGGCAATGTTCAATGAGGCCGTATACTTTTACTGTGAGAACCAGTTTTCAGTGTGACAAAATATTCTGAGTGGAATGAATCTGGCTTTCCTGCCCACTGAGGAAGCGCCTTCCCTCAGGAAGCCTCAGAACTGCTCCTGGTCCTCCGGTGGAAAACATGACTCAGTCCCATTTTTTTCCAACTGCTGCGAAAGTTCCTTTTGATCGCTCCTATAGTCCCCAGATCTTCAGGGTACATGTCTAGCCACCAGGTCTCTTTCAACCAGGTCGCCTGCAGTGTCCGGTCTTCACTGATCATCTAGCCCACTTCTGTTTTCTATATCCTGACGTCAAGCAAACAGAAAGCCCAGCATGTGATCCCTGGATAGCAGATCCAGTCCCTAGGTGCCATCAGAAGGTAGGAGTCCTTGGTTCCTCTTTGTTCCATGTTTCAGGAAGAGTGCTTTTCTTTCCAGATTCTTTTCTTCCCATGTCCTGGA
The DNA here is from genome assembly GCA_963921515.1 of Calotriton arnoldi. Lineage (NCBI taxonomy): Eukaryota > Metazoa > Chordata > Amphibia > Caudata > Salamandridae > Calotriton > Calotriton arnoldi. The sequence goes on from CAWUFW010001273.1 coordinate 754,328, forward strand.
ATGTTCTGAGTATGTGGTAGTGAGATGCTACTCTTATCCTGTGCACTAGTCACTGATGAGAGAGTTTCTTATGCCCAATCATGACTACTCTCTCATACTATCCCCAGTTCACTTTCCAGAACTTTCTCTCTTAGCTAACTGCAAAAAATTCTCTGAAGCTCTAAAACCAAAATGGAAGTTGACATCCTCCATATAGAAGAGCTCTAATTCTCCTATAACTACTCCCCTCTGTAAAAAACATGCCCTCACCTCTGTCAGCATCCAGATTGGTTCTCCCGCCTCCTGTGTTTGGAGCTAGAAAGGCTAGGATGATCCTGGAAATGAATAGGAGCATTATCTGCCAGCCCCCTTTGGAAACACCAAACCAAGAGAAGAAATGTGAGGACTGTCTCTTGTCCTGCCAGCGGTTCCTACTCCCTCCCAGATAGCTATTACCTGTTAAGTGACTAGGAGCCGCCAATGCCAACACCGACGCCTGTGACACCATCCAGCAAGGGGGGACTTCAACCCCCACAATCCTAAGCGCCAGGAGGCGCCGACGCTGTTCTTTCCGCGCCCGGAGGCGCTTAAAAGCACTTTGTGGCTCCCGCAGCGCAGAAACCGCCAACGCCAACACCGATGCCGACGCCCGTGACACCATCCAGCAAGGGGGGGGACTTCAACCCCCACAATCCTAAGTGCCAGGAGACGCCGACGCTGTTCTTTACGTGCCCGGAGGTGCTTAAAAGCACTTCGCGGCTCCAGTAGCGTGGGACACGCGCTGGCGTGCCCTTGCCGTGCCCGGGCAAAGCCCGGACCAAGGTCGGGCCCGTCTGCGCCCATCAGAGACAGGAAGAGGCAGGGCAGGGCCACCCCCCCCCTTCAAGTCGCAAGTCAACCCTTAAAGATTGTCGCAGTGAGTGCCTTGCTAGCCCCAATTTCCTGGGATTATTTAATTATTCACAACTATAATTGCCAGAACTGTTTTGGTTTATATATCATGGGGAAGCGCACCGGGACATCATCTGCTCGCCCCATCACCAGCAGTATCAATAGCATGCTTGAAAGGGTGGTTAATGTTGTATCAGGTGAGATTGAACTAACGGAACGCCGCCTGACCCTTGGCAGCAAGGGCTTACAGCTCAATTCTCACCCTAGAGGGGATTCAATTGATGCTGTATCTGAATTGGGACCAGCCATTGTATTACATTCCCCACAGCCCAACAGGACTGGCATCAATATTGCCCTGCCTGCCAGTGGGAGTCCGAAGGACCGCGACACTGTCGAGCCTCAGCTAAATATAGATACTCCCACAAACATGGGAATCGTGGCCACCAAACGCAAGCGGAAGAGTGGGAAGCCTATTTGTACCAAAAGGAAACAACCACCATGAACTGGCTCCTCACGCACCTGCTTGTCTGCATGGATGCAGTCATCCTTAAGTACTGGCACTCCTGAGGTAGCGCAAAATGGGAAGTTGCATCGTTCTATTAGCACACAGACTGTTAATGGGGGTCCTGGGGACAGTACTGTTGACATTGTTTCTGATAGTGCGTCCAAGCGCATCAATGAGCTGTTGGATATGAAATTTAGTTCACTCCTGGAACGCTTAAACAACTTGGACATAGCCATGAAAAAGTTTGGCCAACCGCTGGAAACAGCACAAACCATGGCTGCTCTGGGGAACGGTCTTATTACTAGCACTGCTACTTATGATAATCAACTCCCTACCTCCACTGCCATCATTACCGCCACACCGTCCCCCACTAGCCTCTTAGTTAGCAGCACATGCACCACTTGCAGGCAAGCCAGGGAATGCTTCCAACCTAAGGTGAGCTAGTATTGGATTTTATTCCAATCAGCAACAGCTTATCGCCCACTGGTGATTTAGTGACAGCCTTGCCCCCCAATTCCACCACAGGCCGCACATATAGATTAGATGGCGCACACCCTGGGATACCACCTGGCATACTAAGCAGTAGCACAATAGGTACCTCAAGCAGAAATCCCCCCAGGCCAAACCCAGATGTTCTAGGCTTACCACTGGCCGCTTGCCGTTATGTACTGGTGTTGGCAGGTGTCCCAGCTCTTAAGAGGGATCAGAGGGAGTGTTGGGTCAACCTGCGCAATAAATGTGTGGATTGGCTGTCAAAGAACAGGAGGTTCCACCCATCTGACATAAACGAGAGCATTATGGCACGCAGAGTTGGGTGGGTTGGTGCGTCTCCTAAAAACATCGATGGAGATTGCATTGTGATCAATTTCCGCAGACCATCTATGGTGAGATCCTTATTAAGAGCCAACGAGATTACAACAACTAATAGCACCAACGTATCCCCGCTACCGTTGGGTTACTTTTACAAACCAATCCCTGGCCCCCACAAATGAACCTTTTTTTCCCATTACACTTAATAGGTTCGCGGTCTTGTCTGAATTGGATTCTCAGGATTGACTACTGTCGTCACCGAAATCTCCCGATATTGTTCACGGGATTGTATCCCTACCGCCGGTAACCGAGACAACTGATTTATATGCCCCACCTAGGGTTTTGGCCAATTCGGATCTGAGCATCTTGAGCTGGAAAGTTGCCCTCCCTTCAGCCTAGATTGCGAGATCAGGACTGACTAAAACTGATAAGACAGCAGGACATTGTCATGTTTCAAGAGACATGGGCATCCCAAGAACTATATATCGATGGGTTCGAATGTTATAACATCGTATGCCCAACCCTTAAGTTTGGCCGACCCTCGGGCAGCTTATCGATCTGGGTAAATATAGCTGCAGGTGGTAGTGTCAAGTTTATATGCTCCAAAAGTAACATCTTTCAAGTCCTATTATATAAAAGGGGCGTTTCTCTCTATCTAATCAATTTCTATAATAATGATTTTTATTCGATACCAAATGGAAACTTTATACATTTATTTGATTTTATCGCCACCCTCCAGCATCGCAATTAATTCACTAATACAGCAGGCATTTACCTGTGAGTTGATTTGAATGCTAAATTACCGTACAGTCGGACCAGCACATGGCAAGATAGCAGTGGTCAAATCTGCTGCAGGGGTGAGGAACTAGCAGATCACTTGAACACTCATAACCTAACCAATGTAATGGAAATTGCTGCTGTAACAAAATACAACAATCCCCCTGAGCCGACATTCAGAGGAAGGGGTTGCGCTTCTACTATTGATTATGTTTTTATTTCTCCTGTTTTAGAGGATTATTTATTGAGAGCCGAAGTCCTCGCCACAACTCCTAGGGATCACAACCCAATCCAAACAATGTTGAGACTATCCCCCAGGCCAATATTCAATATAGAATGCGGTGTCAGGAATTTATCACCCTCCACTGACAACTTAAGATTGGTTTGGCGGGGTGTCAACAATTCCGAATTGTTTTGTATGTTGGCAAAGGACAACTTGAACCTGATTAACTCTTGTTTTCTAGTACAGGATCCCTACCCCGAGGCTGTCAGTGCTTTTACTAAACTTTGTGCGGCCATTAAAACCCTATTATCAAAGCCTATAGCGCACGTGCAACGCGGGCCTACATGGTTTAACCGCGAGTGCTCGGAGGCCAATGGATTGCTACTTAAAGCCCTGTCGACCCGCCCGAGGTGTAATTCACTTGTTAAATTGTCAAGGCAGAATTATAAGCTAGCGACAACCAAAAAGAAGGAAAAAATATGAAAAGACCGCTGGGAAACACTCGCCAACGCCACCAGCTTAAAAAATGGGAACACATTCTGGGTTGCTATTAAAGATTTGAGGGCAACCGGACAGCTACTAACCCCGATAAGCTGTAATATAACAAGTGAAACATGGGGAAATCACTTCTCTATGATCTATACTGCCCCTGCACAAGAAGTAGACCCCTTTAAGCACAGGGCCCCATCCAGGATCTCAATATCATTGTCTGAGGTCGAAGAAGCCATCGACCAGAGCGTAGGCAACAAAGCCCCAGGCCCGGATGGGCTACCTATCGACCTCATTAAACATAAACTCGATTTTTGGGCGCCGCTCCTGTTGAATGTTTTTAATATTTTAACCAATGCCCCATTACCAAGCTCTTGGTCAACAAGCATCATTGTCCCGATCTTTAAAAAGGGAGATCGCTCCCAGCCCAGCTGTTACAGACTAATTTCCTTGATAGACAACACCCTGAAAATTTTAGGTAGAGTTTTATATAACAAGATTTTAGATTGGACTAAGGAAAATAGCATTTTAGAGTCATGTCAACTGGGATTCAGGAGCAAAATAGGCACTAACAAACAATGTCTTAATCTTAATTTAATTATTGGGAAATACACCATAGCTCAGCGATCACCGATATATTTGGCTTTTATGGACCTGACCTCTGCTTTTGATTTTGTCAACAGGTCACGTTTATGGTCCATTCTTTTAGCTTATGGTTTGGATGAGGCTTTGGTGCATTTTTTTGGATATATACATAAAGACCTGAAGGCACGGGTTAGGATCAGTGGCAGGGGTGAGGTCTCAAATGACATTAAAGTTAACAGAGGGGTCAGACAGGGATGCGTTCTAGCCCCACTTCTTTTTATAATTTATATCAATAATTTGCACAAATCACTAATTACACTGACCAATGATGTCCCAAGAGTTAAAGGCAAAATACTTCCCGTATTACTATACGCGGATGATGCGGTTTTAATGGGCCGCACACCAAATGCATTACGCACTTTAGTTCAGGGATTTGTTTATTTTATGGCCAGCTTAGATTTATGCACCAATTTTAAGAAATCCTTTATAATGTCCTGTGAGCCGAGGAAATACTTTTTAAATTCTATATCTGTGGGTAACCAAAAATTAAAATGCACTAGCACTTTTCCCTATCTTGGGTTGGTCTTTGCTGCGAACGGTTCTTGGACTGAACACATGGTGTTCTGCAAGAACAAGTTGTCAAAGGCCTCCAATTCTATTCTTAGTCTACCCCAGCCAAAGAGAACAGGGGCTATTTTAGCGCTTCTAATTTTTTTAAAATCCCAGTGCATTCCCATTGCTGCCTATGGCGCAGAGGTGTGGGGCACCGCTAAAGGTCATAGCATTCAGCGAGAAGAAAATAGATTTTGTCGCAAATTGTTGGGTGCTCCGATCTCCACATCGCAGTATGTCTGCCACAGTGAACTGAAACTAAGTTATATTGAGGACTATATAAGGGCCCGCCCCGCTTTATTTTGGCTCGCCATATGGCAAAAACCAGCAGCATCTCTCACAAGAGAGATTATAGGCGACTGTATTAGCTGCGAGAAAGGGATGGATATCCCGTGGCTTGCAGGGGTGAACCAGAGCCTAAGCAGTGTTAATTATAGTAGGCTCTTTTCAAGCCCACACACAACTGAGGCTGTACACAAAAAAGCTCTCAGGACAGTACTGTACACACTTTATAGCATGGAAATATTGGAGAGGGAATCTAAGAAACTAACTGTTGCTAATTTTATGACCATTGAGCACACTGTGTACCCCTTGCCTAGTTATCTTACCCTGCCAATATGTCACTGGGAGAAGGGTCTCCTCTTCCGCTTAAGGGCTGGTAATGTAAAATTCTTGCTTTGTTTTCCCCTTAGGTACAATGTAAATCTCGACTCCCTGCCTTGTCCGTGTGATGGACAGAGTGGCCAGACCATCCAACACTTTTTATTCTTTTGCAAATTTTATATAAAATATGCTAAGTGGCTTTTAATACCATTTTTTAGAAAAACCCTGCCTACCCATTTAGCAGATGCATACAGGAGCATACTTAAATTGGAAGACGACGAGCTAATTTTACGCGTTGGCACCTTCCTGAGAACCGCTGTAAGGGCCCGCAAAACTATGAGCAACCCTTGAAGAGCACCTTGAAATGAATGGGTTCTTTTAAAAACATATTCATATATATTTTTAATAATGTGTATTTTGATCATTGCTATTGAAATTGTTTACTGTGATATGAATTTGAGACATGAATTGTTTTTAATTTGTTATACTCAGTGTGCTTTTATGGATATGGTCTTATCCGAGTAAAGTATTTTGACTTGACTTGTCTAGTTGTTGGCTATTTCCCCGCCTTTCTGGGCCCACAGGTCAAATCATAGTCCTCTGGGCACAGGAATATATATTGAGCTTCTGCAGTAGGGTTGAGGTGCCAACGTGTTTTAAAGATATTTTTCCAATAATGTCAAAAATCTACTTTCACCATTGAATTTGATATTTGGCACTGAGTGAAAAATAACTGTGAATCAGTTCTCGAACATTTTCCCAGGTTGTAATATAAATCAATGATTTTATTTATATATAGGCGTGCTCTGGAAAATGTTATTTTACCTATACAACTTTTGTGTAATTATTTACTGTAAGGGCATAATATTTCCACTATTTAGTATGCCATGGAATTATATGTTAAGCATGTAGGTAGCCCTGTGGATTTACAAGGACACATTTGGGGTGGTGTTTCTAATTAATAAAATATTGAATTATACATAGGTAATAATGAATAACAGGATTGGTTTTTAACAAGGAGAATTGAGTGTCATCAAATAGTCAAAAAGAGTGAGTCTCGAGTTGTCTTTAATGTCACTTAGAACACGCTTTTTTATCCATCTTTAATTTTAGGTTATAAATGACCTCAAAATAATTTTCTCTGCTAACAGCTGCTACACAGGGACAGAGGAGTATTGGTAAGCCATACATAACACATTCTTTCCTTCCTGTCCCAAATGGTAAAAAAAACCCTGGCCTTCTACCACCCACCAACCTGTATTCTTTCCTCTCCTTCTCACCCATAACTGTGCTGTCTGCTCTTCATCAAAGCAAAGAGCCTAGACCACACTGAGAGGTGTTCTGACAGCCCTATCAGAGCAGTTTAGAATTCCTTTCTGACAAAACATCAATTTGAAACAGGTTTTGTGTTCCACTGTTGTTACTTCATACCAGTGAATGGCCGTATTTATTATCTGGTCTTCACAATAGAAGCTCTCACTAAGATCCTTACATATCAACAGGTCTTCCTACTTCGCAATAGCATTTTTCCCTCCTGTGTGCCACAGCAGTGTTTTAAAACTGCAGACCAGCCAGAGCACAATGATCCTTCCTGAAGCCATATATTTTTGTCATTTTTGGGTTTGTTGTGAGTGCACATTGCATGTCACATATGACATTTAACTTTCATGCCATTATTGCACTTTTTGTACCATGTGCTATGGCCTTTAAGAAAAGTTAAATGAGCCAAATATGTGAAATCAATGCACAGTACGGACATTAGGGAGAAAGCACAGGCACTATTCGACTGTTTACCAGTGTCCTACAGCCAGACAACCCAGGAAGGAAAGTGGGGAAACCAAGACAAAAAAATAAATTGTACATTGACTTTAAAAATGCTCCATTTGGAACCTTCAGAGAGACAAGAATCTAAATCTACCTCGCTTGGACTTAAAGTCACCCTCAAAAGCACCAAATGTTGAACTCATTGAGTCAGTATGACACCACTCTAAGTAGAGACCATACATTAAGTTAAAAGCTAACCGTAGTTCATTGCCTGCTCTTTGCCTCACAGTGCATCCTTTGAGTGCTCAGCATCAGTCCAAACAGCGCCAACACTCTGTGATGACCACCAGCCTTTTCTTTTCTGAAAGGAACCCAGCAGGAGGGGATTGCAAGTACTGCTGCCTCATTCCTGGGCCACACTAAGCTGCAAGCAACACCCCAGTCATGCTTCCTGGCAGCAATATCATCTATGATGCCTCTTGTAATGTTATCAGTGACTTAATACATGATGTCATTTGAGGTTTGTCTGCTCTCCCCCTGTTTTTCCTTTCTGTGCCCCTCGCTGCCCCACTGTTGTTGTGCCCGTGATTTTGTCTGCTCTCCCCCTGTTTTTCCTTTCTGTGCCCCTCGCTGCCCCACTGTTGTTGTGCCCGTGATTTTGTCTGCTCTCCCCCTGTTTTTCCTTTCTGTGCCCCTCGCTGCCCCACTGTTGTTGTGCCCGTGATTTTGTCTGCTCTCCCCCTGTTTTTCCTTTCTGTGCCCCTCGCTGCCCCACTGTTGTTGTGCCCGTGATTTTGTCTGCTGTCCCCCTGTTTTTCCTTTCTGTGCCCCTCGCTGCCCCACTGTTGTTGTGCCCGTGATTTTGCCTGCTCTCCCCCTGTTTTTCCTTTCTGTGCCCCTCGCTGCCCCACTGTTGTTGTGCCCGTGATTTTGTCTGCTGTCCCCCTGTTTTTCCTTTCTGAGCCCCTCGCTGCCCCACTGTTGTTGTGCCCGTGATTTTGTCTGCTGTCCCCCTGTTTTTCCTTTCTGTGCCCCTCGCTGCCCCACTGTTGTTGTGCCCGTGATTTTGTCTGCTGTCCCCCTGTTTTTCCTTTCTGTGCCCCTCGCTGCCCCACTGTTGTTGTGCCCGTGATTTTGCCTGCTCTCCCCCTGTTTTTCCTTTCTGTGCCCCTCGCTGCCCCACTGTTGTTGTGCCCGTGATTTTGCCTGCTCTCCCCCTGTTTTTCCTTTCTGTGCCCCTCGCTGCCCCACTGTTGTTGTGCCCGTGATTTTGTCTGCTCTCCCCCTGTTTTTCCTTTCTGTGCCCCTCGCTGCCCCACTGTTGTTGTGCCCGTGATTTTGTCTGCTCTCCCCCTGTTTTTCCTTTCTGTGCCCCTCGCTGCCCCACTGTTGTTGTGCCCGTGATTTTGTCTGCTGTCCCCCTGTTTTTCCTTTCTGTGCCCCTCGCTGCCCCACTGTTGTTGTGCCCGTGATTTTGCCTGCTCTCCCCCTGTTTTTCCTTTCTGTGCCCCTCGCTGCCCCACTGTTGTTGTGCCCGTGATTTTGTCTGCTCTCCCCCTGTTTTTCCTTTCTGTGCCCCCGCTGCCTCTCGCCACTCCCGCCGCTGCGTTCCCTGCGGCCCCGCCCCCTGACTGCCCATTCGCTGCCCCTGCCTCCCGCCTCCCAGCTGCTCCTCCCTCCCACCTCCCCATAAATGGCGGCCGCTGCACGGTGAGGAGAGCGACCCTTGACCTTGCCAGGTAGGTCGCTCCCCCACCACACAGCTCCGCCTGTGTTGTCTGCCCGCTGCTCCTGTAGGTAAGATCGCCCTCCGCTTGTGGCCCCGGTGCCCGTTTTTGTCTGCTCTCCCCTGTTTTTCCTTTCTGTGCCCCTCGCTGCCCCACTGTTGTTGTGCCCGTGATTTTGTCTGCTCTCCCCCTGTTTTTCCTTTCTGTGCCCCTCGCTGCCCCACTGTTGTTGTGCCCGTGATTTTGTCTGCTCTCCCCTGTTTTTCCTTTCTGTGCCCCTCGCTGCCCCACTGTTGTTGTGCCCGTGATTTTGTCTGCTCTCCCCCTGTTTTTCCTTTCTGTGCCCCTCGCTGCCCCACTGTTGTTGTGCCCGTGATTTTGTCTGCTGTCCCCCTGTTTTTCCTTTCTGTGCCCCTCGCTGCCCCACTGTTGTTGTGCCCGTGATTTTGCCTGCTCTCCCCCTGTTTTTCCTTTCTGTGCCCCTCGCTGCCCCACTGTTGTTGTGCCCGTGATTTTGTCTGCTCTCCCCCTGTTTTTCCTTTCTGTGCCCCCGCTGCCTCTCGCCACTCCCGCCGCTGCGTTCCCTGCGGCCCCGCCCCCTGACTGCCCATTCGCTGCCCCTGCCTCCCGCCTCCCAGCTGCTCCTCCCTCCCACCTCCCCATAAATGGCGGCCGCTGCACGCGTGAGGAGAGCGACCCTTGACCTTGCCAGGTAGGTCGCTCCCCACCACACAGCTCCGCCTGTGTTGTCTGCCCGCTGCTCCTGTAGGTAAGATCGCCCTCCGCTTGTGGCCCCGGTGCCCGTTTTTGTCTGCTCTCCCCTGTTTTTCCTTTCTGTGCCCCTCGCTGCCCCACTGTTGTTGTGCCCGTGATTTTGTCTGCTCTCCCCCTGTTTTTCCTTTCTGTGCCCCTCGCTGCCCCACTGTTGTTGTGCCCGTGATTTTGTCTGCTCTCCCCCTGTTTTTCCTTTCTGTGCCCCTCGCTGCCCCACTGTTGTTGTGCCCGTGATTTTGTCTGCTCTCCCCCTGTTTTTCCTTTCTGTGCCCCTCGCTGCCCCACTGTTGTTGTGCCCGTGATTTTGTCTGCTGTCCCCCTGTTTTTCCTTTCTGTGCCCCTCGCTGCCCCACTGTTGTTGTGCCCGTGATTTTGCCTGCTCTCCCCCTGTTTTTCCTTTCTGTGCCCCTCGCTGCCCCACTGTTGTTGTGCCCGTGATTTTGTCTGCTCTCCCCCTGTTTTTCCTTTCTGTGCCCCCGCTGCCTCTCGCCACTCCCGCCGCTGCGTTCCTTGCGGCCCCGCCCCCTGACTGCCCATTCGCTGCCCCTGCCTCCCGCCTCCCAGCTGCTCCTCCCTCCCACCTCCCCATAAATGGCGGCCGCTGCACGCGTGAGGAGAGCGACCCTTGACCTTGCCAGGTAGGTCGCTCCCCACCACACAGCTCCGCCTGTGTTGTCTGCCCGCTGCTCCTGTAGGTAAGATCGCCCTCCGCTTGTGGCCCCGGTGCCCGTTTTTGTCTGCTCTCCCCCTGTTTTTCCTTTTTGTGCCCCTCGCTGCCCCACTGTTGTTGTGCCCGTGATTTTGTCTGCTCTCCCCCTGTTTTTCCTTTCTGTGCCCCTCGCTGCCCCACTGTTGTTGTGCCCGTGATTTTGTCTGCTCTCCCCTGTTTTTCCTTTCTGTGCCCCTCGCTGCCCCACTGTTGTTGTGCCCGTGATTTTGTCTGCTCTCCCCCTGTTTTTCCTTTCTGTGCCCCTCGCTGCCCCACTGTTGTTGTGCCCGTGATTTTGTCTGCTGTCCCCCTGTTTTTCCTTTCTGTGCCCCTCGCTGCCCCACTGTTGTTGTGCCCGTGATTTTGCCTGCTCTCCCCTGTTTTTCCTTTCTGTGCCCCTCGCTGCCCCACTGTTGTTGTGCCCGTGATTTTGTCTGCTCTCCCCCTGTTTTTCCTTTCTGTGCCCCCGCTGCCTCTCGCCACTTCCGCCGCTGCGTTCCCTGCGGCCCCGCCCCCTGACTGCCCATTCGCTGCCCCTGCCTCCCGCCTCCCAGCTGCTCCTCCCTCCCACCTCCCCATAAATGGCGGCCGCTGCACGGCCGCGCAGCGGACGTGCGCAGCGGGCGCGCCGGCTGCGCGCGCCGAAGGCGCGCCTAAGGCAAGCCCGTCTGCGCCCGTCCGCGACTGGACCGCGCCCAGCGCCAGAACCCCTGGAACCCACCAACGCAACACTACTCGACGGACCTACGACGCCGCCACACTCACCGCACTCAATGCCGGCCGGAACCCTGCCTGCTACCGAGCCTCACCGAGACGCACCCACGGACCCTTCGCCTGCCAAGCCTGCCGATTCACCTGCCCCCGGACGTGCACCACCTCCGCCAAGTCGAGCAACAGCAGCAACCACCTGAAATGCATCCTGCTGAACACCCGCTCCGTCCACAGGCACGCCGTGGAACTCTGGGACCTGCTCGACGCAACAGCACCGGACATCGCCTTCCTCACCGAGACCTGGATGAACGCCTCCTCAGCGCCCGACATCGCCATAGCCATCCCGGATGGATACAAGATCACCCGGAAGGACCGCGTCAACCAGACGGGAGGAGGCATCGCCATTGTACACAAGAACACCATCCGCATCTCGACTAACTCCGACGAGACCTTCTCCGCCGCCCGAACACCTACACTTCCAGATACACACTGACCCCAAGACCACCCTCCGAGGCACCCTCATCTACAGACCCCCGGGACCACGCACACTATTCAGCGAAGACATCGCAGACTTCATCAGCCCGCACGCCATGCCCTCAGCCGACTACATCCTCCTAGGGGACCTCAACTTCCACCTGGAGAACAACAACGACAGAAACACCACCGCCCTGCTGGACAACCTCGCCAACCTCGGACTCAAGCAACTGGTGAACACGCCCACCCACTACGCCGGCCACATGCTTGACCCCGTCTTCTCGTCCAGCAAGCACATCTCCTTCAGCCACGCCACCGGACTCCACTGGACCGACCACAGCTGCGTCCACTTCAGCTTCAGAAAGACTGCGACCCACCACCACCCGCAACAGGCTCCCCGCCGGAGCTGGAGCAAGATCACCGCCGAGCAGCTCACCGCCTCCCTCAGCCAGAACACACCCACCAACACAACGGACCCAAACGAAGCAGCCAGCAACCTCGCCAAGTGGCTGACCGCCTGCGCCGACGACCTCGCACCACTAAAAACCCTCCCAGCAGACCCGGAAGCAAGAAAACCCCTTGGTTCACCAACGAACTCAAGGAATCCAAGAAGAACTGCCGCACTCTCGAGAAAACCTGGCGACTCGACCAGACCACAGACAACAGGACCGCCCTCAAGCACGCCACCCGCAAACACCACCAGCTGATCCGTGCCACCAAGAAGTCGGCACTCAAAGAACGACTGGACAACAACGCCCATGACAGCAAGGAACTTTTCAGCATCGTCAAAGAGTTCTCCAACCCCAGCGCCGGAAACAACGACATCACCCCTCGCAAGACCTCTGCAACTCACTCTCCGCGTTCTTCCACCGCAAGATCACCGACATACACAACAGCTTCGACGCACAAACAACGCACCCTACCGCCGAACCAACGCCCGCCACCACCACCCTCTGCAACTGGACCCCGATCAGCACCGAAGACACCACCCGCACGATGAACTCCATCCACTCCGGATCACCAACCGACCCCTGCCCACACCACGTCTTCAACAAAGCCGACGCCACCATCGCACCCCATCTCCGGGACATCATCAACTCCTCCTTCCACACCGCCACCTTCCCGGAGAGCTGGAAGCACGCCGAGCTTACCGCCCTCCTGAAGAAACCAACGGCGGACCCCACCGACCTCAAGAACTACCGTCCCATCTCGCTCCTTCCGTTTCCGGCCAAAGTCATCGAGAAGACCGTCAACAGACAGCTTGCCGCCTTCCTCGAGACGAATGGATCCCTCGACCCCTCGCAGTCCGGGTTTCGGGCCAACCACAGCACCGAGACCGCCCTTATCGCAGCCACCGACGACATCAGAACCCTAACCGACAACGGGGAAACAGCTGCCCTCATCCTCTTGGACCTCTCTGCGGCGTTCGACACCGTCTGCCACCGCACCCTAGTGAAGCGCCTCAGCAACATCGGAATCCGAGAGAAAGCACTGGAATGGATCATCTCGTTCCTCGCCGGAAGAACCCAGAGAGTCCGCCTCCCCCGTTCAGATCCGAAGCCACCGAAGTCATCTGCGGCGTTCCACAAGGATCCTCACTCAGCCCAACCCTCTTCAACGTCTACATGAGCCCCCTCGCAGCCATCGCACGCCGACACAACCTCAACATCATCTCCTACGCCGACGACACCCAGCTGATCCTCTCCCTCACCAACGACCCCACCACCGCCAGAGCCAACCTACACGACGGGATGAGAGACGTCGCCGACTGGATGAGGAACAGCCGCCTTAAACTGAACTCAGATAAGACGGAAGTCCTCATCCTGGGCTCATCACCCTCCGCCTGGGACGACTCCTGGTGGCCCCCGGCCCTGGGCACCGTGCCCAAGCCAACGGACCACGCACGCAACCTGGGCTTCATCCTGGACTCCTCCCTGTCGATGACCAGACAAGTCAACGCCGTCTCATCTTCATGCTTCAACACCCTGCGCATGCTCCGCAAGATCTTCAGATGGATCCCCACTGAAACCAGGAAGACCGTCACCCAGGCACTCGTCACCAGCCGACTGGACTATGGGAACACCCTCTACGCCGGAACCACAGCCAAACTTCAAAAGAGACTCCAGCGCATCCAGAACGCCTCCGCACGACGCATCCTGGACATCCCCCGACACAGCCACATCACCGTGCACCTGAAAGACCTGTACTGGCTCCCCGTCAGCAAGAGAATCACGTTCAGACTCCTCACCCACGCACACAAGGCCCTCCACGACCTGGGCCCAAAGTACCTCAACGACCGCATGACCTTCTACACGCCCACATAGCTACGATCAACCAGCCACGCCCTCGCCACCGTACCACGCATCCGCAGAACCACCGCCGGAGGAAGATCCTTCTCCTACCTGGCAGCCAAGACCTGGAACTCCCTCCCCACTCACCTTCGGCGAACCCAGGACCATCTCTCCTTCAGGAAGCAGCTCAAGACCTGGCTGTTCGAGCAGTAACTTACCCCCTCCCCCAGCGCCTTGAGACCCTCCCGGGTGAGTAGCGCGCTCTATAAATGCCGTGATTGATTGATTGATTGAGGTGTCAGCAGTACTGTGTTATGTGACGTCATCAACAAAGCCTGGTGAGGGCATGACATGTTGTAGCTAACTGCCACATTTGTGTGGCTTGTAGCATTTTAGGGCTTGATTCATGAACATAAGAGGACTTTACATAGTTTTTTCCAGGGAATTTCAGAGATTTCCATACACATATACTAATGTCTTATGGACAAAAGAAACTACAATGTATTCCTTAATACATTCAGGATGGAGACAGTATTTGGCTAAGGTGAGGTAATATTTATATCAATAAATAGCAGTACATGGTACGCAACATCAGTGACATCCCATACACAAAGAAACAAACAATTCCATATCTATAGTGATGTCAATGATTGTGTCAACAGTGATGTACTGTGCTTAGAGCAAAAGAATCCATAACGTACCACTAACAAAACCTTTTTACTGATTTATCGCGATTTTTGATGATAAACCACACCCACATTTCACTATGAAAAACAATATACCTCTACGCAGTGGCGGCCCTGCACTTTATAATTATTTCTGAAGTTTCATTTTCTGCACCCAAACCAGTATCAATAGTGCCAAAAGGCCTGGTATTTTATAAATAGCACGACTATTATTGCAGCTGCCATATAGTAAGTGCTTATACGTTTTCTGTTCACAGCAAGGAGTCCATTAAATATCTTTATTAATTATTGCTCCCAATAGGTAAAATTATTGAAAGCTTGTTTTTATCAATGAACCTTTGGTTTCCTTTAACTTCTGTAAAATGTGTACCAAAGAATCTCAACTAAGTGCGCTTGTTTCCAGAAATAATGCAGCCACTCCAGGAGCACAGCAAGTATTAATGAGTTTGATTACATTGTTTTTGCATATCTTAGTCGAGAGATAAGGCGAAATCGCAAGGGTTTTCCTTTGGAAAGAAATATGAGTTTTTTGAAAGTGACAAAAAGCTAGTAAAAATACATTTTGCAAAACATCTACAAAATCCCAAATTTAACAGAATAATTCTTTCACAGATGTTACTCAACAAAAACGTTGCTTGTGTGTATTTTATCTCAACGTGTGCCGTGTTGTCAAACATATAACATAATTTATATCCATTCTCCACTCCCCCACCACTCCTAGTCGATAGAAAGGATGAACCCCTAATTTCTTTGAAAAGCCAACAGTAAGTTTACTGTAAGTAAATTAACTTATGGGTAATGGAGGAGGTTAGCCTTAGTGTGCTATAGAGGTAACGATATTTGTCTTTATTTTTAAAATGCAAGTGAGAATATATCTCCATTCATATTACTGTGTGATACTAGCATGGAAGAAAGAATAATTCACTTAAAGAATTATAATCAATTGTAGAAGGAAGTGGTGACAGAATGGGCAAATGAGATTCAAATTGTAGACATCTGAAGAAATTGCGTGAAGTAAATAGAGCTCTCATGAGGAATTTAACCCCTTCCATGCTCATGACGAGCTCAGCTCGTCATGCTGCGCAGTGCTCGTGTGCGCATGACGAGCTGAGCTCGTCATGAACCCGTCCGCTCAATGCAATGTCTCGCACAGGGCGAAAATCGGCCGCGCATGGAAGGGGTTAAAACGTAATTGATGTGGATTTACTTGCTTATGAATTAATTTGCAAATTCACACATTGAATCTTGAGTGTTGGTTTGAAAATGTGTAATTCCATATATGAGCAGGTACTGCGTGCACTGGAGGTCCAAGGGCTTCTGTTGCTTTCTACTACTCCAAACAGAAAAAATTGATTTGTTTGGCAAAACAGCCATGCCAATGAGTTTCTAATCACAGTTCTTAATGACTGCGCAATCTATTACAGTAGAAGCTGTGTTTAATTAACTTTATCAATCAATCAATCAATCAGCATTTGTAAAGCGCAGCACTGTCACCCTTAGGGGTATCTGGGTGCTGTGGGTGTGACGTCACCATCGAAAAGCCAGGTCTTGAGTTTCTTTCTGAAGTCAGCCAGGAAGGGTGCTGTTCGAAGATGGAGGGGCAGGTTGTTCTAGGTCTTGGGGGCGATGTAGGAGAAGGAGCGGCATTCGCTGCGGCTGCGATAGCTGCAGGGGGTGTGCGCAAGGGATAGTGAGGAGGAGTGCAGATGTCTTGCAGGTAGGTGGAAGTTCAGTCGGTAGTTGATGTATGCCGGTCCTTGATCATGTAGAGCTATGTAGGCGTGGGTGACGATCTTGAACTGGCATGTCTTCTGGATGGGGAGCCAGTGGATGTTTCTGGGGTGGGGGGTGATGTGGGTTCATTTGGGGAGGTCCAGGAGGAGTCTGGCTGCAGCATTCAGCTGTAGAAAGCATTGCCGTAGTTGAGGCGCCTGTTGACAAGGGCCTGGGGGGCGGTCTTCTTGGTGTTGATTGGGATCCATCTGAAGATTCTGCTGAGCATGTGAAGTGTCTGGAAGCAGGAGGAGGCGACTGCGTTGACGTGTCGTTTCTATGATCAGTTCTCTGTCGAGGATGATGCATGGGTTGAAGCATGTGGTCTGTAGGTGTGTGTTGGTCCTAGTTCTGCTGGCCACCAGCTGTGGTCCCATATGGAGGTGTCCTTCCCGAAGATCAGTAGTTCTGTCTTGTCGGAGTTGAGTTTAAGACAGTTGTCTCTCATCCAGTTGACTACGCTGGTCATGGTGTTGCAGAAGTTAGTTCTGGTGGTGGAGGGGTCTTCGGTGAGAGAGAGGATAAGTTGAGTGTCCTCCGCATAGGAAATTAAGTTGAGGCCATGAGAGCTGATGATGTCTGTGAGTTAGGTCATGTAGGTGTTGAACAAGGTGGACCTGAGGGATGATCCTTGGGTTATGCCACATAGGATGTCCTTGGGTTCGGAGGTGAAGGGTGGCAGCCAGATGCTCTGTGCGCATCCGGTAAGGAAGGAGGTGATCCACTTTAGGGCTTTTTGCTGTATGCTGATGTTATAGAGCCTGTTGATGATGGTGTGGTAGGATACGGTGTTGAACGCAGCAGAGAGGTCAAGGAGGATCAGGCCCACACTCTCTCAGTGGAGTGTTTTGATGCCGTCAGTGACGGCGATCAGCGTGGTCACTGTGCTCTGGTTGGCACGGAATCCTGATTGGGAGGCATCAAGTAGGAGGTTGTGTTCTAGGTATTCAGTGAGCTGTAGGTTGAAGGCCTTCTCGAGTACTTTGGCAGGGTAGGGGAGTAGGGGTCGGCGGAGGATTTCTTTGGGAGGGGTTTGGCCTCTGTGTGTTTCCATCTGTCTGGGAAGGCTTATGTGGTGACAGAGGTGTTGATGATGCTGGTGAGTTCCGTGCTGATTGGGATGGATCAGAGGTTGAAAAGACGGTGGGGGCAGGGGGTCAGTGAGTGACCCGGAATGGATGGATGACAAGATGGCCTTGGTGGTCTGAGTGGTGAGCAGTGACCAGGTGGTGACCATTAAGCTGGTGCACGCAGGTTGGTCGAGCCTGTCGAGGTTGAGAGCAGTGGGTTGGGGGTCGAAGTTGTTGTAGGTGGTGGCAGTATTGCTGTGTAAGTAGGCCAAGATGGTGTCGCAGGTGGATTGTGTTCTCTGTGGCTGTTGGATTGGAGAAATCCTTAACTATTTTAAAGAGTTCTTTTATGTAGTTGGCTGCTGTATTGATGCAGGCTGTGATGGCTGTTCTCTTGGCTTCCTTGTTGCGCAGGTGGTCGTTGCTGAGGGCTGCTTTGTGGACAGCTCTGTCGGAGGGGTTTCTTGTGGCACCCATTGTTTCTCGGTAGCAGTTGCGCTTGGTGGTTATTAGCTCTGGAGTGTGCCAGCTGGCTTGTTTTGAGGTTTTGTTGGTTTTTGCTGGTTTCATTGGGGCTACTATGTTGGCGCTTTTGGTGATCCATTCGGTGAAGTTCTGGACGACCTGGTCACGATCTAATGAAGCTTCGGGTTGGGTGGTGCTGAGGGCCTGCGTCCACTGTGTCTCAGTTACCTTGCCCCAGGTGCGGTGGGAGGAGTTGTGATGCTTGGTGATGGTACGCTGAGTATCTGAGATGGAGACGTGGACGATGGTGTGGTCGATCCAGGTGAGTTCTGTGACGTGGCTGAATTTTATTCTGTCGCTAGAGATGAAAATAGAGTTGAGTGTGTGTCCAGCTTTGTGAGTGGGTTCTGTGACTAGTTGGGTGAGGCCAATGTTGTTAAGGTTCTCCAGGAGGGTTGTGGAGTTGGAATTGTCGATGTGGAAATTGAGGTCGCTGAGTAGGATGCAGTGGTAGAAGTCAATGACTAGGGAGGCAATGAGGTTGGAGATGGCGTTGCAGAAAGCTGTTCGGGGTCCCAGGGGTCAGTTTACAAGGGTACCTCTTATTGTGGTCTTGGTGTTGGTCTGTAGTTGGAAGTTGAGGTGTTCCTTGAGAGGTGTGGGGTCGTGGTTGGAAGCGATGCATCAGATGGTTTCCTTGAAGAAGAATGTGATGCCCCTGCCGTCTTTGTTGGTGCGGTCTCAGTGTATCATCTTGTAGCCATCTGGAATTATGGTGCCGATGATGGGGTGCAAGGAGGGGTTGAGCCGTGTTTTGGTGATGAAGGCATAGGGGAGAGGGTGGTGATGGTGTCCCAAATTTCCGTGGCATGTTTGAAGAGGGATTGGATGTTGAGCAGAATGCAGTGGAGCGGTTCTGGGTATTCGAGGTCTTCTAGGTGGAAGTGGTGTGGGATCCAGTATAGACTGACAGTCATGTGTTGTAGGAAAGCGGTAGTGGCATAAGGTGAAGGATCCTTTGGTTGATCATGGGGAGGAAGTGCAGCAGATGTTGTTTCAGTGGACAGGGTCCAGGGCAAGGAGCTGCTTGCTACTGTAGCGGCAGGTGGCGAGAGGGTCAGGGGTACTGGCGCTGGAAGTGGTCCAGGTACGGATGGGCACAGACATGCTTGGCTTTGGTGTGCCAGCGGTGCAACCGCGCTGTGGCCTCCATTAAGTAGGTCCTGGGTGGGGTGCTGGGGAGGCAGGTGGCTGGAAGCGGGTGGCAGGGAAAAGTGGGAAGCCAAAACGGCACTAAAGTGCTAAGGGCCTTGGGAGGCCCAACTGTAGAAATCCGGGAAAAGAGTGAGCAGATCTCATTGACTGGAGGCAGCCAGAGGCTGACCTGTCCTGGGCAGGAACAGCCTTAGCAGCAGTGCTGGAAGAAGCAGCACTGTCTGTGGTGAGGCGAATTTGTGAGGGCCTGCTCAATGGGGCCGCCCTTAGACTTCCATTAAGTAGGTTATGGGGGAATGGGCGCTGGGGAGGTGGGCATCAGGAAGCAAGTGGCCAGAAAAAGTGGGAGGTCAAAATGGCACTGTAGTGATAAGGGCTGTGGGAGACCCAACAGGAGGAATGCAGATCCTCAGGCCTGGTTCACTCCACCCACTCGCAGCAGGGCCCACGTCAGTTCTATGGGATTGCATTGTACAAAAATGGTAAGGATGGTGTAAGGAGGAGGCAGAGAGACAGGCCCCAGCTCAAGGGACCCCACTCGGGCAGCTCATCAATGAGAGACACGTTGCCTTGGTCTGGGCCGCAAATGATGCGCCGCTCCGCCCCTCCTCACCTTAGGGTCACGGGCTCCTCCGCAGCCGGTCTTCACCTTCAGGCCCACAGCCAGTGGGGCTATCTCCAGCTCGGCGCCACCGAGAGCCTCCTCAGCAACCGGGCATCAGCAAGGACACCGCAGCTCTTGCCATGGCCAGCCACCGCCCGGCAAGGGTTCTGCTCAGGGAAGGCGGGCACCGGCCGTCCTTCACCACCGTGCAGCGGCCACCACTCAGGAGTTGTAGGGGGAGCGCCGAGTCCGTAGGCCCCAGCAATTCTTTTGAGACAGCCCTCCAGCACAAGGGACCCTGCCCGTTCAGGCAGCTCACTAGGGAGAGACACGCTGCCTTGGTCTGGGCCGCGAGCGGTGCGGCAGCGCAGCCAGTCTCTGTCCAGGCCCAACACCCTCCCACAGTCATATCAGAGCACAGCTGCTCCGCCACTCCTCACCATAGGGTTGCGGGCTCTTCCACAGCTGGTCTTCACATTCTGGCCTGCAGACAGCAGGGCTATTGCCAGCTCAGTGATGCCGCAGATGCCCCTAAGCAATCGGGCCTCAGCAGGGACACTGCAGCTCTTGTTGTGACTGGCCACCACCCTGCGAGTGCTCCGCTCATGGAAGGCGGGCTCCAACTATCTCCCGCCACTGCGTGGTGGCCACCACGCAGAATTCGCAGAGGGAGCAGTGAGTCAGTAGGCCCCAGCAGGTATTTTTGTTCCTCTGCCTAATTCTGCATTGGGAAAGAGCTAGCCGATCATTGCTGGCATGCCGGAGTCACAGTTTACTGCCTGTATGGTAATGGTATAAGGCTGTTTTTGGCAGGATTTTGTTGGTTTATGGTCCAGGACAGGAGGAGCCTCACCTATGTGTGGCCATCTAGCTAGCCCACCCTCTCACGCCCCCCAACTGGAGGAATGCAGGCGAAGAAAGTGGGCAGAGCCCACTGACTGGTGCTGCCAGGGGCTGACCTTCACTGGGCAGGAACAGCCTTAGCAGCAGTGCAGGAAGAGGCAGCACTGGCTGTGATGAGGGGAGCTAATGAGGGCCTGCTCAATGGGACCGCCCTGCGGCCTCCATTAAGTAGATTCTCGGGGGGATGGGTGCTGAGGGCGGGCATCAGGAAGCGAGTGGCCAGAAAAAGTGAGAGGCCAAAACAGTGCTTAGGTAATAAGGGCTATGGGAGCCCCAACTGGACGAATGCAGGCAAAGAGAGTGAGTAGAGCTCACTGACTGGAGGCTGCCAGAGGCTGACCTGCACCGGGCAGGAACAGCCTTAGCAGCTGTGCAGGAGGAGGTAGCACTGGCTGTGGTGAGAAAAGATGGTGAGAGCCTACCAGTTTACACAAATTCATACATTAATTGAGCAAGGCTTTTTTCCTGAGAAATCCTGTGTGCATTGGTCTAACAGTATACGTTGCTGTGAGATACGAAATAAAAGTAAGTAGTCTGTTATATTTGCCCAGAATTTCATAATGTCTTTCAGAATAAAGCACATTATAGGTTTGTTACCAAAGCTGCCCTTTAATTTTGGTAGCCTTTTCTTTATTCAAGGCAATAAAACAATACAGACCTATAAAATATCCTAGTGTTATCATACCTTTCCACAGGGTATAATGCTCATCCTTTTTAAAAGGCATGCCAGTTTGCAGCTGTAAAATAAATCACATGGCATTGTACTGCATAAACAAACATGTAAGCGGAACATACAACTTCTAAGACTTCTTGGCACTCTAGAACAGAAAGAAAATTGCTTTCATTGGGTGAATCATTTATTGGCTTGGCTTGGCTTGGCTTTGAATCAGAAAAGATAACACCAACTTTTACCAGCTTACAAAATTGAGAAAGAGAAGACATGGTTTGGATGTTCAAGGGCACCACGATATATATGATCTTTTTGTGTAGCTGGAAATTATAGCAGTCTTGATGCCAAAAATGTGGTTCAAGCTTGATGAGTGACCTAATGACCATGTAGATGAGAAGTTTAATCTTTATTTACTGCTGCATCTCACAACTAACACAAGGAAACGTGCTACTCTAATGTAGTCACTTTGCACTGGGCTTAAAAGGCCTCTGCCAGAATGTTGCACCATACAAGCATACTTTACTTGCTGGTCCAGTGCAACATGCTGCTCCAAGGCTCCTGAATGTGAATGTCCTCAAGAGCAGAAGAGGATGGAAAGGTGTGCAGAGTGTGGGTGCTACCTGAACATACATTACGCAACTCAGAAGGACATGCTCTATGAAGCACCTGAGTAAAGACAAAGATTACATGTCCCATGAGACCACTGGACTCTCAAGCATCTTACCAATGGTGGCAGACATCTTGAATGCCTAAAGTGTAGGCTCTTTGTTGGCCATCGTGTCCTTGGTGGGCAATAGTGATGCATAGTTGCTGCAGCCAAGACCGTATTATGGATTCCTTTACATCTGTTCTTCCTTAAAGTTGACAAGGGGCTTCTTGTGAACTCTGAGAAGAACCTTGCATCACAGTTGCAAGAGTATACATTTGCGCTTGTTTGCTTTCACAATGGAACCATTAATTAGGATTATGAATTTAATTAAGATTACAAACTTTATAGGACCTGTTTGTTTTTACAATGAGTCACCCTTTAGAATTACAAGTTGCTATTTTATCAGGAGTCATCATTTAGGTTTACACATTCTATCATACTGATTTTGACATGTATAGCAGGACTTTACTGGTGATACATAAAGGTTACATACATAGCTGGCCTAATTCTATGTCAGTTCCGGACGCTCAGATTATGCTTCTTTTTCTATTACTGAAATTGAAAGCAGCCAATGAAAACATAATAAAGTAAAACTATATTTCCCATGAACAGTATAACATCATCACACCCCACCAATCACAATGAATATATCCCTTCAAATACGACAAGCACCATCTTGCTGCCGCTTTCTTTTACTCAGCAGCCAAAATAAATGCTGATGTTCCTTTTTTTAATGTAATGAATTTATTGGCTCATGATGTTTTCTTGCTTGGCATAAATGCATGCTATTGTGCAAGCACCACTTAATGAGAACACAACATTTTGCCTTATTTTGTTGGGACTTGGGGAGCACTGAAGTTTCTATTGTTTTTCTCCCACAATGTATAATTCCAAGCTTGCTTTGCAAATTCCCTTCGACTGGCCCAGCGGTCATTGGGCAAGGTTGCCCTGATACAGCCCTAAGCAAATTAACTCAATCCTATTTCTGTGGCCATTAATATACTACCGGCACATTCACACAGTCAGTGGTCCTGCTAATGAGGCAGAAGACCCATGTCACGGCCGAGGGCTGCAACAATACATGACAAAATCAACTACGAGATCTCAGCAAGTTTTCCTGGTTTTAATTACAATGAATTTAGCCAAAATGTGCCTTTCTGATGCTCTTGTGAGAACAATCAGAGACTGAAATAATTATTTTGGATTGAATCCCTGTGGAGCAGAAGGCTTCTCCCTCTATGCTCTAAATCGTATTTTAACAATCCGTCACCAGGGTTGCTTTCCCCTATTACCCAAGTGGGTTGCCAATATATATATACTTGGTTGAGGCACTATACAACCTAGTCCAGTGATCGGAGGACAGAGTCTTGGTTAAGGCCTTTCTCCTTGTTAGTAATCCATTAATATGTTTGCATGCTGATGCCTTGGAGAAACTATTGAAGACTTGGTTATTGTACCATAGGTACAGAATTCCCTAGAACACCTCAAAGTCCCTCCAGGAACAAATCCCCGGGTAAGTGTGAGGACACAGACACTGACTCATCTCACTCAAACTTCTCAGAGGAGCTGCTATTTACCGGCACAGGAAAAATAAACTATAAGTCGCAAGCAATGATGGAACAACCAAAAAGGCAAGTCCCTCTGCTCACATTTGATTTGGATGATAGCAGTCATCCACTTTCAAGGGAGTGGACCCCGACTACTGAGGTAGCATATTATGTACAAATGTTGGTTAGTAAAGGATTTGAAAAAGAGGTCCACAACAGACTTAGGGGGGAATGCCCATGGAGAACCTTCCCAGGGAAGGTGTCAGAGACGCCACCTTCATGAGAAAATTCACCATGAATTCCTAGAAGGGACTGGACAGGTCCTGAGGGAAGTGCCAGGATAAGTTCCTAGACTTACTGGGCCTGCTGGCCAAAATATTAGAGCTTGCTTATCAAGCTAAAGACTTGGCGTATTCCATCGATCCAGGCATGTTAGGTGAGTGGGACCAACATGCTGAATGCCTGTTGAGTAACGCCAACTGTACTGTCCTTACTGAACGGAGCTGTTCAATTTTAAGGCTCATAGACCCAAAGCTCACAGACCTTCCTCTGCAGAAGCAGGCCCTGTTGCAGCAGGCTTATTGTTCAGATACCCATTTATGGAGGATCTTGGCAGATTTGTGATGACATTTGTAGCCCTTTACAAGGCACAGATCTCATTGAAAAAATCTTTTCAACCTAGCCTTTTTTGATGGGCCATGCAATGTCGGGTACGATTGCCAGGCCCATCCACATTCTAAGGTCCCCAGAGGGGTTTAAAAAAAGAAGACGTGAATCATGAGATGAAGGGCCTAGCAGAGGAACACTCTTCCCATCCACATTTAGAGGAGGCCAAAACAGGTATGCCAGAAGTGGCTGCATATGGATGCAAGTCGGTGGCACAAGAGCTGGGTATGCAGGTACAAAATACGCCTTCATTGCATGTGCATTTTAGTTTCTGTATGAATAAGTGAGTTGGTGTGTGTATAACTGTATAGGTGAGTAAGTGGCAGTGTGGGTGACTCTATGGGTGAGTGAGTAGGTGTGTGAGTAGCTCTATGAGTGTCTGACAGTGTATGAGTGGCTGTATGGGTGTATGAGTGGATATGTCAGTGGCTGTATTAGTGAGTGAGTGTATGAGTGGCTTTGTGGATGAATGAGTGGATGTGTGTGTAGACCTATGAATGAGTGAGTGGGTATGTAAGTACAGGTATGGGTGTGTCAATGGTTTCGAGAATGGTAGTATGAAAGTTGGAGTGGGTGTATGAATGGTTTCATGGGGTTGTGAGTGGGTGAACAGAGATTCTGTGGATGATGTTATCAGTGATGTCATTAGTGATGTCACTGACCATGTCATGAGTGATGTAATATGTGAGGTCATAAGCAGTGCATTGCGGGGGCGCGAGTCTGGTTTTGCACGAGTGAAATGTCAGCCTAACTATAACGTCCCTGTAACCTTTGGTTTTTTTCAGTGAATTTCTAAGTTTTTTTTTTAAATTCTATTTCCTAACTATATGATCCCCGTAACCTTTGTTAACTATAACATTCCTGTACCCTTTGGTTTTTTCAAATTCTAAGGTTTTTTTAAATTCTACTTCTTAATTGTAATGTCCATTTTTTTGTAAGTGAACCTGTGAGATTTTCATACTTTCTTTCTATAATTGGATATTGTGTATTATATTTATATAATACACCACTCTTTTTTGATTTCATTTGTTTTTATACATTAATAACTGGTTTTATTTTTAACAATTTTGTAAGGCGGCACAATATTGTTGCATTTACAGTGGAGATTCTATCATCAGTAAATGTATTTCACCTACTGAAAAATACCATTAAAGAAATTTTTTAAATAAAGGTTAACTCTAAATATTTAGTAAAATATTGTTTTAACTTTTCTTTCTGTAATCAATTTAGAAGAAAGCCACCTTTACAAAAAATAATTATATTCGTGACTACCGAAGTCATTGCGATGACGTCGGTAGTTGCGAAGAGTGCGTGGTTTAGACAAAGTCTAAAACATATATATAGACATATTGTAAAGTATATTTAACAGTAGAGCTTGATTAGTGTACTTTTCAAACTCATATTTTTCTAGTGAGTTTCCAGAATATACGCCTCCAAACACTTTTTCTCATTTCCGCAAAGACAGAGGAAGTCGCGATGACGTCGGTAGTTGCGTATAGCACGTTTTTCAAGAACTCTGAAATGTATATGTAGAGGTACTGTGAACAAGTCTAGTATATCTGTTCACTATAATAATATTGAAAGTCCTGCTTTTCTTTCCATTGTTAAACAAAACTGCTTTAAACTTATATTTAGCATTTTCGCTTCACCGCGGTAACCCCGACTATTTCAATCACCGTGAATATCACATGGCCGGGAAAGCAAGGAATATGATTGTATAATATACTTTTCAGCAAAATCAATATGAAGTATATACCCAGTCCTCCTTCTTGAATGTTCCTTCATAGAACGTCATTCTGAGCAGGTGTATTCATTTTGCTCTGGAAACGTTTTGCTGTTTTCAGAAATGGCAACACAGCAAGGAGATAGGGGAGGAACAACAGCTGGACCAGGATGTGGAGGAGGTAAACAGTGAAGATCTGCAAGAACAGGGACCTCCACAAAAGAGAGCCAGTGTAGCTTGCGATGTTTTTACAGTCCCATCAGGTGAATCAAAAACAGTTGCCAAACTTGTGCAGTGCACGATTTGCAAGAAGTCCCTCTCTAGAGGTACTAACAAGAAGTATTCATGTGGGACAATGTACATGTTATACCATCTAAAAACCCATCATAAGAAACCTCTCCAACTTGCGATCAAGCAGAGGGAAGCTGGACGATCATCTACTTCAGTGACAGCAGCAACAATTCCTGGTCAAAAACTCCCTTCTGAGGTGGAGAGTATTGCAACATATATGGCTCCAGAGATGTTAAGAATGGCCACGTATGGCATGGCCTTTAGTGTTGTCATAAGTGGGGTGAGCAGACTCTTACAGCTATTCACAATTCTTCAAAACAGCATACTTGCTAATTGTTTTCCTCTTTTATATGTTTTGCACATTTTTCTGTGCACGTTTTTTCAATTCCTGCTGTCCCAGTTGCCATTTTTGCTATTATAAAAACCAAGATTTAAAAAAAAAAACTTTACAAAAGCCTTAAAAACAAGAGGTTACTGTCGGAACCACCTTTTACAGTTAAAAAGATAAAGTAGGTATATATGTTGCCATGAGTGTATGACTGCTGTATGGATAATTGAATGAGTGCACAACTGGTGAATGGATGTTACAATGAGTGCAGCAGTGGTGCCTTAGTAAATCTGTGAGTTCATAAGTAGTGTCTGAGTAATTGGATGAGTGCAAACATAGTGATTGGGTGATTGCATGTGCGCATTGGTAGTGTGTGGCTAAATGGATGAGTGCATATGTAGTGCCTGAGTGAATGGAAGAGTGGAGCGGTAGTGCCTGAGTGAATGGATGAGTGCATGGATAATGGCTGGGTGAATGAATGAGTGCATGGATAGTGCCTGGGTGATTGGATGAGTGCATGGGTAGTACCTGAGTGAATGGATGAGCGCATGCTTTTACCTGAGTGAACAGCAAGGGTAGTGCCTGAGTGATTCAATACGTGCATGATTAGTGCATGGGTGAATGCATGAGTGACGAGTGAGTGGATGAGTGCAAGTGTAGTGCCTGGGTCATTAGACAAGTGTTTGCATAGTGCCTGAGTGAATGGATGAGTGGAAGGGTAGTGCCTGAGTGATTGGATATGTGCATGTGTAGTGCCTGGGGGAATGGATGAGTGATTGGATAATGCCAGTGAACAGATGAGTGCAACAGTAGTGCCTGGGTGATTGGAAGAATGTATGAGCAGTGCCTGGTTGATTGAATGAGTGCATCAGTAGTGCCTGGATAATTGGATGAGTGCATGGGTAATGCTTCAGTGAATGAATGCAAGAGTAGTGCCTGCGTGAATGGATGAATGCATGGTTAGTGCCTAGGTGATTAGGAGAGTGCATAGATAGTGCTTCAGAGAATGGATGAGTGCATGGGTACTGGTTGGTTGATTGGATGAGTGCATGAGTAGTCCCTCATTGAATGGATGAGTGCATGTGTAGGACCTAAGTAAATGGATGAGTGCAAGGGTAGTGCCTGGGTGATTGGCTATGTGTAGTGTCTGGGTGAATGGATGAGTGTAACAGTAGTAACTGGGTGATTGGATAAGTGTATGGTTAGTATGTGGGTGAATAGATGAGTGCCTGGGTAGTGCATGAGTGAATGAATCAGTGCAAGGGTACTGCCTGAGTAAATGAATGAGTGGAAGGGTAACACCTGAGTGATTGGATGAGTGCAAGGTAGAACCTGGTAATTGCATGAGTGCAAGGTTGGTGCCTGGGTGATTAGGTGAGTGCATGGATAGTGCCTGAGTGATTGGGTGAATGAATGCAAAGTGTCTGCATGATTGTGTGAGTGCATGGATAGTGCCTGGGTGATTGGATGAGTGCATGGGTAATGCCTGGGTGATTTGATGAGTGCATGACTAGTGCCTGGATATCATGGATGAGTGCATGGATAATGCCTGGGTGAATGAATGACTGTATGGGTAGTGCATGGGTGAATGGGTGAGTGCATGGGTAGTGGCTGAGTGAATTGAGGAGTGCAAGGGTACTGCCTGAGTGAATGGATGAGTGCATGGATAAAGTCTGGGTGAATGAATGAGTGTATGAGTAGTGCCTGGTTGATTGGATGAGTGCATGAATATTGGCTGGGTGAATAGATAAGTGCAAGGGTAGTGCCTAGGTGAATGAATGAGTAGAGGGGTAGTACCTGGGTGAATAGATTAGTGCATAGGTAGTGCGCGAGTGAATGGATCAGTGCAATGGTAGTACTTGAGTAAATGAATGAGTGGTGGGATTACACCTGAGTGATTGGATGAGTGCAAGGTAGTGCCTCGGTAATTGCATTAGTGCAGGGATAGTCCCTGGGTGATTGGGTGAGTGCATAGATAGTCCCTGGGTCATTGGGTGAATGAATTCATAGTGCCTGCATGATTTGGTGACTACATGGATAGTGCCTGGGTGATTGAATGAGTACATGTGTAGTGCCTGAGTGAATGGATGAGCGCAAGTGTAGTGCCTTAGTGAATGCATGAGTGCAAGGGTAGGGCCTGGGTGACTGGATGAGTAGAAGGGTAGTGCCTGGGTGAATGAAGGAGTGCATGGGTAGTGCCTCAGTGAATGGATGAGTGGAAGGGTAGTGCCTGAGTTAATGGGTTAGTGCATGGATAATGGCTGGTTGAATGAATTAGTGCATGAGTAGTGCCTGGGTGAATGGATGAGTGCACGGGTACTGCTTGGGTAAATGGATAAGTGCATGGGTAGTGCCTGATTGATTGTATGAGTGCGTGAGTAGCACATAAGTGACTAGATGTCTGCAAGTGTAGCGCCTGGTTGATTGGATGAGTGCAAGGATAGACCCTGGGTCATTGGATGAGTGCAAGGGTAGTGGCTTGGTGATTGAGTGAGTACATAGATAGTGTCTGCGTGATTGGGTGAATGCATGGAAAATGTCTGCGTGATCGGGTGAGTGCAAGGATAGTGCATGGGTGATTGCGTGGGTACTGCCTGGGTGATTGGATGAGACCATGAGTAGTGCCTGGGTGAGTGGATGAGTGCATGGGCAGTGCCTCAGTGAATGGATGAGTGCATACATAGTGTCTGGGTGTTAGCATACCACATGGGTAGTGCCTGGGTGATTGGATGAGTGCCTGAGTAGTGGCTGGGAGATTATATGAATTCAAGTGCAGAACCTGATTGATTGGATGACTGCTTAGGTAGTGGCTGGATGATTGGACTAGTGCAACTGTTGTGCATGGCAAATGGGATGAGTGCATAAGTAGTAACTCAATGAATCCATTACCAGATTAGTGATTTGATATCTCGACCTCCAACCACTGTGAAGAAATAAAAAAAGACAAAAATATATTAGAATTTTATTTCGACCATTAGGCAACCAAAACAACATACAGTATTTTTTTACCAAAACTTTCATTCAACATAGACACATGTTTTCCTGTTTTTTCGTGTTTTCAGCTTTCATACTTGTTCACTTTCAACAGTGCTGTGTATGAAGACCCATCATGAAACAGTGGGAAAAAGCAATCAAATAGATTGTAAAAAACAAACAAATGCGCACAGTAGATCATTATAACTAGGTCATACTGTTCACTGCACTCTTTACAAGTTTTTTTAGTACTAGCTTGCTGATAGCTTACTACCTTAATGAAAACGACTATATGGTAAAATTGTTTCTGATATTATTATATCTGGTACAAAATGTCCAACAAGTATGAAGCAGTCTTCATTTTTGCATATCCTTTTGTAACCATCATCCCTGTTAGGCCAAATGATGTCTAAACTGTTCTTAGTTCATTTATGAAAAACATAACTCATAGTACAACGTAGAAGTTGCTGTAGCCGAAACAAAAGGGGACTTTTTTTAGTGGTGAATAGACTTTTCACATGCAACTTAAGGCTACTGGTATTATAGCACCTACATTTACTTTTTATCTGTAGTCTTCAAATATTTATAAATTCCTTTCTGGCAGTTAAAATCCTTCATTTCTAACAGCCTTCTGTAGACAATACCCCCAATACGCCGACAAATGTCTCGGAAACACATAATCCATATATATATATTCACTGAAAAAAACCACAGGTTTCAGGGACGTTATAGTTAGGCTGACATTTTACTCGTACAAAACCAGAGAAATTCGTCCGTTATAGTTAGCTGAGCTAACTATAACTCGCGCCCCCGTAATGCACTGCTGGTGACGTCATATATTACATCACTCATGACATGGTCAGTGACATCACTCATGACATCACTGATGACATCTCAAATGACATGACTGATGACATCACAGATAACATCATCCAGTGACTGAGTGTTTCTAAAAAGTTTAAGATGTTATATATGTATGCCAAGGTGTATTGAAGAATGAGTGGGTGTATGAGTGTCTGAATGGATGATTTAGTAGGTGTGTGACTGACTGTATAAGTGAGTGGTTAAACGTGTCTTAGTGAATGCATGGGTGAATGACTAATCTGTGTGAATGTCTGTATCAGTCTTGCAGTTGGTGTGTACGTTGTTGCATGGGTTGGTGAGTAGCTACATGAGTGTCTATATGGGTTAATAATTGGTTGTCTGAGTACCTGTATGGGTGCCTGAGTGTCTGTGTGGATGGGTGGGGGGTGTGTGACTCCCTGCATGGATGTGTGAGTAGGTGATTCACTGGGTGTATGGGTTCATGAGTGCATCTGCAAGGGGCTGTATGGGTGAGTGAGTATGCGTATGGCTGTGTTGGTGAGTGAATGGATGTCTCAGTGGTATATGTGTGAGTAACTACATATGTGGAAGCCAGTATATGTGAGTGTTGGAGTATATAAGTGACTATATGTGAGAGTAAGTCATTGTGAGAGTAGCAACATGGATGAGTGTGTGCTTGTATCAGTGATTGTAGAAGAGAGTAAGTATGTGTTAGCATCTGTATGAATAAGTGAGGTGGTGTGTGTATAACTGTATAGGTGAGTAAATGGCAGTGTGATTGATTCTTTGGTTGACTGACTAGATGTGTGAGTAACTCTATGGGTGAGTGGCAGTGTGTGAGTGTCTGTATGGGTGTATGAGTGCATATAAGAGTGGCTGCATTGATGAGTGACTGCGTGTATGAGTGTCTGTATGGGTGAGTGAGTGGATGTGTGTGTAGACCTATGAATCCGTGAGTGGGTATGTACCAACTGGTATTGGTGTGTCTAAGGTTTCGAGAATGGTAGTCTGTATTTTAGAGTGGGTGTATGAAAGGTTATATTAGGGTGTGAGGAGGTGCAACAGAGATTAAGTGGATGATGTAATCAGTGATGTCATCAGTGATGTCATTTGAGATGTCATCAGTGATGTCATCAGTGATGTCATTGACCATGTCATGAGTGATGTAATATGTGACATCATCAGCAGTGCATGCGGGGGCGCGAGTTATAGTTAGCTCAGCTAACTATAACAGCCGAATTACTCTGGTTTTGTACGAGTAAAATGTCAGCCTAACTATAACGTCCCTGAAACCTGTGGGGTTTTTTTCAGTGAATTTCTAAGGTTTTTTTAATGCTAATTCCTAACTATAACGTCCCTGAAACCTCTGTTTTTTTCAGTTAATATATAAGGTTTTGTAACTAGGGCTCAAATTTGGGGAACAGAAATGGCGCTACATGTTCAACCATTTCTGAAGAATTGCAGTGTGTAGAAGTTACAGTACGTGTTAAGAAGGCCTGTTCAAAATATTTTCACATTCATAAAGGTAACATAATTTTTTAACCCTTTTTTAATGTATATTTACTAATTTATATATATATTTTTTTAAAACTGTGAGAATCTCGTACTGATCGCGTACCAGTGGCGAATCCAAGCATTGTGCCGCCATATTTGTTTGTTTGAATAGGATGCGTGTAGGGTGCGCGGTTCCCAAATTTTTCATTTTTTAAAAATTTAAATACATGTTATATACTATATAATTTTGAAATCACTCATATGTGTTTTATTGAAAGAGTTATAAAAGTGATATTAACATAAATATTTTGAATATTTGAGTTCTTATAATGAAGTTACGGAAGCCGCGACGCTCCCGTGTACCCTCTCGCACATATTTCCAGGCGCGCGATAGGTTCGCGACTCCAGCGCAAATTATGTAGCTCTAAAAAACATATATATATAACATTTTATAATATATATTATACCAACAGATTTACTTTCAAATGTGTAAATCTACTATATTTGTTACTGGAATAAAGATATAATATTGTTTACACATATTTTCCGGAATTTTCCGGAATCGCGTCCGGTACGTGGTGAATACGCCCCTGGTACGCGAATCCCATGTGACTTCAAAAGAAAGGATTTCATTGGTTTAGAAGCTTTCTATTCTACTACTTGTAGGACCCCACCCAATTTTTTCATTCTTTCAGGAGCATCTTTAGAAGAAACATCCTCTTGTGCTCTCTCGCACTCTGCATTTATTTTTTGGGTGGTTTTACTCAACACTGGAAATGGCATCTGGAAATTCACCCACAAATGTATTTGAAGATGTGGAGGAGCTGGAAGAACCTGTCAAAAAAAGGAAGGAAAGTGTTGTCTGGACTTTTTCTCTATTCCACCTGGGGAGAAAAAGTAAATGCCCGCAAAGTGACTTACACTGTGTGTGAAAACTTTTTATCTCGGGGCTCCGAGAAAAAATACTCCTGTGGAACTTCATCAATGATCAAACATTTACAGACAATGCATCCAAACCGTCTCGCTGGAGAACAGCACCAACGAGAACTACAACAACTATCACAGCATGCTGAAGTTCCAGGAACCAGTACATCTGCGGGATCTACAGAACCAGCAGATACAACATTGCTCATAACTGAGTTTGCTGGTTTAGAGCAACACTGCATTAAGTGCAAAAAACTACTTTGTGCTGGGGAGCAGTCTATTGCAGCAGTTATTGGAGCTGCAAGAAATCATAAATGTTAGTTTTTTAGTTTTTTTGCAATGACGTTTCAATTGCAAAATGTTTTCACTACTTTACTGCAGTTCGTTGCCTTGTTTTTTTAATCTCATTTTTTTTAAATAAAAAAGAGTTAGAAAAACACAAAAAAATGTAAAAGAAAAAAGATAATAAAATGGTTCTTTTTAGAACTGCCCATTTGGTTAAAGATAGACAAACATGTATGTGTTGTACGAATGAGCACAAGGGTAATGCCTGGGTTATTGGATGAGTGTATGGATAGTTCCTGGGTGATTGCATGAGTGCAGGGGTGCTGCCTGGGTGATTGCATGAATGCAGGGATACTGCCTGGGTGATTGGATGAGTGCATGGGTAGTGCCTGAGCAACTTCAAGAGTGCAAGGGTAATGCTTGGGTGCTTAGATCAGTGCATGGGTAGTGCCTGAGTGAAACAATGAGTGCAAGGGTAATGCCTGGATAATTGGATTAGTGCATGGGTAGTGCCTGAGAGAATGGATGAGTGTATGGGTAGTCCCTGAGTCAATGGTTGAGTGCAAGAATAGTGCTTGAGTGATTGCATGAGTGCATGGGTAGTGCCTGTGTGATAGCATGAGTGCAGGGGTAGTGCTTAGGTGATTGGATGAGTGCAGGGGTAGTGCCTGAGTGAATGGTTGAGTGCAAGAGTAGTGCCTTAGTGATTTCATGAGTGCAGGGGTACTGCCTGGGTGATTGGATCAGTGCATGGGTAGTGCCTGAGTGAAAGGATGAGTGCAAGGGTAATACCTGGGTCATTGGATGAGTGCATGGGTAGTGCCTGAGTGAATGGTTGAGTGCAAGAGTAGTGCCTGACTGATTGCATGAGTACATGGGTAGTGCCTGGGTGATTGCATGAGTGCAGGGGTACTGCTTGAGTGATTGCATGAGTGCAGGGGTACTGCCTGGGTGATTGAATGAGTGCATGGGTAGTTCCTGAGTGAATGGATGAGTGCAAGGGTAGTGCCTGGGTGATTGAATGAGTACATGGGTAGTGCCTGAGTGATTGGATGAGTGCATGGGTACTGCCTGGGTGACTGGATGAGTGCAAGAGTAGCACCTGGGTCATTGGATGAGTGCATGGGTACTGCCTGAGTGAATTGATGACCGTATGCATAGTGCCTGACTGAATGGATGAATGCAAAGGTAGTGACTGGGTGATTGGATGTGTGTATGGGCAGTGACTCAGTGAATGGATGATTGCATGGGTAGTGCCTGAGTGAAAGGATGACTGCAAGGGTAATGGCTGGGTCATTGGATGAGTGCATGGGTAGTGCCTGAGAGAACGAATGAGTGCATGGGTAGTACCTGAGTGAATGGTTGAGTGCAAGAGTAGTGCCTGAGTGATTGCATGAGTACATAGGTAGTGCCTGGGTGATTGCATGAGTGCAGGGGTAGTGCCCGGGTGATTTGATGAGTGTATAAGAAGTACCTGAGTGAAAGTATGAGTGCAAGGGCAATGCCTTGGTCACTGGATGAGTGCATGGGCAGTGCCTGAAAGAATGGATGAGTGCATGGGTAGTGCATGAGTGAATTGTTGAGTGGAAGAGTAGTGACTGAGTGATTGCATGGGTGCATCAGTATTGCCTGAGTGAATGGTTGAGTGCAAGAATAGTTCCTGATTGTTTGCATGAGTACACAGGCTGTGCCTGGGTGATAGCATAAGTGCAGGGGTACTACCTGGGTGATTGGATGAGTGCACGGGTAGTGCCTGTGTGAAAGGAAGAATGCAAGGGTAATGCCTGGGTTGTCCTATTAGTGCAAGAGAGAATGGATGAGAGCATGGGTAGTGTCTACATGAAAGGATGACTGCCTGGCTGATTACATGAGCAACATGATGGTAGTTTTCAAACAGTGTAAATGATCAACATTATTTACATTAGAAACAAATAACATATAAATAAACGTTAAATATTTTCTCACGTTATCATGCATATTATATTAGGTGTTCTTACCTAAACAGCAGTATAACTCTTTTCAAACTTCACAGTAGCTACTATAAAGAAGAAGAAAAACTGTTATTTAATGATAATATATTACAGAAATTATAATATTAGATTTTTAAGAACACAACATAAATTTTCAGTTTCCCTTTTTGCTGTTCTCAGATTCCACTTAACTTCACCATACACAGTGATGTCAATGTAGTATTATCATTGAACAGCAGGGAAAAAAACAATCAAATTGATTGTAGAAAAAAACCAAATCAGCGTATATGATCATTTTCAATATGTGTAGCTATGTGTTTTTCTATGTACACTTTGTCAATTACTTTCTTCATCTACATTAACTATATTAATTATGTCAAAAACATTTGCCAAAAAGTAGACTCTCATTTACATCTGGTACAATATACACAACAAATATATAAACTATTTCCTATTAAACACAATTTTCCAAATGCAATATCAATTAGCGCAAATAATATTCCAAACACTAATTATAAATACTAATTGTTTGCAGTGCTGTCTACTTTCTATTCACATCTTCCCAATAGGCCAAATGATGTATTCAAAACTTTGGCTTCAAAAATATCAAATATGAATTTGATAATTCATAAGGCAATCTAGGTTTAAGTTCCAAGTGGGCATCATTGCAATGTGTCCATCCTTTATTACACTTTAAATACACAATATAGGGGCCGATTCCGATTCGGGCCGGAAATCTCTCCGACCGAGCCGGACCCGGAGAGATTTCCGACCGAATCGGACCCTAGCAGTCCGACCGAACGAGTACGATGCGCACGCATGCAATCGGACTCGATTCGGTCGGACTCCCATTGAAGTCAATGGGAGCCGGTCGTACAACGCGTATGCGGGCTCCCATTGACTCAATGGGTGCGAGGCGAACAAGGGCGCCCCCTACAGCGGGTACGTGTCAATGCGACTCACGGCGTACATGCACAAGTATGGGGGACCCATGGGTCCCCCCTGTGTGCGACTCGCGCGGCTACGCGTACAGGGGGGTCCGACACGGACCCCCAAAGTGCGGCTCCGACTGCTCTTTCGAGCCGGACGGCGCGAGTCGGTCGGACTGCTCGAGGTGCGCATCGTACTTGCCCGGCCGGGGAACGTCTCCATTGCGCGGTGCGAGTCGTGTCCATGCGAGTCGGTCAGAGCGCTTCGGACCCGCGAACGAGTCGGTCGGCGATTTCGCGTGCGCTCGCATCGTACTCGCTCGCCCGGACGCACGTTCAAATCGGTCGGGAAAGAGGGCTCCGAATCGGATCCGGTTAAGCCGAATCCGATTCGGTGCCCTACCGGCCGAGATCGGAATCGGCCCCAAAGTGTCCAGATGTTGTAGTAGGTCCATCATGGAAAATAATAGCCACTGCTATAAAAGTTCTTCCTGAAATAGATATTTGACTTCCATTAAAATTTTTTATTTTGGTTTCCAATTTTCTTCCATTTGCTCTACACCGTTGTAGCATTAAAATGAGATATTTTCCAAATCTTTCTATATGTAATGTAGACAACATCTCTGATCTACAATGCGAACATTTCATGTCCTGATTGGCTGTTTTTTATCAATTTGTTAAAAGGTACTGATTTGCAGTCTGGTATTGTCAAGTATATGAATCATTCTGTCTGTACTTCAGTGGTGGAAGTAAATGAACACTCTTCACAATTATGATCCCATCTGTAACTTAGTCCAAAAAAGTTTTCAATCTGTATTCCTTCATGTTCTAATACTCCAAGCATAAGCATTAGAAATTCTTGTGCATCTTGTTATATATTGAGAGTAAATGTCAATGAACCAGTACAAATATCCAAAAGATGCCAAATGCCAGAAGCAGTATGGATTTTACTTCTGTCAGTTACCAACTGTTGAAATACATGATGTAGTAAAGAACAGAATCTTTTTTCATGATTTCCCATGATTTTATGATGAAGATCTTGTAGATAAAACACAACATTCAGAATCACATTAGCATAACAGTTGATACCTGAACTATTTTCCAACTGGTATCCTACAATGTCATCAGCAGTTTCCATTTTCTTTTTCTTTACACCTTCACGTTTCTCTTCAATTATTTTCTTTTTTTTCAACCTCAGTTGAATGTTTGACATATTTCCATTTTGGACACACTACAAGTTTCTCATATATGGGGTATTCACCTAAATCAGGTGTATAAAGTCTTCTTAAACGATTATACTCTTTTACACAATTTGCATCAGCACTAACCTTTTTCTCATCGAAATCTATCAAATACAAACCAGACAATGTTCTTACTCGAGATAATGCAACGTATGCCATTCCCTCTTTGAACACTGTACTTCCGATATTTACAAAAGCTCTGTCTATATTTAAACCTTGAGATTTATGAATAGTTACTGCATATGCTAAAGACAGAGGAAACTGTTTTCTCTGAACATACAAATCTTTTACAAGTAAAAACGTACAACAGAATGCCCAATCTGTCTTACCTCTTTAATCTGATCAAATTTTATAATGAAAAATTCTATTCCATCTCTGTTCTGAAATTTTACAAAATCAACAACTTTTCCCATTGCTCCATTTACTAAACCTTCTTCTAC
The DNA here is from genome assembly GCA_963921515.1 of Calotriton arnoldi. NCBI lineage: Eukaryota > Metazoa > Chordata > Amphibia > Caudata > Salamandridae > Calotriton > Calotriton arnoldi. Next base: position 791,923 of record CAWUFW010001273.1, read on the forward strand.
ATTCAAACTACGCCGTAAAATTACCCGACAGTTTATACATACATGTAAAGTCTTTTCTAAGCCTGCAGTTTTAGATACAGACTTTTCCAAAGAATGCAATTCAGCCTGTAGTTTGTCTGTGAGAAGAATAGTCACTCCCTGGTGTTCAATTTTATCAGTAGCTTCAATTTCCACTATTTGTTGTTTTTCCAGCTTCAAAAGTTCTTGATTAAATGTAGAACACTCTTGCAGTGTAGGCATTAGGCAAACTATAGACTTCTTTTCTCCAAGCATGTTGTACATTACTTCAGTTGCTGTGTTTCCAGTTGTAAACAAGTTCCTTAATAGCCGACTTTGTAAAGCTTGTTTACCATGTTTCGTCAAGACACCAATTCTTATGTCTTGAAGAATATTTCCGTAATCTTCATCACTTGCTTGTCGCATATTCTTAATAAGTTTTTTATATTCAAAATGTAACCAAATGTTCACATTTCCAACACTTCCCAAAGATTTCCTAGTGTCTTCATGGACAAGTGTTTTAAAAACAGGTTGTCCTTTTACAGGAGTAAATTGTAGTAGAACTCCGAAAACAATTAAATGTTTTTCTCCAAACAGAACATCGTAATCCATTTCTTTTAAATCTGTGGCATTCTTAAATGTAAACATTAGCAAGGAGGAAAGGGAGGCTCTACACAGACTATCTAACAACTAAGGGTGGGCGGCAAATTCCGTTCCGCTCGTGGAACTTGCGAAATTTCGGCATTTCCGCGTTACGCGGAAATGTCGAAACTTCCGCGATCCGCGGCGGAACGGAATTCGGGTGCAAGAAAGCACTGAAGCAGGTGCCCGAGTTGAAGCTCAAATTCTGTAACGCATTAATCAGCACAAAAAATTCGTGAGCAAGGTCGAGGCTAAGCAGGAGTGCTTTCTGCACATATCTACCGTCAAACACTAGCTGTAATCCCCGATGGAGGTCTTTGCATCCTTGATTTTCCCGAGCGCAATCCCCGTGTAGGTCCAGTGACCAGGAGGTTCTTCCTCCTCATCTGCTGCTCAGATCCTGCTCTGACCCTTTATAAACAAGAGGCATGTGAACAGGCCTAGAAGCCCCGCCCGTTTGCCCCCGCCCCACATACGCTAGTGGTATGCACCGTCTTCCCGCCCTTTCACCCAGAATGATGGACAGCTTAATCAAAGGACCCCGGCGCTTTCGGCGCGGTGGCAAAGTTACAGACACACAGGTCACTGGGGTCAATTCTTCTGGACCTTTACACAGCTGTAGTGTAGGAAAGGCACTATACATTTACCCAACGAGGTAGCACTTACCGATTAGCCAGTAGAAAGTGCTCCAGTTGAGTAGAGGTATTGCACAAAACGGAGGCATCTTCGTGGATAAATATGCAGGGCAGGTGTGCAGAATTCGTGAGCGTGGTTAAGCAGATGTGCCTTCTCTCCATTTCCAACATGAAAAGTTAGCTGTAATCCCCGATGGAGGTCTTTGAATCCTTGATTTTCTCGAGCGCAATCCCCGTGTAGGTCCAGTGACCAGGAGGTTCTTCCTCCTCATCTGCTGCTCAGATCCTGCTCTGACCCTTTATAAACAAGAGGCATGTGAACAGGCCTAGAAGCCCCGCCCGTTTGCCCCCGCCCCACATACACTAGTGGTATGCACCGTCTTCCCGCCCTTTCCCCAGAATGATGGACAGCTTAATCAAAGGACCCCGGCACTTTCGGCGCAGTGAAATGAAATGAAATGAAATCAGGCGCTTTCGGCGCTTTCGGCGCGGTGGCCAAGTTACAGACACACAGGTCACTGGGGTCAATTCTTCTGGACCTTTACGCAGCTGTAGTATAGGAAAGGCACTATACATTTACCCAACGAGGTAGCACTTACCGATTAGCCAGTAGAAAGTACTCCAGTTGAGTAGAGGTTTTACACAAAACGGTGGCATCTTCGTGGATAAATATGCAGGGCAGGATTCAACGGGCGCAGCAAAATCTCTGCGAGCACGCGAAATTCCACGTGCTCGCGGAGATTTCTTGCCGTTTCGCGGAATTTTGCGGAACGCAACTCCGCAAATTCTGCCCACCCCTACTAACAACCAAGAGTTGGTGATTAAAGAAGCCGACAAAGGGGGGAACGTAGTTGTTATGAGCAGGAGGGACTATGTTTTGGAGATTGACCGCCAATTGGCAGATTGTTCAGCATATGAGGCAGTGTCATATAACCCACTAGGAGATGTTACCAAGCTTATTGAGAGAAAATTGGAATTTTGGAACAAACATGGTTTGGTCACTGAAGCAGAATGCAGGTATCTTTACAACCCCACACCAACGGCACCATGTATCTATATACTACCCAAGGTACATAAAAGTAATGCATTTCCACTGGGCAGGCCCATTATTTCGGGTATTGGGGCCCCCACAGAAAAACTGTCTGAATACATCGACCTATTCTTACAACCCCTGGTACATAATCTGCCATCGTATCTTAAGGATACGAAGGATTTATTGAGCAAGGTAGAGGATTTTGAGTGGAGGCAACCTGTTGGTGACACTAGATGTGAGCTCATTGTACACCTGTATTCCAAAAGAAAAGGGTTTAGAAGCTGTGCAGTATTTTTTGGACACCAGAAATGCAACCCTAAATGAACATAACACCATGCTCATAGACCTAATAACTTTGGTCTTGGATAACAATTTTTTCTTGCATGATGGAAAATGGTTCAGACAAACAAGGGGGGTAACAATGAGCGCAAAATTCTCTCCGTCCTTTGCGAACCTCTACATGGGTGTTTATGAGAAAGTCCATGTTTGGACGCGATGTCCAGCAGTGTTTACTGAACACATCATTCTATGGACAAGGTACATAGATGATGTGCTCCTGTTCTGGTCAGGGACAGCAGAAATCTTGGAAGATTTGGTTAACTTCCTAAATGATAACATTTTTAATGTACATTTCACACATCAGTCAAGTGACAAGAGTATTGACTACCTTGATACCACCTTGTATGTGGCGGAACAACACATTAGATCAAAACTATTTTGCAAAAAAACCGCATGTAATGCAGTACTACATGCGTCAAGTGCCCACCCACAAACACAGATCACAGCTATCCCGTACGGGGAAATTATCAGGATTAGGCGCAATTGTAGCGCAGACACTGATTTTAAGCTAGAATTTAAGAACCTGGAGAGGAGATTTACCAACAGGGGCTATACTGAACAGACCCTATCAAAAGCAAGAAAAGGGATTAGCAAGGTAAAACGCACGGTTCTCTTGTTTGACAAACAGAATACGGGGAAGTTTGGCAGCAGGGATTGGAAAGAGAAGCCTGCCTTAGTGGTTCCCTATAGTGCAGCTAGTTCGGATCTTCATAAGACCATGACTAAGCATTGGCATGTCCTGAAGATTGATGCTACATTGTGCAAGGTCATCACAGAAAAGCCTAATGTCATACATAGTCAGGGCAAAACACTCAGACAAACCTTGTGTCATAGTTACCTAAGGCCAAATCCAGCAAGTGCATGGCTACCAGCATTGCCGTCCGGTTTTTACAGATGTGGACAATGCAATATGTGCTGCTTAGCGAGAAACAAACTTATCGAGTTTCAGTATAACACGCAAAACGTTTACAGAATCAATGATTTCATCAACTGTAACTCGAAATATCTTGTTTACTGTATTGTGTGCTGCTGTGGTTTGATCTATGTGGGTAGCACCATACGATCGTTGAAAGAACGGATCCAAGAACATGTGCGGGCTATTAAAAACAGGAATAGTGATTACCCAGTGGCAACACACTCAGTTGTGTGCAACAGCAGGCACACAACTGAGGTACAAATGAAAATTGCTTTTCATGGAATTGAGACACTAAAAATTTCCAATAGAGGTGGAGATAGAACTTTACACCTGAGACAATTGGCGAGCAGATGGCTCATTAGATTGAGGGCAGTGGACATGGGCCTGAATGTAGACAGGGAACTTCACACCTTCCTATAGGGTAAGGGATGTGATTGAACACAGTCACGTATATGGACCTTTAACATGTTGTTCGCTGTAACTTATTGTACAAAATGCTTATGATTGGCGAACATTTTTCACACGTGAAACTAGTACCAGCTCCTGTAGGTAACATATACTATAAGTTTTGAAATAAACATTTTCACAGCACATGTCATCTGGTTATGCTATATGCAGGGATTATGGTTAGAAGGACGCATGGTCACTATATGCTGTGTACGTGATGTTCTGTGATTCCGACCGTTGTGCACAAGTTAGCTTTCTGCGAAATGTTGATAGGTATATTGTACAAAAAATATGCATCTTTCGTTGTAAGGTTACATGCAGTGACATATATGGGTCAAGAGTCTAGCTACAAAACGATGTTATTTATCTGAAAAACATATGTAGTCCACTTGTGTATCAATGGGCCTTATTCACAGAACTAACTTACGACAAAATCCTAAACTTACTACCATTTTGGTATTCACAGAAGGCACTTACTCATTTATGAGTAAGTGCCTTCTGTGAATACCAAAATGTGTAAGTTACACAAAATGAGTAAGTTACACAAAATGTGTAAGTTACACAAAATGAGTAAGTTACACAAAATGTGTAAGTTCACACAAAATGTGTAAGTGCCTTCTGTGAATACCAAAATGAGTAAGTTCATTCTGTGAATACCAAAATGAGTAAGTTCATTCTGTGAATAACAAAATGAGTAAGTTCATTCTGTGAATACCAAAATGGTAGTAAGTTTAGGATTTTGTCGTAAGTTAGTTCTGTGAATCAGGCCCTATGTTACTGTACGAGGTTGTTTCCCAACATTTCTTGGCCTTGCAATTTAGAGTGCATGAATTATACCTACAGCGCAATGTAAATACAATGGTGATTGCTCGTAGAGTTTTTTTACTAACGGCACACAATTTCTCAGCTAATAGATGACGCATGGATAGATGACAAGTTCACTTTGTCTATGCGTATGACTTTTGGTGAATAGATCACTATATTTCTCACCACTGGGTGTGTAACATCACACTCGCCTCCTCTCCACCCCAATGGTTTATGTTCAATGAATAGAGCGTGATATGTGTCACCTTCCGTTTTTACAGAACCATTCATAGTATACCTCCACTGACGCTCTAGGAAGCGAGAGATATACATTTTTACTTTACTTTGGAACTTGGATATATATTATATACGCCTTGTTGATCAGGCCACATGTGTTCATTTTTGAATGGCCTTGTTTCTTTTATGATACCAGTTATACTTGTTATAATTATGCCAGGATAAGATGGCGCCTTAGCTAAGGTTCGGAAGAGTGTAGTCTCTCTGTGCAGTCTATGATCTGCATGTTTCACGAACCTATCTCTTGGCCCTGTAATGGTTCATTAGTTTTTACCACTTTACCATTCTAAGATGGCGCCTAACCAGTGACAAGCTGTTCTCCCGCACCCTTTCTCTATTTCTATGACCACGCGCACCGCTGTTCAAACATGGTTCGTGTGGCGGTGTTTTCAGCGTTGACACCAGGACGGATTTAGAGCTGCCAGACTTGCAGGTACTTCGATGAAGAGAGCTTGTATTTAAGTTGTGTCATAATATAGTCTGGGAGGGATGTTATTCACATTTTAGTGCCTTGAAATTATTTATTATTTGCAGGCTTATCAAGGCTTGCTTCTACTTTTAACTATTGTAGCGGGTGCAGTTACGAACCGACTCGGTACTACAGGTAAATGTTTTTCCTCCTGTGATTTGTGGTATTTGTTGCATTTATGGTGCAAACATTTGGATATCGTTTCACTGTTTTCAGATATAGGTTCATGCTGGTCGCATTTTTTGTTGCATACAGACTCCTCCTTCTATGACGGACTTTTTCGTTTTTGGGTTAATTCTTGCTTTAAATTCAGCATGGGAAGATTGAAACTGATTCACTTGTATTTTGGCTCGCATATATAGGAACATAACAATAGAAGTTTTATATAATCATTACGTTGTTTATGGTTCTATGTTTTTACAGTGCTCAGAGTTCCTGTTTTATATGTACTATATTCCATGGTTATTTGACTGCTGCACCAATTGTTATGAATGGTCCATTTCGGCTATTCGCTAACTGGCTGTTTGGAGCATTTATCAACTGTATGGTACAGTGCTGTTGATTAGTACAGACTTTTATTCTTCAAGACTCCACCTGGGGCCACGGATAGTGTACCTATTGTCTGCATACATGGCCATTCCACAATTAGCAGTTATGGTCAGCCCTGTGGTGTTTTTGTTATGGGGCTTGATGGTTGCACTATACCTTACTCTTTGAAACATTTTATACAGTGGGCAATACTGGTAGTCCCTTTCGAATGGGACAAGTAAGATGTGAGCTTGAAGTGCTTGTAATAAATAAAAATAAATTTTTTTTTTATATAGCACCATAGACCTGTAAACACAGCAGGCCCATCATATTTATTGTTGTTCCCATGCTTACTTTTGTACCAGGTCTTCTATCACTTGCATCCATATGCTCGTTTCTTGAAATTCTCTGATTTGGAGTTACGATTTGGCATAAACAGAAGAGAAAGAAAATTTCTCATTGCTAGGTAAGATTAGTCGGCTATTACACTCCGCCAATGTGGCATGATATGGAGAGTGGCACGCCTTGGTTCATGCGTCTTTTCACGGCCTGGTTTCTGATCCTTGCATTTTCACGGTCTTGGTGGTGGTGTCTTTTGGATTATGGATTCCTATGGTTATGTTATACCATAGGAGGTACATATGCACGTTATCCTTTTCATTTAATATCTCTGGTGGAGAGATGCTTACACTGGCTATATAGCACCTCTATCTCTGAAGCACACAACTTTAGGGTACTTGTAACTGCATTTTTTCCGATATGTTGTTGCAAGACACTCTTTTCTTTTCCATCATTCACGGCGCTAGTGTGGTTTGTGGCTCAAACAAATGGACAAAAGACTAAGAATGTAGGCTTCTGTGCCAATGTTAGTTTTTAACTTTTATAATGGATGACTTTGTATGAGTTTGGTTTTAATCTATATCCATAATTGTTTGCAGCCTTGAGAAAGTCCTTTCGGACGAAACACGTGTCGGCTGCCTGTTGCTTATGATTGGATTGTGGCAAGAGAATAAAGGATACATAAAAAAACAAAGAACATCTTGTGGACTTCTTCTCTTTCATGATGATGGCTACTGCCTAACATACAGACTTGGACTGATTTGGGAAGTGCCTCGGCATATGCGTAACATATTTGGGGATCTCATAGGGGATTGTTATCTCCTTGTAGAGCCAGTTTGGTCTTCTAAAGGCGGAGGGAGGCCTAATGCCTGGAGAGCACCAAAAGATACTAAGTTATTGAAATTTACTCTCCAACAAACAGTGGGGATGGATGTGCGTTCGTAATTTGGCAACTCTGCCTTGGTTTTCTGTGTAGTAAGTTTGAGACCATGCTCACCTCATCAATGATTAAAAGTTTCATTTTCATCAGTACTCTTGGGACTTCATAACAAGCTTCTCCAGATTGCTTCTGATATTCCAATTTATTATCATGTTCAACAGGTAGCATAAGTAATCAATGTAACATAAAAGTAATCCCTTTAATGTTGTGTGCTGCTAATCCATTTGGAGCTGTTACAGCACAAAATAAATGTGATTCTGTAGTTTTGTGTAGATAACAGGTCAAAACTTTAATTAAGAAACTTTTTACTGTTCCAGCTTGACCATTGATATACATTAGAATAGGTTTGAATGATGAACATTGGCATTCTTTTTTTCATGTAGCAAACCATGTTGTATCTGTTCTTTCACTTGTAGACATATTTCTTTCTGTTCAATATTTAGTTGTTCTTTTAACTTTTCCAACTGAATAATATCCTGTTGTGCTTGTTGCATTGCAGTTTCTTCCTCATTCATGGCTGTTGCTGCTTCATTTTCGATAATTGGTTGTCCCAGTGGATCTTGATGAGTGGACCAGAACTTTGACTATCTTGAGAACTTTCGCTAGCTATTTCCACTGCAATAGTCTTTCTTGTTAAATCTCATCATTTAACTTTTGTAGATATGTAGGGAAAATTGTACACTGAATACTATCTTTACTTGCATTAAAAGAATCTTCATAGCAGTCGAAAGCTCCAAGTAATTCTGTTTCACTACGCCAAGGCTTGAATAGTTACAGAAGTGCTAAATAGAAAAATTCCCTCTTATCTGGACTTTCGCAACTGAGCTTTCTGTGGTTAATAAGATTTCCTTTGGCATGTTTTACCAAACATCCGTCACATCCAATTACTGCATATTTTTCTTCTTTTATATTTTCTGTAACTTTTCTTTTAAAGCTGTAATGTTGAAGTATTTCATAGAGAGATAGGTTTTCGAGATCTGGACTCCTTTTGGGATAGTATATATCCAACATATAAGTTTAAACAATATCTGTACTTTCTGGTTCATTCTTTGCTAAGTATTCGATTTCTTGTAGAGATTTCAATACTCTATTTCATGTGACGGCAAGACCTATTTAATTTTTTTATTTTGAAGGTTTTGTATAGCGTGAACAAGACCCTTGAGTGTATCAGAGTGCTTTACAACAAATATAGGTAATAGACATATACATAAAAAATACTATAAGTTATATTAGTCCAACAGTGGTAACTATTACGGCATTGCAAATATCTACAAGACTGCATATAATAGTTCAAATGAATTTGGCCAGGAGAATCCATTTCACTTCTTTTTAAGACCTAGACTTATCCAAATAATTCCTCTTGACTTTGAATAAAATCTGGCTGAACTCAAGCGATCCGAACATTCATAGGATCCAATCTCTCGATGGGAAAGCAGTTTTTTCAAGCTGAAGCTGTACAATTGTTTGCTAAGACTTTTCTCTTGTGAAATTTCTTCCCACATTTCTTTCATCTCTGTCTTTTCAGAAATGGTAATATATGATGTAACATAGCGAGCAGCAGCAATTGAATTATCTGCAACATACTGGATATCCATGTTTCATTCCACATTTTTAAAATAACTGGATTGTAGTCATTAATGTACTTTGAAGCTTCTGTTCTTTTTAAGTTGTATGTATTCTTGGGAGATTTCCAAGTTATTGTAAGCCTTACTGCTGACAAAAAACTATTTACTCTTCCTTTAGGAATTATAGGACGCGTGGGAATCCAAAACAACATTTTGTATAAAACTTTCCTTTACACTTGTATTTTCGTCAGCAGTATTTCCCACATCGATGACTTTGAAACCTTAAAAATTGTCTCAAGCTCTTTTCTCCTCCATCTCTTGGAATGGCACATGTAACATACTGTTCGATGAAAGACAAAACAGTTTCATCAGTATCAGATCCAAATTTTGGTGCATTCTTTATCCATAATAGCATGTGTATATGAGGAGCACCTCTGGCTTGGTATTCCTTTCTCCCAAAAAATCTGTTACCTCTCCAAGAGGTAGATTATTTTTATTGCAGATAAATGACATCATAGCTTGAAACCTATGTTTAAAGTATCTGCACACATTTGCAGGATCCAAGGAACACAGTTCTCCAGCTGTCTTCAATTCAATGTTTTTAATTTTTGAATTTGCTTCTAGCAGAAATTCAAGTAACTCTTCCCATGCGTATTCAGCACAGCTAAGGGGCCGATTCCGATCTCGGTCGGAGGCGCACCTAACACCATTCGGTCGGGAAAAAAGCCATGCGAATGCCTGTTTCCCGACCGATCCGCACATTAATCCGAACGAACAAGTACGATGCGCACAACAGCACAAATTCCGACCCAGTCGTACTAACCCAATCCAGGTCCTGTTCCCCGACCGAGCCGGATCCGTAAACGCAGAATCGAGTCGCCCGGAAGCCAAAAAGCAGCCCCGTCCGGCCGGACAAGTACGATGCGCTTCCCGTACGCGCCGAACCCGTCGCTACGCACGGCACGTCAAAGCATCCGGGAGAGGCGCACATAAGCTCCGATTCGCGTCACAACACGATCCACGGCAACGAGACGAACACGCCAGCGACGAGGACGAGGCGAAGCAACGACAAAGACGAACGAGACGAACCAACCATGAATCCCATCGTTCCGATCCTACCAATATTCTACATCTACTACCGGAACAGGCACGGACGCGTACGGCGCAGAAGGTAAGCCAGACACCAACCACAAAAACAAACTACACGTACCCGACATATCACACACACACAGAGGGATGCAGAAATTACTTACACCAGAAACAGCAGCACCATAGGGGCGGGATGCCCATCACCAATGCCACATATACACATAGGGGCCCGGATGCCTGTCACTACTACCACCCTTACCCAGGGGTGCCAGATGCCTACCACTACTACCACCTCTACCCATGGGGGCTGGATGCCTACCACTACTACCACCTCTACCCATGGGGGGCTGGATGCCTGTCACTACTACCACCCTTACCCAGGGGGTGCCAGATGCCTACCACTATTACCACCTCTACCCATGGGGGCTGGATGCCTGTCACTACTACCACCCTTACCCAGGGGTGCCAGATGCCTACCACTACTACCACCCTTACCCAGGGGGTGCCAGATGCCTACCACTACTACCACCTCTACCCATGGGGGCTGGATGCCTGTCACTACTACCACCCTTACCCAGGGGTGCCAGATGCCTACCACTACTACCACCTCTACCCAGGGGGTGCCAGATGCCTACCACTACTACCACCCTTACCCAGGGGTGCCAGATGCCTACCACTACTACCACCTCTACCCAGGGGTGCCAGATGCCTACCACTACTACCACCCTTACCCAGGGGTGCCAGATGCCTACCACTACTACCACCTCTACCCAGGGGGTGCCAGATGCCTACCACTACTACCACCCTTACCCAGGGGGTGCCAGATGCCTACCACTACTACCACCCTTACCCAGGGGCTGCCAGATGCCTACCACCACTACCACCTCTACCCAGGGGGGGCTGGATGCCTGTCACTACTACCACCCTTACCCAGGGGGTGCCAGATGCCTACCACTATTACCACCTCTACCCAGGGGGGGCTGGATGCCTACCACTACTACCACCCTTACCCATGGGGGGCTGGATGCCTGTCACTACTACCACCCTTACCCAGGGGTGCCAGATGCCTACCACTACTACCACCCTTACCCAGGGGTGCCAGATGCCTACCACTACTACCACCTCTACCCATGGGGGGCTGGATGCCTGTCACTACTACCACCCTTACCCAGGGGTGCCAGATGCCTACCACTACTACCACCCTTACCCAGGGGGTGCCAGATGCCTACCACTACTACCACCTCTACCCATGGGGGGCTGGATGCCTGTCACTACTACCACCCTTACCCAGGGGTGCCAGATGCCTACCACTACTACCACCTCTACCCATGGGGGGCTGGATGCCTGTCTCTACTACCACCCTTACCCAGGGGTGCCAGATGCCTACCACTACTACCACCCTTACCCAGGGGTGCCAGATGCCTACCACTACTACCACCTCTACCCATGGGGGGCTGGATGCCTGTCACTACTACCACCCTTACCCAGGGGTGCCAGATGCCTACCACTACTACCACCTCTACCCAGGGGGGCTGGATGCCTGTCACTACTACCACCCTTACCCAGGGGGTGCCAGATGCCTACCACCACTACCACCTCTACCCATGGGGGCTGGATGCCTGTCACTACTACCACCTTTACCCAGGGGTGCCAGATGCCTACCACCACTACCACCTCTACCCAGGGGGCTGGATGCCTGTCACTACTACCACCCTTACCCAGGGGGTGCCAGATGCCTACCACTACTACCACCCCTACCCAGGGGTGCCAGATGCCTACCACCACTACCACCTCTACCCATGGGGGGCTGGATGCCTGTCACTACTACCACCCTTACCCAGGGGTGCCAGATGCCTACCACCACTACCACCTCTACCCAGGGGGGCTGGAGGCCTGTCACTACTACCACCCTTACCCAGGGGGTGCCAGATGCCTACCACTACTACCACCCCTACCCAGGGGGTGCCAGATGCCTACCACCACTACCACCTCTACCCATGGGGGGCTGGATGCCTGTCACTACTACCACCCCTACCCAGGGGGTGCCAGATGCCTACCACTACTACCACCTCTACCCATGGGGGGCTGGATGCCTACCACTACTACCACCCTTACCCAGGGGGTGCCAGATGCCTACCACCACTACCACCTCTACCCAGGGGGTGCCAGATGCCTACCACTACTACCACCCTTACCCAGGGGGTGCCAGATGCCTACCACTACTACCACCTCCACCCATGGGGGGCTGGATGCCTACCACCAACAGCACCCCCACTCACAGGATGGCTAATACATGACACCACAAGCACACACCAACATAAAGAATGCAACATAAAGACATCCCCCCCAACACCATGACAAGCATGTGTAGACTGTGTCAAATGCCTACAACACTGAACATGACTTTGAACCTACAATGTGACCCCCTATCACATGTGCCACACATAAATGTGTGTGGCCCCCACAATGCAAGCAGGCCATGACCATTGTGGCAATGGGGTCCAAACCCCCATCATCACAGTGACCAAAATGTAAGTGTGGGGCCCATAGCTGCAGCACATCTTGAACATTGTGGCAATGGGGTCCAAACCCCCATCATCACAGTGACCAAAATGTAAGTGTGGTGCCCATAGCTGAAGCACATCTTGAACATTGTGGAAATGGGGTCCAAACCCCCATCATCACAGTGACCAAAATGTAAGTGTGGGGTCCATAGCTGAAGCACATCTCGAAACATTGTGGCAATGGGGTCCAAACCCCCATCATCACAGTGACCAAAATGTAAGTGTGGGGTCCATAGCTGAAGCACATCTTGAACATTGTGGCAATGGGGTCCAAAACCCCATCATCACAGTGACCAAAATGTAAGTGTGGATTCCATAGCTGAAGCACATCTTGAACATTGTGGCAATGGGGTCCAAACCCCCATCATCACAGTGACCAAAATGTAAGTGTCGACAAAGAAAAAGCTGCAAGGGCCAAACTGCATGGATGATTCCTGGTCACAGAACAACAAACACATCAGTGGCAAAGTAGTGCTTGTGTCCCATAGCAACATAGATCGGGGGAGGCAAACAGTGCAGTGCAAATAAGACATACATTTGGCCATGTGCAGACAAACATCACCCATGGGGGCTGACACTGTCAACATTCATCAATGACACAATGACAGAAGTGACCATCAGAATGCAGACCCACATATTTGCACCAATGGGCACACAAATGCAGATACCCTGTGGAGACTGTAGATGTGAGGTGAACAGATACCATACCATGGCAGCAATGGGACACACAAACAATGATCATTGTGCTGACTGATGACCTAGGAGTCCCAGGGACAGAAGGGGAAACACACCAAACAACATACAGACAATGGCACACTAAAGATATACCAATGCAGTGGTGCAGATGCACAAACACAAACAGGCAGACCCACACTGCACATCAAACACATCAGGTGAGGGGGGGGGGGTGGTACCAGTGTCCCCAGGCAACCACACAACACATGAGGAGGCCTGAATACCAATTACACAGATGTGCATACAGTGCCACACAAAGGCAACTCATGGATCCAAATCCCCTATGTGGGCAATCAGGCATTGTCAGATGAGAGGGAGCACAAATCACACATGTCACACAAGCATGTAGGAACAGCAACTGACACAGCAAGACACAGACACACCACAGCACTACCCCCAGGGCCCCCACAATGTGGTAAGCCTGGGCTGCATTTCAATCCCACTCTGATGACAAAGCTAGATGTCGTTCACACTGTGAACCACAGTCATGTGTCCTGAGCAACAAACTACCATCACACCTACACAAGCACAAATCAATCAGCACGGCCAGTAAGCCAAGGCCAACATGGAGGCAGGGGACTAGCCGGGCAACAACTCTCATCTGCACACACTCAACACCACACACCTCGACCTCCAACAATGTGCAGCAGTGAAGCTCACATGCACCGGTGACATTGCACATGCACCCATGACAATCCCAGGGGTGGTGGTGGGAACCAAGGTGCAGAAACACATCACACATGGCCACTCAACAAGACTCCTGAATGTCTGACACACTGCACACTATGCTGTACATGGACATGACGGCAATACCACACAAACCAATGGGATCCCTGCCACAGTCACACACCAATGAAGAAGCCAAGGTCACCCACAAAGAACACACATAGACAACTACCAACATTGCAGCCCTGACCCTGAGGAGTGCCAGCAGTCACACACACAACGTGTCACAACCAATGACAGCTAACACAAACCGGAAATCACATGACAGGTGTAAACAACAAGTGCCAAGGGGAATCCTGACTGTGACCCATCAGCGTCTGCCCACAAACTCAGCCCTGACAGCAAACACACCTATGGGTGACACCCTGATGACCAGTAATGTGCCATGCACCCACATCACAGAGAATCCAGGAGAAGACTTTGGGGGAACATAGGTCAACTCAGCAAGCATCACAAACAGGAACATCACTAGGGATCCCAGCATGCACAGCAACATGGAAGTGAACACACAGACATGCTCATACAACACACACCTTGGGCGCAGGCGATCTCACAGGAGTACACACTGCCATGAGGGGACTCCACTCCTGTGTGAGGAAAGCTGTGCCATATGTCGCATCAGTAGGGCTCCATCATGTCAGCAGAACACTTGGTCACACAGTCAACAATTAGCACCAAATGAAGGCTCCCGTCACATCAGCCTGGTCATGGGAGTGTCAACGAAATCATCAGCACAGATCCAACACACATGTATAGCAAGTTGCACTGACAACACAGATGAGTCCTTCCCCATTGATGCCCAAACCTGCATGTCCAGTGGAGATGGCCACACGGTCAGGGAACTAGACTAATTGAACAATGGCAGGCACAACAGATGTGCAGGGGTGGAAGCCACAGATGTGACATTGCAAATGTAAGTAGGAAATCCCATTGCCAAATATTGAAAACATGACACCCTCAGATGCTGCTAAGGATGACATGGATACACCACAGGATAGGACACAGTCCCCCTGGACCACATGGGTTCCGGCACAGTAACACTTCATTTTCATGAGACCAAATATCACCATCACTGCAGCAAGGGCATGGTTAGCATCATCAACATCATGTACATCAGAAGCAAAAGCACTAGAGAACAGAAAGTTGCTTTATTCAGCATATGTGGGTTCGAAACTTGAAGTCATTTAAAAAAAAAAAAACAAAGGCCAATGGCCAGTCCATCATGAAAGTCAAAACAGGGTGACAGTGGCAGATGTCACCCTACGCATGCCTGCACTGATATAAACCAGGGACAATCCCCTAGGAGGGGCATCCGGGGGGGGCAGGCCAGGCACCGCAGGGACAGGACCAGGGCTCACCAGGAGGAGGCAGGGAAGGGGTGGTGGGTGCTGGAGAGCCACTGACAACTGCAGTGGAGGTGTCTGACATGGTGTGTGCCGGCACAACTGGGGGGCATGACTCAGATGGTGTGGGTGCCGGCAGGACTGCAGTGGACTGTGCAGATGGAGTGGACAGGTTCGCCACTGCAGTGCCCAAGTCAGACAGGGTGGTAGTGGACTCCACTGCAGTGCCTACCTCCAGGGGAGGAGAATGGGGATCAGGTAAGGTGGGCAGGACAGAGGGGGAGGACACCCTCACCACACCAGTGGCACAGACAAGCGCAGCAGGAGTTGTGGGGCCGGAAGAGCAAGTGGCAGGGGGAGAAGGCCTGACCCTTTTGGGGATGGTGTATCTGTGGGTGGGGGAACCTGGGGCAGGGTGTGGTGGGGGCACCTGTGGAGTGGGGGCCTGAGGGATGGAGGAAGGAGACTTGGTGCCTGAGCTGCAGGGCGGGGGCGGGGTCTTGCTCTTCCGGGTCCGGGTGGACTTGCGGGTGGGGGCGTCAGTCGGTCTGCGCCTGGGGGAGGGTGTCCGTGGGCAAGGGGCACTCCGCTCCGTGTGGGTGGGCTTCCTCTTCCCCCTGAATGCTGTATCAGCTGGATCGGAGGGGAAGAGGCCGAGGTCACTGAGGAAGAGCCGCTGTGTCTTTGGGGTTGCAGGTGAGGCAAGGGAGGGGGCTTTGGAGGGAGAGGCAACTGAGGACTGCGTAGTGCTCGTGGATGCGTGTGTGTGTGCCTGGGCCCCATCCCCTGTGAGTGTGGTTTCAGTCCCCTGACTGTGCGTGCATGTGCGTCTTGTTTGTGGCGTGTGTGTCTGTGTGCTGCACGTGTCTGTGCTGGTGTGTGTCTGTGCCGGTGTGCGTGTGCTTGGGACAGGTAAGGTGCTGGGGAGTGTGGATGGGGCAGAGGCAGGAGGGGTGAGGGACTGTCGGAGGAGGGACACTGCTGCCGTCAGGGAGGAGTCCATGGACCTATTGCCCCTCTGTAGGGCAGACATGCCCGATGAGATGCCCTCCATGAACGACACCAGCTGAGTCAACAGAGTGGTGTGTGCATGGAGGACAGTCAGCATCGCTGTCTGCCCTACATGGAGCTGGTGAAGGAGGTACACAGACTCCTCACTCAGGGCAGCAGGGGACACAGGGGCAGGGGTTGCGGTGCCTGGCCCGAAGGAGACACGCTCCCGAACATGGGAGCCTCCACGGACCTCGGGAATGGGAGCCGATGGGAGGGTGGTGGTGGTGGTGGCGGGGACAGCAACACTAGCTGGGGTGTGGTGGCTGCTGACACCCGCCTCCATAAGGGAGTCCTCCTCCGAGCTGCTGCGGTCCTCAGCTGAGGTGGATGGTGCTGAGGACTCCACGGTGTGGCTCCCCTCGCCCTCCGTGCCACTGGGTCCCTCCGACCACTCCTCGGCTGCTGACCCAGTCTGGCTCTGCGGCTCCTCCTGGTCCGTGGAGCTGACCCCTCCTGTGGCCGTGGATGTATCTGCAATCAATAGGGAAACAGACAGACATCAGTCACCTGCACCGAACGCACACACCACAGTAAGTACAGCACATTACAGAGCAAGCCCTGGCATCCTTAGTTGAACATTGCTAAAAGTGCCCAAACAGAACAGGAGAAGCCAATTGTCAGTCTGATGGTCAACCATGGCACTCACATCCCACCTGGCCTTGCACCCATCTGTCTGGTGTCTGTTGGATGGCAATACCCCAGTGTGGACACATGCACCACCTACACAGTAGTTGGACAGTGCAGAGAACCCAGTGAAGCATGTGAACATGCACACATCACAACTCTTGCCACTGAGTCAGTACAGGTGTCCGGATGAAAGGGATGCCCAGAGTCAAATAGGAAATGCATGTGATGCATACCAGCGACAGACACCATGATGCACCCATGTCCTGATAGCCATTGCCACTATGGTGTGCATGTTGCACATGTCACTCACCTGCAGGATCACTAGTAGGAAGTCACATGCCATGGCACAGCCATGCCTGCTAAGTCATACATCACTGTCTCCAGTCACATGGGCAGGGCAGCCAGACAACAACACTCTGCACTGTGTCACAATAGTAGGTCATGGGGAATGCAAGTCCTGGAGCTGAACAAGTGCACATGTACATCCCCCACACACCACATCATCTGAACACTTATCTGTCCAGGTCATACCGATTGGACATATGGGAGACTTGTAACACTACCCTCTGAACCTGAGCACCTCACAATCTGCTGTGAATGGGAAACAGCTGCCTGAACTTCACATTCGCATACCCCAGTCTGCACGGTCAGGTGATCAAACACCTATGTGTCACACAAGTATCGTCTCCCATGGTCACATCTCCGGTGGCATGCTGAGCCCCAACCGAGAAACACCCCAGCAGACCTGACAACGAAGCTACAGCACACTGACACAGACGCAGACACCTGAGGGGACAAATCACTGAGCACAACGTGTCAGCTGATACACGGGAGTGGGAGTACAGAGTGTATTGTATGGCCTGGAGTAGGCATGACTGTCCAGCCCCACATGAATGAGGGATGAACCCTGGACAGTAGGCAGCTGGCTAAGTATGTGTGACACACGTAATATACACACTCCTGGGGCCCAAACATTGTTCCCACCCGCAGCATGGGTGTGTGCCAGATACCCCAGGCACATGTGGTGGATCAGCTCAGCAATTGGACCACATATCAAAGTAACACGCAGATTACCTGTCAGAACACAGCCATTGTGTAAGCAATGGACCCACCCATGATGCCCACCACAGAGTTAGGGGAACAGATGCTGTCCCCCACCTTGAGTCAAGCAAACTGCAAGGACACAGTACCCAAGTGACACAATTCCCTGACTGTAAGGGCCACACCAGGGTATCAGATGAGGAGTGGGCAGTGCACAATAGAGGGACATGGGTCCTGGACCACATGACTGATGTACTGTGGATGTTTAACCAGGCCAGAGGAGGGCACATAGCATGGCAGACATAGTTCACAATGCAGTCATGGACTCACCCCCTCCTTGCTGCTCTCTGGCCTTCAGCTGCCCATCCAGATCAGGGAAGACCACCGCCAGGATCCTGAGCATGTGGGGGGTCAGGGTCCGGTGTCCGCCCCTCCTGCGAGGAGGCGACAGCTTCAGCTGGACCCGTGCGATCCTCCGGGTCCAGCCCCGAAGGTCCTGCCACCTCTTCTGGCAGTTGCGGATCCGGCGCTTGTAGACCCCCACGGATCTCACTGCCCGGACGATGGTCAGCCATATCTGCTGCTTCTGGTGGTCATCAACCTGTGAGGATGACAAAGTGAGAATGCCATTACTACACATGCAACATATCCGTGCATTACACAGTTGGATATACATGTCTCAATCACAGGGGCACATGATGTACACAGGCAGTGCAACGATGGCCATGGACAGTATGCCAGCAGTTACTACATGGTATCATTGCCTGGGAAGTAAAACCTTGTTTAAATGCACTGTCACTGCACTATACCTGTCCAGTGCATGTAACTACACACTATGTGGGGTGACAACTACTCAGTGAGCCTGCTAGCCAGTGGCGTGCAGACTGTTAGCCTTGCTAGTCAGACAACATGCACATTTAGAAAGGCAGTGGACAGAACACTCACCTGCTCCCCTGCTTTCCCATACAGCTTGCTGTACTGTGGAAGGAGGTTGTCCAGCAGGGCCTGGTTCTCCTCAGTGCTGAAGGCTGGGGCTCTCTCCACAGTACGTGCCGTTGCAGGGTCCAGAGGGTGCAGATACAGCAGCAGTGTAGTGGCAGATGTCGTCCTGGAGCATGTAGTGCAGGCAAGTGAGCTCTCAGGGGAACAGCCAGCATTATATGTGTGCTGCAGAGGCAGATACTGTCCCATGTGTCCAAAGTGATAGGTCCAAGTCGTTTGCATCTTCTGAATCTGGCCAATCCATGGAATTGCACCACTTACACACGCCCCCAGCATCCTTCAAATGTTCAACTTCATGACACCCATGAAATTGCAACATTGTTGTGGGTGACCAACTGAATTTACAGCATCAGACTCGTTCAAATTTTGAAAACGCGTCCGTTGCCAGGCCAGGCCATAGCCAATGGGTGCGCACCGATCGGACCATTGCTGTTCAACGCGTACCTAGGATACAACGCGTACCCGCACACATTGAATGCAATGGGCCGGCCGGGCACACCGATCGGTCCATTGCTGTTCAACGCGTACCTAGGATACAACGCGTACCCGCACACATTGAATGCAATGGGCCGGCCGGGCACACCGATCGGTCCATTGCTGTTCAACGCGTACCTAGGATACAACGCGTACCCGCACACATTGAATGCAATGGGCCGGCCGGGCACACCGATCGGACCATTGCTGTTCAACGCGTACCTAGGATACAACGCGTACCCGCACACATTGAATGCAATGGGCCGGCCGGGCACACCGATCGGTCCATTGCTGTTCAACGCGTATTGCGAATACAACGCGTACCAGCACACATTGAATGCAATGGCCAATGTGTGCGCACTGATCGGTCCATTGCTGTCCAACGCGTATTGCGAATACAACGCAAAGCAGCACACATTGAATGCAATGGCCAATGTGTGCGCACTGATCGGTCCATTGCTGTCCAACGCGTATTGCGAATACAACGCAAAGCAGCACACATTGAATGCAATGGCCAATGTGTGCGCACTGATCGGTCCATTGCTGTCCAACGCGTATTGCGAATACAACGCGAAGCAGCACACATTGAATGCAATGGCCAATGTGTGCGCACTGATCGGTCCATTGCTGTCCAACGCGTATTGCGAATACAACGCAAAGCAGCACACATTGAATGCAATGGCCAATGTGTGCGCACTGATCGGTCCATTGCTGTCCAACGCGACCCTGTACAATTCACTGGCATATGTCACCATGCCTGTCACAGGTGAACATATGCCAGCCACATATACTTCCCAGGGAGTGAGGGGCACACCTACAACACCACAGCCTGTTCAAACTGTATCCTACGGCATGTAAGGCTGCATAACCTATTCCGTGTATGGGGGTGAACATGTTGTTCTGTGGGTGTCACTTGGGGGCAGCCACCCCAGGCTGTGCACGTGTTCATGGGGACAGAATCCTTGGTGTTTCGTGTACATGACCACTGTGATGTGCAACTGTTCATATCTGAGCATGTGGCATGGTCACATTTCACGGTGGTGATTGTGTATGTCATGTCACATACCCCCTGAGTCCCATGTGGGACAGTATGTTTAACCCAGGGTGACCCATTGGCACAATAGTGATGGTCCTCCACAGTCTGTGTGCATGTTGTGTTTACAATGTCTCTGATTTCATGTGCACAATGGGAGGCAGTCTCCACATCCACGTTGTTTGTGCATGGACTTTGATGTTGTGCGTGTGTGTGTCACAGACGTCCATGTCTGTCCTGCCGAGGCAACAGGGACCACTACCTGTGGGGGTCATGTTTGTTTTGCTATGGTGTATACATGATACACCATGTCATGTCAGTGTCCATGTGGCAATACAGGGTCCCTGGGAATGTACCTGTCGTTGAGATGTGATGCCTGGGGCACATCTGTCCTCACATGTCACTGTGGGGTGTGTTTGTAACGTGGCAGCAGGAGATGGGAACTGTGACACGGCCTCATGATATCCAATGGCACGACCTGGGACTTATTGATGCCACTTGTTGAACTGTGATGTTAGATGTTGGCCATGTATGTGCCATACATATCCTTACGGAACTGCACACATCATGTACTTGTGCCTCATAATGATGTATCATGTGATATTGAGTGTGTTCAATGCCACATATGTGGGGTGACTGACAATCTTGCTTTCTTCACCTATGCACTGCAGGGCACCAGCTGTCCTTAGACCATTCCCTGACCTGGCAACGATGGTGGAACGTGACAGCATCCGACGGTACCGCTTCACCAGGCAGCTGATTGAGGATTTGGCAGTGCGCTTGGCACCACATTTGCAATCTGGCCGGCTGTACCCTACAGCGCTGACCCCCAAGGTGAAGGTGATGGCAGCCCTACACTTCTTTGCCACCGGTACCTTTCAACACACTGTGGCGACTGCTGGTGGGATGTCACAGACCATGTTCAGCCGTGTGCTCCGGGATGTTTTGGAGGCTATGTTGATATACCTGAACCAGTACATCTATTTCCCTAGACTCCAACAACTCACTGGCGTGAAGAGTGACTTCTATGCCCTGGGGAGGATGCCGCATGTCATTGGCTCCATTGATGGGACACATGTGGCTTTGGTACCACCACAGGCCCAAGAGCAGGCATACAGGAACCGCAAACACTACCACTCGGTCAATGCACTGGTGGTCTGTCTTGCAGATATGAGCATCTCACACGTGTGTGCCCGTTTCCCTGGTTCTGCACACGATGCCTACGTGATGATGAGTAGTCGCATCCCGAGGATGATGTCACAGATGCGGAACCAGCGTGCCTGGCTTGTTGGTGTGTACTGACTTTGTACCATTGTGTGTGTTCTACTATGTAGTGTTCCACCCTCTTTTCCAACTCTGCTAATGTGCAATTGTCTGTATGTAGGTGACTCCAGATACCCCAACATGCCGTGGTTGCTGACGCCCCTCAGGAACCCTGTGACACCAGCCCAGATGCGCTACAATGAGGCACATGGTCGGACCAGGAGAGTGATTGAGCGGACATTTGGTCTCCTGAAGAGCCGCTTCCGCTGCCTCGACAAGACAGGAGGGTCCCTCCCATATGCCCCAGCAAAGGTGTGCAAGATTGTCATCGTCTGCTGCATGCTACACAACCTGGCAGCGCGGAAGGAGTTGCCTCTCATCCTGGATGACGATGACCAACGTCCGCCACCTGTGGAGGATCCTGGCCTGGACCACGATGCCACTGATGATGATGATGATGATGGTGATGTCCGCACACAGCTCATCACCAACTTCTTCAGCTGAATGTGAGTATCCAGAGATGTCATGTCAATGATGTGAGTTTGCATGATATGTGTTGGTGGTGCTCTGGTGCTGTTTGAGTGTGTCCATGGGCTACATGACTGTATGCGTGTAGCGATGTGTCCTTACAGGTAGTCTGTACTCCCCAACAGTGTTGACATGCTAACTTGGTTCTGGGTGGGTGTCTTGTGACATGTATTGGGCATGAGTATTGCAGTTCTGTCCTGTTCTTCAGTGCTTTTGACTGTGTGTCATTTCTGTCCTTCACAGGGTACTTTCAGAGTCGTTTGGTCAACTGTGATCCCCGACACCGTGATTCGACTTCCAGTGTGGTAGCTGTCGTGTCCCTACAGGTGATGTGCACCACACCCATGGACTTCCTTCCTTCTACACTTGTTGACTGTGTGCCCGCTGCCAGGTGGGATTACCTTGCATCTGTGGTGGTTACAACATGTTGCAAATGTGTAATAAACCTGTGCTTCACTTTGTGATGTGCGTTGTCTGTGGTCACACATCTGACTGACATTTGCTTACTGCACCAGTGGGCTAGTTAACACAGACTGTGAATAGGTGTTGGGTCTGTGCAATGCAACGTATTTCCTGGCAACATCAGTGTAGGCGATGAGTCAGATGGCCATGGTGTGTATGTGTTGTGTAGCCCTGGTGGTGTGCCTCCCTCATATGTGTGACGTCGCCATGACTCACATGCCGGTGTTGTACTTGCTGTAGCAGTTAGCATGCACAGTGTCATTTCCCAGATCATCATCGCCACTTCAGAGACAACGTAGGAATCACAACAGAGGCAAGTATGGTGTATTAGTGAGTTTATTAACATACATGTGTGAGTATAGTGCACAGGATGGTGGGTGCTGTACATTGTGATTGTAATCCAAAGTTCCTAGATGATTTGGAAGTCCTGGTAGCAGAAATGTCCAGAGTAAAGTCCACAGTAATCTGAGACATTGGTCCAACTTGAGCTCCCCATGTCATGTGGGAGAGTTGTGTTCCAGTCAACAGGGTGAACAGTTTGCGCACAAAGGTGATTATCCAGAACAGGTTTTGGCTTCCTGGGGGTTGCATATGGCCATCGGCCTCTCAGTTGCCCCTCCTCGGACGGCCCCTCTTCTTTGGGGGGGACCCTCAAGTGCAGGCTGCTGCGGTGCAGGGGACTCTTCGCCAGAGTCATCCGCCCTCCCTGTGGCAGTTGCAGTTGTTTCAGCACCAGATGTTGTGGGCACACAGGGAGGTGTTGACTGGTTGCTGCTCATCTGGCGGAGGCATTGTAATATGTCCCTATGCACCGCCGTCATCTCTTGCAGTGGGTCCCACTTGGACTCCACGCGGGACATGTGTGAGTCCAAGCGGGCATGATGGGCAGCCTGCTGCTGTTTAATGTCCCTGAGGAGCCCCACTACCTGGCTGAACTCTCCGGTGCTGGACTGGTACGCATCGGCTATGCGTGCCAGTTGTGGGTCATCATGCAGTCCAGACCCCTCTGCGAGCAGCGACCTATGTCTCCCACCCCTCCCACCACCCCTGGCGACACGTGCAGTACCTGAGGTGGCACGCACAGGTGACCCTGGGCCACCTTGGGGGTTGTTGGTGGTGGTGGTGTCCATGGCCCCACGTTGGTCCAGGGTTCCTGTGCTGGTGGTGGTGGTGCTCCTTGGTCTGTCCATGTCGGCAGGGGTGGTATGTGTGTTGACAGTCGTTGGAGGGGTGGGTGCAGGGGGTGCAGCTGGTGGTCCTGTTGGTGCTGCATGATGACTTGCTCCAGAGGTGCCAGGTGGGTCTTCTTCATCCGAGGAGGGCAGAGGCTGTTCCACACCAGTGAGCTCCGTATCCTCTTGAGCCTGGGACGGGGACTCCTCAGCGTCTGCTGCTGTGTCCCCATCATCACCTGTTTTTGGGAGACACACACAATGTATGTTATGTTTCTGCAGCCATCAATGGTTGACACACCTGACAGTTGTGACTGTGCCTCTGGATGCGGGCCTGTACATTGCATTGTCCTAAGTTGTCACAGTCAGGGGTTGATATTGGTGTAGCACATTGTCCTGCATTATTTGGCCATTTCTATGTGAATGTTGGGGTGTGTACATGGTCTGCATTGGTTGTATTTGGTTGACATCCGGCCCTCCTTCCCATCCAGCCAGATGTTCCACCATGGAAGGTGCTTTCATTGCAGGGAGTGCAAGTTGTCTTTCAGGATGTCAGTCAGTGGTGTCCTGCTGTTGGTTGGTGCACAGTTGCCAGCAGGGCCTTGTGCTCCCCACAGCAGTAGCCAGTGTCAGCCATCTTGTCAGTTGTTTTCCACTCCCTGTGATGTGCGCATGGTTCAGGGTGGTGTTAATGGGACAGTTGTGGGGGTGACCAATATCTGTGACTACCACTCCCATCATGCTATTGCCTCCACCCCACTTCCCAGCATGCCCATACTTACTTGCTTTTGGGTGGACTTCACTGTGTGTGAGTGTGAGAGCAATGGCAAGATGGCTGACAGTGGTGTCCTGCTGTTGGTTGGTGGCCAGTTCCCAGCATGGCCTTGTGCTCCCCACAACAGAGCTCCAGTGTCAGACATCTTTGATGGGGCTTTCCACTCTCTGTGGTGTGTGCATGCTTGGTTGTGAGCTTGCTGGGCCATGTGGGTGAGGGATGTTGAGCTGTGACTACCACTCCCATCATGCTATAGCCTCCACCCCCCTTCCCAGCATGCCCATGCTTCCTTCCCTTTGACTCTGCTTCCCTGTGGGGTTGTGTGCCTGTGCTGACAAGATGGCTGACAGTGTTATCCCGGGGTTAGTTCTGCTACAGGTCCCATGTGTGTCCCTGTGCTTCACACAGCATGACCCAGGGTTGTGTTTCTTTGTGGGTTATTTGATTGGAGTGTGAGGCAATGCATTCTCCCAGGTGAGTTGTGTGGAGTTTGTGTTAGGGGGGGGTGTGGGTGGAGCTGCTGGTGACTATGGTCTGTGCTGTGAGTCCTCCTTCCCACCCAGCCAGATATCCCACCATGGAACGTGCTTCCATTGCAGGGAGTGCAAGTTGTCTTTCAGGATGTCAGTCAGTGGTGTCCTGCTGTTGGTTGTTGCACAGTTCCCAGCAGGGGCTTGTGCTCCCCACAGCAGTAGCCAGTGTCAGCCATCTTGTGAGTCCTTTTCCACTCCCTGTGATGTGAGCATGGTTGAGAGTGGTGTTGATGGGCCAATTGTGAGGGTGAGCAATATCTGTGCCTACAACTCCCATCATGCTATTGCCTCCACCCCCCTTCCCAGCATGCCCATCCTTCCTTCCTTTTGACTCTGCTTCCCTGTGGGGTGGGGTGCCTGTGCTGACAGGATGGCTGGGAGTGTTGTCCTGGCAGTTGTTTGGCTAAACGTCCCAAGAGTGTCCCTGTGCTTCACACAGCATAACCTAGGGTGGTGGTTCTTTGTGGGATCTTCAGTTAGGATGTGAGGCATTGCATTCTCCCAGGTGGGTTATGTGGAGTTAGTGTTGAGGGTGTGTGTGAGGGGAGGTGCTTGTAACTATGGTCAGTGCTGTGAGTCCTCCTTCCCACCCAGCCAGATATCCCACCATGGAACGTGTTTCCATTGCAGGGAGTGCAAGTTGTCTTTCAGGATGTCAGTCAGTGGTGTCCTGCTGTTGGTTGTTGCACAGTTCCCAGCAGGGCCTTGTGCTTCCCCCAGCAGTAGCCAGTGTCAGCCATCTTGTGAGTCCTTTTCCACTCCCTGTGATGTGAGCATGGTTGAGAGTGGTGTTGATGGGCCAATTGTGAGGGTGAGCAATATCTGTGCCTACAACTCCCATCATGCTATTGCCTCCACCCCCCTTCCCAGCATGCCCATCCTTCCTTCCTTTTGACTCTGCTTCCCTGTGGGGTGGGGTGCCTGTGCTGACAGGATGGCTGGGAGTGTTGTCCTGGCAGTTGTTTGGCTAAAAGTCCCAAGAGTGACCCTGTGCTTCACACAGCATAACCCAGGGTGGTGGTTCTTTGTGGGATCTTCAGTTAGGATGTGAGGCATTGCATTCTCCCAGGTGGGTTATGTGGAGTTAGTGTTGAGGGGGTGTGTGAGGGGAGGTGCTTGTAACTATGGTCAGTGCTGTGAGTCCTCCTTCCCACCCAGCCAGATATCCCACCATGGAAGGTGCTTCCATTGCAGGGAGTGCAAGTTGTCTTTCAGGATGTCAGTCAGTGGTGTCCTGCTGTTGGTTGGTGCACAGTTGCCAGCAGGGCCTTGTGCTCCCCACAGCAGTAGCCAGTGTCAGCCATCTTGTCAGTTGTTTTCCACTCCCTGTGATGTGAGCATGGTTCATGGTGGTGTTGATGTGCGCATTGTGAGGGTGGGCAATATGTGTGACCACAACTCCCATGATGCTATTGGCTACACTGACTTGCCCAGCATACACAGAATTCCTTCCTTTCAGTGAGCTTCCCTGTGAGGTGGTGTTCTAGTGGTGGCAAAATATCTGACTGTGTTTGTTGGTTAGATTTGTATCACTGCATGCTCTATTTGTTGTTAGGTTTGTACATGTCATGACACAGTTACATATCACTATGAGATGGCAGGTATTGTGTTTATCTGACTAACATACACATATTGGGATGATTCTGTTTTGGTTGGTGTGTATTTGCTAAGGGTGCATGGTTTGACTCTCCCCTTGACAGTGATGTGTGTGTATTGTGGCACAATATTGTGTACATTTGTTGTGTACTCACCAGGCTCTGGGATGTTTTCTAGTCCATATACGCTCACTGGTGGTAGGATGGCCCGCACCTTCTCCTCCCAGGGCCTGAGGTAGACTGGCTTGGCAGGCGGGCCACTGCTGGTGTGTTGGCTCACGAGGTAGTCCTTCTTCAACAGCTCCCTGACCCTCCTGCGCACGTCATACCACCTGTTCTGAATGTCTATCCTTGTGCGCAAACATTATGATTGTGCGTTGACCCTGTCGACGATCCTCTCCCACATTTTTGTTTTCTGCGCCATGGGTGTCTGTTGGACCAGTGTACCAAACAGCTGTGGCTCTACCCTGAGGATCTCATCTACCAGGACTTCCAATTCACTATCTAGGAACTTATGATTCTTCTTGGGGGCATGGTGATGGGTGGTGATGGTGAGTGGTGTGTGTGTTGGTGTGCAGGTGAAGGTGTGTGAGTGTGTGTTTTGCTGGGTGTATGTGAGGTTGCTATTTGTTGAGATGCTGATGGTGTGTGGCTTGTGTGATGGATGAGCTGTGGGTGTATGGTTGCTGTCTGTTGAGTGCTGGCAGGTAATTTGAATTTGCAAAGGATCATGGTAGGGATTGGTGTCCTTTATATGGGTGGAGTTGTGGGTGTGTCTTTGTTCCCTGCCCCCCCCCCAGTATTTATTGGCTTTGTAATTGCTTGTTTGGCCTTTTTATGTGTATTTTCCCTTTCAACTTTTTGTGCATGTAGGAGACGTTCTTGTGGCCGAGTCTGACCCTGCAGTTGTCTCGTACGGGCTTCTCCGATTCGTTCACGCTGTGTTTGTGCTGTTTTCTATGCTGCGGACGCGTCGGTCGCGGTGTTTTGGGTTGCTTCGGGTCGCAGTTTTGTATGCGTGTCGGTCGTACGGCTTGTCCTCCGTGCGACTCGGTCGTGTTTTCCACACGTTGCATCGTACTTGGCGGGTGGGAGTTCGCGGGTACGTTTCGTTCGGTATTGTTCCGGGTGCGTGTCGGTCGGTTACATTCGCGCGTTTTTCCGGCCGGATTGCTGTTTACCGCGCGGCTCGGTCGTTCGGCTTGTTCCGTACGAGTCGGTCGGGTTTTGCACGCTTTTCATCATACTTTGCGGGTCGGGCTGCACCGGTACGTGTCGGTCGGAATAAATTCCGGCTCCGAGTCGGTCGGTACGTTTTCCGGCCGGAATCGGAATCGGCCCCTAAGTGTTACAAACCATGTAGGAGTACCTAAGTTTCTTAATATGCATTTAAGTTCTCCATGACGATGATACCAATACTCATTGGTACCACGTTGGCACGCCATCAAATTAATTAACTGAGATTCTAAATTCTTATCTCTTTGTTCAACTTTGTCCATAAACTCTTTTGCAGAAACATGTTGAAAATGAAGTCCTGTTTTTAATATGTGATTCACTGCATAGGAAAGTGCAGACAAATCGCTTTCAAACAGAAGATGAAATATATATGGAATGCATCTTCACAAAATATTCTTGTTGATCGGTATTCTGAAGCTGGAATCTGTACATCTCGTTCAACAAGCCGTCCACCTTCTCCAGTGGGGAATAGCTGGGGAAAACAACGAGCTTCTAAACTTTTTTCCCATACACTCATGGCACTTTCCTTTGCTTTTTTCTTTTGAAATAACTCAATACTGTTTTCAATTATTTCTTTTGAATGCAGAGGATGTATTGTATAATGTTCAGAAATCTGTTCAGTTCTGCACTTGTCCACTTTTTCAATTTGTCCAGCTGAAATTACTATTTCATCTTCTAAGCATATTATGTCTTCATCAACATTCACACTCTTATAATAAATGTTATTGTGTCTCAGGTATACTGTAGCATTTTGAAGTTTACTAACATCTGCAAACTCTTGCCAGATTTATCGACTCTTTGTTGGTACACCATTTACTAGAATAACTACAGGCTCCTTCTCTTCTCTGTCTACACCAACAGTTTCAATGTTTTTCTTAAAATCTAAAGGTAAGTAGACAACTCTTCGTTTCAGACCTTTTTGTCAATCTGTTGGTGGCAGGTTGCCTGTTTTAGGCTCCATATGAACTATGGCCTGAAATGGGTGTATGGATTGAATAAGAATAGACTCATGGGAATTTAAATCAGTCAGTTCTTGAGAAATAGCTACCAATTCTAAGTTGTTATGTACTGCTCTAGCTGGCATTTTGTTTTCTTCTAATTTGTTGTAATAATATTTACAAATAACTTGATCAGTACCCAATTCAAACTGACCTTCTACCAACAAATAAACACCAAATTGCTGCCATTTATCATTATTTTCTTTTTCACTTTTTAAATATAAATCAACATTCCTAGTTTGACTTCTATAGTGAGTGCGACGACAACAAATACAAACAAAGTTTGGTTTTTCAGACAAAACTGTCTTAAACTTTGTAATTTCTTCCACAAACTCATCAATACTAATCTCTTTCTGCTGTTCTTCAACAACTACACTTATCAAACTCTCTGTTTCTCTACATTCGTCTTCTGATCCAAAAAACCAAAACTGTATATCATCACAAAGATTCTCTAAATCTGATACAGAACCATGCAAAACAGCTGTGTTCATTTCACTTAACCATAACGCAGGAGTTTTTACATAGTACAGTCTCCTTACCAACTTCTGCATTTCAGACTGGTGAACAGCTAACATTCTTAAATGATGAAAAGTACTTTGGCAGACTTTTCTTGAAAGACAAGCTAGAGAATAACCTTGCAAATTAGTATATTTTCCTATTTTACACGAATCTAGTCCTTGTAACATCTTAATCTTCTGTTTAATACTTTTTTTGCATATTGTCATAAAAAAATTCGTAATATGTCAATAGACTCCTGTCGAACATTGCAAATACTGCTACAATCCCACTTAAATACAGGAGCTTGTGTACTCCTCCCTTGAACTTCTTCAGCTATTACTTCTTCTACATTCCGAGGAATAATTTTTTCTCTTGGAATCGGAGAACCATCTTTCATCTCATAGCATCGACCACTAGTATCAACTGCATGTACTTATGTGTTCTATTGAAAATAACTTTCTTCATTAAAGAAAGGCTCTGTACTAGAAGTGTGCATCCATTCACCAGTGTAAATTTCACAAAAGTTACTTCTAATAACCAGTCTTTTTCTTTTGCTTTTCTCTTTCATAAACAGCATTGTTTTATTCAATGTTTTCATTCTCTTCAATATTAATATAAATAATTTTCTTTTATTTAAAAAGCTTTATCAACTACACTTTCAATCTGTTGCTTTTTCTTATAAGCTGCTGATCTTCTTTTATATTTTTTACAATCTTTCAATAAATTTTGTAGTACTCTACTTCTATACATTCTCTTCCTTATGTCTTTATGTTTTTCAGCCTTCTTTCAACATCCATTCTTTTCCCATAAATGATTTTCTTTCATCATCTCCTTTTTTCCTTTCCTTCTGATTTCTTGTTGAGCTTTTCTTTTTCTTTTCAATATTTTCAAATTGCTTTACATTCTGTAAAAGTCTTTTAACAAACTCTAGTTCTCTTACCAGAACTCTTTTTCTTCTGTGCAACATTTTGCACTTCATCTAATTTCCTCTTATCTCTTTCCTTTAAATAGTACTGGTTTTTTTTCTTGTCTTCTCTTTTGATCTTTTCTTCCCATTCTCAATGTTTTTTACCAATAAATGTAAATATCTGAAAAACAAAGATAGGTTTCAATAGTTTGTTAAATTAATTTTATACTTTTGAAATAATTATATATTAATATTCATATCAATAAATAAAGAAATACTTTCAATTATATTGCAAATGTCTCCATAACTCATAAAAATTTAGAATTTTGTACTTTACACAATAGCAAACCTGTCACAAGAATACGCACCTTTAAACAGTAACATGATTCAGATTGCTGTTTTAAATTTGGCTAGTCCCAAGATTCTCAGCAGTTGGTGAAAACTAAAGCTTTAACCGAAAAGTGAGGTTTCAGACATGTTAACAAAAGAATTAGAGATTAGGCTACTTACTATGGGGCCGATTCACAGAACTAATCTGAGATAAAATCCTAAACTTACTACTTTTGGTATTCACAAAGGGCATTTAGTAGTAGTAAAGTTAGGACTCCTAACTTTACTACTACTAAACTGAGACAAAATCCTAACTTTACGTCTTTCGGTTTTCACAAAAGGCATTTAGTAGTAGTAAAGGTAGGAGTCCTAACTTTACTACTACTAAATGCCTTCTGTGAATACCAAAAGTAGTAAGTTTAGGATTTTATCTCAGATTAGTTCTGTGAATCGGCCCCTACGAGTTTGTGGAAAAGGACACTTGAAGTATGCCATAGTTTATGTGTCTGCTTGAAATGACAAATGTAGTCTGTCAAATTTATAACTCTGCGTGCTCTTGTGAGTGAGGTATTTATCTACTTCTACATCTATTGTTTCATGTATTATTCATCTGAAAATCGTAGCTTGAAAACCTGGTTGGTTTGGCTACCGGTGGACAAATCTCTAAGTTCTCTTCTATCATTTGGTCACACAGCCTCTAATGTCTTCTATATATAAATGTTATGGAGCCTCTCAAATAGCCATGTTTTACAACCTGAGAGGAATACATAGACTTTTTTTTACAAAAATTTACAGACGATACGGTGTGAAACACAGGTATCCAAAATGCACAGACTGATGTATGTATGCTTTAAGAAATATGGTGAGACTTATAACAGTGATATAGTTGAATGCCTGTGTTTCAGAGCGCATGCTGTCTAAATTTCTGTAAAAAAGTGTGTGTATTTCTTTCTGCTCATAAAACATGGCACTTGGGTATTGAACAAGCTATGTTTGAGTCTCCACAATACCTTCATTCAGAAGACATCACAGACTCTGCAATCGAACGACAGAGCAGAACTAAAAGATTTGTCTACCAGTAGCCAAACCGACCAGGTTTACAAGCTACCATCTTCAGATGCATAACACATCGGACAATAGATATAGAAGTAGACACGTACGTCATTCACAAGACCATGAAGTCCCGTAAACTTGACAGACTGCACTTCCCATTTCAAGGACAAACCTAAATATAGGCGGCGTACTTGAATTGTACCTTTCCACAGACTCATAGTAAGTAGCCTAATCAATAATCCTTTTGCCAACATGTCTTAAACCTCAGTTTTCTCTTGCAGATCAAAGTGGGTGTATGGTGGCCTTAACCTATCTCAGATTGTTTTTAAGTCCCTCGATTTATATGATTATTTACACGCCTCTTCATTCATTTAGAAGGAAGTTGGCAAATCATTGCCTGCGTTGAGACTTATGGTCTCCCACTGGACCATTGGCTACTTTGGAATCTAATTCAATCCTTGTCTTTTGAACATGCTTGATCATCTTCAATACCACTGAGGATCCATCGAGATTGGTCCTGGCATAGTAATTCACTTTGAAGTAAGTGGCATTGTTTCCTACGGACAGGGAGTAAGTTTCCCTCTCCCCCACAGCGCTAATGTTGACACATGCTTCCTTTCGCTTTCAGGCAAGTGTGAGTCCTCCCTTCTAGCCTTTCTGATGCAAGACCCTACGGGCCTACTATCTTGAAAGATTACAGCCTGATTGATCAAGCTGGATCTAATTGGTAAACATTCATTGTTATCACTCATTAATAATATCAGTACTCTCCATTACCAGACTAATAGAACCGATCACATTATCTCTAGGTGTCTCTCTTTTGTCCTGATGAAGACCCCAGGCTAAGGAACAACTAACCTACATCTTACCAAGGGGTCGAAACGCCGATGGTCCTTTATATTCTTTCAAGCACAGACAACAGAAATTAATTATCTGTGTCAGGAAGTTGCTATGCTTTCTTTGTATTGATTTGCCTTCATATGGCTGGATAGGTTTCATCGGTCTATGATGTATATATTGCACATTGCCTTTCCTCTTCTACAACCCTCACAAACACACATTTCTTCCTGAGCACTCTCTTTTCTTTTTTCTATAGCACTGATTTTAGAAATGTACAGACAATCGTGCTGTCCTCTATAATCATGTGATGATGAGAGAATAAATTGCATTTAATTGGTTTGCTATGATGATGTTCTGATCTCTTTTTGTGTTAAAATTAATTTCTACTGTGACCATCCTTTTGTTGTACTGCACTTTACCCGGGTCCAGTGGTACCTTGGGTCACCCCATTGTTCTATAACTAACTACCAAATATAAAGCAGCAACCCTTCGCATGTCTTTGTTGTAACTCTCACCATATTCCTGAAACCATGTATGCATGTGTCTGTGCCTTTTGCTAGTGGAATCGTATATCAGTAATCCTTCTACCAACATGTCTTCAACCTCACTTTTGTGCTGCAGCTTCACCTTTCTATTAGTACTGAGGATGTTGGGCCTAGCCAAATATAAGCAGCAACCATTCGCATGTCTCTGTTGTAAGTCTCACCATATTCCTGTAAGCATACATGCATGTATCTGTATCTTTTTGCTAGTGGTATTATATGTAAAAGAAACATACAAATAGACGTATACCTCTGTTTTATACGTCTAGCATCCTCTGATTCTTAACACGTTTTAGAATACATGTGCAAGTAGTGAAATACCTCAGTCACAACACAATGCAGACCATAAAACGTGACAGACTGGACTTCACATTTGAAACACACACCTAGATTTATGTGCTGTACTTCAAGTGTACCTTTCCACAGACTCATACAAAGTAGCCTAATCAGTAATCCCTCAGCCAACATGTCTTAAATTTCACTTTTGAGCTGCAGCTTCACCATTCTGTGACTACTTAGGTTGTTGGGCCTAGCAAAATATAAAGCAGCAACCCTTCGCATGTGTCTGTTGTAAGCCTCACCAAATTCCTGAAACCATGCATGCATGTGTCTGTACCTTTTGCTGGTGCCATCATATATAAAAGAAACATACAAATTGATGTATGCCTGTGTTTTATACGTCTAGCATCCTCAGATACATAACACTTAAGAGAATAGATGTGGAAGTAGAGACATACCTCAGTCACAAAACCATGCAGACCTTAAAACTTAACAGACTGCACTTCACATTTCAAACAGACACCTGGATTTATGCGGCGTACTTAAAGTGTACCTTTCCACAGTCTCATACAAAGTAGCCTAATCAGTAATCGCTCTACCAACATGTCTTCAACCTCACTTTTGTGCTGCAGCTTCACCATTCTACTACTACTCAGGATGTTGGCCCTAGCCAAATATAAAGCAGCAACCCTTCACATGTGTCTGTTGTAAGTCTCACCATATTCGTGTAAGCATACATGCATGTGTCTGTACCTTTTGCTAGTGGTACTATATGTAAAATAAAAAATACAAATAGACGTATACCTCTGTTTTATACGTCTAGCATCATCTGATTTTTAACATGTATGAGAATACATGTGCAAGTAGAGAAATACCTCAGTCACAACACTATGCAGACCTTAAAACTTGACAGACTGTCCTTCACATTTGAAACACACACCTAGATTTATGTGCTGTACTTCAAGTGTACCTTTCCACAGACTCATACAAAGTAGCCTAATCAGTAATCCCTCTGCCAACATGTCTTAAACTTCACTTTTGAGCTTCAGCTTCACCACTCTGTGACTACTTAGGTTGTTGGGCCTAGCCAAATATAAAGCAGCAACCCTTTGCATGTATCTGTTGTAAGTCTCCCCATATTCCTGAAACAATGCATTCATGTGTCTGTACCTTTTGCTAGTGCCATCATACATAAAAGAAACATACACATAGACGTATACCAATGTTTTATATGTCTAGCATCTTCAAATGCATAAGACGTATGATTATACATGTACAAGTACACACATACCTCAGTCAGAAGGCCATGCAGACCTAAAACGTACCAGACTGCACTTCCCATTTCAAGAAGACACCTAAACGTTTGTGGCATATTTCAAGTGTACCTTTCCACAGACTCATACAAAGTAGCCTAATTAGTAATTCCTCTACCAACATGTCTTAAACCTCACTTCACTTTTGAGCTCCACCTTCACCATTCTGCAACTACTTAGGGTGTTGGGCCTAGCCAAATATAAAGCAGTAACCCTTTTCATGTGTCTGTTGTAAGTCTCACCATATCCAAGAAAGCAATACAAGCATGTCTCTGCACCTTTTCTTAGTGGCATCATGTATAAAAGAAACATACAACTAGACGTATATCTGTGTTTTTTACGTCTAGCATCTTCAGATACATAACAAGTATGAGAATACATGTGCAAGTAGAGACATATCTCAGTCAGAAGACCATACAAACCTTAAAACTTGACAGACTGCACTTCACATTTCAAACAGTCACCTAGATTTATGCGGTGTACTTTAAGTGTACCGTTCCACAGACTCATACAAAGTAGCCTAATCAGTAATACTCTACCAACATGTCTTAAACCTCACTTTTGTGCTCCACCTTCACCATTCTGCAACTACTTAGGGTGTTGGGCCTAGCCAAATATAAAGCAGTAACCCTTTGCATGTGTCTGTTGTAAGTCTCACCATAGTCCAGAAAGCATACATGCATGTGTTTGCACCTTTTCTTAGTGGCATCATATATAAAAGAAACATACAAATTGACGTATATCTGTGTTTTATACGTCTAGCATCTTCAGATGCATAACACATATGAGAATACAAGTGGAGTAGAGACATACCTCAGTCACAAAGCCATTCAGACCTTAAAACTTGATAGAATGCACTTCACATTTAATACAGACACCTAGATTTATGCGGTGTACCTTTCCACAGACTCATACAAAGTAGCCTAATCAGTAATCCCTCTGCCAACATGTCTTCAACCTCACTTTTAAGAAGCAGCTTCACCATTCTACTACTACTCAGGATGTTGGGCCTAGCCAAATATAAAGCAACAACCCTTCGCATGTGTCTGTTGTAAGTCTCACCATATTCCTGTAAGCATACATTCATGTGTCTTTACCTTTTGCTAGTGCCATCATACATAAAAGAAACATACAAATAGACGTATACTGTTGTGTAGTTCCTAGGACCCCCCAGGACCTGCGCGTTTTGAATGAACTAAACTGAGGGCTTGGTGTGCAGACAGACTCTGGACACCCCCACAGGATGAGTCAGCCATTAGACCAGCTAGCACTACGGTGCCACTACCACCTGCTGTATTCTACAGTGGTGTATGTAGCTTCTGGCAACCACTGAACATGACAACCCTGATTCCTCAGGTATCGTGAAAAACAATACGGTATCTTTCGCTGAGTCACTCGTGCTTACTTTTCTCAGAATACACATAGAATGACGGTTGGA
This sequence comes from Calotriton arnoldi, assembly GCA_963921515.1. Lineage (NCBI taxonomy): Eukaryota > Metazoa > Chordata > Amphibia > Caudata > Salamandridae > Calotriton > Calotriton arnoldi. The sequence continues at coordinate 828,323 of CAWUFW010001273.1, forward strand.
ACGGTTTCAATAATTATTTATTGGTCAAGCTTCAGTCTAGTTTGAAACATATTTGCTGCGACAATCAAAAGATAGGAGCAGACAAATGCAATCGCTAGCACTTTTATCGTGAATAGAAGATACATTTCTACCATAGTGCTAATAAGATGAATAAAAGCAGATTATATAAAACAATAGCATTGGCGTACTCCTACAATGCGTAGCCTACCTAAATGTACCAAGTCTCGGTATGTAGGTGAAGCATGTGTATGTAAATTTCAAGATAGATCCTAATGGAGCCAAGAATCCCCCGGGGAAGTGCTAACCCCTCACCTGATGGTTCTGAATGAAGGACCCCGTCTCTTCATCGAGGATGGCACCCCACAAGGGATGTCAGGTCTCTGCCTGTTGAAGGATCAGCCTGCAGAGTCTCGGTCCAGCCTGGAAGGAATTCACCTCTGTCTTGTAAGGGGGAGTGAGGGTCTTTTATACTAAAGTGGTCACTCCAGGATTTCTTCTAGAATCGATATGTTTTGAAAACATTCCCTAATCCTCGGCTAATCCTTTTCTAAACAAACATGATCAGGCACAGCTGGCTGTTGGCCATGGATGAAAAAAAGTAGTGACCCTTATACAGAATAAATCTGCTGTGCCTGGGGACATGTTTATGTACGTCAGGTAAAGGGATTAAGATAGGGTACCAAGAGCCTGGTGTCGGAGAGACAGAAGTAAGCTACTAGATAAAAGGTCACCTGTGTAGGACCTGTATGTCGTGTGGATAGGACACAATGTATGTAATTGGTATGTACATGATGGGACTATCCTAAAGGACATGGCACCCACTCCTCATCAAAAGGTCAACAAGGTCAGCTAGGTAATGATAGAAAATGCTAAAAAAAAGGCATAAAATCATGTATATTTAAAACATAGTAACAAGGCACTTAAAAAGTCTCAAAAATGTCTCATAAAAGCAAGGTCTATATCAAAAGCATTCTTCCCTAGAAAAACATTCATAAAAGTTCCTCTATATGTTTGAATATATCGTCATTGTTTTTCTGAGCACCTTGAAAGCCACTATGTTCAGATAGAGCAGAGAAGAAAAACAGAGTCAGTTTGACCTTCAATTTGGTACATGTTTAAAAATTGTCCAAACGGTTCCCAGCACAGGAGAGGCCGGAGTGTTTAAGAGTCCTGCGCTGAAGACTCAACATCACTGAGCATGTCATCCTCAGGAGGCAGTCCTTCTAGCACTTCCAGTATGATATCAAGTGAGCAGAGGTGGTCATCACTGGTTCCTACGGCAACCGTCGCGGAAGGATTAGATGCCTGTGTGCCTGAGACTGATGTCTGCACATCCGTAGTGGAGCCAATCCCCAGTCCCACAGGAGCTGAAGCGTCCCGTGGAGGCTCTAGGAACACCATCATCAACATTGGAATACGCTGTGGACAAATGTGCACATGGGCCTGTAAAGGCGCCAGGAGCATGTCTATGTCCGGCGGCGCAACCAATGGAAGTGTCAGACAGAGGTCCAACACGCGTCCAAATCCACAAAAGAGGCAGCAGAATACAGGCAGAATGTAGTCAAGCCAGGCCGGTCTGAAAGACAGGAACCAATGCTCACTCAGCTCTCGAAGCCGAGGTATACCCATGAAGAACACTAATCGCTCACAACAACATTGCTCCAGCAGTGTTCTCTCCAAGTCTCGAGTGATGTGGACATCCATTGCGAAGCAATAGAATTAAAACCAGGATGCCCGCCAATGAAACCAGGACCAAGGGAAGCCCTCCAAAAACGCTTCCAAGTACGGAGTGTATGAATGATGGAATCACTCCGAAAATAGTTTGAAAGGTGGTTAACAGACCTGATCCAATGCTCTTAAATAAGTGTACTATCCACGCGTATCAGACATGTTAAAGTTACGATGGACCATTTCTCCAAAATGGAGTGGGAAGTTTGTACGGACCATAGCCTGTATCTCTGCCCGAGGACCTTGCAACTTGGAGATCAAAAATCTCGGGTTTTTCCTCTCCACCACCAAATTTTCCTCGGGATGGTACTTTCCACAGCTTCCTTGTAAGCCCTAGAGCTAAACGCAGGGCCAAGGTTGGAATGTGACGTGCCAATTGCGCATGTCCCGATGAAGCCTCAAAAATCCTTTATAACAGTTCGAGCATCAGCCGAGCGCTGGGGCCAAACACATAGTAATCTAGTGCATGAATCCACTGCCACCAAGATGTACTTGTAAGCCCCGTCTGAATTTAAGGGGCAGCAGTGGTCCAACTAGACACATGCGAGAGGTCTGTCTGAAATCAGTAGTGGTGTTTGTGGTGGCCTGTGAATGGTGGAACTCTTCATCTGCTGGCAAATATCAAACTTCAGGACATAGTCCTTTGTTTGTTTCGTCAGCCCCGACCACCAGTAACACTGCTTCAATAATGAAATTGTTGCAGTGACTCCTGCGTGTGCTGAGCCCAGAACCTTGTGTGCAGCCATAATTAAACCTAATCTGCGATCTTTATTTGGTATTACTCTATCCCCCACTCCTGGAATTTGAGCATACGGTGTGTTATGCACATCTAACTTGTAGGAGTACTTGAGTGGAAAGTCTTTTTGCAGTACGGCAGAGCCGTTCTTTGTGGCATTGATAGCTATTAGTATATCTCCGTCTATTCTCGTGTGTGAACAAGTGATTGCGGCAACGGCAGCAGTTTGCACTGTCGCCTTGGCACCTTCATCAGCCAGTGAATTCTCTTCAACCTGTATGCCAACACGCTGATGACTCAAGGTGTGAATAACTTGAGCCTGTGGCAGGCATGCTTTCAGCTTTGCCACTTGATCCCATAACAATTTATGTTTTATCGTGCCACCCTTGGCGTCTTTAAACCCATTCTGGCCCCAGTAATGAAGATATTCATTGTAAGAGTACACACAGTAAAATGAATCGCACACAATCAGTGTGGGGAATTCCCGATTCGTATACTGTAGTGCTAGTATCAGGGCTTTCAGTTCTGCCTGCTACGCTGTGCAATCTCCTAGTGATTGTGTAGTCATATTGCTGGGATGGAACTTGCCATCCTGCATACGACCTTTCACTATAGCACATGCCGTGCTATATTGTTGTTTACTTCCATTAGCCAGTTGGGCAGAACCATCAGTGTAAATGATGTATTCATACCGATCTAGAGGCAAGATTTCATTCAGGACAGGGTATTCTTGTTCGTACTGCAGGAATGCTTGCTTTCTCAGTGTAGGATCATATCTGTATTCTACATCTGTTGCAGTGAGAGAATTAGCCCATTGTATCCATCGTGGATGCAGTGCCTTTGCATTTGGAATGCTGGCTTTTGTTACCGCTTCTAAAGTCGGTATCAGGGTTACAACGTTGATACGTTTCCCCTCTGCTAGTGCTCTTTCTCTCCCTACAGCAGTCTGTACTGCTGTCAGTATTTTTTATGTTGCTGCAAATCGATTTTCAGCGTTCGTGTACAAATTAGATTTGTATGCGATTGGAACTGTCTCACCTTCATTGACATGATTTAAGTATACGACCCGTATTACCAGGTTGCGGACGTTTACTCGTGTCTGCAAGTGTTTTGAAGCTATCATGTCAGCTTCAACTGAACGTAAAGTGTCTGTGTTGTTTTTGAGTCCACTTGTTTGCTGTGAAATCTGGTCTGATTAGGTTGTAGAAAGGTTTGACTCTTTCTGCATAGTCTTGAATGTATGTTCTGCCGAAATTTAGAAATCCTAAAATGGATTGTAACCCCTTCAGAGTCTTTGGATGCTGGATTAGCATGCATTTTTCAAAACAATTTGCCGGCAGACTTTTCCCTTTGCTTGACAGCTCATATCCCAAAATTAGGACGCTGAGATGGGCAATTTTTGATTTTTTGAAGTTAAATTTATAGCCCAAATTGGCAAAACCAACAATTGTTGTTCACCCTGCATAAGTGTTCAAGTAATTCATCATCCGTCAGACAAATATCCTCTACGTAGGGCACTGTCTCCTCATCGCAAGTTCGTAATATCTCTGACACTCTTGCCGAGAATAACCCAGGTCTGTTCTTATAGCCCTGGGGCAGGTGACACAATGGTTGCTGAGTGCCGAGGGCAGAAAATCCTGTCAAATATCTACTTTCAGGAGCTATATTTTGGCAGAAGAATCCATTTGAGATATCTAGTGTTGTTTTGTATTTCTTCCACACAATGTTATTCATTAATGCGGTACTATGTGCGTTCTGAACTGCAAATGTTTTTGTGCATTTGTTCAAGTGTCTGTAATCTAAAACCAAATGATATGTGTAGTCAGGTTTAATGATGGGAAACAAAGGGTTGTTCACTGGCGTGGTGCAAGTTTCAATTACAACTTGGTATTGGTCTAGTATTTTTTTGACCTGTTTCTTTGCCTCATTTTTAATAGGGTACTGTCTCTGTGTAGTTTGAGTAGTTTTTAATGGGATTTCGTGGTGTTTGGACTCCACGTCCCACCCTACTTGGTTGCAGTATAATGCTGGAGCTAGCGCTTTCGCCCACTCCAGCGCGTATGAGTGTTTCAAGGAAACAGGAACGAGGTCGGAAAAAGCAGGGAAAATGATGCTTTCATCTTTTGGGCAATTCATTAAAAATTCAGGTGGCCAATATTTTTCTGCTAATAGGATGTCGTATCCAAATGACAAATTTTCCCAAAAGAGACCTTTAATTTTTCTTGAGATGTCCCCCTCTATTTGGAGATAAATTTTGTGTAGACGGTGTGGGACACTCACTCTTATATCAGGTGTTTCCACTGTGATGTATTCATTCAATACTGCTGTCACCAGAAATTTCTTCAGGTTCTGGCGAGCTATTGTTACTTCTGCAGCGCTGTCTAGCATCGTCAGAGCCCATTCCCCATTCAGAAGCTGAGTCCTCAGCAGCCTGGGCATTTCTAATTTTTAAGCCGGCTACTTTCTTCTTTTTGAATTGAGTCTTTGCTTTATGTTGCTCTTCCTGTTTGATAATGAAATCTGAAGTGCGATGTGTTTCCCTTTTTCCCTTGGGTCAATCTTCAATTTTTTGTGGTGACTGTCCTTGCCTCTCTGAGCTTTTTTATGAACCCTGAAAGGAACGAAAGGAACAAGTATCAGTATCCTGATACCTGTCAGGTTTCCTAATGTTATCACGATTCCTAAGGTTATATCTCTTTTCAGAGGACTCCCATTGGGGAGACCCACCCCTTGATCGTGAATTGTTTCCTTTACTATTATTATTATTTTTGGATTGATTATTATTATCCCATTTCTTTTTTGAAGAAGTGGGTGCTTGCTTTGAGTTATCCTTATCAGAACTACACACCACTTGTGGTTTCCCTACTTTGGCTCCCAAACTATCTCTATCTAGTCAAGCATAGGTTTCCTCGATAATTTTTGGTAATGCACGCTCCTGATTTGCAGGAACTGCTTCCCTTAAGCATTGGCGTATAGCCACAGCTGCCGCTTCCCCCTTAACGTTGCTCAGCATAATGGCTAAGACTTGGTCAAAGTTACCCATCAGTTTCATCCCCAAGTCCAAGGCAGGTCCTGCCCCATACTCATTCTGTATCTGTTTCAATACTTCAGGAATAACCGATATGGTCGGGGTACCGTGTATTCTAACATATACTGCAGCAAAGATTGTTCCCCATGTGGTACAATCCTCTAGTGATGGAACCATTCCCATTGGCAAGCAAATTGTTAACATTCTGTGTTTTTCCTGCGGACCCGTTTGGGGAAATCTTGCTTCCAACTGTCCTATTTTTTTTAGCAATCCAGAATGGTGCTTGATCCCTCTTTGATGGGAATGCACCCATTATTGCTTTTAGTGTTTGTGGACTAATTATTGGTGTGTGTTGTGTCTGGACTGTTCCAGGTGGAGCAGATCTCGCATGTTGTAATGTGAGTTTTCACATGACGAACTGGACAATATGTCTGTATAGCCTGACTACTTCTTTATAAAGTGCACGCACTTCCCCTACTGGGAGTGTGTCTATCTCAGGATGTGGAGTGTAAGTCGCTAAGACCGGCCATGTCGCTCCTCCTATACTGAGCGTACCGAGTCTTACGACCGAAGTTGTGTGATTTAGGGTGCCTTTAAACCAGATTTTATGTTGCTGGGAAGTTAACGGGACCTCAATGTCCTCGTATGGGATGTATTCTTCCAGTGGATCCAATTCAATGTATTCGTGAAATAAATGTGTCTGTGGATCTGCAGGCGGGAATTTTACCCAGGAATAGAATACCTCTGATCCATAACACCTTGTGTGCCTCAATCCCGAAAGTAACATGGCCACCTGTTACAGGTACGCCATGTTCTAACAATCTCAGAGTTACTGCTTGTCTGCAGTTCTCTGTGATGTTTAGAGCGTTGGCAAATTCGTCTCCTTCCACACTTCTACTGCTACTCGCAGGTTCAGTCATTTTGAAAGGAGAAGAAAGTAAAGGTTTAAGAGGTAAGGTTTAGCACAATATGGGAACTTTTAATCCTTACAAGCTTGTCTAAACCTTCAGCCAATACACAGGGTGTACCTGCTCAGCTGAGGTAGATAAACCTTCCCACTTCAGACGTCTCTGAAAAATGTGAGTAGGGCTGTCTGAGAAAGCACAACTGAACTACTCAGATTTTACTGTTAATATAAGAACCAAACCAAAGTTGGGGACGCCATGTCGTGTAGGTCCTAGGACCCCCCAGGATCTGCGTGTTTTGGATGACCTAAATTGAGGGCTTGGTGTGCAGGCAGACTCTGGACACCCCCACAGGATAAGTCAGCCATTAGACCAGCTATCTCTATGGTGCCACTACTACCCCCAGTATTCTACAGTGGTGTATGTAGTTTCTGGCAACCACTGAACATGACAACCCTGATTCCTCAGGTATCATGGAAAACAATACAGTATCTTTCGCTCAGTCACTCGTGCTTACTTTTCTCAGAATACACAGAGCATGACGATTGGAATGGTTTTAATACTTATTTATTGGTCAAGCGTCAATCTACTGTGAAACATATTCGCTGCGACAATCAAAAGACAGGAGCAGACAAATGTAATCGCTAGCACCAATATCGTAAATATCAGATACATTTCTACCATAGTGCTAATAAGATGAATAAAAGCAGATTATATAAAACAATAGCATTGGCGTACTCCTACGATGCGTAGCCTACCTAAATGTACCTAGCCTAGATATGTAGGTGAAGCATGTGTATGTTAATGTCAAGATAGATCCTAATGGAGCCAAGAATCCCCCGGGGAAGTGCTAACCCCTCACCTGATGGTTCTGAATGAAGGACCCCGTCTATGCGTCGAAGATGGCACCCCGCAAGGGATGTCAGGTTTCTGCCTGTCGAAGGATCAGCCTGCAGAGTCTCGGTCCAGCCTGGAAGGAATTCTCCTCTGTCTTGTAAGGGGGAGTGAGGGTCTTTTATACTAAAGTGGTCACTCCAGGGTTTCTTCTAGAATCGATATGTTTTGAAAACATTCGCTAATCCTGAGCTAATCCTTTTCTAAACAAGCATGCTCATGCACAGCTGGCTGTTGGCCATGGATGAAAAGAAGTGGTTACCCTTATATAGAATAAATCTGCAGTGCCTGGGGACATGTTTATGTAAGTCAGGTACAGGGATTAAGATAGGGTCCCAAGAGCCTGATGTCGGAGAGACAGAAGTAAGCTACTAGGTAAAAGGTCACCTTTGTAGGACCGTTATGTCGTGTGGATGGGACAAAATGTATGTAATTGGTATGTACATGATGGGACTATCCTAAAGGACATGACAATACCTGTGTTTTATAAGTCTAGCATCTTCAAATGCATACGACGTATGGCAATACATGTGCAAGTAGACACATACCACAGTCACAAGGCCATGCAGACCTTAAAACTTCACAGACTGCACTTCCCATTTCAAGCAGACACTTAAACTTTTGTAGCATATTTCAAGTGTACCTTTCCACAGACTCATACAAAGTAGCCTAATCAGCAATTCCTCTACCAACACGTCTTAAACCTCACTTTTGAGCCCCACCTTCACCATTCGGCAAGTACTTAGGGTGTTGGGCCTAGCCAAATATAAGGCAGTAACCCTTTGCATGTGTCTATTGTAAGTCTCACCATATTCCAGAAAACATACATGCATGTGTCTGCACCTTTTCTTAGTGGCATCATATATAAAAGAAACATACAAATAGACGTATATCTGTGTTTTATACGTCTAGCATCTTCCGATACATAACATTTATGAGAATATATGTGCAAGTAGAGACAAAACTCAGTCAGAAGACCATACAGACCTTAAAACTTGACAGACTGCACTTCAGATTGCAAACAGACACCTAGATTTATGCGGCGCACTTTAAGTGTACCTTTTCACACAGTCATACAAATTAGCCTAATCACTAATCCTTCTTCCAACATGTCTTTAACCTCACTTTTGTGCTGCAGCTTCACCATTCTACTACAACTCAAGGTGTTGGGCCTACCCAAATATAAAGCAGCAACCCTTTGCATGTGTCTGTTGTAAGTCTCACCATATTCCTGCAAGCATGTATGCATGTGTCTGTACCTTTTACTAGTGGTATCATATATAAAAGAAACGTACAAATAGATGTATGCCTGTGTTTTATAAGTTTAGCATCCTCAGATGCATAACACATATGAGAATACATGTGGAAGTAGAGACATACCTCAGTCACAAAACCATGCAGACCTTAAAACTTGACAGACTGCACTTCACATTTCAAACAGACACCTAGATTTATGCAGAGAACTTCAAGTGTACCTTGCCACAGACTCATACAAAGTAGCCTAATCAGTAATCCCTCCACCAACATGTCTGCAACCTCACTTATGTGCTGCAGCTTCACCATTCTACTACTACTCAGGATGTTGGGCCTAGCCAAATATAAATCAGCAACCCTTCGCATGTGTCTCTTTTAAGTCTCACCATATTCCTGAAACCATGCATGCATGTGTCTGTACCTTTTGCTAGTGTCTTCACATAAAAAAGAAACATACAAATAGACGTATACCTGTGTTTTATATGTCTAGCATCTTCAAATGCATAAGACGTATGACAATACATGTGCAAGTAAACACATACCTCAGTCACAAGGCCATGCAGACCTTACAACTTTACAGACTGCACTTCCCATTTCTAGCAGACACATAAACGTTTGTGGCATATTTCAATTGTACCTTTCCACAGACTCATACAAAGTAGCCTAATCAGTAATTCCTCTACCAACATGTCTTAAAGCTCACTTTTGAGCTCCACCTTCACCATTCTGCAACTACTTAGGGTGTTGGGCCTAGCCAAATATAAAGCAGTAACCCTTTGCATGTGTTTGTTGTACGTCTCACCATATTCCAGAAAGCATACATGCATGTGTCTGCACCTTTTGTAGTGTCATCTTCACATGCATAACACATGTGAGAATACATGTGCAACTAGAGACATACCTAAGTCAGAAGACCATGCAGACCTTAAAACTTGACATACTGAACTTCCCATTTCAAGAAGAAACCTACAATTATGCAGCGTACTTCAACTGTACCATTCACCAGACTCATACAAAATACCCTAATCAGTAATGCCTGTGCCAACATGTCTAAAACCTCACTTTTCTCTTGCAGCTTCACTACTCTCCGACTACTCAGAGTCTTGGTTCTAGGCAAGTATAAACAACCAACCCTTTATATGTCGCTTATATAAGTCTCACCATATTAATGAAAGCATGCATGCATGTGTCTGTACCTTTTGCTAGTGATATTATATATAAAAGAAACATACAAATAGATGTATACCTCTGTTTTATACATCTAACATCTTCAGATGCATAACACATATAACAAATACATGTGCAAGTAGAGACATACCTCAATCAAAAGACCATGCAGACCTTGAAACTTGACAGACTGCACTTCCCATTTCAAAGAGACACCTAAAATTATGTGGCGTACTTCAACTGCACCTTTCCACAGACACATACAAACTACTATAATCACTAATCCATCTACCAATGAACACATATTACTATGCACAAACTATTTCAATCGTCATTTCAGCACAATAAAACAAACTACAATACACATCTGTACATTTCATAACATATTTCAAACATCACATTTCTCTAATGATTTCAAAACTATGAAAATAATGCTTTTCAAATCTAAAAATATCACTACAAAGACAGAAACACTACTGCATGATACATAACACACCTTACAAATGTGTAACTCACCTTTGAAATAGTATTGCAGAATAGGAAATAACAGAAACTCATAAAAGATTTTCTTTTGCACACAATACATGTAATGCAGCACTCTCAACAAGGTAAAACCAGTAATGGCAAACGTTCCCTCTCTTTCTGCACACAAATAAATGTAAGTAACAAATCACATTGCTTCCTACATTATTTCAAATTGTGAAACACATTTCTTTTGGTTAGACATATTAACCCTTTTTAACTGTCTTAAAATAGTGCCCAAACTGGTTCTGTAATTTCTGGAGTTGCGACTCCACCTCGGTGCCGCAGTGAAGCATCGTGATGGAACCACGGACCCTTGCAGGAGTTCAAAAACCTATTTCTAATAATACTAGTTTTTTTTGTTAACAACACACTACTTCTACACATACTACTGACTTAGAAAAACTTAATTTAGTAACATATCACGTATATTTAAGTTACCATTTCACATTTTAAATCCACAGTTAAGTTTCAACCCTTCCCCCATTCTGCTTAATCCCAGTTTCCATAGTAACAGTTTCTGCAACATTCAACTGAACTGGCACGTCACAAGTTCATCATATTTTCAAGTTCAGCACACTAGCTTACAAATGCAAATAGCAGGTGTGGTTGACTTTTGCAAAATATTACCTTATCCGATCTACTGTACCTTTCAAACATTTTTTAATAACCAATAAGAAACATGATTCCTCAGGAAAGTAACATGCATCCTATTTTTGATTGCACAATGTTGATGAACAGCCAATGACTTATCAGCTTTTTCAAAAACAGCATCTTCTCCACCATTTTAGATACCTCTCATTCTACCAACTGACTACCTCAGCTACAGACATCTTTTCATTCCTTCCAAACATCCCTTCAAGATGCTTACAGTACGGATTGTAGGGCACACCTATGTTTTATGGTGCAAAAATTATGCTGAACACAGAGGTATTGACAAAGACCTAGGTTTGCAAAATGTGGATATTAAATGGATTGCACAGAGAGGATTAAAGTGGCACCAACTGATGCCTTTGGTTAAAACCTTTTTGCATCTTCAACTCCCTGACCTCATGATTGTGCACTGTGGTGGCAATGAACTAGGCACATTGACTGGGGTAGGTCTGGAAATGCTAATGAAGGATACCTTTGCACAATTGATGTTGCTTTTGCCTCAAACTGTCTTTGTATACTCTAACATATGCCAAAGACAGAAATGGAAGTGGTCAAATCAATTCTGTCCACAGTTTGAGAAAGCTAGGAAGAATGTCAATAAAGCTGTTTCTGCTTACCTCAGAGACGATAGGATGGACTCCATCTATAACAACAATCTACGTTTTGATATGGATGACATCTACCGAAGTGATGGAGTTCACTTCACAGATCAAGGGAACAGGGTATTTCTCAATAACCTTAAGCTGTGCATCCGCACTTACATGTATCTCCAAAAAGTCATACTGAAAACAAGGGCTCTTTTCAGAAACACCCTATAACCCAACAGTAAATCTTATTTTTTTTTAACATACATACTCTTTTTACATTTTTTATGGATTCGCGAACCCGTCGCGAATCCACAAAACAAAAGCACTAATTCAATGTACCACAACACAATACACTTTTAAAGTTTAACACTTTTTATTTTTCTATATAATTACTAACTCTATCAAATTTAATGTGATTATTAACTTCAATCTCACTAACTTTATAAAAAAAGTTCACAAATGCAACTATATACTATTACTTTATTTATTTATGGTAGATCCGTGAATCCACCGCGATGTTACACTAGGGGGCCGCGCTGAGAGCTGCGATGGGGTCGAGACTCCTATGATGAGAGAAAAAAAAAATGAATGCCCCCCATTTGCAGTAACCAAAATCGGCCCCGGGGAGCCCATCCCCCAGGGCCTGGCCTTTTTTGATTTTTATTTTAAAAAAGGGAAAGGGGCCGCTTGGCCCCCCTCCCAGTCCATTTTCGGCCATGGGGACCCCATCCCCCGGGGCTTGGCCTCACGTTGGGGACTGCAGGGGGAGCCCCAATGCCACCGTGGTCCCTGCTGGCTCCCCGCCTCCTGCGGGAGCCGGCATTGCTTTTGGACAAAGGGAGCTGCAAACATGCTGCTCCCCTGCCTAAAAGCAATTCTGCTTCCCTTCATGGAAGTCACCGAGTCTCAAGTCACCGAGTCACAAGCTGGCTGCCAACATTTCCTGGTTTGAAGTGTTGGCAACCAATCAGAAGTCAGCTCGTGATCGGGAAGGTTCGCAAATCCACCGCGGTCACCAGATACTAATATTTTTTTTACATATAAATTTCTCAGGAACTACTGAACGGATTTATACCATTTAAAAAAAAGGTAGTTTTCTGAACCAAGACCTACCTTTTTGCCAAATTTGGAGTAATTCTGTTCAGCAGTTCGGGCTGTAGCCTTGTCTAAAGTTTCCTATGGAAATTAGCATGGAGAAAACACGTCTTGGGACTCCCTTTTTTGTCAGCCCCTGCTTGACAAATCACCCTGTAACTTTCAAGACAGCAGCTGACTTGAGCGGGCTATTCGTTTTGAAAATTTTGCGAAGATTCATCAAACGGTGCAAAAGATATTGGCAAAAAAAACCACTTTTTGAATAGAAACAATGTCCTAACTATAACTACCTACTGGCGACCGCCAGTAGGTAATATATATATATATCAACACAATTCCACATTTTCTTATCTTAGATTCCCCTTAGAACGGTTCTAGAAACAGCAGATGCGAGTTTGGCAACTTTTTGGGTAATCTCAATTTGAATGTCACTTGTATGTCATTGCATCTGTCCATCCTGTTTGACATCTTAAATATCTTAAATATATTGTGTAATGTCCAGAGGTTATATTAACTTCTTCATGAAATAGGACTGCTATAGTTGTTAAAGTTCTTTTAAGATGGAAATGTGTGCAGCTTTAAAGCTTGTAATTTCAGTTCCTAACTTAGTATCATCCACTCTGCATCGTTGTAGCATGATTATGATATATTTTCCATACCTCTGTAGAAACAATGTTGACCTAAGTTCTGATCTTCAGTGTGGACAGGTCATAGCTTGATGGGCGTTTGTGGTTAAATCTTTAAACGGCACAGCTTCACAATCTGGTAATGTCAAGTAGAGGAATTGTTCTGAATTGATTTTAGTGCTAGACGGAAATTCACAATCTTCACAGTTGTGGGTCCATTTATAAGTTAAACCAGATAATTCATTGATATTCACATATTCTTCATCTAATAGTCCCAGCATTACCATTAGAAATTCTTGAGCATCCTGCTGAAGATTTTGAGAGAACACTACTGATCCACTACATTCTTTCTTATTCCAGTAGCAGAATGTATAATACTTCTATCACTTCTTAATTCTTCAAGCAAACTACACGGTTATGAAGACATTCTTTTATCTACCTTTTCTTTAATAGAATTTGTAAAACGAGGCAAATGAAATAGTCCATTTAACACTATATTTGCATAACAGTTTACTCCAGATTTATTATCAAAGTGATAGTCTTGCATTTTCTCATTGTGCTCTAGTTTTCTTTTCTTTCCTCGTTGTTGATTTTCTTTTTGTTCAGCTTTCTGTTCAACTATCATGGACTGTTTGGATATTTTCCGCTATGGACACATTATTGCGTTTTGAACCACAGGATACTGGCCTAAGTGAGGTGCATATTGCGCTCTTAACCAATTAGACTCTGTTACACAGCTCACATCAGCACTTACTTTCTTCTCATCAAAATCAATTAAAAATAAACCAGACAATTTTCTAATTCGCGACAAAGTAACATATGACATTCCTTCTTTGAATACACTACTACCAATATTAACAAGACCTGTATCTACACTTACACCTTGCGATTTATGAATAGTTACTGCATACGCCAAAGACAATGGGAACTGCTTTCGCTGAACATACACGTCTTTTGCAAGTAAGAAACGTACAACACATCTACCAATCTGCTTAAATTTAGCAATATCATCAAATTTTATGGCTAAATATTCCACATATTTATGTTTGGATGATTAACTAATTTTATAAATGTACCCATTACACCATTCACTAGCCCTTCTTTAACATTTAAATTACGACGTAAGATTACAAGACAATTTTTACAGATACGTAACTGCTTTTCTAATCCTGCAGTTTTCGACACAGACTTTTCTAAACTATCCAATTTCGATTAGAGTTTTTCTGTTAGTAGCACTGCAACTCCTTGATGTTCTATTTTATCATTTTCTCTAGTTTCTACAATCTCTTCTTTTTCCAGTTGCAGTAATTGGTCATTGAATTTACTATACTCCGCAAGAGTTGGCAACAAACAAACAATAGACTTCTCTACCTTAACAATATTGTACATTACTTCAGCAGCTGAAACATTACTTGGAAACACATTTTTGATGAGATGGGTTTGTAATACTGTCTTTCCCTCTTTTGTGAGGACTCCCACTCTTATATCCTTTAGTATATCTGCGTAATGCATATCTGATGCTTGGCGCATATTTTTGATTAACTCTTTGTATTGAAAGTTTTCCCAAAAGTTTACATTTCCAATACTTCCTAGTGAATTCCTTACTTCATTATGTAGTAGTTTCTTGACTACAGGTTGTCCTTTTATAGGAGTTAGTTGAAGCAAGTCTCCAAAGACTATTAAGTGTTTTACTCCAAAAAGTACATAATAGTCAGTTTTTAATATTTACTGCATTCTTAAATGTATAAAAGCTAGCATTAGGCTAGACACCATAGTGACTTCATCAATAATTAGTATTAGTAGCTTTAATTTCTTTAATACCCTTCCACCTTCATGACAAGCATCACCAGATAATTAGTTGTATTGTAATTTGTTGTCATGTTCAACAGGCAGCATTAACAATCGATGAAGGGTAACTCCTTTAACATTATGAGCAGCTAAGCCTGTTGGTGCAGTGACTACACACAACAAAGTGGACTCTGTTCTCTTCTGTAGGTAACTTGTCAGTACTTAAATCAAGAAGCCTTTTCCAGTTCTAGCTTGACCACTTATTTACAATAGAACTGGCTTATATGTAGAACATGCACACTTTTTATTCTCATGGAGAAACCCATGTTCCACTTTACCTTTTACCTCTTCAAAAATGTCTTTCTGATCTGCATTCAATTGCTGTATTAGTACTTCTAGATCCAAGGTTTCCTGTCTTACTTGCTGCATTGCATTCTCCACCTCATTCATAGCTATTGCAGCTTCATTTTCAATGATTGGCTGTCCAAGAGGATCTTGACTTCCAGGTGTTGAACACTGACTGCTCTGAGAACTCTCCTTTGCTATCTCAGCAGCAATTGTTTCTTTTTGTTCAATCTCATCTCTCACCATTTGAAGATATACTGGAAACACAGAGCACTCAATGCTGTTTTTTACAGCTTTGAAAGAGTCTTCATAACAGTCAAAATTCTCCGAGTAGCTCACTTTCAGTTTACCATGGCTTAAACTACTGTAACAAGGCTAAATAGAAAAACTCTCTTTTGTCTGGAGTTTGGCAACTTAGCTTTTGATGGTTGATTACATTTCCTTTGTTATGTCTATGTTAAACATCCTTCACATCAGCCACAGCAAATTTACCTTCATCTATGTTTTCACTGACTTTACTTCCGAAAGTATAATGATGAAGTATTTCATATAGACACACCCTTTCCAGATGATGACTTCTTCTTGGATAGTATGTATCCAGCATGTTACTCTTCAGAATATCTGTACTGTGTGGCTCAAATTCTGCAAGATATTGAATTTCAGGAAAAGACTTCAGTACTCTGTTACGAGTATTAGGATGTCCTAAACTTACCCATAGAACACCTCTAGATTTAGAAAACAAACTAGCTGAGCTTAACCGGTCAAACATTATTAGGAGCCTATCTCTCTGTGAGAAAGCATTTTCAGACTAAAACTGTACAATTTCTTCGTAAGACTCTTTTCTGCTGAAATCTCCTCCCACATTTCTTTCATTTCAGTTTTCTCTGACTTTGTTATCTAAGATGTAACATACCGAGCAACAGAAATTGAGTTGTCTACAACAAACTGCACATCCAATTTTGCATTCCACATCTTCAGAATCACAGGGTTGTAGTCAATAATGTGCCTGGAGGCCTCTGTTCTTCTTAGGTTGTATGTATTTTTTGGTGATTTCCTTGTAAGTCTATGTCTGACTGAGGACAAAAAGCTGTTGACTCTTCCTTGTGAGATGACAGGTCGTGGGAATCCAAAACGACAGCTTGTATAAAATTTCCCTTTTGCTCTGTATCTTTGCTGACAGTATTTTCCGCATCTATGATTTTGGAATCGTAGAACTTGTTGTCTTAAAAAGTTGTCACTACTCTTCTTTGGGATGGCTCAAGTTACATACTGCTCAATAAAAAACAACACAGACTCATCACTGTCTGTTCCAAACTTTGGGGCATCTTTTACCAATAACAGCATGTTAATATGGGAAGCACCTCTGGCTTGGTACTCTTTACACCAAAAGAAATCAATAATTTCACCAAGAGGAGGTTTTGTTTTGTTCAAGATGAAAGCCATCATTGCTTTAAACCTGTGATTAAAATATGTGCAAACATTTGCAGGGTCTGGTGAGCACAATTCTCCTGGCCTCTTCAGAGGAATGTTTTTTATATTTGAATTTGCCTCCTGCAAGAATTCTAGCAGGTCATCCTAAGCATATTCAGCACAACTTAGCGTCAGGAATCAAGTAGGTGCTCCAAGATTCCAAAACATGCACAAAAGTTTACCATGACGCCGATACCAATATTTAGTCCCACGCTGACATGCGATTAGGTTCATTAAATTGTATTCCAAGTGCTTATCTTTTCCTTCAACTTTTTCCAAAAGTTCTCTTGCTGATATATTATGCAAATTAACTCCTATTTTTAGAATATGATTAACAGCATATGAGAGGCCAGACAAGTCACTCTCAAATAATAGATGAAATATATACGGAATACACTGACGACATCTAGGGTCTTCTGAATAAAGTCTACTACATCTAAACTCAGCTGCAGGTATTTGCACAGGCCACTCATCATACCTGCCCCCTACTCCAGGAGTAAAAAGATGTGGGAAACCCCGAGCTTCTAAACGTTTATCCCCACACAGTTAATGGAGCTCCTTTGCTTCCTTCATTTGAAACAGCTCAATGGCATCACCAATAACCTCTTTAGACTGCAAAGGGTGGATGCTATAATATTCATACATTTCTTTTGTCCTTGACTGATCCACCTTCTCAATCTGAACTGTTGATGGAAATGTCTGATCCTCCAAAAGTGTGATGTCTTGCAGGCTTTCCACATTTCTATAGTAAACATTGTTTTGTGCTAGTTGTTTTTTTAACTTTGGTAACATCTACTAACTCCTGCCATATCTTCCTGTTCTTGGTAGGCACACCATTTACAAGAATTACTAGTCCTTCCTCTAACTCTCTATCTACCCTTACCATTTCAATGTTTTTCTTGACATCTAATGGCAAATACAGTACTCTACCTTTTAGACCTTGTTGCAGCTCTGTTGGGGATAACTTGTTTGTCTTTGGCTCCATACTTACTATAGCCTGAAATGGATGTATAGTTTGGATATGAATGGACTCATAAATATTTAAACCTTGAAGTGCTTCTGGAATGGGAACCAGTTCTAACTTGTTTTGCGCAGC
The DNA here is from genome assembly GCA_963921515.1 of Calotriton arnoldi. Taxonomy (NCBI): domain Eukaryota; kingdom Metazoa; phylum Chordata; class Amphibia; order Caudata; family Salamandridae; genus Calotriton; species Calotriton arnoldi. Next base: position 846,218 of record CAWUFW010001273.1, read on the forward strand.
TCTAGCAGGCATTTTATTATCCTCTAATTTATTTTAGCAGTACTTACATATAACTTGTCGTGTGGACAAGTGAAATCTTTCTTCAACAAATAAGTACAGTGCAAACTTTTGCCAGCTATCATTATTCTCTATTTCACTTTTTAAATATAAGTCAACAGTCCGCGTTTGATTCTTCTAATGAGTGCGTCGACAGCATATACAAACATACTCTGGTTTTTCAGCACATACTGTCTTACATTTTGTAATCTCTTTTTCAAAACTATCATCTGTAGTACCTGTGTCCTGTTCTAAAACTCCTCCTGTTATCAACTCTTCAATTTCCATACAGTCCTGTTCTGGGCCAAAGAAACGAAACTGCACATCATCACAAACCTTTTCTACTTCTGCCACAGTGCTGTTCAAAAGTGCCCTATTCATTTCTCCTAAACATAAAGCAGGAGTTTTCACATAACACAGCCTCCTAACTAAAGTTCCCATTGTTGAGTGGTGTACAACTAACATGCTAAAATTATGAAATGTGCTGTGGCACACTTTCTTTGATAAACAAGCTAGTGAGTGTCCCTGCAAATTTATATGCTTTCTCAGCTTGCAAGGATCCAAACCTTGTAAAGTACTCACTTTGTGTTTTAAACTTCACCTTGGAAATATACATAGGAATTTCCATAATATATCAATGGATTGCTGTCTAATACTACAAAAATCAATACAATTCCATTTGTATACAGGGGACTGACTATGCCTCCCTTGTACCTCTTCTGCAATAACTTCTTCTACATTTCTAGGTACAGGTTCATTAAAGAAAGGCTCTGTACTAGAAGTATGCATCCATTCTCCAATAAAAACTGTACAAAAGTTACTTCTATTCACTAATCTTTTCTTCTGGTTTTGTCTCTTTATGAGCAACAACGTGGACAAACCCAATGAGGGATCCAAAGTAGGAGAAAATGACTCACTGTAATTCACAGGAATGTTGAAAAACCCTTTTGTTTTTTAAAAGAACGCTCACCCACCAACCTAGTTGGTGGCATGCTTCATCATAGGGTTCCCAGTTGGGCTGCCGAATGCAACCCAGCTGTGCTGCCACGCCTGAACTACAGCGGAGCGGGTTTTTTTTTAGTGATGGTGTGATAAGGGCAAGTGCAAATTAAAAGTGCCTCCAGAGTATCCAATCGTTAAATTTTATTCCTGAGTCTCTGGGGTACGTTTAAAAAATGGAGTCGGGATACGTATGAAGACAAAAATTGATCTTCTATTATCCCTGTAGCTGGTCTACATGTTTCAGTCTCAGCAAAATAGTACTGAGGCTTTCATCAGGACCGAATCAAGGTGCAGAAAAGTGAGCACACGCGCTAAGGTGTGCTGTAATACAGTGACCAAAGGGGATGATGGACGGAGTGTTGAACATTGCAAGCACTCACCCCCAGTCAACTGATCTGGGTTTAATCCATCATCATTCTTTAGCTCACTCCGCCACCCCAGTTCAGACATGGCCATATGCAAATCAGTCTGACCCTGTGCCTCATGGGATTAGTCCAGCCCACACTGCCAAGCCATGTCTTCCCTGGACCGGAAACAAGCATCCTGGGACCGGTTTCTGGCTTACAGCCGTCATCAGCCAGGCTATCTTGAATCCAGTGGCAAAGTGAGCAAGGGACCCACGTCTGGGCATACCCTGCCAACTTAGGGCAAACATAGCAAAACCAAAGGGGATGATGGACGGAGTGTTGAACATTGCAAGCACTCACCCCCAGTCAACTGATCTGGGTTTAATCCATCATCATTCTTTAGCTCACTCCGCCACCCCAGTTCAGACACGGCCATATGCAAATCAGTCTGACCCTGTGCCTCATGGGAACAGTCCAGCCCGAACTACCAAGCCATGTCTTCCCTGGACCGGAAACAAGCATCCTGGGACCGGTTTCTGGCTTACAGCCGTCATCAGCCAGGCTATCTTGAATCCAGTGGCAAAGTGAGCAAGGGACCCACGTCTGGGCATACCCTACCAACTTAGGGCAAACATAGCAAAACCAAAGGGGATGATGGACGAGTGTTGAACATTGCAAGCACTCACCCCCAGTCAACTGATCTGGGTTTAATCCATCATCATTCTTTAGCTCACTCCGCCACCCCAGTTCAGATATGGCCATATGCAAATCAGTCTGACCCTGTGTCTCATGGGAACAGTCCAGCCCGAACTGCCAAGCCATGTCTTCCCTGGACTGGAAACAAGCATCCTGGGACCGGTTTCTGGCTTACAGCCGTCATCAGCCAGGCTATCTTGAATCCAGTGGCAAAGTGAGCAAGGGACCCACGTCTGGGCATACCCTGCCAACTTAGGGCGAACATAGCAAAACCAAAGGGAATGATGGACGGAGTGTTGAACATTGCATACACTCACCCCCAGTCAACTGATCTGGGTTTAATCCATCATCATTCTTTAGCTCACTCCGCCACCCCAGTTCAGATATGGCCATATGCAAATCAGTCTGACCCTGTGCCTCATGGGAACATTCCAGCCCGAACTGCCAAGCCATGCCTTCCCTGGACCGGAAACAAGCATCCTGGGACCGGTTTCTGGCTTACAGCCGTCATCAGCCAGGCTATCTTGAATCCAGTGGCAAAGTGAGCAAGGGACCCATGTCTGGGCATACCCTGCCAACTTAGGGCGAGCAAAACCAAAGGGGATGATGGACGGAGTGTTGAACATTGCAAGCACTCACCCCCAGTCAACTGATCTGGGTTTAATCCATCATCATTCGCCCTAAGTTGGCAGGGTATGCCCAGACGTGGGTCCCTTGCTCACTTTGCCACTGGATTCAAGATAGCCTGGCTGATGAGGGCTGTGAGCCCGAAACTGGTCCCAGGATGCTTGTTTCCGGTCCAGGGAAGACATGGCTTGGCAGTTCGGGCTGGACTGTTCCCATGAGGCATAGGAGTCAGACTGATTGCATATGGCCATGTCTGAACTGGGGTGGCGGAGTGAGCTAAGAATGATGATGGATTAAACCCAGATCAGTTGACTGGGGGTGAGTGCTTGTAATGTCAGCACTCCGTCCATCATCCCTTTGGTTTTGCTTTGTTCGCCCTAAGTTGGCAGGGTAGGCCCAGACGTGGGTCCCTTGCTCATTTTGCTACTGGATTCAGAGATAGCTTGGCTGATGAGGGCTGTGAGCCCGAGCCGGTCCCAGGATGCTTGTTTCCGGTCCAGAGAAGACATGGCTTGGCAGTTCGGGCTGGACTGTTCCCATGAGGCACAGGGTCAGACTGATTTGCATATGGCCATGTCTGAACTGGGGTGGCGGAGTGAGCTAAAGAATGATGATGGATTAAACCCAGATCAGTTGACTGGGGGTGAGTGCTTGTAATGTCAACACTCCGTCCATCATCCCCTTTGGTTTTGTAATACAGTGACAGTACTGTACTTACGGTTGCCACTGAGCGGTGAGAAATAAAGGCTACATGTGTTTAGTAGCTTTAATGATCCCGAAGGGGGAGGCTCCTGTAGGGTTGGGACTAGGGCTAGGGTTAGGATTTCTATTGGCAGTAGGGACTAGGGCTTCCTGTGTTATTGGTTGTTGGGACTAGGGTGGAACTAGGGCTAGGGTTAGGCCTTTAATTGGAAGTAGCGATTAGGGCTTCTGGTGTGATTGGTTGCTGGAGTAGGTGTGGGACTAAGAGTAGGGTTAGGCTTTCTATTGGAAGTAGGGACTAGGGCTTCCTGTGCCATTGGTTGCTTTGACTTGGGTTGGGACTACTGGTAGGGCTAGGGCCTCTATTGGATGTAGAGATCAGTGTTTTTGAAAGTGATTGGGTGCTTGGACTAGGGCTAAGATTGGCTGTAAGTTCCTGGTCTCCTATTGGTTCTAGATTTTAGGGCTAATGTTGTGATTGGATAGTGTTAGGGCTAGGGTTCCCATTGGCTGAAGGGGTCACCTGATTACTAGGGCTATAAAAGGCCAAGGCTTAGGGCGTCTCAGCCCGGGCGCTGAGGCTAAGGGCAGAGAGGACAAGGGCAGTTGCCTGTTTGAGCCTGTTAAGGGCAGAGAGGACAAGGGCAGTTTCCTGTTTGAGCCTGTTAAGGGCAGAGAGGACAAGGGCAGTTGCCTGTTTGAGCCTGTTCGAGACTGGTCGGGACCAGGGCCATAAATGCTGCCCATGTTCCCATTCAGTTATACCCACCCCACACCATCCACATCCACAAAAATAGTAACACACTCACACCAAATGTACACCACACACAACCCTATGCGCAAACTAATGTACCAGCATATACTACAAAACCAACCAAACCACATCTATACACCCTTCTATCCCAACTACCACACATACCCACCATCACCTACAAGCAGTACACAACTCTATCCTATACCACTAACCTATCCACTCATCACTAAGACAACGCCATTCAACACCATACATAACTACATCCCATCCAGACACACGCTCCCTGCTCTAATTACTGCTAACTGACTACCTTTTATAACTAACAAACATATAATCAGCCTTCCATCATTTGTCCAACCAACACCCTCCTCTTCCCTCTACCATAATAACACTAACGCACAACACATACACTGCACACCACCACACTTTTTAACTCTTGCAACAAACCAGTCTAAGACAAACACTCTTACTTCTACTTCATTCCCTCCTACACACAACATACACTCTACTCATAAACACATCACCACCCCCTCTACCTTACAACCTCCTCTCACAAACAATACTATACAACCAAATCCATTGCATGAAACAAATACACCAGCACCCCTTTTCACTACTCCTCAAAAACAAAACATATCACACACACCAGCACAACAAGATCTTCAAAAGTGCAACACCTCATAATACTTACCATCACAAAATACAAACATACACCCACCTTTCAACCACACAAAGGAACAAACCCCAATGCCAAGATTTCTCTCTTCCACCACACCTAACACAGATACAGCAACACAGCAACTCTCTTATAACCGCCTCTCATCCATTGGACAATTTAGAACCTTACTACATGACCAACATGCTGCACCACCACCCCTGACTCATACACCTTCTGCCCTAAACACACACAAACAATATAAGCAACGTACCACACCTCACAACTTCGCTTCCCCATGTCTACTGCACAACAATGTTACACCAAGAAAACAACACAGCACATCAACTCACTCTCAAACACCATCTCCACCACATACACACACAGACCCATCAAAATGCCTTCTCAGCATGCTGGATGAGGAACATGATACAGAACAGCTACACGATTGCTATCCTAATACAGCTAATGCCAGCACTAAAAACACACCTGCTACAAACCCACACAATACTGATCACTCTTCTACAAAACAAAGTCTCACTATCACCAAAGGCCATTCTCTAAACTGTCTACTAATAAATGCTCGATCCCTCTCTAAAAACAAACATCACATTCTCACAGATGCAAAACCAGACATACTATTCATAACTGAATCATGGTTGGGAGATGATATGGCTCCAGTCCTGCATGAAGCCATTCCTCTAGGCTATCAAACGATCACCCAAAATCGTATAGGCAAAAAAAAAGGTGGTCTAGCTGTTGTGTTCAAGCAAACATTATATATCACTAAAGTTGACGACATCTCCATAAAGAATTGTGAGGCTCTTCTAATAAGATGCAATCCTACACCGTCTTCCTCCTTTAACTTCCTGCTCCTTTACAGACCTCCACCTAACAAGGCGACATTCCCAGACGCACTTCTAGGCACGGTTTCAAACCTGATAACAATACACTCTAACCTCAACATTTGGTTTGACAAACCCAGTATGACCCATCCTAAAACAATAATCACTGGCCTAGACGCACTGAACCTGCATCAGATTGTACACAAACCCACACACATCGCTGGACATATCCTATATGTCATTTTTGCTAATACTGAACTAGTTACCTTTCAAACTATAACTCCAGTCACATGGTCAGACCACCACTTGCTTGCTTTCCAACATAAAACAACACTAAGCGACTCACCTAAAACTACCTTACATCCATCCACCTATCGGCCATGGAACAAACTCAATTTGGAACACTTAGAAACACAACTAACATCCAGTACAAATCTGGAAACAGTAAATTATGTTCAAAAACTATATGAGTGGCTACAGGTAGCTTTTGACATCCTGATACCACTAAAAACCACACAACAGAACAAAAGAAAAAAAGCGCCTTGGAGAAACATAGAAATAAAAGACATAAAACAACAAATTAGAAAGCTGCAACGTACCTGGCTCAAAACAAACGCCAAACAAGACAAACTTCACCTACAGAAAATTAACAGATTATACAAGTCAGCTATCAAAAAAGCTAAGAAAAGGTACTATTCAGACAGAATTCAAAATGCTAAATATGCAAATAAAGAATTCTATAAAATACTCAATGAATTTCGCAAACCAAATTGCCTAGAATGAACTCATCCTGTTACTCAAGATTTCACAGACAAACTGGCAAATCATTACATGGACAAAGCAGACACATTGGACTCATACTTAAAACAGAAACAAAGCACCAGCACTAACCCTTGTACAAAACAACAATCCAAGAATACTCTAACCCAGCCTCTCCGTTCCTTCCAACACACCTCACACGATGAATTTATGGACCTGGTCAAAGCAAGCAGGCCTGCTGGCAGCCCTTCTGACCCCTGTCCACCACAAACTTTCAAGACAATTCTTTTAACAACCTCTGCTGCCACTCCAGTAAGAAGAATCATCAACGATTCCTTAACTACCGGAATATTTCCAGAAGAACTCAAAAAGTCACACATACGCCCTTTACTGAAGAAAACAAACTTGGACCCGCTGAACCCTGACAACTACAGACCCATTACAAATGGACCTTTCCTGGGCAAACTGATAGAAAGAGCAGCGTTCTCCCAGATGTCACAATTCATTGAAGAGAATGACATGCTTTCAGACTACCAAACAGGATTCCGTCCGGGAAGAGGCACTGAATCTGCCCTCCTTGCCATCTGGGATGACCTCAAGAATACAGTAGACCGCAACGGGGTTGCTGCGCTACTCTTCTTGGACTTCTCGGCTGCCTTTGACATGGTTGACCATGACACTCTGAAACAAAGACTCTATGAAGCCGGCATAGAGGGAACTGCTCTAGACTGGATCGCGTCCTACCTTCAAAACAGAACTAATGTCATCCATACCCCACCTTTCTCGTCTAAACTACACTCCACAAAAGCAGGGGTCCCTCAAGGCTCTATCATCTCGCCCATGCTTTTCAACATCTACATGAAGTCACTACCGGAACTGATCAATCAATTTCACCTCACGTGCTATAACTATGCAGATGACACGCAAATGCTCCTTCAACTGGAATGCCCCAAAGACATTGGAAAATCCCCAATTTTCAGTTGCCTCAGAGCCGTGGATCAGTGGATGACTTGGAGCCATCTCAAATTGAATGCTTCCAAAATGGAAATACTCACGTGTGGCGATTGGAAACATTATGACCCGCTTGCCGCCTGGCCTGATGAACTGGGATCACCACCTAAAGTATCGAAGGAAGTAAGAAACCTCGGAATGACCATGGACTCCAAGCAGTCGATGAATGCCCAAGTGGACAAACTAGCAAGATCAAGCTTTGTCACTATAAAAACTCTGCGACGAATTTTCCCTCATTTGGGATTTCCACACAAGTCCAAGCTACCATCTCCCTTGTTCTGTCCAAACTTGATTACGCCAAAAGCCTCTACCACGGATCACCTTTAACGGCCATGAAAAGACTACAACGGATTCAAAACTCGGCTGACAGACTACTCTTGCATATCAAACCCCGAGACCACATCTCACCTGCCTTGAAAGCCCTGCATTGGTTACCGGTTGCCAGAAGATCCACGTTCAAGCTACTTTGTATCACCCACAAAGCAATACATGGAATGGGACCGCTCTTCATCAGGAATAAAATCACCAAACACATTCAGCAAAGGAACCTCCGCTCTAAAGGGGCATCTCACCTCAAAATCCCAAGATACAAGAAAAAAACCATGGGTGGCACATCCTTCTCTGTTCAAGCAGCCAAACTATGGAACTCTTTACCCCCAACATAAGATCCACCGACAACCACCTTATCTTCAGAAAACTACTCAAGAATTGGCTCTTCCCCACATAAGCACCATACGCAAACAGAAATTTACAGCATATCCCTCTGTATATAAGCATTTGTTTTCACTATAGACATGTACCTATCTTTGTGTATTGCTTTGTATAAACATGTAAAATAATTATGTTGCTGAGAGGAGAAAAAAAAAATAATAATAAATAAATAAATAAAAAATAAATAAATAAAAATCATCCTTGGTCTACATGTACTTACTTCCATTGTGCATCTATGTACCTTCCATGTACTTGGATCGGTGTCTCTGTTACTTTTCTCCTGAAAAAGCATATCCAATGCACTACCCTATTTCTCATCCTGTACCTTTATCAATATCTTTAATCTACATATACTTACCTCCTTTATGCATCTATATACTTTCAATGTACTTATGGATCTATATATTTATCACTTTATTCTAATTTAGCATTTCAAATGATCTACCCTATTTCTCAGCCTATACTTCTCTCAATATATCTTCTAGCCCAACTTTCTGACTCATGTCAAACTTCTTTCTGCTACTCTTTCCAATGTACTACCCTATCTCTCACCCTATACATCTATCAATATATCCTCTACATCCACTCTCTCATTTATCCCAAACCCCATACCACTACTATGATCCCCAAATAACCCTTTCTAGACTCTCTCCTACTCTACCTCTCCTTGCATCATCTGACACCTCTTTTACTATACCGATCCCCCAAAACAAACCTTTCTAAACTCTTCCCTCTGACTCTTCCCCTCCAAAACCCTTTTTACTCATCCAAAAGCCTCCTCCTACTGCTATGACCTAAAAAAAAAAATCCCTCTACTATCCTTTACAATCAAAATAACCGACTAACATGTTCACTTCTCAAATTCCATATTCCACTATACTAATTCACCACTAATCCTTTATGGGTTCCAGAGTAGCGTGCTACTCGACAATAAAGTGTGTCAACACCCCATCAGGGTTACAAGCGCTATATAAATGCAAACCTTTTTCCCTTTTCTACCCCTCCCCAACCCTTCTCATTCCAAATAACTGACTAACATATCCACCACTCAAATTAATTTCATGTTTCACCATACTAATTCAACACTAATCCTTATGGGTTCCAGAGTAGCGTGCTACTCGCCAAAAAAGCGCTTCAAAACCCCATCAGGGGTAGCAAGCGCTACATAAATACAAACCTCTTTCCCTCTTCTATCCCTCCACCTACCCTTCTCTATCCAAATAACTGAATAACATATCCACCACTCAAATTACTTCATATTTCACTATACTAATTTTCAACACTAATCCTTTATGGGTTCCGGAGTAGCGTGCTACTCGCCAGAAAAGCGCTTCAACACCCATCAGGGGTAACAGGTGCTATATGAATGCAAACCTTTCTTCCCCTTCTATCCCTCTGCTATCCTTTTCACTCCAAATAACTGACTAATATCCACCACTCAAATTACTTTCATATTTCACCATACTAATTCACCACTAATCCTTTATGGGTTTCCGGAGTAGCGTGCTTCAACACCCCATCAGGGGTAACAAGCGCTATATAAATACAAACCTTTTTTCCTCTTCTATCCTTCTGCTATCCTTCCGAATCCAAATAACTGACTAACCTATTCACCACTTAAAAATGTACTTGCATGTTTCACAATACTAATTCAACACTAATCCTCTATGGGTCCCGGAGTAGCGTGCTACTCGCCGAAAAAGCGCTTCGACGCCTCGTCAGGGGTAGTAAGCGCTATACAAATGCAATTACAATACAATACAATAACAAACACACAGGGCAAAACACAAAAATTTATTTATTAGCTACCTTTCAACATTTTAGCACCCTCTTGTACAACACAGCTATAGCATATCTCACTTCTCACTTATACATGGTGAAAGAACAGTTTATTCCTTCTGTAGTAAATTTTAAAATGAACATCAATGCAAGAAGGCATATTTAGAAGCCCCATGCACTTCCGGAGCGTCACTTTTTTTGACACACCGGCACCTTAATGTGGTGCTCAATATGTACAAACCACATAAAGACACTTTGCGTAGCTTTTCATGGCTTTATAAATACATGTGCTTTTCAGGCAGCACTTTGCATGGAAGAAGAATGGCATGGGTGTTGCTGTGGGTACTGCTCCCCAGGGGAAGTGTAGGGAGATGCAACAAGAACAAATACATTTCTTTCTCCTCATTTTTTCCTGTTTCTATGCGTGCTGCATTTTACAGCACGCATACAAAGAGGAAAAAACCTCTTGTTATTGTTTTTGTACAGAAAGGTGTCCCTTCTTGACAAAAACAATCATCCCTACTACACAGGAACCCTTGCACCATGGTGCATGGGTGCTTCCGTTGGTGCATGGCAGCCAGTTCTGCACCAGCCTAGGTGAGAGCATAGGAATCCATCATATTGTTGTAAATATGATGCATCCCTGCAATTTTAAAGTAATGCAGCATCACACAGCCAAATGGCTTGCAGCTCCTCACTGCATTCATTTCTTCAAACCTTAGCCCCAAATTTACAAGTACATACAGTGCCTCAACACTATAAATAAAACACCACATAATAGCTATTGGATGCCTCTCTACCCCTGTGTTAGTGCTCTATTTACTATCTCACTACTGTTCTACTTAAATGTATCAAATTAAAATTTTGGGAAACGGTGCTGTTAGACCTGGCAACCTTGGCATGTGTTTCCCCTGTATTTTTGCCTTTGCCTCCTGTGTTTTTACTGGGTGTTGGACTTCGCTTTTGCTGGTCTAGATGCTTTTGGGCACTTTGCCACTGCTGTTCAGTGTCAAAGTGCATGTGCTCCCTCTGTAAATTGTTGCCATGGATTAGTGTTTCCATAATTGGCTTATTTTGTTTACTGTTAAGTCCCTCAGTGCGCTGTGTGTGCCCAGGGCCTGTAAACCAAATGCTGCTAGTCGGCTTGCAGCACTGATTGTGACACCCACACAAGCAGCTGTGCAAAATGTTCTCAGCCCTGCCATTGATGTGTCTGTGTGCAGTCTAGTACTGCCATGTCGACCTGGCAAGTGCACCCACTTGCCAGGCCCTAACCTTCCCTTTTCTTACATGTGAGTTACCCCTAACGTAGGCCCAAGGTACCCCTGTGGGCAGGGTGCAGTGTAAATGAAAGGAAGGACATGTCCTGATAGTGAAATACTGCCAAGTTCGTTTTTCACTATTGAAAGGCTATCTGTCCCATAGGATGGAATGGGGAGTTTACTTATAACATCTTATAAGTATAACTGCCCATGGGAACAAGATAGGAAGTTGAAGTTTAGTATGCCTGAACTCAGAATCTAAAGATGCATCTTTTAGTAAGGATGATTTTTACATTCTGTGTTTGAAAATACCACTTTTAGAAAGTAGATATGTTCTTGCTTAGCCATCCAGTGTGCCTCTGCTAGGTTTGTGGATTGACTGTCTGGCTTTGGAGTGACAGGGGCTGGGGATGTGCATTCTGTTCAGACAACCACTTGGGGGGTGAGGTGTGTCCTGCCTTTCCAGGGTGAGTCAGGGCTGGGCTGAATAGACCTGGGCTGCATTTAGAGTAGGGGGAGGAGATTTCCTTCACACCTGAATGGGCCTGGTCTGCCTTGGACAATGCTGTCTCCACCTCCTGCCAGGAAGCTGCACCAGAGAGAACAGAACTGGTTTTTGCTGAGCACAGACACTCTCCTCCACCTCCAGAGAACAAAGGATTTTGTACTATAAAAAGTGAGGCCCAGGCCCCTGAACTTGAGATCACTTTTGGAATTCAAGAGGAACCTCTGCCATGGAGAAGAGCTGGAAGAAGCTGAAGGAGAAGTACTGCCCCTTTGCTGTGTGCTGTCTGGGGTTGGCCTGCAGTAGCTGTTTCTGCCAAGGAGAGGAACTGTGTGTGTATCCTGCTTGACAAAGTATCTCCAAGGGCTTGAGGTAGTGCATGCCCCCTGTTCAAAAAGTCTCAGGAACAGCAAAGAGTTCACCATCCTTCTGGGCACTGTCTCTGGAACCACTGGTTTTAGTTGCCACAGAAGAAAAGAGCAGCCGACTCTGTCACTGAGTCCGTCGCCGGTTACGTGTCCTGAAGGCACCACAGAAGGCACTGCCACACTTCGCACCACATCCTTGTCCTCACGAGACCGTTAGATGACCGTCACCGAGCCGCTGCCTGCACCGTGAGGGCACTGCACAGTGCACCGCTTCCACTTCACATCGCAACCGTGACAATTGGCCCGACCGGCCCGCACCAATGTGTCGGCTGCAACAAGAAAGATACTGTCTACGAGTCTGTCGATGCTCTACCTGGCCAGTACTGAAAGGGTCGGCTGGAACTGTTAGACTCTGTTGTTCTCAGCATTGCGGTAGCCCCGGACGGACCTACTGACTCGGAAGAACTGTGTTTTTCAGCTATTCTTGCAAATTGAAGGTTATCTTTCAAAATAACTAATTTTACAGTATTGTATGTTGGATTTTTGTTGTTTTTGGTCTTGTTGGTTTAGATAAAGTTTTGCTTATTTTTCTAAATTGGTGTATTGTCCATTTGTAGTGTTTTTACTGTGTTACTGTATGCATGCACAAATGCTTTACACACTGCCTCTGAGGTAAGCCTGTCTGCATATGCCAAACTACCAAGGTAGTGAGCAGGGGTTATTTTAGAAGTGTATCCCCCTTACTCTGACTAGGAAGAAAGGTCCCTACTTGGACAAAGGTGCAAACCATTGCCAACTAGAGACCCCCATTTCTAACAGGTGTATATAACAATCTGCACATTAAAGTCTGTCAAAGCATATACCTCCTTAATTCTTCCAACTACATCCAAGAGTATGTCACAGCTTCATATATAATTCACCAGATGGTTCTAAAAGACTACATATTGTTCAGTAAAACTTGTAAAAACATGTATTTGTAGTTGAATACATGAATACTCCCTGGATGATTGAATTGGTGCATACATAGTACCTAGGTGATTATTTGAAGATACAGTTCTGCCAAGATGATTCCCTGAGTATATCAGAACTCCATGGGTCATTCCATATCTGCATAGTTACTGCCTGCATGTTTACATGAGTATATCACTACTATCTGGGTGTTTGGAGGAGTGCATGAGTAACGACTGGGTGAACGGATGTGTGCATGGGTAATGCCTCTGTGAATGAATGAGTGCAAGGATAGTGCCTGCATCTTTAAGTAAACTCAAAAGTCCCACCATATATATATAGCTATATGCAACGACAAAAACCGTATCTCACCATCTAAGCATATGCAAAGCAGTCATATAAGTTAAAGACCACATTGACAAACACTTCCCAATATATACCTAACACGTATTACTTCTTTCTAATTCATATACAGGCGGACAACATGTTCTCATCTTTTAATTGTGACTACACTATTCCTGTGATATATCTTTTCATATCATTATGATACTCTTTTTTATCAAACTCCTGTATACATCTTCTTTTCTTATGTAATTTGTATATAGAATTAAAAAGTTATGTGCATACCAGTGAATCCAGTTTGTAGAATAAATTGTTGTTTTAGCTCTTTGTGGATCGTTTGACACTGTTAGGTTTTCTGAAAAACAAGCACAAGAATGGTACACCACTCTCATACAAAGCAACAATAAAATTGCAACCTCTTCAACTTTGCACTCTGTGATCATGAGAAAGGCAGCAAATTAAATTGTGTCTTTCATTTTAGACTACACTATCTCCTCTTGTGAATGATTAGTATCTGTTAACCCTTTCCCTCTCTTTCAAAAAGAGATTCCTATCTATGTGTGTTTGTGATGTTTTGCGATCATTGCGGAGGAATCACGAAAAAACGGGGGTTTAAACCTATATCTAGCTTCATTTTGTTTTATTTAAATACTACACAACAGTTTATTACATAGAAATTAAATCTTGCCATTACTTAAATTGTGTCATCACTCCTTAACTTAAAAAAAAAGGTTCTGTCTCTTAATCACCCCTCCCCAATACACTCTTATCTCAGTGTACCTAGCAACCCAGTGCAACTATTAGGCCACACGTTCATAACACTATCTAGAAAGAACATGCTCCTTCCAAATAAGATACAGCAGGTGTGCTTTACTCCACAGATTTAAATGCATATCAATGTCTGTATTACATTTCTTTCCTTAAACAACAGCCAATAATAAGACTTCTTGCTAAGACATCCAACACACTACCTCATTTTATTCACTTGCATGCTGACAGCATCCAATGAAATATCTCTTTAAAAAATAACACCTCCATTTTAACTGCTTTTTATTTGGAAAACTACCTTATTCAGCTCCAGCCTTCTCCTGACTGCTAGGGCTCCTTCACTACAAAATGCTTAGAGTATGGATTGTGGGCCATAGCTATATCTATTGGGCTAAAGCAGCTGCAAAAAAGAGAGGTATTGACAGAGACTTGGGTTTGTCAAATGTGCAGATTACTTGGTTTGGCCAGAGAGGGTTAAAGTCTCATCATTTGCTGCCTTTGGTTAACCCCTTGCGTGCTTCGGACGGCCCCCGGCCGCCCGACGTCATGGTGGGCGTGTGCGGAGGACGGCCGGGGGCCGTCCAAACCCCGCCCACTCATTAATTCGCCCGCACAGCGGGGGAATTCGCGCAGCTCGCAAGGGGTTAAATCCATTGTGGATTCCCAAGCTCCTCAACTCATGATTGTGCACTGTGGTGGCAATGACCTAGGTACATTGACTAGGGTAGGGCTGGAAATCCTAATAAAAGAAACCTTTGCAGAACTGATGTCGCTTTTCCCTCATACTGTCTTGGTGTACTCTGATATATGCCAAAGACAGAAATGGAAGTGGTCAAATCATTTCTGTCCACAGATTGACAAAGCCAGGAAACATGTTAATAAAACTGTTTCTGCATTCCTCAGAGACCATCACATTGGCTGTATCTATCACAATAATCTGCGTTTTGACAAGCATGAAATTTATAGAAATGATGGAGTGCACTTCACAGATGAAGGCAACAGGGTGTTTCAAACTAACCGGACTCTGCATCCGCTCTTACGTGTAGCAGCCATATACACACAAACAATGCAACAGCTCTTGTCAGAGCCACCCAAGTACCCGAAATATTGTTAAGTTTTTTTCTAAAGAGTTTTTTTCCCGTTAGTTTTCGGGGATCTTCGTGACGATGTCGCGATCCCCGCAGACACGTCGCGAAAACGGAAAACAAAAGCAGACATTCAATGGCCACCAACACATCCAAAAATAATATGTAAAAAAATCCATTCTGAACATTGCACTGCACATATTTCTATATACATACTGCTTTCAAAGCATGTTTAAACCCATGTTTTTGTACTAAGTTTCTTTTAAAACCATCTTTCAGACCTATTTTCCTTTTTTGCGGTTATTCGGGACGTCGTCATGATGTTGTTAACCGCGCCGATCGTGCCTTTTCCATAAAGTGAAACTACATATATGCACACCAAATCACAAAAAGGCACTTCCCTGAACCGACCTCTCTGCTAAATTTGGTGGGATTCCATTCAGCAGTTCATGCTGTAGACATATCTAAAGTTCCAATGGAAATTAAGATGGGGAAAACTCGATTTTGGACCCCCTCCTTTTTCTCGGCCCCCGGTTGACGGATCACCCCGAAACTTTCAAGACAGCAGCTGAAGTGCATGGCAAACTCGTTTTTAAAGTTTGGCAAGGATTCACCAAATGACGCCAAAGTTATTAGCAAATGAAAAAATGTTCTTCCTATGGAAACTACATCATACCTATTATATATATAGCTATAGTAGGGAGTTATAGTTAGGACCAGGATTCCATTGAAAAAGCGTTTTTTGACTTGCCTATATCTGTGATGCCGATTGACGAATCCTTTTACGGAGTTGTCCAACTAAAGTGTGCCATTGATTCCGTTTCCCATGTTAATTCTCATGGGACCTGTAGACATAGCTATAACCTGAACGGCTGACTGTAATTACACCAAATTTAGCAGGAAGGTAGATGTTTGTCCGGGGAAGTACCTTTTTGTGATTTGGTGTAAATCCGTTCAGTAGTTGCGGTGGTATTAAAAGAAATTCAAATTTGTATATATAGGGACACAGGATCCGTGACCCCTCCTGAACTCGTGCTGAGATCTGATTGGCTGCCAACCCTTCCAACCAGGAATTGTGTGCTGTCATCTAGGGACTCAGCTTGAGCCAAGTCCCAGAAAAAACCTTAAACCAAAGAAAAGGATTCAGGCTAGAAATACCCTGACCCCACCAGCCCCAAAAGAATTTTTGTAAAACAATGTCAGCGTAGTAATCAGCCACTGGGTGGGACAGTTCCCAGTGGTATTTTGTGATAAAGGGGGGGGGCGCACAAGCCCCCCCTTCCTTGGGCTCTCTAATGCCTGTGACACCATCATCTCCCTGGGGCTTGTTCATTAATAAATGGGTAGGGCCTCTCGGACTACCCCCTCAGCAGCCCCAGGAGCCACCACCTCCTCAGGACTTTAATTTCATGGAATAGGGGGCCGTGCAGACCCCTCCCAGCCCCGGGGAACACCACCTCCCCGGGGCTTTTTCTGAAAAACAATCGCTGGAGGCCCGCCCCCTTTCACCACCATTCTGCAAACGTACCTCCTGGTACACTACTAGTTGGAGGATGACGTTCCCTTGACTCCTGAGGGTTCTTGAGGGCCAACTACTCCTCTTGCTACCTCCAGTAAGTCCCACACAGCGGGATTGCAGAGAGGTCTTCGGAGGCCAAGCCCCCTTTCTCCACCACTCTGCAAATACTCCTCCAGGCATACTATTGGTTGGGGGATTAAGTCCTCTATGAAGTCCTCCTGCATGCTGAAGGACCTCGGGGGCGAAGAAACCCTCCCGGTACCTCCAGTAAGTCCCACACAGCATGATTGTTGAGAGGACTTTGGAGGCCATGCCCCCTTTCTCCACCACTTTGCAAATGCCTGTCCTGGTGCACTGCTGGTTGAGGGATGAAGCCCCCTTGACTCCAGAGTGTCCTTGGAGCCCAACAAGCCCTCCTGTTCCCTCCAGTAAGTCCCACACAGCGGAATTGCTGAGAGGTGTTACGGACCACGCCCCTTTTCTACACCGCTCAGCAAACAAGCCTCCTGACACACTGCTGGTTGAGGGATGCAGTCCTCTTGGATACTGAGGGTTCTTGGGGGTCCAGAAGCCCCCCTGATACCTACAGTAAGTCTGACATAGCAGGATTGCTGAGAGGTGGTTGGAGGTGGTTGGAGGTGCTGCCCCTTTTCTCTACCACTCTGCAAATTTGATTACTATTTAAAAACCATAGAAATTCACCAAAGGTTACAGGGACGTTATAGTTAGAAAATAGAATTTGAAAAACCTTAGAAATTCACTTAAAAAACTGAGATTAAAGGGTCGGTATCGTTGGGAAATAAAATTAAAAATACCTTAGAAATTTACTGAAAATAACAAAGATTACAGTGACGTTATAGTTAGGCTCAGATTTCACTCATCCAAAACCAGTGAAATTCAACAGTTATAGTTACCGAAGCTAACTATAACTTTTGCCCCCACAATGCACTACTTAAGACCTCACATATTACATCACTCATAACTTGGTCAGTGACATCAGTCATGACATCTCAAATGACATCACTGATGACATAACTGATGACATCATCCAAAGAACCACTCACACACTCATTGACACCCCATACAACCTCTTGTACACCCACTCCCACACAACCACTCACATAAGCATTCACAAACCAATACCAGTACTCACACACCTACTTACTCCTCCATAGAGGAACTCACGCACCCACTCACTCAGTCGTACAGTCACTCACACAACCATTCACTCACCCATACAACCACTGATACAACCAGTCACTCACCCTTCAGCCACTCACATTGCCACACACTCACCCATACAGGTACTTACACACCCACTTATTTACCTACACAGATATTCACACACTCACTCACTCACCCATACAGCCTCTCAACACCGCCACTCACTCACCCATACAAGCACTCAGTCACACACCCACATAACCACTTATATACCCATTCACACATATAAACAAGCACATACACATCTGCCCAATCACCATACAGTCATTCACATAGACACTTAATCTCCAATACAGCCACTCACACACCAACTCACTTAACCAAACACCCACTCAAACACCCACTCACTCACCCATACAGCCACTTACACACTCACTCATACAGCCTTCTGATACCCATACAGTCACTACACCCCCACATACCTACCCATAGAGCCACTCACACCGCCACTCCCTCTCCCTTACAGCCACTGACACACACACTCACTCACCAATACGTCACTCACACAGCATCTCACTCACCCACACAGTACTCACACACTCACTTATACACCCATACAGCCACTTACACACCCATACATACAAAGATACATACAGTCACACAGCTACTTAATATATGTTACAAGAAGTATCTCTCAGTAGTAGTGCACCTAGTATACTACTTTAACTTTTGTAGTTCCTTAGTATATATTTAACACTCATAAACTCTTACAAAATATTACACTCACTTGATGATGCCATCAGTGATGTCAGCAGTTATGTCATTTGAGATGTCATGAGTGATGTCACTGACCATGTCATGAGTGATGTAATATGTGAGGTCATAAGCAGTGCATTGCAGGTAACTGTAACTGCAGAATTTCACAGGTTTTGTACGAGTGCAACCTGAGCCTAACTATAACATCCCTGTAGCCTTTGGTTTTTCAGTGAATTTCTAAGGTTTTTAAATTCTATTTTCTAACTGTAACAACCCTGTAACCTTTGGTTTTTAAGTGAATATATAGATGGATAGATATATCCACATATATATATATATATATCTCAATATATCAATATATATATATGTATATATATATATATATATATATATATTCACTGAAAAAACCATAGGTTTCAGGCACGTTATAGTTAGAAATTTGCATTTAAAAAACCTTAGAAATTCACTGAAAAACCATAAGGTTTAGGGACAGTTATAGTTAGTTGGACATTGCACTTCGTACAAAACCCGTGAAATTCCCCGTTATAGTTAGTTCAGGTAACTATAACTCGCGCCCCGCAATGCACTGCTGATGACGTCACATATTACATCACTCATGACATGGTCAGTGACATCACTGATGACATCACTGATGACATCTCAAAAGACATCACTGATGACATCACTGATGACATCATCCAGTGACTGTGTGTTTCTGTAAAGTTTAAATATGTTTAATATATTTAGGGAAAGGCGTATTGAAGAATGAGTGGGTGTAGAAGCGCCTGAATGGATGATTTAGTAGGTGCGTGACTGAGTCTATAAGTGAGTGATTAAACGTATCTTACTGGATGCATGGGTGAGTGACTAAACTGTGTGAATGTCTGTATCCGTCTGTCTGTTGTTGTGTAAGCAACTGCATGGGTTTCTGACTAGCTAAATGAGTGTCTATATGGGTTATGGATTGGTTCTCTGAGTATCTGTATGGGTGCCTCAGTGTTTGTGTGGGTTGGGTGTGTGTGACTCTGTGCATAGATGTGTGAGTGGGTGATTCACTGGGTGCATGGTTTCAAGAGTGCGTCTGTGATGGACTGTATGGGTGGGTGAGTGTGTGTATGGGTGTGTTAGTGATTGAATGTATATCTCAGTGGTACATATGTGAGTAACTACATATGTGAAAGGCAGTATATATGTGTGTTGGAGTATATAAATGGCTATAAGTGAGAGTGTGTGATTGTGAGAGTGGCTATATGGATGAGTGTGTGCTTGCATCAGTGATTGCATAGGAGCGTAAGAATGTGCTAGTATTTTTATGAGTAAGTGAGCTGGTGTGTATAACTGTATAGGTGAGTAAATTGGAGTGTGATTAATTATTTGCATGACTGACTAGGTGTGTGAATACCTCTATGGATGAGTTGCGTTGTGTGAGTGTTTATATAGGTGTATGAGTGCATATGATAGTCCTGTACTGAGTGACTGTAAGTATGAGTGACTGTACGGGTGAGTGAGTAGATGTGTGTGTGTAGACCTAAGAATCAGTGAGTGGGTATGTACTTATTGGTATTGGAGTGTGTATGGTTTTGAGAATGGCAGTCTGTAATTTAGAGTGGGTGTTTCAAAACTTATATTAGGGTGTGAGAAGATGCATTAAATTCTCACATGGATGATGTCATCAGTGATGTCATCAGTGATGTCATTTGAGATGTCATCAGTGATGTCATCAGTGATGTCACTGACCATGTCATGAGTGATGTAATATGTGACGTCATCAGCAGTGCATTGCGGGGCGCGAGTTATAGTTACCTGAACTAACTGTAACGGGGGAATTTCACAGGTTTTGTACGAGTGCAATGTCCAACTAACTATAACTGTCCCTAAAACCTTATGGTTTTTTCAGTGAATTTCTAAGGTTTTTAAATGCAAATTTCTAACTATAACGTGCCTGAAATGACAATTTTTAAATGTATTAATTGTTATATTTATTTTTTCATACTGATTTACTACATTTTTAGAAACATTTTTTTTTACATATTTTATTTTTTAAATTACATTGTAATTACATTATACATTACAAAAATACTTTCTCAGAATGAATTACTTTAGTTTAAATACTTTGCACATAGGCAATAGACTTTTAAGTACAGTAGTTACAGTTGTTGCAATGGGCAACACATTTTCAAACACAATGCAACATTCAGCTCAATGTGAATTTCTAGTTAAATGCAATTAGTTACTTTATGGATTACTTTTCTAACCACAGGACTGGATCCTAGATTCAGTCCTGGGACATCTCCTGTAAACAGTTGAGTAAAAGCGTTTTGGTTACAGTAGTGATTTTTAAGGAATATTATTGTATTTTAAAAGTTGACGCTTAGAAACTTTTTCTCATAGAATCACCAATGTTATCCTATGGAAGGAAATTCACTTAGCAGGTAAAAACTGTTATCGTTACTTTTTCTTACTCAGTGTTGGATCCTGGATCCAGCACTGGTGCATCTCCTGTAAACAGTTGAAAGAATGCGTTTAAGTCATACAGGCGATTTTTAAGGAATATTTGTAGTTTGTGAAAATCGACACTTTGAAACTTTTCTGCTGAAAACCAGACAATGGATTCCTATGGAAGGAATTATAAGTTACTAGTAAGTACGGTTAAAATTACTTTTCAGGGTCAGTGCTGGGCTAAAAGATGTAGCACTGGGTTCTCTCCTGATAACAGGTGAGTAAATCGGAATTCGTAGTTCGGTTGATTTTAGAGGAATATTATAAAGTTCCAAAACTCCACACTTAGAAGAATTTCCAAGTGAAACCAGTCAATGTTAGCCTATGGAAGGAAATTCAAGTTGCTGGTAAGTACGGTTAAAATGACTTTTCAGGATCAGTACTGGGCTGAAAGATGCAGCACTGAGGTCTCTCCTGATAACAGGTGAGTAAATCGGAATCCGTATTTCGGCTGATTTTAGAGGAATATTATAAAGTTCCAAAACTGCACACTTAGAAGAATTTCCAAGTGAAGCCAGTCAATGTTAGCCTATGGAAGGAAATTGAAGTTCCTGGTAAGTACGGTTAAAATTACTTTTCAGGATCAGTACTGGGCTAAAAGATGCAGCACTGGGTTCTCTCCTGATAACAGGTGAGTAAATCGGAATTCGTAGTTCGGCTGATTTTAGAGGAATATTTGTATGTTTCAAAAATCGACACTTAGAAACTTTTTCAGGAAAAAGCAGGCAATGATATCCTATGGAAGGAAATTCAAGTTACTCGCAAGTACGGTTAAAATTACTTTTCAGGACCAGTACTGGGCTGAAAGATACAGCACTGAGGTCTCTCCTGATAACAGGTGAGTAAATCGGAATTCGTATTTCGGCTGATTTTAGAGGAATATTTGTATGTTTCAAAAATCAACACAGAAACTTTTTCAGCAAAAAGCAGGCAATGATATCCTATGGAAGGAAATTCAAGTTACTGGTAAGTACGGTTAAAATTACTTTTCAGGATTAGTACTGGGCTGAAAGATGCAGCACTGAGGTCTCTCCTGATAACAGGTGAGTAAATCCGGAGTCGTAGTTCGGCCGATTTTAGAGGAATATTTGCACAATGGTGAAGGTAGGGGGCGGGGCCTGAGGTGACATCTGTGCAAATGCGCCCTGTGGCGCGTTTTAAGTTGGGGGATTAAGTCCCCTTGAATCATGAGGGTCCCTAGGGGCCAACTAGCCCACCAGGAACCTCCAGTATGCGCCAGGGGGCTGCGTTGCAGAGACGTGTAGAGAGGCCACACCCCTTTTTACACCTCTCTGCAACGCAGCTCTGTGGCGCTTTCTGGATGTACCTGTTGGGCTAGTTGGCCCCAGAGACCCTCAGGATGAAGGAGTTTAATTCCCATCTTAAAAACGCGCCACGAGCCTGTTTGCACACATGTCACCTGAAGCCCCGCCCCCTCCCTTCACCACTGTGCAAACGCACCCCGTGGCGCGTTTTAAGTTGGGGGATTAAGTCCCCTTGAATCCTGAGGGTTCCTGGGGCCAACTAGCCCACCATGTACCTCCAAAAAGCACCACAGAGCTGCGTTGCAGAGAGGTGTATAAAGGCGTGGCCTCTGTACACCTCTCTGCAGCGCAGCCTCTACGCATACTGGAGGTTCCTGGTGGGCTAGTTGGCCCCAGGACCCCCAGTATTCAAGGGGAATTACTCCCCATCTGCAAACGCGCCAGGGGCGCGTTTGCAGAGTGGTGAAGGAAGGGGCAGAGGCCCGCGGCCCGATCGTTTTTTTTTTTTTTTTTTCTGAAGGGGGCTGTGTGGCCCCCTTCCTTTCTTATTTTTGGGCCCTGGGGACCCCATCCCCCAGGGCCTTACCCTCTTTTTTTTTTATTAAAATTAAACTGGAAGGGGGACGCGTGGCCCCCTCCCCGGGCCACTTATGGCCCCGGGGACCCCATCCCCGGGGCCTGGCCTCTGGTTGGGGACTGTGGGGGGTCCCCAAACCCCCACAGTCCCGCCGGCTCCCCGTGTCCTAAGGGAGCCGGCATTGCTTTCCACACGGGGAGCAGCTAACATGCTGCTCCCCGTGTGGAAAGCAATTGTCTTTGGATATTGGAGCGAGAGCAGGTTTCCCTGCTCTCTCTTCCAATATCCAAAGCAGTTTGCAATGACAGGACGGGAGCCGCGAGGCTCCGTCCCTGTATGCAAACAGCAGTGTCCCGGGGGTAGGCACCCGGGACACTGCAGGAGCCGGCCCTGGGGGTGGCGGTCCCCAGGGCCACCACAGGCTCCAGGGAGGGGGCCACGCGGCCCCCTCCCCACATCAGCAAAGCCCCGGGGAGGTGGTGGTCCCCGGGGCTTCGGGAGTCCAAAACGGACCCCCATTTTATTTGTTAGTGCCCCGGGAGGTGGCGGTCCACGGGGGCGTGAAGGGGGCTCAAGCCCCCCCCCACACAGGAAAAGAAAAAAAAAAAGAAGCCCCGGGGAGGTGGTGGTCCCAGGGGCTGCGGGAGGGCTCAGAGCCCTCCCGCACCATTTTAAAAAGAAAGCCCCGGGGGGTGGCGGTCCCCATAAATTTAACCCCCCCACCATGCCCCCGGGACTTGGGCCACCCGGGGGCAAAATACAATCGAAACGCTGGAGACCGCCCTTCGGTTTTTGTTTTTTCGGCAGGATTCGCGCTCCCTGAGCGCATCCTGCCGATTTAAAAAAAAAAATGCTTTTTCTGCCTAGGGGTCCTTGTGGGACCCCTGAGCAGACCTAGGGGTCAGGGTGTTTCTACCCTGCCCCTTTGTGCGTTTTGCGCACTTTTTTTACTGCTTTCTTGTTCCTTGGTTCTATCGTGATCGGGAGGGTGCGCGAATCCGACGCGGCCATAGATATATATGTACTTTTACTTTTGATTTTCTCAGCAACTACTGAATGGATTTACACCATTTAACAAAAGGGTTCTTTCTGAACCAAGAACTACCTCTTTGCCAAATTTGGTGTAATTCCGTTCAGCAGTTCGAGCTGTAGCCGTGTCTAAAGTTTCCTATGGGAAATTGATTTTTGACTCTTATTTTTTTAATTTCTCCGCAACTACTGAACGGATTTACACCATTTAACAAAAAGGGTTCTTTCTGAACCAAGAACTACCTCTTTTCCAAATTTGGTGTAATTCCGTTCAGCAGTTCGAGGCTGTAGCACGTGTCTAAAGTTTCCTATGGGAAAATGAATGGGGAAAACACGTTTTGGGACCCCCTTTTTTCTCGGCCCCCGCTTGACGAATCACCCTGAGACTTTCAGGGTAGGAGCGGACCGGAGCGGGCCATAAAGTTTGAAAATTTCGCGAAGATTCGTCAACCGACGCAAGAGTTATTTCAAATAGAATGTCGTCGGATTTCCTATGGAAAATAGGTCCTAACTATAACTATCTACTGGCGACCGCCAGTAGATAATATATATATATATATATATATATAATGATCTATATACCCTATATATATCTATATATATATATATACATATTACCTTCTGGCAGGTGCCAGTGGGTAGTTACAGTTAGGACCTAGTTTCCATAGGAAAAGCATTTTTTGACTTGACTATTACTTTGGTGTCGTTTGACAAATCTGCATGATATTTTCCCCAGAAAGTGTCAATGTGGGTTCCATTGTTATGGAAAGTTTGGGGGCTCCATGCAGTGGGGACTGAGAACTTGGGACGTGAAATAAGGTTGCGTTTGTAATGTTAATTCCCATAGGAAACTTTAGCCACACCTATAGCCTGAACCGCTTAACAGACTTACACCAAATTTGTTAGGGAGGTAGATGTCGGTTCAAGAAAGTGCTTTTTGCTTACTTGGTGTAAATCCATTCAGTAGTTGTTGAGAAAGTTAAGTTTAAAATTATAGTGAGATATCTGGTCGCAAACATTTTGTGGAGGTTTTGCGATGAATCGCAAATGCACGTGCCAGCGGGAATGCTGTATGCAACCTGAACAGAAAGTTGTGGCCACCATTATGTCTATCGGGAATGGTTCTCGGGGCTGAAAAATTGTGTGGAAGCCCACATAAGGGGTCAGGGTGGAGATCCTCTGACTCCCGTGATTGGGAAATGGGGGTGTTAATGACACAAGTTATGTGGCCAAAATTGATTTTGATAAATGTTTTTACAGAGTTATTTAAATAGTGAGTTATGTACTGTGATGGCTAGAATTAAATATATAGTTATCATTTTTTTATGTGGTGATGGCTATTGAATTTCTGCTTTTGTTTTCTGTGTTCACGATGTAACCGCGGGGATGACGATTGACGACGTCATCGCAATGTCCGGCCTCACCGGGAAAATGGAAAAAAAGGTTTTAGAGATGGTTGTCCTAGAAATGAACTAGAAATGGACCGCCAGATTAACTCTGTCGCATCCGCCTGCTTCCACACCCTCCGCCTTCTATGCAAGACTTTCAAATGGATCCCCCTCGAGCACAGAAAGACCGTCACTCACACCCTCGTCACCAGCAGACTTGACTACGGCAACGCACTCTACGCCGGAATAAACAAAAAACTCACCCGCAAGCTACAAAACATCCAGAATGCCACCGCAAGACTGGTCCTCAACCTGCCAAGACACTGCCACATCTCCCAGCACCTGCGCACACTCCATTGGCTCCCCATCGAGGCTAGAATCGCCTTCAAGATTCTCACCCACGCACACAAAGCCCTCCACAACACCGGACCTGCATACCTGAACAGCCGACTCGAATTCCATGCACCCCAAAGGACATACGATCAGCCCAGCTCTCCTACACCATGGTCCCCCGCACCAGGAAGTCCAGATCGGGAGGCCGCTCCTTCTCCTTCCTCGTGGCCAGAACCTGGAACACCTTACCGCTCCACCTCAGACAGACGACATCACTCCCCATCTTCACGAAACACCTCAAAACATGGCTCTTCAACAGACCTCCTCCTTGATGGACTGGATCCTGCACCTACCCCCTCCCCAGCGCCTTGAGACCCTCACGGGTGAGTCGTCACGCTTAACACACCCATGATTTGATTTGAACTAGAAAACCATGAGTTTGAAGTGTACAGTAATAAACCCCTAGTGTGTAGAATACTGTAATATGTGTGAATATATGTGTTTTCACATTATGGAAAAGGCGTGATCGTCGCGTTTAATGACATCATCGCGATGTCCCGAATAACCAAGAAAATGGAAAATAGATCTGAAAGAGGGTTTTTAAAGAAACTTAGTAGAAAAATATGAGTTTAAACATGCTTTGAAAAAAGTGTATATATAGTAATATATGTAGGGCAATGTTCAGAATGTATTCTTTATACATATTATTTTTGGATGTGTTGGTGGCCATTGAATGTTTGCTTTTAATTTCCGTTTTTGCAATGTGTCCGCGTGGATCGCGAATACAGACGTCATTGCGGACTCCAGAGTCACCGCAAAAAGATAAAATAGGTTTTAGAGATGGCTTTTATAGAAACTCTCCAGAAAAACATGGCTTTAGAGAATACTGTAAGAAACCCCTAGTGTGTAAAATACTGTAATATGTGTGGATAGATGTGTTTTACACTTTATGTAAAAAGCGTGATCGTTGTGGTTAACAAAGTCATCGCAACATCCCGAATCACTGCAAAAATGGAAAATAGTTCTGAAGGATGGTTTTTAAAGACAAGTAGTAGAAAAATATGAGTTTAAGCATGCTTTGAAAGAAGTATGTATACAGTAATATGTGCAGGGCAATATTCACAATGGATGTTTTTTACATATTATTTTTGGATGTGTTGGTGGCCATTGAATGTCCGCTTTTGTTTTCCGATTTTGCGACGTATCCGCTGGAATCACTACGTCGTCTCGAAGATCCCCAAAAACTAAAGGAAAAAAAACGTTTAGAAAAAAACTTCGCAATATTTCGGTACTAGGGTGGCTCTGCCAAGAGCCGTTGTGTTGGTTGTGTTTATATGGCTGCTATACATAAGACCAGATGCAGAATTTCAGGTTACTTAGAAACACCCTGTTTCCTTCATCTGTAAAGTGCACTCCATCGTTTATCTCCATAATGTTGGCCCACTGTCGGACGTCAATCAATATTAGTGCATATTCATTGAGTTGATTCCTCTTGCTCTAGATTCCTTTTGGATATCCTTTTGGCCGGGTCTGGTGGCTCAGTGGACTAATGCATCCACTGCAGGGGCCTGTGTTTGACTTCATGGTCACAGGATCAAATCCCAGCGGGTCCACTCAGCCTTTCATCCATCTTAGGTCGATAAAATGAGTACCATTGAGTTGGGTAACAATAAACATCTGTTATTCCTCACCAACATACCCCGTTAGGGGTGAACGTGCGCTTTACAAATACACATGTTTTTTATGTATGGCCACAGAAGACTGCCAATACTTGAGTGGTTATGAAAGACTTGCAGTGCCTACTATTTATGGGACCAATTCATACTTTCAACTCAATGGTGGTGCATATTCCGCTAAATGATTTTTGGATGCTATGTCTGTTATTGGATTATGACTAGTATATTCATACCCCGTCTGACTGAATATCAGTGTTGCAAATCTATTGCATTCTATCGCAGAAGAGAACTGCTTGCTAAACTGAGTTCATACTGGGCTCTGTTTTTGCAAACTTCAACCTCCTGATATGAGACCTATGTTTCAATGCTTGAACAGTTTTCAAACTGTAATCTTGAACATACTAATAAAAGAACAAGCTGTGCTTTCTAGTGAATTGTGGGAACTGACTCGACTCGACCGAGCATGAGGCTTTTAGCAATGCAATTCAATTGTCCATCATCAAAACTACTACTTCTGAACCTACGCTTGTGCTGACAAATGTGCCAACTTGTGTGGTGCTGACACTCTCATCATAATTGGATGCATTCGCTGTTGCTTCATGAAGTGTTCAAATTGTTGTAGTTGCTCCTTTGACCCCGCCTCTGAGGACTCATTTATCTGCAACTTCAACAGCTTTTATCTTTGATTGCATCCAGGCTTCACCATCATCTACTATTGGAGACTATCAGTATCAATACATTCAAATGCAACATCGTCAGCTCTCCTGATACAAGTGAGACTTCTTGAACATCATTGTCTCCACCTCTGGATTCTCTTTACTATGCTGGAGATTTCAAAGATTCCCCCGGTTTTAAAGTGAAATGAATTCAGAACAACAAGAGAAGACAGTCAGTGGACGCTACCTGTTTGTCCATACAGCCATCTTCAACCAGATATTTTCTTTTAATCACTTTTAGATTAATTGTTTGGTTTTGTACAATACAGCATAGTCAATTTAGACAAAATGATATTTGCCTGAATTGTTTAATTAATTAATGCTCATAGACATATATACACATATATCATTATAATTGCTGATTTGTTATTTCAGTGAGGAAATTATTTTACTTGGTTACCCCCACTATATTTCATATATTTGTATACGCATGCTTTTGAGTGCACATTTTCCATTTTTAAATGTGTGCTGCATTTAGTACCAACTGCACATGTATGCCATATGACGTGTGCTTTATAATAGTTTGATAGTGAATCTATTATTTATATATAAGGAATGAATGTGATTTATAATGTGTGATAAAATTTAGTGATCGTGCGACAGAATTCATATGCTAATGCATCATAAAGCCTCGTCTTTTCAAAATATTTAGAAAAATGTATTTAAGCCTAGCAGTATAGACATATATTAGTCAGAGAGACATCTTCGTCTTCCTGGAAGCTTTGCTTGAGCTGAACTGACCTCATCCCTAGAGAGGGCTACTGACACTTCAGATGCACAAGGTCCTTATCAGCTCGAGAATGGCATTACTGAGACACAGAGCAGCTTTCTCCAAGCACAGACACTAACTAGCAAGAAGTCTCTTGTTCAGTTAAGGTATGTGGATAAGTGCCATCTAAGAAAAACACTCTTGAGGCTAAGAAAGTAGAGCTAGGAGTTAACAATGAAAGATTGATTAAGAAAGAATGATTTAATCTATAAATGCAATGAATTATTGCAACACCCTTGCAATGTGGCAATTCTTTTTAACATTTTGTTTATTAATCACATACATTGCATCTATACACATTTTCAGAACTAGATTAGGAAATTAATTTCAATAAAGGCTTTAACATATGCAGTTTAAATGCCTTGAGTGTGTGCATCCATGGTGAAGAGTTTCGGTACTCACCAATATAACAAATAATCTTGCAGTCTCAGATGACTGACTGCTGCCTGTAACATATCATGCATATGAGCTTGATGTGCAAGCTCAGTACATGTACTTTGTGAAAACAGTATGTTACTTTCTATTTTTCTGACTAGTATTTTGCTGACTAACTTCAGCCAGGACAGCCAGATTTAGGGCCTGATTTAAAGTTTGAAGGACAGGATTCTCCATCATAAATGTGACAATATCCCATCCACCTTATTGCAAGTGTATCATATCCAATGGCATTTGTAATAAGGCAGACAGGTTATACGTCATGTTTGTGATGGAGTAACCTGACATCAAACTCTAAGCCGACCCTTTGTGTGAGCGCCTTTAATGATATTATCTGCAGACAATTCTTACCAAAGCTGCTCTGTTTTCTAACCTTAGCTCAAAGCAGCACTGTCATTTGACACTAATTATCTCAAAAAGAGGCTCATGAGATCAAATGTACTTTTTATAGTAGGTACACCTTTAGTATTAGTACTTCTCTGGAAACTATGGAAACTATGCCTTTCTCACTCAATTCTTTGCCTATCATCTCAAGCTTAATACATGAACTGTTCATCTTGTGTAATCAAACCTGTTATGCTCATTGTTTTCGCACATATATCTTTAATTTATAAATGACATTTGTTGCATCATTGCAAACATTTACAATCAATGGCCATTTTCCATTGCAGTCCATCATTTTACATTCTTCTTGTGCCATTTATTAGATGTAAACCACTATTTGTTTTTATTGTGTTCTTAATTGCAGTACGATGCATATTCCAAGACTTATTCATATATTCTTAATATTCCTGCTTTACATTCAAGAGTCCAGCTATCATTCTTCATTAATTCTTTACAAACAATCCTCATGTTCAGATGGGTAATGCATTTTAGACCTATACCAATTCCCAGGCCTCATCAGAACAGTTGTATAAGAATGTTCTCTACTCGTAAATGAAGGAAAACATTGAGTATAATAATTAAAGATTGTTTAGACACCTATTTCACCTACTACAAAAAAGCCCAAGTTTTGTGTACCAAAGAGGGTTTTTACCTCCTTTAGACACCATCTTTGAATTTCAACACTCTTATGTTAAAAGTAGGCACTTCATCTTCATTTCAAGGGTCATGGTTTTCTTCATTATAGTCACAAGTAATAATACAGTTGGAACCTTTGCTTGTGTTTGTTTCTTATGTCCATTTATGTCTGTTTTTTATAATTCCAAACAAAGGGCAAATGCCTATATTTCATGAGCAAGTGTCTATATATTGCCCAGTTGAAGGTGTAAGCCGAAACGTGTTGGCGTCCTGTGTTGAGTGTTGCTACACTGTTAAATGAAAAATTATATTGATCTTCCGGACATTGTGTGCCGTCTTCCTTGGATTTGTGGGGAGAGTGTGGCTGGACTGTCGAAAAATGAAGGTCTTTAAGGTGTTATATATATATGTATTTTATATATATATATATATATATATATATATATATATATATATATATATATATATATATTTTATCACCAAACGCCCTGAAGCTTTCACAGGACGCACTCAACAGCAAGCCCACCTTCCGGTTATTCATTGACAACTCTCCTTTTCATTCAAAGTAAATTAATTTGCCTAACGCGTTTCAAGACTCTTTGTCCCTTCATCAAAGGCAGCTTTGCAAGTGAGTACGATATGCAATCATGCCTAATGTTTTAGTGCAGCCTACTGAGGGCGAACAACCAATGAAAAAGAAAGAAAGATCTAAATAAAAGGAGAGTATATCGTACTCACTTGCAAAGCTGCCTTTGATGAAGGGACGAAGAGTCTTGAAACGTGTTAGGCAAATTAATTGACTTTGAATTAGCTATTGACAATATTGCCCAATGGTGTTATTTGGAAGAACTCCTAAATATGGCATAGTTGTCATTGATTATTACAGTCCCTGGCCTGAAGTTAAGTTTAGAAGGCTTCCGAATAATTTGTGTATTATAAGGTTTTTAAAGTCTATCTTTGCCAAAGAAGGGATTCCTGATGAAGTTCTGACAGATAATGGGCGCCAATTTACTTCTGTACGATTCAAGTATTTCTGAACTTCTTGGGTATTAGACATATCAAGACTTCGTTATATCACCCAAGGAGTAATGGTCTTGTTGAGAGATTCAACAGAGTCATTAACCGCTTAACCGCGGCAGCAATTCCGCCGCGGTGCGGAGGTTTAGCGAAGTGGGCGGGGCCCGCATCGGCCAACGGACGTGCGCAGCACTACAGAGGTAGTGCTCGCGACGGCCGTTGGCCAACAGAAGCACGAAACGGGTTAAGGAGAATGTGTAACTGGCTAAGGCTGATGGGCTGAAATGTAAATTGGAATTGAGGGCGGTACGTACCACTGCATTAGACTGACACAGATGTTTCAACCATCATACTATTGAGAGGACATGCGCCTCCTTCGAAAATGTTGAGAGAATGGATGGGGGTATTTGACATATCTAGAGAGAAAACTGAGGCAGTGGGGAAGAAAAAAGTACAAGCGCAAAACAACTATATTCAAGTGCAACACAAGTATGGGGTCAAGGGTAAAAATGAGTTGAAGGTAGCGGTAGGAGATTATTAGGGAGTAAAGTGCTCAAGAATCATACCAAAGGGTGATTCAAATTATGTGAACCTAAAAAAAGTGTTGTAAGTAAGGAAAAGTGGGTTAGAGGATAGCAAATGGTGGAACAAAGATAAAATAGCTGTAATTTGTTTTCAGAGGGATGGAAAGAAGGAGGAAGGGACGGATGGCACAAGTGAGGTGAGAGGAGAAAATTAAAGGTGGGAAACCTCATTAAGGATAACCAGATTACCTAACATGTTCTGTGACTATATCTTGATGTAGAAATACCTAGTATGTGTTCAAGCATTCATTTTACACAGATGTAGATGTGTTTTGTAGTTTAGAAAATATCAAATTTAGTTCCCATTCATTGTAAATAAGGGTTGTATAAGTGATTAATATATGTCAAGTTCTATCTGTATTAAACTTGAATTTAGTTTTTGTTATAAAGGAGGGAGATGTGTGGGATGTAGTAATGTTATAGTTGTTTTGTGGATGGGAGCTCCCTATTGGAATGTGGGGGCGAGAAGGATTCTAGAAGGGAGGAAGAATATGGGATGACATTTAGCTGGGTGGTGGAGGTGGAGAGACAGTTTATGTGGTGTCCCACTGTTATGGAATAAACTTACTTCTACTTACATGAAGCCTCGCTTCCTAATATGCCTCTGATTTTTTTTTAAATCTGTGTGCTAAAAACCCAAAGATAGTGTTCATTGAGTCACCTACCATTCATAATTGTTTTCATTTGGCACATTTCTTAGCTGGGCTTACCTCTTAATCATATGCATTGACTGCCATCTCACCTCTTCCTTTCCTTATTGATGACTCATGTTTTAATCATAATCTGTAAGGTTCACAGCCTAAAGTTAGTGTCTAATGTCTCTCATTATTTAAAAATGATGCTATTGGCCCCCTTACCTGTCCTGGTTTACCTCGTATTCTTCTCATGCTTTTCTTGCCAGCTCTCCCAATACTGTCAGCACTGATGAACACTGATTCCACGTCTTGTCCCTTATCTCTTTCAATGAGGTCCTTTGCTTTCGTCACTGGGTTTCCCTGACTCGGATATATTGCTGAAGCTGCTGCCATGTTAAAGAGTCTACTTCCTTCCTATATACATATTCTATTATCTTTCTCCTACTCTAATAAGTGGTAATCTAATTAGGAAGTTGGTAAGAAACTTAATGATTTAGATTTACCCTCATACCCCTCAATCTATTCCACTTATCAGTGGATTAGGCTACCATGTAATTTGGTAACATATGTCGATTGAAAATTATCATATGCTAATGTCAGTTAAATTATTGTGTTTGTTTCCACTGATAGAATGCCACAATATTGCAACATCCATGTTCCTTTCTTTCTTACCAATTCTTCTTTTTCAGCAGTTTATTTCTGTATATCACTGTGGAGATGTTTATAAATTCATCATCAAGGTTCAAATTAAGAGCATCAACCTTGTGATTGGGATAATGCATGTTCTTTTGACATTCTTTCAATTTTTCCTTTTGTGTTTGTCACCTCTCTCCATTTCAACATATAGCAACTACATTTTTATGCGCTACAATTATCATCACAATCATACATTCATATACAAAAAAGTTTTGCATTGTATTAATTTAT
Organism: Calotriton arnoldi; assembly: GCA_963921515.1. Classification (NCBI taxonomy): domain Eukaryota; kingdom Metazoa; phylum Chordata; class Amphibia; order Caudata; family Salamandridae; genus Calotriton; species Calotriton arnoldi. Next base: position 879,729 of record CAWUFW010001273.1, read on the forward strand.
CATTTTGTTTACAAGTTCAGCTTGTCTTTATGCTATGTAAAAAGTAGACATCATCACAATATCTGATTTTGTTAAAAAATGTCCACACATTTATTTAGCTTAAAATTAATGTGTACTCATGCACCAAAGAGATTTCTGCACTATGCTCTGTTGTAGTGTAACAAAATTACATCATGATTTTTGTGCACACAAATCTAGTTTTCTAGGTAGGCTGCCTTCCCTCAACAATGTTATGATATTGTCTGTCCATTATTAATAGATTACTCTCAACTGCTGATACTCAGTGACTTTAACTATTGGGATAATGATGTCAGAGGAGGATCTAAAGCCCGGAAATTCTCAGAAATAATGAATTCTTTAAAATTAAATCAACACATCTTAACCTCCATACTAAGGGACACTCCCCTGATCTGGACTTACAATTTAAAGTTGACGTATTTACAGGTCAAGCCTTATAGCTGGTCAGATCATCAATGGATCAGATGTAATCTTCCTGCCTCATTACACAGGGACAACAATAAAACAACCATTAAATCCCTTCATAAATGCCAGTACATAAATAAAGAATAATGCACAGAATCCTCTGTGACACAGCTCCTACATTGAGCCAGAAATCAACATGCTCAATTAAAAAAAACACAAGGGGTCTATTATGATGGCGGGCGGACAAAGTAACGGTAAACGGAACCGACCGCCAGTGGTGCGGCGGTCCCTCTGTGCCCATTAGGATGCGACCGCCACCATGTCAGTCGCATCCCACATATTTAACATTGTGGCGGGCGGTGCTGTAAGCAGCACCCGCCACAGTGTTAAATATACATGTTGTGCATTGGCATGCACAACGTGACAAGCACCGCGCGGTGCCTGCCACCTTGTGCGTGGCAATGAAGGTATGGTACCCCCCAAGTGCACCCCCTACCCCCCCACCCCCCGGGGGCCCGCAACAGGCCCCCAAAGTGTTTACTGCATACCTTTCCATGGCGGAGTCTCCACCATGGAAAGGCATACCCACTGCAGGCATACTAATATGGATGGCGGTGCCTGCAAGGCACCGCCACCATATTGTGTGCCTTTTCCGCCCGGCCGGCAATCCGACCGGCAGAAAAGCGGCGGACGGACTTTCCGTCCGCCGCGGTACCCCCCGCCATAGTAATATGGCGGGGGGTAAATTGTGTTGTGATGGCGTGCGGATCGCCACCGCCCGCCACCGCTGGCCGGGCGGTGGCAATCCGCACGACATCCTAATAGACCCCAAAGTAATCAATCAGGCAAAGTAGTTTCCATGGTCTAATCAGAAATTAAAAAGGGAAAATTAAACTTCACCATTTCCAAAGCTCTTGGGGGAAGAATAATCTGATAAAAATAGTAACCGTTTCAAAAAAGGGATGACTTACAATAAAACTAAACTCATACAAACAAAGACTATAGAAATAAAATTATGCAAGCACCCAATAGGCAGAAAGAGATTTTTAAAGTAGTACACAAGCTTTCGGCTCCAGATAGAGTAAACTAGAACATCCTATCCAACAAGAGATTTGTGACAGATTAAATGGCTACTTTATAGATAACATAAAACAAATTAAAGAAAGCATTTCTCTCATAAGTGCTAATAGCAAAGTAGTACCTCTTGATAGGAATTCTATCAATCTTCAGTCTTACTCCCTAATCAATGAAGAAGGACCTCAAACCTTGATGTCAAAGGGTAAATCACCACTCAATCCATGCCCCTGCATACTTAAAATCAATGATATCTGTAGTCAAGAATCTGATATTGACTTCACTGAATGAATCCTTTTTTCCAAGGATAGTCCCGAAATGCTAGAAGGATGCAATAGTGATACTGATGTAAACTCCCAAAGCCAGATTCCATTTTGAGCATGTAGAGTTTGCCTGTCTGCCTTTTGTCCACATTCAGCATGTCATTATCTGCCACAAAACTCATGAAAGTCTCAGTTCATTAAAAAAATTATTTTGCTAACTCATAGTTCGCCACAAGTCTGCTACAAGCTGCAAAATATCTATGTTTCAAGGTCTGATAGTAGGTCGGTACAGTAAACACGTAGCCCTAGTTAAGTTATCTTTATCATCCTGGTTCAGACAGTTATGTCTCAGATTAAGGGAAAGTTCCCAATGTAGGTTAAAAGTCAGTGGTCAACCCTATATAAACTGTATGAATTGACCACTGAAGGAGAGAGGGCTTTGCACAAGGTTATCACGAGAGGACCTGCCAGACAGCCGCAGCATCCACTCTTATGCTGAGTTGATACAAAGAGGAGAGGAGCTGAGCCCAGGTGGTGTGTGTTTTCCTTCTGAGGGAAGTCCGATAACCACAGTTGATCCACTGTGAACAGGTATGCAGTTTGCTGAGCCACAAGAAACTCTTGAGGCAAGCTAGCTACTCCATGCTCTCATAAAGTAGTGCATATAAGTAGTTTTAGGGTGTTAGGCTGCTAGCTACATGCATAAGCGCAGATTACATTATAATATGTGGTTGTTACTAATGTACTAAGCAACAAGAGGAGACTGTTAAAATAAAACACTTTTCAACGTATTTAGTGTCTGTTTGGGTTTAAATTACTACTGTGTCCCTAGCCTGACATTCGTAGGTGGGGAAGCCAAACCTTATAGACCTGGGCCACCTTCCCAAGATATGCAACAATGCCCCTACTAAAAAAAGCAAGGGGAAGACACTACACTTTTAATCAACTGATATCTCTTCTCCCATTTCCATCAAAAATTTCAGAAGCTCATGTAGCCCAGGATCTATATCAACAATTTCAAGAAACAGATTATCTTGACCCCCTCCATGATGGATTTCACCTAGCTCACAGAAAGAATCTGCTAAATTGTCATTACTAGATGACTTGCATTGGACGGAGACAGGGGACAGTCATCAGCTCTGGTCTTGTTGGATTTGTTCGCAGTTTCGACACAGTCGACCATAACATACTAGATTACTATGTGTAGTCTGCTCGCCTGCAGGACCATTCACTCAACTGGGTAAGGTTATTTTTAGGGAACCACACACAGACAGTTCATCTCTCTCCCTTTAAGGCTACAACAGTACAGGTGAACTGTAGGATCCTACAGGGAGTCGTCATTATGACCCCACCTGTTCAGTCTTTCCATTAGGCTCTGTTAAGGAAATAGAAAACAGAGATTGTAAACTTTACAACTATGCAAATGATTCCCAACTCCTACCCCAACTGGATGACACTGATGCTTCTCAACAGAATTTCCAGAACATAATGTGTTATATATGGGAGACAATGGGCAACAGCTGTCTAAAACTTAGTGCAGATAAAATTGAAATAGTTATATTGAATAATAAGCTGCACCTTTGGATTCATCTTTACTGGCCTACAGAAATGGGCACAGCCCCTTTCTCCAAGACACAAGCCAAATGCCCTGGGGTAACCATCAATGCAGAGCTCTCCTTCAAACCTCAAATTGGAGCAGTGGTATCAAAGTTATGTTATGTTATGGGGATCTGTAGGGTGCAGCTTATCACCCGCGAGGGTATCCAGGTGCCAGAGCAGGAGCGTAGGTCTGGAGGTGCTCCTAAATGAACATACAGGTCTTCAGCTTCTTGCGGAAGTTGAGGAGTGGAGTAGTGGCTGGATATGTAGTGTATATATGAAAGTGAAATGAAAGATCAAAAAGATTGGTTTGTTCCTTAAGCAGGTTGCTCTAAAAACAGTTATAATGGATTTATTGTTCTCCAAACTGGACTACGCAAACTCAATTTACATAGGTTTGTCTAATATGCTGATACACAGATTACAGGTCATCCAAAATCAAGCAGCCCTTTGATTCATAAACTCACAAGGAACTATCATGTCTTTCCACGCCTGAGGGACGTACAGTGGCTTCCAATGGAATGCAGAATAAAATTCAAGGTTTGCTGTCTTTCTTTCAAGGATCTCAGGGGCAATAGTCTCCACTTCATAGCAAAAAGGATTAAAAAATACACTCCCAAATTGAGCCTACCACTGTTTAACATCTGCTGGAGCTGTAAAATAAACGCTGGTGGTCTTTCACATATGTTTTTGATTGACCATTATTACGCCCCTTCTGGGATTCAATTTACTCACACATACACAATATCTTCCACTTCTCACCTCTGAAGAATTTCATCTATATTGTTATAGGTCCTTCCCTTGAAAATGAGATATCCTTATAAAAAAAGCATGAGATCCTCTTATTGGATCTGTTCTTCACGTTAGCACACAAAACGATGTAAAATAACTGGAAAGATTTGGAGGAAGGTCTCGAACTACACATGGTGGGAATTGTTACGCTATATTAGAGGCGCAGAACTTATTTTAGCACAACAGAACCCTTGGATCTTGGCCAAGCTGACATTTATGGAACAAACTGGATGAATATAATGAGAGCATTAAACCGCCATGGATTTATGAAATACTCTCCAAGGCCTTGACTTTCAATATCTTGCCTCATTTCTCACCAAGTCAATATTGTTACTCACATATATTCACTAGATTGACTTTTTCACAATGTAACCGCAATTTTCTTACATGGACTGTAAAGTGGTTCCTTTTTGTTTCTATTTTCATATTTAGTTTTCCTCTAGGAAGCATGATAGACTATGAAACATACATCTGGTGATGTCATACTCACTTCTTTGTTTTACCCCCTTCAATCATTCAGTTTTCTACATGATCAGACAACTTTTTGCATTTACAGTGTATGCTTCTTTATGTCTGAAATGAACACAATGCTTCCCTTTTGTTTTGTTTATGTACTCACTTTATTTTTCTTAAACATTTTCAATAAAAATGAGATAAAAAATACACTCCCATCTGGGAGCTTCACTCTATTTTATCTAATCTCCCAATCATTCCTAAATTCAGGAAAAAAGGCTTGGGCGGATGGAGTATGTTAGCACAAGCAGCATCTCTAGGGAACTCCTTACCGCAACACTTATGTCTGGAATCTGATTCCAGATTCTTTAGGAAAAAGTTAAAAACCTGGCTGTTTAGACAAGTTTATAAGGGCTGTCAGTTCTTCCTTTCTATCTCGCTCTATATCTGTCCCAACCGTCAACAAAGGCATGGTAAGTGTGCACTATACAAGGCTGGCTGATATACAATAACATAACTTTGCATAAATAACATTTATATTATTACATATTGTTCCATGCTCATTATTTCTCATCTCACTGCCTCTACCTCCACCCCTCCCCCCGGTACCATCAAATTGTACATTTCATCAATACTGTTTAAATCAAATTGTACTGTTTTCACTCATTCAATACATTTTTCATGAAATATGATTAATATTTGATGAAGCGAGCCTCTTCAGTCATTCTCTGTTTTTAGTAGGACCGCCCATGACATTATTCGTGATTTGTGTTGGAAAATTATTTTGCAGGCTTCTTGTGTTGTCACCGCAATGTACAACTTGTTGCATGGACATATTACTGTCTATACAACACGCCTACTTTTGCATTTATTAGATGATATCTATTTTACCATTTATGACTACCTCCTTTGTGTTAGTAGTATTATTACCCAAATTTATTGTGCCCTCTGATTCTCGGGAGCCCTCATATTCAGTTATTTTTCTGTTTTGTTAAGTGTTTACATTTGCTCTAAAAAGGTGTTTCAAGTTCCATCCTTTTCGAAATGCAAATATTGGTTCATGTAATTCTAAAGGTTGTAATGTTTTCCAATGTTTGTTAGATTCAATATTACTGGGTTCCGGACTTTAGGGCAAGGTGCGTGTTAATGGGAGAGTTAAATTTCTGTTTGGGATTATAGTAGATTTCACATGGAGTAAATCATGCCCATTTCAGGGGTTTCTTAGGAGTTTTCTTGGATCTCCTCGTTTGAAGAGGTGTTCAACCAATTTGTTTGTATTTCCAAAGTACTTCCTTTCTTTGTGTAGTTTTGCCTAATTCTTAAAAACAATGGGCCTCATTTATGAGGAATTGGCATAGGGCAGCGCCATAAGCCTTCTTGCTGCGCGTTTCCTGACACCAATGTTAAAGGGCAAGAATGTACCGTATTTATGAAATGCAATGCATCCCTGTCCTTTCCTACTGCAATGGTGCACAATTTGGTGCCTAGCGCCAACGTGGGCACCCTTCCGCCATGGTGCAAGGGTGCCTCCATTTCAGGCACGATTGTTTTTGTGCAAGAAGTGGCTGCACCTTCCTGCACAAAAACAATCCTGCAAGGCTTTTTCCTCATTGTATGTGTACAGAAGAATGCAGCACACATGGAAAGAAGGAAAAACGAGGATAAATACAAATATTTCTCCTCGTTACACCTGCTCTGGGGAGGCGTAAGGTTTTGGTGCTGCCCCAGGTTTACGTGAATATGTAAATCAGCATCAAAATCCATGTGTGTTGCGTGGGAAAACCCACCGCAATGCCCATGGAAAGCCTTCTTAACGCAGAGTAAGGCAAGGCAGCGACTTGTGTTGCTTTGTCTTACTCCTTATCTATGAGGCCATCCAAAGCCAGCACTTCTTCCACAGTAGCAGTACAGCAGAGTGGCAGTCCTGTCCTTGTAGCAGCACAGCAATCCTTTCTCCTGGCAGAGTTTCTTCACAGGTCCAGTAGTGTCTGCTCTGGTGGGGTGACCCAGTTCTTATACCTAGTTGTCCGTTTGAAATGGAGGTGACTTCAAAGAGGAGCTTTGAAGTCCAAAGAGGTCCTCCTTCCCAGCTCTGGCTCCAGACTCACTACAGGAGGGTATGCAGCCCTTTGTGTGGGGAAAGGACACAGCCTATTCATGTGTACGTGTCAGCTCCTCTCTCACATCCTGCCCAACATGGCACATCAGGATGTGGATGGCCACTAAGTCACACCTAAGCTCTCTTTGTGTGTGGCTGCCTAGAGGGAATGCACTAAGTCCAACTGTCACCCACCCCAGACATATATTGGAGACAGGCTCCTGGCACACAGGGCTAAGAGCAGTGAAAAGGCCATCTTTCTAAAAGTGGCATTTTTAAAAGGGCAGTGATAAATTTATCTTTGCCATTATAGAGGATTTATCATTACCATTCCAATGATAAGAAACATGACAGAGCTACTCCTTCTCAATCAGGAATTACAGCTTCTAACTGTAATAAGGAATTCCCAATGTTAACCTATTAGAGTGGTATGCCTCACAGTAGTGAAAAAGGAATTTAGGAGTTTTCACTAGCACGGCATGTAAAACTTAAACGTACATGTCTTACCTTTTAATTACACAGCACCCTGCTCTATGGGTTACCTGGGGCCTACCTTAGGGGTGTTGTTTATGTAATAAAAGGGGAGTTTAAGGCATGGCAAGGGATTTTAAATGTCAAGTCGACATGGCAGTATAAACTGCACACACAGGCTCTGCAGTGGTAGGCCTAAGACATGTTTATGGTGCTACTTGTATGGGTGGCTCAATCAGTGCTGCAGGCCCACTAGTAGCATGTAATGTATATGCCCTGGGCACATGTAGTGCACTCTACAAGGAACTCATAGGAAAATTAAATATGCCAATTACGGATAAGTCAATCAAACCATGTTTTAGGGGAGAAACGCATGCATTTTAGCACTGGTTGGCAGTGGTAAAGTGCTCAGAGTCCCAAGGCCAACAAAACTAAATCAGCAAAAGGGTGAGGCAAACAGGCAAAAAGTTTAGGGAAGACCACTCTAAGGCTGTCAAGTCTAACATCCTCCCACTAAATGAAGTGAATGATATCTCTTGTATAAGCTTTTGTTTCTTTATAAAAGGTTTTAAGAAAACATCAATCTATTGTGACAAGAATTGTAATATCAACCTAAGCCTGAGATGATTGGTCTCCCGGGAGGGTTCCTGGCATATTTATGTATCTTTGATAGAACATAGAAGGCAGGTGTTCTGGCACCTTCCCATATGAAAACTCCAATTTCATCTGGCTTAACCACTCATTTTCTCTTCCCTGCTGTATTTACTCCATGTTTTGTCTTTGTGCATCTTTCAAGAGATTGAACATTAATTTACGGTAGTGCATTGGATTTTTCAGTTGACTATTGACATCTGTATAATATTTTACATTGTCTGTGATGAAAATGTACTCCACTAAATTGTTGTAAGTACTGTTTGTCATCTATGAAGATAAGCGGAATACTTTGTACTTATAATCCCCATGGTATTGTTTCTTAGGTCTGGCATTAGCAGAGATCTTTAGATTTGACTAAAATTATATGTATAATATACTTACTTAAAGGGGTTTTCAGCCACTTCTCTTCATCCATTGGTCTGTTGTTGTGTCAGTCACATTTTGCTTCCATCCTCAAAAGCATACAGCATGGGGCAATGGGTCAACCTTCTTCAGCCACTAGTAACTTCACTTGGAGTTGACTGCATTTTGCTTTCTCACAAAGAGCACATCCGCACACAAGCAAGTTTCCTTCAGTGCCACTGTTTTTGTTTTTACTTCAAAATTACTTTAGTGGTGCCTTGGTGTTTAGAGCTTCAGGTGAAAGCAAGACACTTTATCCCAGATGTGAACACAGGCCACATTACAAGCTTCATTAGTTTATGTCTCCCTCCAATGCTGTTGTAAACTCCTTTTGGAGTGCCCTTTGTTTATCTTATACATGTGAATTCATAAGCGGGCAATTCTTCAGAACACATTTATTCTGGACTCAATTTCAACAATGATTCTTTACTAAACTTGGCTCAGAAAGAAAACAAACCTTTATTATTTTTAATTTGTAGCACTGGTAACACTTTATTTAAAATTATTTCCTTATTTCTTTCCTTTTTTCTTACTTTCTTTCTCTTTTGTCTTTCTCTCTTTTTTCTTCTTACTGTTTTTTCTTTCTTTGTTGCTTTTCTGCTTTCATTCCTTCTATTATTACTTTTTTCATTTTTTCCTTCTTTCTTCCCTTTCCTTTTTTCTTTCATTCTTGCCTTCTTTCTATTTCTTTCTTTCTTTCTTTGTGCACAAGTAGAAAGAGGAAAAACAAGGAGAAATAAAGACATTTCTCCTCCCTCATTAAGCCTCCCCTGGGAAGGCATAACAGTTTGATGCATACCCAGATCTACCACTCGAGATAAATCTGGGAATGCACCAAAATCTATGGGTGGATGTGTGGGAACACTCATGCTCCACCCATGGAACGCCTCCCTGGGGCAGAGTAAAGCAAGGCAGTGACTTTAGTTGCCTTGCTTTACTCCAGATTTACCAAGCTCCGCAGGGCCACTCAAGGTGACCTTGCGTGGCTTGTTAAATGTCATCTAGGTTTTGCATCACCCTTGCATTACCTTTCCATGGTGCAAGGGTGACAGAAAACTTTAATAAATATGCCCCTCAGAGAGAGGGAAAGCAGCTGCTGGTGATTGCTGTTCATGTCCTGTAGCATTTATCACTATTTTCATAGCTCAATATGCATCCTCTGGCACATTTTGGATGCAAGGGTGAATTTTGCACTAAAGATTAGAGCTAAATGCTGGATTATGCTTTTCACGAAATTACGCATAATTACAAGTAATCTTGCAGTATTTATGAGTAATTACTCTAGCGATAATGGTGCAGTCATGCCCACCACTAATTTTTTGACAGGTTCGCCTGCAAGTTTAAAAGCTGCAGGAGTCATCCTACACAGGCAGGCCTGAAGCTATGTTTCCTTTGTCAGCCTAGTGGATTGCACCACATGTGCTGTAGAACACAGGTGACAATTTCCTTTGCCATTGTTATTTCTAGCGCAATATACTATGGTCATACCTGGAAGTTAAATATGCCAATAATGCGTTAGCTGTTTTTAGTGTGTGTTAGGAGTCAGAGCACATACACTTGGTAGTATACAGCAGTGCCCCAGAGTGTAGACTTCAAAAGCTGAGGGTTTAGTGAGCTTTGATGCGTGATCATTTCCTCCCAATGGCTCCACTATCCAGTTCAAATTAATGCCATTCAAACTGTTTCCTCTGATTTTCCTCAGTTCCCTAGAATATCCTCTGCTACGAGCCATTTGGATATGCTAAAAAGTCCTACCCCCTCCCAGTTCCAAACTAGTAGTCCTCTTAGAGAAGCTGATTGACTCCATTTACCATGGAACATTTGCACCACACGCTTTGATTCCTTGATTCACTTATCTAAATCTACCTCTTCTCTTTCACCTGACCCTGCATTTATTAAGCGTCTCTCAGCCAACAATAATTTGCAGTTCTAGTATTCGTATCCTCTCATGGAATGTCGTAGGTATACATGAAAAACTTTTTGATCCCATTTGGAACTTTTTTATGGCTACTTTCTATATGTGTTTAATTCAGGAATCTTGGGCAGTGACTCAAGTCAATACAGTAGGCTAAGTTTCCTATTGCATAGATGCTATACCTTCTACCATTATCAGGCCCTCGGGTGGGTTGATCACCTGGATAAAAATTTCTCTTCATTGCTCTCTTAAAAACTAAACATCCTATCTCCTTACATTTTGGGTATTAACATCAGATCTCTGTGGTGAAGTTAAGTCAGGACTCTCATGAAGGCTTCAGTTATGTATTTCTTAGAGCCTGAATAAACATGATCGACCACTCGCCAGCCACACCTCAACTGACTTGAGTAGAATCACTGTCTATTGCAAGCGGTTCTACAGAACACACCTGAAAAAATGTTCTAAAACTTCTAAATGCACGTTAAAAACACCTTAATACATTACTACACATCCACTTCCCTTCCACCCCCAAAACACTAATAAAGAGAAATAATGAAATGGAAACTTACCCCCATGGAAAAACAAAAGAAAAAGGAAAGTCCTTACTATGGACATTAAGGAATCTCATTGCTTGTTCTCTGAACTTGTACATAATCCTCAAGATAACGAGGCAGTCTGTAATTCATGGGTTGGCGTACTTCACTTGCACCTATAGGAATCGCACTGTTATCACTCACCAGAGTCACACTGTTATCCATTCTTTTCTTTCTCTCATCTTCACAACCATCACCAAGTCTTCTAACTCCACTTACAGAATTTCTTATCAACTCCTCATTATCTGCCAACATATAACTGTTTTTGCCCCCTTAAACTTTTTCTTCCTTCACATTGGTACTGTTTCCTTTTTGGCAAAGCGCTACTTTGTGATGATTCCATTTGTTACCATTTTCCAGTCTGACATAACTTTCATGCACCTTGTTTACCTTGAATGGACTCCAGAATTTAGATAGCCCACTACTCACTCTTCCATGCTTTATCTTCACCCAGTCTCCAGTATTGGCCACTCCTTTTACTACCTTTTGTTCTCTCTCTATTACTGCCTCACGGCCATTGATGGCCAGCCATGCTGGTGTCAGCTTTCTACCTGCCTTTCTCCTCCTCATTAATTCAAAAGGTGAAACGTTAGTCACTTTATTTACTGTTTTGCAATGTGCCCGAATCATATCATTCACCATTTCTTCCACATCACTGCCCCCTTGGTTTAACATCAAAATCGCACCCTTGACTAGGCGGTTAGCCCTTTCCACCATTCCATTGGCTTGGGGGTTGTTCAGTGCAGTGTGATGATGCTTTAGTCCGCAACTTTCCAAATATGCTCTCATCTCTTGCGAAGTTAGTTGTGTCCCATTATCTGTGATCAATAGATAGGGGTATCCTTCCTTCAAGAACAACTTCCGCAAAGTTTTTATGGTACGTTTGGTAGTCACTTAAGACACAAACTTGACTATCAACCACTTGGAGTGAATGTCAACCATTGCCACAGCATTCTTTGAGCTCCCCTCTCACACCATGCATGGGCCCTATAAAATCTAAACATCTTCAATATGGCCTTGTACTGCCTGAGCACATGTTTTGAGTCTCTTTTCACTCTCTCTGCATATCTCACACTTTTCCACCCAGATCATAATTTGATCATTCATACCTGGTGTTAGACTTGGCCCTTTGACAGGTTTATCCCCAAACGTTTTGCCTTTTACCTCCCATTTTTCTGACCCTGATTTTGTTGGTTATAGGATTCTGAGCACTTTACCACTGCTAACCAGTGCTAAAGTGCATATGCTCCGTATAAATTGTGATATGACTGGTTATCCATGATTGGCATATTTGACTTACTGGTAAGTCCCTAGTAAAGTGCACAGTGTGTACCAGGGCCTGTAAATCAAATGCTACTACTGGGGTTGCAGCACTGGTTGTGCCACCCACATGAGTAGCCCTGTAAATGTATCTCAGACCTACCACTGTAGTGTTTGCACGCTCAGTTGTAAACTGCCATGTTGCCCTGACAAGTGCACCCACTTGCCAGACCCAAACCTTCCCTTTCCTTACATGTAAGGCACCCGTAAAGTAGGCCCAAGGTACCCCCATGGGCAGGGTGCAGTGTATGTGAAAGGTAGGACATGTACTAGTGTGTGTGACATGTCCTGATAGTGAAATACTTTGTATTCCGTTTGTCACCGTTGAAAGGCTATCTGTCCCATAGGCTTATCATTGGAGTTGCACTGTAACATTTTTACACGTGTAACTTGCAATAGGGACAAGATAGAAAAATTTAAATTGGACTCTCTGAACTCAGAATTTATCAACAAACCTTTTGGTGAAGGAGGTTTTTAAATCCTGTGTTTGAAAATGGAACGTTTAGAAAGTGGGCATCTTCTTACTTTACCATTCTGTGTGCCTCTGGCTGTTTGTGTATTCAGCGTTTGGTATGTGAGTGATAGGAGCTGAGATGTGCAGTCACTCTAGACAGTCACTGGGGAGGTTGACGTGTGCCCTGCCTTGCCTGGGTGACTCATCACAGGGCTGAATAGACCTGGTCTACATTTAAAGTGGTGGGAGGAGTTGTACTTACACCTGAATAGGCTGTGTCTCCTTTTCACAATGCTGTCTCCGCCCCCTGTGGCCATGCGGTACTAGTGAATGGAGAACTGGTTTGGGCTGGTTTCAGAGACCCTTGCCACAATGAGAACAAAGACATTTTGGTGTATAAGTATTAGACCTAAAACCCCAGGACTTTAGATTACTTCAAGGAACAAGAGGACCCTGCCAAGAAGAAGAGCAGAAGGACTGTAAGGAGGACTACTGCCCCTTTGCTGTGTGCTGTGTGGGGTTGGCCTGCAGTTGCTGCTTCTGTCTGTGGTGGAGGAAAAGGACTGACTCTTTTTGCCCTGCTGTGATATCCTGCTTGTGAAGAATCTCCAAGGGCTCATGTGTGCTGGCCTCCGGTTGGAAATCTCAGGGATACAAAAGACTTCAAGATAAAAACCTGTGCTAAAATCTAAAAAGAACCTGGCTGAAGTAGGGGAAGGACTGGACTGTTTTTCTCCCTTTTTCTTTGCAAAAGGAACACTGTAAAAGAAGCTGTAAAGAGTGCTTCCCCTGTTGTGGGGTGGGCTGGCCTGAAGTTGCTAGTCCTGTCTGAAGCAGGAAAAAGGACTATACTGGTTCCTAACGCGTTCCCCATGACTAGCGCATGAGGAGCGCTCCACCTTTATTTCTCTGTGATGTGCCACAAAGCGCAGGGTGTGCGCTTCAATTTCTTGCCCATTAATTGTGCCCGGAAGCACCTGACGGGTGCAGAGTGTTAACATAAGGATCAGCATGAGGCCGATCCCCTGTTTAAGTTGGCGGGAGAAGCTGCCCAGGTGCGTGGTTGGGAGCACGTGGTGAGCGCTGATCCCAGGACCCGGATAACTCGCAAGAACCCAGAAGAGTTTCCCGCTCCCACGCGCCACCTTCCCTGGCAGGAGAGAGAGATGGCTTGGCCAGCCGCCACAGAGGCCACAGCCAGATGGTGAGCCCTAAGCCTTGCGAGGGCTCAGGACCAACACAGGCAACGACTGGGATCCCTGGGCCAGGAGGGGGGAAGGACCAGGTGAGGTCTCCCCCTCTGTGCTGTTCCCTTTAAGTGCACACTATGGGAGTGGAGAGTGAGTAGGACTTAGGCTGCGGTGGAGGTGTCCCGCCCTCCTCACTGCGGAGCAGCACCAGGGACCATGAACATCAAGTGAGTGGCGGCAGCTGCACTGCATAGTTTCGGGTAGCTGCCCTGAGGGAATTCTACCTACGGGGGACCCAACGAGGTCTCCCCACCAACGGGGCATTTTGGGTAGATTACTGCCTTGCTGCTGTCGGGGGCACGGCCAGCCCCATTGGCCTGGGCAGAGTGGCTGGCCCCTGGCTCATCGGTCTTGGCGGCTGTACCACGTGTCTGTGGGTGGCTGCCACTTACTTTCGGGGCACAACTCTGCCCGAGGGGCATTTCAGGGAGAGTCCTCGACGGAGGCCTCCACTAAAACTTGAGGAAGTGGGTATTCGTTGATATTGTGCATGATGCCTCACTCTAATAGCCTTATGTGCCCTGATACTGTGATGACCTGTGCAAACTTATAAGTGGTTACCTGATTTACTACCTCTAATGCCATGACAATTGTCTAGTGGCAATGTGATTATTGATTTATGGAAACATGGTATATGTGTTTACATGCATTTTTGATGACAAGTGCCTAGGGGCGCAGCAACTGGTGTTATGTGGTATAATGTGTTATATGCATTCTCTATGACAAGCGTCTAGTGGTGCAGTAATTCGTGTTATGTGGTCTAATGTGCTTTACATGTGACACAGAGATTTATGGTCTAAGGTGTGTTATGTGTAAATAATACAAAGGATATTTTTGATGTACCCTTGTTTGTAGTCTCTTTTGTGGTGTGCCTAGTGTGTCACTGGTGTGTGTGTGTGTTGCGCAAACGCTTTACACATTGGCTGTGGGATAAGCCTGACTGCTCTGTCAAGCTACCAATGGGGTGAGCAGGGGTTATCTTGGGTGTATAACTCCCTTACCCTGACTAGGAGTTGGGGGTTCTGCCTGGCTTAGGTACATACCCTAGCCATCCAGAAACCCCATTTCTAACACCTGGCCATCAGAACTTTTCTTGTGTCCTTTTCTTTGTCATGGTTTGCCTCAAGTTACCCTCATGAGCCAGATTGATAATATTTACTATTAAACTCTCTGGTGGCAGGAATTTGCCCTTCCTTATTATCACATACTTGCTACACAGTGTCAATTATCTAACACCTTCATGTATGGTCTCATGGAAGGAGCAACCGTGCTTTCCCTCTGTTCCACTCCTAACACCAATTTCCTTACACCCCCAAGTACCTGGTCTTCATCTATACGTTTGTTCTGTTCTTCAGCAGTGAACTCTCCCCTTGCACACTCTTCAACATCCCACAACCATGCTACAGTTCTCTAATGTTCTTTGGCTAAAACTCCTTGGTCATCAACCTCCGACCAATTGAAGGACAACCGTGAGAGACAGTCTGCCTGGGCATTCTTCAACCCTGGAATGTGCTTGATCCTATACCTATATTCTTGCAGCTCCGATGCGAGTCACGCAAATCTGCCTGACCCTTTTCCTTCCCCACCTGGAGTCAACACCTAAACCAAAGGTATGTGACCGAAAGATTACAAAATTATAGTATCCACAGGAATGTTCTAAAGTGTTCTATGCCCCACCCTGTGGCCAAGGCCTCGCACTCTATTACTGAGTAGTTCCGTTCACTTTCCATTAAGGAGCGCGAAGCAAAGGCTACAGTCTTTTCTCCTTGCTGTGTAACTGGGATAAAACTGCCCCACACTCCACAAGCGCTGGCATCCACGGTTAAAATGGAAATCCTCTAGTTATGAAAAGGTACTAGGATGCCCTCTTCACACACCTACTTCCTCACTATGTCAAACGCCTGTTGTTGCTCCTCTACCCACTTAAATGTACACACTTTCCTCATTAGTCTCCTCAATCCTTCAATCTTTCCTGCAAAATTGCTGACAAACTTTGAATAATATTCAATAAGACCCATAAAGGATCGCAGCTGATATTTGTCACAGGGAATGGGGGCTGACTTTGTTGTCCGTAGTAGATCACTTTTAGGCTTAACCCCTTCCCCTGAGATTGTATGACCTAGATATTCAATCTCATCAACTAATAACTTACACTTGTCTCTCCTCAGTGTGAGCCCCGCTGAGCGTAATCTGTCTAACACTGGCCGCAAAGAGTTACTGTGTCCTTGAACCAACTCCTTAAACACTATTATGTCATCCTGGAAGTAAATTACTTTTTCCACTCCTTTGAGTACTTCAGTCATTATGCGCTGAAAAATGCTCACAGCAAAGGATAGCCCAAAGGGCATCATCGTAGACTGGAATGCACCTTCCATCATGACAAAGGCAGTTAACTCTTTTGACTCCTCATGCAACCTTATTTGATGGTACGCACTTTTGAGATCAAGCTTTGAAAAGTAGTTCCCTACCTTGAGCAGTAAGTGTAGCTCATAGATATTAGAGGAAGGGAATGTGTCAGTGACCAAATGTTGGTTAAGACTGTCATCACTTTTCTTTGTGATATCTACAGGAGAGACCTATTTGGTGGCCTCTACCGGTTCTGTGACCCTCTCTTTTATCATGTCTTCCAGCATCTTCGTTACCTCTCTCCTCACAGGTACTTTCCACAATTTATATTTTACTGAAATAGTTCTGTTTTTTAATACTATCTTGTGCACATACCCTTTCATATGCCCCAACTTCTCCTTGGACACATCTTTCATTTCAGTCAGAATGTTTTCAACATCATCTCCATCCACCACCATAGCTTGGTTTGAGGCATGAGGATCTACCACAATATACATATTGGGTATCATATTGGTGCACCCAACCCAAAATTGATGGACCATCATCAGCCACATACTCTTTCCTTTGACTACATCTCGACCTAAATTCAATGGAAGATAAGAAGAAGCCCAACACATCTCTTCTTTTGCCTTGGTATCCTCTTGAATTGATATCCTTGGGTAATAAAGTCATTTGTGGCCATTCCCTCTCCCACATCACTTTTGGTATGATAGTGAGTGAGGAACCAGAGTCCACCATCAATTCCACTGTTTTTCCCAAGACTACGAAAAATGCTTTGGGTCTACTTTTTCTCCCTTCTTTGACTGTTCCTGAATGTATTATTAACACCCAATCACTGTGACCATCTTCCCACTCCATCTCTTCAGTGACAGCTACGCCGGATCTACCACTGTCCTTGCACATACGAGGATAATGCCCTTTGTGACCTCATTTTCTACTTTCTTTGTTGATTACATAGCACAACTTAAAGTCACTCAAGTGGAATGTGCTTCCGCACCTTGTGCATGTCTTTGTTTGGAGACCTTCTTGTACTTCCGTACTTTTTGCTGTTGGAACTGACTGCTCCTACATTGTCTTGAGAGTCCTCCTTTTTCCCAAGTGCAGCCACTTCATTTTCTGTGCTTGCTAATTTTTCCTTTTCTAGTTCTCTCAAACACTGTTCAGATTCCTCTACTATTTTTGCTATACTGATGACACCCTTCAAGGACTTGCTTTTGTACAATAAGTTGGTCTCTAATTAATTCCTGTGTCATCATCCCAAATTTGCACTTAACTGACAACTCACGTAGACTAGACACAAAGGGGCAGATTTACAAGCCCCTTGCGCCACCAATGCGTCACTTTTTGTGACGCATCGGTGGGTTTTTTTACGCAAAATTTACAAGGTGACGCATCTATGGAGATGCGTCACGTAAACAGAGATGCAACGGAATGGAGCTGCAGGAGATTCGTCTGCGTCACGTAAGTATTACTATATGGAAGGTAGGCGTTCCCACTCAAAAACCAACGCATTTCCGACACAGGCATATTTACAATTCCCTGTGGTGACGCATCTATTAAATGCGTCACGCAAATTTGAAAATGCGCTCACAAGCCTATGCCTCATAAACCCACGTGCAGGAAATGACGCAAGTACCACATAAATTGAATAGAAGTGCAGCAGAGCAGTTTTGAGGCAGAGCAGGCAACATGGATTTCCTAATCCTGCAGCTGGGAGTTGCTCCAAGAAGACGACAACCACCCCCAGACCAAATCCCACAACCACACCCTCCACCATCACCACAAAGGCAGCGCAGGAGAAGGAAGCGCATCTACCGTCAAAGGACCACCCTCATTGGACTCCAGGATGAACAAGTCATCAAAATGTATCGCCCAGGAAAGCGTCTATTGTGACCCTGCTGCGGCAGATCACACCATGGCTACAGACTCCAACTGAAAGGGTCAGCAACATCCCACCGCAGACAAAGCTACTGGCGGTGTTACACATTTTGGCCTCTGGATCTTTTCAAGCAACAGCAGCACGAGTGGCAGGGGACTCACAGGCATCTTTCTCCGCCTTCCTCCCTTCTGTCTTGCATGCCATCATTCAGCTCACACCACAGCACATTCATTTCCCAAACACACCCCAGCAGCAGATGGACATTAAGCAAGGCTTCTATGCCATTGCTGGCTTCCCACATGTACTTGGTGCAATGGACTGCACGCATGTTCAACTGGTACCACCTGCAGCAACTTCACACCTATACCGCAACCGGAAGCACACACACTCCATCAATGTCCAGGCCATTGTGGACCATTGGGGACTATATATTAATGTACTTGCCAAATATCCTGGGAGTGTGCATGACTCATATATATTCAGAAACAGCATCATCAATGACCATTTCCAAAATGGACAATATGGCAATGGGCTCCTCGTAGGTAAGCATGAATAAATTAACATACAACTATACTCTGCAAGAAAAGCTGGCCCTCTGCCACATTACATGCCCTTGTGTCAGAATGATGCAAGAAGTTAATGTGAAAATGCCAGCCCACATATACACTATAACCACATAACATACAGTCCAAAGCTGCATACATACATAGCAGCATAACCTAAAGTGCCAAGGGATACCAGATAGGAATGCACGCAAATATCCTACATAAAGTTGTGAAGACCAATAAGTCACACTGTCGACATATGCACACATGTCATCTAACACAAATTAACTATTAAAAGGTGCAATGCATTGTAAAGCATGCATGGAAATAGCAAACCAGCAAAATAGAATGTGTATGTGCATTTAGGTGTACATAGGTTTACAAATCTATTACACACAGGATGCATGTATTGGTGCACCATGTGACAAAGGTACCTGTGCAGGGCCATGTAAACCACATGTGTGATAACGCAGGGGCAAAGACATCAAATCATAACGTTTACAAAATGTGTCGGACCACTATACCATGCAACTGTCTCACTTTTGCTCAGAAAAAAACATTTGTCGTACTCACATATTGAAATGTGCCCAGATGTGCAATGCAGAATGTTGGAAAGTGTGCTTCCAACCAAAACATTACACATGTATCACTCACACATTGCAACACCACACACCTTTCAGTCAAATAAAACATGCACTTTAAAGCACCATCCCTTGTCATGCACATCAATTGATAGACAGCAAGTGTAGTGGCAGGTGTCACAAACAATGTGAAACTCAGGGGCAGATTTACGAGGAAGTACCTTTGGCTGTGCCACGCTGCGGCACTTCCAAAGCACAGGAATGCAACATATGTACAATAATATGTCACATTCCTGTGCTTTCCCCTGCGCTGGCGCACAAACAGTTATCATGCGCTGGCGCAGGCACCCTTGACCATGGTTCAAGGATGCCTGCGTCATGGGGTAATTGTTATGGTGCAGGAAGGGGCACCTTCCTGCACAAAAACAATCACTACAGGCATTTTCCTCTTACAATGCGTGCTGTAGAATGCAGCATGCATTGAAAGAGGAAAAAAACGAGGAGAAATGAAAACATTTCTCCTCGTTGCGCCTTGCTACGCCACCCCTAGGGTGGCGTAATATACTGACGCTTTTCCAGGTTTACGAATCCTCTTAAATCAGGAAATGTGTCTGGTTCCATGGGTGTTGCGTGGGAACACCCACCTCAACACCCATGGAACGCCCCTTTCACGCAAAGTGCTACGTGTGAAGGGGCCGTATTAACAAGTCAAACAAGGAGAGGGACTAAGGGGGCTGTTTAACGGAGTCCAGCGTACATGCCCAGATACTGTAAACTAAGAAGGGTACGCTGTTCCTCAAAGGAGATGGAAAAACAGAAGTGGGGACCACAGGAGGGGAGTCCTCCTAGGCGGAACTAGAGTCCTCACACACCCAGCAAGCTAGGTGTCATGCTTCATCATATGGACTTGCTCCTCGTCGGGTCGGCGGTGCAATACCCGACGGGCACCCATAAAGGGGCTCTTTAACGGAGATCTTCTGTTCCTGCCGTATGGTGCTGTGGGTGTGAGGGCCCTAGAAGTGAGTGTAGATGCGAATAAGTGGTTAAAAAAGGTTGGAAAATCCAAAAAGTGAGTTTAATAGGCTGGTCATCCACCTTATTAAAAGATATAGAAGAGCGGCTGCTCGCTGGCTAAATCAACCAGAAGAGCAAAGCTCGGCTCTAACGAGTGGTCGACATGTTTCACGCAATATGATCAAATTATGATGCTATGCATTTCTTCAGGACCTATAGGAAACTATCTACACGAGGTCGTGAGGGCGAAGAAAAGGAGCACAGAAGGGAGTGCAATGGCAGGACCAGACCCCTCCTGCAGTAGAGACAAGGAGTATGAGCAGGGGGAGGAGGGTCTAGTAGTTAATTTCTCAACTAGACCCCTTACTATCATTGAAAAGGCAGTCCTAGAGAAGGGTTTGGGATTTGTCCCCACACCATCACCTGACAAATTTACTGAGATGTGTGAACTACAGGATTTTTTCAGAAAGGTACGACTTAAGGCCTTCTTTCATGACAAAGTCACTCTTGACCAAGATGACACTGGTTTGCGGAATCCTTCCAGGTTCACCCCTAACAATAGTATGATTCCCCCTGAGATTTTAGCATTTGAAGGTGCAGTTCTCAAGGAGTTGACTGACATTCCTAGAACTCCTTTCTTCCATAATCTATCAAATGTCGAAAAAGAGGCAGCCAAGAGACTAGCAGATGACCCCAATATCATCATTAAACAGGCTGATAAGGGTGGGGCCATTGTGATCCAGTCTCTTACGGATTATGATAGAGAATGTAGACGTCAATTGGATAATACCAACCACTACACCCCTCTAATAGTGGACCCTACACCCAGACTGGCAGCTGAGATTGCCACCTTGGTTTTTGAGGCTGAGAGTAGTGGATGGATAACTAAGAAGGAAGCTGAGTTCCTCGTGACCAAGGACCCTAAGACACCTTACTTTTACACCCTCCCGAATGGATGACCAGCCTATTAAACTCACTTTTTGGATTTTCCAACCTTTTTTAACCACTTATTCGCATCTACACTCACTTCTAGGGCCCTCACACCCACAGCACCATACGGCAGGAACAGAAGATCTCCGTTAAAGAGCCCCTTTATGGGTGCCCGTCGGGTATTGCACCGCGACCCGACGAGGAGCAAGTCCATATGATGAAGCATGACACCTAGCTTGCTGGGTGTGTGAGGACTCTAGTTCCGCCTAGGAGGACTCCCCTCCTGTGGTCCCCACTTCTGTTTTTCCATCTCCTTTGGGGAACAGCGTACCCTTCTTAGTTTGCCGTATTAACAAGGACAGGAAAAGCCACGCAGGGTGGCTTTTCCTGTCCTTGTAAATATGGGGCAGTGTAATGCGCTGCCAGTGTGTCACAAAAAAGTGATGTACTGGCAGCGCAATGGGGTTATAAATCTGACCCCCAATGTTAAACACAACATGTTATCGGCACCAACAGAAATCACTATTACAATCTTCACAAACATGACGTACAACACATGCCATGTATACTGATGTCACCCAAAAGTTGACACATTTTTCTTACTTTCCACTTACAGCTGATCAAGGATATGGCCTACAGAAGTGGTTGATGACACCATTTGGCAATCCACAGACTGATCCGCAAAAGGTATACAACCATGCCCATTGCCGAACTAGAAACATCATAGAAAGAAGCTTCGGAATGCTCAAGTCCAGGTTCCGTTGCCTAGATTTATCAGGCGGAAGGCTACTCTATTCACTAGAAACTGTGTGCAAGATGATAATGACATGTGCAATACTACATAACATATGTGTCAAAACTAATGTGCCCTGGGATGAAGAGGAACAGCCCCCTGAACAAATGGATGATGGCGATGATGAAGCTGAAGCAGAAGGACGAGACATACTCCACACTGCTGCAGGGATAAGAAGTCGCACACACATTGTCACACAATTCTTCACATGATGTAGCAAATCTACATTTGTAACTATATGCATTAATGTCACAATAAAAAAAAATTCAGAGCATCACCTTTGTGTCCATTTGGTTTACAGGTCATATGATACAAATACATATGGGCAGATTAACACGAAACTGCTGCTGCATGCCAGTGCAAGCACTATGACTGTGACACGCTGTGGCACTTTTGGAGCACAGGAATGCTACAGAATCACAATGATATGTTGCATTCCTGTGTACTACCCTGCAATTGCGCACAAACAGCTGCCATGCGCTGGTGCTGGCAACCTTGCACCATGGTCTAAGGATGGCTGTGTGGTGTGGATGACATGCATAGCTGCATAAAGTGGCACCTCCCATCACTCATTAAAACACAGGGGGTCATTCACAAGCCCCTTGCGCCGCTGGTGTGTCACCTTTTCACATGTGAGAAGTGGCGCACCGGTGCCGCAAGGGGCTTGAAAATAAGCCCCACAACATTTTGCAACAGAAATGCTTAAGATGTGTGATGTGTGAATCATCACATATTGGAATAGTGAAAAAGGATGTGCCCCAAACAAATTTTCATCTCATTGTGGCTTGAGACATCAACTCAGGTGTTGTGTGCCAACTAAATGCTGAGATGCATGTCTCAATGCACATGAATGTTTACATGCAAAAGTGGACTTGTGTGTTGAATGCTAATTCATCACCAACACCCATGTCTACACACAACATGAAAAGCTTGTGTGCGAGGTGGTATTTGACACAAGCATATGTGAAGACGCACATGTTTCCTCGCTGTGACATGGTAACAAATGTATTGCAGGTAGTGCAGATGAGGCGTGATGCAAGGGAATCCACCTGCTGTGCAAGTACAACTTAAAAGTACCACAAACAAACTAATCAATTTTATCAAAACTATGTACACATATCCCATGATGTACGTGAATGTTGGTAACAGAAAATAACACAACTCATCCGAAAAACATGCAACATGTTGAAAGGGAATACATACATGTACATTACGTGACACATCCCTTGCACAACACCACACATATCCATCTATTCACTACCAAATCTGGGTAGAGTCACTCAGACCCCTGAAACGTGTCGCATCCGACAGTAAAGTGTCGCAAAGTCACAAGCTTAAAGCATCTTCAAATCTGGCCTGACTCACTCAGACGCCCTGAAACGTGTCGCATCTGACCGTAAAGTGTTGCAAAGTCACAAGCCTAAAGCATCTTCAAATCTAGCCTGACTCACTCAGACCCCGTGAAACATGGCGCATCCGACCGTAAAGTGTCGCAAAGTCACAAGCCTAAGGATTCTTCAAATCTGGCTTGACTCACTCAGACCCCCTGAAACGTGTCGCTTCCGAGCATAAAGTGTTGCAAAGTCACAAGCGTAAAGCATCTTCAAATCTGGCATGACTCACTCGGACCCCCTGAAACGTGTTGCATCCGACCGTAAAGTGTCGCAAAGTCACAAGCGTAAAGCATCTTCAAATCTGGCTTGACTCACTCAGACCCCCCCCATAAACGTGTCGCATCCGACCGTAAAGTGTCACAACGTCACAAGCGTAAAGCATCTTTAAATCTGGCTTGACTCACTCAGACCCCCTGAAACGTGTCGTATCCAAACGTAAAGTGTCGCAAAAAATAAAAAACGGGTAGCATCTGTACAAAATGCGACACAAACTTAAAACCGTCACGCTTTGCATTGACAAATGCATGTGAACGCATGAGGCCTAACGCAACAAACTGGAAACACACCCAAAACAGAGAAACGTCACGCATGCAGATGTGAACTGAAATGGCAATTGAGTCAAAAACAAGATTCATCGTATGAAATATGACGCAAAACATCAAAACGTGTCGCACCTAAGCAGGAAATGATGCAATGATTCTAGAATGTTGAAAACCAGGAAGTACACAGTTACTGTCACTTTCTCTTACTATCTCTAGGAGTATGCTTGGTGGGGGAGGCTGGTGTGGAGTGCTGAGATTGTTATTGGAGTTTGGAGTGTGTTTTGTCTATCCTTTGTGTACTTTTAACATTTGTTGGTCTGTCTTTTGTCACTTGAAAGTCTTGTTTGTGGTATAAATAGTTGTATCTTGGGGTGTGTGTGTTTATTTGGGGTAGTTAGGTGTAGGCTAATCATACGAGTGGGGTAATTTTATATCTTTTTTTACAATAAGTTTCCTTTCTAACTCTTTTTAAGTTTCATTTCCAATAACAACTTATTAAGTCAGCATGTCTGGCAGGTCCAAAAACCTGTCCAACAGACAGTTTGGGGGCCTTATCTGGCTCATATATCATTTCCTGCCCAGAATGATCAGCACGGGGGCAGGGTGAGCAAGGGCTACCCAGCACCTGAAAGGAGGCAGAGGTGGGGTAGGGTCCAGCACCACATGGCAAGGATTTTTGATGTCCAACGCACAACCCACCATATTAAACACTGCTGGCAGGATGTCATAAACCGAGAGGGAGACTTGCTGGACCATCTGGGCCTGGAAGTCGGTGGGCAAACTGGTAAGTAAATGTATAATATGAGTCATATTGGTTTAGTAAGAGGTGTACAGCAATGCCATACATTGCACTGTCCATATTATCACATAGATTCAGTGGTGTTGCAATGGGTTCTGAGAAAATACATCATGACCTCAAGGAACAAATTGCATGTTGTGCGATCACAGCCTCATATGTTGTAACCAATTTTTCTGATGTTGACTTTTCAATGGTATCTTTGCACACACACAAGCACCAGTGCCAAAGGTGGAAATCTTTCTGTGATGCTATGAACTATCTTTTCACTGTCATCACATCAATAGTGATGTATGAAGCTAACGTGTGTGACATTCATTGGCCATGTAAAAACGTCACACTTGTGTGTGGGCCTCCTACAGCCATGTTACAGAGGTGTAGCTGTGGGTGTCCCCACGCAACACCCATGGAACCAGACACATTTCCAGATTGACGAGGAATCGTAAACATGGTTAAGCATCTGTATGCTACACCACCCTAGGGGTGGCGTAACGAGGCACAACTTGGATGAATGTTCCATTTTTCACAAATGTTTACCTCTTTCAATGTGTGTTGCATTCCACAGCACACATTGAAAGCAGATTATGTCTGAAGTGATTGTTTTTTGTGCATGAAGGTGACCCTTCCAGCACAAAAGGAATCTCCCCATGATGCAGGCATCCTTGCACCATGGTGCAAGGATGCCAGCGCCGGCGCATGGCACATGTATTTGTGCCTGCGCAGGGGTGAGTACTAGGGTGCAAGGGTGCCTACTTCGTGGGGAGATTGTTTTTGTGCAGGAACCAATCAATCAATCAATCATGGAAATAATAAGTGCGCTACTCACCTGTGAGGGTCTGAATGCACGGGGGAGCAGCTGTGTGCAGTCAAAGAGTCAGGTCTTTACAGTTGTAATGAAAATGTGCAGGGTGGGGTATGCGTCGACTGTTGATTGGTAGCTTATTCAATGTCTTGCCTGTGATGTAGTCGAAGGATCTCCTGACTGTTATTGCTCTGTGGATGGTCAGGGGTTTGGGAAGTGTGTGCTCGGAGGATCGGAGGTTCCTCTTGGGGGTGTTGAAGGAGAGTCTGTAGTTGAGGTATTGGGCTCTGTTGTTGTGGAGGCATTTGCAGGGTTGGGTGAGTATATTGAATGTTACTCTGTTTGCTACAAGGAGCCAGAGGATGTCTTACAGGTGTTGGGTGATGTGTATGTGTCAGGGGATGCCGAGGACGGGCCTGGCTGCGGTGTTCAGTACGGGATTGAGTTTGCGGAACAGAAATTTGTGGATCCCGGCATAGAGGGTGTTTCTGTACTCCAGCATGCTGGTAATGAGTGCATGGGTGATGTGCTTCATTCATTCATAGTGGATCCATTGGATGGTGTTTCTGAGGATGCAAAGGGTGTTGAAGCATGTGGATGTTACAGAGTATACCTGTGGGCCCATGGAGAGGGATGAGTTGAGTATGATGCTGTGTTTCCGGGGGGGTGCTGTTGAGTGCGGCGGCCCAACAGGAGTTGTCTCATGCAGAGGTGGAGTGTCGAAGGGTGAGGAGCTCTGTCTTCTCTGAGACCAAAGTAAGGCTGCTGTGGCACATCCAGGATACAACGTCTCCCATACCTACATGGAACTTCAGTCTGGTGGTGATGGTGTTATTGGTGAGGTTGAGGATGATCTGGGTGTCATTGGCCTAGGATACTATGCTGAGTCTGTGATGTCTGTTGATGGCGGAGATGGGTGACATGTAAATGTTGAAGAGTGTGTGTCTGAGTTACAATCCTTGGAGTACTCAACAGTCGTGTTACTTGGGTTTTGATAGTAAATCTGGGAGTGTGAATCTTTGTCTTCTCACGGTGAGGAAGGAGTGGAGTCCTTCAAGGGCGGTTCACTGAATTCCGGATTTGTGGAGTCTGGCGGTGAGTGTGTGGTGGGAGATGGTGTTGAAGGCTGCAAAGACATCTAGTATGCCCTCATCTGCGATGTGTCCCTGTACAAGGAGTGTGAGAATGTTGACTTTTGTGGCAAGTAGAGCGTTATCTGTGCTGTGGTTGCCACCTAATCCAGATGGTGAGTGCCCATGGATGTTGTTTCTCCTAATTTTATTCCTATTCCCTTAGCTGGACGTTGACAGTCTTCTTTGTGACTGTTTCTCAGAAATGGGAGGAGGGAGATGAGTGGCTAGTCAATGAGGCCCCTGGGGTCTGCTGAGGCCTTCTTGAATGGGGGTCTGAGTTATGCATACTTCCACTTGACGTGGAAAATGGCAGTTTTGTCGGTGGTGTTGATCGTGAGCTTTTAGTGCTGGAGTGATGGCTGCAGCTGCTTTGTGGAAGAGGGGTGGGACAGGGGTCCATTTGGGATCATGAGTGGATGCCTCTCATGGTAGATGCGTTGTCTTGAGTGCTGTTTGTTGTCAGGGATGAGATGGATGGGTGGCTGGCGTTGCTTGAGGATTGTGTGGTTTGAGAGACCTGTGTCTGGTCTTTGAAGTTGTCTCAGAGGCACATGAAATCCTTGTGGAAGTAGGAGCAGAGCTTGTTGTAGTGGTCCTGGGAGGGGGAGATGTCTGTATTATCAATGTGTGTTTTAGCAAAGTTACTGATGATGCAGAATAGTTCCTTTGCATTGCTGGAGTTTGTGAGGATCTAGTGTGGGATTAAGTTCCTTTTTGTAAATCTGATGTGTGGGTGGAATTCAGATATGGTGTTCTTGTCTGTGGTTACGTCTTCAGAGGATTTGCTGTTCCTTTAGTTCTCCACAAGGTGTCTGCATGTGCGTCAGGATTGATGGGGGTTGGCCTTGAACCATGTGGTCTTCCTGTGCTGCTGTGTGTTGGGGTTACGTAGAGCTGCAAGTTCATCTACACATTTTGAGATCCATCTGTGGGGTCCTTTGTCTGCGAAGTTGGCGTTGGTCAAGGTGTTGGTGGCATTTTGGTTTTGGACTGAGTTGAATTGTTCTTTGGTCATCTTGTGTCAGTTCCTTTGTGGAGTGCAGGGAGGAGTTTTGTTTGCAGATGCTTTGTTGATGTGGAGGTGTACGCAGTGCTGGTCAGTCCATGGGGGTTACGTGGGCTGGCTGTAGTGGATGTGGTGATGTTCTGCCCTGGCTTGTGGGTGGGGGTGGTGACAAGTTGTTTCTGTCAGAGGTTTTCAAGGTTGTCCATGCAGGTGGCAAACTTGGTGTCACTGAGGTTGTTGAGGTGTTAGTTGAGGTATGTGATAAGTATGTAGTACTTGTATGCAACCGCGTGTTGTGCGATTATGTTGGCGATAGAGGTGGTGCACACAGTTTGAGGTCTTGGTGGTCTGTAGGCAAGGGTCCCTCGCAGGTTTGTCCTTGGACTGGCCTCGATCTGGAAGTGGAGGTGTTTGGTGTTGAGCGGGCTGTTGCTTGAGCTGGAGGTCGTGAGTCGGAGGTAGCTCTTATGTGCAATGGGAGGCCTTATCCTGGGTGGTTGTTGCAGGTCCTGCCTCTGATTCTTGTATCTGTCGGGGATGGCGTTGGCAATGTTGTTGGCAAAGGTGGCGTTTTTCCTGGTTACTGTGAGTAAGGCAACGTCTGGGGCGAGGGTGTTGATGAGGATCCACATCTCCATGGCTAGTCTGTGCAGGGAGCGCACGTTGAGGAGGATGCAATTCAAGGATCCAGAGGTGGTGCAGTTTGGTATGTGGGGTGTTTGTGTGTGTGTGCGGTCGGTGGTGAAGGTCTGGAGGCAGTGGTGTCAGGATAACTGTCCATGGTAGGTGCTCTGTGTGTGCAGCTTGCAGTTCTGAAATTTTTTACAGCTACAATGCAAGGACATTTGCTGAGTCATAGCGGATTTGGGAGATCAAGGATCTCTGGTGCTGGTTGTGCCTGGGTTATGGACGGCTGCAGATGGGTTTGGCTGTTGTGCAGATACTGTGCATGCCTGCTGTGTGGACATGCAGCGAACACCATCAAATAGGGAAGGGGGGACAGAGGCGCAGCTGGGAGTCAGGAATCATCAGGGTGGAGGCACCGCGGGTGCATCAGCAGCAGGAACGGAGGGGGAAGCGGGCAGCAAAAAGAACAACAAGACATGGCCAAAAACAACAAAAGTGACAAGCAAGGTCCAATCAGTGTGCAATCAGGCAATAAGATAGAGGTTAACATGCTGCAAGCATGTAGAGAGTCAAACAACTATTGTGAGTCAACACATCCAAAAATGTGTTCGCATGTACAAACCAATTTGGAGAACCAGACATCCTTCCATCATTGTGCAATTGTGTCTGCGTAAGGGCATATCTGATGAATCTGTCGAAGCACAGGCAAACTCCCAGGGATGCTCCACATAATTGTTTCACCCTCAGTGAACTGTGATGTGGAAGTGACCCAGCATTTACAATGTCCAGGTGTAGGTGGCACAACATTGCTGTACTAGACGTGAAAGGAGTTACATGGTCTGGTAATTACCTGCATGTGTCATGATAACTTTTATTTTGCATTGAATGTACATATGTCCGGAATTCCAACCTAATTGTACATCTGTTCATGTTTCTTAGGTGGACCCCTGCCATATACACAGGGTGAGGTAGACACATTTGACGACCCCAACGCTACCAGTGAGGATCATTCATCACTGATTGTGATGTTGATGATGTGCAAGGATGGAAGGTTGACTCTGTATGTGGGCAACTATAGGAAGATCACTACATGCCTGGACATATGAAAACCCATGAAAGTGTCAGACAGGCCTTCCCACAGTCCACAATGCACAATGGAGTGCCCATTGCCACTTTGACTGGAGTAGCAGAAGCCAAGTGGAGACAGCAGCATCAGATGGATGATGTTTGGAGAGGAAGGCATGCTTACTACATTCCTCACTACATGTGGGTGGTGGTGTTGTACCCAATTGTTGAATAGTATGGTGTTCATAGGTTGCAGTATGGGTGCAAGGTCAGAGTCAGCTGGGCCAGGGAAGTACATGGGTTGCAATGTTTTTTCGCTGTGAGTCAATGTAATAACCTGGAGTACAACCAAGCACAATATGGCCATGCTCAGTGTCCATCATTGTCATATGTCTCTTCATGAATATAACATTTAACGTGTGAACATGTTTCGTTATCTGACTGATATTCATCAAACCAGCCTCAAATGTCTGATGTATTGTACTAGGAATATCTGATCAATGCTGCACTTTCAAACTACATCAATAGACCATACTCATTCATATGCAACTGAGCTATAGGATTGTCAGTCTGCCTTCTGACAAATGTCTTTAGAAAATGCATGCTATCATGTGCGATAATTTCAACATTAGGGCCAATCAGCTGGTCAGTGTGTGGGCCACACACCCCAAAACCATACAACTAAGTTTGTTCATCACTTACTGTGCAGTCAGCTGAACGTCATGATTCTACGTAACTCATTTTCACCCTCAAAAAAGAAAACAACTTATGAAGAGCCTGTGAAATGAGAAACCAGTTAACATACATCATGGCTTCAGATCATTTCCTCAAAAATAACATTATCTGGCTCAGCAGGTAAGAATCATGTAGTCATGTGATCCTTAAGCTGCAACAACTGCTGAGATCAGACAGGGTCACAGTGTGCTCTGGATGAAGTTCATCTTTTCTAGACATTTTAGACACAGGAACGTTCATTTTACACATCCACAGAGTAATGCACTGTTGTTGCAAGTGCCATTTTTGGAAGCAGATATGTGGTTGCTGTCTTAACAACGATGCACCTCAGAATTGATGACACTACTCGTGTTGACTGGCATGCAGCATGCCATGTAGTACTAGCAGGGTGAACTACACCTGGGCTTATTTATCAAGCACACATGCACCAACCTTAAAAAATTCGAGTCATGGTTTTGTGTACATTGTTCATTCTACGACACACTACATATAGCTACAGTTTGATTACAGCTACTTAGTCCTCATGACAATGGACCAAGGATTCATTAGAGAATTATGAATTAAGTCTTATGCAGTTAGGACTGTGAAGGCATTTTTTGAGTACAAGATGTGCCACATTTGTGTGATGACACAATTAAATCTTGTTCTTAACACAGCACAAAGATTACCCCATTCAAATACAAGTTATGTACACATTGTCTGACACATGTGTACTTCTTTTCCAACAGATAACATGAGTGCAGAGGAGGAAAGGCGGTTCCGTATCCGAAAAGCAAGATACTCCCACATATGTGAGGTAGCCCAGGGATTTCGCTGGACCTCTCATCTGTAAGAAAAACAGAAGGCTGCTAAAACATGGCATTCCAACGATCCTGCCAATCATAACAAAAAAGGAAATGGCAAGCATTCATCACAGGAACCAGGACCATCAAATGCACCGACCCCAGCCCCAGGACCGTTCATGCATCCCCCTCTACTTCGGGACAGTGTTGTGGCCATGGGATGACAACACAAGATTTGGACTTTTTTAAAAATAAGCTCAGTGGCCTTGAAAAACGGATGGATGCAATGTCAGACAAAATGGACAAGATGCAGCCGTGTGTGGACCATCTGATATAAGCCTAATATGATGGGCTGTTTGCATATATTTTCATATATCGTGTGATGTTAATAATTAGGATTAGTCTTAGTGTAGATGTAGCATCGTTAATATAGGTACTCTTACTTAGGTTAGTTAGGTTGGTTAGGTTTTTTCTTCTTAATAACTTTATTTTCTATTCATAACCTATTTATATAAAATTTTGGGGTGGGTGGGTCCTTTAGTGTGTGGTTACTTGTTTTTATGAAAAAAGAAAAAAATCTATTTGTGTTTTACTACTTTACTACTTAGTTTATGTATAGGATAAGTATGTGTATGTATATTGTGCATTTATGTGTTAAGGGGGTGGGGGCTGATGTTTAATGGTCTCACGTGATTCTTGTTTAGCTTAGGATGATTTAAGTAAAGTTAGGTAGGTTAGGCATAGGTAGTAGTGATAGGTTTTTAGATGTTTACTTAGTTTTATAAGATATTTTAGTATGAGTGTAATAGATATTTAGTTACTGATATTCCTTTTATATTTTCCTTGTTATTAAACTAATGTTATTCAACAACCTTTGACAATATTTATTGACGGTTAGCATTTTGAAATTTGCATGTGTGAGTAATTGGGCACATGGAATGTGAACACAGATTAGTGTTTGAGTGTATTATATTTGTAAAATCTAGCAGGTTGCTGCTCCATGATGGAATATTTGTACATGTTAATCCAACACCTGTGATTCGACTTTTTTGTGTACACACTCTTTGGTCTTCACATACATATGGGTCTGATTCAAATCATGAGTCTACAGACAACATCTGCATGTGTATCTATCATGAATCTGTGCCATCTATGTTTGATGATGCTATATGTTAGTAAAATATGGGTACACACCACACATTATCTCTCTAGGTGTTGTAATAGCTATTACATGTTAATGGACAAGTAGACATTGTGTTATATGTAGCAAATTCATACTACTGGACTACACAATGTCTGTATTCAGGCGGAGTTGAGTGGCACGGCTGGTGTATATAGTACCCAGGTAAAACTTTGCCCACATCTTGTTTGCTGGTATGAATACTTTCATTTGATGTACAAGTTCATTATTTTAACACTACATCATTAATGTTTTGTGTGCAGATTTATAAGCCCCTTGCGCTGCCAGTATGTCACTTTTTGTGATGCACTTGCAGCACATTTCTCTGCCCCATATGTACAAGGACAGGAAAAGCCACCCTGCCTGGCTTTTCCTATCCTTGTAAATACAGCCCCTTTACACGCAGCACTTTGCGTGAAAGGGGCGTTCCATGGGTGTTGCAGTCGGTGTTCCCACCTAACACCCATGGAACCAGACACATTTCCAGTTTTATGAGGAATTGTAAACCTGCCAATGCGTCACCCTACGCCACCCTAGGGGTGGCGTAGCGAGGCACAATGTTTTCATTTCTCCTCGTTTTCTTCCTCTTTCAAAGCGTGCTGCATTCTACAGCATGCATTGAGAGTGGAAAATGCCTGTTGTGATTGTTTTTGTGTAGGAAGGTGCCCCTTCCTGTACAAATACAATCTCCCCATGACGTAGGCATCCTTACACCATGGTGCAAGGGCGCCTGCACCGGCACATGGCAGCTGTTTGTGCCCCAGCACAGGGGAGAGCACAGGAATACGACATATCATTGTACATATGTCGCATTCCTGTGCTATGAAAGTGCCACAGCGTGGCGCAGCTAAAGGGCTTGCGGTTGCCGCGCTGCGTCACTTTCATGTAAATCTGCCCCTTAGTTTTCAATATGAGAACATGTATTTTCACATTTACATTGTCATACTAACCAGACATTGAGCAAGTACTTACACATTCTTTCACATGTGTTATAATTTGTCACCAAACAACAATACCAGTGACATTGTGAAATAGAACAAACATGAAACAAGGGCACATTGTTCTTGACACACAAGTAGCGAAACAGCACTCATGTTGACATGTTTGTGAGTATTGAAAAAAAGACATTTTATTTGTACTTTGCTCTGTGATTAATACATTGTTGTTGTCACAATGTATTCAACTTCAGTGAGTGAGAAACAAATGATGTGTGGCACAGGTGTTACCGTTTTGGAAATGATATTGTCTTTTGCACATATTTCTCATCAAAGGCGAATTGGTTCTGTTGATATATGACACCTGTGACTTTGTGTCAATTTAGTGTCCAGTCTTCCTCTTAAATTGTGTAGCTGACTCGTCATCCTCATCAGAGTTTTCAGATTGGCCCTTCGTTGGCTCTGTAGCTGGAGGGTGTGTTGTATCAGTGATACCACCAGCAGTGGCAGAGGAGGTGTGAGGTACCACGTAATCTGGTGTCAGGAAGTTTGCCATTAGGGCATTCAACATTCATTGCTGATTTTTAATGACAGTCAGCAATTCACCATGAAAGGCAGACATAGTTGCCATGTAACTGTCTTGCTTTTGCTGCATGTATCTCATTGTGTCATCGATATTTTGGAGATGTTGAGCAACATCCCTGGTGCCACTTTGTGGTGGCATTTGTACATGCCTCTGACTCATAATGGACGATATGGTGGCCAGAGATTGTGCAAGTCCAGGTGTTTGGTTGTTGCTGGCTTGTTCCAGTCCAATGTTTCCCGATTCTGAGTTCAGGCTTCGGAGTATTGCTTGCAGTATGCCACCCACACTCTCCACAGCCAGATGAACCTCTCTGAGTAGTTCCCGTTGTAGAGCTACAACGGTTCTTTGGAACTCTATCTGTGTGTTATCCAAGTCAGGGCTTATATGTGTAGTGGCAGATTCTGTTATTGGAGTTTGTTGGGTTTCGGCTGGAGCAGCTAACACATTGTTGTCACTCTCAGGAGGTGCTGTAGGTGACCGTATGGTGGTTATGAGGTCATCCAGTGTGTCGCTGTCAATTGAGGGCAGGGTGTCGTCCATTTCATCAACAACATTGGTGTCATCCACACATTGTGATGTGGAAGGTGCATCCTCTGAAAAAAAGGTGGAAATGTGTTACTAGTGATTGCATGTTCAATTGTAGTGATGTTTAGTAAGAGGCATCACATGTGGTTTATCAAAGCTGATCTCTGTGTCACAGTCAAGTGATCTATGTCCTGATGCAGACTGATGCTCAAGACTCATACCCACTTGCATGGACATTGCACCATTTATTGTTACAGGAGTGGTGCTGGGCATTGGTATTTATTGTTACTGACCTGTGGACATACACTGCGTTGCAAATGTTGCTCTTAGTGGTATGTGCACTTTTCTGGCAACACTGCAATGTCAAATGTAAATTAGTGTGTGATATCAGTGTGTTGGCCTCCTTTTCAGCACAACACACTGCCAATCTAAAGATATGTTTGCATGCACATTTTGGAGACATTATGGCCCATATGTACAAGTACTCCCTCAAACTACCACCAACACTAGTTACCGGAAGTTTGCTGTATGCCGGCCTATCGCCCAAAAAATAATGCCCTGTTAGTGATGTTATTACAATATGTTAAGACATGGTGAGAGTTGCTGTTGGCTGCGATGATGACTGCCAGGAACACTAGTGTGAATGCGATACTAATTCAGAAGTTAGCAAGCAATGACTGACAAAAGGCACATTAGCGGCAAAGGAAATCATATTAGTTAGGACTATTTTTGATGGCATCAACAGGGAAAACAAGCCTATGAGTCAACCTACAATGAAAACTAGGATAGTAAAATTATTTATCATGCTGAATGGATTTGCCAGGCCCTAGTACATCACAGATCAACAACTCCCCCAAGCCCCCCAACAGCCATGATGACCATCCAGAGACCCAGGGGAAGATGAAATTCTGGGTTACAATAATGAGTAAAAGCGCTTTGCTGAGCAATACCAGTGTGCATCACTTATCATTGTACACTCCTGCAACACAGTGGCATACAAAACCTTGGAAGCACCAATGAGTCCCCGGGTCATGGTGGCATCGGTGGCCCGCCGTTTGGGACCCTAACTGGGATGCGGAGGTGCAGTGGAGTTGCTGGGCTGTGGTGGTAGGCATTGAGACATTGGTGATCACCCTTACCTGGTGGTGTAGTCAGCCAGGTCGCATGGAGGCATGTTGCTGACTTGTGTGAGTAGACACCCTGGTCCCCCTTGTAGGTGGAATGGTACATGCCTTCCTGAGTAACAACGTAGGGAGGTACATATCGCTTACCACGCCTCAACAGTACACTGGGCTGCACAGAGGATATTGCCAATGGTGGCCAACGCATATCTGCATCAGAGGCTGGAGGACGTGGCACTGGCCAGATGCTGTGGAGGGTGAGGACCCTGAGATGAGCCAAACTTATGTTGCACAAGCACTGAAACTTCACGCCTAAGGGAGGCATGTTGCATTACCTTCATTGTGAGCTTACCCAGCTGTCTTGGCAGTGAATGCTGTACCCAGGCTTGTGAAAACCCACCTGGCTGAGGCTCATGCTGGCTGAGTCACAGACTTTGAGAAAGTGCAGCAGATAACATAACTGTGTCGATGTCCAAGTAAGGGGAAGTTGGGACGTGTAGCAGAGAATGCGGGGGTATAGTGGGGACCAGGGGTCCCCACTGTGGGTGAGCGACCCCCAGTGATGGATAATCCGCTATGGTGGCGGAGCATTGGGCTAATGATTTTAAGCAGTGCAAGCCAGTGAAACAAATACCATGAAGGTTACTTTTTGAGGTACTCATGCTATGTTTCCTTTCTGGATGGGAGGGTGACTGGTGCTACTCTACTCACAGAGTAGGCCCGGGGCTGAGTGGTATGCCCACTAAAGTGCACAATGACTGTTTGTTTGGCCCTCTCAGTCCGCCCAAAACAGTCATGTGCACTTCCCTGTTTGCAATGCAGGCAGCATTACAGCCTGCATGGAGAACATTCCCACCCCTCAAGCCCCTGTCTGAACGGGTTGTCCCTGCGCGGATGAGCAATCACAACGCCACATTGCAGCCTTGTGAGTGGCTTAGGTGAGGGAGCCTGGCTGGCTGCTTCTTGTTCCTTGAAGCAGACTCAGAGGAGCAGGAGCACAGAATACACAGGACCAAGCCTTGTTGCAATTTTCCTTTTGTAATATGATGCCAACCCCCGCTCACACACACCCCCGCATCCATGCCCCCTCCAGTGCCCTTTCTGGCTTTTTCCACCTCACAGCTGTCCAGTGCCCCCTGCATCATTTCTCAATGCCAGACGCTGTGCGGCCATGCGCAGCAGGCAGACCAGTGGTAAGCAAAAGGAATATCTTTAGTTGCAACGCATACCATTACATTGCATTCCAATACAATGCATACCAATAGTTCTCATATTGCAACAGTAGAGAAAGTGTTGGGTAGGGTAGCATTGAAAATTACTGTTCCCACTACAGTGAGTGCAACCCTAAAAGAAACACTTGCAACAGATAACAACCCCTGATCCCTAAAATTCATCTCAGACCCCCAAAGCCACCTTAAAGTTTAAATTTGACCTCAAAAGACACCCTAATTTTCATTTTACACCCCAAAAGACACCCTAATTTTCATTTTTGACCCCAAAAGACACCCTAATTTTAATTTTTCACCCTAAAAGACACCCTAATTTTCATTTTGACCCCAAAATAAATCCTATTTTTATTTTAGCCCACCAAATACACCCTAAATTTCATAATTGACCCCACAAGACACCCTAAATTTGTATTTGCTCACCAAAACACTCCCTGAAATTTTTCTCTGACCCCAGAAAGCACTACCTAACCTGAAACTGATGAATCTCCATTACTTGAAGGGAAAGGGAGGGTGATCACAATGCGTTGATATGACATGCAATGTGAAGGCAACTGCGTGCCTAAACTTGCATTGTAATGGCATTCCAATGTAATAACTGCGTTGTAATGTACGTCTCCCATGACAAAGGCAAGCCATGGATAAGGTTGTCTGCGTCCATTTGCCCCTGGACCGCACTCAGCACCAAGGACCATTCCTCTTGGACACTCCTCCACTGCGACACCAGCACCTCCTCGCCATCTACCCTGGACGCAACACCACCTGCCATCTTGCAAGACTGTGTGCTTATCTTGCACCCTGCGCCAGTCAAAACTACAAAAACACCTTCTGCCCAGTGGCGGCTGGTCCATAGGGGCGCCGGGGCAGCGCCTCACTAGGCAATCGGGCAGCAAGAAATGTAAGCAGACGAATTGACAGCTTTGACAATTCGTCTATTTACATTTCCGGCCTGACCTGTGCTGGCAGCTGCTTCACAGCCTCAAGTGCGCATGAGTCAACAACAAACTAACAGCGCACGCAGGCGAGTCGAGCAGCAGGAGTCCAGACTCCGACTGCGCATCTGCGAGAAGAGCGCTTTTTTATTTCAGTCCCCCCACTCCATTGACATTACATTAGGTATGCTGCGCATGCCTAGTGTAGTGCAGGAGTCTAAAGATAGGATCCTGCTCGGGCGGTGACGTACAGTCGCTCCATGCCCTGTGAAATGCCAGGATACAGCCGAGTAGCCCCCCGCAGTCGCATCCAGTCTTCTGATTTGCCACTTGCCAGGCAAGCAAAGAGCGGGGAGAAGTTAGTTCCACGTCTGTGAGAGGAGACGTGATGCGACGTGGGACCAGCGGAGGAGATGCCTGGTAAGTTTGTTTTTATTTTATTTATTCATTTAATTAAACGCTTCCCTCCCCCCTCCCCGCGCTTCCCCCCCGCCCTCAGTCATGCCGGCCGCGACTAGTTTGCATGTAATTGTGATTTAATTTTTCGCTGTGCGCCAAACAATCACCTATGCCGGCCGGCGCCGTGGCTGCTAATTATGGATTAAGTTCAACAGACAAATTATTTACCTTTTAACGATGTATTCCCCGACTATGAGGTTGTACAATTCTTTTATGTGATCAATAAATTGCAAGCGTCATGGCATGAGCAGGGCGCGTGAATTATTTGTTTGGAAACGCTTGCATTCTTTTCAGGGTAGCTCATGCTTCGAGGATTAGTGACAGTCACAGTAGCTAAACATTTAAACATCGCAGAGAAGCCACTCGAGTGTGGCCAGCTTACTGTAGGAGGACAGTATTTTTTAAACTATTGGGACGGGGGTCTGTTCTTCAGTGCGCTGCTCCTTTTTTGTTACCTTATTTACATTTGTAAAGCGCCAACCACCATTGTCATGGCACTTTGAGCACTTGTTCTATTTGGGCGCCCTTACTTTCAGATCAGGGAACGCCATTAAACTGCAGGAAGTTTTGGTTGACAGGGTGTGTTTGGTTTTGTGTGGTTGCAGCGTTTGTTCATTTTTTAGACTTGGTGGAAAGTGTGAGGGGCTTTTAGATCAGTTAACGTTACCAGAACCCAATGCGTTTTAGATTCTGAGGTGTCTTTTCAACGTTAACCAAATACCTCCAAGGAGCAACACGGAGCGTTGCACAGAACATTTTTGTTGTAGCAGAGGCTTCCAAATGTCAGGGTTTCTACATAGAACAGCTGGTGTGTGGCGAGACCAGATCACAACAACAGGATGTGGTGGGCGTGTCTGGGGCACTGCTGGACAGCACATTTCACAGTTTCATTTTTTTGATATTTACCTTTTGAGACACCATAAGATAAACTTGCCAGAACCCCTTGCATTTTTCTTTTTTTGGGGGTTAAACGATTTACTGGCCACAGCCGATTTGGGGATCCCCGAGGTCTTTGCAGAGGGCATATCTCACTGAACCCCAACCCATGCTGCCGTGTTTGGCACTTTGAATTTGACAGCCATGCTTCAGCTGTTTATGGTTCGACTGTACAAAGCTGGCTGGCATTAAACTGCTCTCTTTCAATGTAAACATGCATTTTCTGAAGCAGAATTTGAGACTGTGGAGATTGTAAGCGCTCTGGATTTCGGAAGATCAGGAAACTCGCTTGCCGAAGATCACAAAGTTTGGTCAAGTGGACATTCCGAAATGTGACCACGTATCACCTGGTTTCACAGCCAAAATGTATCCAAAGGGCACCCCTTTCCGCTGCTGCTCTCGTTAGGCTTATTTACCCAGACACACGGCTTATCCTCGCCTGAACCCCGAGACGCCCCGGCGGCGGGACCAGCAGGGACCAGCTCAGGCGCAATGAGGATCAAACCACCCTGCTGCAGAAGCCGCCAGGATTTGCAGATTTAAGACTCCTGCCTGCCAGTGCTTACCCGCAGCAATTGAACACCGGACTGTTGAAACAACGTCAATATAGTGAATACTAGAGTGCCAGGCCTCACACCGACCTAGACGCGCCAAGAAGCAGCCGTGCCTGGCCCTGAGGCACTGGAGTAGGGCAGGATGCCGTTATATTCGGATGAGTGCAGGGTATCGGGCTAAGGTAAAGTTTTGTGATACAGGATAATCGCACACATAAAGTGCTGCGTTTGAGGTACGTTGCACGTGTGTTGAAGGGTTGATGTGGTCCGACTGTGTAAGGTGTATCTGTAACAACGTGCTATTTTGAAGTGGGTGTTTTTTTTCAAAGTGTTTTTTTGTCCGTCTGCAAGTTATTGTTTATCTGTGTTTACCGCCATTTCTATGTTTTGTGTGTTTGTTTGTATATGCATGTGTGGCACTTGTAGGCGCTCTGGCACCAGTAGCCGTTTGATCCTGCAAAAAAGGGCGTTAATAAAGTGCACTGTAAAATTGGCGCCTGTATGCGCTCTAGTACCGGCAGTCCTTTGATCCTGCAAATATGGACAGTTATACAGTGTACTGCACACGTGGCACCTCTAGGCGCTCTGGCACCGGTAGTCCTTTGATCCCGCAAATAATTACATTTAGACAGTGCACCTTACTCAAATTTGCTTGAAAATGCACCATTTGCCCACTCTTTTTTCAAAATTTTCGTAGGTGGTTCGGGCTCACTTGCTACGCTCGCTCGCCGCAGTGCAGTATTTACGCCCCACCACTTTCAAATGTCACCAGCCACCACTGCTTCTGCCACATCAGCACACTAGTGCCTCGTGCCACCCAGCCAAACAACACTGCACACAACCAGATCAACTGCATCCTCATCAACGTGCAGTCCCTACACATACACACAACAGAAATGTGGCACCTCCTTGCAGCAACCTCTTCAGATGTCACCTACTTCACGGAAACATGGACCAACCTCTGTTCTGGACCAGACATCACCATTGCCATCAGTGACAGCTACTTAATTACCCACAAGGACCACCACGGCCATCCAGGAGGAGGCATTTCCATCTCCTACAAAAAAAAAACCACTCCAACTGACCACACACTTGAATGACCCAGCAGTAACCATGGTACAACTCAACTTCCATATCTGGACCAAGCACAACAACATCTGCTTTGGCACCGTCATTTGCAGGCCCCCCGGGCCATGGACCCCCATTCACCAATGCCATTGTAGACATCATTGCACACCTGGCTCTCCCATTCACCAACAACGTCCTACTTTGAGAACTCTAGTTCCACCTGGACAACCCCAGTGACCAGAACACCACCGCCTCCTGGGCGAGCTCGCTAACATCAGACTGAAGCAGCTATTCACCACACTAAGACACATTGCAGGAGACACAGTCAAGCACATCTGCTCCACCAGAAAACAGATTCAACTACAGCCACACCACCGGACTCACCTGGACCAACCATCATTGTAAATGTCACATATTCACCATGCCCACCATGCACCACCACCTTCATTGATCCACAGCACAACTGGATCCAGGCCATCTAATCACTTATCATTAAGTCCCTCGGCACCACCACTCCGCCAACGCTTACATACAATGACAGCGCTGCACACGTCCTCCACCAATTGATCTCAAACTGCACCAACACACTGGCACACCTCAAGAAAGACCAGGCAAGATCTAGCACAACGTTGCACCGTATTAGCAAAGTTACGCATGTAGGCATATGCATGACCTTGTGAACGTCATTTATGTAGTCCTTGCGCCAACGGGTCTTTACTTTGGACATTCACAAAAGTGACGTACCGGTGGTGCAAGGCCCTTTATAAATGAGGTCCAGTATATCTGCTCCATCAGAGATGCACATGGCAGTGCTGTTTTGACATTTTCAATATGTGATTGTCATATGTGAATAACTTACATTGAGAATAGTTGTGATTGTGGACAAGTATAAGGACAACAAGATGCACACATCAGATTGTGGCACAGGGACATTTTTAGCTGAAATCACCAACAAGACCCATTACTGACATCTGTGCACTTATTGTGACTTACCCGTTGTCTGCTTTTCACTTTCTCGGGCTGCACTGTCCTGTCCAGATATTCCAGTTATGATTTCCTCTGGGATGACAGCTGCCACCCGCTCCTCCAGGTCATCCAGGATCCATCCTGCAGGGCTGCCTCATCCAGTTTGTGAGGCTGCCTTATGGTTTGCCGCAAGCTTTTCTTTTGTCCTGCGGTTGCAGTCATGCCACCGTTTTTTGCAGTCCATGACAGTCCTCTTGGATTGTCCTACGCTGTTAGGGGCATATTCACAAGGAGCTATCGCCGAATTAACAGCACTTTATCGCAGCCAAAGTCGTGATAAATATACCTCCCCATTCACAAGCTGGTGTAAACAGCCCACAGCACCAGTTTACCCGCGATAGCAGCCGCAAAAAACATCGCCACAGAGGACCTGCGCAACTATCGCTAATGAGATACAGAGTGGGCGTTCCCGTGCCAAAAGGCGCGACAACATCACACCTCAACATTCTCAACGAGCAGCCACATCGGCGATAAATACACAAAACAGGCAATAAGGCGCGTTAGCACCAGGAAATCTACACCTGCTCTGATCTGGTGTAAAGTCGGACGTCAGCCTGCAAACCAAAAAGGGAGCACAGCCCAGGGCTACATCGGAAGGGCAACAGATGCCATGGAGCCACCCATCATGCAGTCTGGACACCCAAGAGGGCCACAACACCCACCGCCACCACCCCCAGGACCACCCCTCCCTGGCACCCCCCGACCAAAGATATGCCACATCAGCCACACCTAAACATGTACAAAATATTCCGCTTGATGTCGCACAATCACAACTGGTGACATGCATGTGTCGTCACAGAAATGAGCAGCACACATTCACTTTCAAAGCAACAAATGAAACTTTATTAAAATGAACATCTAAATGAAATGAAGACACATGGCCGCTCCCCTCGGGACAATACGTAGGTCACAGCCTGTAAGACAAAAAACATGATGAGAAGGTGTGTCCTGCACACATCAGAGGACAGAGAGAGAGCGAAGGAGAGAGAGAGGAAGAGAGGGAGGGAGGGAGAGAGAGAGAAGAGGAGAGAGAGAGGAAGGGAGAGAGAGAGAGGAAGAGAGGGAGAGAGAGAGAGAGAGAGAGGAGGAGAGAGAGAGAGAGAAAGAGAGAGAGACAGAAAGAGAGAGAGACAGAGAGTGCCGCCCCTGCGCACCCAGGCCACACTGCTCACCTGCTGCCACCGGTGTGTCTCCAACCACGTGCCGGTATGTATAGCAGGACACCAGGTCACACATCTGAGTCAGAGCTGTCAGCTGAAACAGAGTCCAGATACATGACTGGCACAGTACACACACTTGCACAAGACAACATCGCCTGCCCGCCCATGCACACCCAGGCCTCAATGCTCACCTTCCGCCACCAGCGCATAGACAGGAGGTCCCACCACGTGCCGCTGCAAGCCACAAGCCCGGGGCCCGCGGACATGGCACCCTCCACACCATGCAACCACGCTCCGCTGGCCACCAGGTCCCACGTTTGGTGCTGGGTCTTGATTACTCCATGGCATGGGACATACCTGTGCACCCAGCACCATCGCAGGCTGCACACCCGCTCAGCCCAATGGGTGCCACTAACTCTGGGATCCCGGAAACGTTGCCACGGGGTGGTAGGCCCATGCTGCCCATTGGCTCTGGCCTACACTGCGGTCCAGCAGGGCACACAAAACCTGAGCTGTCCGGACCGCCGGGATGGGGCATCATCGCAGGCTGCACACCCGCTCAGCAGCTCAAGGTGCCACTGACTCAGTGCACCCAAAGTCACCGTCCCGTGGCGGGGTGCCTGTGCCGTCCGCAAGGCCTCGGATGCCACTAACCCTGTGCAACCCCAGTCTGCGCCACGTGGTGGTAGGCCCATGCCGTACTCAAGGCCTCGGATGCCACTAACCCTGTGCAAAACAACTCATGGGCCCTATATGAGTGAGAACCGTGGAGCGTCTGTCATCCAGTCACCACTGGAAGAGGGGAATGTGACGTCGTGGGCCCCTTATGTTGGCGGAGTCACATGGCCTGTGACGCCTGTGCCGGATGGGTGTGGTGTGTGTGAAAACCTGCCCTCAGGGAGTGGCTGTGACATGCTGACAACTAGACCAGTGACCTGCACACCACCAGCAAGTACGGCTGCGACGGGTAGCAATGAGGGCTCCCCCTCGGGGCGTTAGCGGAGTGGTCCAGCCTGCCGTACGCTGGACCAGCGCAGGGCTTGCAACAATGACTAGTGGGCTCAGGGCGTGGTCCAGTCCATGTCCGGACAAGGAAGTGACTGATGCGTGTGTCCCTGTTGTAGTGTTCACGGGACCCGGTACACAAAATGCAATGTCGCACCCTCTGACTGGCATCCCACAGGATGAACATCATTGACGCAAGGGAAGGCACTGTCCCCTCATTCATCCATACATGAATGACGTAAGACATTACACAGCAGTGCGTCACTGGATGTTTATTTGCACATCCAGAGCAGTCATGCAGCTGGAGCA
Organism: Calotriton arnoldi; assembly: GCA_963921515.1. Taxonomy (NCBI): domain Eukaryota; kingdom Metazoa; phylum Chordata; class Amphibia; order Caudata; family Salamandridae; genus Calotriton; species Calotriton arnoldi. Next base: position 923,482 of record CAWUFW010001273.1, read on the forward strand.
GTACAGGGCAATGCCGAGCACACTACACAATATGGGCCCGTGGAGGGCCAGCCAGTGTACATCCGGGGATGACCTGTACTGCAGAAGAGGAAGGGTACAGTCCGCAGTCTGTCCGCCGTGTCATTGGTCGTCAAACAGGATGTGGCAGTCCATGTCGCTGTCCAAGGTGAGTGCATCGGAGTGTATCGGGGGTCAGTGGTAGGTCATGTGCGGCACCAAGCAGAAACAGGCCAGGTGGCGGAAATGGATGCTACTGCCTGACCCTCCTGACCACAGTCCCATCCACGTCCTCGTCACCGGGTGTGTGCCCTGCCCCACCTGTGGGTGTTGCAGTACCGGCTGCGGCACTGTGTGCCACTGACACATCAGGGGCCGGAGGGGGATTGTCGGCAGCACTGTGTGCCACTGACACTTCAGGTGCCTGAGTGGATACGCCTGCCACACTGGGAGACACGGACACACCAGGGGGCGGGGATGTGGATGGTGTGGGGGCAGCAGCATTCATCAGTGCCACGCCTTGTGGCAGCAATGCCATGATCAGGTACTGCAGGGCATTGTAGATCCCTGCTATACTTCGATGGTGTGCAGCGGTGGCTGCCATCCTTTCCGCCTCCATCCGCCCCATGTCCTTCATGAGCTTTCGCATGTGTGCCAGCTCACGGCTGGCATCGCTGGGGCCACTCTGAGCAGACAGCTGTTCTTCCCTCCGCGTCATGACTCCAGCGATGTCAGTCAGGGCTCGTTGGAGACCATGGGGCGGACATAGACACCCAAGGATGGCGTCTAGTTTGGTAGCCATGAGGTCGAACCCCACCCGCACCTGCTCGGCCATCTCCCTCTGGCCCTCCAGCACACGGTGTTAGAAGGCCATTTGTTGTTCCTGGGGGACTTGGGAGGGTGCCGGGGCTGTGGGTGCCTCCTGCTGGGTGGTTTGGGTGGTGGGTGGGGTCTCATCGATGTAGCTAGGCTGCCCTGATCCTGGAGGTGAGTGGCGGATGATGTCAATGATGTCTAGGATGGTTTGGGTGTCGATGCTGGTGTTGTCCTCCTCGTCATCAGTGAAAAGTGGCTGTGACTGCTCTGCAGGAGGTGTTGACGATGCCCCTGCAATGTGAAGGGTAGATGGTGTATTACAATGTGTCCACATGTATGTAGCTGCATGGTACAGGTTGACATTCAGACAGCATGGCATTGTACATTGTGACAGTCTGTGGGTCTGGGCGAGGGCCCAGGGTCATTGTGGGTGTGCACTGTACCCTGCTTGCTTGTGCATGTGTGCCATTGTGGCCATCTCCACCCGTCCCCCCAGTACCTGGTGGTCACTCACCCTGTTGCAGTTGTGTTGTGTCCTGTCGAGCAGTGTCGGGTCCCCCGACTCTAGCCACAGTCTCCACACTGATGACTGTCGACATGTCATCCAGCTCCAGCTGTGGCGCTGGGCCCCCACCTCCGGTCTGCATTGCTGCCTTCTGGTTGCAGTGAGTTTCTCCTTGGTCTTCCGCTTGATGTCATTCCATCGCCTCTTGACCTCGTCCATTGTCCGCTTGTGCTCTCCGACAGCATTCACCTTGTCGACGATGTCCCGCCATATTCCATTTTTGGTGCCCAATGACACGTTGGAGGTGACGAAGAGTTGTTGATGGTGTTCCATCACCTCTGTGACTATGATCCTGTTCGCCTGCGGACTGAACTTGGTCTTCCTCGTCTTCTTGTCCTTGCCCTTCCCTGTCCCCGAGGTCCCAGGCTGGTCGTCTGGGGTGCTTGTGGGGTTGCGCTCATCCTCTGCGCCTGCTCCAGCTGCCTCCATGGTGTTTGGGTGTTGGTCAGTTTGTGTGTAGGTGTTATTTCTACTTTTATGGTGATTTTTGACTCCTGCCAGGTGTGTGTTGCATGCAAAAACAACAGTTGATGGACAGAATGCAGAACAATGTCATACATTCACCCCAGTACAGAGATCTGGGCCTAAATCCATCGTTTTTTTGCTCACCATGCCATTCCAGTTTGAACCCAGCCATATGCAAATCAGTCTTGACCCTGTGCCTCATGGGAACAGTTCAGCCCGAACTGCCAAGCCAGGTCCTCCCTGGACTGGAAACAAGCATCCTAGGACCGGTTTCGGGGTTTCACCCCTCTTCAGCCAGGATAGCTTGATTCCAGTGGCATGGAGAACACGGGACCCACGTCTGGGCATACCCGTCCCACTCGGGGTGACAAATGCAAAAACAACAGTTGATGGACAGAATGCAGAACAATGTCATACATTCACCCCAGTACAGAGATCTGGGCCTAAATCCATCGTTTTTTTGCTCACCATGCCATTCCAGTTTGAACCCAGCCATATGCAAATCAGTCTTGACCCTGTGCCTCATGGGAACAGTCCAGCCCGAACTGCCAAGCCAGGTCCTCCCTGGACTGGAAACAAGCATCCTAGGACCGGTTTCGGGGTTTCACCCCTCTTCAGCCAGGATAGCTTGATTCCAGTGGCCTGCACATACTTGAATTGTGAGTTGGGGGATACGAGTGATTAGCTGCTCACCTTTTTAAAAATTATAGCGTTTCTACTGTAAATATGTTTTAAAAGCCCATGTTGAATCTGATACTTGTATAAGGAACCTACTCTGCCATTAATTTTAAATTGATTATTTCTGCGTTTTTGCACATTTGGGTAGCGTGTAGCCTACCTTCTTTGGTTTATCGTCTCCGGAGCCACGCACAGGTTACGGGGGCCATATTCACTGCTGCACTTCCTTTCCAGCAGGAAGAGCAAGGGCGGGACGTAGAGCGGACGGGAACTCTGGTGGGGGATAAAAGCATGGGCGCTGAGCGACCGCACAGCCTGCACATACTTGAATTGTGAGTTGGGGGATACGAGTGATTAGCTGCTCACCTTTTTAAAAATTATAGCGTTTCTACTGTAAATATGTTTTAAAGGCCCATGTTGAATCTGATACTTGTATAAGGAACCTACTCTGCCATTAATTTTAAATTGATTATTTCTGTGTTTTTGCACATTTGGGTAGCGTGTAGCCTACCTTCTTTGGTTTATCGTCTCCGGAGCCACGCACAGGTTACGGGGGCCATATTCACTGCTGCACTTCCTTTCCAGCAGGAAGAGCAAGGGCGGGACTTAGAGCGGACGGGAACTCTGGTGGGGGATAAAAGCATGGGCGCTGAGCGACCGCGCAGCGGGTGCGCCGCCGGCGCGCCGCCGGCGCGCCAAAGGCCAGCCCGTCTGCGCCCGTCCGCGCCTATTCGGCGCCAGGGGCCAGGAATACTGTTGGACTTGATAAAAATTTTCTCTCCTACACCTCAAAACAACTAAATGGTTGGATGGACGCACCTCAAAGTACGTGCCTACACCATATGTTGCCCGACAGTGAGATTAGCATCTGCCCACACTGTCTGTTCAGACTCTGCCCAAGGAATAGGCCTCCCACAGTCACCAATCACAATATGGGGCTCAAAATGTTCCTAGTTAATTGTCGATCTATGTCAAAAAATGCACTAGAAATTCACCTATTACTTGAGGAAGAGAGTCCAGAGGTGTTGTTTCTAACTGAAACGTGACTCAACAGCGAGGATAATTTCCCTATTGTCCAAGCACTCCCGGCTGGTTACGCTATCCAGAGGCTGGACAGGGGTACAGGAAGAGGCGGTGGTCTTGCGATTATTCACAAAATGGAATTTGATTGTCGCACCACCGCAAGCCCGTTAACCGATTGTGAAAGCCTTACCTTTGCAATTCGCATTTCCCATGTCTGTACATTCTCGGGGATCCTGATTTATAGACCTCCAGGACCCCTTAATCAATTTAATAATGAGCTCCTTGAAACAGCAGCCAAGCTGGCCAATAGTAGTGCTAACCTTACGTTGCTAGGGGACCTTAACCTCCATTTTGAGAATATTCTTCTTCCAGATGTGCGCGATGTAACTGATGTGCTAGCTGTTTTCCAATTTAAATAAAAAGTTGCCGGTCCCACCCACATGAAAGGTCACCTATTAGACCCCATTTTCTCCAATTTGGAGAATCTCATAGTCAGAGATCCTGTTAGGCTACCTTGGTCTGACCATTTTTTAATGCCTTTCACTTGGACACCGCAAGCGACTTCTACAGCGACCATGGGACATAGGAAATGCTCACGCGTATGGTCCAAACTACCAATTGATTCATGGGTAACAACGCTGGAATCGTCTAGGCCTACTTTTGATCCTGACCCTATAATTACCTACAAAAAATTTAACTATTGGGTAGAAACTTCACTGAATTCTGTCCTTCCTAGTAAAATGACATTCAATAAGGCAGAAACCAAGCGTAATCCGTGGTACTCCCGAAACTTCGTCAACTTAAGAAAATCTGTAAAAGAGCTGAAAGGAAATGGAGGAAGGATTTTTCTGCAAGCTGCAAACAAACTTATAGAGAGGCCATTAAAACTTATAAAATTGAAATTCAACTGGCCCAAACTCTATATTATGAAGAGAAAATTCTAGCAGCTGCTAATTCCCCTCGCGAAATCTTTCGCATCGCCAAGAGCTTGCTCACCATCCCGTCCCCCTCTATTGTATCTGAAGACACTTCAGCGCGATGCAAAGCCATGGCGGAATTCTTTTGAACAAAATCCAAGCTATTTACTCCTCCTTCCCTCAAATAATACCTCAACGACATATCGGAGATCAGGAGAACTTGGTTAAAGGGACAGTTAGCCTAATTGAGGAAATTCCCCACTTAATTCGGCTACGTTGCTTGATATTTTGAGCAAACTAAAATCTGGTTCCCCCACTGATCCTGCCCCCCCCCCAACATTTTAAATCAGGCCTCTGACATACTTTCTCCAGTAATCCTTGACCTGATCAATGCCTCTCTTTCCACAGGTATAGTTCCCCCACTATGGAAACAGGCTATGGTTAAAGCCTTATTGAAAAAACCTACCCTGGACCCTGAAGTCTGCAGTAACTACCGTCCCATCTCCCTGCTGCCGGCGATCAGCAAGATCGCCGAGAAATATGTGAACTCTGTTCTATCTACCTTCTTGGAGTTCAATAACTGTCTCCATTCCTCCCAGAATGGTTTTAAACCTCAACATGGTACTGAGACGGCTCTTCTGGTGGTAGTGGAAGAGGCGAGAAAAAGTCTAGACGCAGGAGGCTGCGCGGCTATCATCCTTTTAGACTTAAGCGCAGCCTTCGATACGGTCAACCACCAGTTGCTGATAAAAAGATTAGGCGAGGTGGGAATTGCGGGGACTATGCTCAACTGGCTCCAATCATTTTTAGAAGACCGATCCTTCAAAGTTCTCGAAGACGGTATCTCTTCTAAGCCCATACCGCTGAATTGTGGTGTCCCCCAGGGCTCCTCCCTTAGCCCCACACTTTTTAACGTGTATTTGAGGTCTTTGGCAGAGATGGTGTTACCATTCGGGATCCGGGTAATCACGTACGCCGATGACACCCAGTTGGTTGTTTCTGTTAACCAGCGGCATTCCACCAGTCCTGGACTTGCCCTCTGTCTAGAAAAAGTATCAAGGTGGTTGGAAGAGTCATTCTTGAAACTCAATGGATCAAAAACGGAATTAATGCTCCTAGGGAACAAAGAAAACACAAATCTTGGGCTACTCTGGCCCAGCTCTTTTGGTCCTGCCCCTATTCCCAAACATCAAATTAAAAGTCTGGGCGTCTGGCTCGACCAGAACCTTGATTTCAAAGAACAAGGGCAAAAAGTAGCTGCTAGCTGCTACGGGATCCTACGAATGATCCGTAAAGTGCTCCCACTACTCCCTTTTCCTGCAAGAAGAGTCCTAGTTCAGGCTCTTATTTTGTCACGCCTTGACTATGCCAATGCTCTTTATCTTGGAGCCCCTCGCTCCTCGATTCGAAAGCTACAAATTGTTCAAAATTGCGCTGCGCGCATGCTCATGAACATCCCAAAGCGGTCCTCCGCTAAACTAGCTTTGGCATCTTTACATTGGCTCCCCATCCGTGAGCGCATAGAGTTTAAGGCCCTATGCATAGCCCACAGGTCACTTTCAGGGAAGGGATCCCAGGTTATTCAGTCCCTCATTTATCGATACCGTCCAAACAGAGCCCTCAGGTCAGAAACGAAACATTTACTGTCAACCCCAAGAATAACGAGAGCACGAAGTGGCGGCCGCCTCTTTTCGTATAATGTGGCTAAGATCTGGAATAGTCTGCCTCCGCAGATCCGTGACCAACCTAACTACCTCATTTTCCGTAAGCAGATTAAAACATTACTCTTCCCCAAATGATTAGCTTTCAGTTTAAGGTGGGAGCAGGCAATAGCGCGGGGATGCCCTTGGGTAAAAACAACAGTTGATGGACAGAATGCAGAACAATGTCATACATTCACCCCAGTACAGAGATCTGGGCCTAAATCCATCGTTTTTTTGCTCACCATGCCATTCCAGTTTGAACCCAGCCATATGCAAATCAGTCTTGACCCTGTGCCTCATGGGAACAGTCCAGCCCGAACTGCCAAGCCAGGTCCTCCCTGGACTGGAAACAAGCATCCTAGGACCGGTTTCGAGGTTTCACCCCTCTTCAGCCAGGATAGCTTGATTCCAGTGGCATGGAGAGCACGGGACCCACGTCTGGGCATACCGGTCCCACTCGGGGTGACAAATGCAAAAACAACAGTTGATGTACAGAATGCAGAACAATGTCATACATTCACCCCAGTACAGAGATCTGGGCCTGTGTTGCAGGCCTGGCGCTGCTTGTCGCTGATTTCCTCATCGCGCTTTGGCCCATCACGTGTTTTTTGGTGTTGTGGTTTGTGTTTTTATCTCCATCGTGGTGGTTGTATCGTGGACATTGTCCGCGGTTTCGGCAGACTATCGCTTGCTACCGCCTTATTTTCCCTCGATAGGCTGCGATATTGAAAGTTGCGTTACGCTACTCTTGCGGTAGTTATCGCACGTTCTTGTAAATATAACCCTTAATCTTTTGTACAATTATCTGCCATATTGCCTCTTTTTTTGCAAGAGGCAGCATTGAACTGACAAAGAGTTGGTGCTGGTAGTTGGTGACCTCAGTCACCAGTATCTCATTTTCCTCACGACTGAAATTTGACTTCCGTTTCCTCTTTGCCCCAGTCTCAGCCTGTGCATCTGGGCTTCTGCTACGGCTGTTTGCCAGGGGGTCCTGTCTACTGGGGTTACCTTCCTGGTCCGTTGGTAGGTCCCCTGTGGTCCACAAATGTATTTTTGGAGAATTGCGTGGATTTCTGGGTGCCTTTTGCTGCTTCACGCAGTGTGAAGTGTTGCAGGGTGGTCGGGATAGTGTTGCGTGTCGCAAAACAGTCTTACATGACTTTTTCTGCAGTTGCGTCATACTGACTTGCTGCAGTTTTGCGGCACCTACGTCAGTTCTTCTGACACAGGCTACCGCATTGCGCCACGGTCCGTCACGTTGTAATTTTGCCGCATCCTAGGCGAATTGCGTTGTCGCAGCGGCGATGCAATATTTTTGCTGCATCGCTGCATTGCAGCAGCGATGCGTCACTTCTTGTAAATCTGCCCCAAAGTCTTCCAGGGACTCTCCCGCCCTTTGCGGCCAGATATAGAATTTGTATCTAGAAATAACTATATTCTCCTCCTTTGCAAATCCACGTTCCAAAAGCTGTTTGGACTCCCTGTACACATCTTGCACAGCTTGATCATCATTTTCATGAATTTCAGGGATATATTTAAAACTATGATGACCTTCCTTGCCCAAAGTACTCAATTGCAAAGCCTTCTTCATTTCAGATGTGAACCCTGGCCATCTAGTGCAATTAAGCAGTTCTCAACAGGTCTATCCATTCTTCCCATTGAATGGACAGTTGATCATGATGTTGCAAAAACCGTGGTGGTATAACTATAGAAGATGACGTCATTCTGGTGCTGCTGTTTACAACAGGAAGAATAATATAATGATGGCTGTACTTGTTCTTTTAATTCTCACAATCTATTGTAGATAGGTTCCCTGTATGGCTAATTGCCAAGGCTTAGGTACAGTCAAATATCGTTGCTGAGGTAATGCACTTCTTGTAATAAAAACAGTTAAACCTCCTCCCAATTTCCTCTTAACAATCTTGGTGCATTCCAAAGCCAGTGTTTGAATGCCTTTTTGCTAGACTTGAATTAAGCGTTTGTAGAGGGCTCCACTGGCTAGCCTACTAATAATCACAGGTCCATGCAAGTTTATTTACCACATTCCTGTGGTGCATCCCTAGATTCTTCTAATAATTGTATTTTAATTTCATATGCACAAACCCCTCCCAGGCAGCGAGTTGCCTCCCCCTCCCTTAGTCAATTTCCAACTGCACCCCTTTGACCTTTACACACATCATGGACAACTTGCTTGGTGCCAAAAAAGGTTGCAGTTTATTAAACACTTAGACATTTTATACATTTGTTTTTCATGGTCATACATAACATTTTGTTTCTCGCTTAATGACTTGCCATTGTGGCTCATTCAGTCCATTTTTGGTTGTTCTCTGCTCTCAGACAGATCACCTTCTGGAGGGGGCCCCAATACCACAGCCAATGTTGCCAAGGGGTTAGGCTTCAACTTGCTACCGACTTGGTGGGTGTCTCTCCGGACTTGCCCGGGCTGCAAGTGCCGATCCGCTTGCCTTCACTGCCATCTTGGCCCCTCCCTGCTCTTCGGGATCCCTGCCGTGTGGCATCCCAAGGACCCCATGTGAGCACCTCATCTATCCAGCCTGTGGCTGAGTTCTACCTTTCGCTCCTTTGGTACCCCTGCCGTGAGGCATCCCAAGGGCCCTGCAGGAGCCTTCCATCTACTTTCTCCGTGCCTACTGGCGCGTGAGCCTTCCATCTACTTCTATCAATTTCTCTTCCTTTCCTATCCTTCTAGGCTGTCTTCCGCCTCACCTCAACCTCTGCAGCTGCGACGCCCGCATTTCTGCCTTTCTCTGGAATGGGTGGGTGGGATTACTTTTCCTCTTGCCGTCGGAGGGGATTGCATGCTTGAGGGGGCTGCTTGCCCCCTTCTTAACCCCCTCCGCGGCTTGCGGCCTGCTCTCCTGATTGGGGGAGGCCGAATTACACTTGGGGCGACCAATAGCGGTTGCCCCCCTTTTTCCCGGGCTTGCGCCCCGGGGGGGGAGTCTTCCCGCCGCCGGGCAGCGTTTGGCCTGGGCCCCCATTGGGTATGGCTTTGCCTTCCCCGGCCTGGGTTCTAACCCCTCCCAGACGGTGAGTTGCCTCCCCCTCCCTTAGTCAATTTCCAACTGCGCCCCTTTGACTTTTACACACATCATGGACAACTTGCTTGGTGCCAAAAAAGGTCGCAGTTTATTAAACACTTAGACATTTTATATATTTGTTTTTCATGGTCATACATAACATTTTGTTCCTCGCTTAATGACTTGCCATCGTGGCTCATTCAGTCCATTTTTGGTTGTTCTCTGCTCTCAGACAGATCACCTTCCGGAGGGGGCCCCAATACCACGGCCAATGTTGCCAAGGGGTTAGGCTTCAACTTGCTACTGACTTGGTGGGTATCCATCCGGACTTGCCCGGGCCGCAAGTGCTGTCCCGCTTGCCTTCAGTGCCATCTTGGCCCTCCCCTGCTCTTTGGGATCCCTGCCGTGTGGCATCCCAAGGACCCCATGTGAGCACCTCATCTATCCAGCCTGCGGCTGAGTTCTCCCTTTCGCTCCTTTGGTACCCCTGCCATGAGGCATCCCAAGGGCCCTGCGGGAGCCTTCCATCTACTCTCTCTCCGTGGCTACTGGCCACTGTTTGCTCCTTCTACTTCTATCAATTTCTCTTCCTTTCCTATCCTTCTAGGCAGTCTTCTGCCATGGTACATACTGTCTCCCCGATTGGAGGGAGCTCCCCCCTTGGTCCCTTATGCTCTCGCGTCACTTATGAGAAACCCATTTGCTCTAACACCCCCACAATGTTTAACAGGAACATATCCATCCCCACCCCTGTTAGGTGCACGCCATCCTCCAGGTGGTAGCCTGGCAACCTAAGATTTATGAAACCGTGCCTTACGAACCCCCAGCCGTTGGCCCTACATATCTTTGTCATAGTAATATTTAGCTTGCGTCTGGATCTCCCACCGCCCCCAAGTCAAACGCCCCCCTCCAGGATTTCCACACTATTATCTCCGAGAAGATTATTTCGGTGTGGCGCACCAGTTTTGCCAAAGCAGTTAAGTCCGCCTGCATTGTCATTAGCAGGGCCCTCCTGCCCAGTGAGGCCAGGTCGCTACCTCCCAGGTGGACTATTACTGCGTCCGGTTTGCCACCTCTCCCTAGCGCTGCTTGCACTGCGGGTAGCAGCTGGTCCCATTTCATCAGGGACCGACCCATCCAGACCACCTTGGTGTTCCGCAGCCAGATCCTGCTGAATTCGCGTCTGGCCGCTGCCCACTGTTGTGCCTGCATGACGTAAGAATGTCCCACGAACCACACCGTTCTGCGCCGCGTGGTCGTTCCTATAAAGGGGTGTGGGGTGGAAAAATCCAGACTCAGTATGAGGTGGGGCGTATGTACCGTTTAAACACGCCAGATGCCCAGCGCCCAATCCCCTTGATGTGCTCACTGCCCATGCCCAGCCCAGCCACCGTGTTTGCAGCCCCGATCCTAAATTAATGGGATACGAAAGCCCTGGGTTGGAGCCCCGCCGCCCCAAGGCCTTCCTCATCACTGCTATAAATTGGAAACGGCTAAGGAATGTCCCATCCTCATGCCTGAATAGTGGCCCTTCTCTATTTTCTACGGTTGCCATGTATCTACGTACCAGGCATACCGGGCAGCATGATTTCTCCCTTATGCAATGTGGTCCACCTCCCTTTGCCCGCTTGGTCTGTCTTCGACCTCCGCAGCAGGATGTCCATGTGGCCCTCCCCGATCCTAACGTCGGTTCGGTGTATGCATGCCGCTCCTGCGTCCCTTGCTGCTCGAGCCACCAGCTTGTTCACTCTATATGCTCAAAGAACGCTAGCGCGAATGCTGCCCTGAAAAGTATTGCTTCGCTCCCTGATGAGCATAACTCCCCCAGAGCCCCTACCATTTGCTGCAGTAATTGGAAATGGATGGGCCTTCTTGCATCTCAACTTGCCATCTGCATTCTGTCCCACCCTTTCAATGCCATCCTGCAGTGAAAACCCCGGGTGGGGTCCTGCCCCGACGCCATCTTTGTGTAGTATGCCACCGTGCTCAAATGGGTCTGGGCCCAAGATTTTGTCCTACCCGCTCTAAAGGCCCACTCTATGAAACCCAGGACCTCACTCTGCCCCGCCGGCTGGTCCTTGGTTAGCCCAGTGGCTGCAGTAAATGTCGCCCAGCACTTACGGTATCAGTGCATTGTCTTTGGGGCCAATGCCTGTTCCAGCATTACTTCTAAACCAGCTCTAACCATGCCCATACTTCCTCCGGCACCGGGGTCATCCCTTGGTCTGCATTTGGAGCGAGGTCTCAGAATCTTGCCCACTCAAAATGAGAAATGGCATCCACAACTGAGTTGTCTTTTCCCGAGACGTGTCGTGCCCTAAGCGCTATATTCACCTTTAGTTGGCATTGGACCAACCTTCGTAACAGGCCAACCACAGACGCGCATTTCGCCGTCCCCGTGTTGATTGCCTGCACTACTGCGTGGTTGTCGGACCACAGTGTTGTCTGCCTGTTTGCTAGTCGCTCTGCCCAAATGTGAAAAGCCACTACTATGGGGAAGAGCTCCAGCAGTGAAATGTTCGCTGTGGCCCCTGCTTGTTTCCAGGCCTCTGGCTATGCCCCTGCCATCCACGCTATCCCTAGGATGGCCCCAAAACCGAGGCCCCCTGCTGCATCCATGTACAGTTCGAGCTGACTCGCTGGTACCCAAGGCTCGTGCCACATTAGGATGCCATTGAAATCGGACAGGAAGGATTCCCACTGTTCTAGATCTGCTTTTATCCCTTGCATTAAGCGGACCCCGTGGTGCTTTTGCGTCATGCCCCTGGTCAGCCATGCCAGCCTTCTTGCAAATGCCCGCCCTGCCGGGATCACCCTTGTGGCGAAGTTCAGTTTCCCCAGCAACTCCTGCACCTCACCTGGCGTGGCCTTCTTTTGTAGCCTCAGCCTACCCATGATCTCCTCGAGCTCCGCTACCTTGTCGGGTGGTAATCTGCATGTCCCTGCAATCGTGTCTAGTTCTATCCCTAGGAAGGACAGTTTCGTGGTTGGGCCCTCTGTCTTGTCTTGCGCTAGCGGTATCCCTAGTTCCTGTGCCAGTGCTGTGAAACTCTGCAGGAGGTGGGCGCAATCGCCTGTGCCTGCCTTGCCGACAAAAAGGAAATCGTCTAAGTAATGGACCCGACCCCCTCGCGGGGCCCATCTCCCTACTTCCCACTCTAGGAAGCTGCTAAATGCCTTGAAATATGCACATGATATTGAGCATCCCATTGGCAAGCATTAGTCGTAGTAATATTTCCCGTCTAGCTGGAAACCTAGCAAGTGGTAGCTGTCTGGGTGGACCGGCAGGAGCCGGAAAGCCGACTCAATGTCTGTTTTGGCTAGTAGGGCACCCCTTCCCTCCTGCCGTATCAGGTCTACTGCGTCGTCTACTGATGCATAGGCTACTGAGCAATCATCCTGTTCCAGCCAGTCGTTGACGGACTGCCCTTGCGGGTGGGACAGATGGTGTATCAGCCTGAATTTCCCTTCCTCCTTCTTGGGTACCACTCCTAGTGGGGAGACCATCAGGTTCTCCAATGGTGGGGAGTTGAACGGGCCGGCCACCCGCCCCAGTTGGATTTCCTTGCCCACCTTGTCTCGTGCTACACTTGTGTTTTCCCTCACCGATTTCAGGTTCCGGCTCTCCCGTGCCCCTTCAGGATCTTTGTAGGGTATTATGAAACTTTGTGTGAAACCCTCTGCCAACTTTTGTCTGTCTGTTGCCTTAGGATACTGACCTAATAGATAAACCAGCCTGCTGTTTTAATTGGGGTTGGTAGCAGCTGTCCCCTGCCCTTGGCCCCTGGCTCCCCGATCGCGGGGGCCGCTCCTTACTTCTTTGTGCCGGTTTCTTCCTTGCCTGCTCCTGCACCCTGGCCTTGCTTGCAGCAGATTGCGGGATGGTTTCCCCCACAAGACCCGCACGCGTGCTTGAACCTGCATCCTGCCCCCCATTTACAATCATCTTTGTTAAATTTCCAGCATGGTTTCACAGATTTGGTGGTTCCCTGGCTCTTGCCCTTGAACCCTTGGCCTTCATATTTGCCCTTACTCCCATAGGAGCAAAAATTGCTGTCCCAGGGCTGACGCCGTCCCTGGCAGCCACCATGTGTGTTGAGAAACCCTCCATGTCCTGCCAGTCCCATTCAATCATTGGCCATGTTTGCATCTTCTCCCTGAACCCCTCGTCGTATTTCAACCATGCGTCCCCCTGGTACTTCAGCTGTGCCTCGTGCACCTTTTCATCGTACAAAATGAGTGCTGCCACGCTCTGGGGGAATTTTTCCACAAAAGCGCAAGCCAGGGTCCTGAATGCTTTTAACCAATTCTCAATTGTTGTCTCCACCCTGGGTTTGCGCCTCTCCCTCCTATCATCGTCTTTCTTGTCCTGTACTGCCAGGTCTAAGCCTGCCTGGCGTAGCTCTAGCAGGGAGAAGATGTCTATAAACTCCTTCCTCCATATCCTTTCTTTCACGGCTAGCGGGATGAGATTGGCCAAACCTAGGAGTTTTGTGGTTGTGGGAGGATCGCTCGGGGAGGGGCACAGGTATGCACTGGGTGGCTTCCCTGTAGGGTCTATGCCCTCGCCTGTTGCCCCACCTTCACCTGCCTTGCTGGCCCCCCTTGTGCGGCCTCCTTTGGTGATGCCACCTCGCCCTGTTGTGTCAGTTGGGGGTTCTGTTTACCTTTGCCTGCTGCCCTTTTCATGCCTCCCCTTATGCCTCGCTCTCGCCCTGTCTCCTTGCTGCCTCCCTGGCTTCCTGATGCCCATGGTGGACCTACCCCAAAAGAGGATCCTGCCCCCAGCCACTGCCACCATGGCAACCAAGCCGGTGGACCCCAAGCCTCCCCTTGGAAACCCTGCTGGTCCCTCCCCTGCCCTAGCTGCCAAGGGGGCTGATTGGGCCAGGGCCCTTGCATTGCCAAATTACTCACGCCCTTTTGCATGCCCAGGTTTACTATTTGCCCTGGGCCCTGTTCCACTATGCTATCGCGCCGCGCCTGTCCATGCGCCCCCGCTGCTTCTCTTGCGGTGCTTACCCTTGTCCATGCTGCTCCGACCACTGCGCGAGTCCTGGGAGGCCGCCGTGCTGGCTACAGACCCCTCATCCTCGCTGCTCTCCTCGGCGTCAGAGCTGGACACCATCTCGGGGGATGCCGCCCTCCTGCTTTTGGCTCGTGCCCCCTTGTGCCCGTCTTGTTCCGCTTTCCTAGCCACTGGGACCCTGGCCCTTGTCTCGGGTTTCTTTGGGGGGGCGCCGTTCTGGCTGCATGCCCCCTCGCGTCGGGTCTCTTGGTGGGTGGTGCTGGTGGGGACGCCAGCCACTGTTTCTTCCCTTTCCCGTGGGCTCCATCCTTGATCTGTTGGTCCACCCATGAATTCCCTTTCAGATGCCAATGCCCTGGCTCTGTCCAGCATAGCTTGTAGGTCCTCGTCCAGCTCCGGGCCGTTGATCCCCCTTTGCCGCTTCTGCCCCTTCTGGGGAGTTTCTGTAACCCTTTCAGTGTCCCTAAAGCGAGCAGGGAGCCGAGTCGCCCTTCCGGCTGCCCCCCGCTTGCTGGTCATCCTGCTGGGACTTGGCTGGCTGTTGCTGAGCTATATGATCTGGGGCTTGTGCCACCAACACGTAGATTTGGGTGGTTGCAGACTGCTGCTGAGCTACCAGCTCAGGGGCTGTGACGCGAGATAATCCTGCTTGCTTTAGCCCCAAATGCAGGTGGATGAGGAGCCCAGGCTGATGCTGCAACTTATCCTCCCCGAAATTTATCCTCGCTTTAAATGGGCAAATCCCTCCACCCACATCGACAAAAAGAAAAGGTCTCCTTTGGTGTGTGTATTCCGCGACCCCAGCGCTCTGGACTTATCTGCCTTTTCTCATCCACTTCTGGGGGGCACGAGCACGCCGTGCAGGGTACGCCGATCGACCATGTCTCGTGTTCCCGACCAAGGAGAGGGTTAATGTGCGCTGAGGATTTTCGCTGCCCGGGGCTCACGCTGTAGATCGGGCCCGCCCCTTTCAGGCTGTGCAGCGTAGTCCCGGCGTAGGCTCGGCGTTTTGCTGTTCTGGAAACCAGCCATCCCCTCACTGAGGGCGGGCGCCGGTTCACGCCGGTCCTTCCTCCTCTCTGGCTGTCCCGCACCGCAAGTCCTCCTCCTTCGCTGGAAAAGCCGGGTCCGCTGCTGGCAAGGTTCGCAGGCCGGGCCCCGATGCTAGGAAACCAATCCCCGAGGCCGGACGCTGAGGGCCCCCAAGGTCGAGTCAGGCCGATTTCGGAAGCCCGAGGCCCACGACCAACACCGGCTCCGCAAATGGCCATGTCCGGAGGTCGAGGCAGGGCTAAACAGCTCCCGCAGCAAGAAGCTGAGGCGGGAACGGAAAAGCTGGGTTTGGCTCGGGATCGCCTCACTGCGACTGGACGCTGCAGGTACTCCTTCACGATAGCTGGGTCCACGTCGCTTTCCTTTTCCTCTTGCCGTCGGAGGGGATTGCATGCTTGAGGGGGCTGCTTGCCTCCTTCTTAACTCCCTCCGCGGCTTGCGGCCTGCTCTCCTGATTGGGGGAGGCCGAGTTACACTTGGGGTGACCAATCGCGGTCGCCCCCCTTTCTCCCGGGCTTGCGCCCCGGGGGGGGGGAGGCTTCCCGCCTCCGGGCGGCGTTTGGCCTGGGCCCCCATTGGGTCTGGCTTTGCCTTCCCCGGCCCGGGTTCTTTTCCTTTAGTTCTTCTGGTTCTTTTCTCGTACCTAATCTCTATTCCGTACTGATTATGCTCATATCATGGGTTTTTTTCAGCACTCTTAGGTAAACTTACTACAGCACGTAGTTGTAACTCCCTATGCACTATTTTGGAGTGTAAATGTAGTACTGGACACATACTTACATGTCCCGTCGTTCAAAACTAGAGGTGGAGCTTGCTAGAACAGGATTTATAAGTGTAAAGTTCAAACTAGTAACTTTTCATACGTACCGGGGAAAAGATCCGTTGTGGCCGAATAACATGTACTAACTAATGGAAACAGAACATGTTTTCCTGACTGGTCGGTCCGGATGACGACGAAAAAAAATGCGGTCCATTTAACCTGGAATTGTCCCTGCAGATTTTGTAGTCTGGCACCTAGCTTCTCAATTTCTCACTCTTTTCTCGTAAATTCTTACTCTGCTTTGCACTGCCCTACTTTCACCTGCCTTTACTGCGTTCATCTTATATATGTCAGACCTCATAAACTCGCTTTCTGGTCATCCTTTTCATAATTATCTTTTTCTTCAAATCCATAGAGTCCATTCTCCAATAAAAACACGAGCGAATTTTAACACATAACTGTTGCCCTGTATTCCTTAATTGTGTCTGAAAGGTTTCATAAATAGGTATTTTACACTCTAGTAAAGTTAGCTACAATGTGCTTTACCTTTGCATTCCCTGACGTGTTCACGGTATTGTCTTTTACAAATCTGGTCATTTTAAGTATAGAGATGTTCAGCAAATTTCTTAGACGTATTTCACCCATTCAATAACACATAATAAACAAAGACTCACTCAAGGAAGAAAAGGTTCTGTTCTCTGCCATGTTTTCAGGAAGAATCAATAACAACTCGACCTTGCAAAATGTTTAGCTGTTTCCATCAGCTTGCCAGCACCCTCATTAAACGCCACATACGACAGGTAGTCTGGCTTCGCTCTTAGCAGATGGCTGTTGGTGTACAGTTGCTTTGTCAATTAGGGCCTGCTCAGTATTCATTGCACACACAGCACCGTCTATCAATCAAACAAAAGGGCACCGAGATGACACGCTAGCAATGAATGTTTATGAAAGACTTATTGCTCGCGGGTGCGGCTCCCAGCCCTGCGTTGCGTGGAAGCCTTCACATATATTCACACCTGACCCCACCGTGCGGGGCGGCAGTCTTTTCCTCTCAGCAATTGAGTCAATGACCTGCTTTTGCTTCTCCCAGTGAAAAAAGACGAAGAGCAGCTGCAAACTCCAAATTTCAAAATATGTTGCTTTCAGATGAGGCATGCTAATATTAGGAGAAACAAAGAGATCTTTGGTGTTTAGCAAAACAAATAGAGAGGCAATCACCCTTCATTGGCAGGCAGGTAAATGGTCTTTTTTGGGGTGAGGTTAATATCTGTACTGCAGTACATAAGAGGGGCTGCTCATTCATTCTGGGCCTTCGGAGTGATAGGTATCTCTCACAATACTATGGTTGTTAATAATATATGAAATAGTTAACACATTGTGAGTGGCAGGGAAAGAAGAAGTATCCTTAAAGCTAGTGGCAAAATGTAAGATTTGGAAAACACATTTCTTTACTTTACTAAATATAGGGACCTAGTCTCAAAACCTATTCTGGAATGTGTAAAGTAGGACTACTTTACACACTCCAAAAAGTAATTGACAAACCTTTAGCAGAGATACAGAGGGTCTACACACCCATAGGTATACGTTTTTTAGGCATCGGACTTAGTGGAGAATGTGGGAGGGGCAAGAGAGGGTGGTTGGAAAATGTAGATTAATGCAAAAGGGTTGGGATTCAGGGAAGCTGAAGGAAGTCTTAATGGAGTTATAACAGATTTACAATGTTAATACAAAACACAAACCCACATAACAGTAAGAAAATCGCAATTCACAAAGTGCACATTTAAATCTACTGCTGTAGTGCTACTGCCAAAATGAGAGCAAATGCATTCCTGCCCAGTGTTGGAGTAGCCCTACCATTTTACATTAACTTTATATACGTTAAGTATAAATGTCATAATATTTTGAGGTTTTGTCCAGGTCTTCTGCCCCTTCTTATTGCGGTAGCCCTGGTTGAGTAGGATTTAGGGAAATGTGTTTTAATATTTTTTAATTTAAGAAAAAAATAACATATATTTTTTAAATACATTTTTTTCTCCTTAAAGACCCCATTGCTTTCTATATTAAGATCTCTGCCACAGTGGCAGCAAGCTCCACAAACAGGCATAAATTTACTAATAGCAAATTTCTTTCATACATTCAGTCATAGGAGTCTCCACCCCCTCATCAGAGGGGGTGGAGACTGATAAATCTATAACTAGGAGTAGACCTAGACACATAAGTGGTGGATTTCATCCATGGTGGGATTTACATCTAGGAGAATTTTTAGATCTATATGTGAGGACAGCTACACATGTAAACTTACCTTTGTGAAGTAGCCCCATACTCTTTAGGATTAATGGCTACAAAGGAACCTATTCATAATGACATTTTGGAGATGTAAGAACCTGCTGCTGTAGTCATTTTATACATACTCTTACATGAGTTTGTGAGTCAGCCTTGAAATATCCTAATACTTATTAGTAAAACTTCGAAGAAGGAACACTCCTTCCTATTTGTACTATGTATATGAATATTCACTAGATATTTCCATTTTAGTCCCATTTTAGATATTTTTTGGACTAATTCAAAAAGGCATGTAGGAGTAGCTAAAAGATTATTACAGCAATAGCTTTTTATGCACTCCAAAATGCCTTGTGACTAAGCCTCAAAAAATCTTCAATTTAAAAGACTATTCATCTTTACACTCAAAATGATAAAAGCAACCTGAATGACACTGAAGTAAAATTCCAGACATCAAGGTCATATAATTGTGAGAACTTCTACAAGCAAGAGTGTCAATTACAAATATTATAAACATGGAAACCATGCATGGGAGTTCAATATTGAAATTGAAGCATTTTGAGGAGCAGGTACCCTGTATGGAACTCTGAATTAGATGTATAGGGTCCGATTCTGATGCGGTTTGGAAATCTTCCCGACCGAATGGGTTGGGGTATGGTTTCCAACCGACTCGGATCGGGAGAGTCCGACCGACCGAGTACGATGCATCCAGATGCTTCCAGATACGATTCGGTTGGACTCCCATTGACTTCAATGGAGCCTATGTACCTACCGAATGCATAGGCTCCCATTGAAGAAAGGGGTGGCTGGGGAAAATCGGGCACCCTGTGGTGGGCACCCCCTGGTGCCTGCCACACTGTGCATGGCTGGTAAGGGGGGACCCATGGGTACCCCCACGGGCCTGATTGGGAAGGCTCAGGGTGCAGGGGGGCCTGCTACGGGCCCCGAAAGTCTGATTCCGACTGCCGATTCGAGTCAGATGGCACAATTTGGAAAGGCTGTCTGAATCCAGCATCGTACTTGGTCGTTCGGAAACGCAGCCCGTAGAGACGTACGATTCTGCTCCGTACAGCTCAGTCATTCCAAATGCCCTCGGATTTGGATTGGGATATTCCTAACACCTAACTTACATCGTACTCGGTTGGTCGGAAATCTTTCCGAGTCAGACGTAAAGACATGTTCCCGATCCGATGCGGACGGAGCAAATGCCGTTAGCAGGCCTTCCTAACCGCATCGGAATTGGGCCCATAGTTGTGTATCAAATTGTTTGTGTATATAATACAGAACAATAGTGGGTCTAAGTACTTACCCCATCCATTTTGATATGAAGCAAGCATCACACAAATACCAGCAGAGGAAGGCATAGAGCTATAGTAAAGTTAGGTCATGTTGCAGTGAAGTTGGCATAAACTGAGCAGGAGCTTCACTGACTAATCAGAAGTTCAAAGAGTGGTAGCCCACTGTATTCCAACACAGTCATGACTTTCCACATGATGCTTAATGATTAACTGAGGAAGAAAGAATTATCATTCTCCCACATGACTTTATAAGGTCCAGTAGGGACAAAAGAATCAGTGGTAATGATCCATTGTCCAACTCAAAGCGCTTGGTCAAAGCAAATGAAGATGAAGTCCTGACTATAGCGAGGTTAGAATTATGAGCAAAGAGCAGTGAAATTTTCCCACACCTGTACTGCAATTTCTTTGCTACTACATTTGTGATATAGATATCACTTACATGGATACCAAGTTCAGCTCCTGGAATCAGAAGAAAGCATGAATGAATCTATCATTTTTAAGCCACTCTTAACATTGCCGAACGTTGTGGACTCTAGGAACTGGAATCCATTCAAGAAGAATTACATAGATGGCCAGAATGTTCCACTATCTAAATGTACTCACACTAAAACTTAAAACATTACATTTTAAATTTATGAAATGTTAATTTTCCCTCCCCATTACAGTATCATTTGAGCTGAATATGACACAATCATGGATGCAAGATATATGTTGTTTTATTTGTGATTTATTTTTAAAATGAACACGATCTACAATATATATTACAATGCTATTATGTATATTTAAAAAATATTTCTTACTTAAAACTACTTAATACTGCTAAAAAAATCTAAAATGCTATTTAATATAATTTATTTGATATGTTTCCCTATGTCTTAGTAT
Source organism: Calotriton arnoldi (assembly GCA_963921515.1). NCBI lineage: Eukaryota > Metazoa > Chordata > Amphibia > Caudata > Salamandridae > Calotriton > Calotriton arnoldi. The sequence continues at coordinate 943,989 of CAWUFW010001273.1, forward strand.
TATTGCCTGCCTCCATTGATTTCTATAGGAGCATGATGCAGTACGTGTGGTTTGCCTTGTGTTGTGCTTGACTTACTACAAGGCTGAACTGGTTTACCTTTGAGCCTGTTTTGTAAGTAGTACTACCGTAGTAGATTTAAATGTGTATTTTGCATATTGCAATTGTCTTATATGAAAGTGTGTTTTGTAATTAGCATGTCCCTCCCTTAACCCCTTTTTCAATTTCCCTTTTCCCCATCCCATTTGTAATACGTATTCCCTCTTTTCCAAGTACTCGCCATTGGTCCTACAACTTTCCCTCCAAAATGTTATAGTTAGGTGCATGGAGATCTCTGTCCCCTGTGGCGAGATCCACATACAGAAAAGATGAGAGAGATGGAGGTAGAGATATCCAGCTGGAGGTTTGTCAATTGTATTTTGGAGTATGTAAGGTAGCGCAATTTTATGTGCTTTAAAATAGCTCTTGTGACTAGGGCCCGTAGAGATCTCCACCTAAGACTATAGAGATTATTTCATGGATGAAATTGACCACTTCTTTCCTGAGATGTCCAACTAGATTTAGACTTACAAGTCTAAACACCCTCAAATGAGAGGTTATAGAGGGCTACGACTGAATGTACCCACGTAAAGCTGCTAAAAGTAACTTCCTGGCTGGTTGGGGTGATCTCTGTCACCAGGGCATATACTTTACAATTGAAGGTTAATAGGAAAAATGAATAATGGTAACTGAAATTGATAAAAAATAAATATATATTAAGTTCTTATAAAAAATATAAAACACCCTGTTTTTGACTCTTCTTCACCTAGGACTACAACACTAATAAGGCATAATTCAATGGCTAATATACTTTAAGTTATTTTAAATTAATGTTATACATTTGTTTATTTAAAAAAATTAAATTATCTACAATTTTAATCTCCCTTCTTCTAAATACACACTAAGCATTGTATTGTATTTATTACAAACTTGGAAAAAAAGTAATGTATTATGTTGATATTATTTTACATTTAATCGGATATAATTTAGCATTTAAATAAAATTAAATTAAAATGCAATTAGTAGTTAGTATTAGTGTTATTCTCTGCCTCCATTTTTCTGTGAGAATGTGTTACAGTACCAGTGGTTGGTCATCAGCCCTATTCACAAAATTTTCCATGCTCCAAACTGCAATTCACAAACGCCGGCTGGAGGTCTCTGCCTCTCATATCTCTCTGCTATGGGGATTTCTGACCAGCATAGGTACAGGATTTAGTAGTAAATGAGGAAAGGGCAAGGGGCAGAAGTGCAAAAATGTTGAATAATCACAATAAAATGGGTGGGGTTTAGGAAAGGACATGCCAAAACAAAAACACACTCATAAATGAGTTGGAAAAATTCCATTCACAAAATACACGTCTACATTTACTTCTATAGTACTAATGAGAAACTGAGAAAAACCGGCAAGGCAGCAGGCTGTATCCGAGGAAGTCCTTTCAAAGCAGGAAAAGTGTTGAGTGAGGTGTCACTGAAGTGGTTGGTTTTGACATCTTGCACCCTGGAAAGTCCTCTTGTTGGTTGGATACTTTTGCATCTTTGCCTAGTCAAGATTGCTACATCTAGACTTGGAGGCCAATTTATTTGTTGGCAGGTCAACTGTCCTCTGCTAGGGCAATGTAGTATTTTACTCCATCACCCTGGCAGAGGTTCTGACTGCCAAATTTATAAATGTCATTCGGGCCGGCAGACATTTAATGCATTGACAGGAACCAGCACTTTAGGTCCCCAGGTGGGCCGGCCCCGGGGACTGCCACCACCCCGGGGCTAATTGTTTGAAGTGCGGGGAGCCACGTGGCCCCTTGCGGCCCAGGGGACCGCCACCTCTCCGGGGCTATTTTTTATTATAATGTGTGAGGGGGCTCCAGCCCCCCCACGCAGCCCCAGGGACCGCCACCTCCCCAGGGCTTATTTTGTGAAATGTGGGGGCCCACATGGCCCCCCCCCACAGCCCCAGGGCCTGCCACCTCCCCGGGGCTATACTGAAATGAGATGCATCGGGGCTCTGGCCCCCCGCTGCCCCAGGAACCACCACCTCCCCGGGGCTATTTTCCAAATGGGAGGGGGGGCACGCCGCCCCCCTCCTGGAGCCGTACATAGCACTGGGGACTGCCACCCTCCAGGGCCAGCTCCAGCAATGTCCTGGGGTGCCCACCCCCAGGACATTGCAGTTTTCTATGGGATGGCAGGGAGCACGGCTCATAGCAAACAGTGTCCTCCGCTTTGAACAAGCGAGAGCACTTTGCTCTCGCTTGGTCAAAGTGGAGCATACTTTGCATTAAACACCCTGGGAGCTGCATGTTAGCAGCTCCCTGTGTGTAAAAAGCAATGCTGGTTCCCGCAGGAGGCGGGAACCAGCTGGGACCGCGGGGGCTTCAGGCACCCCAGCGGTCCCCAAGAAGAATGCCATGCCCCGGGGGATTGGGTCCTGGGGTACAAAAATGGCCCAGGAGGTGGGCTCCTCTCCCTTTTAAAAATAAAAAAAAAATGGCCGGCCCGGGGGATGGGGTCCCCAGGTCCAAAATTGGCCTGGAAAGGGGGGTAGCGCGGCCCCCTCCCTTAAAAGAAAATACATTTAAAAAAAAAAGAAATGGCCTGGCCCCAGGGGTTGTGGCCTGGCCCCAGGAGGTGGCCCGCTCAGCCACCCTCACTTGAAAAAAAAAATGTCCAGGACCCAGGGCCGAAATTGGCCTGGGGAGGGGGGGTGCACGGCCCCCTTCCTCGTTAAAAATTAAATATAAATAAAGGATCATTTGGCTAACCTCCTGTTTGAGCTACAGGGACACAACAACCTTCCAGAGGCCTTCCTGCAACTGCCCAGCTGACCAGCACCAACTCTATCTACTTGGACCTCTCTGAGCCTTGCTGCCAGTCTCTGCTGGAGTGATTCCTGACCCCCAAGAGGTACCCCCCAGTTCTTGGACCCTTGGCTGGCATCTGAGTGTACTCCTCCTAAACTAAAATTGGAAATACATATGTTTTGGGCCCCTCGTGACCTCGGAGCTGACTCTTTGCACCAAACATGACCGTCCTTGACACCCACCAATATGAATCTCTCTCAACGTCTGCTCTTTGCATCAGCCACAACAGTGCGTGTCAGTTGCGACAGTCTGCGTTGACCGTCCAAGCAAAGCTTAATGATGACTAGCTCTTCGAGCAACAACAACGATCATCTGACCTGCTCTTCATGCTGACAACGACCTTCTCATGGCCCCTACCAATGTGAACCTTCACGTTCTTCACATGGACCTGGACTCGAGAAGGTAATTTTTTCAGTGAGATGAATCTGGTCCCTGTTTCTGACTCATGCTCCTTTGCAACTGGCCTGAACTTGGGACTTTACCCTCTTCCAGCATCACTGTTTTTGTGCCAATCTATCAGAGACTTAAACACTGGTTAAATTAGCAAATTTTGTGGTTCACCCTGACAAGGATGGTGTTTATATTTGGAGTAGGGCTTCTACTCCTTCTGAACCGAGTCCCCAATGTCTTACAAAGGTTGTCGCCCTAAGTCTCCCAAGGAACTATATTTATGATCCAAGGAGATATTTCCCTATTTCCCAGTATTGCTGGAGTTTGAGACTTTGTTCAGAGGTTCTGGAGTACGGGGATCCCTGTTAGTGGGTTCTGAAGCTGCATTTGCAGCATGTTAAAAGTAATGAAAGATTTATTCACACATTTTTGTTGAAATTGAAATGCCTTATTAACAATGACAAGGTGGACAATGAGTCAATATATGTTTTATTGAGAGTCATTATAATTTTTAATGGTGTTACGTTTGTATGTAATTATAGTTTTCTGTTTTCATGAATGTGGTACCAACTAACAAAACCAGTAGGTCTGCCTTTTGATAACAACACTCCCTCCATATACAGTGCTAACATACCTGGGGGGCATATTGGGCTTAGGACTCTAGGCACTTTAGGAGTGTGGCCTGTTAGGATGGTGTCACCTTAGGTATGTCTGCTTGCTCACTTGTACATATTAGTAAATCAACGTATAATATTAAGCAGCATGTGCATTACGAAGTACTTTCCTTGTTATAAGTAAAAGCGCTGGCTGAACAATGATTTATTGGGTATTGGTTGTTGTGTATCTGTGGACTGGAGTGCTATTCTGCCCCTCTTCCCCTCAGTGGCATGAGTTATCTTGAGAGAGTCAAGAGCTACAATCCAGTAGACGGAACATTGTTGGAATATTACTTAGGAAGGACCCTCATCCTCCCCAACTAATAACCCCCTTTATTTAATTGGTAGGAATGTCTTAATGTCATCAAAATCTTTAATACAAATTAACTTAACCTGAGTTTCAGTATGGCTAACATTAAAACAGATACTGTATACCTTGACTTGAAACTAACAATACTCAATAATCAACTGTAAACATCCATGTAGAGAAAAGAACATAGATGAAAATACAATTCCAAATGCCAATAACAGCTATCCAGTATGCCTAAAATTGAGTATTTCTTATGGAGAACCATTACGAGCAAGATCTAATTGTAGTACAAATTAAAGCAAGAGGATATCCTCTCAGAATATTAATACAAAGTGAGAATAGAGTACCAAAGCTAAATAGACAATCCATGTAATTCAATGACAGACACAAACAAGGGACAAATATAACCAGTAGTTTATTACCAAATACAGCATTTACTGGAGACACATTTAAAACATTTTAACAGCAGAATTTCTTCACCAATGATAATGTGATTAGGCCCATCGTTATGTCAAGACATATAGTTACCTGGTCACACAACAGGACCAAACTGCAGGCATTTTATCTGTGGCAATTGCAAAGCCTATACAGCAACAATGTCACAGATTATGAGGTGCCTACAAAAAGAGGAGGATTCTCAAAAGAATAATATGCAAAGCTAATTACAGAGTTTATGCTATTGAATGTCCTTTCTCCAAAACCATATGGGAAGTTCCATCTTTCTGGTCAAAAAAATAATCTTCCAAAATATGCAAGCCATAAGAAATAGGGACAATAGCTATAGCATTGCCAGGCATTTCTCAGTTACACATGAGAATCTCCTTCAAGTTCTATGGCATTGATTGTGTAGTCAAGATGGCAATAGGTTGTGTAAATTAGGATATATGTTGTCTAGATATATCATTGATCCCCAAACTTTTCACCTGAAAGGCATGAATCAGGATGAAGAATTGTGTATAGATTCATGAACTCAGTATCTATCTTCTTGAATATGAACTCTGAAATTTATGTTTAATGTTCACGTTTTCATCTTTCACTTTTTGCCACCTAAACTTTCCTTTGGATTTGTTTTAGATTAGGATGACCACGAAAATTTGTTGATGAGAAATACAGAGAAATATTCATATTTAGGAATTGAAATACTGTGTGGCCAGTGATTTGCATAACAGTGGGGTAACATGAACATTATTTCGTCCAACTTACAAATATATACCCATTTTTTAATATTTAGTATTTTGATTTTCATGATAGCAAAAATATACTGGCACACTCAAGTGTACTTTTAAATATAGAACCTGTTAGGCGGTATTATATTATATTATGCATGAGAAACACTGCTGTTTTACTTAAATAGTACACTTAGCTACAGGCCCAATTGAGCAATATACCTTATTATGGATATAGATTTCTTATGGATAGAATTAACCCAACATATATAGGTCAGGTGATAGAAGTGTCGCAAGGCACATTACATTGAAACTTAAGTTTGTAAGTTCAGGTTTATCAAATATACATGTTGTAGTCACCTATAACCAATGCTCACAATTGTGGAAGCATAGGAGTGAAGCAGTACTGGCATATTTAATTCATAGCAGATTGGGGAAGCCTTTTTTATAGCTCTATGATATGATATGAATATAACAGTCGTTTATCTTTCAGGTGTTTGAAAAAAATCTCAAGCCAGATACACATCAAGGAAATTGAGATGTATAATTAGTATTGTGGTTGATATGATACATTTCATGAGGTGTATTGTAATGTGTTAGTCATAAGCAGTGAATGATGGGACCACAAGCTATAATTAGCACATTCAACGATACTATTTTGAGTCCCTTTAAAAATACGTTATTACTTTAAAATTACTAAAAACCCATATTTCCACTCACATTTGTAACCCTCTGGTTTCATGTCTGCATAAACATCTCAATGTTCATTTACTTCTACCTGCTCTTCTGGAGCGGGCTGAAATGGCTTCACTGCTCATCAATTTTGAGACCAGAAATCAGGCAATGATGCTTGCCAACAGACTGGTGGGAGTAATCCACTCCCTAATACACAGACATTGATCAGAATGGCTTTATGCCTGGAAGGAGTATGTTTCACTGCCTCCATGCCTGCAGGTAGCTCTAGCCAGGGCTGATATTACGAGGACTGAGTGCATTAGTCCTGATGGACTTTGAAAATAATTTTGAATCCCTTTATGCGACAGGTTCTGGCCAAGATGATTTTCGACCCTCAGGGAATGAGATGCATTAGCATCCTATACCTGGTCCCAAGGGTTCAAGTACGAGTAAATGGAGTGCTTTCTCCCACTTTCCCTATCGATCGTGGCATCTGACAAGGCTGCTGACTTTCCCTTCCTTAACTCCCCTGATAATCAAACCTCTGGCAGAATGAATCAGGAAGTATGTGCAGATCCTGGGTTTCAGGTGAGAAAATGAATGTGAAAATGCCTGTATGTGTATGATATGCCCCTGTACATTCAACAGCCTAAGAGCACTATTATGCAAAATACTATACGTATACAGGGAGGCCTCAGGTTCAGAGTAAACTGGGAGAAAAACATCTACATCCCAGTCATCAGCATCCATGGCTGGCGTCTAGGCAACTCCAAATTAAATAGGTATCCAACTATTTCAAATACTTGGACATGCCAAACTTCAGGAAAAACAAAGGTGCTGGGATCTTTGTTCCTATGCAAGAAACATGATTTGGAGTTCGGAAGCATGCTTCTATTATCCATAATGGGAAGGACTGCAAAATAATCTTACTACCACACATTCTGTACGAACTGCAGGACTACCCATATGATGCCCCCTGAATTCTCACAAGAAGCTACAAGCTTCAGTTTGGATTTACTTGATGGGCGGGTGGGACGCAAATATCATTTCAAAAATGTGTGCAACAACCCTATGTAGAGGTTTGGGACTGGAAGATATTCTTCTATACTACTGGGTAATGCTAATGATCCCGCATATTGATCGTATATTTGAGAATCGAGTGTTAGACTTGAATTAGATCTCTTAAACATACATAAATTGCTAAAACTATTGTATGGGACCACAAAGTCACCTGCATGGCCCCAGTCACTAGCATCCCAATAGACTGTTGGCACAGAGCATAGATTTAGATGAGATGAGATGGTATGGCGATCAATGCAAACCCTCTTTGACAAGGTGTATGGTTGCCACCGGTGTCACGCCTGGTCAGATTCCAACACTGGAATTTGATTAGGATATTTAAACTTTGTGATGTACGGGAGGAGAATCACATAAAAGCTTTCAACAACTGACAACTGAACTCTCCCTACACAGATCCCAATTGTATTGGTAAATGCAGTTGCACCATGATCTCCAAGCATAAAAAGATATATTGGCGATAGTAACCCAATTTAACACTCAAATTGAAACTCACCATGGAGCAACTAAGTGGAAAAGGCATTTCTAGGATCTGCAGATCCTTGGTTTTGAGCATACCCAAACCATTGGGACATGCCTGCGGCAGATGGGAACAAGACCTGGGATCGGTTGAGGAGGCAGAGTGGAGTAAAGCCAAGATGGCCTTGTGAAGTCTGGACATATCATCCTGTATCCACCTGATGCAACTCAAATACTTCCACAGAGTCAACTACACCCCCAAGAAGCTTTGGGTAATGAAAATGAGCTAAAACACAAACTGTCTTAGATGTGAAATCAGAAATTGCAACCTTCTTTCACACCATATGGGAGTGCCCTACAATTACAACCTACTCAACACAAATTCACTGCACCCTTGCATAGGTTGTTGTTAGGCCGATCATAATGGATTCCAAGATGGTGCTACTAGGGGTAATGGAGGAATGGTGGGGATCAATGATTGCATGATTATTAGTGGTGATGGGTTGGATAATTGCAAAAAGAGACATCTCACATAACTAGAGGTCTGACAAGACCTCTCCATGACTACTGCCCCAAGGTCAAAGAATTTGCTTATAAGGCCCTTTCAAGTTTGAAGAAACAGCGGAAGGAGTGTGGCCTGTGATGGGCTAAAATGTTCACCCAATTTGCTACTAATACGTTTACTGATATTAGCAAACATGTATTGTGCTGTATTTAGCTGCATCAATTTAATGTGGCATTGTACTGGCCACTGCAACAATGTAGTGTTGCTGTCAGTATTTTTTTTTTTGTGTTATCACACTTGTAAGTAAAACAATATTATGGAGATTATGGCTTTGTGTATGATTTGTAATGCCCCTAAACCAGTGAAGAAGGGTGAACTGAATGCGTCTACGACCGTGTTTGCCAAGCTAGCGCAATGTGGACCTATACACAAAGTGTAGCAGTTAGAAGTATTATATGGCTCCTACAAATATAGCAGAACTGTGTATTAGACCGACAGAAATGTCATAATATCGGGACTCAGTCCACATATACCATCTGTTAGAAATTGAGGTTTCTGGTTGGCAGAGTTTACACCCTATCCAAGCAGGAGCCCCAATCCTAGTCATAGTAAGTCAGATATACAACTTAAATTAACCTGTCTTCACCCTCTGGTAGATTGGCACAGAGCAGTCAGGCTTAAATTGAGAGGCAATGTGCAAAGTATTTGTGCACACTCTAGTACAAAAAACCATGGGAAACACCACTCCAAGATGGCCGCCATTTCCAACTAGGAACAGACTCCCGCCTTTTTGGTTAGAGACCTCCCACTTTAGAAAGCAGCGACGGACTATAAAAATAGATCAGCAACTGACAACCTCACCTCCCGGACCCGGTAGATGTGGGTAGGTCGACTTGATACGTGACAACAGCACAAAAGTGAGTACTGCCAATGCGCGCGCTGTTTCCTTGCCATACAGACACTGAGGATGGTAGTTATAAATAGTTATAAATAGATAATCCCTCTAGTTTTCACCTATACCACCACCCTGAGCTATTGGCTGTCCCCCTTGATGGTGATTTAGATATACATTCTGTGAACCACGAGCCCGATGAGAGTGAGTATGTGGACAAAAAAGATGTTCTCAATACAACAAGCTCCCCTGAAATATAATTGCATAAGTCACGAACCTGTTAAGAATGAGTATGTAGACTATGAATTGAGGTGTGCAAGGCAACTAGATTTTTATAAGCAGTATGACTGACCTTTGCACCATCCATGCCCTCTCCTAATTGACCTCGTGTAGCTCGTGAGGAACTCCTCTAGTTTGACCTGCCGGGTACTGATGCCGCCTGGTTAGCTTACAACAATGGGTGAGTCCAAACGATATTTACCTGCTGCAGTACACTTGTGCCACTAAGGTTGTAGTTCACACTAGCTCACTGTGGGCACTCACCGTGTAGCACAGTTGTTTTTACAATGTTTTTAATTCTCTGAACTTTGGCTTTCACAATTCACTGACAGAAAACTAAATTTGAGTCACAAGGGAAATGATACTGTATATATATTCGAATGTGTACCATTAATACCAATGTCACCCTTCTCTCCCCACACAGGTAGAACCAGGTCTGACAGGTACACGATTTAGGTAGTTACCTGGTTGATGTGAGTATGTTGCCACGTCGCCAATTTTAAGTGTAGATAGTTTCCACAATATAGGTCCTGATGAATCGCATGTAGACTTTTACAGTGAGCGAGAAACATGTTGACCTCATTTGCACCAATAGCGACGCTTAGACCCAATACATAATACTTAGCCAAGCACCGCATTGTTTATATTTTTAACTAGGGTAGGAGACCCACTGATTAAAAATTGTCTTCACGGATACTCCGAACCTTATTTTAAATCACACACATACATCTACACAGTTCTGGCCCCTCACCCCCACTTCACCATACGGCTATTGGAAAAAGATCTCCGCCAAAGTGCCCCTACTACAGGGAGCCCGTTGGGTATTGCACCGCCGACCCGACGAGGAGCAGCCCAGATGATGAAGCATGACACCCGATTGGGTGTGTGAGGGCATTACAATCCAATAAATGAACTCCCAACTCTGAACCCAAACGTTCAGGGTGGTGTCAATTTCCCTTACTCGTACACTCTTGAGGAACAGCATAACCTTCTTCTTCTAATACTTCAATTAGGGCACCTATGCTGGACCTCCTCGACACTGATAGAGGAAAAAGCCCTGTAGTCCCTCCTTTGTATACTGGCAGAGTTTACACCCTATCCAAGCAGGAGCCCCAATCCTAGTCATAGTAAGTCAGATACACAACTTAAATTAACCTGTCTTCACCCTCTGGTAGATTGGCACAGAGCAGTCAGGCTTAAATTGAGAGGCAATGTGCAAAGTATTTGTGCACACTCTAACTACAGTAACAGAGTGAAAGCACCACAAGAGGACTCCACACTAATTTAGGAAAATGGAGGTTCTTGATCTGAGCAAAACAAGGCCAAAATGACAAAAATCCAATAAGTAGAACTCGAGATATGAATTGAAAAGATTAAATGTGAAAACAGCGCTTAGAAGTCACTAGCGTTCAAAAGGTTACTTCAAGTGGCAAGGGACCGGTACAAATTCAAAGTTCAGGCCGATCTCGATAGAGAGCAGATCAGCTACAGAACCCACACAATGCCCGCTAAAAAAGTACCTTCTAAGGAGATAAGCGCTGACATTGAGCGCAGTTTGCGTCAGAACTTTCCCCGCAGTTGGGTCACTGGTCAAAAATGAACCTCGCAGATGGTATTGAAGATTCTGCGTCGTCGAGCCTTGCAGATGGTATTGTAGAATCAGCACTGCATCAATGTCAAGCCTCGCAGTCAGGACCTGCATCGTCATCAATTCGGCACTGAATTGGCATCAGGAGTGATGCGTCAATTTATCTTACGCATTCGAGTCGATGTGCCCGTTTTTGCAGAAAAGCAGCTGCAGAACTGTAGATAATCACTAGGGGACCCCAATAGAAGCCCCCCCGGACTCACCTCGATTTCTTCCGCCACCCCCAGGTTCCGCTGACACTGGCCGGACCTGGAAGAAAAAACAAACCTCTATTAAAACACTGAAGAAGGACTATCCTTCTTTCACACAGGCGGTACAGGAAGAAAGTAAGAGGAGGAGCCAATCGCAGACGCAGGAGGGAGGAAAAAAGGAGAGCCTCCGAGACAGGAAGTCGCTTGGAGGAGGAAGGAGGAACGAACCCAGCAACCAGGAAGACGCCGAGGAGGAGAAGACCGGTAAAGAAACGTGGGAGACTCCGGTGGATGACGTAGATACCTGTCTGCCCGAGTCAAGAGGAGGAGACGCCAAACTCGACGGGAGTCCGGACGAGTAGTGCAAGGAGTGGGGGTTACCCCAGGAGGACTTGCAGGAACCGCCGCAACTCAGGTGAGTTGTGGCAGAGGCGGTACATGAAGTGGCAAAGGGGGTGGGTGGAAGTGGAGATTCAGGAGAGGTTGGGAGGGAGGTTACAGACTAAAGTCTCTATCCTACTGTACCGTTTCTTTGTATTTTTTTCTCTTCTCTTCAAGCTTTTTTATACGGGAAGAGGGGATAGAGCAAAGGGGGGGGGCGTGTACAGAAAACAAAACGATCACACCACAGGCACAATAGATATATATATCCAAGTTGGGCGGCATTATGTTTTCTTTTGACCCTTGCAAAGGACTGAGGTATTTTCTCCCAGCATAAAGGAATAAGAGAACGGGAAGGAATCCTGACACTTTTTGGGCTTTTCTAGACAACCAAGAAATATGTCAGGGATAGGAGATATCTCATAGGAAACCCCTACTCCCAGGGAAAGTCCTCACTTGAATTTTCTTTTGAGCACTTTCACTCATTTGGTGTTTGGCGCAATTATTTTTCTTCTTCCACTCAGGTGTGGTGAAGGTGTCTGTCCTACCCTGCATGGGGAAACATACATACTTACAGTCTCTTTTCTTCTCCTCTCATCCTCGAGCCTCCCAGGGGAAGGTGGATGATCTGAAAGAAACAAGACAGAGAAAAGGAAAAAAGAGAACATTACAGAAGATAGCTAACACGGTGACCCTAATTTAAATTGTGAATAAACGCATGTCAGGATTACATCTATACGGCCTCCTTGCTTCTTTTTCCACCCATCCCTTCCACAAGAACCCACTTCTGAGGCCCGGGAATGGAGGGGGCACCAGCAGAGTTCCAGGAAGTATTTTGTGTCCCTGAGACTTCAGAAAAACAGGAGGCATGCCAGAATCTTGGGTTCAAGGATGTAGAGAGCAGGTCAAGTCCCTCTCACTCCCAGGCAAGTAGCAGCAGGCAGCAGAGCAAGTTGCAAAGTAGCAGTCCCTCCTGTAGCCCAGAAATCAGCAAGCAGCAGTCCAACACAGCAATGCAGGTAGCAAAGTGGCAGTCCCTCCTAAAGCATAGCAGCTCTTCTTCCAGGCGGAGTGCCCTTTTTCCAGTAGAGTTCTTATTTGGTGGTGTCATGGGTCCAGTACTTGCACCCAAATGTGCCTTTCAAGTGGGGGAGGTATTTGAAGATCTCAAGGTCCCTGCCTTTCCTGCCCTGGCTTCAGACACACTACAGGGGTGTATGTAGCTCTTTGTGTGGGGACAGGCACAGCCCTATTCAGGTGCAAGTGTCACCGCCTCCCTCCAAATCTACCTCAGGAAGGCCCATCAGTCTGGTCATTGACCATCAGGATGCAAATGTCACACCCCAGCTATCTTTGACTCTCGAGATGGAATGCACAAAGCTCAGCTGTCTCCCAACCCAGATGTACATTCAGAGACAGGCAGAGGCACAGAATGGTTAAAGTAAGAAAATGCCAGCTTTTCAGAATTTAAAGTCCAGAGACATCAAACTCCAAATTTCTTTCGGCTCCCAATTGGAAATTGGCTATGTTAACCAGGCTTTGCATTAGTAAAAAACAAATTAAAAAGTATTTCAATAGCAGGACATGTAAAACTGAAACGTACATGTTCTACTTTTAAAATACACTGCACACTGCCTATGGGGCTACCTACGGCCTAGCTTATGGGTGACTTACATGTAATAAAAAGGGAGGTTAACTTGCCAGGTCGAAATGGCCATTTTAAAACTGCACACACAGGCTCTGCAATGGCAGGTCTGACCCATGTTTAAAGGGCTATTGAGTGGGTGGTACAATCAGTGCTGCAGGCCCACTAGCAGCCTTTAATTTACAGGCCCTGGGCACATAGAGTGCACCTTACTAGGGACCTATAAGTAAATTAAAAATGCCAATTGTGGATAAGTCAATGTTACCATGTTTAGAGTTCAGAGCATCTGCACTTTAGCACTGGTTAGCAGTGGTAAAGTGCCCAGAATACTAAAGCCATCAAAAATGTAGTCAACAAAACAGGAGATCAGGAGGCAAAAAGTCAGGGGATACCACGCCAAGGATGCCAAGTCTATTACCATCAGTAAGTGTTGGTGGGTTTTGGCCAGCTCACAGTACCACATCTAACCCCTTAACTGACCAGGGTAACAGATGGTATTTGCAACCTCGAGCACGACACTAATTCCCAAGGAATCCATGGAAACAGATCTAATCCTTTCACGTTTGGTCACTCTTGCATGCCCAAGATAAGTGCAAGAAAGATACGACAACGCATTTTAAAACATTTATTGAAATGATTGTATTCTTGCAAAGAAAGCATGAGCTGCAATTATTACAAAAATGAGACATGTTACTGTAATCGGCATTATTAGAAAAGCTAAACAATATGAACAATTCAACCATGTTAATTGTTGCTAAAATGTGCTTACTCCTATCTGTATCTAATACTATACTAAAGAGAGCATAGCAGGAGTACCCTCGGCCAGACCAGTTGTGATAGCTTAACCCCATATCTTGGTCTTAGGTGTCAGGAAGCAAGTTGCAGGGTACAAGTTATCTTCCTTAGCAGGATGGATGTCGGAGCTAGCAGGCCTGCATCTCAGTCATAGTTTGCAGTGGTTCTGTAATAATATCATGGAAATGCTCCCCCTCAAAGACCTCTAGCACAGAAGCTGTTTATATTCTGTCCTGTACTCACAGAATGTTCGATGATGAAGCATGTCACAAAGAGATATGTGGGTAAGAATCCTTTTAAAAAACACAGGAGTTTTTCCTGAGAGACAGGGTTTGGAAGTAATCCATAAATCCAAATTGTAATTAATACTTGAGGCCAGGCAGAGAGCCTGAAAATTGCTCGGTTGAACTGCAATGCTAAGATTTACACCTCAGTGTATGAAAGGGGCTTGGAGGGAATTTGTCCATTTCTCATCTCTGCTTGCCAATCAGGTTTCATTACTAAAAGTACAAGCAAGGGATAATGTTATATTACACTGCTTCCAAGAGGTCTCATGCTTTAAAGGCGACTATAAAAATTTCAAAAGAATGGGTTTTTCGAATGATGCAACAGACAGCCAGACGTTAGTAGAACCTACTGGTTTTGATTGATCCAGAATTAGAATGCAATATCTAGAAATACAGCTCCCAGCAAATGTGGAGGACATTTAGAAACATACTGTTCCTCATCTCCTCAAGGAACTGTATAGGGATTTGTATCATTGGGGAAAACTGGAATATCCTGGTTTGGAAGTAGAAACGGTATTAGTAACTTCCATACAGGTTTTTCGATGCCAGCTGTGCCCATCAAGTTCCCCAAAGTGGTCCTCAAAAAAAGTAGCATGCAAAGTACTAACTTTCAATTGGCCTATCAATTTTCCACAAGTAGATAAAACAGTACCCTTCACATCACTCTCTGGTGGGGGAGTTATTTCTCGATAAAAGAAAGAAATACTGTAGATTTCCAAATAAACGTAGCCTTGGAATTGACAAGTGAGCTGAAGCAGAAACGTTTGGTTACATTTGAGCAAGAACACTCCCAACCCAATTGGAAATCTATTTTGTATATCCACAAAATACGTGAGAATACTTGGGAACCTGTTAGAAACCTCAAATTTGTTAACAGCTATTTGCTCCCAAGGAATGACGTTACTCCTTTACTTCATGTCTACTATTTTAGGCAACCTGTATTCCCCACTGGTGATTTCTAACAGGACGTCTTGCAGAGACTGCTGAAACTGCAAAAGGGGAGCCACTTTGAAGATTGATGAAATGTCCAGGGAAGAGATAAAGCAGCAAGATAGAGATACCTTCCATCCAAACCAGCTTTTACACTGGACTTTGTAAAAGGGACAGCAGACGGGAGGAGGGAGAGAGTCCACAAAAACCAAATCACTTATTTACACAAATATCCAATTTTAAGATGATCTTGTGCTTATCTGAACCACATGATCTGAGTCAGAAAACCCCAAATCACAAGTACACGAATGCATGAGCTGCACAATTGGAGATGGGGTCTCTGAGGAACCTTAGGTAAACAGCTGGCAGAGAGCTGCACTATGCTCATAATTTAAGGCTCTTACAATATAGGCTTCTGATGGCTCCTGATGTTGGTGAAGCTGACGGCTTTGTTTGAGACTCAGCTATCTGTTAGATGAATTGTGGTGCAACTGGCCAGATGTATCATGTGGTGAACATGTTGGCCTATCAAAACTTTCTGCTAGGAAGTGCTCTTGTATATTAATGACATTCCTTGCTTTCAACTACCCCAAGATCCAGTGATATTTGTAAAAATAGACATAGAAGAGGATAATATATGAGGTCATTGTTCGATAAGCTAAACACACAATGGCTTTTATAGGCCTGCCTATCAATAACTCAAAAGTGGAAGGCCTATGATTCCCACAACGATTTCAGTGGGCTTTTCCAAGGACTGGAATATGTACACACAATGTAGAAGTTCAAGGGCATAGTGAAAGCCAAGATTGAAATATTAGAAAAAACTATGGGTTGCTTTGCATGTATGTGAAATCGAATCTAGCAATGTGTCTGTATCATCAGCAAGCAAAACATTTTGGGACTTTGCTGTTTTTTATAGAGCAAACCTCGACCAAGGCCATTAAAGCATATTACAACAGATCCAGACCATGTTACAGATCATTTTCTTCATTTTAGACATAGGGAGCTTAAGGGCCAGATGTACAAAACAACTGGTCTGAAAATACTGTTTCAATAGGGTAATGTTACATCTAATCTCATCTGTAAGATCGGTTTTACTAAGGGTGAGTACATGAACACTGCATTTGGTGTACGATTTGTGGATTGCAAGCCAGGCTCCATTTTTAGGTCAAGCATTCGAGACCTGTTGTAACTTCTCTTGTTGGCTTAAAGTCATCTCCCTGCTTTTAATTTGTTTGTTTCACTGTCCTTTAAAAATCTTAGCTTGCTAGTGGTCAGTCCTGCCTATTTGTCCCTCCTTTTTCTTTTCAGTTTCTCCCATGGAGCAGGGACTAAGTACTGTCTTATTGCACTATGGTTCTTTATCTGTTTTAAGGGGGACTATTTTAATCTTGGTTTCTGCTCTCTTACTCTCTGCCTGTGTTCAGCTTTGGTGCCATAGCTGTTTAGATTTTACTACAGCATTCCTCCCACCTTCTTTTAATGCCACAGTTGTGTCAGTGATGTCCCCTGGCCGGACCTCCCATTCCTTTGTGTGTTTTGTAGCTTTTTAGCACTTTTCGAAGTTTAACGGCAGTTGGGCTTTTTTAGTAGGATATTGGGTTGATTTGGGCTTCATTTTAAGGGGGATTGGGCTTGTTTGTTAAGTCGTGTGCTGCAGAGCGTCCCCTTGCACCTCTTCCAGAGAGTAACCCTGACCCCTCTAAAGATTATTGTTGTTTGCCCAGGTGTTTTGTTATAGTGAGAGGGGAATCGCTGCTTCCCGTTTCCAACGCGCACAGGTTTCTACATAAAGAGCAACTGCACTTTTACACATTTGTTGTGTCACAAGATTAACTCACTTAGTTAATCAATTAATGACAAACTAACCATTTCGCTTGGTTTACCGAGTAGTTTGCCTCTTCAGAGCACTTTAATTGTAAAGTGATGTACAGAAACACTGCAAGTGCTCTCTTCGCGCTCCTTGTTTCTGCTGTGAAGATCCTCTAACATAGCTTTCATTGTTTTCTGAGCTCCAGACAAGCACGCATGACCTAATGCCCCCGGGGCACAAGCAGGATCTTACTTGAGTGATTACAGGCTAGCCTGCACTTAGTAGTCCACCTAGGCCCTAGGTCCTAGGGGCTGCCAAGACTGGGACCGGGATCCCCGGCTCCCCAGTCAGCAGCTCTGGCCTCTGTGCTATGTCCTAATTGAAGAGCTCCGTAGTGGTGTTTTAATGGCAAAGTGCTGTTTTGACGATTAAGCTCTAACATTCTTTTGTTAGCACTACGAGTATATTTTAATATGATATTTGACTGTTTCAGTTTGAAGTCTACATACAAATCACTCACTGTGTTACCATGAAGGATGTTTAGCATAATGGTGCAGCACACTGCCTTTTAGACGGGGCAATTCCTGTGTTCGAGTCCCTCTTTTACAGGTTGCTTGAGATTTGCTTGCTTCTCTGCCTAATTATATGCAGGACTCGAGCCTGAAATTCGTTCCTTACTGTTATTTTTTTTCTTTTTCTACCTGATGTTTGACTATTAAACTATTTTCAGTTTACTTCTATTTTTAATTTTAATTTGAGGGAATTGTTGCTGTCTCTTTGTGTTTCGCTCTCCTTTTTGCTCTATAGGGCTGCTGGTTTTACCTATGAATATGTTCCGTTCCGGGCTTTCATGCAGTATGATGTGATGAGGATCCGATGTTTTTGAATTTGTGTACATGAATAAGGGGCTGAGCTGGCAGCTGTTGCTAATCATTAAGGTAAACTTACTAGAGTGCCTAAATCATAACCAGGATGTATCTTGGCACTAAACACTTTGCACCGAGAGGTTAAACCAAAGGGCAAGAACAGGATTTCTTCTGAAGTGAATTGCAAGTGGTATAGCATATCACAATACAGGATGCACTCACCACAAAAATAATTCAATTTGTCGAATACAAAGGGTGAAGAGTGCAAATATTTGAATGTCTCTGAAATGTTCATGTTCGATAAGCACTCCATGTGGCCTTAGGGTACTTAAAATTAAATCAAGGAGAACTTGGTTTGACGCAGGACGTCTGATAAATAAAGGATGCTTAGTCTTCCAAATAAGTATCTGTCACTGGGGATTTCAGAAAAAAGGCAGTGTTAGCTGCTATATAAGTGCTGGGGGAGGGGTGCCCCTTAGGCTTAAACCATTGGCCCAGCTTGCAGGGCTCCCTTAAACCGTTTGCTAAAAGAAGGCTCGGGGAACCCTGTTTAATTAGTTGAAAAAAAAGCAGGACACTTCTCTGATAGCCTGTACCACGCTTTTGAATTTAAAATGGATTTGCAAGGTGCAACATATGCTGCGCAGCTATTCTTATATTTACTATATTTAATTTATTTATATCACGTGTGTTCCCTTATGTATATAAAAAACTGGAGTTAAAACCTCTATATATGTGCATTTCATGGGATGAATTATGACTCCATGAGCTCGAAAATAATTCTCCCTAAAGTAGTCCTTGTTAGCTTCGGAACTTTAATCTAGCACCTTGTTCTTATGTGGTGCTTGCTGCCTTCTTTATCTGTAACCCCCACTCTTTTAACTACATCCAGTAGTACTCCCTGTATCGACCTGAGAAGGATGAAGGGCTGGGCCAATCCAGTTGGCTACATGCTGATTTTGGGGACATATGGGTGATTCCATTAGGCTATGAGCTACTCTACCTTTTTGTGTTTGGGAGTTAACTTTCATCAGTTCCCCACCATAGAAACTTGTGCTAGAATACCTCTTAGCCTCAGAGTCATTTAGGAGGTTAGTTCAAATGTCTCCTGATCTTGCTACAGCTCCATGTCTGCACCTGTGTTACACTCTGAACCCCCATTTTCTCTTATGAGAGAGGGCTTGGCATGTTAAATGAGTACTTTAAATAAAGTGCATTTATACAGCATGGTCATGGAAGATAGCATAGTCTGATGTTGTTGGAATT
This sequence comes from Calotriton arnoldi, assembly GCA_963921515.1. Classification (NCBI taxonomy): domain Eukaryota; kingdom Metazoa; phylum Chordata; class Amphibia; order Caudata; family Salamandridae; genus Calotriton; species Calotriton arnoldi. Next base: position 963,115 of record CAWUFW010001273.1, read on the forward strand.
GCCATTATTGACAATGTTGTTATTATAGGGCATCATCAGGTACATTTACAGACTTGTCATTATTATCTGCTTGTACACATCAGTCATTTGCTGCCTTTGCAAACCTCTGCACCCATTTTTCAAATGAATGCTGAAACATTTTTTTCAGCACCCAGTTGCGCATTCGTCATTGCTTACGAGAAGCAAGGCTAGCAGTAACTGCGTCTCTTTTACTGTCAGCCTTGCTTCTCATAAGCAAGGACTATAAGTACAAAGTGTGTGTTTACGCACCGCTTGCAGGATTTTAAAACACATAAATAAAAGACATGGGGGCATATTAGCAAGACCGGCGATAAAATTATCGCCGTTTTAGCGGCAGGAAACTGCCGCTAAAACGGCGATAATGGGCTTGCTAATATGCGTTATAGAATTCCAATAGAAGCCCAGGTTAGATGTGCAGGACATCTAACCTGGGCTTCTATTGGAATTCTATAACGCATATTAGCAAGCCCATTATCGCCGTTTTAGCGGCAGTTTCCTGCCGCTAAAACGGCGATAATTTTATCGCCGGTCTTGCTAATATGCCCCATTGTCATTTACAATACCAATAGCTCAAACTCTTGCAAATGCCAGACCTATTGCATTGCAAATTCTTTTTTTATTATTGGCAGTGTTAGCAAAGGAACAAGCAACAGGTGATCCCCAAGCTAGCTCTAGCTCTGTAGTGTACCAGTGAGCAGATGTGATGGGGTTCCTGGTGTACATCTCTGCTTTGTTGATTTGGCTGCTAAGGGTACCTGCTCGCATTTATGTAGTGACATGAACCAGATCCATATTTAGTTGGGTGCTCGGACTTGTCTTTAGCTAACTTACTGGTGCTCGAGCCCATCCACATTGTTTGACCAGGCTTTCACTGATTTCTGAATTGGTCTGCACCACCTTCATTTTCAATAAACACATGACCTGGATACTTTGTCTCATTTGTTGTGTTTACTATAGATTAACATGGCAGGCATAAAGATTGATCCCCCAGTCCTGCTCCAGACCTCACGTTCCAAAAAAAAGCTGAACTCCCTCATGAAAGTAACTTTAGTAGATTTATTAGAGGAGAGACGTTTTGGAAAAAGGGATAAAAAGAGGAAGCATAACTAGGTTTCACCTCCTTCCTGTCCTACAGTTTGGCATTGTCATCTTCTTCCTACTTGCTGTCTCCACAATATGACAGAGATAGGAATGAAATTGCAGATCATTTGAGTCAACATCCTAAGGGAAAATACATAAGGCACTAAGATCTTGCTATCTTAACTCAGAGAGAATTGTGGCATTCCAGAAGGTGAATACCAGCCTAGGGCCTTGCTCAGCTAACCTGACAAGTCTGTTGCTGCTAAGCTTCATATGCATCCAGTAGCACAGAAACTGACTAATCATGAATGGTACAATCTTGACAGGGTTGCCATTCCCAGGTTTATGTCACGTCTTAATTATCTTGAAGCTGAAATTTAATGTCCACACCTGTAAAAAAGGATCACATGCTTGCCTAGTCTTGTGGGATGATTTACTTTGACAGTAGAGGATGACTCTCCCTCAGGCCAAATGAACTGACATGTAGATGCTGAATCCTATGTTACGTACGCTGGAGTCAAACTTTCTATGGGAGCAGGTACCTATGCCACTTACATTTGTCCTCTTTCCTCTTTGATGCAGGAGACCTCAGACTGATCTGAATTTTTGTCTAAGACGGAGGTCCAGGCTAAATCTCTTTGAAACGTTGCATTTTATGGGCTTCGTTCTTCTTAAGTGGTTATAGATGCATCTGTTTTGGATCATTGTCAGGTGTGACCAATCAACTGGAAGCTGAAGGGGAGTTCATAAGGGTGCCTTTATGATTGTCCACTTCTAGGGTTCAAAGATGACATGCTATATCGGGCACTTCAGGTGCAAAAACACTTTGTTCCCTTCTATCCAAATAAAAATTTGAGTCAGTGACCCTTTCCCTGAAAGTTCTTCTGTCTAGTGGGATGAAATCTCTTCCTCCAGTCATGACTGGTCTAACAAGTGACACTTCAAAATCAAACATCAGTCCTTTCGGGAACCTGGAGTAAAGTACCGTGCAGCTGCCCTTCCAATCGTGGTCTTGCCTCAGCCAATATTGCAGTGCTATTAGGTAGTCATTTTCTAGTTTTTTTAAGAATGGTAATTCTCAACTGAAAGGGAGACAGATTGGAGTTCTTGGCCTACTCTCCAGTTGCCTATTTTCTGGTAATGTTGCAGACTGAAGACAAAGAGGAGGGAACTCTGCGGCAGTCTGAAGGAAGTAGTAGTCAAGAGAGTTATCCCTCCCACCCCACCCCCTTCGCGGAGAGGGGTTTTGTACCAGATTTGCACTAACCAGGATATTTGTATCTGAAAGCAGCAATGCAAATCTCCTCACTTTCTCAAACCAACTGATAGCCATGTAAACATTTTAAGCTCTTCAGCAGTAGATCCTTGGGAAAGGAAGTGGGAAAAGAGAGAATCAGAGACAATGGATATCTTCATTCTGCCTGTGCCTACAGCTTGGCTCAAACTACTATGGAGAAGCACTGATATCTGAAACAAGAAAAAAAGTCTTGACGTATTTCACCTTTTATGTTTCCATGCTCTAGCCGAAATATAACATATGATGTACCAAGTCTGTCCTATTTTCATTGTTTATTTTTTGAGGATTTCAGTGATGTTTTCTCAGTATTTTAAAACTTTTTTAAATCAGTACTTATCAGTGTTTATTCAGATGTCTGGCCTTCAAAATATAAAAGCCTTTGTTTTTCCAATGGTTACAAAACATGTTTTTGCTGTGAATAGTTATAAAGTACACATTTAACATAAAGGAGATGTAATGCATGGTGTGTAGTGTCTTCCCATTGTGAAGTTGTCCAGTGGACATGTGTTAGACTTTTTTAAGCATAGAAAGTATGTGTATTGCACTTTCACTCAGGCTCACATACCTCTCTCATATCGCATTACCCTTAACACTCACTCTGTCAGGTTTCTGGTATACAGGACTATTAATGGATTAGAAAGTACGAGTGATATATGCAATTATTTTAATAAACAAATTTCTGAACACAGTTGGGAGTCACTCCTCACTGAATATTATGACATTGTAGGGGCGGTTACCCTGCAAACAGTAAAATTAGAATTAAATCAGATTAATTTGTAGACATGCATTCTACGACATTGAAACGTGATGTTTTTACATGCTCACCACTGCTTTTTTGACCTCTTTTCCTGACTACATTAAGGTGGTGTTGCTGTTGTGTGGCATTCATAGCTATCAAGTGCCCACATGACAAATTTCTCACTTAGCCAGTCCTGACCTTTAACAGACATCAGATTGTGTTCTAGGACTTTAGATTTTGCTGTTTAATTGTAGCTATGGGCTAAAAACCCCAGCAGTAAAGTGCAGTTGGGTAAAACACCAGGATTAGCTGAAGGCATCACACATACCAATGGGGCACATTTCAGCTATGAATTTGTTGGTTAGTGGAAAGTCTTATGTCATTTTGTGAACACTATCCAGTGTGCATGGTGAGAGCACTCTCTTCACAGGTACCTGCCACTAAACCTTGCATTGAATGTTTAAAGCCTGGAGTGTTTTGCAGTTCACCTGCTATCAATACTAACTTTGTAGAAAATAGGGCGAATGGATCAAAGGTTTTTACTCATTCTGTGCGTGTATATACATATTGACCAAGATTCGTATGAGCCAGCCATTTTACCAATCTATAAAATAATTAAACACTGAGAAAAGATCAAATATGATTTTAATATTTCCATATTCTCAGCAGTGTATAAAATAATTAGAACAGACCCAAGGCATGCTTCTGTACCCTTTCCAAGCACACAAAACTGGAAGAAGCAAAAGCAAGAAGAAACAATATTTAAGTGACAGTCCTAAAAACTATAATCAAGCAGAATAATTTTAGACCAGACTTTCTTACTAATACCTTGTATAAGAAAGGTACATTGCTTAGGATCCTTCATGAAGAAATAATAATTACTCATTCTCTCTCACTTTCCTTTCTTTCAATGACATTTTAGTTTACGGTTGTGCAGGTGTTCATCAGTGTTTATGTGTTAACACGGATAAGGGCTGTTTCCCTTTTGGTGGGGTTTTTTCCAGTTATTTTAGGTTTAAACCTAAAACAGGATAGCCTAGATATACCTTGCATCAGTCTCTGTACTTCTCTTGCTCTTGTTATGACTCTCTATAGAGGCTGAAACTCTGCGACTTCCTAGAGCTGAAACAGAAATGGAATATCTCTTATAGATACAATAGAAAACTTGAAGTCAAATACATGTTTCTATTTCGATAGCTACCTCCATTGATTTGTAACAAACTCAGCATCTGTAACATAATTATTACAAATTAGAATTGAACCTTCCCTTATAGCAGCAAGCAGTAATTTCCCCGCCTTTGTCAATACCTTAATACCACATTGTGACTAAAGACAACATAAGCAGATCCGTATAAATGAGGCTCCTTCTTGCTCCTCTAATTGAAAAAATACCACAGGTTAGATTTTATATCCTAGGAAAGGATGACTCCCAAAAAATTATGTTCAGAATATCAAACACTAAATCCTTGAACTCAATTTTATCTCACAATACCTCTCTCAGTGCAAAATGCTTTGATAACACAAGGGGTAGCATTTGTATTCCCACTCTGAGAACAGGATTCCAGCTGCAACAATTAAGTATCTTGATTGCCTAGCCAAGAACTCTCTGAAACATGAGAAACCTATTTATTCCATGAAACCAAAATGGCCTCCACCATTGGAGGACTTAGGAGAGTTCCATGGCACCATGAGACCTGTAGTCTGTTCTGACTCTATCCATTTTTCTTGTGTACTGTGCTCGTTGCAGACACATAGCCTTGCACCTACCAGCTTTCATACGTGTGCATGGCTGTACTCTCCTGCCTTGGAAGAAAATCACATGAAGTTCATTAGAAAATAGCTCCTTGTCCTCGCCTGTAATTACAGGTAAGCAAGGTTCATGGATCATGGCATTTATGTGTCAATCCCACATAGTCCTTGTCAAGAAAACATCTTGAGACTTTGGGATGATCATTTTTTTATGTCTTTATTTTTCATTTAGTAACAGTTAAGCATAACAACAAAACAAGACATTAAAGCTCACATAACAAAGTACTGGCAGTATAAAAGTCTCCATTCTACTCTTTAACAAAAAGCTCTTGCAATTAGAGTTTATGTCATCTGTACGATTGGAAAGGACATCATATGTCTTTTTATCTGGAGGTATGTGGGGCAGAGTCAAAAACATATCTATTTGGTCATTACAATATGTAATGTCTCGAATCCAGTCTTCCACAGCTGGGCTAGGTCCCCGAATAATCCCCGGATAATCCTTAATCTCAAAGAAATCAGTGTGTCAATAAAATGGAGACTCTTCGATGCGCCATACCACTGGTTCTTCTACTATATTCATGACATCTCTAGGCTTGGCGGATGTATACCTACAAATTCCCAATAATCTGAGAACAACATATACTTCCAACAGCAGCAGTCTGTCATTTGATTTCTCAGTGTTCTCCTGAGCTTCAGCACAGAGTTCTAAAGCATAAGTAGAACACTAAAATTCTATAATTATAACATGAGGCCCACCAAAACGTCATTCTGCTGGAATATTATCAAAAATAAATGCTATTTTGTCATAACAATTATGGTTAATGCTCTACTTTTCTAAAATGAAGACGCATTTTCTATAAAATCTCAAAATATTTCCGCATCCATGTCAGAAACAAAGTCTGGCATGGTGAGTGAAACATGCACTTGCAACACCAGCAGTGACAGCTAGACTACTAACATTTTGTATTCAAGACAAAATTGAGGGACTCCTGAACACCATTTTGTTGGAATAGGAGTTGTTGCATTTAAAGAATTTCCTGTGAAGCAGGCTGAAGTAAATGAGCTTTGAGGTGTTAATGCAAATTTTTAACTAGCTTTTTAAAATACATGTAAGGGGAAATATGCTTTTTAGTGATTTGAGACATAATATAGCTTTAAAAGAACGACCCAACTTCTCTGTCACACAATAACTCCCTAATTTTAAAATAGTAACATTTTGCTAGACATTGAAGGTTATTTTACTCTTCCATTTCAAAGCATGTGAGGAGATTTTTCTGGCAGTGCAGGAAGTTATTTACAGGCTGATCTCATATTTAAAAGTAATAGATTTGTGCCCCAATAGGTATTGAAACCCTCCAAGGAAGTTACAGTTTTGACATTATTTTTTATTTTCACAATTCCTCTAGTATGTAGTTCATCCCCATTTGTTTGCTAAATTTTATTGCTGGTTCCTAAACTTTTCACACTGGGGCACTGATGTCCAAAGCCCAATGTATGTGCTCCAATCCCTAAAACATGCAAACATTTACTAATCCCTGACTAATTTATTTAGCTCTAGTATAAGACCGTAGTATATGGTGTAGAAACTGCACCCATAGCATACAATGTTAAAGGTCACCTATGGACTGCAGCACTTATTTTACCATCCATCCACTAGTGTGACAAGGAAATCGTGGTTTCAGGCCTACCATTGTAGTCAGACTGCTGCAGTTTAAACCTGCAGTTTGATATCTTAAAATAACCGTTTAGAATAGTTAACCTCCCTTTTAAATGTAAGTAAGTCACCCATATGTAGGCCTTGTAGTCCACAAGGTAGGGTACATAGTATTTAAAAGTGGGACATGTAGAAAATTAATGTTAACAAGTCCCTACAGTGTCAAGGCCCAATCTCTTTAAACTATGGCAGGCCTAGCTGTCCTATACAGAAAAACACAGTGCAGATTAAAATACTAATACTACTAACTCAGGAAAGGGACCAGCTTTATATATAATTTCAACCACTACTTTTAATAAACAATTGTGAAATAGAATTTTATTTAAATGTTATAGCCTGCTTCCTCAGGATACATAGGTTCTGAAAGATACGGAGCCCAAGTTATAGTCATGAGCGGCAGGCGAAAGGCCTGTAACAAGGGAAAGTATCTTTTAAAACATGCATAGCCCAAGGTAGAAGGGCTATTAAGCTATTAGAACATGCTGACCACCGAGGGTAGAATGTTCTAAATAAAAATGGAAAACAGAAAGACAAACATTGGAATGCTGAAGCAGAAGGCTTATAAACAGACATTATTAGCCCTGAGTCACTTTGCTGTGTTCAATGGAGCTCTCTACATTTCAGTGTTCTAATATGGAAAAGTAACTTTTAGAAAGTTACCCTTTACCTGTCTGAGTTTAAGAAGGCTAAATTACATTAGCTCTCAAGCTACTCCCAGCCAGTGCTCAGCCTTGAATGTGTTGTGAATGAGGTGTGAACTTTCTCCCAGGAAAAGGCTAACCTGAATGGGCAGTGACACCTCCCTCCTCTGAGCTTAATAGAACATGCAGGGTGGGGGGTGTGCCACTCATGTTGACACCCCAGTGTCAATTTCTGTCACACACTGAGAGTCTGAAGGTGCACCACCTCAGGTCCTAGGTGCCTAGGAAGTGAATTCATGTGGTCGTTTGGGCACTAAAAGAATTTTTAGAATGTTTCCAAAGCTTCTACTCCAGAGCTTTGAGGGGACGAACTGCGAAAAGTAACCGTCCGGCATTTCTACCGCATCTACTCCGACCATTGGCATTTTTTGCTTTTTAGTGATATTTTTACTTAAAACATTAAACCTTCATATCTCCAGTACCCCTTTTTGAACTTTTGTCATTTACGTCCATTTTGTTTTCTAAATCTGACTCTATTTTTTTAAATTGGAGTGGGATTTTTTATCATGTTGTGTTTTTGACTTTTTAATTGCTTTGCTACATCTAAATGCTTTTCATGTTGTCTCTAAGTTAAGTCTGTCTGGTCTGTGCCACCACAGTTACCGGGGTTGAATTCAGGTTTAAATTGCGGTAATCTTTGACTGGACCTGACAATATAGTCATTTATTACAGGTGGTGGACGCCAATCCACCCCAACTTTCTCACATTAATACAATAAAACGGTAGCTATGGTTTAGTAATCGCACATCTAGAGCATTCAAAATGGGGGTCAAATATTAACTCGCAATCCTTGGAGTATCATGGTGCTCTCATGGTATATACATCCTGCTACCCTGGGTTGTATGAAGACCAAAAACAGAAGTTCCTGATTCTTTAACTAAATAATAATGATACCAAAGCACTTGCTCACATATAGACCAATATATGAAAAATCTAATAGGCTTCTACCTTCAGCAATTCATACATTTTGTCTCATCTTGATCACTCCTAAATATGTTTTTTTGTCTTTATATACTGCTGCAGCCTTGAAAAAGTCATTGTTTGATGAAACACGTGTTGGCTGCCTATGATACAAAAATCAAGTCAAATGAAAACTGGTGGACGGAAGCTGAAGTAAAGACACTCAGAATTTCTTGAACTCCATAGTGTATTGGACTTTTTATATATATTGAACAATATGTGAGCGTGTGCCTTTGTATTATTATTATTAATCACTTTCTCACAGTAATTCGATCTACCTGCACAGATGTGCACTGGCTTCAAAATAATATTTATTTAGCGTTAAATATAAGGGAATGATAAATCTAATTTAAATGGATATATATTTTGTCTATGAAAAATTGTGCTCTGTATAACTTATATACAAGTGTATTCAAGATTAATAAATTAAAACATGTTTTAAAATAAGTAGCATAAATCAGACAGAAAATTTAGGCTCCAACTTTAAAACACTCTGAAAACTGTATTGGACTGCATCCTTTTCACAGACTCAACACTTAAGATATCTAACATAAACAAAAGGAAATTAATATTTTTGGGAACTCGTTTATCCCAGGAAATTGTAGCAGCAGAGATAAATAATTTCATATACAAATTCAGACTTCTCTTTTTCACAGGAAAGTACGTGATTCTAAAGCTGTCTTCTCCAGGAGCATGACTCCTAGTGCAGGCATACATCTCTCAGGTGAAAATTCGAATGCCAGATTTACTAAGGTAATTTGCAGTTGCAAATGGTCCACTTCACAAAATCAGACCCTTTGCAGCCGCAAAATGGCTTAATCGTATGACCCAACACCAAATTGCAATTCGATAACAATTTACCGAACCACAATTTAGATTTACAACTGCATATACCATTTGGAAGGGTGTTTTTTAGGGCCTCCCTTCTTCCAAATACCGATTTGCAATGAAATGTCTTCATATTTTGCTACTGAATTCCTGTCACAAAACATTAATATTTTACTGACTACTGAAAGATAGCAGTAACCCTTTCACAAATGAAAAAGGGGTCTCCAAGGGACTCCTTCCTCTTTGTGAATGTTGACAAAAATATTTTTAAGTCCAAAGGCCCATCGCCTAGTTTTGAAACTTGCTTGTAAAACTTTAAAAAATGTTTTTAAAGAAACCGGCCCTAATAAGAACTCAGCTATGTATCTCTTTCTCTCACGTGGAACTTCCTGTCAAATGTAATAAGATGTAAATTCAAAAGCAAGAAGAATCCCCATGAGTGATTTGACCTTGAAAATATGGTCACACTTGCGGCAGCATTTGGACCGATGAAGACAAAAAACAAAGAATTCCACGCCATGGGCAGTGCTGTTAAGGGTATCACTGCGTTTGAAAGTATGCAGGATTACAGAGTCATACGCAAGTTAGATTATTACTCTAGAAGTATCTCTATGGCAGCTGAGAGTGTGAACAGCATGTCAAGCCAAAGTACAGGGAAATAGCAATCGAAAATAAATTAATCTTAAAAGGACATACCATTAGCATGTTGTCTACTTCTTATTTAACAACAAAACAAAAAAGTAATTGGTATGCGTTACCTAGCGAAGGTTTTGTTGTCTAGCTCTCCATTGTAGAGGACTGGTAATTGCATCGCCTGTGGCATTTCAACTTCGATATATTATATTTTGTGAGTTTTAAGGCCAAATTAAGTAAATAGGCCTTTTGAGATGTTATTCTCTCTTAGTTTCTGTTCTGAGCTTATTAGTGTTCATTTGAAAATCTGTTGTTTAAAATATATGTCAGGATTCTCTAATGGATGAAGCCATAGTCACCTCTCTGTTATAATTAGTGTATACTTACGGTTAGGATCCTTCATAGGACTCTTCGTAAATGAGACGTAACTTGACAAACGCTTCACGCCAACGAGAGTGTGGCAACAACACTCAAGTATCCTAGCACTGTCTCCTAAATCACCATCAATGTTGTGTTATGTTATGCTATCATTTGCCATGTAATGGCAAGGCTAAGTAGTTTGATGTGTACAGAGCTTGCTAATGCAGGTCTGCCATAACACAGAATGCAAAGCTTAATTTTTGCTTCTGTAATATCTGATGACCACTGAAAAACAGTACCGGGCCTATTTACGAAGTTGTCATGCAGTACAAACTGATGCAGCAGAAGCGGTGGGTGGTCATATATTATCCCACACCAACCTTTACAATACCTAAGGAAGCGTAAATACTATAATGACGGGTCCATAAGTCATTATCCTTTCTATTAGCAATAGCAATATCAAAGGTCCTCCAAGGGATCTTTGGTAGAGCTAAAAGGGACTAAGTAGAGAAATCGGAGAACTATTCCTTCACGAGGACCTGTAATGAAGAAATAGCAATACCATAAATACACTACAAAATGCATTAATAATATGACAAATGTTATCCTAAAAATAAGTCATGACTCAGGAAATAACGACAGACACTATTCTTTCTAGGTACTTTTTTGGTATTATTTCAGAAAATATGAATGGTCATACACAAATGCAAATCATAAGAAAAACACTTTGTTCACAAATATCACAGGTAAACAATCACAGCTTTCATAAACAGAGTAATTAAAAATCATCAAATTCAGGTGGGAAAAGGAAAGGGAAAAAGAGAAACAGTGAACATCAGGGTTATCACAGTTCAGTTACCTCTCAGAATTTTAGAGAAAACTAATGCACAGCGTGCAATTAGTCAAGAAAACTATCTCCACGGCCGTAGGAGAATAGTGTGGGCAGCATCACCAGCCGATGATGTGCAAAGTCTCTAGAGAAAAGTTCTCCGCAGTCAGGATTTCCAACCAAATCAGGAATCAGCACAGCACAGCATACAGCATATCACGGATGCAGGACAGGTCACCAGAATGTGAACGAGCCAATGATCATTTTCCCATCAGCGTTTTTATACTAACTTCGCAACTTTGTTACACTAGGTTAGAAACTCTCCTAAATCCTACAAGCCATTCTCATTGGTCAGATCTAGAGCAGGAAAACTACTCCTAATGATGACTTTACAAATTTCTCTAAACAGTCTTTGTCTAAAAGTGTATAACTTCCTAGAGAGGAAGGAGAAAACTACAATTTACACATTTTGTAACTACATAGCAACAGTTTCAATCTGAATCCTCGCCTAGACAGGAGAGAGTCATACTATTCTCTGCTCTCTAAGGATGTAAATGGTATTCTTTACAAGGACATCAGGAAACGGCATGAAAAGAAACAAAGGAGCACGGAAGCACATCCCCTAACTAATATATTTGCTTAGACCTGCATGTTCAGCAAGGAAAGACAGAGAGAAAAGAAAAATCATTTCTACATTTTCTAGGCCTACTCTACTTTCACGAAGAATAAAAGAGCATTTTCATGTTTATGCTTGAATATTCCTGCAGTTCAGGAAACATAAAAACATTAATATTAGACACGCAAATTAATAATTTCTCCTCACTCTATTATTATTCATAACGCTATAGAGAAATCTTTCATTCTACATGTGTTATTCTGACTCTTAGAAATACGTACGGCTTTGCACATTTTCGGTCGTATCTTTTTAGTCTTCACATTTTAGTAATTATAGTTTTCACACACGTTAGTAATTTATTAAAACACACACATTAGTGGATTTCCTGAGCAGATTTTATTAGCAAAAATCATGCTCCATCACAGTGCAGCGCAGCAAGTCACCATGCCGCGATGCACTGTGTGACAGGGAAACGGCAAGAATGTGCCGTATTGAATGCAATGTAGCACATTCCTACCTTTTCCTCTGCGTGGGCGCCCTTTTGGCAGCCTAGCGCTTACACAGGCACCCTTGCACCATGGTGCAAGGGTGCCTGTGTTGCATGCGGGATTGGTTTTGTGCAGGAAGGTGTGCATCCTGAGAAGCATAATCCTGTATGTATGTGTGCTACAGAAGGCAGCACACATAGAAAGAGGAAGTAACAGGGATAAATAAAGATATTTCTCCTCATTACGTCTCTCATAGGGAGGCGTATCTTCTTGGTGCATTCCAGGTTTACCAGTTCTGGTAAATCTGGGAATGCATAAAAAACCATGGGTGTTGCATTGGAACACCTCCCTTGCGCAGAGTAAGGCAACACAGTGATTTGCGCTGCATTGCTTTACTCCAGATTTATAGAGCCACTCACGGCCATGCAAAGTGGCCTTGTGTGGTTTCATAAATCTAACTTAAGGTTTGTGTCGCACATGTACCACGTTGCATGGTGCAAACGTGATGCAAACCGTTCGTAAATAGGTGTCTACATGCTTACGACAGATAACAGTGTATTAAATAGCACGCAGATGTAAATTAGCTGCATTTTAGCAATTTATCTACTCCATTTAATCATTGTCCCACTCGATGTTACTAATTTTATTGATGATGGAAAAAACACATAAGCACACATACGAGTTGGTGCTATCATATTGGGATACAATCAGGCCTGGTGTGTATGAAACGTAACTATTACCAAAAAAAACATGCACACACTCACACGGACATACACTTGTGCACATGCAGACACTCACATACACACACACACACATCTGCAGCAGGTGCGCTAATCAGCTTGACTAGCTTACCCCTAGTGCTTTTCAGGTCTGGTTTAGAAACAGGTTTACCTGTCAGTCTCACGGTTTCTTAAATAAGAAACTTAGTAAACATAATCATATACAGAAAAAATGGGCTTACGTCAGCCTTACTTTGCCATTGGTTAGATTAAATGTCAAACAAAGGTTGTGTCAGCCTTCAGACTACAGATAGAATGTTCGAATAGGTCAGCCTTCATAATCTATTTGCATTCTTTGTAGTGTCATCTTTACTTCTGTTTTGTTAACACAACAGCCCTTAGGTAATTTCATTGTCAGTTAAACTTAATGGCTGCATTTTGCCATAACATCATATGACGCGAGGGGTATATTTTATTCGTTGAGGATGATGTGCTCTAGACCGTGGGCTCTGGGACTATTTGTTTTTCTGTAAAACCTTTATTTTCAACCTCGATTCAAATATTTTGGCTACGCAATTGTTAAGAAAGCGTTTCTGGTTGCTTGGTTAGCCTGTTCCTTTAGTAACATAGGGCTGTGTCAGTTCTGGGCAATTTAAAGAACATTTTTACAGTGCGCTTGACCTCGCATTCATCTGGCAGCTGATTTATGTTTTGATATCTCCATTCATCACTCTCATCTATCAGTCTCTGTGTCTAACCATCTGTGCGTAATTATCGGTGTCTGTCTCTCTCTATTCCTGTGTATGTTTATATTTGTCTCTGACCATCTCTCTCTGTCTCTAGCTTTCTCTCTCTAATGCTGTCTCTATATCTGTCTGTCCCCACCTGTTTCTACTTGTCTGACTCTATCTCTATATATCTCTAGCTCTCTGCCTTTGCCTCCCTCTGTATCTATAAACCTGTCTCTGTCTACTGTAGTGTCGTGTGAATTTGTAATGACGGAATCCTTAAGACTCCTGATCGGCTCCGTAGAACTGTGACGTAAGTATTATACCATAGTGAAGTGAGATGCAGGTTTAGAATGTTGGGTTAGTAGTTACATGCAGAAGAATAAAGACGTACAATACTAAGTTCCCTGTGTGGTGTAGTCATTGGTGAGTATCCAGGCTAAGGAGTACGCTACAACTGGCGACGAGATAGGGAGTAAGTAACCTGAAGATCCACAGTGCTCTCCCAGAGGCTTTGCTGTGGTCCAGCAAATTGCTTGTGCGTGCCACGTGTGCCTTCGTCGAAGTGCGGAATCGACGTTTGGCATATGTGGAGTCAAAGCACAGTCCCAGTTCCATGTAAAGCATGTGATGATAATGAAAGCGTCACTGAAAAGTCTACACATCGGTGGCTGAGATTCTGCTGGGAAGGCCGCACCGAGAGGTACTGAGCTACTACGCAAATAAAAGGCACGCACTCATACGGAGCGATAATGCTACAGACGAATGCAACCAGGTTTAGAAAAGGCCGTAAAGTGCAAAATAACACTGCCAACAGAAGCACTGCAAGGCAGAGATCAACCAGGCAATTGAAGAAGCCGCTAACAAAAAAATGATCAAGTGCCTTAAGAACCAGGCTGATGAAGGTATACAGGAAGTCATAAAGAAAATACTGCGAGCTGATGAAATTACATACAGTCAAATCAAAGCAACCTTGAATCTCAAATTCAATCTAATGCAAAATGTAGATTACAAAAGGTACATATTCAGCCAAGAACAGAAAGTCAGTGAGACCAATGACAAATTTGTTGAGAGACTAAATACACTCATCAAAGTTCCACAAATTTAATGATGAGGAAGCTGTATGCCTCAGCGTGTTTGACGTATGCTTGTCAGATTCATTCAGAAGACGAATGGTGAGAAAAACCCTTAGTCTGGAGCCAGAGCTGAAGAGAGTGCTGCTCTACAAGCTGCTGACAAGGAGGCTGGAGGTGCCCAGCGTGAATCAGTTATGAATATAGGAAATAAGACAAAGCAAAAGTATGAGGGACACTGAGTGAATTCTCTAAAGAAAAAGAAGTTGTGCTTCAGATGTGGATTTTTGTTTCCACATGAAGGTAAAGGTCCCTCCTTGGGCAGATCTGGAAAGGCTGTGGAAACAAGAACCATTTTGTGACAGTGTGCAAGGCAAAGGAAAAAGTAAGTGCATCACGGTGCTAAGACAATATGGCCACCCGAACTTCCCAGAAGTGACTTTCGACACGTGCCATTAAGTCCAAGCGACTGCATCAGCTGAGGCAAATTGACACCAAACGAAGTCGATCGACATCTAAATCTTTGTCAAACAAAGCCTCCGTATAGATATCAAATGAAAGTAAAGGAGATGGTAGTGCTATTTGGATGTTCACCTCAGAAAAGCATGCACATGCTGGACTGGCCGCCTGTGAAGGAAAACACCGGCCCAAGAAAATTAGACATGTCATAGCAATAAAGTCATTCAAACATTGTCCAAAAATCACATTGAAAGTCAATGGTTGTTCAATACCTTTCATTATTGATAGTAGTGCGTCAATAAAATATTATGCCTGAAGAGAAATATAATGAACTGTCTCCATTGCCCCAACTTATGCCATTGAAAACTAAAGTGTATACGAGGGCTGCATCAACACCACTTAAAAGTCAAGGTTCTTTTGTAGCAACGATGAAGCATAAGAAAACAAAACCGATTCATGTGCTTCAAGGTATGGTGTCAAGTACCTGTTTACTCGGGTTCAACACAGCTGCTGATATGGGGCTGACATTCGTGTACTATAACATGAATGCTCATCATGAAATAGTAAGTCAGTTGGCTTCATTGTTTCATGGATTGGAAAAACTCAAGACTATGAAAGTCCAATTACACGTTAATGAGGATGTGCATCCTATTGCTCAAAGACACAGACAAATTGCCTTTCACTTACAGGAACCTGTTGAAAAAGAACTTGAATCTTTACTCAAACGCAATATAATTGAACCACAATTACGCAATAGCAATGTGGGTCATTCAATGGTGCACTAGTGTGCCATTTTATTAATGTAAGTTCTACCTATGCTCAACCTTTTGTGACCCCACTGCTTAGAAGTCACAAATATAACAATACCAAATCAGACCAATGAAAAGGAGCATACAGTGTATCACAGATATAGCTCAATTTTGAGCATTTAACAATACATTACAAAAAGATGCAATATTTCAGTATGTTCACAATCATAGTTCAATTCAATTCCTCTGGAGTCTTGCACGTATGAACAAATCCACTTTATTGAAGTATGAGGTTAAACACACTAGCACACCAGCCTAGCCAGTGTGTTTTGTCCCTTAGGACTTCATCAGGATTGGAAGAGTCAAAGTCCCTTATCTCTCATAGAGTACGATGTCATCCAAAAAATCAAATCCATATAGGTTCAAATGTGAGTGTTGGGTTGTTAAGTACCCCCTTATTTTATCTCTTTCTTCTGTGTCAAGGTCCCAAATAACTGCCCATTATTGCTCAAGATACATACGAGTATTTGCCAAGTGCGCCATCAAGAGACTCGACAAAAATGAATGTTTCTTTTCTTTGGTCACATGAATGCAAGCAAAGTTTCGAAAAGATCAAGCAAGCTATTGAGAATACTACTGAAACTGCATATTTTGATCCAAAGCTTCATAATGAGGTTGTTGTTGACGCTAGTCCTGTTGGGTTGGGCCCCATACTTGCACAGCACAGCGGACACCCAAATACTCGAAGACGTATTGTGGCCTATGCAAGCCAAAGCTTGTCCCAAACTGAACATGCTTATTCCTAAGGAACTTTTCGGTCGGTGGATTATGTAGGGTAATTGCGCTCCTGGGAAATATGCAGTGGGTGTATACTAATGTGTAATTAGGATTGCAGTGCATAAGGGTGGAGAGAGCCACCCTCCTCCCCAATGTGTGGATAACCACTGATAAACTAAAACAACAATCCCTTGCACACACCAACAGTGTATATTATATATCATTAACAGTAACAAAAAACACTCTTGTTCGTCCGTTGAAACAGTCACTTCAGTTTAATCTCGCAATCCTTAGCCAACACGCGTTTCGTCACGCTTAATGGTTGTGCGCAGCGACTTCTTCAGGGCTAAGATATTAACAACAGTATAGAAGTTGGAAGTAAAAGATATCCATCACTAACATCTGGTGTCAGTCAACCTTTTGTGACAGTATGTCTATCGTAAAGAGCGGCTCACGTCTAATCCTCGAGCCTGTGGAAACCCATGCTGTTTTTTTAAAACATATCACCATTGCTGTCAGAAGACAGACTTGTGCAGTTTAAAATGATTGCTATTCCAAACAAAATCGTCCGCAATGGAAGATAAGCCTATTTCTGGTGACTTATTTTGTGACATCCAATCTCCGAACAGTTACTAGTGACTTTTCTAAGGTGATTTTAAGAAACATGGCACCCCCTCAATGTTGCCTGAGATCAAGAAAAGGCATATTTCTAATTAAAAAGTACCTATAATCGCTTTGTATGGACCCTACATGGAGAAAAGGTAAAAAGGAAGAAAAATACCATGGTATTAGAATTTTGAATCAACCAGGACTGGTGAATTGTGATAATTGTGAACAAATACTGCAGGGAAACCAACCATAATTCTGGTTGTATTTCCAACCCGAAATGGGTTCTAGAGCTCCAGTGATAATTACACAGTAATAGGCATCAGGGTATACTGTGTCCAAAATCTAGTGTATTCCAGAAGTCTTTACTGGGGATAAACGAAAAAGAAAGACGGAACAGGCCCTGTTACAGTTGTGATTACACCCCACTCAATCAAGGGCATGTTCTGGCCCCATACATAGATGTCGTCAGGAAGCCCCACGTACCTTAAGTATGGATCTTGTGTGTATGAATCATTAATCATCAAGAAGAACGACGGCGTGGTGTAGTAAAATCACTCTTGGGGGCTAAGTAAGTCCCTCGTACCAGCAACCAAGTCTTTGCTGGCGTAAACGCAAGCCCTAAATACAATAAAGGGAAGATAGGGACTTTGTCACAATCACTATATATATCCTCCCCATGTAATACTAATAAAGAGCGTACCCCCCGTTAAGGGGGAGAGTCTCAGGAGTGTATAGTATACCACTGCTGAGTACTACTGGGTATCCTAACACGGGCGCTTACCTCTGTTTTGTAGCAGGGCTGCCTGCGGCGTGTCCGCAGAAGGTACTGAGTTTGGCCTGCTGAGGAGCCCACCTAAATATCGGCGAGACAGTGGACATAGTCATAGGACTACAACCCGCTTTCTCTTGCAGGTCATCTTGAAATGAAGTAGATTTAATGTTTAACGCACCACTTTCTCCAAAATACTCAGTGGAGGGTGCAGTCCATTGATCCCAAAGTGTGTGAAGGATCAAATAAAGACGTACTGGGGTTCCTGCATGGTCACAAATTATAGTGTGAGAGGCTATTTTGTCTAAAGTCCCATTTATATGCATTGAAACAGAAGAAAAGTAGTATACAAAAACTGTCGGCCATCTTGAAGCAGTGAAGCTCCACAATTAATGTTAATTCCAATGCAGTATCGAGTGGAAGAGTAGTTTAAAAAAAAATTGAATTCGGAGCCAGTGCTTTAACTAAGGCAACATTGAAGCAGAGTCGAGGGAATACATTTCAAATCTAGTGAAAGTGTGTCAAAAACACTCTAGGGCAAAGAGTGCAAGCTGGAGTAATCATAGGACGGTATTAGAAACTCAGAGGACCTAAAGACACAGTCCTGTGAATTGTCTTGAGAACGTACTTCTTTGAAAAATATAAATCAGTGCCTGAATATAAGCAAACTGTTAATTCCACATGTTAGACACTCACAGGACCTACAGACACAGTTCTGTGAATCGTCTTGGGAACGTACTTCTCTGAAAAATATAAGTCAGTGCCTGAATACAAGCAAACTGTTGCAACACATTTGACATATTCATATAGTACGACAATTTGTTGAGAAGGTTTACACGTGTGAATAAAAAAGCAGGTTGCCAATATTCTGTTAACATTGATAACAGTAGGGAGTTGAAAGTAAAATAAATGTCAGTCAGCATAGGAGAGCCAAATTAGAGGTAGGAATAAGGTTGTAACAAGTATAACATAATTATATAGTACGTCATTTCTTGGAACGGTCTACACGTGTGAGCAAGAGAACAGGTTGCCAATTTTCTGTTAGCATTTACAACAGTAAAAAGTTGAAAGTGAGTGAAAGAAAGGTCGGTCAGCATAGGAGAGCCAAGTTGGTGATGGGAATACATCGGGGATAGTGACGCGCCCACATGAATAGTATTGGGTACAGTAGCAGAGAGATATTGAGTCCTGGTGATATGATCCACATAATTGGACCATGAATGCTAGTCCCCCATAAAGTAATGTCATTCATGGTCTGTATTTAGGCCCATCTCTACACTTCTCAATCGCATGATCCAAGTTGCTTCCCTCCTCCTCAAGATAAGTTCTCTATTGACACCCCTCACGTGTTTGGGTACGGTGTCAAATCCGTAAAAAGAGAAGGATTTGTGGCTGTCCTGGGCAGGACATTCCACTATATACATTGCCACGGGGTATCTCGTGTCGGCCTGTTTGACCGCCCTGACGTGTTCCACAATGCGGTCCTTTAGAGCCCTGATAGTGCTGCCAATATACCTTTGTTGACATTTGCATACGATTGCGTAAATCACATGATTGGTCTGACAGTAGATGTTGGTGTTTATCTTGTAAGTGCGGTGATTGGGGCCAGAAAACTCCTTCTTTTTATCGGAGGCCCATCTACACGCAGGGCAGCGGTCACACTTGTAGAAACCAAGACCCTGTGTCGCTAGCCAATGTTCCTGAGTACCCGCTTTCGGGTAACTGGGACTCAATAGTTTCCTAAGGCTCTTACCCTTACGAAATGTCACCTCTGGTCTAGAAGAGATAAAAGGCTCCAATGTCTTATCAGCACACAGTAGGTGCCAGTGTTTTTGCATGCTGTTGGTGAGTGTCATATTGAGTGCATTGTAATCTGTGACAAGCCGAATAGTTTTAGGATCTCCTTGCTTGCCTCTATCTTGATGTGTTTGTTGTCTTTCTACTCGTGAAATCCTGCTCAGTGCATTATGTATTGTTCTCTGGCTGTAGCCCCTGCGTTCAAATCTGTCCCCCATATTTTTGAGGCAACCCGCAAAGTCACCATCAATGCTGCAGTTGCGTCGAGCACATATAAATTCCCCGTAGGGGATAGCATTGATCTGGTGTTTGGGATGTGCGCTAGTGGCATGTAACACACTATTGCATGCCGTGGTCTTCCTGTATAGTCTGCTTTCAATTTTGTTATTAGAAACAAAGAGTTCCGCATCCAAAAAGGTGAGGGAGGTCTTGCTATGGGTGTAGATGAACCTAATATTGGCGTCGTTGCTATTGAGATATGTTACAAATCTGGTCAGTTTATCATTGTTGCCTGTCCAGATAAGTAGGCAGTCATCAATGTACCTGCCCCAAAAAAGGATAGTCATTCCATTCACTGCCCTCAGTGCCCCATATCCAGTTCTCCTCCAACCACCCCATGAATAGATTGGCGTATGATGGGGAAAATTTAGAACCCATGGCCACTCCACGTATCTGTCTGTACCATGACCCTTTGAATAGGAACTCATTGTTCTCCAAAATTATCTGTGTCATTTCCAGTAACATGCCTGTGTGTTCCCAGAGGCTAGCCGGGTGAGAGTTGAGCGTACGTCTTAATGCCTGTAAACCTAAGTCATGTTGGATGCTCATATAGAGAGCAGTGACGTCCAGAGTGACCAGTGTCATGGTATCGTCCCAAGTCATATCATTCAGCGTGCTGAGTATGTGTTTGGTGTCTCGGATGTAAGACCACTGTTAGCCAATCTACCGTCTTACATCCGAGACACCAAACACATTCTCAGCACGCAGAATGACATCACTTGCGACGATACCAAGACATTGGAGCCTTTTAACTCTTCTAGGCCAGAGGTGACATTTCGTAAGGGTAAGAGCCTTAGGAATCTATTGATAGATACAGCAAGCAGCTGGGTCGCAGAGGATTGCACCGCCAGGACGAGTCACAAAGAGTAGTCGGATATTGCCCACCTCAAATGGCCAGCTGCCACATGACCACAAATCACAATATTGTTCACAGGGGTATGAGAGGCAATATATGCAGGGTAACAATTAAAAATATATGCAATAAGTAAGTTAGATATTGAGTCCACGTCGTAGCTTATATTCTTTAGTTGTTTTTATTCATAAATAGTGTTCAACAGCCAACGCGTTTCGCCCAAACATGGGCTTCTTCAGGGCTGTAATATCATACAATATAAAAAAATATTTTATTAAAAAAATATAAATATTTTGTAAAGAATTTTTTTATATTATTAAAATAAACCCAAAAATATAGCCTGCAATTCTTAAAGATGCAAACTAATTGGTGACTTATTTGTAAAGTGCAAGGTTGATGAAAACCGAATACCCTATAATGTGCGACATATGAAGTGTAGTGCAGGAGGAGACTTTAATTGAGAAAAGGGTGAACAGTCAGAACACCCGTGTTTACAAGTGGTGAAAGTGAGTCATTGTGTAACAAATGCCATTTTACATTAAGAAATACAGAAGACGAAAGGGAAACCACAGCAACTCCCAAGACACTGTGCTGGAAAAGAATAAAATGAGCGAAGAAAGGGCTTCATAAAAATGCCTGGTTGATGTAAAAGGCGCTTACCAAGGCGAGTATGAATAAGAGCGCCGCAAGGTACAGTGCGCGTCCAAATTACATTTAGTCCGTCGCGGGACAGAGGAATTTAAGAGATAAAGAACCTGGTGACAAAGGGAAAAAATCCATATGACTAGTGATTTTGGTCAATTGGAAAAGTAGGATCAGTGCAACAAAATGGAGCTCACTAACCTTAAAGTGTTAGTGCAAATAGATGATCCAAGAAAATAGGAGGAAAAACAATTGCCTCCCTTGTGCTGCTCCGTGGTGGTTTATACAGATATCTAAATAAAAAGTAAACTATTCAGTAAACGAACAGACTAGAATGACTGAAAAACAGTACGTAACAAAAACTCTAAAGAGACACCCTAACCTAAGTATGTGAAACAGGTACTATACAAGAGAAAGTAGGCGGGAGCTATAATGCGCCTTATAGAGTGTGTGCCTAACATACTTGAATAGCGGAACAAAAATAAATATAAAAAACTAATTGATCTTACAGAAAATTAAACTAAAACTGAGCTACTGAAGACAGCAACGCCTATTCTAAGCCAAGCGACTGCCAAATAGTCTCGTAAAGTACTAGTGTAAGAGCAAGACTTGCAATACCTCAATGAACAAGAGCTACGGCTAAAAAACAGATAAACATTAGTATAACAAGGAAAACAAAAAACTAATCTATGACGGTAAATCCGAGCGGTAACAAGACAAAGCAAGAAAATATAACAAAGAGGCAGCCGCAGCCCGGTATCTATGTAAACCGCTAACTGCAGTCCTAAGTCTTACTTGATCAAAGTGCTCCGTGTTCGGGCAGTTTACGGCGCAATTCCGCGCTCGGTGAAAAGAGTAATGCGGAAGCAATGTCACAAAACCAGTATAAGTAAAGTTCCGGTTAGGTACTTCCGGGTTAGGGGCCAAAATAATGAAGACAAAACTAGAACGTACACCAAAGAACTGAACCCGCCATGTTGCTAGTGATCCTTGTTACCATTAGCAACCGGGCGACCTAGTAACAGTGAAATGAAGTATGTAAGCATACATACGTTTCTAGAACTGTGCGTAAAAGGAGGACAAGTGGGACCACTGTATCTCAATGCAAAATATGAAAGCACGAGAGACGATAGTCCGATGTTTACCAAACTGGTGTAAAAAAAGGGGACAGGGTTCTGACGCGTTACCACAAGAGCCAGATGAACAAACGCTAATGGACGAAATGCACACTAATGCGATCAATATGACTGTACCTGCTGTTATAGATGAGTTGGTTATCAATTTGTCCAGTTACCCACTGTCTGTGCATGAGAATAATGTACTGAATAAAGGACTTGGATATTGTCCTGTATCTCGGGGTCTTTTTTCAGATCTACATGTAGACTTGTACAAATTTGTACGTACTGCCAAACTAAAATGTCATTTTTCTGTGAATAACTTTGAATGTCATGTAGATGATTTGCCTGTAAATCTAACAGACATCACTGTCTCACATGTTAAAAACGTAGCCACACTACTCTCTTTAGATGAGGATAACGATTCCTCGGTCAGCAGTGTGCTGGCTGAGTTAAACATCACACAAGACTACTCATGCGATAGTGGTTTACACACACGGAGCAAATTTACTCCACAGGGCACTCATCTTAACAGCATCGAGGTATTTCATGATTTGGTATCAAGAGACCTTTATGGGTTGGAAGACAAGCTACAGAGACATACTAACAAATACATCAAGGACAACCTAACATGGGAAGAGAGAAAAGCCATACATAGCCTTAGCAACAATGACTCCATAGTTATAAGAGAGGCAGACAAGGGTGGTAACGTGGTGGTTATGAATAGGGAGGACTATGACGGTGAGGTACTGAGACAACTCAACAATAGCACACACTACACGAGACTCACTAACAATCCATGTCCTGCAGCCATTACTCGGATTAATGGCCAACTAATACATTGGAAGGAGGTTGGACTTATATCGGATACCGAATTCAATTTTCTCTTAATTCAGAATCCCTGATACCCCTGTATCTATCTATTACCGAAGATACATAAAAGGCAACCCTTTCCTCCTGGACGCCCAATTATTTCAGGCATTGGTTCCATGACTGAAGCCATTTCCAATTTTGTTGACACTTTCCTACAGCCTTTTGTAATTAACTTACCATCTTATGTCAGAGATAGTACTGATATTCTAAATAAACTAGAGGATCTTGAGTGGGAGGAAGGAATGTGGTTTGCCACTCTGGACGTGGTATCCTTATACACTTGCATCAGGAAAGACTTTGGAAGAATAGCCACTGATTTCTTTCTTAGCAAAAGACAGGCAACTCTTTTTGATCATAACACTATGCTACTGACCATGATCGACCTGATCCTAGACAATAACTTCTTTTTGTTTAATCACATCTGGTACAAACAAGAGCAGGGTACCGCGATGGGATCTAAATTTGCTCCATCGTATGCGAACCTCTTCATGGGGTGGGTGGAGCATACCCATGCATGTTCACGAGCGGCCTCAGAATGGACTGGACATATTCAGTTCTGGGGTCGTTTTATTGATGATATTATCATCATATGGACTGGCACAGGACTTGAGCTGACTGAGTATTTTAACTTTCTTAACCAGAACATACTTAATGTCGCCTTCACCCTTGAAATGTCACCTACATCTATACATTTTCTTGACCTCGAACTATATGTTCGGGACAACAGGATACACAGTACTTTGTATAGGAAGGATACTGCAGTAAACAGTATTTTACATTACACCAGCTCCCACCCAACATCTACTAAGAAGGCTATTCCATATGGGGAAATGGTACGCATTCGTAGAAATTGTAGTGAAAATGACAAATTTGAAGCCCAATCCGCTCTCACCATGGACAGACTGCACAGGAGGGGCTACGAACCGAGCGTCTTGTATTCAGCTAGGAACCGGGCCAGGAACCTTAAGAGAAAAGACATACTTAAGAGTGGCAGCAAGGGCAGCAGAATGGGTAAGGAGAGACTCTCATTCATTACGACACACTCTAGACTAAACCATGAGGTGTTCAAGATCCTCACAAAACACTGGTCACTACTTAAGGGGGCACCTGGAGTGAATAACATCATCACTCAGAAACCCTCTATGACTTTCAGGAAATGCAGAACAATTAGGGACTCTCTGTGTCCTAGTTACACAATACCCAGAACACCTCAACAACAGAGTTGGCTGCGCAAACCTCTGGGGTTCTATATTTGCAGCACCTGCAACATTTGTAATCTAGGGTGTAATAAAACCACCACCTTTAGCTACAACACTAGCACACATCACAAGATACGGCATTTCATCAACTGTCTGACTAGTTTTGTGATATACATACTGATCTGTGGTTGTAGTAAAATCTATGTGGGCAGTACAGTAAGACAACTCAAAACCCGCATACAGGAACACCGCAGAGCGGTTGCGAATGGGGATACCTCATATGCCCTTGTCTCACACGAATGCAGAGATGGAGTAGATAGATCTAAATTTCGCTTTCATGGCATTGATATGGTGTTGCCCAATAACAGGGGTGGAAACAGAGAACTGACCCTTAGACAACTAGAAGCTAGGTGGATTTGTACTCTGCGATCTGCTACTCTGGGCCTTAACATTGACACTGAAATGCATTACTTTTTGTAGCCACTGTATTAATTTTGTAGCTTCTGACAGTGATAATGTAATGCACCATGTCTTTGATGTATTACACAAATATGTAACGTAGCATCACTGGTTTACTAAATGAAACTCTGTAGCTCATTCTCTTAGAACGTGAGGACTGAGCGCGTATTACTTCTTGTATTTCCATTCACTATTACGGCAAATGAGTATATTCTATGCTTTTCCATCTGTCTCGTACCCCATATACGATTGTGATTGTTTCCATAATATCCCTGTATTTGCATATGTGTATCATGTTCCCCCCGCTCTATACTGTAACAACTAAGTTTAGAGTTGATTGGAATTTTAAATTGTATTTCTTTAACGATCAATATTCAGGCTGTACTTGAATTGTATATTAATTATAGCAGCGTTAGTAATGATAGAACCTGAAACACGTTTTCAGAAATTACGCAGTTCGTTCATTTTTATATAAAATTAATGTTCACCAACATGGCATATATAATGGATAAAAGTCACCGATGTTACCTCTTTCTGTGTCTTTCCCTCTATCTGCTCCCCTTTTTAGCACGTATGAATTATTAAGGATTTTTTCACTTCTGCCATTCTGGCACATATATTCGATCTAGCAGCGTGAAGTTAACATTTTTGTCGCGCGTCTAAATCCTGGTCCATTTATATATATATATATTTTTTTTTTACACCAGTTTGGTAAACATCGGACTATCGTCTCTCGTGCTTTCATATTTTGCATTGAGATACAGTGGTCCCACTTGTCCTCCTTTTACGCACAGTTCTAGAAACGTATGTATGCTTACATACTTCATTTCACTGTTACTAGGTCGCCCGGTTGCTAATGGTAACAAGGATCACTAGCAACATGGCGGGTTCAGTTCTTTGGTGTACGTTCTAGTTTTGTCTTCATTATTTTGGCCCCTAACCCGGAAGTACCTAACCGGAACTTTACTTATACTGGTTTTGTGACATTGCTTCCGCATTACTCTTTTCACCGAGCGCGGAATTGCGCCGTAAACTGCCCGAACACGGAGCACTTTGATCAAGTAAGACTTAGGACTGCAATTAGCGGTTTACATAGATACCGGGCTGCGGCTGCCTCTTTTGTTATATTTTCTTGCTTTGTCTTGTTACCGCTCGGATTTACCGTCATAGATTAGTTTTTTGTTTTCCTTGTTATACTAATGTTTATCTGTTTTTTAGCCGTAGCTCTTGTTCATTGAGGTATTGCAAGTCTTGCTCTTACACTAGTACTTTACGAGACTATTTGGCAGTCGCTTGGCTTAGAATAGGCGTTGCTGTCTTCAGTAGCTCAGTTTTAGTTTAATTTTCTGTAAGATCAATTAGTTTTTTATATTTATTTTTGTTCCGCTTATTCAAGTATGTTAGGCACACACTCTATAAGGCGCATTATAGCTCCCGCCTACTTTCTCTTGTATAGTACCTGTTTCACATACTTAGGTTAGGGTGTCTCTTTAGAGTTTTTGTTACGTACTGTTTTTCAGTCATTCTAGTCTGTTCGTTTACTGAACAGTTTACTTTTTATTTAGATATCTGTATAAACCACCACGGAACGGCACAAGGGAGGCAATTGTTTTTCCTCCTATTTTCTTGGATCATCTATTTGCACTAACACTTTAAGGTTAGTGAGCTCCATTTTGTTGCACTGATCCTACTTTTCCAATTGACCAAAATCACTAGTCATATGGATTTTTTCCCTTTGTCACCAGGTTCTTTATCTCTTAAATTCCTCTGTCCCGCGACGGACTAAATGTAATTTGGACGCGCACTGTACCTTGCGGCGCTCTTATTCATACTCGCCTTGGTAAGCGCCTTTTACATCAACCAGGCATTTTTATGAAGCCCTTTCTTCGCTCACTTTTTTCTTTTCCAGCACAGTGTCTTGGGAGTTGCTGTGGTTTCCCTTTCGTCTTCTGTATTTCTTAATGTAAAATGGCATTTGTTACACAATGACTCACTTTCACCACTTGTAAACACGGGTGTTCTGACTGATCACCCTTTTCTCAATTAAAGTCTCCTCCTGCACTACACTTCATATGTCGCACATTATAGGGTATTCGGTTTTCATCAACCTTGCACTTTACAAATAAGTCACCAATTAGTTTGCATCTTTAAGAATTGCAGGCTATATTTTTGGGTTTATTTTAATAATATAAAAATTCTTTACAAAATATTTATATTTTTTTAATAAAATATTTTTTTATATTGTATGATATTACAGCCCTGAAGAAGCCCATGTTTGGGCGAAACGCGTTGGCTGTTGAACACTATTTATGAATAAAAACAACTAAAGAATATAAGCTACGACGTGGACTCAATATCTAACTTACTTATTGCATATATTTTTGAATTGTTACCCTGCATATATTGCCTCTCATACCCCTGTGAACAGCCTTAGGAATCTATTGAGTCCCAGTTACCCGAAAGCGGGTACTCAGGAACATTGGCTAGCGACACAGGGTCTTGGTTTCTACAAGTGTGGACACTGCTCTGCGTGTATATGGGCCTCAGATAAAAAGAAGGAGCTTTCTGGCCCCAATCACCGCACTGACAAGATAAACACCAACATCAACTGTCAGACCAACCATGTGATTTACGCAATCATATGCAAATGTCAACAAAGGTATTTTGGCAGCACTATCAGGGCTCTAAAGGACTGCACTGTGGAACACGTCAGAGCGGTGAAACAGGCCGACACGAGATACCCCGTGGCAATGCACATAGTGGAATGTCCTGCCCAGGACAGCCACAAATCCTTCTCTCTTTATGGATTTGACACCATACCCAAACACGTGAGGGGTGGCAATAGAGAACTTATGTTGAGGAGGAGGGAAGCAACTTGGATCATGCGATTGAGAATTGTAGAGATGGGCCTAAATACAGACCATGAATTACATTACTTTTTGGGGACTAGCACTCATGGTCCAATTATGTGGATCATATCACCAGGACTTAATATGTCTCAGCTACTGTACACGACACTATTCATGTGGACGTGTCACTATCCCCGATGTATTCCCATCTCCAACTTGGCTCTCCTATGCTGACCGACCTTTCTTTCACTCACTTTCAACTTTTTACTGTTGTAAATGCTAACAGAAAATTGGCAACCTGTTCTCTTGCTCACACGTGTAAACCGTTCCAAGAAATGACGTACTATATAATTATGTTATACTTGTTACAACCTTATTCCTACTTCTAATTTGGCTCTCCTATGCTGACTGACATTTCTTTTACTTTCAACTCCCTACTGATATCAATGTTAACAGAAGATTGGCAACCTGCTTTTTCATTCACACGTGTAGACCTTCTCAACAAATTGTCGTACTATGTGAATATGCCATATGTGTTACAACAGTTTGCTTGTATTCAGGCACTGACTTATATTTTTCAGAGAAGTACGTTCCCAAGACGAGTCACAGAACTGTGTCTGTAGGTCCTGTGAGTGTCTAACATGTGGAATTAACAGTTTGCTTATATTCAGGCACTGATTTATATTTTCAGAGAAGTACGTTCGCAAGACAATTCACAGAACTGTGTCTGTAGGTCCTGTGAGTGTCTAATACCGTCCTATGATTACTCTTGTTTGCACTCTTTGCCCTAGAGCGTTTTTGACACACTTTCACTAGATTTGAAATGTATTCCCTCGACTCTGCTTCAATGTTGCCTTAATTAAAGCACCGGCTCCCAATTCAATTTTTTTTTAAACTACTCTTCCACTCTATACTGCATTGGAATTAACATTAATTGTGGAGCTTCACTGCTCCAAGATGGCCGACAGTTTTTGTATACTACTTTGCTTCTGTTTCAATGCATATAAAAGGGACGTTAGACAAAATAGCCCCTCACACTATAATTTGTGACCATGCAGGAACCCCAGTACGTCTTTATTTGATCCTTCACACACTTTGGGATCAATGGACTGCACTATCTACTGAGTCTTTTGGAGAAAGGGGTGCGTTAAACATTAACTCAACTTCATTTCAAGATGGCGGACGTCACTTCTATGCTCTGCAAGAGAAAGCAGGTTGTAGTCCTATGACTATGTCCACTGTCTCGCCGATATTTAGGCGGGCTCCTCAGCAGGCCAAACTCGGTACCTTCTGCGGACACGCTGGAGGCAGCCCTGCTACAAAACAGAGGTAAGCGCCCGAGTTAGGATACCCAGTAGTACTCAGCAGTGGTATAGTATACACTCCTGAGACTCTCCCCCTTAACAGGGGGGGTCCGCTCTTTATTAGTTTTACATGGGGAGGATATATAGTGATTGTGACAAAGTCCTTATCTTCCCTTTATTGTGTTTAGAGCATGCGTTTACGCCAGCAAAGACTTGGTTGCTGGTACGAGGGACTCACTTAGCTCCCAAGAGTGGTTTTACTACACTACGCCATCGTTCTTCTTGATGGATTAATGATTCATACACCCAAGATCCATACTTAAGGTATGTGGAGCTTCCTGATTACATCTACGTATGGGGCCAGAACATGCCCTTGATTAAGTGGGGTGTAATCACAATTGTAACAGGGCCTGTTCTGTCTTTCTTTTTCGTTTATCCCCAGTAAAGACTTCTGGAATACACTCAATTTTGGACACAGTATACCCTGATGCCTTTTACTGTGTAATTATCACTGGAGCTCTAGAACCCATTCCGGGTCGGAAATACAACCGGAATTAAGGTTGGTTTCCCTGCAGTATTTGTTCACAATTATCACTATTCACCAGTCCTGGTTGATTTGAAATTCTAATACCACAGTATTTTTCTTCCTTTTTACCTTTTCTCCATGTAGGGTCCATACAAAGAGATTTATAGGTACTTTCTAAATAGAAATATGCCTTTTCTTGATCTCAGGCAACATTGTTTCTTAAAATCACCTTAGAAAAGTCACTAGTAACTGTTTGGAGATGGGATGTCACAAAATAAGTCACCAGAAATAGGCTTATCTTCCATTGCGGACGATTTTGTTTGGAATATCAATCATTTTAAACTGCACAAGTCTGTCTTCTGACAGCAATGGTGATATGTTTTTAAAAAAAACAGCATGGGTTTCCACAGGCTTGAGGATTAGACTTGAGCCGCTCTTTACGATAGACATACAGTCACAAAAGGTAACTGACACCAGATGTTAGTGATGGATATCTTTTACTTCCAACTTGTATACTATTGTTTGTATCTTAGCCCTGAAGAAGTCGCTGCGCACAACAATTAAGGGTGACGAAACACGTGTTGGCTAAGGATTGCAAAATAAAACTGAAGTGACTGTTTCAAAGGAGGAACAAGAGTGTTTTTTGTTACTGTTAATGATATATAATGTACACTGTTGGCGAGTGCAAGGGATTGTTGTTTTAGTTCATGCTTATTCCTAACCAGAGACAGAAATATTAGCAGTGGTGTGGGCTTGTGAAAATTTCCCCGTATTCTTGTAGGGGAAACCCTTAATGCTTGTGACCAATTATCAAGCATTATTGACTATATTTGGAAATCCAAAAGCAAAAATACCTCAGTGCATTGATAGTTGGGGTCTGTGATTGCAAGAGTACTATTACTCAATCATGCATCATCCAGGGAAAGATCAGAACCCTGCAAACTACTTCTTACATGTGCCTGTACAATACCCTGGCACCCATTCTAAAACGGCAGAAGTTCACATAAATTACATAGTGTAATCAAGTACACCAGCTGCCATTTTGTTGGAACAAATTGTTACTGCCATAAATCAAGATAGTGACATGTTGAAACTGAAAGACATTGTTACACCTCAGTCTTGATACCAGCACCCTCAACCTCTTACCAGTGACTTTGAAAATCACAAGTTTAAGAATGTGAAAAATGAACCGTCAGTTACTCATGAAGACAGTATCCTGATGGGTTTGAGAATTGTCATTCTGGAGAGTCTGCAACAACAGATAATCGAAGTGGCCCATGGAGGAAATCGTGGAATTGTTGCTACAAAATGAGCTCTACGAGACTGAGTCTGGTTTGCACATCTCAACTAGAGAGTTGAAAGAGAGCTTAAGACCTGTCATTTATGCAACTCCCTGTCATCAAAAACTACTCAACACCCGTTAAACATGTCTGAGTAGCCATTCCATGGATGGGAAAGAATTGCAGTGGACTTCTTTGGTCCTCTTGACACCGGACATCACTTAATGAAGATCTCTCATCTACCACTCAAGAACTTGTCATAGAGAGACTAGACAGCATCTTCATGACCTGGGGTGTTCCTGCAATCTTAAAGTCTGACACTGGCCCACCTTTCAACGGTCGAGAATTCACTCGTTGCTGCTTACCCGCCTGGCAGACATGGGTATTGCTGGTGCTGCCCTGAGCTGGCTCAAATCCTTTTTAGAAGGGTGTACTCAACAGGTGTGGCTTCCCCCATTCTCCTCGTCATCTCATGAGGTGTCCACAGTGGTGCCTCACGGGTCCTCCCTGAGTCCCCTTCTTTTTAATCTTTACGTCACCCCCCTGATTTATCTGGCTGAAGATTTAGGAGCCAAAATTATAGCATATGCTGATGATACCCAGCTCTTGTTTACCTGGGGTAAATCAGAGTGCTCTCCATCTCAAGCCAGAAAATGTTTATCAGCTGTTATTCAAAGGCTGTCCTCAGCACAACTCAAGTGTAATGAGGACAAGTCAGAAATCCTTCTCTATGGGACTTTCCCCCCCCCAGTTCAGGGAATCCTTATGGCCAGCTGATTCTCCCTCGCCACCCTCGACGGGGCTCCCCGCTAAAAATCTTGTAGTCTGGTTTGAGGAGAACCTTACTTTCTCCACCCAGAGAAAGAAGTTAGTGGGGAACTGCTTTGGAATACTTAAAACCCTGAGGAAATTCTTCCCACTACTTCCCAGAGCTGCCAAAGAAACGGTGAGCCGGGCCTTGATTCTTTCTCGGATCGACTATGCGAACGCCTTGTATGTTGGTCTTCCGAGTTACCGTCTCAACAAACTGCAGGTTGTCCAGAATGCTGCAGCACAGCTTGTTTTTAATATTCCAATGAGAACCAGCGTTAGACAGCATTTACGCTAACTCCATTGGCTGCCGGTGGCCCAGCAAGTGAAGTTTAAAGCCCTGACCCTGGCCCACCGGGCTCTTCATGCCTGTGGGCCCCCTTATCTACGGAAGCGCTTCCTGTTTTACACCCCTACCAGGCATCTCCGGTCTTCCTCCCAGCTCTTGGCCCATATACCTCACGTTCGGCTTTCAAGAGTGGGGGGTTGTTCCCTTACTGTTAGAGCTGCCTCTGCCTGGAACTAGCTGGCAAAGCTCCGCCCGCGGAGTGTGCAGAGATTTGCCTACTCCGCGTTCCGCGGAGAACGCGGAGTAGGCAAATCTCTGCACACTCTGCGGCGGAGCGGAGTTGACCAGCCCCCGCCTCCCACCCGCCCTATTAACAGTTACTTACAACTTTTAAAAAACAACTTAAAGTAAATAAAAAAACACCTTACATTAGCTGCGGCATCCCCGAGCTGCCCTCCTCCTCTTCATCGCGTTCTCTGTAAAAACTGCGCATGCGCCATATCTACCAGTGTCCATCATCTGCCTCTGTCTGTCTCTATCTTCTGTCTATCCCTACACATCCATCTCTATTTTCTGCCACTGTCGCCATACATCTGTCTCTATATGTTTAAAGAAGAAACAGGGATATTGAGATAAATGTCATGCACCATATCTAAGTAGAGTTCACTGAAACAAAAAGCACCCACAATGTGTGGCACACCCTGGTGCAGGACCATCAACGTATTACACTAAGTAAAAATAAAAAGGGAGACACCACAAGGGAAAATCTATGGAGGCGTCCAAGGTAAACTTAGGAAGACCACCCAGACTCATCATTGGTGAAACCCTAACATTGACAGAAAGGGGAAGGTCTGAGAAACTATCCTAACTTTAAGCCCTACAACTTGCCCTCTGGCAAACCCTATTGTAGTGGTGCACCACCTCAACATCTGTCCCTACCGATGTACTGATCGCCAATGTGAGTCTAAAGTGAAAGGAAAGAAGGGGGTCTAAAATATTAGTGTGACTGAGAACACGATATGTCTTTATTAGTTATGCTCTTGCACTGATTAAAAATCATATGTATACATGTTTTAATTACTTTTATAGTTGTTTCCTGCTACAAAGTTTGGGCACAGATTTATCATGCCTTAGGTAACATATATTAGACTCATACAGATACATACATATAATCACTGCCCCCGAGTAAGCGTAGGTGTCTCAGAATCAAGTATAATGCAGAGAAAACAGAACGCATGAAAGGTTGATATTCCCAGATTATACGATAAGAAACTATGAATCCTTACTAGTAGTAGGCAAGAAACCCACATAACTACTGTCAGGTGTCGAATCAAGTCTTAGAATTAAAATCAGTGAGGAAATATCTGCTGAATATAATTTAGCCCTCAAAATAATGGGCATGGAATAGAATCAAAGGGAAACACCATGATCCATTAGTCATGGATTGATTACCGTCAATCATGGAAGTTACTAAACTCACTATTTTATAAAATATATTGAACAACCCAGAGCACTCCAAGTGTAACTCATCTTCATCATCATTAGTGTACTTAAAACAAAAACCACAAAAATAATGATACCATTGTTAGACCTGCCATCCTTAGGGCGGTCTTCCTCCAAATGTTTTTCCTGCTTACCTCCTCTTTTTGCTGCATCTTTGTGTTGGCTTTAGGACTCTGAGCAATTTACAACTGCTAACTTGTGCTAAAGTGCATGTGCTTCTCTGCTAAAACATGGTAACATTGGTGTATAGCCAAATGGCATATTTAGTTTACTTATAAGTCCCCTGTAAAGTGGTATACCATATACCCAAGGCCTGTAATCTAAATGCTACTAGTGGGTATGCAGCACTGGTTGTTCCACGCACACAAGTAGCCTTTCAAACCTGTCTCAGGCCTGCCATTGAAAGGCCTGGGTGTGCACTTTGCCACCACTTCGACTTGGCCTTTAAAACCACTTGCCCAGCCTTAAACTCCCCTTTTATTATACATAAGTCACGCCTAATATAGGGCTTAGGTAGCCCTAAGGGCAGGGTGTTGTGTAAGTAAAAGGTAGGGCATGTACCCTTATGTTTTGGATGTCCTGGTAGTGACAGACACCCAAATTTGTTTTTTACTACTGTGAGGCCTGCTCCTCTCATAGGTCAACATTGGGAAGCCTTAAAACAGTTTTAAGCTGTAAGTCCTGATTAGAGTGTAGTAGCTGCCTCATGTTTTGTATCTTTTGAATAGTAATGGGCAATCCTCTTTAGTGTAAAGTTGTGTTGAAAGGTGGTTTATTAGTAGGTGCAGGTAGGTACCTACAGCTTGTAATGACACCACAATCACAAATAAGTTCCAGTCAAGTCTCAATAAATGAATCCTTGTTCAACCCTTAGTAGCTTGGTTTACAAGCAGTCAGACTTAACTTAGTTAACAGATGTGTAAAGTATTTAAAACATCATTACATTAAAAAAGTAAGTCACAACACACAATAAAAATCCAACTCCAATTTATACAAATAGGAACAATATTTACGATACAAATGACACCAAAATGAAAAAAATCAATGGAGGGAACCGTAGATATTAATTTTTAAAAAGTAAATACTTTCTACTGCCTAAAAGCAAAAAGCTCAGATTTGGGACATCTGGTCATGCTTGACTGGGACAAAGTCAAAGTTTCAAGCTGACCGCGATGGAGTGCGGGTCAGTTACGATGAGTGGCAGGGCCCGGTCAAGTTTTTACCTTCTAAGTTGGTCATTTTGTTGGAGCTTTTTCTCAATGTCGAAAGAGGCTCCTCATCAGGCCAGCTTATGGCGTCAACCACGGTGGCTTGCTTCAATACGAGGCCTCGGTGAAATCCTAGAGGTCTTGGAGCTCCAGAGTTTTTAGCGGGACAACCCAGAATTTCAGGCCGGGTCGATGTCAGCGACTTGACTCTCGACGACGGGTTGGTCAATTTCTAAAGCTTCTTCACAAAAAAATTCTAAATGGTCTCAAACTTCTGGATATTCCTCCAGAATGTCCTTTTGGGCACTTGACGTGTCTTCAACATCAATCCATGGTTCCAGAAGCTCTGAGTTGCTCCTTGGGAAGTTGGGACTACAAGAACCAAAATGCACCTGGTCAAATCCTCAAGAGTCCACTAGATGCTGTTCAGCTGGGCTCTTCTTAGTAGAGATGATGCAGGTGGAGCTCTTTTAACCTGTTGCTTTCAGGGAATTCACTCCACACACTTGCGGAGCAAGGCAAAGTCTTTCTTTTGGTGAAGCCCAGAGTATGCTGCATGTGCAGTCCTTATGAATGCAGTCCTTCTTGGTGCAGACCAGGGGTTCAGCAGGGCAGTCCTTCTTCTCTTGTTGTTTCTAGGCAAGGATCTGAGTTGCTTGGCAGCTCTCCCATATTTATCCAGGTTTCTGGACAGGCAATATGGGTGTGCCCCCGACCATTGGGGTGCAGGGTGCCACCGTCTGTGATGACCACTTACCTGGAAACATGGCATTTTCTTGCCCCAGAAAGCACTGTTCCTCAAAAATTTAAATGGAGCAAATCTCTCATAGAGCTTCAGGTCTGGCTAAGCCAACTCACAGGTGTGGCTAATTTTCCCTAACACTCCTCTTCCAGCCCCTCTGCTAATTCAATTACAGGGGTTCATATCTGGCTGGGGGTGCAGGAAGTGGGGGTGGGCCTTGTTCTTGTCCTCACTGTCTTTCTCCCTTTGAAGACCAGTTTGGCAACCTTCCTGCCTTTTGCTTTACAGCAGCAGATTTCCTCCCACCAGATGTCTCCTTTGTCTTAGGCAACTTCACACCTAATCAAGAGTGCTTGGTTCAGTCTGTCAAAGGCTGGTCAATCAGAAGATGTTTAGAGAAAACAATGGTTCAGGGTTGGCCTTAATGGGTCCAGAACAAAAGAGTAAAATCCCGAAGGGAACAGTGGGGATTCAATTTATACTGGACATTTAATCGTCATGGGAGCAGGAAGGTAGGGAAACATATATAGTATAAAATAAACGATTTATTTTACACAAGTATGAATTTTATACTTAAAGTAATAGTCAGGTGCTCACATAAAGTGAAGGTGCGTAATGTGACAAAGTGAAAGTGAACTAAAAGCATAACATCACATTGACAACAAAATTGGAACTCCACATGAGTATATACAATGGGAGGGGTTCCTGTTGTAAGGGTTGACGGCGTTTCGATCGTTTAAGTACTTAAGATCATCTTCAGGACATGTAGTGAGCAGTCTGAAACTAAATCGGAACAAAGCATAATTACAATATGTCCCTACATAAGGACCAGTTGCAGTGAGTAAGTGCTCCCAGTGTTTTTACAGTAAATACAATTACAGCGCAACCTCTTTGTTAAATTGAGGTAAGGTGAGTACAATTAATATAACAACATGAGAGACCATTGAAGGGTGGTGCGCGCGGGGCACCAAGTTAACTGTGGGGGGTTGAATTAATGAGCGTGAAGGAGCATCATGCATATGAGCTCACAATAGCGAACTTACTCTCAATAGGGTGTCACTATCCAGGAAGAGAGGTAGCCACTATCGGAATGCAGGCGCGCCTCTTACGTGGGGAGGCTGTTTTGACCTAGTATCAGGGGAATAGAGCATTAGTAAGTATCCGCATTGTGTCAGGGAAGATGTAAGCAGTGGGACAAAGCGCCTACTCACTAAGGTAACGTCCAGGGTAGCGTCAGGGTAGAGCTACTTCCATCAGGCTACTTCCATCAGTTAACTTGGCGCCCCGCGCGCACCACCCTTCAATGGTCTCTCATGTTGTTATATTAATTGTACTCACCTTACCTCAATTTAACAAAGAGGTTGCGCTGTAATTGTATTTACCGTAAAAACACTGGGAGCTCTTACTCACTGCAACTGGTCCTGAAGATGATCTTAAGTACTTAAAAGATCGAAACGCCGTCAACCCTTACAACAGGAACCCCTCCCATTGTATATACTCATGTGGAGTTCCAATTTTGTTGTCAATGTGATGTTATGCTTTTAGTTCACTTTCACTTTGTCACATTACGCACCTTCACTTTATGTGAGCACCTGACTATTACTTTAAGTATAAAATTCATACTTGTGTAAAATAAATCGTTTATTTTATACTATATATGTTCCCTACCTTCCTGCTCCCATGACGATTAAATGTCCAGTATAAATTGAATCCCCACTGTTCCCTTCGGGATTTTACTCTTTTGTTCTGGACCCATTAAGGCCAACCCTGAACCATTGTTTTCTCTAAACATACACTAACCCCAGGTTCATATTTCGGGGTACCCTTGTTCTCCCATACTACGGTCAATCAGAAGAGGCTGCTACAGGGCTGAATTCAGGCATATCAGAAAAGCAAGTTCTATAACTTATTTTCTGTAATAGTTATAATAAATTCAACCATGGCAAGTTGCTGGATTTATTGCACCAATCATTTTCATACATTTACGTAATATTTTATTTCCCTCCTGTCAATAGACTTTATTAATGTTGAATAAAGCCTTCCCATGTTAGCCTATGGAGCTAATGCACTACAATAGCGAAAAACAAAATTGGCAGTTTTTCCTCACCAGAGCATATAAAACATATTTTACAGTGTCCCTGCTTATTTAAAATGGCACTCTATCCTTGGGGCACCTAGGGTAAACTTTAGGGGTGACACATGTAAAAATAAGGTTGTTTAGGACTTTGAAAGTCCCTTTAATTCCAAAGCCACATTTGGACATTGTTTTATTTTAAAAGCAGCCTGCAGGGCAGGACTGGCTTTTAAAATGATAGCAGGCACCACAGCAGTGCACAATTAAGTGCATTAAATCTACTGTGCCTCTAAACCTACATGCCCTACCATATACTAGGGACTTACAGGTAGGTTGTCTTTACCAATAGTAATTTCACCGAATCACCATGTATCCATTACACAGAGCACAGGCCCTTGATCAGGTTAACAAAGCCCAGGGTACAACCAGAGTCAGAAAACCAGCATCTAGTAGTCAAAACATGGGCAAAAAGTAGGGGGGCACTGCAAAAAGTCCTGGCTTCTCACAAGTTGGATTTACCATTATTATTTTAGAATTGCCACTTTTAGAAAGTGGACATTTCTCTGCTCTTAACTTAGCTCTGTGTGCCTGCAGCCTGTCTCCAATACGTGTGGGGTAGGTGACAGCTACACTTTGAGTATTTCCTGTAGACAGCCACAAGCACAGGAAGGGTGGGTGTGACAGAGAACTCATCTGCATTCTGATAGCTCTTTCAGGGCAGGAGGAGAGGAAGGGAGCTGACAGTTACACCTGAATAGGCAATGTCCTGTTGCCCACACAAAAGGAAATAATACCCCCCACAGATAGCCCGGCAGACAGGGCTGGGATGGAAGGGGACCAGTGCACTACAAGGGCCTGCACCTGTGAAGAACTCTGCCAGGAGTAAAGACTGCTGTGACAAAAGGATCGCCACTGTGCTTGCCTGCTGCTCTAGAAGAACTGCTTTTATGCTTTGCTGTACTGCCTTGCTGCCTGCTGATCTCTGCCCTACTGAGGACGAGGACTGGACCCATCGCACTTGAACCCAGAGTGACTCCTAGGGCTTTCTGGCTAACCCCTGTCTGAAGTCTCAGGGCCATCAAAGACTTACTTTAACCCTACAACAGCACCTGGACTCTGTCATTTGGTAGTCCTGCCCTGCAGGTGGTGTCAATCCAGCCCTGGGCCCTTGAAAGGTGACTTCTACTGTAAAGAACCAACAGAATCGATGCAGTGATGACTTTGCACCGATTGAAACTGATGCATTGCCCTTCGACGCAGCAGCCGATCAACGATATCGCCTCGACAGACTGCATGGCTCTATGACGACATGGCTGCTCAGCTCAAATCATTGCCAGCACTGAAAAGGGGTTCATTAATGAAGCCTTTATCAACTGCACAGATCCAAATTGATGCATCGCCTCTATCCACGGGATCGGGATCGACGCCTACGCCTCGCCTCCTCCGCTTCTCGCATTGAGGCTTCTACATTGACAGTTGCTCCATCCAAGGTACTTTTTCAATGGGCAATCAAAAAGGAGCTTAAGAGGGAAACAAAATCACAGGTCGCCCTCCCCTCAACATCTCATTAAATCAAAAAGACCTGTGTGCGTAAGGCTCCTCTACTTGAGGTATATGTATAAGTGGCGGTAGAGATTCCTTCACTACTTATCTATCTATACCTCCTCATTTGGAAACAGAGGTAGTGTCCTGCCACTTTACTGCCCAATTTTTCTAAAACAACCTTTTGCGACTGACAGTCAAACAACCATATACCCCTCTGCACATAGGGTGTATTTTAATTGTTATAAAAATTAACAGGTTACACCCATCTAGATGTTACCTTAACCCAAAAACAACAAAAATTGTGAAGGGGCAAGATGGCACCTCACGTGCGCACCACCAGTCGAGCTTACTGATTGGTACTCATCAGCTATGCTCACTTTCCTCATCACGGCCACCATATTGCCCAAATAATGCGCTTTCCCAAAACAAAATATATTAGTGCCAAAAAAAAGTGTTAGTGCCAGTTGTATATCACAACCACCACCAGAACATAACCCCGTGCAGGATAAAATTGAGATAAGTAACACAATCACAAACTTTTATTCTTCACTTGTGTACTTATTCAAATTTAAAAACCGGCTGCTTTACGCAGACCTTTGCCGCAAGCATTTGCCAACATGTTTCATTGCCCCTGTTACTTCAAGGCAATTTCGTCAGGGCTGGGTCATCAATCACCAATTATGGACACTGGTAACTTGGTATAAAATGACATGTGGGAGCCTATGTCAATCGTACCAGCTCTCCACTCCGTCAATATGAGTAGACTTCCAATCGTGAATCCCTCTCTCTAGGCGTACACTCAATTGTCTTGTCAATTTCGCCTTATTCTCCCGGGAGCGCTTTACATCAACCCTCGGAGTGGAGAGCTGGTACGATTGACATAGGCTCCCACATGTCATTTTATACCAAGTTACCAGTGTCCATAATTGGTGATTGATGACCCAGCCCTGACGAAATTGCCTTGAAGTAACAGGGGCAATGAAACATGTTGGCAAATGCTTGCGGCAAAGGTCTGCGTAAAGCAGCCGGTTTTTAAATTTGAATAAGTACACAAGTGAAGAATAAAAGTTTGTGATTGTGTTACTTATCTCAATTTTATCCTGCACGGGGTTATGTTCTGGTGGTGGTTGTGATATACAACTGGCACTAACACTTTTTTTTTTTTTGGCACTAATATATTTTGTTTTGGGAAACGCACATTATTTGGGCAATATGGTGGCCGATGATGAGGAAAGTGAGCATAGCTGATGAGTACCAATCAGTAAGCTCGACTGGTGGTGCGCACGTGAGGTGCCATCTTGCCCCTTCACAATTTTTGTTGTTTTTTTGGGTTAAGGTAACATCTAGATGGGTGTAACCTGTTAATTTTTATAACAATTAAAATACACCCCTATGTGCAGAGGGGGTATATGGTTGTTTGACTGTCAGTCGCAAAAAGGTTGTTTTTAGAAAAATTGGGCAGTAAAGTGGCAGGACACTACCTCTGTTTCCAAATGAGGAGGTATAGATAGATAAGTAGTGAAGGAATCTCTACCGCCACTTATACATATACCTCAAGTAGAGGAGCCTTACGCACACAGGTCTTTTTGATTTAATGACTTTTTCAATGGGACCTGCCTGAGCCCTGTAGCCAGAGTGCCTTCCAATGCAGTTGGCCTGAACTTTGGATTTACCCCTGCGCTATTTGCTTCTAAGCACTACTTTTGGATTTATTCTTGAAATATTCATAACTCCAGTTCTACTTATTGGATTCTTGTTGATTTGGTCTTGATTTGCTCATATAAATATATAGTTTTTTTCTAAACCTGTGTGGTGTTTTCATTGTGTTACTCTGTGAGTGTGTTGCACAAATACTTTACACATTGCCTCTTTAGATAAGCCTGACTGCTTTGTGCCAAGCTACCAGAGGGTGAGCACAGGTTATCTTTTAGTGTGTATCTAGCTTAGCCTGACTAGGATTGTGGTCCCTACTCAGACAGGATGCATAGCTCTGCCAACTAGAGACCCAATTTCTAACATTGGTGATCAGCAGTGAAGACAGGACTTGTGTTTGTGCAATACCATATAGTAACTCATTGTTCACTATGACAATCTTTTGTGTGATATGTCCCCAGATCTTTGCCTACTTTTGCCGAATCTGTTTTTGTGGCTATAGAACTCTGCACATTTTACCCTTGCTAACTAGTGGTACAATAACATAACATAACACACTTTACAAATACATGTGTTATGTTTAAGCCTGGGCAAAGCACTACGCTACGCTCGCGTAGTTTGCGAAGTTTGCGCTACTTCGCACTACGCGAATTGCACGTAGCACAGTGCAAACACGCGTAGCGTAGCGGTCATTTTTTACTTGCTCGCGGTCCTCAACGTCAAGTTGGCGACCGCGAGCAAGCAAAATGACATCCCGGCGAGACTTTTTCCTCGTTCGCGATCAGCAACATCAAGTTGCCGATCGCGAGCGTGGAAAAAAAACCTCCCGGCGAGATTCTCAACGCGGGGAGGTCAGGTTTCTCATTGCGAGTGGTTGCGCATGCTCGCGACCGCTTGCGATGAGAAACTACCAGTCCGCGTTGAGAAAGCTGCCGCTTGAGTAAAAATCTACTCGAGCGGCAGTAAAAGACAGCTCGCACTGTGCAAGATGCCGTTTTCAATGATTGCACAGTGCGGACAAGCATCCGGCACTGTGCAATCAGTGCGAACAGCATTTTGCACAGTGCACTACGCAGTTCGCGTAGCTACGCGTAGCTCGCGTAGTGCGAGGTGCACTTCACGTAGCTTCGCGTAGCGCTACTTCGCGAACTACGCCCAGGGTTAGTTATGTTATGTTATGT
The DNA here is from genome assembly GCA_963921515.1 of Calotriton arnoldi. Lineage (NCBI taxonomy): Eukaryota > Metazoa > Chordata > Amphibia > Caudata > Salamandridae > Calotriton > Calotriton arnoldi. The sequence goes on from CAWUFW010001273.1 coordinate 1,005,197, forward strand.
TATGTTATGTTGCTAACTAGTGGTAAAGTGCTGGTGCTCTCCTTTTGAAGCATGGTAAAATTGGCATATACCTAATTGGCATATTTAATTAACTTATAAGTCCCTAGTTTATGGTACTACATGTACCCAGGGACAGTAAATGTAATGCCTTTAGAAGGCTGCATCCCTCGCTGTGCCACTGATTAAAGTAGCACTGTAAAGCATTTCACCTGGCCTGCCATGGCAGCCTGGTTGTTCAGTTTTAAACTCCCATTTCGGCCTGGCAAAATAAACCTTTTGCCAGGCCTAACCCTTCCTTTTTAATACTTATAGGTCACCCATAAGGTAGGCCCAAAATGCCCACAGGACAGGGCGCATGGCATTTAAAAAGTAGGGCATGTATAATTAATGTTTTATATGTCCTCGCAGTGAAAACTCTCCAAAGTCGTTTGGCAGGGCTAGCTCTCCCATATGTTAACACTAGTTTACACTATTACATTTACAGTGTTAAATCCTGCTTGGGAGTAGCAAGGGAAATGGTTCTATGACTCATTTTATTAGTAAGTTAAAATCCAACTTAATGGTCAAGCCAGATTTTATATTACTGCATTACCATTTTGAAAATGACATTTTAGAAAGTTGTCAATTTTGTGGCTTTCGGCCAGTGTCCAGTGTCACCTAACTGCTGATGGCACCCCTGTGATGAGATGAGGATTGCCCTCATACAGTAAACAAAGGGCTTGGATGTGGGGAGGTGTTTTTCTTTGTTGAGTAAGATGGGCTGAGGGCTTTGCCCAGCCCCTTCCTGGGCTTAAAAGGTTGCCTATCCTGTCACTGGTAGATGTGCCTCACACCTAGAACTGCCTCCCTTTTGTCTTGCTAGTCAGCTTGGCTCCAAACTCAGAGGGAATTACCACAGAACTGGTTTGGAGCGACCGCGAGGGAGGGTTTGCCCATTTTGATAGCCACACCATCGGGATGGCACATAGAGCGCTGATCAGGGTTAGAACATTCCTGCCATGCTCGGTTTAGGTAGAGAGTGGCATAGTGGGATAGTTTACAGTAAAACACACAGGATGTTCTTCAAAAGTGGGTTGGATCAACCTTTGAAACGTTTACCCCATTGGCTAGGGAATGGCTAGGAGTTTCCTCTAACCAAAGGATGGCACTGGACATATATGTGGTATTCCAGGACACTTTTGGACCTGTGGAGATTCAGAAGATGAGCTCCCCTGCAATCTGAAGAACCTAAAGGAAGGCTGGAGCTGTGTGCCTGAACCCAGGACCTCAGACGTGACTCCAAGGGTCATTTGACCTCCTGTTTGAGCTACAGGTACACAACAAGCTCTCAGAGGCCCCTCTCTCTGCAATTGCCAAGCGATCCAGTACCAACTAGACCTGCTTGTACCTTGCTGCTGCCTTCTATTGGAGTGTGCCCTAACACCCAGATGGTGCCCTCCAGGTCATGGACCCTTGGATGAGTGTGCTTCTCCTGCCTACACTGCAAAAGCTGAGAATTTTGTCAACTTTCTGCCTGGAGAACCTACGGAGGCTGGAATTGCTGTTGAAGCCGCAGCCATAGACGACGAATTACCTATCGGCCTTAGTTTGTTGGTTTGCCATGCTGAAGAAGATCTCACTTCCAGAAAAGTTTCTAATTCTGCATAAGATTGTTCTATTATTCTGGGTAGTTCAGTTTGATGTTCTGTTACATCAAATTCCCTTAAGCATTGGCGGATCGCCACTGATGCTGCCTCTCCTTTAATATTAGATAATATTATTGTTGAGACCTGGTCGAAGTTTTTCAGTAATTTCATACCTAAATTCAGAGCAGGCTCTGCCCCGTATTCGTCTTGAATTTGTTTCAGGACATCTGGTATTACTGCAATTGACGGAACACCATGTGTTTTAGTATAGATGGCAGCAAAGACTGTGCCCCAAGTGGTGCAATCTTCCAGTTGTGGTGTGATCCCCATTGGTAAACAGATTGTTAGGATTCTGTGTTTCTCATAAGGGCTAGTATTAGGAAATACTGCTTCGATTTGAGTAATTTTTTGAGCTATCCAGAATGGAATTTGCTCACGTTTTGTGGGCATTTTACCCATGACTGCGTATAAAGTCTGTGGAGTAATTTTTAGTGTATTCCCCTGTTGAGGGGTTTGATTTGGAATGGTCAATGGTGGTTGGACTGTGAAAGTCTGCATGACATATTAGACTAATTGTCTGTAAATTTTTATTAACTCTTGTAGTTGAGTAAGTAATTCCTCGCCTGACATTACATCGATGTCAGGATGAGGTGTGTAGTCGGCTAGAATCGGCCATGTTGCTCCTGGTCTACCTAGTGGACCGAGCCTGGTAATGTTTTTGTGATGTTTTAGGGCGCCTTTAAACCAGAGATGATGCTCCTGGTATGTGAGTGGAATTTCAATATCCTCGAAAGGAATATATGGTGGTTCATCTTCTTTGTAGAAGTGAAACACTCTTGTGACTGGATTTGATTCTGGGAATAATATCCATGAATAGAGTACCTCTGTCTGAAAGGATTCGTGTGCCTCTATCACGAAAACTGCTCTACCCCCTCTTGGTGGTAGGCCGTGTTTTATAAGTTTTAGAGTGATGGCTCTCCTTAAATTTGGAGCGATGTCTATAACACCCTCCTCGGTTTCATTCAAACCTGTAAAATTAAAAGCTGTTACGACTGGGTCAGCCGCAGCTACACCGTTCTCGGTGTCATTGTCCCTGTGTATGGACATTTGTTTTTGGAAAAATGTAGAACAAGTTTCAAGGAAACAAAAGATAAGGTGCACAATAATTTGGAACACTGTATCCTTCAACGTTGAACAAACCAAACAGCTAATATATAGGGGTTTTGTCCTATTTAGCTTTGGCGGATACTTAACCCTACCCACTCCAGATGTCTTATGGAGTATGTGAGTAGGGGTCTCTGAGAGAAAAGCACGACTGAGTTACTCAGTATCTAGCGTTAAATTACTGCCTTACCAAACGGTTGGGCGCCATGTAGTGTAGTTCCTATTTCCCTAATAGGCTCTGCGCATTGGAATAATATACCCTATAGGTTTGACATAGGACTGAGGTCAGTATGTCCCTATCGAGTATATTAAACTTAATTACTTTGTGCCAGCTAACTCAGAGGCCACTAGAAACTCCTTGTAAACAAGAAGGGAGTAGTTTCTGGCAACCGCATAAACATGACAACATTGTTTCCCTTTAGAATCAGAACGCTCTCAGAATCGTGGAAACAATAGATAACAGTTTCACTCAGCTAATCGTGCATGCTTAGTTTCTTCAGAGTTACACAGAAAGAATAGACGGGCGTTTCAATAAAAAGGATTTATTGAACAGTCTTGTTTCTCGTGTAAGAGAGATGAGCTGTTATGATCACAAGGCAATATGCAAGATATATAATGTACAGCGTAAGCAGTAGAAAGAAATAATACTGCGCTAGCATTATCTTTTAGCTATGACACATATATTCATATACATAAATAACATAAGCTAAAAATGCGAGTACTCATAAGATGCTTTTCTAAGCTAGTTCTACCCCAGTGTACCTAACCTAACCTAGGTGTAGGACAAGGTAAGAAGTAGGTGATGTATTCTATAGTATGGTATGCTATAGGTAGTATCCCAAGTCGAGTATGCCAAGAGTCCCTCTAGGTTCTAGTCAGCTCCATACCTTGAGAATGAGAGAGGTGGGAATCTCTTTCCGGATCTCGAACTCTAACACCCCGCGAAGGGAGTCAGAACACTGGAAGCTGGATTCTCTGCGAGCAGGGATGACAGCGTTTCTTGTCAGTGCGTCAGGCCGGGACACGGGCTCCTCTAAAGTCGAGGTCTCCTCCTAACTTGCTTGGGCAAGGGAAGGTATATTTATACCTGGTAGGTGCCTTGGAATGTTAGCATTGACGTGAAGTCGGACAGAGGAAGACATCAGGAATGAACCCTTAAGGAATAGCGGTTCATGCATAATAGATGAGTTCTTGGAGAAATCAATAATTCTGTGCTAGGGGAACTCCCAAGAGCTGATGGGTCTGGTTTCTAAGAACTCGTTGTGACGTTAGGGTGGACGGATGTCGGTGACCATGCCTGTATTTGGAGTGCATGGCTAATGCCTAAATAAGGACTGGGATTTTATGCCTATATAAGCGCAATGAAAATTGTGCCTATATAAGGACATGTTTCAGGAAAGCCTATATACGGACACCTAAAGCGGAATACAACAGGCTGTCATTAAAGTCTCTTTTAAGTCTTTGCAGACACTAAATTTGATGAGATATGAAAGCAATAATTGGGATAATGTGGTAGTCGACCAGTCCACCAGAGTCAGGAGTTCTGTCCTCAGGGCTCCTTCTTTTTCAAAACCATGCATGCACAAACAGCAGTGCTTAGTTAAAAGATGGCAGTCGTTTGGGTTGATACGGTGTAGGTCAAAATCCCCAGATAATATTACATTTTGGGGGATTTCTTCAAATTTTGAACCTACCTCAGGGCTCTAGAGAAAGAGTTGCTGGACCAGCAATGTTTTGAACAAAGGGTGACTGACACAGAGTTAATTCCTGACCTGTGTTCAGTACGAAGCGATGATAGCGGCAGAGAAGTGTGTCATCATGCTATTTTATCTTTTGTTTCTAAAAAATTGCCACAGCTCCTGATGTTAACAGATTATTTGGTGAAGTAAAATATAACAAAGTCTGTTGCAGGTGAAATGTTGTGTTTAATGACACTTTAGGTGCATCGGTCTCTTGTATCCAGCATTCAGGAGGCATTCATTTGTTCAGGCTGATGTTACATGCTGCGAGCGGACATTTGCATTTTAATATGCATAAGGCCTGCTGTTTTGTTTTCATCATCTTGAAAGGTTTATTCCGCATCTGAGTGCCTTTGCAGTACATTATTTTTATTCCTTTTATTTCTGAGGGTAAAAAGTGAAAAGCTATACATTCTGCATCATGAACGGCTCAAACATAAAACGGGTTGACATCCCACCAGTGGATATCAACTATTCGTTTTATTTCTGTATGAAGTGCTTTTCCTCGGTGTTAATCGCATAATATTAGGCCAAAAATGAATGTCTTATTTTTAAAGATAGCAGACAATGTGTACAACTGCGCCTTTTAATATACCCTGAATTTGGTTTCAATTTTAATATAGATTTAAATATACCAGCTATGTGTATCTCTCATGTAATATCATGCTTATGACTCTCGAATCTGTTTGCTTGAATAGGTGATGCCACGTAGCAGAGTATTATGAGAATGCCTATCATTAGTGCAGCAGGTGCAGTCATTAGCGGTCCTTGGGCTCTGAGAGGCTACAGTACCCAAGTAATATCCGTTTTATTACTTTGGCTTGGGCGCTCATGCGCTGTTTGCAAGACCTGCTGTAATCTCTCTATACAGAGTGTAATCCTGCCTCTGCTTCAATTGGGTCAGGCTTGCATCACTTGCAGTTCCTGGCTCCTTATTGGTGGCGTTCCTGAACTTCACTTCCGTTTTTTTTAGTTCAGGAGCACCGGCCAACTACAGTTAACTTACGCTGTAGTTGTTTATGAGGTTCTTTGGGCACTACTTGTTTTAAATTCACCACTCCCCACTCTCTATTCCAGACCAGCTGCTGGCAGCCCACCGTAGTTTTCACAGTGTTTGTAAGCCCCGCAGGGGCATGGTAACCATTCTCGCATACCACTGATACATAATATTACAACTTGCAACAGGAATGAAATGTTTTTTCACACCACCCCTTAATTGCGATTCCTGATATGCGGACATCTCCCAGTGATGAACTTCATGCGTGGGTGTTTGCTTCACGGTGATCTTTCCCTGTGTGTCTGTTTTTTTTGTTTTTGCCCCCTTTAACAGGCATACTTTTTTTTCTTTTATGCTACTCTTCAATGTGGAAGAACGATGGTTTGTTTTCATGGGCGGCCCATGTGGCTTCCGTGGTCTGTCTCTTTCTCTTTTGAAGGAGGTGCCTCTCCTCCATAGAAGCTTTTATAGTGTTTGTAAATGCCCCAGGGGCATGGGCTAACGCTCCTAGAATCCCGGGGCATATTAGCAACAACTTGCGATAATTATCGCAAACCGCGCTTAGCGCGTATTTTTTTATCGCCGCCTATCGCTGGATTTTATCGCGGAGATAACACGTTATTAGCAACGTTTATCTCCAATGCAATAAAATATCCAGCGATAGCGGCGAATCCCAGCAATAACGCGAGAATTCCAGCGATAAATTCCCATCGCTAAGGAAAATCTCGCTAATAGGCAGGTGGGGACTTAACCGTAGAATCCACCTCCCATAGACTATAATGGCTAAGTCAGGTTTAAAAATCCAGCGCTAATCGTGGTTAGCACGCGTTTTTCTATGGCTTTGCGGGCATTGCTAATAGGCGATAGGTATGTTAGCGACTGCTTTCAGTCGCTGTTAGGTTGGGAACGCCTCCTTTGCATGTCATTAGCGATAAATATCGCTGACATGCAAAGCGGCACCCAAACCAGTCGCTATCGCCTGGAAGCTGTCGCTAACACCTGTTAGCGGCAGCTTGCTGATAGGGCGATAAAAAAATCGCCGCTTTAGCGGCAAAAAGTGCCGCTAAAGCGGCGATAAAACCCTTGCTAATATGCCCCCCCGTCTTTTGGCAGACAGAAAGTGGGTTGGACCCATGCTGGAACCTGGCTGCCACAGTCGGACGCCGACAGCGATCTTTCTCCATGGAGCATGTGACATGACTATTATTCTTCTCAAATTAAACAACTAATGTAACTGGGGAACAGAGCGAGAAGGCGACATGCCCAGGATCACACCATTTCCTGAAGAGAGGAACTGAGTATGAGAGTTTGGTGCAGCTTTTCAGTGTGAGACCCTGCCTTCTTTTAATGGCAGGAGGTGTTTGTAGCTCCAGTGTGTGCTTTGGCATCCCTTTTTCAGTCTAACGTGTATTGGAATGTTCATACACGTTCTAGATTTAGTTTTGACTCTGAACAACATTGCTTTTAAAGTCTGGCCTCAAGGACAAAGCGCCTTCCGTGCTATTTTCTTGTCACCTTGACTCTACATAGCATACCCGCTTTCTTTGCGTTGGCATCGGCTGATGTAAACGAAGTTTTTCTCAAATATAAAGTGCTAGATTACTGTTTGCAACGAGAGCACGGTGTAAAAATATCATGTAAAGTAAGATATATTGTATATGTGCTGCGTGTAACTAACTAATGTAATTTGTATAATGTGACGTGACTAATATGATGTGACTAGAGGTTTATAAAATCGTTATTAGTGGCAGTTGCAGCCCTGGAAATGTTCTTTGCTAGTCCCACGTGTGAGCCTAACTATTACTTTGTTTTGCATTGCGCGCTTCTCCCTCTTAGCTGCATCTGAGCACTAAGCACATAGGCGCTTTCCTATGACATTCTTGAGTTGCATAAATGGTTGTGCAATACCCGCCACCGCAAATGATGGCTGAAGAGTATTGTTGTGAAAGATTGAAAGTCTGATATTTTATTGTGTAATGAGAGTGGTGCGGGGCTATTTGTCTCTCGCTCACATGTATGTACTCTGAGGTTGTAACTCTTCAATGTATTCCCGGGATGTTTTATTAAATTTATCCTGCCATTGAGTCATTTTGATGGCTTCGAAATGTCACACTAAACTCATTTGGCGCACATCCAAAGAGTACTTGTTGCAGTTGGGAGTGCAGATTTGCATCTGTACTCTTTCCCCTCTTGCAAGTTTCTCTGACTGCTTCACCATCTCCCAAGAGCCAACAGCAGCAACATTCCAGGGCTCTTCCCGCAACACTCCAAGTGAGCATTTCCAACAGCGCTAATAAAGAAACAATGCCACTTATCCTGTTTTCCCTAAAATGATTGAGGGGAATTACAGCCAGCTAAGGAGAAAAGGTTTTTCATTCCACTTAAAGCCCTGCCTCCAGTATAGTGTTTTCCTGCTGTAGAGGGAGAACAAGTTCCCTCAGGCCTTCATACCTGCCAACTTGAACAACAAGCATTGGCAAAGCCAATAGGTTTCTCCTTTCGGAAATCTATTGGCTTTGGCAATGTGTTTTTTTTAGATATTGCATATCAGTTGAGTTTCTGTGAAACAAGACTTCATGTAAAAAAAAGTGCTATGATGCGCACACCATTGACTGCATCATAGTGCTTTTTTATTTTACTATAAGCCATGTTGCACAACAGCTCAAGTGCTGTGTAATATGTAAAACAATTGACAGAGCCAATACATTTTGTAAAGACGAAACCTGGTGGCTTTGCCATTTCTTGTTGTGGATGGTTGGAAGTGGGCTAGAGTGCCTTGAGCAGCCTGGTCAGGACGCGGCTGCAGCTCATTTAAAATAAGCATTTGCAATGCAACAGGTCTCGCATTACTGAAAGTTTGAGCTATTGGTATTGCATTATTATTTGCAATGCCAACAGCTCAAACCTTTAGTAATGCGAGACCTATTGCATTGCAAATGCTTGTTCTTGCTTGCATTACTGTCCATGGTACCCTCACTACACACTTACATACCTTACTTTTCCACCCACTGGGCTATATGATTTTATGTCTCATTGTTCCTGCTGGTTAATTAAAGCTTTATGTGGTGATATGATTCCTAACCGGTTGTTTGAAGGGGTGACATGGTTAGGCCACCAGTACCTGAACTGCTTTAAATGTCCACTGGGGGCTCTTGATCATTGGACTCTGTTCCCTTTCTTACCAACTACACATCAGTAAGTATGACAATTAATTTATTAAAAAATACCAATATCTAGCATAAAATACATAATAAACATTTAAAGCCTGTAAGAAATTAGTTTACTGGTTGAGGGGGTGAAACCCTACTCAACCAGCAACCGCAATCCTTGTCGGGGTGATGTACAAGCAGACTTCAAAGAAGCCTGTGCTCAACCCTCTGGTAGCTTGGCACACAGCAGTCAGGTTTAACTTAGAGGCAGTGTGTAAAGTATTTATGCAGCACTTCACAGAGTATTAAAGTGAAACACAACACAAGAAAAATCCCACACCAACTTAGAAATATAGTAATTTTTTATAAATAAAACAAGACCAAAACGACAGAAATCCGGTCAGGAGAACCGGAGATATGCAAGTTTAAAGATTTCAGTGAACATAGCACCAAAAAGCACAAAGCGCCAACTGTGGATATCTGGTTGCAGCAGACTGGGGCAAAGTCACAAATTGAAGCCAACCTAGACGGAGAGCGGGACAGCCAGAGGCACCCAGTTAGGCCCGCTGAACAAGTGCCTTAAATCCTAGTTGCCGAGCGTTGCAAGGTACCACGCTGAGGATGCATCGCCCAGCCAAGGCAATGCGTCGGTTCCGAGGTGCTGCGAGGCTGTGATGCGAGGTCCTGCATGGTTGTCGAGGATCCCGTTGACAGGGACTTGCAATGTGAAGTCCAGAGTCAATGATGCTTCATGCAGTTGAGGCGATGCGTCAGTTCCGAGGAGCTGTGAGGCTGTGATGTGAGAACCTGCATCGTCATCGAGGCCAACGTTGGCGAGAGATTTGCAATGGGAGGGCCTGCATCGGGAAAGCTTCACACAGGTGGCAGTTCTGATGCGCGCTCCGGGGTCAATGCGGAGTCCTTGTGTTGGAAGAACCTTTGCAGCAAAGAAAATGCGTTGGTTCTGCTAGGGTTTTTGCTGCTCAGCAGAGGAGATGAATTGGTTCTGCTATGTCCACAAATTGGCTTGGAGAGCACGTTCAAGCCGACTTCCAAGACTCTAGGACTGGGGTGGCACTATTGACAGGTTAAGACTAACAGATGGCAGAGTCCAGGTGCTGGGTTCAAGGTTGTTGGAGCCTTCTGTCCTTGAGGCTCTAGTCAGGAAGCCAGCCAATTACTGAAGAGTTGGAGTCTGCTGTCCTATTTTCATACCCTTCTGGAGGGTGGAAGACACTTCTAGGCAGTGGCATTGAATCACATGGAATTTCCTAACTCCCCTGCCCTGGATCCAAGCTGGCTGCAGTAGCAATGTGGAGGTGTTAGGTCCTTTGTGTGAAGGTTGAGCACACTGTTATTCAATTGCAAGAGAGGCTGTGATCAGCTCCGCCCCATCCTGCCAGCAGATGGCCCATTCCGGCACACCTAAGCCCACTATTTTGTCACTGTCTGGGAGGAACTCTCAAAGTTCAACTCACAGTTACACCCAGTCATATGACCCAAGACAGGCTGCATGCACAAAAGGGCTAGCCAGAAACATGCTGACTTTCTAAAAGTGGCATTTTCAAAATTGTAATCAGAAACCCTACTTTACCATCAAATAGTTTTCATTATGATTCCAAAGACACCAAGCATGGCATAGCTACCTGCTCCCAATTTGTTATCAGATGGGAGGGGTAGGCCTTCAAGTAGTGAAAAAGGCATTTAGGAGGTTTGCACTACCAGTACATGTAAAACTAAAATGTACATGTACAATATTTCAATTACAGACATCCTGCCCTATGGTCTACGTGGGGCCTACCTTAGAGGTGACTTATATGTAATAAAAAGGGGAGTTTAGGGCTTGGCAAGGGAGTTTTCTGTTCCTTAGGCTCTGATCAGGAGGCCAGCCAACTAGCCCTTGGAGTCACTCTGATGGTCATGGGATCAAGATGCATGACCAGCCCTTTTCACTCAGGCAGCAGGGAAGCAGAGTAGCAGTCCTTCTTGCAAACAAGCATAGCAGTCCTTCTGATTCTTCCACCGCTGCAGAGGTTCTAATGAAGAGATGGGTCAGAGGGTCCATTATTTATAGAGATCAATAAGAGAGAGAGGAAAAATATCAGTGTGGGGGCTAGTTCATTTCCCTTAAGTAATATGTTCAAATCAAGAAGAACTGGCTTACACTCTTGAAGCTTGTTGTTTATGTGGGGGAAACCAATTGGTTTTTTATGAAAACCCTCACCCACCAACCTAGTTGGTGGCATGCTTCATCATCGGGTCCCACCCAAGGTGCAGAGTGCACCTCGGGTGTGCTACAACGCCTGAATTACAGCGGAGCAGGAATTTGTGGGTGCAAAGTGGTGTGATGAAGGTGATGTTAAAAACTGTCTATAGGGTCCCTTGTAAGTTCATTTTTAATGATGGGCCCTATGACAGGGTTAAAAACTGGAAAAGGCAGATATGTGTAGAGTTTACTCTTATGCCTCTGATATCCTGGAAATAGGTCTACATGTTTCAGTCAGACTCCAAAGTGTGCTGGCTTTCTTCAGGACCTGTGTGGTGGTGTGTGATAAAGGGCGTGGTGGTCAGGTGTGATTTACTTGGCCATAAATAGTGAAAAGTGCCGCACACGCTAAGGTGCGGAAAAGGAGGGAGATTATATCCTCCTGGTGCTGCTGTAAAACCTGAAAAGGAATAAGACAGACAAAACAAAAACAGACATAAACATGGAGAAATGGTTGCTTCAAAATAAGAACATTTTGTACTCTTGTTGTAACACACGTGGTGCCGTATTCAGTCATATTTCGGGTCATATGGCGGTGAAAAAGTGTCACCCGTGTGTGTGTTGCGTTTGCTACCGGGATGTATGCGCTATTGTGCTAACATCCATAGCGGTTTTATTACTGCGGTTTTGGAGAATTTTTTTTTTTTTAGCTTACTATGGTTAATTCACCATGTACAGCATAAATCCCGCAAGGGGACAGGACCTGTAGTCACATGCTGAGGACATAAAAACAGAAAGTGGTAAAAAGTTAGCTGAAGGGACTCTATTTCAGTGGGGACCCTTCGTTTTGATCCAGAGTTGTGGGCTCGGGAGCCCTACTTACTTTGTCAAGGTTCTCTGCCCTCCGCTCGAAACTGTTGCGGCCTTAGAATCGGGATTCCGTCGGTGTTTGGTGTTGTCCGGGGATCAGCCTTGTATACGTGATCTCCCGCCATCTCTTGCCGGTAATTGGGAGTGACCGCGTCATCACGCAGAGGCGTGGTCACGTCACTCGGGGGTGTGGCAAGGGTTGGAGGGTAGAAAGTGAAAAAAGACTCTGCCTTCTTGGTTGTGCTTTGTAGTGGCAGAGGGTTGCTTGAACGTAATATGTTAAATAAAGAGTGAGGAGAAATAAAACATAATAGTAATGTTTCAAAGATGGTAATTACACCGTGGGCGAGCTCTGGGTGATTTGAACAAGTGCTAGGCAACTGCTAGCAAGGGTTTTGTGTCCTACCTCAAACAATAATACGGATGGGTATAGATGGATGAGGTCCCTTTTGTTATGAGGGCACATAACCATCTCTAGGGGCAACCTTCCATCCCCACCAACAGTGCAGAACACCAACCAGCCCTATCGCAACAGTATATCACCCCGATACGAACATCAACTAATATGTGTTTATAGTGACAATTTTAAATTTTATAATATTGATATTGAAGTGTTTATTAATAATAAATACATTTTTATGGATTTATAAAATGTTATATTATTAACAAAAAAATTAATTTTTCTTTTTATTAAAATAGAAATAATAAAATTATTTAAAAAATGTAATTTTTTAAAATATTTAATAGATAAGATCAATTTTTGAAATATTTAAATTATAATTTTTTCATATTAAAATGTAGGTGTTTTATGTAGATAACATATTATTTAGATGAGAATTATAATATTATGATAAATATATAAATATTTGAAAATATATTAACAAAAATAATATTTTAATTTGGTAAATTTACAAATATTGTAATTATTTATATTATAAAGTGTATAGAATTATTATAGGTATTGTGATTATTTAACATTAAGGGGCCAATTCCGATTCGGGCCGGAAAACGTACCGACCGACTCGGAGCCGGAGTTTATTCCGACCGACACGTACCGGTGCAGCACGACCCGCAAAGTACGATGAAATGCGTGCAAAATCCGACCGACTCGTACGGAACACAATACGAACGACCAAACCGCGCGAAAAATAGCTATCCGGCCGGAAAACCATGCGAATCGAACCGACCGACACGCACCAGGAAGAATCCCGAACGAAACGTACCCGCGAAATCTGACCCGCCAAGTACGATGCAACGCGTGGAAAACACGACCGAGTCGCACGGAGCCCAAGCCGTACGACCGACACGCATACAAAACTGCGAGCCGCAGCAACCCAATACACCGCGACCGACGCGTACGCAGCACAGAAAACAGCACAAACACAGCGTGAACGAATCGGAGAAGCTCGCACAAAACAACAGCAGGGTCCGACTCGGTCAGAAGAACGTCTCCTACATGCACAAAAAGTACAAAGGGAAAAACACACAAGAAAAGGCCAAACAAGCAATTACAAAGCCAATAAATACTGGGGGGGGGAACAGGGAACAAAGACACACCCACAACTCCACCCATAAAAAGGACACAAATCCCTACCATGATCCTTTGCAAATTCTAATGACCTGCCAGCACTCAACAGACAGCAACCACACACCCACCCACAGCTCATCCATCACACAAGACACACACCATCAGCACCTCAACAAATAGCACCCTCACATACACCCAGCAAAACACACACTCACACACCCTCACTTGCACACACCCCCACACATCACTCACCACCACCACCCATCACCATGCCCACAAAGAAGAATCCAAAGTTCCTAGATAGTGAATTGGAAGTCCTGGTAGATGAGATCCTCCGGGTAGAGCCACAGCTGTTTGGTACACTGGTCCAACAGACCCCCATGTCGCAGAAAACCAAGATGTGGGAGAGGATCGTCGACAGGGTGAATGCACAATCACCATGTTTGCGCACAAAGGAAGACATCCAGAACAGGTGGTATGACGTGCGCAGGAGGGTCAAGGAGCTACTGAAGAAGGACTACCTCTTGAGCCAACACACCGGCAGTGGCCCTCCTGCAAAACCAGTATACCTCAGGCCCTGGGAGGAGAAGGTGCGGGCCATCCTACCACCAGTGAGCGTATATGGACTAGAAAACATCCCAGAGCCTGGTGAGTACACAACAAATGTACACAATATTGTGCGACAATACACACACATCACTGTCTAGGGGAGAGTCAAACCATGCACCCTCAGCAAATACACACCAACCACAAGATAATCATCCCAAGATGTGTATGTCAGTCAGATAAACACAATACATGCCATCTCATAGTGATATGTAACTGTGTCATCACATGTACAAACCCAACAACAAATACAGCTAGGCAGTGGCACAAATCTAACCAACAAACACAGTCAGATATGTAGCCACCACTACAACACCACCTCACAGGGAAGCTCACTGAAAGGAAGGAATCCTGTGTATGCTGATCAAGTCAGGGTAGCCAATAGCATCATGGGAGTTGTAGTCACAGATATTGCCCACACTCACAACACGCCCATCAACACCACAATGAACCATGCTCACATCACAGGGAGTGGAAAACAACTGACAAGATGGCTGACACTGGCTACTGCTGTGGGGAGCACAAGGCCCTGCTGGCAACTGTGCACCAACCAACAGCAGGACACCACTGACTGACATCCTGAAAGACAACTCGCACTCCCTGCAATGGAAGCACGTTCCATGGTGGGATATCTGGCTGGGTGGGAAGGAGGACTGACAGCACTGACCATAGTTACCAGCTGCTTTTCTCACACACACCCTTAACACAAACTCCACACAACTCACCTGGGAGAATGAATTGCCACACACTCTAATTAAATATCCCACAAAGAACCACCACCCTGGGTTATGCTGTGTGAAGCACAGGGGCACACATGGGACTTGTAGCCAAACTAACCCCAGGATAACACTGTCAGCCATCTTGTCGGCACAGGCACACAACCCCACAGGGAAGCAGAGTCAAAAGGAAGGAAGCATGGGCATGCTGGGAAGGGGGGTGGAGGCAATTGCATGATGGGAGTGGTAGTCACAGCCCAACATCTCCCACCCACATGGCCCAGCAAGCTCACACCCAAGCATGCACACCTCACAGGGAGTGAAAAGCCACTTCAAAGATGGCTGACACTGGTGCTCAGTTGTGGGGAGCACATGGACCTGCTGGGAACTGGGCACCAACCAACAGTAGGACACCACTGTCAGCCATCTTGCCATTGCTCTCACACTCACACACAGTGAAGTCCACTCAAAAGCAAGTAAGTATGGGCATGCTGGGACGTGGGGTGGAGGCAATAGCATGATGGGAGTGGTAGTCACAGATATTGGTCAGCCTCACAATTGTCCCATCAACACCACCCTGAAACATGCGCACATCACAGGGAGTGAAAAGCCACTTCAAAGATGTCTGACACTGGTGCTATGTTGTGGGGAGCACAAGGCCCTGCTGGGAACTGGGCACCAACCAACAGCAGGACACCACTGTCAGCCATCTTGCCATTGCTCTCACACTCACACACAGTGAAGTCCACTCAAAAGCAAGTAAGTATGGGCATGCTGGGACGTGGGGTGGAGGCAATAGCATGATGGGAGTGGTAGTCACAGATATTGGACAGCCTCACAATTGTCCCATCAACACCACCCTGAACCATGCGCACATCACAGGGAGTGAAAAGCCACTTCAAAGAAGTCTGACACTGGTGCTATGTTGTGGGGAGCACAAGGCCCTGCTGATAACTGGGCACCAACCAACAGCAGGACACCACTGTCAGCCATCTTGCCATTGCTCTCACACTCACACACAGTGAAGTCCACTCAAAAGCAAGTAAGTATGGGCATGCTGGGAAGTGGGGTGGAGGCAATAGCATGATGGGAGTGGTAGTCACAGATATTGGTCACACCCACAACTGTCCCATCAACAACACCCTGAACCATGCGCACATCACAGGGAGTGGAAAAGAACTGACAAGATGGCTGACACTGGGTACTGCTGTGGGGAGCACAAGGCCCTGCTGGCAACTGTGCACCAACCAACAGCAGGACACCACTGACTGACATCCTGAAAGACAACTTGCACTCCCTGCAATGGAAGCACGTTCCATGGTGGAATATCTGGCTGGGTGGGAAGGAGGGCCGGATGTCAACCAAATACAACCAATGCAGACCATGTACACACCCCAACATTCATATAGAAATGCCCAAAGTATGCAGGACAATGTGCTACACCAATATCAACCTCTGACTGTGACAACTTAGGACAATGCAATGTACAGGCCCGCATCCAGAGGTACAGTCACAACTGTCAGGTGTGTCAACCATTGATGCCTGCAGAAACATAACATACATTGTGTGTGTCTCCCAAAAACAGGTGATGATGGGGACACAGCAGCAGACGCTGAGGAGTCCCCGTCCCAGGCTCAAGGGGAAACGGAGCTCACTGGTGTGGAACAGCCTCTGCCCTCCTCGGATGACGAAGACCTACCTGGCACCTCCGGAGCAAGTCATCATGCAGCACCAGCAGGACCACCAGCTGCACCCCTGCACCCACCCCTCCAACGACTGTCAACACACAAACCACCCCTGCCGACACGGACAGACCAAGGAGCACCACCACCACCAGCACAGGGACCCTGGCCCAACGTGGGGCTATGGACACCAACACCACCAACAACCCCCAAGGGGGCCCAGGGTCACCTGTGCGTGCCACCTCAGGTACTGCATGTGTCGCCAGGGGTGGTGGGAGGGGTGGGAGCCATAGGTCGCTGATCGCAGAGGGGTCTGGACTGCATGATGACCCACAACTGGTACGCATAGCCGATGCGTACCAGTCCAGCACTGGAGAGCTCAGCCAGGTAGTGGGGCTCCTCAGGGACATTAAACAGCAGCAGGCTGCCCATCATGCCCGCTTGGACTTACACATGTCCCGCGTGGAGTCCAAGTGGGACACACTGCAAGAGATGACGGCGGTGCATAGGGACATATTACAATGCCTCTGCCAGATGAGCAGCAACCAGTCAACACCTCCCTGTGTGCCCACAACATCTGGTGCTGAAACAACTGCAACTGCCACAGGGAGGGAGGATGACTCTGGCGGAGAGTCCCCTGCACCGCAGCAGCCTGCACTTGAGGGTCCCCCCCAAAGAAGAGGGGTCGTCCGAGGAGGGGCAAATGAGAGGCCGATGGCCATGTGCAACCCCCAGGAAGCCAAAACCTGTTCTGGATAATCACCTTTGTGCGCAAACTGTTCACCCTGTTGACTGCAACACAACTCCCCCACATGACATGGGGAGTACAAGTTGGACCAATGTATCAGATGACTGTGGACTTTACTCAGGACATTTCTGCTACCAGGACTTCCAATTCATCTAGGAACTTTGGATTACAATCACAATGTACAGCACCCACCATCCTGTGCACTATACACACACATGTATGACAATAAACACACTAATACACCATACCTGCCTCTGTTGTGATTCCAACGTGGTTTCTGTCATGGAGATGATGACCTGCGAAATTACACTGTGCATGCTAACTGCTACAGCAAGTACAACACAGGCATGTGAGTCATGGCAACGTGACACATATGAGGGAGACACACCACCAGGGCTACACAACATATACACACCAAGGCCATCTGACTCATCGCCTACACTGATGTTGCCAGGAAATACGGTGCAATGCACAGACACAACACCTATTCACAGTCTTTGTCAACTAGCCCACTGGTGCAGTAAGCAAATGTCAGTCAGATGTGTGACCACAGACAACGCACATCACAAAGTGAAGCACAGGTTTATTACACATTTGCAACATGTTGTAACCACTACAGATGCAAGGTAATCCCACCTGGCAGCGGGCACACAGTCAACAAGTGTAGAAGGAAGGAAGTCCATGGGTGTGGCGCACATCACCTGTAGGGACACGACAGCTACCACCCTGGAAGTCGAATCACGGTGTCGGGGATCACAGTTGACCAAACGACTCTGAAAGTACCCTGTGAAGGACAGAAATGACACCCAGTCAAAAGCACTGAAGAACAGGACAGAACTGCAATACTCATGCCCAATACATGTCACAAGATACCCACCCAGAACCAAGTTAGCATGTCAACACTGTTGGGGAGTACAGACTACCTGTAAGGACACATCGCTACACGCATACAGTCATGTAGCACATGGACACACTCAAACAGCACCAGAGCACCACCAACACATATCATGCATACTCACATCATTGACATGACATCTCCGGATACTCACATTCAGCTGAAGAAGTTGGTGATGAGCTGTGTGCGGACATCACCATCATCATCATCATCATCACTGGCATCGTGGTCCAGGCCAGGATCCTCCACAGGTGGCGGATGTTGGTCATCGTCATCCAGGATGAGAGGCAACTCCTTCCGCACTGCCAGGTTGTGTAGCATGCAGCAGACGATGACAATCTTGCACACCTTTGCTGGGGCATATGGGAGGGCCCCTCCTGTCTTATCTAGGCAGCGGAAGCGGCTCTTCAGGAGACCAAATGTCCGCTCGATCACTCTCCTGGTCCGACCATGTGCCTCATTGTAGCGCATCTGGGCTGGTGTCACAGGGTTCCTGAGGGGCGTCAGCAACCACGGCATGTTGGGGTATCCGGAGTCACCTACATACAGACAATTGCACATTAGCTGAGTTGGAAAAGAGGGTGGAACACTACATTGCAGAACACACACAATGGTACAAAGTCAGTACACACCAACAAGCCAGGCACGCTGGTTCCGCATCTGTGACATCATCCTCGGGATGCGACTACTCCTCATCACGTAGGCATCGTGTGCAGAACCTGGGAAACGGGCACAGACGTGTGAGATGCTCATATCTGCAAGACATACCACCAGTGCATTGACCGAGTGGTAGTGTTTGCGGTTCCTGTATGCCTGCTCTTGGGCCTGTGGTGGTACCAAAGCCACATGTGTCCCATCAATGGAGCCAATGACATGCAGCATCCTCCCCAGGGCATAGAAGTCACTCTTCACGTCAGTGAGTTGTTGGAGTCTAGGGAAATAGATGTACTGGTTCAGGTATATCAACATAGCCTCCAAAACATCGCGGAGCACACGGCTGAACATGGTCTGTGACATCCCACCAGCAGTCGCCACAGTGTGTTGAAAGGTACCGGTGGCAAAGAAGTGTAGGGCTGCCATCACCTTCACCTTGGGGGTCAGCGCTGTAGGGTATGTCCGGCCAGCTTGCAAATGTGGGGCCAACCGCACCGTCAATACCTCAATCAGCGGCCTGGTGAAGCGGTACCGTCGGATGCAGTCCCGTTCCGACCATGGTTGCAAGGTCAGGGAATGGTCTATGGACAGCTGGTGCCCTGCAGTGCATAGGTGAAGAAAGAAAGATTGTCAGTCACCCCACATATGTGGCATTGACCATACTCAATATCACATGATACATCATTATGAGGCACAAGTACATGATGTGTGCAGTTCCGTAAGGACATGTATGGCACCTACATGGCCAACATCTAACATCACAGTTCAACAAGTGGCATCAACAAGTCCCAGGTTGTGCCATGGGATATCATGAGGCCGTGTCACAGTTCCCATCTCCTGCTGCCACGTTCCAAACACACCCCACAGTGACATGTGAGGACAGATGTGCCCCAGGCATCACAGCTCATCGACAGGTAGATTCCCAGGGACCCTGTATTGCCACATGGACACTGGCATGACATGGTGTATCATGAATACACCACAGCAAAACAACCATGACCCCCACAGGTAGTGGTCCCTGTTGCCTCGGCAGGACAGACATGGACGTCTGTGACACACACACGCACAACATCAAAGTCCATGCACAAACAACGTGGATGTGGAGACTGTCTCCCATTGTGCACATGGAATCAGAGACATTGTAAACACAACATGCACACAGACTGTGGAGGACCATCACTATTGTGGCAATGGGTCACCCTGGGACGTACATACCGTCCCACATGGGACTCAGGGGGTATGTGACATGACATACACATACACCACCGTGAAATGTGACCATGCCACATGCTCAGAAATGAACAGTTGCACATCACAGTGGTCATGTGCACGACACACCAAGGATTCTGTCCCCATGAACACGTGCACAGCCTGGGAGTGGCTGCCCCCAAGTGACAACCACAGAACAACATGTTCACCCCCATACACGGAATAGGTAATGCAGCCTTACATGCCTTAGGATACAGTGTGGACAGGCTGTGGTGTTGTAGGTGTGCCCCTCACTCCCTGGGAAGTATATGTGACTGGCATATGTTCACCTGTGACAGGCATGGTGACATATGCCAGTGACTTGTACAGGGACACGTTGGACAGCAATGGACCGATCGGTGCGCACACATTGGCCATTGCATTCAATGAGAGCGGGTACGCGTTGTATTCGCAATATGCGTTGGCCAGCAATGGACCGATCGGTGCGCACACATTGGCCATTGCATTCAATGTGAGCGGGTACGCGTTGTATTCGCAATACGCGTTGGACAGCAATGGACCGATCGGTGCGCACACATTGGCCATTGCATTCAATGTGAGCGGGTACGCGTTGTATTCGCAATATGCGTTGGACAGCAATGGACCGATCGGTGCGCACACATTGGCCATTGCATTCAATGTGTGCGGGTACACGTTGTATCCCGGGTACGCGTTGAACTTCAATGGACCGATCGGTGTGCCCGGCCGGCCCATTGCATTCAATGTGTGCGGGTACGCGTTGTATCCCGGGTACGCATTGAACTTCAATGGACCGATCGGTGTGCCCGGCCGGCCCATTGCATTCAATGTGTGCGGGTACGCGTTGTATCCCGGGTACGCGTTGAACTGCAATGGACCGATCGGTGTGCCCGGCCGGCCCATTGCATTCAATGTGTGCGGGTACGCGTTGTATCCCGGGTACGCATTGAACTTCAATGGACCGATCGGTGTGCCCGGCCGGCCCATTGCATTCAATGTGTGCAGGTACGCGTTGTATCCCGGGTACGCATTGAACTTCAATGGACCGATCGGTGTGCCCGGCCGGCCCATTGCATTCAATGTGTGCGGGTACGCGTTGTATCCCGGGTACACGTTGAACTGCAATGGACCGATCGGTGTGCCCGGCCGGCCCATTGCATGCAATGTGTGCGGGTACGCGTTGTATCCCAGGTACGCGTTGAACTGCAATAGACCGATCGGTGTGCCCGGCCGGCCCATTGCATGCAATGTGTGTGGGTACGCGTTGTATCCCGGGTATGCGTTGTAGAGCAATGGACCGATCGGTGCGCACCTATTGGCTATGGCCTGGCCTGGCAACGGACGCGTTTTCAAATCTTGAACGAGTCTGATGCTGGAAATTCAGTTGGTCACCCACAACAATGTTGCAAATTCATGGGTGTCATGAAGTTGAACTTTTGAAGGATGCTGTGGGCGTGTGTAAGTGGTGCAATTCCATGGATTGGCCAGATTCAGAAGATGCAAACGACTTGGACCTATCACTTTGGACACATGGGACAGTATCTGCCTCTGCAGCACACATATAATGCTGGCTGTTCCCCTGAGAGCTCACTTGCCTGCACTACATGCTCCAGGACGACATCTGCCACCACCACTGCTGCTGTATCTGCACCCTCTGGACCCTGCAATGGCACGTACTGTGGAGAGAGCCCCAGCCTTCAGCACTGAGGAGAACCAGGCCCTGCTGGACAGCCTCCTTCCACAGTACAGCAAGCTGTATGGGAAAGCAGGGGAGCAGGTGAGTGTGCTGTCCACTGCATCACTAAATGTGCATGTTGTCTGACTAGCAAGGCTTACAGTCTGCACGCCACTGGCTAGCAGGCTCACTGAGTAGTTGTCACCCCCCATAGTGTGTAGTTACATGCACTGAACAGGTATAGTGCAGTGACAGTGCATTTAAACAAGGTTTTACTTCCCAGGCAATGATACCATGTAGTAACTGCTGGCAAACTGTCCATAGCCATCGTTGCACTGCCTGTGTACATCATGTGCCCCTGTGATTGAGACATGTATATCCAACTGTGTAATGCACGGATATGTTGCATGTGTAGTAATGGCATTCTCACTTTGTCATCCTCACAGGTTGATGCCCACCAGAAGCAGCAGATATGGCTGACCATCGTCCGGGCAGTGAGATCCGTGGGGGTCTACAAGCGCCGGATCCGCAACTGCCAGAAGAGGTGGCAGGACCTTCGGGGCTGGACCCGGAGGATCGCACGGGTCCAGCTGAAGCTGTCGCCTCCTCGCAGGAGGGGCGGACACCGGACCCTGACCCCCTACATGCTCAGGATCCTGGCGGTGGTCTTCCCTGATCTGGATGGGCAGCTGAAGGCCAGAGAGCAGCAAGGAGGGGGTGAGTCCATGACTGCATTGTGAACTTTGTCTGCCATGCTATGTGCCCTCCTCTGGCCTGGTTAAACGTCCACAGTACATCTGTCATGTGGTCCAGGACCCATGTCCCTCAATTGTGCACTGCCCACTCCTCATCTGATACCCAGGTGTGGCCCTTACAGTCAGGGAATTGTGTCACTTGGGTACTGTGTCCTTGCATTTTGCTTAGCTCAAGGTGGGGGACAGCATTTGTTCCCCTAACTCTGTGGTGGGCATCATGGGTGGGTCCATTGCTTACACAATGCCTGTGTTCTGACATGTAATCTGCGTGTTACTTTGATATGTGGTCCAATTGCTGAGCTGATCCACCACATGTGCCTGGGGTATCTGGCACACACCCATGCTGCGGGTGGGAACAATGTTTGGGCCCCAGGAGTGTGTATATTACGTGTGTCACACATACTTAGCCACCTGCCTACTGTCCAGGGCTCATCCCTCATTCACGTGGGGCAGGACAGTCATGCCTACTCCAGGCCACACAATACACTCTGTACTCCCACTCCCGTGTATCAGCTGACACGTTGTGCTCAGTGATATGTCCCCTCAGGTGTCTGCCTCTGTGTCAGTGTGCTGTGGCTTCGTTGTCAGGACTGCTGGGGTGTTTCTCGGTTGGGGCTCAGCATGCCACCGGAGATGTGACCATAGGAGACGATACTTGTGTGACACATAGGTGTTTGATCACCTGACCGTGCAGACTGGGGTATGCGAATGTGAAGTTCAGGCAGCTGTTTCCCATTCACAGCAGATTGTGAGGTGCTCAGGTTCAGAGGGTTGTGTTACAGGTCTCCCATATGTCCAATCGGTATGACGTGGACAGATAAGGGTTCAGATGATGTGGTGTGTGGGGGATGTACATGTGCACTTGTTCAGCTCCAGGACTTGCATTCCCCATGACCTACTATTGTGACACAGTGCAGACTGTTGTTGTCTGGCTGCCCTGCCCATGTGACTGGAGACAGTGATGTATGACTTAGCAGGCATGCCTGTGCCATGGCATGTAACTTCCTATGAGTGATCCTGCAGGGGAGTGACATGTGCTACATGCACACCATTGTGGCAATGGCTATCAGGACATGGGTGCATCATGGTGTCTGTCGCTGGTATGCATCACATGCATTTCATATTTGACTCTGGGCATCCCTTTCATCCGGACACCTGTACTGACTCAGTGGCAAGAGTTGTGATGTGTGCATGTTCACATGCTTCACCGTGTTCTCTGCACTGTCCAACTACTGTGTAGGTGTTGCATGTGCCCACACTGGGGTATTGCCATTCAACAGACACCAGACAGATGGGTGCAAGGCCAGGAGGGATGTGAGTGCCATGGTTGACCATCAGACTGACAATTGGCTTCTCCTATTCTGTTTGGGCACTTTTGGCAATGTTCAACTAAGGATGCCAGGGCTTGCTCTGTAATGTGCTGTACTTACTGTGGTGTGTGCGTTCGTGCAGGTGACTGATGTCTGTCTGTTTCCCTATTGTTTGCAGATACATCCACGGCCACAGGAGGGGACAGCTCCACGGACCAGGAGGAGCCGCAGAGCCAGACTGGGTCAGCAGCCGAGGAGTGGTCGGAGGGACCCAGTGGCACGGAGGGCGAGGGGAGCCACACCGAGGAGTCCTCAGCACCATCCACCTCAGCTGAGGACCACAGCAGCTCGGAGGATGACTCCCTTGTGGATGCGGGTGTCTGCAGCCACCACACCCCAGCTAGTGTTGCTGTCCCCGCCACCACCACCGCCCTCCCATCGGCTCCCATTCGCGAGGTCCGTGGAGGCTCCCACGTTCGGGAGCGTGTCTCCTTCGGGCCAGGCACCGCACCCCCTGCCCCTGTGTCCCCTGCTGCCCTGAGTGAGGAGTCTGTGTACCTCCTTCGCCAGCTCCATGTAGGGCAGACAGCGATGCTGAGTGTCCTCCATGCACACACCACTCTGTTGACTCAGCTGGTGTCGTTCATGGAGGGCATCTCATCAGGCATGTCTGACCTACAGAGGGGCAATACGTCCATGGACTCCTCCCTGACGGCAGCAGTGTCCCTCCTCCAACAGTCCCTCACCCCTCCTGCCTCTGCCCCATCCACACTCCCCAGCACCTTACCTGTCCCAAGTACACACACACCGGCACAGGCACACACCAGCACAGACACAAGCAGCACACAGACACACACGCCAAAATCAAGACGCACATGCACGCACAGTCAGGGGACTGAAACCACACTCACAGGGGATGGGGCCCAGGCACACACACACGCATCCACGAGCACTGCGCAGTCCTCAGTTACCTCTCCCTCCAAAGCCCCTTCCCTTGCCTCACCTGCAACCCCAAAGACACAGCGGCTCTTCCTCAGTGACCTCGGCCTCTTCCCCTCCGATCCAGCTGATACAGCATTCAGGGGGAAGAGGAAGCCCACCCACACGGAGCGGAGTGCCCCTCGCCCCCGGACACCCTCCCCCAGGTGCAGACCGACTGACGCCCCCATCCGCAAGTCCCCCCGGACCCGGAAGAGCAAGACCCCGCCGCCGCCCTGCAGCTCAGGCACCAAGTCTCCTTCCTCCATCCCTCAGGCCCCCACTCCACAGGTGCCCCCACCACACCCTGCCCCAGGTTCCCCCACCCACAGATACACCATCCCCAAAATGATCCGGCCTTCTCCCCCTGCCACTTGCTCTTCCGGCACCACACCCCCGCTGCGCATGTCTGTGCCACTGGTGTGGAGACGGTGTCCTCCCCCTCTGTCCTGCCCACCTTACCTGATCCCCATTCTCCTCCCCTGGAGGTAGGCACTGCAGTGGAGTCCACTACCACCCGGTCTGACTTGGGCACTGCAGTGGGGAACCTGTCCACTCCATCTGCACGGCCCACTGCAGTCGTGCCGGCACCCACACCATCTGACTCATGCCCCCCAGTTGTGCCGGCACACACCATGTCAGACACCTCCACTGCAGTTGTCAGTGGCTCTCCAGCACCCACCACCCCTTCCCTGCCTCCTTCTGGTGAGCCCTGATCCTGTCCCTGCGGTGCCTGGCCTGTCCCCCGTATGCCCCTCCGAGGGGATTGTCCCTGGTGTTTAGCAGTGCAGGCATGCGTAGTGTGACATCTGCCACTGTCACCCTGTTTTGACTTTCAGGATGGACTGGCCATTGGCCTTTGTTTCTTTTTTACTGGACTTCAACTTTTGAACCCACATATGCTGAATAAAGCAACTTTCTGTACTCTAGTGGTTTTGCTTCTGATGTACATGATGTTGATGATGCTAACCATGCCCTTGCTGCAGTGATGGTGATATTTGGTCTCATGAAAATGAAGTGTTACTGTGCAGGAACCCATGTGGTCCAGGGGGAATGTGTCCTATCCTGTAGTGTATCCATGTCATTCTTAGCAGCATCTGAGGGTGTCATGTTTTCAATATTTGGCAATGGGATTTCCTACTTACATTAGCAATGTCACATCTGTGGCTTCCACCCCTGCACATCTGTTGTGCTTGCCATTGTTCAATTAGTCTACTTCCCTGACCATGTGGCCATCTCCACTGGACATGCAGGTTTGGGCATCAATGGGGAAGGACTCTGTGTTGTCAGTGCAACTTGCTATACATGTGTGTTGGATCTGTGCTGATGATTTCATTGACACTCCCATGACCAGGCTGATGTGATGGGAGCCTTCATTTGGTGCTAATTGTTGACTGTGTGACCGAGTGTTCTGCTGACATGATGGAGCCCTACTGAGGCAACATATGGCACAGCTTTCCTCACACAGGAGTGGAGTCCCCTCATGGCAGTGTGTACTCCTGTGACATTGCCTGCGCCCAAGGTGTGTGTTGTATGAGCATGTCTGTGTGTTCACTTCCATTTTGCTGTGCATGCTGGGATCCCTAGTGATGTTCCTGTTTGTGATGCTTGCTGATTTGACCTATGTTCCCCCAAAGTCTTCTCCCTGGGTTCTCTGTGATGTGGGTGCATGGCACATTACTGGTCATCAGGGTGTCACCCATAGGTGTGTTTGCTGTCAGGGCTGAGTTTGTGGGCAGACGCAGATGGGACACAGTCAGGATTCCCCTTGGCACTTGTTGTTTACACCTGTCATGTAATTTCCAGTTTGTGTTAGCTTTCAGTGATTGTGACACGTTGTGTGTGTGACTGCTGGCACTCCTCAGGGTCAGGGCTGCAATGTTGGTAGTTGTCTATGTGTGTGACCTTGGCTTCTTCATTGGTATGGGACTGTGGCTGGGATCCCGTTGGTTGGTGTGGTATTGCCGTCATGTCCATGTACGGCGTAGTGTGCAGTGTGTCAGACGTTCAGGAGTCTTGTTGAGTGGCCATGTGTGATGTGTTTCTGCACCTTGGTTCCCACCACCACCCATGGGATTGTCATGGGTGCATGTGCAATGTCACCAGTGCATGTGAGCTTCACTGCTGCACAATGTTGGAGGTCGAGGTGTGTGGTGTTGAGTGTGTGCAGATGAGAGTTGTTGCCCGGCTAGACCCCTGCCTCCATGTTGGCCTTGGCTAACTGGCCGTGCTGATTGATTTGTGCTTGTGTAGGTGTGATGGTAGTTTGTTGCTCAGGACACATGACTGTGGTTCACAGTGTGAACAACATCTAGCTTTGTCATCACAGTGGGATTGTCATGCAGCCCAGGGTCACCACATTGTGGGGACCCTGGGGGTAGTGCTGTGGTGTGTCTGTGTCTTGCTGTGTCAGTTGCTGTTCCTACATGCTTGTGTGACATGTGTGATTTGTGCTCCCTCTCATCTAACAATGCCTGATTGCCCACATAGGGGATTTGGATCCATGAGTTACCTTTGTGTGGCACTGTATGCACATCTGTGTAATTGGTATTCAGGCCTCATCATGTGTTGTGTGGTTGCCTGGGGACACTGGCACCCCCCTCACCTGTTGTGTTTGATGTGCAGTGTGGGTCTGCCTGTTTGTGTTTGTGCATCTGCACCACTGCATTGGCATATCTTTAGTGTGCCATTGGCTGTATGTTGTTTGGTGGGTTTCCCCTGCTGTCCCTGGGACTCCTAGGTCATCAGTCAGCACAATGATCATTGTTTGTGTGTCCCATTGCTGCCATGGTTTGGTATCTGTTCACCTCACATCTACAGTCTCCACAGGGTATCTGCGTTTGTGTGCCCATTGGTGCAAATATGTCGGTCTGCATTCTGATGGTCACTTCTGTCATTGTGTCATTGATGAATGTTGACAGTGTCAGCCCCCATGGGTGATGTTTGTCTGCACATGGCCAAAGGTATGTCTTATTTGCACTGCACTGTTTGCCTCCCCCAATCTATGTTGCTATGGGACACAAGCACTACTTTGCCACTGATGTGTTTGTTGTTCTGTGACCAGGAATCATCCATGCAGTTTGGCAGTTGCAGCTTTTTCAATGTCAACACTTACATTTTGGTCACTGTGATGATGGGGGTTTAGACCCCATTGCCACAATGTTCAAGATGTGCTTCAGCTATGGACCCCACACTTACCTTTTGGTCACTGTGATGATGGGGGTTTAGACCCCATTGCCACAATGTTCAAGATGTGCTTCAGCTATGGACCCCACACTTACCTTTTGGTCACTGTGATGATGGGGGTTTAGACCCCATTGCCACAATGTTCAAGATGTGCTTCAGCTATGGACCCCACACTTACCTTTTGGTCACTGTGATGATGGGGGTTTGGACCCCATTGCCACAATGTTCAAGATGTGCTTCAGCTATGGGCCCCACACTTACATTTTGGTCACTGTGATGATTGGGGTTTAGACCCCATTGCCACAATGTTCAAGATGTGCTTCAGCTATGGGCCCCACACTTACATTTTGGTCACTGTGATGATGGGGGTTGGACCCCATTGCCACAGTGGTCATGGTCTGCTTGCATTGTGGGGGCCACACACATTTATGTGTGACACATGTGATAGGGGGTCACATTGTATGTTCAAAGTCATGTTCAGTGTTGTAGGCATTTGACACAGTCTACACACGCTTGTCATGGTGTTGGGGGTGGATGTCTTTATGTTGCATTCTTTATGTTGGTGTGTGCTTGTTGTGTCATGTAGTAGCCATCCTATGAGTGGGGGTGTTGTTGGTGGTAGGCATCAAGCCCCATGGGTAGAGGTGGTAGTAGTGGTAGGCATCTGGCACCCCCTGGGTAGGGGTGGTAGTAGTGACAGGCATCCAGCCCCCCATGGGTAGGGGTGGTAGTAGTGACAGGCATCCAGCCCCCCATGGGTAGGTGTGGTAGTAGTGACAGGCATCCAGCCCCCCATGGGTAGAAATGGTAGTAGTGGTAGGCATCTGGCACCCCCTGGGTAGGGGTGGTAGTAGTGACAGGCATCCAGCCCAACATGGGTAGAGGTGGTAGTAGTGGTAGGCATCTGGCACCCCCTGGGTAGGGGTGGTAGTAGTGACAGGCATCCAGCCCCCCATGGGTAGGGGTGGTAGTAGTGACAGGCATCCAGCCCCCCATGGGTAGAGGTGGTAGTAGTGGTAGGCATCTGGCACCCCCTGGGTAGGGGTGGTAGTAGTGACAGGCATCCAGCCCCCCATGGGTAGGGGTGGTAGTAGTGGGAGGCATGCAGCCCCCCATGGGTAGAGGTGGTAGTAGTGGTAGGCATCTGGCACCCCCTGGGTAGGGGTGGTAGTAGTGACAGGCATCCAGCCCCCCATGGGTAGGGGTGGTGGTAGTAGTGACAGGCATCCAGCCCTCCATGGGTAGAGGTGGTAGTAGTGGTAGGCATCTGGCACCCCCTGGGTAGGGGTGGTAGTAGTGGTAGGCATCTGGCACACCCTGGGTAGAGGTGGTAGTAGTGGTAGGCATCTGGCACCCCCTGGGTAGGGGTGGTAGTAGTGACAGGCATCCAGCCCCCCATGGGTAGAGGTGGTAGTAGTGACAGGCATCCAGCCCCCCATGGGTAGAGGTGGTAGTAGTGGTAGGCATCTGGCACCCCTGGGTATGGGTGGTAGTAGTGGTAGGCATCTGGCACACCCTGGGTAGAGGTGGTAGTAGTGGTAGGCATCTGGCACCCCCTGGGTAGGGGTGGTAGTAGTGACAGGCATCCAGCCCCCATGGGTAGAGGTGGTAGTAGTGACAGGCATCCAGCCCCCCATGGGTAGAGGTGGTAGTAGTGGTAGGCATCTGGCACCCCCTGGGTAGGGGTGGTAGTAGTGACAGGCATCCAGCCCCCATGGGTAGGGGTGGTAGTAGTGGTAGGCATCTGGCACCCCCTGGGTAGAGGTGGTAGTAGTGACAGGCATCCAGCCCCCCATGGGTAGAGGTGGTAGTAGTGGTAGGCATCTGGTACCCCCTGGGTAGGGGTGGTAGTAGTGACAGGCATCCAGCCCCCCATGGGTAGGGGTGGTAGTAGTGACAGGCATCCAGCCCCCCATGGGTAGAGGTGGTAGTAGTGGTAGGCATCTGGCACCCCCTGGGTAGGGGTGGTAGTAGTGGTAGGCATCTGGCACACCCTAGGTAGAGGTGGTAGTAGTGGTAGGCATCTGGCACCCCCTGGGTAGGGGTGGTAGTAGTGACAGGCATCCAGCCCCCCATGGGTAGAGGTGGTAGTAGTGGTAGGCATCTGGCACTCCCTGAGTAGGGGTGGTAGTGGTGGTAGGCATCCAGCCCCCCATGGGTAGAGGTGGTAGTAGTGGTAGGCATCTGGCACCCCCTGGGTAGGGGTGGTGTTAGTTGTTGGCATCCAGACCCCTATGTGTATATGTGGCATTGGTGATGGCCATCCCGCCCCTATGGTGCTGCTGTTGCTGGTGTGAGTAATTTCTGCATCCCTCTGTGTGTGTGTGATATGTCGGGTACGTGTAGTTTGTTTTTGTGGTTGGTGTCTGACTTACCTTCTGCGCCGTACGCGTCCGTGCCTGTTCCGGTAATAGATGTAGAATATTGGTAGGATCGGCACGATGAAATTCATGGTTGGTTCGTCTCGTTCGTCTTTGTCGTTGCTTCGCCTCGTCCTCGTGGCTGGCGTGTTCGTCTCATAGCCGTGGATCGTCTTGTGGCGCGAATCGGAGCTTATGTGCGCCTCTCCCGGATGCTTTGACGTGCCGTGCGTAGCGACGGGTTCGGCGCGTACGGAAAGCACATCGTACTTGTCCGGCCGGACGGGGCTCTATTTTGGCTTCCGTGCGACTCGATTCTGCGTTTGCGGATCCGGCTCGGTCGGAGAACAGGACCTGGATTGGGTGAGTACGACTGGGTCGGAATCTATGCAGTTGTGCGCCTCGTACTTGCTCGTTCGGTAGAATGTGCGAGTCGGTCGGGAAACAGGCATTCGCCTGGCTTTTTTCCCGGCCGAATAGTGTTAGGTGCGCCTTTGACCGAGATCGGAATCGGCCCCTAAATGTAGAGTATAGTTAGTGATATTACATTAATGTTATTGGGAAAAGAAAAAAATATATGTTTAATGTTTGGTAACTCCTTTTATTTTTCAGTAATTATAGTGGGTATAGTAAATTTAATATGTTTTGTGTACAGCACCTATCTTTATTTAATGGTAACCGGGGTGGGAATAGTATATTAATTAGGTTTGGTGTCCAGCAACTACTCTGAATTAATGGTAACTGGAGTGGGGATAGTAAATTAATTAAGTTTATGGTTTAAATCTTTTTATTGAATCAGCTGCCAGCATAGCATTGTGATGTGCCAAAACGGTTCACCATGGGGTTACGCAGAACCCAGGAATAGACATTTAGCTCAGCTAGTAGCAAATAGGTCAAACATAAATTAACAATAACAATCCCACCCCCCTCCCAAAAGCCTCCCCCCTGTCTCCGTCCACTGCAAGTATAAAGTGTTGTTGCTAGGACGGAACCCGCTAAGTCGTCTTGTCTGGTGAGGTAAGTCGTAGGAGGTGGAGGTATCTGGGACATGTTAGTTCCTGGAACTCCTGGGCTAGGAGAGTCAGGAATGGCTGCCAGAGCTCGCTAAACGTCGAGCCTTTCCCTTCCAACATAAGTGAGATCTTCTCCATCCCTAGTATGTACCACAATCGCTGAAGCCAGCCTGTGTGAGTGGGAATCCGAGGAGTCCTCCAATGGGTTAAGATGTTTTCCGTGGCCATGCCCAATGCTATCGCTATCTGTCGCCCTCTTCTGCATTTTAGGGGCTACGTGAGAGGGTTCGGGACTCCTAAGAGGACATATGCTGGAAGTCTGGGGAGTTCCGTGTCGAGGTGTTTGTCGATTTCGTCCAGGATTTGAGACCAGTATTGATGTAGGTGTTCGCATTCCCATAGTAGATGGACCAACGTACCCTTTCTCCCACACCCTCTCCAACAGTCATCACTGCGTGTGGGGTCAGCCTGGTGTAGCCGTTCGGGGGTGTAATACCAGTAGGATACTAATTTGGTTAGTGTTTCTGTGAGTCCCATATGGCTCGCGGTGTGGCTCGCCCTATAGTATGCCCCTTCCCATTCTTTGCTGCTGAGTTCGCGGCCAAGGTCCCTCTCCCAGTGCGCCCGGCCTGCATTGTAAACGCGTGCGTATCGAGTGAGTAGCATTTTATATAAGTCCGAGATCAGTTTCTTAACTGATGACCGAGTGATAAGCCACCGCTCGTAAGGGGTAAGATGTCTTTCCGCCTGCGACCTGTTGTCAGGGTGTAATACCCAGTGTCGTAGCTGCCAATACCGCAGCCGCTCGGCTTCGGGAATGCCGTAGTCGGCCCTGAGCTGCGTGAAGGGGATGACACCCTCCACATCAAATAGGTGACCCATTGCCCGGCATTCTGTGGTTCTCCATCGTGTAAAAGACATCTCTCCTGTCCCAGGGCTAAAGTCAGGATTGCTGAAAAATGGTGTAAGGGGGAGGGGAAGGTAGTCAGGCCGTGACTTCTACTGGTCTGGTCCCATGTTGTTAATGTGGTGCGGGTGATGTGTGAAGCGTACAGGTTGGGTGGTCTATGCGGTTTCTTAAGGAAAGGGATCTTCATAAGGGAGGTGCCCGCCACTGCTCGGTCCTGGAATAGCCAGTGCTTCTCCGATTCAGTGCGGCTCCATTCGATCAGGTGCCGCAATTGTGCAGCTTTGTAGTAGAGCGTGATGTCTGGGATCCCGAGGCCCCCTTCGTTAGGCGGAAGAGTGCTGACAGTCCTCTTCATTCTCGGCTTACGACCTTGCCACATAAGGCGGGAGAGTTCCGACTGTGTGCGGCACAGCCATCCTGCGGGAGGTTGCAAGGGGAGCGTCTGAAAGTGAGAGAGGATTTTAGGTAGGATTCTCATTTTAATAGCTGCAATGCGTCCCAGCCAGGAAATGGGATAATGTTTCCATCGCTGCAGATCTGTGCGGATTTGAGTATGTAACTTGGCGTAGTTTACCAACGCCGTGGCCTGTAATGTACAAGCCAAGTGAATTCCTAGGTAGGGGACTGTCTCGTTAGACCACTGAATGGCGTGTCGACTTTGGAGACGTACCAACGCCTGTGGTGACAGTGAAAGATTTAGGGCGATGGATTTGGTAATGTTAACTTTGAATCCGGATGCCTTCGCAAAGGAGTCCAGCTCTCCCAGGAAGGCTCCCAGAGCAATCTCCGGGTCCGTTAGAGTGACGAGAACGTCGTCTGCGTACAGGCTGATAGTATGGATGTCGCCCCCAAACCTAATGCCTGTGACATGTGGGTGCTCCCTCACTCACTGCGCCAGCGGCTCCATGTACAGAGCAAAGAGCAGGGGCAACAGAGGACACCCCTGCTGAGTGCCTCTACTGATGGGGAACGGAGTTGAAGTGTGCCCGTTAACTCTCACTGAAGCGGTAGGAGAGTGATAGCAGTTTAGGATGTGCATCC
This sequence comes from Calotriton arnoldi, assembly GCA_963921515.1. Classification (NCBI taxonomy): domain Eukaryota; kingdom Metazoa; phylum Chordata; class Amphibia; order Caudata; family Salamandridae; genus Calotriton; species Calotriton arnoldi. The sequence goes on from CAWUFW010001273.1 coordinate 1,038,231, forward strand.
TCATTCTCTCCCCCAAGCCTATGTGGATCATTGCCTGTTCTAAGTAGGGCCAGTGAACCCGATCGAAGGCCTTTTCCGCGTCGATGGTGAGGAGCATGTAGTCCCCTGGGATGCGCGGCGCCTTCTCTATGAGATGCAGGACCCTCTTGGTATTGTCACTGGTCTGGCGCTGGGGGATAAAACCCGCCTGGTCGGGTTCTAGAAGCTCTGGCATATAAGGGGCTAGTCGGACCGCTAGAATCCCGGTGTAGAGTTTCAGGTCAATATTTAGCAGAGAAATAGGCCTGTAGGCCCCGCAGTTAGTCCTATCCTTCCCTGGCTTAGGGATGTCCGCAATTGCGGCCTCCAGCATGGATTTGGGGATCGCTCCTGGGGACGCAAAGGAGTTAAAAAGCCTGGTCAGTAGAGGTGCTAGTGTAGAACAGAATTGCTTGTAAAAGGCCGCAGTGTAGTCATCTGGGCCGGGGGATCTGGCTGGCTTGAGTCACGAAATAGCCGCTATGACTTCTTCTATTCGTATCTCCCGTTCAATATGCTTCGCCTGGTCAGAGGTCAGTGTGGGAAGATGAGCCTGCATCAGGTACGTGTCTACGTCCTCCGCAGCCAATTGTTGCCCATTATACAGGTGGGCATAGAAATTTCGGAAAGTCTCAGCAATAGCTGCGTCGTCTGTGATCACTGTCCCCCTTTGGTCCCTGATCTCCTGGACCCCTTGGAGCTGTCTAACCTCTCTTAGTTTGTGTGCTAGCAAACGCCCGCATTTGTCTCCTCCGACATAAAAGGAGTGGCGCAAGCACAGCTCGGCATATTCTGCTCTGTCTCGGTCTATGGCAGCCAGCTGTGACCGGATTGCTGTCAATTGGCGCCAGATTCGGGGGGCCCCGTGCGTTGGAGCATTTGTTCCAGTTCTCTCACCTTCTGAGTAAGGTCTTCCCTCTTTTGTCTGCGATCCGCGTTATCTGCTGATGATATGGCGATGAGTTCACCCCTGATGACCGCCTTCAGGGCCTCCCACCTAGTGGACATGAGCGTATCTGGATTGTCATTGTGTGATAAGTACTCAGTGAGTGCGCGTTGTATCTGAGCAACTACATCTGCGCACTGAAGGAGGGTGTCCCGTAAGCGCCACTGTCGCGCTGGTCGCTGGATAGGTGGTAGTGTCAGGGTGGCTACGACTGGTGCGTGGTCGGACAATGCTGCTACAAGAATTTTTACTGCCTTTGTGATGTCGCGAAGCGCCATCGAGCCTATGAGGTAGTCAAGATGTGCATAGATTTTGTGGGCGCTAGAGTAGTAGGAGTATTCCCTGAGACGTGGGTGATAGTATCGCCAGAGATCCACCAAGCCCAAGTCCTCGAGTCGGGACCACCCTGTGTGGGAAAGGGCACCCACCTGACCTGTGCGTTGGGCTGACCTATCTAGACTGTTGTCGAAAACCAGGTTAAGGTCGCCGCCCCCCAGCAAAATCTTACGCTCGGGTGTAGCAGTAGCGTCAGTCAGGGCTTCATGCAGAAACCGTTCCTGCCCTTCATTGGGTGCATATATGGACCATATGACCAGTGTGTGTCCTCCAATCGCGAACTGATAGGTAAGCAACCTGCCCTTGATTTCCGCCACCTTTTGCATCACCTTCCCTTGGAAATACCGGGAGACTAAGATCGATACCCCTGCTGTCTTGGTGGGCCTAGATGAGAAAAACTTTGTGGGAAAAATGCGGGACCTGAGTCAGTGACAGTCCTTTGAGAGCAAGTGTGTCTCTTGGAGGAGACAGATATCCGCACCAGTACTCTCCAGATAGGAGAGGATCGCCCGGCGTTTGATCGGGTTGTTGAGCCCTCGCACATTAAGTGTGAGGACTTTAAGAGTGTTAGGCGGCATTTAAGGCGTTAGATCTGGTGTGCGATGGGGGAACCTGGTAGAGGATCGAAGTGTGTTGGCTGCTGTGTAGCCATAGGATGCGCCTGGTGCTCCTATGCCGTGGTTGCAGGATTCGAGAAGCAGTGGATGGGGGACCCCAAGAACAAAAGGAGAAAAAGAAAGAAAAAAAAAAAACATGAAAAATTGGCACAACAGGTGCCCAAGGAAGTTCGAAGAACATAGTTCAGTCCGTCATCCATGGACGATCGGTAGTAGGTCTTCACGGGAGCCATGTTGTGGCCAAGGTTGTCTCTCCACCTCTCCCGCCGGCCGTCCGGCCGTCTGGGTTATAGATTCAAGAAGAACGAGTGGCCCATGCACTGTTCACGGGCTCTGTGTCTTTGCAAGTGCCTCTGGTAGGGCATCCAGCACTGCCTGTTGCCCCATGGTAATTTCCGCAGGATCCGGTCGTTTGGTGCGGCCTCGTTCCCCCTGTTGCCGCCAGCGTGGTTGCGTCTCTCGAGTCCCACATGTGGGGCTGCCGCTGCCATCATCATTGTCAGGGATGTCAACTCCTAGCAGCCGCTTGCTTCAGAGAGAGAGCAGAGTTAGAAGAGCTTGCCATCAAATCGGAAGATAAGGCGGAATGGATGCCCCCACGAGTATGAGATGTTACGCTGGCGTAAGTGTGTGGTGATAGGTCTGAAGGTCCTTCGCTTCTGGAGAGTGAGTGCTGCTAGGTCCTGATATAGAACTGGTTTCTGGTCTCAAAATGTGATCGGATGCATCGATCTGGCCTTGCGGAGGATTTCCTCCTTGGTGCGGAAGTCGTGTACGCATACCAATATGTCTGACGGGGGAGCTTTGTCAGAGCGGGGGAGGCCCACCCGATGTGCTCTGTCTATTTTGAGGTCTGCCTCCGGCGGGTTGCCCAACACGTGGTTGAAGAGTTCTCTCACATAGGTGAAGATGTCGCCAGCCTCCTCGTTAGCTCTCACCCCGCGGATTCTTATGTTGTGATGACGGGAGCGGTTCTCCAAGTCTTCGAGATGCATTTGTAGATCAACTTGCTGATCATGGATGCGAATGACCTCTTGTTGCAGAGCAGTTAGTTCCACATCCCTGGTATCACCTTTGTCTTCTAGCGCCGCAACTCGCTCGCCAATACAGTCCACATCTTTGCGTATGTCCTTGATTTCGGATGTCAGATCTCGTTTGACTGTTTGTAAATCGGCGCGCAGTGTCATAAATAAGGATTCCAGGAAAGCCCGCGTCACCGGTTCCTCTTTAGCCTCATCCATCTGTGATGAGGTGTCGTCGTCCGTCTGTGGGGGTCCGCCACTGCTCCACCCTGAGAGCGTGCGAAGAGTTCCTTTAATGTTTTGTACTTCTTCCCTCGGGTAGAGGACATGGTCCTTCCCTATGGGACGGGGTACGCGATGATAGCTCGCAACCGCTCAAGGCTCGGAATGAGGACCCCTAGACTGAATTGCGGGTGCAGGGGGCTCCGTGGATACCCTCACCGTGTTTGTGACGCGTTGCTGCTGGTCCGCCTTGTTTGTTTGACTTTACCGGGGATGGGAGATCCCGACTCAGGTCTCGCCGCTCACTGCGTGCCGCGGGGGCAGATGAAGGAGCTAAAGTGACCCCCGTGTGTCCCTTTTCGATCTGGCGAGCGTCCAGTGCCACAAGGAGGCTCAGTTGGTGATGGGTAGGCGGGATCGTTCCCAGTGACTCTCCTGTCCCTGCCACGCGAAGTATCAAGGTTCCTCCTGGTTGGGGGTTACGCGGCCTCACTCCTGTCCTGCCTCCGCAGTCTTGGTGCTCTGTAGTGATTTAGCGCAGTGCTGCTTCCTTCCCGCCCTGCCGGCGGATCCCGGATCCGTGGACCTCTCGCCCGGTGACCAATCAATTGCGTGGGAGGCCGCAGACTAACATCCCTTTAGGCTCCAGGCCGAGACCAGGGTCGAGCGGGGGACCGCGCGGCATTCCCACAAGCCGCACCCGGGCCTAGCCGGGCCGCTTCCGTAGGTCGCCGGGCCCCACCCACGGCGACCGCCTCTAATGGCGGCCGCGCTCGAGCGTGCCTGATTCCAGCTATTGGGTCTCACTGGGTGGGTTGCCTCTCCACTAGTGCCCAGTGGGTCCTGGGTACCGGGCGCCTCCCAAGGTTCCGCGAGAGGTCCTGTCTGATGGCTGTGGTGTTTATAGGGCGCAGGCATAGCGCTGCGTATGTCTGGTTGGCGGGGCCTCCTCCGTGTCTGCCGTGCCCGTGTATGCCAGCCTGAGCTCCCTTCTTGTTTGGGGCAGTCTTCTCCTTTCACCCCCTACTTGAAGCCAGTGTGGGGGGGGCTGCGCTCTGAGCGTTGCGTCGATTTCCCCCCGGGGGCACGTTGCAGGGCCGGGCCAGCTCTCCCCCGCTCATGGTATGGATCGAGTGCTGCAGACTGCCAATACTGTGCCCCTCACTTGCCTGTAGTGTCCTGTGGCGCAGAGGTCCCCAATCGCTGGGCCCGATCCCTGCTGCTCTCACAGTCCCGGCCGCAGGATGAAATGGCGGGTGCGTCGTTGCTGGTATCCCCATCACGGGCCTCGCTGCCACTGGTCCGCTCTCGGGGCGCCGACACCGCTGTGCGCCTCCTCAGCGCGATCTGTGGGCCAGTGGTGCGTCCCGTATTCGCCTCAGCCAGCCTTCACCACGCGGCCTGGAACTCCTCTGTGAACGGCTCCGGGGGTCTCCGGCATCAGTCCCGCCAGGCTGCGGCCCCGGTTCCGTCGCGAGGCCCAGCTGCTCCGCGCCCTTCAGGGGACACCGGCCTCCCCCGTCAACCGCTTGGTGTTTCCCGGGTTCCCGGAGTAGGCGCTTTGCTGGGGCACACTTTCGGGTCAGTTCAGGAGCTGTAGGCGGCCAAGGGCCCGTGCTTTGTTAGGCGGCCAGCGGGAGAGACAGAAAGACAAGTCCTATCTCGCCGCCATCTTGGTCACGCCCCCCATTATTAAGTTTAGAGTCCAGCACCTACTCTGATTTAATACTAACTGGAGTGGGAATAGTAAATTACTTTAGTTTAGTGTCCAGCACCTACCCTGACTTAATACAAACTGGAGTGGGAATAGTAAATTAAATTAGTTTTGTGTCTAGCACCTACCTTAGATTAATTTTAAGTGGAGTGGGAATAGTAATTTAATTAAGTTTAGTGTCCAATACCTACTCTGGATTAATGCTAATTGGAGTGGGAATAGTAAATTAATTAAGTTTAGTGTCCAGCACCTACCCTGAGTTAATGCTAACTGCAGTGGGAATAGTAAATTAATTAAGTTTAGAGTCCAGCACCTACCTTGAGTTAATACTAACTGGAGTGGGAATAGTAACCTAATTAAGGGGTCCATTACGATGGCGGGCGGACAAAATCCACCCGCCACTGTAACGGAATGCGGGACCGTCCGCCAGGGGTGCGGCGGTCCCAGCATTGTGGTGGGCGGTGCTCACAGCACCGCCCGCCACAATGCTGGAAATGCACGTTGTGTATTTGCATGCACAAGGTGACAGGCACCGCGTGGTGCCTGCCACCTTGTGCATGCAATTGCAGGGGGGTACCATAAATATTTTTTTTAAATGTATATATCTTGTAAATATATAGAATTATAATATTAAATATTATGTGTTTAATAATATTTATTACTATAATTTTAAAAGGCAGAAAAAAAAAATACATTGAAACAAATTTTTAAGTATTTTAAATTAACATTTCAGTAATTTATGTATAATGTAATAAAAAAATTTAAACAAATTACATTTATTTTATATGTTTAAAGTTGCCATATTTGTTTGGGGCTTGAATTTTGTAACCGGTCCCAGTTGTTTTGGGTTATTTGGAAGGGAAGAAGCTCGCGGTCGGGTGCTGCTTTGTGTCGAGGAAGGTAAGATTACTTTTTTTTATTTAAACTACATTTTTATTTAAATTTGAAGGTAGTTAGGTTGTAGTTAGTGTGTGTAGAGTTAGGTTTTTGGAGTTTTTGGAGTTTTTTATGCGTACGTTAGGTTTTAGCGATTTATGTATCGTTATTTTTTTAGGCTTAGTTTAGAAATATTAATGTATATTAGAATATGTATGAATATAGTGTGTATAATGTTTGTAATACTGTTATATTGGATATTATGTCTATATTTGTGTGGGTGGGAATGCTTGTGTGTTTTTTACAGGTTTTGTTCGCTAGAAATTGCGGTTACCAGAAGATTGCGTTTTTTTAAATTGAGGAAGTGTATATTAGTTTAAGTAACTAATAATTATTTTACACTTCCTTAATTTTTAGGGTTTTCATGGAGCGTTTATTTTTTAATACACTTTTCGGGTTTTTATGGTTTATCGATTGTGGATTTACGGACGGAGGATTACTTTTTGGAACAGTTGCATTTTTACATTTTTTGGGGGGAAATTATTTATCGTTTTGGATTATGTTACCTGGATTTTCTGTCTACGGCTACGGAAATGGTAAGTTAATTTCATTATTTATTGTGGGAGGGAAATGCTAAGAGAGTGTTATTGTTGGTTATATTTTGATATATTTAATTAATATGTCTATATATATATTTATTTCTTAATAAAAATATATTAGACAAATTAATTAATTTTGTGAAAATATATAATTTATTTGTATGCATTTTAATAATTTTAACAGAAAAGTATTCTACATTTTAAACTGCTTTGAGGGTTTAGAGTAGGCTTTTGGCAATTATTGCTAAGTATTCTAAGCCTCTTGTTGTTGGGTACAGCCTGACTTGTTGTTGTAGGTATTCAAACATTTGTTTAGTTTGTTTGGATACTTTAGGCCTGATTTGTGTTACAGATTGCTCCATTCTTAGCTGTTGGTAGCTCTGTTCTTTTTGGAGGGAGAGTAGGAGTTTGTGTAGAGTAGGTGTACCTCGTCCTGTTGTTGCTTGGAAGGCATTATGCCAACCTTCAACAGCATTGTTTGTTTTTGCCTCTTGGTTTAGTGTGCTAAGGTAGACATTCCACCAAGGAATTTGGTATTTTGGTTGTCTCCTATGTCCTGATCTATGGAGTCTTCCCACCCAGGTATCTTCAAAATAGTCCAGGAGGGGACTTAATTTTTGTTCGTGTTGCTGGTAGTAAGGACTTTCTATTAAAAGGTTGTAATGTTTGGCCACGTCAGTAACTGGGACGTAGGCCAGTGCAATAAGTTTTTTTATTTGGTATGGAAATGAACTGTTTGTTGCGTATTCAACACTTAGGGCCCGATTCCGATCTCGCTCGGAAGGGCACCGAACGGGGACCGTAGCGAGCGAGTCCGATTCGTAGCCCCAGTTTCCGGACGACTCGTACCGCTGTACGAGCGAGCAAGTACGATGCGAGGATAGCCTCGCGCTCCGACCGACTCGTACCCGTCAGCGATGCCGTCCGGACGACTCCGACTTCATCGATGCGCACCGCACAATGGGTCCGATTTCCGAGCGACCAAGTACAATGCGCGCGTCAAGCAGCCAGATTGAGTCGGAGCCACCGACTCGAAAAAGCTCCGGGAAGCGGACTTCGGGGGTCTGTAGCAGACCCCCCCTTCACTCGCAGCCCTACGACTCGATCACTGGGGGGTCCCCCCTACACATGCCTGCACGGTGCGGGCGGGACCGATGCGTCCCTGCGACAGGGGGCACCCTTGTCCGAGACGTGCATTTTTGGTCTATGTACACCAGGCTCCCATTGACTTCAATGGTGCTCCGAGCGACCCGAGTCCGTCAGCGCTGCAGCGCATCGTACTCTGTCGCTCGGAGCCCAGGAGCCCGAGCCGCATGGAAAGCTCTACGGGCGCCAGTCGGCCGTAGGGCTTTCCCAGCGAGATCGGAATCGGCCCCTTAGTGTCTGAAGGTGTCTCCATAGACACTGATTGAAATGATAGTAACAACCCTGAATTGATACGTGTGGGTAGCATTTTAGAATTGCACTTATCATTGCCTGCTCAAAATCTATAATTATTTTCTGTGGAAAATAATTATTTGTTTCTTGTTTAATTTTATTTAGTACTTCCATATATGTGGAGTTTTGTTTATTGGGTAGTAAGGCGTAAATAAAGGGGATGTTAGTGTTTTGATATATTGCATGGACAGTATATAATTGATAGAATGGTTTGGGACAGATTTTAAATGTCCCGTCCATCATCCATGTTGTTGTAGCTTTATTAAATTGTTTGCAGTTGCAAACATAATTATTCTTTTCTCTTTGCATTTGTTGTCATAAAGAACAAAGGGTTCGTTATTATGAGTTATAGATAGTTCTGGGGGAATTACCACCTCTTCAAATGTTGTTGGATTAGGTGTGGTAGTTGTTGTGGCTTTTTTTGTGCGAGCTATGGCTCTTTTTAATGAAGAAATAGAGGGCATTTGCCCAGTAGCATGTTTGGGTACTCTAGGCAGCATCTCTTTAAGTATTTGAGTGGTAGGCTTTTGTGAGCTAGTGCTAGCTTCTTTAATGTTTTCAAGGGCATCCCTAACCTCTATTTCAGTAATGTTTGGAGGGTGGTTATGCTCCCTTGTATACAAAACAGTCGTTTCTCTAGTTGTTGCCCAACCATAACATTTATTTGAATAGTACTTGCTACATTTCCAATGTACTTTTAGTCCACTTTGCTTTTCCTGGGTATACACATACCCCATGTAACATAGCAAAAAAATTTTGGGGGGGGATGTGATAAATTGGGCGCCTTCTGTCATTGTGATTTGTTAAATGCTACAAACAATTTATATAAAAATTATTAAAATGAATATTGTACATGTTTTTGTATTAATAAATACATATTGCTATTAATATACTTACAATGTTGATTTTCTGTTGATTTTGAATGGAGATGTTCTGTCTTTGTTGGTTGAATTCTCTTAAGTTGCTGATGTTTCTGTTGGAAGAATAAAACATATTTTTACTTATTTTGTTAAATATGTATATGGGGTGGGGTGGGTGTTTGGGATGGATTTGGGGTTTGGTTGGGTGTTTTACATGGTTTTACAATAGGTTTTGCTGACTACTTACTTTATTAGTTAGATGATTTTAGAAGCTGATCTGTAATTTTCTGGATGCTTTGAGAATTATCTGTAGAGGAGATATAAATTTAAAAAAATATATATTAATTATTTGAGTTTGATAAATAGTTGTTTTTGATGATTAGCTTTACTGTTATTTTATAAATGGTAATTTACTTACTTTTTGAATTATGCAATAGATTTTTCTTTAAGGAAGTCCTTGCTTGTGGTAGAAATCCAGCAGAGTTTCGCCTTTTTTATTCTTTTTGGCTGAAGGTGTAACATAAGAATCATTTTTTGTTCTTTATATAGTGTTTAATTAATTGTTTGGTTAATTTTATTGGTTTATTTTAATTTTGTGTGTTTTTGATTGGTTGATATTTATTGTTTTAATTGTTTTGGTAGTTGTTTTCCATATATGGAAAACGCTAATTAAGAGTTAGTTACTTTTTTTTCCCCACAGGTTGAAATATTTAATTGTGTATTATATTATATGTGATGTTAAATAATGAGTGTATATAATGTAAATATCATATTGAAATGGTTATTAATAGTGTATTTATGATTTAATGTTTTAAAATATGGTTTACTATTTTTTAAATTTATGATATTTAATGTATTTTATATGCAGTGTATATTTATTTATTTAAATATATTTATGGTGTTTAATTTTGATTTTTTTATCTGTTTTTAAGTTGTTGATATTTAAACAAAACGATAATATTGCTGTCTATATTATTGTGATTGATATTTTGAACATATTGTATATTTTTAAAGGTTGTTCGATATTTTGAATAACGATATTTATGTGTTCGATAATAGTGTAATCGATAATTATGTATGACGATATTTTGTGGTCGATAATAGTGTATTTTTTTAATTAAGTATAGGGTATCGATATTAGTGTCGTCGATATTTTTATGTCGATAAAAATGTGGGTCGATATTGTATCTGTCGATATTATGTCAGTGATTCATAATCATGCTACCTTATGAAAAGGTTTCTGCTTACACACAAATTACATATTTTTGCAAGTCAGCAACAAGAATAGCAATTGCCACCCAAGTTCGTTTTAATTCTGTAAATAGACTTCTGAATCTGTTTATATGTCATGCTTCCACGCAAACAGTCGTTGTGGTAGGAAGAGGGGGAAATATGCAGAATTTGGCTATCACAACAAATACTTGCCTCCTATTTCTGTCTGTAAAATGAAAACAAAACAAGTGCATTGCCATGTGAAAAAGACAAATTGTGTTCCTGAGGCATTATGATTGCATATTTCCCTCTCTCAAATAATCACCACGTAGTCCCTATCAGTATGTCATGGGCATTCATTTGCAATAAGCGATGCAAGTGTCATTAAACCAATACTAAAAAGCTTAGTAAAATTTATATTCAATGAACGTTGCTGTGTCTCCCCCCCATATTATTGTTTACCTGTGACCATGACAGCTTCTCATGACTTCTACTGGGCTTATATTGCTCAGTAATTTATTGTAATATGCAACAGACTATCATTTATTATATTTATCCCCAATGACCCACTGCAGGGTATGAAATTACAATTACACAGATTCTTAATTTAGAGGAAACATAACAATACTACGATTAAGCATGTTACATCGTGAGTAATACAATTTGATCAGGACAAGGTAACAAAACCAGTGTGTACTCGTGAATCTAAGAGAAAAACAATAAATAGAAATGACATTGTTACACAGCACATCCACTGGCAAACATAGCATACACAGTCTCAAGCAGTTTCAGGAATGCTGTGTATTTAGGTGCCAGAGGAGAATATTTGCATGACATCATACACCAACTTAGAGCATGGATAGGGAATGTTTTTAAAATATAGATTAGAAACGTAATTTTAAACAAGCATTTGCAATGCAATCGGTCTCGCCTTTGGGACCTTATATGTATTTAGATATGCAGCACATTAGCCTGGGTGCTGAAACATCTACAGTTCTTTAACATGGAGGGAAAGTAAGCACCAAACTGCGTGACACGCCAGGTTTGGGAACACATGGAGAGAAATATTGCCTTTCAGCGGGAAATGGTATAGTCCAAAGCTCTGTTTTTAATATAAAATCAGGGCCTTCGGTGGTCATATCACTGAAAATACAAGATTTGAAAAAAATATTATTGTCTACGGGTGCTCGTGGACGATAAATTCTATGGACTGGAATCTAGAGAATGCTAAAGTGATTCTTTTATTTTACTGACCTCTGCTGGTTGTTTTCTCTCAAGAAAGTTAAAATGAGGCAGTTGCCAGAAAAATTAAAAAAAGAAAGTCACTCAGCAGAAAGCCATTCTGGTATTTTACTGACCTCTGCTGGTCATTTTCTATCAAGACAGTTGAATAGCGGCAGTTGAACAGAAAAAAAAGTCCCTAAGCAGAAGCAGACAAGTCATAGGGCTGATCTCCAGAGCCCACAAAGTACACACACATATAAGTATATACTAAAGTATATAAGTATATACTAAAGTATATACAAGAGGTCTCGAATGCTCGACCTAAAAATGCAAAAAAGTAATTACTTTCATTGATTTGGAGCTCCTTGGGGTTCACCGGGCTGATACACCGGACACCACCACTGCCGCCATCAGATGGTTTCTCTTCTTTGTGGTCCCACGTAGCCAGACATGCGCAAATCGGTCCGGCCCTTAATCAGTGCATGAATATACGTGGTGTAGTAATGTACAGCAGGGTTGCCTCCCTGAGTGGCAGCAGTGAGCATTTAGGTCTCAGAGTGAAGTGCTTGGGCGTCTGTTGCTGGATGAGCGTAATTGATAAAGGCCAAGAAAAGGACTGCTGACCTGAAGGTGAGCCCTTCCAGCTCCCACTGTTAGAGATACCTGTCAACATCTGGTTCTGGAGGCAACATAAATCATACCATAATTTTCATAGTGGCAGTCATGCTGCCTTTGCTCTAAGAAGAGACTAGGCTGTGCAGAAGATCTGCCATGCTGCACACCACCTCATCCTCGCTCAAACCTTTATGAGATCTTGGGGAGGCCATCTTTGGTGAAGTATGCCCTCACATATTAGTAAAGGAATTAATCATTTTCTAGCCTCCTTCGATCTTGTTGAACTCTTTGCCCTTGTGAAACATCTGGTGAAACAGTTTTGGCTAAATTACTCTTAAGCAGAATGGTACTGTTCTTGTGCACCATTTATCTGATCCACCCCAATTATCTTTTAGTCTGGAGCATCTATCCGCTGTAAAGAATGTGACAAAATCAGTGTCAGGCTGTCTTATCAATGCACGGTCATTGTGTAAACACGCGTCTGAGTTTGCTCTGCTTATTGAAACACATGATGTTGATGTGGCCTTTATTACTGAAACCTGGGGAGATAGCTCTGCAGGTCCTGACTTAGCAATGGCGACTCCCTCAGGGTACACACTATTTAGGCAAGACCGAGCAGGTAAAAGAGGAGGAGGACTGGCCGTCCTGTTCCCAAGCACATGGAAAGGGGTTTTTACCTCTCAGTACAATGGGCCCACCTTAGAATCCTTACTTTTTAAACTAACGATAGGTAACCATTAAGTTTTTAATGGTTTGTTATGCTACCGACCCCCAGGCCCCCGGGCTAACTTTCTGATGAATATTGGTACCTATCTTGATGTTATATCCCAGTCATCGGACTTTACACTCCTAGGTGATTTTAATATTCACCTGGAGGATCCACTGGATAGTGATGCTGTACACTTTATTGATATTGCAAACAGTATGGGCCTTACTCAGCAGGTGATTGGCACTACACATATGGGGCCATTTACTGGATGGAATATTTACCAGTAATGATCATTTACAATGTCTTCCTCCATTGCCTATTATATGGTCGGACCATAAAGCTATTATGTTTTCGTTTCCGGTACAATACCCCCAGACAAAGAAATTGACAAATAGGCAACGGAAAATGATCCGGCCCTGGAATAAGCTGCCAGTGGGTATGTTTGAATCTGCATTAGCCCAAAATTCTCCTTCTCCCTTAGGAGACTCAAATGAAGCGGTTGCTGCTTTTGAGGACTGGCTAATAAAGTCAATAGACCAAGTACTACCAGTTAAATGCATCTCTAGTCATAGGTCTAGACCTACCGAACCTTGGTACTCAGAACAGCTTAGGATACAAAAACAAAAATGTCGCCGTCTGGAAAGGAAGTGGAGATCCTCAGACGATTTGGAGGATAAAGCTAACTATAAATCGGCTTTGCTTGAGTATAAAAAACTTATTGATAAGGAGAAAACCAGCTATTTTACCACAGCTATACTTTCAGCAAAAAACTCGTCAAAGGAACTTTTTCGACGGTTAAACGATTAGCCAATTGCTCTGTAGCGGCTGATTCACCTAAAACTCAGGCATTCTGCGACAGGGTAGCTACGTTTTCCAGGATAAAGTTAAGGCGGTCTATAATGGACTCATCAAGTCTGCGGATCTAGGAATGGTTCCTTTTTAGAGGCTGCTGCTAGACCTGGGATTACCGGACTCATTCCCAGTACTCACGCTGAATATAAGGACCATCCTGAACTATCTGCCTTTCCAATGTTGACAAGGGAAGCAACAATTGATTTGTTGAGATCCACTAAATCAGGCTCTCCACTGGATTCATGCCCTCCAAAGATCTTCCATCTTTTACCAGAGATCTTTGCCTCTCATTTGTTGCCCATTTTTAATCAAATGTTCTCTTCTGGTCTATTCCCTACTAGTTGGAAATTGGCATCTGTGCTTCCCCTTTTGAAGAAGCCAAATCTTGATGAGACTGATCCCAATAATTACCGCCCAATTTCCAGACTTCCCCTGCCAGCAAAGATGGTGGAGAAGGCCATGAATAATACTTTATCAGACTACATTGAAAAGCACGGCCTTCTCGATGAAACTCAGTTCGGGTTTCGAAAATATCATAGTACCGAACTGGCGGTGATCACATCATCTGAACTGATTAGGCAGACAGTCGATGCTGGGGGCAGTGCAGCACTTGTGCTGCTTGACCTCTCCGCCGCATTTGATACGGTGAACCATCAGAAACTTTTAGAAGTTTTGAGGGGAATTGGGGTCACAGGAAATGCATTTTCCCTTCTTGAATCATTCTTGTCTGGCAGGGAACAATTTGTGGCCCTAGAAAATTTTAAATCTCCCAATTTTACACTTCCATGCGGTGTGCCACAGGGATCGTCCTTGAGCCCGACTCTTTTTAACATTTATGTGGCACCACTGGCGAAGTTAATCCAGTCCCTAGGCTTTTCGGCTGTATCCTATGCTGACGATACGCAGATCATTGTCTCAGTGTCAGGATCCCCCACTAACACCATGGAACAGTTCCATACCTGCCTTCGTCAGGTTGGGGACTGGATGGCTGCCAATTGTCTGAGACTTAACTCTGGTAAGACGGAGGTCTTACTTTTTGGTGCTCATACTGATTTCTGGTCACCTGATCTTTGGACCCTGGAGCTTGGGCCATTTCCTACGCCAGTGACCAAGGTTAAGAATTTGGGAGTCATCTTTGATTCCAAACTCTCATTTGAAAACCATGTTAACCAGGTTACCTCTCTTTCTTTTTACACGTTAAAACTTTTGAGAAAGATCCTCCCATTTATTCCAGTTGAGCTACGTAAACTGGTAGTCTCCGCACTCGTTCTGTCAAGAGCTGATTATTGTAACGGGCTTTTTATCAATCTTCGGATTAAATGCCTGTCTAAACTGCAGGTTGTACAGAATGCTGCGGCTCGGCTGCTGCTGAACATTCCTAGACACAAATCTGTGTCAAAGGTGCTCAAGGATTTTCATTGGCTGCCTATAAAAAGACGTATAGAGTTTAAGGTTCTATGCATTGTTTTTAAGACCACACGGAATATAGGACCAGGTTTTTTAAGAGGAACCTGTTACCTTACATTCCAGTCCGTTGTCTCCGCTCATCCTCTGCCCACGATCTGATTATTCCCAGGGTAAAAAAATGCTCCTGGGGGGGTAGAAGCTTTCTGTTTGGCGCAGCTAAGTTATGGAATTCTCTCCCAATAAGATTGAAACAGGAAACACATCTGTTAGCTTTTAGGAAATCACTAAAGACATGGCTGTTTAATCTTTAACATATCTGCGAACCTCCTAGTTTAAGTTCTGTCTCTGATGAGCTAGCGCCTTGACACCCTTGGGTGATTGTTTCGCGCTCTATAAATCTCCATTTCATTTCATTTCATAGCCCCTTGTGAAAATGTTTTATGTTACCTGCTTTTAGGCAGTATGCAACTTTTCTTATGTGAAACCATTAGAATGTATATTGATCTATTGCAGTTTGGCAGTATGAAACTGTTCTTATGTAAAGAATTGTGACACCCACTGGGTCTTGTTCCCACTGTACAAAAACTAGTAAACAATTAAATAAAGGTATATGTTGCGATATTATTTCTAGGAATTATTGTGAATTATTGAGAAGAAAACAAAATTGATGGATGGAACGCTTAAATTGATTTCAGCTACTGGTAATAACCCCTCTGAACAGGAACAGCTGCAATCGTAAAAGTTTTTTAACCTTTTTTATCAATGATGAATGGGGAGGTAAGTGTGGTGATTTGTGTTCCGGTTGTGCTTTCATGCTCCACAGGTTGCCTGCTTCATGCAGTGCAGCATGTGATGCATGAAAGTACAATATTCTAAGTTCTCATAGAGAATATTATATTTCAAACGCTTTGGACAGTTGTCTCCTGGTGCTGTAACTGTATGGACATGAATAAATGTTGCAGTGAACAAACACAGTCCTGTGTGGTGAAGTTGAATTATAATAATTGGCGACGAGCAAGTTTTTAAGTCAGAGGGACTCCAGATTAGTAATACAACCAGTGTGTTTAGCCAGCAAAGAAGAAAAAACATTTTTGGTCTAATGTGGTGTTTCAGCCATCTCTCTGGCTAAGAACCCATTCATTGGATACTAGGCCGAGAGGTGAATATAATCGGTGCGGTTAACACAGTGGGGTCGATTCCGATCTCGGCCGGTAGGGCACCGAATCGGATTCGGCTTAACCGGATCTGATTCGGAGTCCTATTTCCCGACCGATTCGTACGTGCGTCCGGGCGAGCGAGTACGATGCGTGCGCTCGCGAAATCTCCGACCGACTCGTTCGCAGGACCCGACCGCTCCGACCGACTCGCACGGGGACGACTCGCACCGCGCAATGGAGACGTTCCCCGGCCGGGTAAGTACGATGCGCACCTCGACCGCTCCGACCGACTCGCGCAGTCCGGCTCTAAGGAGCTGTCGGAGCCGCACTTTGGGGGTCCGTGTCGGACCCTCCTGGAAGCGTAGGCGTGCGAGTCGCACACAGGGGGGACCCATGGGTCCCCCCTACACGTGCATGTACGGCGCGACCCGCATCGACGTGAACACGCTGTAGGGGGCGCCCTTGTTCGCGTCGTGCCCATTGAGTCAATGGGAGCCCCTGTACGCGTCGTACGACTGGCTCCCATTGACTTCAATGGGAGTCCGACCGAATCGAGTCCGATAGCATACGTGCGCATCGTACTCGTTCGGTTGGGCTGCTAGGGTCCGATTCGGTCGGAAATCTCTCCGGGTCCGGCTCGGTCGGGGATATTTCCGGTCCGAATCGGAATCGGCCCCAGTGAGTCAAGATTTGACTGTGTTCGGTGCCGGCTTAGGGTCTTCATGTGTATTTTAATTTAAAGCACGCCCACATTTCATGCAGTTTAAGGAGAAGGTTATTTGTGGGAAGTTTACATTGCTAAGAAATGACTCAACATTTTGGGGTGGTATCACCAGGGATTATTTGGTATGGCTTTAAGGCCTGGTAAGGAAGTCGACGTTTCTTTAGTGAGCGAGAATGATACAGACATAAACAACATAAGGATTGATATGTTTCTTAAAGTTTTTGAAGGGTGATTGGAAAGATCAGGGGTTTTCAGCACACATATTAAAGTTTAGGAAAATGCTGTACCCACTAAGCATGAATAGAGGAATGTGCCTTTCAGCATCAGGAAGGATTTAGCAAATATTATTCAAAAGATATGTATTGAGAGGGTCATTGAGCCTGTTGAATTGTCATTGTGGCTTTCTCCCTTGGTCATTGCCAGGAAAGAAATAGGAGTTTTGAGAGCTTGCATTGATCAACGCAGTTTGAATAAGACAATCTGGGTAGATTCTCATCCTCTGCCAAAGATTGATGGCATTTTACAAGTTTTGTGGGAGCAAGGAATTTTAGTAAGATCGATTTAGCATCCACTTACCATCAGTTGGTGCTAGAACAATCGTACAGACATCTCACTGCTTTAATTTCTCGAGGAGGCACATTTCAGTTCAAAAGGATGCCCTTCTGGTTAGCTTTCACTGCCTCAGTATTGCAACGCATCATGGAATTGGTGTTGAACGGTATCAGTCAGGTGGTCGCATTCTAAGACAATATACTGGTAGCAGCTAGAAACATGCAGGAGCACAATGATACTATGTGCATGGTCTGGGAAAGGTTAGAACAGGCAGGATTTGTTGTATATGTAAAGAACCACGTCAATGTTTAGTTGATGCCATTACCAATGCTCCCATACCTGGCAATAAAGAACAAGTTGCATCCTTTTGGGGGTTTGTCAATTCTATGCGAATTTCTTTAAAAACGTTGCTAGTAAAACAGAAAATGTGGAAGAACTACTTAAAAGAACAAAGTTTTTCACTAGGATAAGAATTGCCAGATAGATTTTGTCAGGTTGAAGGAAGAGATTGGTTCTGCAGAAATGTTGTCACTGTTTGATCCTTTAGATCAATGTGTGATCACAGTTGATGCAAGTAACAGTGGACTCAAGTGGTCCGTCAAGTTGAGAGAATGGTAGGGTTTGCTTCCAGGGCTTTAAGGGACAATGAAAAAATGTTTCAGTGATTGAAAAAGAATTACTGGCATGTTGTTAAACAGTTGAAAGGTTTAAGAGTTTTATTTGGGAGAGAAAGTTTGTTCTTTTGACAGACCACAAGCTATTGGTTGGAATTCTGGTGGGAGATGCTATAAAGCATCTTACACCCAGGTTAGCCTGATTAAGTGCAAAACCTTTACAATACAATTTTGACATACAACACATCCCAGGTGGCAAAAACATTAGGGTAGACTATCTGTCGAGCTCACCTTTAATGACTGCTGGGGGTGACATGAAAGAAGAGGATGAGGATTGTTTTATAGCTACTGTTGACGTATGCATTAAAGGGATGTTTGATCAAGGTAGATGGTTGGATTGTTTGGAAAAGGGTGACGTTTTGAGAATGGTGCGTAAATATGTTATTGAGGAGTGGCCAAAAGAGAAATCTTTAGCAACAAGTCTGCAACCATTTTTTAAATTGCAGATGAGCTCACACTAGAGAAAGAAAAAATACTTCTGAGGGAGTCAAATGTATACCTCCTTTGGCTTTAAGAGTCAAGATTATACAAACTGGACATAAGGGCCATTTGGGGCAGACGGTCACCAAAAGGAAAATAGGTTTGGTGTATTGATGGCCCAATATGGACAATGACATTATTCAAACAGTTTGAGAGTGTTTTATTTGCTCAACAAGTGATACAGTTTTGAAAGTTTTCACACTGCCACTTCAGCCTGTGAATTTTACCAAGAGAACATGGTAAAAATTGGCAGCTGATTTTATTGCCCTTATTCCTAATCAGCTAGGTTCAGATATGCTCTTTTTTTGGTTGATTATTACAGTAGGGAGGTCGAGTTTATCCAGGAGCCCAACACAAACAATGTCCTTTCATTCTTCGTAAAAAAAATTCTGCAAGAGGGTTTTCCAAAGGAATTGGTATTCAACAACACAGTGTAATTTGTCTCAAAAGAGATTAAAGATTTTCTAACCAAATCTGGGATAATTCACAAAAGAATTGCTCTATACCACCCTCAAGCAAATGGTTTAGTGGAGAAGATGTATTTCACTCTATTTGAGTGTGTTCAATGGGCAGTTAAGAACAGGATGGATGTAAGAATGGCTGTGGACAGCATGCTGTTTTCTCATCGAGCAAGTCCAAATGTAATCACAGGAAAAGTACCATTTGAAATTATGAGGGGTCATTTTCCTGCATGTGAGATGTGCCCTCTATGGTTGGAGTGTCAGTCTTGTTCAGTTCATGAGAAAGTTATAGATAGGGATATACGTCCTCCTGTTGAATTGGCACAAAGGAAAATGAAATTATGGTTTCATGCCAAGCTTGGTGTTGCGTATAATGATCACTCAATGCGAGTTGGAGACTGGGTTTTCATTAAAGAACCAACCAGGCAGTCTAAGTTTAGAGAACCTGCAAAAGTGGAAACTGTTAATGGTAGCGCTGTGAGAGTGAATCAACATGAACAGTGGAACTTTTTCAGAGTAGTCAAGGTTCCTAAGAAACATGCTAGTGAGAGCTCAGAGGAAGTTCAGTTTAATGAAGAGTCAAACAACCTATCTTGTCATGATAAAATTATGGAAAATGCTACAAAACGTACCAGAGAAAAAAGGGAGATTAGAATACCAGCCAGGTTTAGGGATTTGAATCTGTTTGTTCTGGTAAGCTTTGACATGACATGTTGTATTATCTATGGGTATACACGGATGTCTATTTACTTGTATCCCATTTATCAAGTGTTTCACATCTATTCAAGCTGTATAAGGAACCTATGTTTAGAGTTTTGTTTCAAATGTTTGCATTTCTTTTTGAAGAGATGCTTTAGTGTATTTAAGGTTTTATTTATTCTGATTATTAAAGGGGGAAGATGTTGAGGTGATTTGTGTTCATGTTGTGCTTCCATGCTCCGCAGGTTGCCTGCTTCGTTCAGTGCAGTGCGCAATGCATGAAAGTACAACATTCTAAGTTTTCATATAGAATGTTATATTCCAAACACTTTGGACAGTTGTGTCCTGGTGCTGTAACGGTATGGACATGAATAAATGGTGCAGTGAACAAACACTGTCCTGTATTGTGAAATTGACTTCTACAGTAATCCTGGGCGTGCTCATCCAAATAGTACCCCTCACTGAGAAGACTGAAAGAAATGAATGAAATGCTTGTATTAACCACTGTCAATTGCTGTTTTTGGCTCACTGTGCCTCTACAACAGGGGCAAACATATGGACCTCAGCTTTTGCCTTACTCCAAAAAGTAACCACCCCCACAGAGTTGTCTGGCCGCATCGCCTCTGAATCGGAACACAAGCAACCTCAGGCTTTTTTTGCATCTTTACTGATGTGGTTTTAGTCTTTTTGACAAAGAGCTATGGGGCCTTCATCTGGGCATACCGACCTACTTAGGTTTACAAATTGAAATGAACAAAAAAGTGTTAGGTGAAAATCTTGAACTAATTTCACACACTTTGGACAGCATTCCAGCCCATTACGTCTTTACTTTTTGTGCCATGGACTCAATTCTTAGCGATACAAAAGGGGATGATGGACGGAACGTTTGAGCCAATCAAACACTCACCCCCAGTCAACTGATCTGGGTTTAATCCATCATCATTCTTTAGCTCACTCCACCACCCCAGTTCAGACATGGCCATATGCAAATCAGTCTGACCCTGTGCCTCATGGGAACAGTCCAGCACGAACTGCCAAGCCATGTCTTCCCTGGACCGGAAACAAGCATCCTAGGACCGGTTTCTGGCATTCCAGCCGTCATCAGCCAGGCTTGCTTGAATCCAGTGGCAAAGTGAGCAAGGGACCCACGTCTGGGCATACCCCGCCAACTTAGGGGCGAACAAAGCGATACAAAAGGGGATGATGGACGGAACGTTTGAGCCAATCAAACACTCACCCCCAGTCAACTGATCTGGGTTTAATCCATCATCATTCTTTAGCTCACTCCACCACCCCAGTTCAGACATGGCCATATGCAAATCAGTCTGACCCTGTGCCTCATGGGAACAGTCCAGCACGAACTGCCAAGCCATGTCTTCCCTGGACCGGAAACAAGCATCCTAGGACCGGTTTCTGGCATTCCAGCCGTCATCAGCCAGGCTTGCTTGAATCCAGTGGCAAAGTGAGCAAGGGACCCACGTCTGGGCATACCCCCGCCAACTTAGGGCGAACAAAGCGATACAAAAGTGGATGATGGACGGAACGTTTGAGCCAATCAAACACTCACCCCCAGTCAACTGATCTGGGTTTAATCCATCATCATTCTTTAGCTCACTCCACCACCCCAGTTCAGACATGGCCATATGCAAATCAGTCTGACCCTGTGCCTCATGGGAACAGTCCAGCACGAACTGCCAAGCCATGTCTTCCCTGGACCGGAAACAAGCATCCTAGGACCGGTTTCTGGCATTCCAGCCGTCATCAGCCAGGCTTGCTTGAATCCAGTGGCAAAGTGAGCAAGGGACCCACGTCTGGGCATACCCCCGCCAACTTAGGGCGAACAAAGCGATACAAAAGGGATGATGGACGGAACGTTTGAGCCAATCAAACACTCACCCCCAGTCAACTGATCTGGGTTTAATCCATCATCATTCTTTAGCTCACTCCACCACCCCAGTTCAGACATGGCCATATGCAAATCAGTCTGACCCTGTGCCTCATGGGAACAGTCCAGCACGAACTGCCAAGCCATGTCTTCCCTGGACCGGAAACAAGCATCCTAGGACCGGTTTCTGGCATTCCAGCCGTCATCAGCCAGGCTTGCTTGAATCCAGTGGCAAAGTGAGCAAGGGACCCACGTCTGGGCATACCCCCGCCAACTTAGGGCGAACAAAGCGATACAAAAGGGGATGATGGACGGATCGTTTGAGCCAATCAAACACTCACCCCCAGTCAACTGATCTGGGTTTAATCCATCATCATTCTTTAGCTCACTCCACCACCCCAGTTCAGACATGGCCATATGCAAATCAGTCTGACCCTGTGCCTCATGGGAACAGTCCAGCACG
This sequence comes from Calotriton arnoldi, assembly GCA_963921515.1. Classification (NCBI taxonomy): domain Eukaryota; kingdom Metazoa; phylum Chordata; class Amphibia; order Caudata; family Salamandridae; genus Calotriton; species Calotriton arnoldi. Next base: position 1,059,992 of record CAWUFW010001273.1, read on the forward strand.
AACTGCCAAGCCATGTCTTCCCTGGACCGGAAACAAGCATCCTAGGACCGGTTTCTGGCATTCCAGCCGTCATCAGCCAGGCTTGCTTGAATCCAGTGGCAAAGTGAGCAAGGGACCCACGTCTGGGCATACCCCCGCCAACTTAGGGCGAACAAAGCGATACAAAAGGGGATGATGGACGGAACGTTTGAGCCAATCAAACACTCACCCCCAGTCAACTGATCTGGGTTTAATCCATCATCATTCTTTAGCTCACTCCACCACCCCAGTTCAGACATGGCCATATGCAAATCAGTCTGACCCTGTGCCTCATGGGAACAGTCCAGCACGAACTGCCAAGCCATGTCTTCCCTGGACCGGAAACAAGCATCCTAGGACCGGTTTCTGGCATTCCAGCCGTCATCAGCCAGGCTTGCTTGAATCCAGTGGCAAAGTGAGCAAGGGACCCACGTCTGGGCATACCCCCGCCAACTTAGGGCGAACAAAGCGATACAAAAGGGGATGATGGACGGAACGTTTGAGCCAATCAAACACTCACCCCCAGTCAACTGATCTGGGTTTAATCCATCATCATTCTTTAGCTCACTCCACCACCCCAGTTCAGACATGGCCATATGCAAATCAGTCTGACCCTGTGCCTCATGGGAACAGTCCAGCACGAACTGCCAAGCCATGTCTTCCCTGGACCGGAAACAAGCATCCTAGGACCGGTTTCTGGCATTCCAGCCGTCATCAGCCAGGCTTGCTTGAATCCAGTGGCAAAGTGAGCAAGGGACCCACGTCTGGGCATACCCCCGCCAACTTAGGGCGAACAAAGCGATACAAAGGGGATGATGGACGGAACGTTTGAGCCAATCAAACACTCACCCCCAGTCAACTGATCTGGGTTTAATCCATCATCATTCTTTAGCTCACTCCACCACCCCAGTTCAGACATGGCCATATGCAAATCAGTCTGACCCTGTGCCTCATGGGAACAGTCCAGCACGAACTGCCAAGCCATGTCTTCCCTGGACCGGAAACAAGCATCCTAGGACCGGTTTCTGGCATTCCAGCCGTCATCAGCCAGGCTTGCTTGAATCCAGTGGCAAAGTGAGCAAGGGACCCACGTCTGGGCATACCCCCGCCAACTTAGGGCGAACAAAGCGATACAAAAGGGGATGATGGACGGAACGTTTGAGCCAATCAAACACTCACCCCCAGTCAACTGATCTGGGTTTAATCCATCATCATTCTTTAGCTCACTCCACCACCCCAGTTCAGACATGGCCATATGCAAATCAGTCTGACCCTGTGCCTCATGGGAACAGTCCAGCACGAACTGCCAAGCCATGTCTTCCCTGGACCGGAAACAAGCATCCTAGGACCGGTTTCTGGCATTCCAGCCGTCATCAGCCAGGCTTGCTTGAATCCAGTGGCAAAGTGAGCAAGGGACCCACGTCTGGGCATACCCCCGCCAACTTAGGGCGAACAAAGCGATACAAAAGGGGATGATGGACGGAACGTTTGAGCCAATCAAACACTCACCCCCAGTCAACTGATCTGGGTTTAATCCATCATCATTCTTTAGCTCACTCCACCACCCCAGTTCAGACATGGCCATATGCAAATCAGTCTGACCCTGTGCCTCATGGGAACAGTCCAGCACGAACTGCCAAGCCATGTCTTCCCTGGACCGGAAACAAGCATCCTAGGACCGGTTTCTGGCATTCCAGCCGTCATCAGCCAGGCTTGCTTGAATGCAGTGGCAAAGTGAGCAAGGGACCCACGTCTGGGCATACCCCCGCCAACTTAGGGCGAACAAAGCGATACAAAAGGGGATGATGGACGGAACGTTTGAGCCAATCAAACACTCACCCCCAGTCAACTGATCTGGGTTTAATCCATCATCATTCTTTAGCTCACTCCACCACCCCAGTTCAGACATGGCCATATGCAAATCAGTCTGACCCTGTGCCTCATGGGAACAGTCCAGCACGAACTGCCAAGCCATGTCTTCCCTGGACCGGAAACAAGCATCCTAGGACCGGTTTCTGGCATTCCAGCCGTCATCAGCCAGGCTTGCTTGAATCCAGTGGCAAAGTGAGCAAGGGACCCACGTCTGGGCATACCCCCGCCAACTTAGGGCGAACAAAGCGATACAAAAGGGGAAGATGGACGGAACGTTTGAGCCAATCAAACACTCACCCCCAGTCAACTGATCTGGGTTTAATCCATCATCATTCTTTAGCTCACTCCACCACCCCAGTTCAGACATGGCCATATGCAAATCAGTCTGACCCTGTGCCTCATGGGAACAGTCCAGCACGAACTGCCAAGCCATGTCTTCCCTGGACCGGAAACAAGCATCCTAGGACCGGTTTCTGGCATTCCAGCCGTCATCAGCCAGGCTTGCTTGAATCCAGTGGCAAAGTGAGCAAGGGACCCACGTCTGGGCATACCCCCGCCAACTTAGGGCGAACAAAGCGATACAAAAGGGGATGATGGACGGAACGTTTGAGCCAATCAAACACTCACCCCCAGTCAACTGATCTGGGTTTAATCCATCATCATTCTTTAGCTCACTCCACCACCCCAGTTCAGACATGGCCATATGCAAATCAGTCTGACCCTGTGCCTCATGGGAACAGTCCAGCACGAACTGCCAAGCCATGTCTTCCCTGGACCGGAAACAAGCATCCTAGGACCGGTTTCTGGCATTCCAGCCGTCATCAGCCAGGCTTGCTTGAATCCAGTGGCAAAGTGAGCAAGGGACCCACGTCTGGGCATACCCTCGCCAACTTAGGGCGAACAAAGCGATACAAAAGGGGATGATGGACGGAACGTTTGAGCCAATCAAACACTCACCCCCAGTCAACTGATCTGGGTTTAATCCATCATCATTCTTTAGCTCACTCCACCACCCCAGTTCAGACATGGCCATATGCAAATCAGTCTGACCCTGTGCCTCATGGGAACAGTCCAGCACGAACTGCCAAGCCATGTCTTCCCTGGACCGGAAACAAGCATCCTAGGACCGGTTTCTGGCATTCCAGCCGTCATCAGCCAGGCTTGCTTGAATCCAGTGGCAAAGTGAGCAAGGGACCCACGTCTGGGCATACCCCCGCCAACTTAGGGCGAACAAAGCGATACAAAAGGGGATGATGGACGGAACGTTTGAGCCAATCAAACACTCACCCCCAGTCAACTGATCTGGGTTTAATCCATCATCATTCTTTAGCTCACTCCACCACCCCAGTTCAGACATGGCCATATGCAAATCAGTCTGACCCTGTGCCTCATGGGAACAGTCCAGCACGAACTGCCAAGCCATGTCTTCCCTGGACCGGAAACAAGCATCCTAGGACCGGTTTCTGGCATTCCAGCCGTCATCAGCCAGGCTTGCTTGAATCCAGTGGCAAAGTGAGCAAGGGACCCACGTCTGGGCATACCCCCGCCAACTTAGGGCGAACAAAGCGATACAAAGGGGATGATGGACGGATCGTTTGAGCCAATCAAACACTCACCCCCAGTCAACTGATCTGGGTTTAATCCATCATCATTCTTTAGCTCACTCCACCACCCCAGTTCAGACATGGCCATATGCAAATCAGTCTGACCCTGTGCCTCATGGGAACAGTCCAGCACGAGCTGCCAAGCCATGTCTTCCCTGGACCGGAAACAAGCATCCTAGGACCGGTTTCTGGCATTCCAGCCGTCATCAGCCAGGCTTGCTTGAATCCAGTGGCAAAGTGAGCAAGGGACCCACGTCTGGGCATACCCCCGCCAACTTAGGGCGAACAAAGCGATACAAAAGGGGATGATGGACGGAACGTTTGAGCCAATCAAACACTCACCCCCAGTCAACTGATCTGGGTTTAATCCATCATCATTCTTTAGCTCACTCCACCACCCCAGTTCAGACATGGCCATATGCAAATCAGTCTGACCCTGTGCCTCATGGGAACAGTCCAGCACGAACTGCCAAGCCATGTCTTCCCTGGACCGGAAACAAGCATCCTAGGACCGGTTTCTGGCATTCCAGCCGTCATCAGCCAGGCTTGCTTGAATCCAGTGGCAAAGTGAGCAAGGGACCCACGTCTGGGCATACCCCCGCCAACTTAGGGCGAACAAAGCGATACAAAAGGGGATGATGGACGGAACGTTTGAGCCAATCAAACACTCACCCCCAGTCAACTGATCTGGGTTTAATCCATCATCATTCTTTAGCTCACTCCACCACCCCAGTTCAGACATGGCCATATGCAAATCAGTCTGACCCTGTGCCTCATGGGAACAGTCCAGCACGAACTGCCAAGCCATGTCTTCCCTGGACCGGAAACAAGCATCCTAGGACCGGTTTCTGGCATTCCAGCCGTCATCAGCCAGGCTTGCTTGAATCCAGTGGCAAAGTGAGCAAGGGACCCACGTCTGGGCATACCCCCGCCAACTTAGGGCGAACAAAGCGATACAAAAGGGGATGATGGACGGAACGTTTGAGCCAATCAAACACTCACCCCCAGTCAACTGATCTGGGTTTAATCCATCATCATTCTTTAGCTCACTCCACCACCCCAGTTCAGACATGGCCATATGCAAATCAGTCTGACCCTGTGCCTCATGGGAACAGTCCAGCACGAACTGCCAAGCCATGTCTTCCCTGGACCGGAAACAAGCATCCTAGGACCGGTTTCTGGCATTCCAGCCGTCATCAGCCAGGCTTGCTTGAATCCAGTGGCAAAGTGAGCAAGGGACCCACGTCTGGGCATACCCCCGCCAACTTAGGGCGAACAAAGCGATACAAAAGGGGATGATGGACGGAACGTTTGAGCCAATCAAACACTCACCCCCAGTCAACTGATCTGGGTTTAATCCATCATCATTCTTTAGCTCACTCCACCACCCCAGTTCAGACATGGCCATATGCAAATCAGTCTGACCCTGTGCCTCATGGGAACAGTCCAGCACGAACTGCCAAGCCATGTCTTCCCTGGACCGGAAACAAGCATCCTAGGACCGGTTTCTGGCATTCCAGCCGTCATCAGCCAGGCTTGCTTGAATCCAGTGGCAAAGTGAGCAAGGGACCCACGTCTGGGCATACCCCCGCCAACTTAGGGCGAACAAAGCGATACAAAAGGGGATGATGGACGGAACGTTTGAGCCAATCAAACACTCACCCCCAGTCAACTGATCTGGGTTTAATCCATCATCATTCTTTAGCTCACTCCACCACCCCAGTTCAGACATGGCCATATGCAAATCAGTCTGACCCTGTGCCTCATGGGAACAGTCCAGCACGAACTGCCAAGCCATGTCTTCCCTGGACCGGAAACAAGCATCCTAGGACCGGTTTCTGGCATTCCAGCCGTCATCAGCCAGGCTTGCTTGAATCCAGTGGCAAAGTGAGCAAGGGACCCACGTCTGGGCATACCCCCGCCAACTTAGGGCGAACAAAGCGATACAAAAGGGGATGATGGACGGAACGTTTGAGCCAATCAAACACTCACCCCCAGTCAACTGATCTGGGTTTAATCCATCATCATTCTTTAGCTCACTCCACCACCCCAGTTCAGACATGGCCATATGCAAATCAGTCTGACCCTGTGCCTCATGGGAACAGTCCAGCACGAACTGCCAAGCCATGTCTTCCCTGGACCGGAAACAAGCATCCTAGGACCGGTTTCTGGCATTCCAGCCGTCATCAGCCAGGCTTGCTTGAATCCAGTGGCAAAGTGAGCAAGGGACCCACGTCTGGGCATACCCTCGCCAACTTAGGGCGAACAAAGCGATACAAAAGGGGATGATGGACGGAACGTTTGAGCCAATCAAACACTCACCCCCAGTCAACTGATCTGGGTTTAATCCATCATCATTCTTTAGCTCACTCCACCACCCCAGTTCAGACATGGCCATATGCAAATCAGTCTGACCCTGTGCCTCATGGGAACAGTCCAGCACGAACTGCCAAGCCATGTCTTCCCTGGACCGGAAACAAGCATCCTAGGACCGGTTTCTGGCATTCCAGCCGTCATCAGCCAGGCTTGCTTGAATCCAGTGGCAAAGTGAGCAAGGGACCCACGTCTGGGCATACCCCCGCCAACTTAGGGCGAACAAAGCGATACAAAAGGGGATGATGGACCGGAACGTTTGAGCCAATCAAACACTCACCCCCAGTCAACTGATCTGGGTTTAATCCATCATCATTCTTTAGCTCACTCCACCACCCCAGTTCAGACATGGCCATATGCAAATCAGTCTGACCCTGTGCCTCATGGGAACAGTCCAGCACGAACTGCCAAGCCATGTCTTCCCTGGACCGGAAACAAGCATCCTAGGACCGGTTTCTGGCATTCCAGCCGTCATCAGCCAGGCTTGCTTGAATCCAGTGGCAAAGTGAGCAAGGGACCCACGTCTGGGCATACCCCCGCCAACTTAGGGCGAACAAAGCGATACAAAAGGGGATGATGGACGGATCGTTTGAGCCAATCAAACACTCACCCCCAGTCAACTGATCTGGGTTTAATCCATCATCATTCTTTAGCTCACTCCACCACCCCAGTTCAGACATGGCCATATGCAAATCAGTCTGACCCTGTGCCTCATGGGAACAGTCCAGCACGAGCTGCCAAGCCATGTCTTCCCTGGACCGGAAACAAGCATCCTAGGACCGGTTTCTGGCATTCCAGCCGTCATCAGCCAGGCTTGCTTGAATCCAGTGGCAAAGTGAGCAAGGGACCCACGTCTGGGCATACCCCCGCCAACTTAGGGCGAACAAAGCGATACAAAAGGGGATGATGGACGGAACGTTTGAGCCAATCAAACACTCACCCCCAGTCAACTGATCTGGGTTTAATCCATCATCATTCTTTAGCTCACTCCACCACCCCAGTTCAGACATGGCCATATGCAAATCAGTCTGACCCTGTGCCTCATGGGAACAGTCCAGCACGAACTGCCAAGCCATGTCTTCCCTGGACCGGAAACAAGCATCCTAGGACCGGTTTCTGGCATTCCAGCCGTCATCAGCCAGGCTTGCTTGAATCCAGTGGCAAAGTGAGCAAGGGACCCACGTCTGGGCATACCCCCGCCAACTTAGGGCGAACAAAGCGATACAAAAGGGGATGATGGACGGAACGTTTGAGCCAATCAAACACTCACCCCCAGTCAACTGATCTGGGTTTAATCCATCATCATTCTTTAGCTCACTCCACCACCCCAGTTCAGACATGGCCATATGCAAATCAGTCTGACCCTGTGCCTCATGGGAACAGTCCAGCACGAACTGCCAAGCCATGTCTTCCCTGGACCGGAAACAAGCATCCTAGGACCGGTTTCTGGCATTCCAGCCGTCATCAGCCAGGCTTGCTTGAATCCAGTGGCAAAGTGAGCAAGGGACCCACGTCTGGGCATACCCCCGCCAACTTAGGGCGAACAAAGCGATACAAAGGGGATGATGGACGGAACGTTTGAGCCAATCAAACACTCACCCCCAGTCAACTGATCTGGGTTTAATCCATCATCATTCTTTAGCTCACTCCACCACCCCAGTTCAGACATGGCCATATGCAAATCAGTCTGACCCTGTGCCTCATGGGAACAGTCCAGCACGAACTGCCAAGCCATGTCTTCCCTGGACCGGAAACAAGCATCCTAGGACCGGTTTCTGGCATTCCAGCCGTCATCAGCCAGGCTTGCTTGAATCCAGTGGCAAAGTGAGCAAGGGACCCACGTCTGGGCATACCCCCGCCAACTTAGGGCGAACAAAGCGATACAAAAGGGGATGATGGACGGAACGTTTGAGCCAATCAAACACTCACCCCCAGTCAACTGATCTGGGTTTAATCCATCATCATTCTTTAGCTCACTCCACCACCCCAGTTCAGACATGGCCATATGCAAATCAGTCTGACCCTGTGCCTCATGGGAACAGTCCAGCACGAACTGCCAAGCCATGTCTTCCCTGGACCGGAAACAAGCATCCTAGGACCGGTTTCTGGCATTCCAGCCGTCATCAGCCAGGCTTGCTTGAATCCAGTGGCAAAGTGAGCAAGGGACCCACGTCTGGGCATACCCCCGCCAACTTAGGGCGAACAAAGCGATACAAAAGGGGATGATGGACGGAACGTTTGAGCCAATCAAACACTCACCCCCAGTCAACTGATCTGGGTTTAATCCATCATCATTCTTTAGCTCACTCCACCACCCCAGTTCAGACATGGCCATATGCAAATCAGTCTGACCCTGTGCCTCATGGGAACAGTCCAGCACGAACTGCCAAGCCATGTCTTCCCTGGACCGGAAACAAGCATCCTAGGACCGGTTTCTGGCATTCCAGCCGTCATCAGCCAGGCTTGCTTGAATCCAGTGGCAAAGTGAGCAAGGGACCCACGTCTGGGCATACCCCGCCAACTTAGGGCGAACAAAGCGATACAAAAGGGGATGATGGACGGAACGTTTGAGCCAATCAAACACTCACCCCCAGTCAACTGATCTGGGTTTAATCCATCATCATTCTTTAGCTCACTCCACCACCCCAGTTCAGACATGGCCATATGCAAATCAGTCTGACCCTGTGCCTCATGGGAACAGTCCAGCACGAACTGCCAAGCCATGTCTTCCCTGGACCGGAAACAAGCATCCTAGGACCGGTTTCTGGCATTCCAGCCGTCATCAGCCAGGCTTGCTTGAATCCAGTGGCAAAGTGAGCAAGGGACCCACGTCTGGGCATACCCCGCCAACTTAGGGCGAACAAAGCGATACAAAAGGGGAAGATGGACGGAACGCTTGAGCCAATCAAACACTCACCCCCAGTCAACTGATCTGGGTTTAATCCATCATCATTCTTTAGCTCACTCCACCACCCCAGTTCAGACATGGCCATATGCAAATCAGTCTGACCCTGTGCCTCATGGGAACAGTCCAGCACGAACTGCCAAGCCATGTCTTCCCTGGACCGGAAACAAGCATCCTAGGACCGGTTTCTGGCATTCCAGCCGTCATCAGCCAGGCTTGCTTGAATCCAGTGGCAAAGTGAGCAAGGGACCCACGTCTGGGCATACCCCCGCCAACTTAGGGCGAACAAAGCGATACAAAAGGGGATGATGGACGGAACGTTTGAGCCAATCAAACACTCACCCCCAGTCAACTGATCTGGGTTTAATCCATCATCATTCTTTAGCTCACTCCACCACCCCAGTTCAGACATGGCCATATGCAAATCAGTCTGACCCTGTGCCTCATGGGAACAGTCCAGCACGAACTGCCAAGCCATGTCTTCCCTGGACCGGAAACAAGCATCCTAGGAACGGTTTCTGGCATTCCAGCCGTCATCAGCCAGGCTTGCTTGAATCCAGTGGCAAAGTGAGCAAGGGACCCACGTCTGGGCATACCCCCGCCAACTTAGGGCGAACAAAGCGATACAAAGGGGATGATGGACGGAACGTTTGAGCCAATCAAACACTCACCCCCAGTCAACTGATCTGGGTTTAATCCATCATCATTCTTTAGCTCACTCCACCACCCCAGTTCAGACATGGCCATATGCAAATCAGTCTGACCCTGTGCCTCATGGGAACAGTCCAGCACGAACTGCCAAGCCATGTCTTCCCTGGACCGGAAACAAGCATCCTAGGACCGGTTTCTGGCATTCCAGCCGTCATCAGCCAGGCTTGCTTGAATCCAGTGGCAAAGTGAGCAAGGGACCCACGTCTGGGCATACCCCCGCCAACTTAGGGCGAACAAAGCGATACAAAAGGGGATGATGGACGGAACGTTTGAGCCAATCAAACACTCACCCCCAGTCAACTGATCTGGGTTTAATCCATCATCATTCTTTAGCTCACTCCACCACCCCAGTTCAGACATGGCCATATGCAAATCAGTCTGACCCTGTGCCTCATGGGAACAGTCCAGCACGAACTGCCAAGCCATGTCTTCCCTGGACCGGAAACAAGCATCCTAGGACCGGTTTCTGGCATTCCAGCCGTCATCAGCCAGGCTTGCTTGAATCCAGTGGCAAAGTGAGCAAGGGACCCACGTCTGGGCATACCCCCGCCAACTTAGGGCGAACAAAGCGATACAAAAGGGGATGATGGACGGAATTGTTGTTTTTGCATTTGTCACCCCGAGTGGGACGGGTATGCTCAGACGTGAGTCCCGTGCTCTCCATGCCACTGGAATCAAGCTATCCTGGCTGATGAGGGCTGAAAGCCCGAAACCGGTCCTAGGATGCTTGTTTCCAGTCCAGGGAGGACCTGGCTTGGCAGTTCGGGCTGGACTGTTCCCATGGGGCACAGGGTCAAGACTGATTTGCATATGGCTGGGTTCAAACTGGAATGGCATGGTGAGCAAAAAACGATGGATTTAGGCCCAGATCTCTGTACTGGGGTGAATGTATGACATTGTTCTGCATTCTGTCCATCAATTGTTGTTTTGCATTTGTCACCCCGAGTGGGACGGGTATGCTCAGACGTGAGTCCCGTGCTCTCCATGCCACTGGAATCAAGCTATCCTGGCTGATGAGGGCTGAAAGCCCGAAGCCGGTCCTAGGATGCTTGTTTCCAGTCCAGGGAGGACCTGGCTTGGCAGTTCGGGCTGGACTGTTCCCATGGGGCACAGGGTCAAGACTGATTTGCATATGGCTGGGTTCAAACTGGAATGGCATGGTGAGCAAAAAACGATGGATTTAGGCCCAGATCTCTGTACTGGGGTGAATGTATGACATTGTTCTGCATTCTGTCCATCAATTGTTGTTTTTGCATTTGTCACCCCGAGTGGGACGGGTATGCTCAGACGTGAGTCCCGTGCTCTCCATGCCACTGGAATCAAGCTATCCTGGCTGATGAGGGCTGAAAGCCCGAAACCGGTCCTAGGATGCTTGTTTCCAGTCCAGGGAGGACCTGGCTTAGCAGTTCGGGCTGGACTGTTCCCATGGGGCACAGGGTCAAGACTGATTTGCATATGGCTGGGTTCAAACTGGAATGGCATGGTGAGCAAAAAAACGATGGATTTAGGCCCAGATCTCTGTACTGGGGTGAATGTATGACATTGTTCTGCATTCTGTCCATCAATTGTTGTTTTTGCATGGACTCAATTCTTGGCATAGCCATCCCACTCAGGGGTTACTCACTGAGAAGAGGATTCACTGATGTTTGGAATACTTTAATAAATTCTACCACTAATAATTAGCCTTTCATTGCGCTGTCAACTCTGAGACACTATGCCACAAATGCAGTTGTGTTCAGTTGGAAATCTTAGCCAAAGGCAAACGGGGAAGCCATAGGATCTCAAGGAAAGTGGTAACTTATGATACCTTATGGTACCTTATGAATTAATTTCAAGTAGCTTATTTATCATTACCTCCATGAATATTCATTCTTGAAGAGGTATGCAATCACACTGACACTTTTCGACACTGCAAAGGAGCAATATATTTAATTCAATTTTTTCTTCATAGCTTATCTTACCCAGCCATTATTATCCGCACAACCTGATCTCCCTTAAATAGCAATTGTGTACGGTAGACATTCTTAGCTCTTGAATGTTTGCATACGTACTTGCGCAGTTGCTGTATGATAGTAATCGTGACTGTCCTACTACAAACTACAATAAAAATTATATTTTGTAATAACCAGAATTTTGATCACCAATTAATTGATATGGCATGCAGACCTTCACTTAGACTTTCATAAGGCTTTCAATAATGATAACTCATGACTGATGTTCTAACAGTAACGCCCATGGCATTACCACATATCTCCTTTGGATGTATCTTTGTGAGGCTCTGCCTCATATCTGCAGGGCCGTTTCTACCATTAGGCAAGACTAGGCGGCTGCCTAGGGCGGCAAAAGGGCTAGGCGGCAAAAGGAAGTTGGGACATTTGCCCTTGTGTGCGCAAAATTTGTTGTTTCGTTTCCGCGGCGCCCACAGATGTCTGTAACAATCAGGGCTGTCAATCATTCATAGCGCGAACGCGCTACTTATGACGGCCCTGTTTCTTGTTTCTGGCCTGCCTCCAGAGAGAATGGACCAATGATGTCACAAGGGGCAGGCCCGTCATCGTTTTTTTTTTTACTTTTGAATCCCTGCATTTGCCTTGGCGCGGGTGCGCAGTAGACCTGGAGTGCTGTCGTCTCGAGCTCGAGAGAGGCGGAGTCTGGAACGTCAAGGCAAGGACTGGTTGGCCTACCCTGCAGCCTGCCTCTCTTGCGCGTGGGAGTCCCTAGGTGCCCAGCAGGTGTATTAAGGTAAGATCAGTGGTTGAAGTGTCCTGTGTCCACTTTTCCTGCCCTGCCGTTGTCAGCTGCCCCTGCCCCCCCTCTCTTTCTTCCTCTTATACTCTTCCTTTCTGTCTCTCTCTCGCAGCTCCTCACTTGCTGAAAATCATACTTCACAACCTGTTCCCGCTGTACTTGCTTCTCAAAAGGGGCCGCTTCAGGGACTACAGCCTCTAGCTGTCAGCACGAGCCCAGGAGGAAGGCGCCAATGACTGGCAAGCAGTGAAGCACAGTTTAGTGCGCCAGGCTCCGCATGCGCGCGACGTGCGCGCGACGCGCCCAGGCAAGTGCCTGGGTTAAAACCGGGCCAAAAGCGGGCACTTCTGCGGCCGGACTAGGCTGGGCTGGGCCCCCCTCTTGGCCCCTTGCTTCTCCCTCAACACTCACAATAGGGAAGCGCTAGTTACCGACATCTAAGGCACAAGGTAAGCCCAGTTCTTCAATATCGAACTATCCAATAAATACTGTGGGTGCCCTTGACAAAGAAATACCCTCAGTTGAACAGAGTCTAAGTTCCTGTAACCGCACTGCCAGGACATCGAAAGTTCCCTCCACATTGCCGCCCTTTCCTCCACAGACCCCGGGGACATCTCTGGTCGTGCTGTTAATGTAGCTAACGGGTGTGTTCCCCACACTTCAGATGCAGTTCATTACATTTCTCTCTCCGAATGGTTGTAAAAGTGAGGGGGCGGCATTTTTCAATTCTCGCCTAGGGCGGCTAAACGCCTAGAAACGGCCCTGCATATCTGCACTCAAATTATGAAGGAATTTCAATTTTCAGATGCATAACCACGTAGCAAATATATTTTCTTGTATGCAGTATAAATACATATCAGACTAAGCCCTTTAAGACTGCCTCTTTTAAGATTTACTTTAATAAATGTTGCTTGCGACATTAATTCCAACTTTGTGCTAATGTAACTGGAATGTATTAGGCATTTTACATTGAATTGTAGGCTTCGTGATCACTGATGTACCAGTGTCATGCCTGGTGTCTGGAGTTTAGCTGTTGCAACATGATACTATGGCATTGTGAGAAACTGCATTTATCAAGTTATGTCCATTTCTTTTGCTTTGATTTTTAATAGCAATTAACTGGCATTCAGTCTCCCAGTGTGTGTGTTCTGACTTCTAAACACCATATAAAATTATCTAAAACTGATTGGCTGTTTAACTTTTAATTAAGACCACAGTAACTCAACTCCTTATAATGTAACAGTGGCATAAATATGAAATCCCACACGTGGGCTGTAAAGTACATTTATAACAATCACACATGTTCTTAGAAACAAATGCAAACCTCTTTTTAATACAGAAAATACATTAACAAGTCTCACTAAGGTGTACCTTTTAGCCCACATGACTTGGTATTTAAAGCATAAAAGTGGGACTTGTTAAATATGAATTAATCATCACTGTGGCCCATGTTGCGCTTCCAACCCCTCTACAAAGGCAATTACAATATTAGGTTAAACTGGGCAAACTGCCAATCAAATATCAGCAATTCCTATTTCTTCCTCAGCTAGCAGCCTGTCAAACCCCTAGTGATGAAAGAATCTGGTAAAGGTACTCATCATGTGATTTTTCACTGACTGATGGAGAGGAAGAATACCAAAGTTGGTGGAGGAGCTTGCTAGCTCAGAGTTGGAGGTAGCCTACACTTGCACCAGCCTTCTGCTCAAAGAATTCCCTGGGAGCCCCTGAGCCCAATGGAAGGGAAGACTGCTCCCATAAACCATGCACCCAAAGATTTCTTCCCTGGTATTGCCTTCTTTTTGTGAGGGTGTTTATGTACCCCATATAAGGCCATCCTAGGACTCACCATGGTAGCTCAAGACTTCTGTCCCTGGGGAAAAACCAGTATTCCTCTATAGTGCCATACATGCATGGAAGTGCAGAGAAGAACTGAAATATTCCCTCCATAGTACATTGTTCTTTTCCTCGTATCAGTTTGGTATCATGCCGATATGCCCAAATGAGCTGCAATTCCACCTCACATTATTGAGGACAGTTATGTCTGTCCATAAGAGGTGTGGAATGGAGACGTGGTGGTTGAGATAAGGCCTTAGACTAGTGTCAGAATTCATAAGAACATCGAGTCCTGTATATGTCACAACTCAACAATTAGACTAGACCAAGGTCCAGGATGGCAACTAAAAAGGATTGGGTCAAACAAGAGAGTGCAATGAAGGCTATCGCCGAAGGGTGGTTGGTGCTCCAGTAAATGGGTTAGGGCATGGCTGCAGGGGCTCAGACTAAGGCATGTTCAGCACAGTGTTAGATGTATTCTGTAGGCAGAAGAAGACTTCCAGGATGAGAAGAGAAGAGTCAGGATAAGACGTCATGCCTCCAGAATACCCTTGCCTGGAAACGCTAGTTGCTGGTTTACTCTTCTCATTTCGAACTCATCTTGTGTCCATCCACCTTTTTAGTTTTGTCATAAGGGCTTTGCTGTTTATTTTCCTTCCTACTCCAGGTTTGCTTATCGGACCTGTATTTACTAAGTATGCTCTTCTTTCCTTACCTCCTCATTGGCAGTGGCGACCACGCTGCTTCTGTTCCACTTGGGTTTGTTTCAATATTATGAATTCCCTGTTTGGTTCTCTGGCAGTCTCCTGGTAGCTCAGTTACAGTTACAGCAACTTCCACTACTAAAGTGGGCCAGACCCCATTTTTATATCATGTACACCTTGACTGTACATGTTCATATAATTGTCATAACTAATTTTCCTTCATCAGATTACATTGGTGTTGACAAACCCATGCATGTCCTGGATATATATTATCACCATTTCTGAACCTGACAGCTATAGTCTCTCTCTCTCTCTCTCTCTCTCTTTTTCCCAATTTCTCTCACACACCCCTTTTTCTACCACTGGTCATCCCATATCTCTGATTTGGACAGATTTTGGAACCATCCCAAATGGGGGAGCATGAGATTGTCCTCTGCTGCTTAGAGTCACCCTGACAATAAGCCCTTTAGATGTATTTTTCTTACCATCAACATTAATGTAGCTGCTGCAGTACCATACTAATTAACGGGCATTATTCTGCATACCTTTGCTTCTGAATGTGTCCCACGTTTCATCTTGCCACAACAGGGAATCAATCAATAATTGGCATGTGTTACTGTGCACTCTCTGTAGTTGTTAGACTTTTTGTAGGGGGTGGGCAAACTCAAATAATGGCTCAATCAATATTATCTTGTAATACACAACCAGACTACTAGCATAACATTTACCAAGATGTGGACTTCTCAGGCCACTCAGAATCTAGTATCAAACTCGCAAGTGCAATCAGACCACTTTTCAAGGACAACCGAGAACAAAAGAGCACACTGTGTAAACAAATGAGAGTTTCTGCAACACTATTGAGTATGAAAACCTCCTCCCAAGTTAGAGTAAGGACCCATCAAAAATGTCTTGGAAAAAGAGATATCACACTGCCATCTCTGAAAATCTAGAGTATAAGATATTGACATTTCCAAGAGCTTCCTTCTTCCTTCTTCTTCATCCTAACAAGTGACTGGAAAGTAGGGCTGCCTCCCCAGATAAGAAAAGAATTTAAGAAATCATAGTGCAAATACAGTTAAGTGGCATTAAAAATAAGATAGAATAAGGTAGTGTGAATACAAGTGTGAGGTATTAAAGTAAAGACGCTTGACAGAACAAGAGTGCTATAAAGATCAGAGAAAGGAAACCAGCAAAACAATACCCCCCAACTGGAGCTACTCAGAGATGGTGAGAGTTACA
The DNA here is from genome assembly GCA_963921515.1 of Calotriton arnoldi. NCBI lineage: Eukaryota > Metazoa > Chordata > Amphibia > Caudata > Salamandridae > Calotriton > Calotriton arnoldi. Next base: position 1,075,999 of record CAWUFW010001273.1, read on the forward strand.
CCTGTCAGCCTTACCGTGGTCTTACCCGAATTTTTTGCCTTCTTGCCTCAAATTTTGATAATCTTGTTTTGGTTGGCCTTAGGACTCTGTGCACTTTACCACTGTTGACCAATGCTAAGGTGCTTGAGCTCACTCTTCTAAACAGGGTTTGATTGTTTTATCCACATTTGGTATATTTAATTTACCTATAGGTCCCTAGTCAAGTGCACTACATGTGCCCAAGGCCTGTAAATTAAATGCTACTAGTGGGTCTGCAACACTGATTGTACCACCCACTTAAGTAGCCCTTTAAACATGTCTGAGGCCTGCCACTGCAGAGCCTGTGTGTGCAGTTTACACTGCAATGGTGACTTGGCATTTGAAACCCCTTGCCAAGCCTCAAACTCCCCTTTTATTACATATAGGAAGGCCCTAGGTAGCCCATAGGGCAGAGTGTTGCGTACGTAAAAGGCAGGACATGCACTTTTAAGTTTTACTTGTCCTGGAAGTGAAAACCTAAAAAAAAAAAAACTTTGACTACTGGGAGTCCTACCCCTCTCATAGGTTAACATTGGGGATACCTTGTTACATTTAATAAGCTGTAATTCCCAATTGGAAGGCGGTATGTCTGTCATTTTTAGTACCTTTGGAATTGTAGTGATCATTCCTCTTTCATGGCAAAGTCCAATTTATCATCACAATTTAAAAATGCCAATTTTAGAAAGATGGCCTTTTTCTGTGCATAGCCCTTCTTTGAAGTCTCCCCCACTTCCAAGGCAACACTGGGTATAACAACTGGACTTCTGACCTTACCACTTCAGTATGCTTCAGGACCTGTGAAGACTCTGCCAGGAAGAAGGACTGCTGTGCTGCTGAAGGACTGCCACTCTGCTGGACTGCTGCTCTGGAAGAACTGCTTTCTCACTGTACTGGCCTGATGCCTGCTGCACTTCTGGCCTGATTGAGAAGGACTAGACCTACATCTCTTAAACCCAGAGGGATTCCAAGGGCTTGATGGCTTCTTCTGATTTGAGGTCTCAGAGACATGAAAGACTTCCAACTATCTTGCTGCAACTCCTGGACTCTGCCATCTGTGAGTCTGCCTTGCCAAGTGGTGCCAATACAGTCCTGGACCCTTGGAAGTGGGTCTAACAGTGCTGCTTCAGCAGAAAAAAATGCATCGACGTTGACGCACAGCTCAGAACCGGCACATCCCCTCCACTGCAGATGCATCCCCGCTGTTGCGAGGATCAACACCAACGCATCACCACCTTAGCAAGGATGGACACAGGCACATCACCGCTGCGTGGCGCATCATCCCCACTGCGGACGTATCATCGCCGTTGCATGGATCGGAACCAACGCATCGCCAGCAATGCAGGATCGGAGTCGATGCAACCCCTCTTGCACTCTACATCTTCGACGTCGAAGCTTGCAAACCAAGTTCAGCGGGCCACGCCTGGTCCCTGTAGCCAGCCCGAGCTCCATTGTGGTCGACCTAAACTTGTGACTTTGTCCCTGTCCAGCGCGACCAGATGTCCCTTGTTAGCGCTTAGTGCTTTTTGGCATTATTTTCAATGTATTCTTTAAAAATTCATATCTTGAGGTCTACTTATTGGATTCTTGTTGTTTTGATCATGTTTTATTTATTAAATTAAGCTCTATTTTTATAACTTGATGTGGTATCTTTTTGTGTGGTGTTTTCACTGTTTTACTGTTTGAAGTGTTGCACAAATACTTAACACATTGGGGGAGATTTACTAAGCTTTTACGCCGTGTTTGCGTCACAAAAGTGATGCAAAATCTTTTTTTTGTAATTTACTTCCCAGCGCTAAACTTGTTTAGTTCTGGAAATAACGTAAAAGTAATGCGAAGCAGCGCATTGCGCTGCTTCGCGTTACTTTGCGCCATGGAGGCGTATCAAGGGTGGTGATTGGCCGTTCCCATGCAACCACCCAAGGTTTCTCACGCTAAACCCAATTTACTAAAAACAGTAGATTGGGTTTAGCGTGAGAAAACTGCGCCCTTTTCAACTAGGGGCAAGGAAGGAGAAAGGCTTTCATTTCTTCTTCCTTTTCCGACTTTGCATGCGTGCTGCACTGTGCAGCACGCATACAAAGTGGGAAAAACTTTCCCTTGTGTGGAGCATAGTATTTTGTACAGGAAGGGTACCCTTCCTGTACAAAACCTATGCTGGACTCATGCACACACCCTAGCGCTGCAGCACTAAGGTGTGTGCATGGCGCACGGCAGCTGTAATCAGCACCGGTGCAAGGGAAAGGGGAGGAGATAGCCATATCTTTGAAGATATGGCGCTCTCCTGCTCCCTCCCTGTCACGCAACGCAGCGCAGCCTCGTGGGGGCTGCGCTGCGTTGCGCAACTTTTTCGTAAATCTCCCCCATTGCCTCTTAAGTTAAGCCTGACTGCTCTATGCCAAGCTACCAGGGGGTGAGCAGAGGTTAATTTAGGGTGTTTTTGTGACTTACCCTGACTAGGATTGTGGTTCCTGCTTGGCCAGGGTGCATACCTCTGCCAACCAGAAACCCAATTTCTAACAATGAGCTTGTATGCAAGATAAGCAAGGGTACTGGTCTTGATACTTTTGTAAACGATGCAGCTGGTTTTAAAGATGGTGTAGGCTGGCAAGGAGAGCCAATAGTGCTCCATCAGGATGGAAGAAATGTGATTATATTTCTTCAGGCCCTGGATGAGATGTGCTTCAGCATGCAGGATGCCCATAAAGGTGTGCCAGTGCGTAGTCCGGGAGGTCTTGGAGAAGCTCATTACCGTCATCCAGATGCAAAAGCACAAGAGTTTGAGAAGCAGCTCTGAAGTTGTTTTCTGGAAGAAATTGTTCAATTTCTTTTAATGAGAGAGCTGGTGCCAGTCATCTTTGCTTTTTAGTAATGTGGAACAGGGCACGTTTCCAGTTCAAAATGTCTTTAGCGCTTGAAAGTAAATACCATGCCCAACTTTGCATCTCCTTGCATCACCTTGCACTGTTGCAGGGCCCTAGTAAATCTGGGCCATAATGTTCTTTACTCCGATAGACAGAAATTCATTCTGGTGTTTTTAATTCCATATTTTCCATAGCAATGGCAGCTGGTGACATTTGAAAGTGGTGGGCCGTAAAACAATTGTGCTACAGCACTGTAGTGAGCGAGCGTAGCGAGCGATCCTGAACCACCTACGGGGGGGTTCTCCCCCCAAGAAAACTTTGAAAAAAGAGTGGGCAAATGGTGCATTTTCAAGCAAATTTGAGAAAGCAGGAAGGTTAACAAAGCAATTGTGAATCTGTTCTAACAAAGACAGTGACTGCAGAAGGTACAATTCCATAACACAGAAAGGCTGTGTGTAAGGCACTTTGGCTATAAGTGCACCCCAGACTGTTAGGCGCAAAAAAAGTTCCTTTTCGTAGAAGGGAGATGAAGTCATTAACATCAGAAAGGGCCCTTGCACACATGCAGGGCTGTCGCACTGTCACGTTTTTGCATACTTAACCAGGTAGCACCCTTTACCTACTACTGCACAAAGCACCAACCCTTCAACACTAATGCACACAGAGCCAGAGCAGGCACTCGGCACTACTCTGCCCTGTTTTACACAGCGAGTATGGAAATATGCAACTCCCACTGCTTCACAGATCAGGGGACACCTAAAACTAATGCACACAGGAGGACCAAGGCATTCACTTCAATGTTTTCTATGCACAGGTGTTGAAGCAACGAACGATGCAAAAGCATGTACGCACAGGTAAACTGAGCAGGCAGAACCACACTGACACACGCCTGTACGGATACCCAGAGCATCCACAAAGACAAGGAACCGGAAGACAGGGTACTTCCATGTTTAAACCGGAACGGTGTTCTTAAATACACGAAATACATGTGCAACTGTGATAGAGTTTGGTTATTTGACTTAAAATGTAAGACATCGGTTACAGCCAGTAGGGCTCATGCGTGTAGCGGTAGGAAACGGAGGGAGATTTGTAGGTGGGAGAGTGAGGAGGCACAGCCACGGAGATTTGTAGGTGGGAGAGTGAGGACTGAAGACCATGCTTAAGGCAGCTGTGAGGGACACAGCGCAGTATAGGCTCCCTTCCCCTCCTGTCCCTCTCTGTCTGCAGCCCCTAGAGGGCCTCAGGTCAACCATCGCCCGCTGTGCCTCTGAATGTACTAGTACTTGCCAACCATAGATTACAGAGTCAGGGATGCTGAGATTCCAGAACAAAACAAAAATGACCCCATCTGCATGGTAAAGAATGGCAACAAAGTCAATAGGTCTGGCTTCTGTATACTCGAATGGGCTTTACCTAGATTAAGTAACAGGGAGCACAGCAGCAGACAAAGCTTGGCCAACAGCAAGGAACAGTGCAAGCAGATGCCATTGTGCAAGCTGCGCTCGCTTGCGCTCTCTCTCTCTTTCTCTCTCTCACACACACACACACAAACACACACACATAAACATACAACAGGTTTAACATATTCTTCCCTAACACATAGATCGGGGTTACACACACACACTACAAGTGACCTAAATTCTTAACAGCAGAAGTGCCTGCAATAGCAGTAAGGGTGCACCATAGGCCTCTGCCAATATACCATATTGTCTCTTATGGTACTCTAAGTAATATCATGATTGGAACACTATACAGCCGACCAATACACCTGCCTTCTTAAAATGCAAAACCCTATGTTTTTTCTTAAAATAAGAAAGACCTGTTGAACTTCCACAACAACTATTCGGCTAAGGCTCGCACAATTTTGTTTCAGCTACAGATTAGCCGACAAAAATACAAACATATCTAGTGGTGCCACTCTCTAACTCTGAAGCAAAAAAGATATCTTGAGACAGATAAACTCAAACTACCTGTGCTTAAAAACTGCTGTGTTCATTCAGCACGCACAGATCAGCACTTTGAGGCCTTCATGTGGAAATGTGTGAGAAAGCCTGGTCTCGGAGCGCTGGAAGATGAAACACTCTATGATAATGATCGTAAATGATCATAAAATGAAACTGTTCTTGCATCAGGTTGGAACATCAAGTGTTTGCAGGTTTCAGAAAGAGTCTGAAGAGCACGAGGCGGGGAATACACAACATAAAATTGCAGGTGGCTGCTATTTCAGAAGATAGGTATTATTAATAATAATATTTTCATAATGCCTAAATAATCAATTCACCAACATTACAACCTACAAATATTGTTTACCAGTTTAAAAAGAAATGAGAGACACGAACACCCACTCCCTTGAAAATAATCCTAATTTACCACTGTTTATGTTCGTCTTTAGCTGACTAGCTCATCTCTTGGCTAAATACACGAAGACATGTGCAAATCTCAGCTGGCAAACAGTCCAAACACCCCAAATCACCAGTATCACTGCACTAAAAATAAAGTTGTTTACGGTGAGGAGAAAGCCGCCAGTGGTGGAAGTACAGGAGAATGCAGGGGGGCAGTGCAAGACTAGATGGCGGAATATACAAGGTATGCAGGAGTGCAGGGTGAGAAAACACTGAATGTACAGTGAGGTTAAAAATACAGGAGAATATAGGAGAGTGAGCACTGATGGCGTGACGAACACTCAGTACAGGGGCGAGTGCACTCAGAGTGAAGGGAGGGATGGTGCAATGCAGGGAATGAGACCATGGACTGATTACAAAATGCACAGTCTGTATAGAAGTGCAGGGAAGAGTGCACCGGACCAGGGGTGGGGTTGACGACGGAATGTGCAGTGTTACAAAGGTACAGGAGAGTGCAGGAAGTGACGGGGAGTACGTAATCTGCACAAAAGTAAAGGATAGTGTAGGAGGGCGAGTGCAGGGACTAGTGAATGAATGCATAGCCTGTACAAAAGGACAGGACAGTACAGGCGGGCGAGTCCAGGGGCCGATGGAGTAATGATGGAGTCATGCATCATCTGTACAGAAGGACAGGACAGTGCAGAAGGGAGAGTGCAGGGCGGAAGTTTGCATGCACAGTATGTCTAGGAGTACAGGAGGGCATGCACGAGGGTCAGTACAGTGGTGACGGTGGAATGCACAGTGTGAACATAAGTAGGGGAGAATGCAAGGGGGTGAGGGGAGGGAGTGGTGGAGGGGTGCACGGTGTGTACAGGAGTGCATAGTAAATGCAGGGGTGAGAACAGGGATAGATGGCGGGAGTGAGTAAGTACCATGTGGCAAATCAAGCGATGAAGAAGCATGGCTTGAGTGCGTGAAAACTGAAAAGTTCAGTACCCGAAGGGCTGTGTATCTTTTCAACTCCAGAGGCAGCACTTTTACCAGCGTAGACAAAACACACGTGGGCGCAGTCAGTGTGGATGTTAAGTATAACAGAACTATGATGACCCTTTGACCGACACGACACAGCCTGTCTGTCACCAAGCTCTACAGACTGGTACCGTCAAGACGACTGGCCTGCCACATGTGATAAAAAAAACAGACCGAATCAGGCTCGCGTATGGACGGTATGCATGAAGAAATATAGACAAAAATAGTGAACTTACATTAGTGACGAGCAGCGGTGATTCTCTCTCTTCGATACTGCAGTCTCTGGCCAAAGACGGATGCAGTTGCGGCCTTGCGGGCGCGGCGAGGTGGACTGTGATCTGAGCCACGACGAGCAGTAGGCTGCAGAAATGGCCAATCACTGTGCATGGCTTCACATAAGCCACACAGTGATTGGCCTTCAGGTGCGGCAGTGCTGTGCCACCCACGCGCGGCACTCTCAGCCAATCCAGATGCTGCATTAGCAGCGCCAGGATTGGCTAGAGCAGAGATGCCCCCTGCCCATTAGGAGACCGGGGAGCTGGGGGCTGCTGCATGAAGCAAGCAACCCTCGGTCCCTCGGCCCTCGCTCTCCTAAGGGGAAGGCAGTAGTGCGCATGTTCGGGCTGGTCGTAAAAATGACCATGCCCAAAACCGAACATGCACACTATTGCTGCGTTCACTGCTTGTTGTCTCCTGTCAGTCACCACCACTGGTAAGTGGGCATGGCCCGGTCAGGTGCCGGCCCGCCGGAACAGCCGCGCGGCGCGAGTGCGACTCACTCGATTTACTAGCTGAACACAACAATCATCAGACATTAGTACTGTACTGTGTAGAGCGAGAACGATGGGCCCTGGGGGCATGTGGCATTAGTGGCAGGTGGGGCAATGCCCCAGCGCCCAAATGGATGCACCTGCATTTTCCTTCTAATCTGAGGACAATCTCCATCGCTGCTTTCCAAAGTGTGTCCTCTGGAATCAATGTATAGAAATGCACGACACATGTAAATGCGACACCATGTACTGAATTCCACTTCTTATTATACGATAATAGGTTTCATTCAAAAAGATTACAGTCATCAGCTCATGGTTACAATTATTACAATGTTTCGTGCACTACAGCAAACCCTATGAACAAGGAGTACAGCAGCTCACTACAGCATGCAGGCACGATCACAATTATTATTAAACCATAACAAGATCCCTTCCCCTGATGAGAATATATCACAATAATCATTACAAACCTACAGTGGTTGCTTCGTCTCGAACATCTGCTTCGCCTAAGCCATGACGAGCAGCCTTTTCCCAATGAGGAAATTCCACATGGTTCTGTCTGTCCATATATCCTTCCCAGAGCAGCCACAGCTACGTTTTACTCTTATATTTGTCTAAATAAAATATAATACTTTTGACATTTTGACAAATGCAGGGACTGTATTGCACTTACCAACAGTGAAGTAAATAATGTTGTTTTTTCCTTTGGCTGGCAATCACTCTTCTATGTGAATGAGAGGAAGGTCATAATTTCTGCACTCACGTCAAGTTTGTGAAGAAAACAAGTAGTGAACATGAGCTTAGTGGGTTTGCTGTCTCAGTGATGCAGAATCTGTGTGCATTCATTTATTGATCAGTGCCATTAAGGTTTGGGTCACCTCATCAGTAAATATTGCATTGACCTGTGATACTCAAATACTGTATATAATTGTTTCTCTTAATAGTGATGGAATACTATGGGCCTCATTTAGAGTTGGAGGGAACTGAAAATAATCTCCAAATTCTGGGGAAAACTCTAAATGCAAGCCACAGTCCACCATTGTATACATGTGGTGGCTGAAATTCTATCTATGGAATATACTTCATATTTAGAGTTTCCTCCATAACATGGAGGCTTTTCTGTTCCCTCGAAACTCTGAGGGTCTTATTCACGAAGGGCCTCCGCACTTGTGGCGAAGGCCCCGCAGTCGCGGGGGAGTCCCCGCACTCCGGGCAAAAGAGTGCAGAGACCCCCCCACGATTGCGGGACCTCCACCATGAGTGCGTAAGCCCTTGGTGAATCAGCCCCTAAATGAATCCATATGTCACTTTTAATTGACAGTGGCGTATGTGACTCACTGTGAAGAGCAGGTGTGAAAGATCTGTATTTACACTTTTCCTGGGAAATGGGATGCTGACTGCAAATTATGCATCACTCAATATTCCAATTCTTTGCACAGACCTAAGGTCTCTATGGATATCATTTGACTAGGAAAGGATGGCTCAGTCCCTACATTAAATTCTTTATTTTAAGTTCTTCTTTATGGTGCCCTTCAAAATGTCACACACATTGTTTTCTAAAAGGCAGAAAGCTATTTTACTTTGCAAACCAGATTTCAATTACCTTTCTGCATTGGTTTGGGTGGGAAACAATGTTGGCCTTCACTACAGACCATTAACTGTGGCTGAGCTCCAAACAGTTAAAATAATCCAGCACTTAGTAGTAAATTAAAACAGGTCTTACAAGTGGTATCTTGGGCACGGGTATGAGCTCTAAAATATTTAAAACAAATCAACACTTACTATGTGAACAATCAATACTAAAACACCCAGACAGTAAAGAATTCAACAAGATAAAACAAAAGTGGCACAGAACTGTAGTAAATGTGATGTGGAGATCATGAGGCATTAAAAACACATTGAGATGCTCTCTGCATCAAAGGACGTCTCTGACGTAAATCATTAAAGAAACAATGGGGCATATTAGCAAGGGCATTATCGCCGCTTTAGCGGCACTTTTTGCCGCTAAAGCGGCGATATTTATATCGCCCTATCAGCAAACTGTCTCTAACAGCAGTTAGCGACAGTTTGCGGGCATTAGCGCCCGTTTTTTTACCGCTTTGCATGTCAGCGATATTTATCGCTAATGACATGCAAAGTGGGCGTTCCCAACGAACAAACCTGGGAAACACTCGCTAACAGGCCTATCGCCTATTAGCAAGGTGGCCATGACGTGAAAAGTCGCGCTAACCGGGGTCATCGCCATTTATTTAACACCTGCAATTAGCAGGTGTTAGCCATACCTAACATGGGGGGGTGGATTATGCTGATACGACCACAGGGTCGTATCAGCAAGGTGTTCTCCCTTCTCCATGCAACATCGCTGGTTTTTCAGCGATGTTGGCCCATTTCCCCCGCTATTGCTGGAATATTCATCGCCATAGCGCTAATCGTTGCTAATACAGCGTTAGCGTGGCGATATATTCCAGCGATAGCCGGCGATAAAAAAAATCACGCTAAGCAGGGTTAGCGATGATTATCGCCTCTTCTTGCTAATATGCCCCAATGTTCTGACTGTGAATCTCAAACAGTAAATTGGGAGGCAGCAATCCATTTATTCTTTGGCCTTAAAACCTAGCAATGCACCCCAGTGGATTATTCAACACACCTGTTCGGAAAATGAATTCCTTCAAAAAACAATTTCACTCGCTTTTAGCAGTCAGTTCACTGCTTTTAAAAACAGCTAATAAAAAAGTGTCTAGTTACCAGAAATATAATACCTTCCCTGGTTTCAGGTGGGAGAAAGGATTTTCTCGACTTCCATTCATGATCACAAAAAATGTCCACTTTTCATTGGGGTTTCTGGATTTCTTCAAGGCAGGATGCCAAACCCTCTAATTCATATAGTGCAACACGAGGGCCATTTTCTGATTCTCAAATTAGCTCTTAGAGTCAGAAATTCAAGGTGAGGCGATCCTTCTAAATCTTTCAGCAGGTACTCAGGGATTCCACCAATGTATTTCTTTTATGTCTTCTAAGTTCCAAAGGCCCCTTTTATTTTAGAGAGGTATTTGTAGTTTATTCAAGTTTAACCTAACAGTGATTGGCCAATTTTCCACAGCTAATCCTCAAGCCATCCTTCACATTAAAAAAAATAAAAAATAAATATCCCAGACACATTAGGAGTTTTCTCCCACCATGTGAGGAGTAATTTATTATTTTTTTCCATTCGGGATGCCAGGCTTTCCCTGGTGGTCATATACAGTAAAAAAGGACATCGGAAGGTCCACCCTATATATTGCGCACCATCTGAGATAAGCTTTGGCCAACGGGCCAACGTCAGACAGCGTTTCGTCAAAGATACCCCCCAGCAGAGTCCTTGGAGATGCCACCAGCCGAAACATGGTGGTTTGCGCACTCCAAATAGTGCTGATGAACGTGGAGTTTGGCGGAGAGGGAACTCTGCCACAGTTGTGCCCACCAAACTCTAAATAAGACCCCAAGTTCATTTTAGATCTAACGATCAAGTATTAAATGCAAGGGAAAATTTTGAAAAATACACTGAACATGCCAAGCAATAGATTTAAACCTGTGAGAATTTTAGAGAAAGGCTATTCACAGACAAGAATTCTTTGCCCTCAGATTGTTCCCATGCATGGGTTTTAGGAAAAATGCACATTGAGCACAAACTGCAAGCCTAACATAAAAAGAAATGTAATTCCAAGGAGGCATCTGACAGCGTGGGAAACAGCCTTTACAACGGAAGCGTTACAACGCATGCCATTACAACGCAGGTCGTTACAAAGCGAAAGGCTTGTTGCAGGGGGTAGAAGGTGTTGGAGTTAACTCCAACACCTTCCCTACTGTTGCACACACTGGAGTTGGAATAGTAAATTATACTATTCCAACTTCCAGCGCATGCCGACAGCAAGTCGGGGTAAAGGTATGCGTTGTAATGGCATGCGTTGTAATGGCATGCGTTCTAACATCATACAACCGACAGTGTGGGCTGCATACAAAAGCAATGTTTAAGGGGATTACCAACACTGTATTCTTTAGGGAGTAAACACCACAGTACCAACAAAAATGCAATGTCATGATAGATATTGATTGAATGCATGAAAAGGGATGAACTGGGTCTGCATACTGCTGGAGTTGCCATGAATGAGAATGTATTGGTGCCTCTTAATTGTGATACCACATAAGCCCAGCAACAAGGAGGAACATGCTGCTAAAATCAATACTCTTAGGACTGATGTCTTTGTGAAAGAAGCACTTCAGGGCTGTGGAGCACATAAAACATCTTAGCTATCAATGGTGGCTACATTTAATGGTACAGCCACAGCAATGTAATCCACAACGCTTTACTGCTGCACCTGTACAGACTTTACTATGAAGTGTACTCATGTTATACTAATGTTATATCAGAATAAAACAAGTAAATATTATGTTTTGTAGTGCAGAAGAAGTATATGTAGGCTCACTAGAAATGGTAATGGAACCTAGGGGATTGCAAAATAAGGTGACATAGGTCTGCAATAACGTCAAAGGTTTTTCAACTGTAACATGACGTCATAACAAGATGTAATGCGGTCTTTAAGACTAATTGGAATGCAAAATGAGGTCATGCAGGGCCACTGCCATGTCCAGGCAGTCAGAGGGGAGTGTAGAGTGAGGACATCACAGCTGATTGAGGTGACCAAAAGCAAGCGGAGTACAAAGTGATCTCATACTTGGCGACAATGAAGTTAGCAATACAAAATAGAAAGTAAAAGAAATCAATGTATAGTTTCTTTAAGTTCATCCAGACGAAGAAGAGTGCCAAATGAGGTGATGCTATGTTGCGTTATGTTAAATATATTTATTTAGCACATCTATGCAAAAAGGTTCATGGCACTGTGGACAGAACTTTGAAAGCAGACTAGATACTGTACTTGAGAGGGAGAAACAGATACAGTTTTAACAGAACTAAAATAGAGTTAAAACTGTTCAAAAGCTTTTATTAGATTCCTAAAACAATTAAAATGTTTTTTGCATGAAGGGGAAAGGGTGCCATTCTGCTGTTTTAGGGACAGGTAAAAGATTTAGATTTTTGGAGCGATGAGTTTGTGAAGGACTGTAGGGAAGGAGTTTAGTGGATAGATGGTTTTGGCCACCTACCATGTATGACCTTGTGCACTATGGTCAAAGCTTTGATCTTGATTTTGACATGGACGGGCTGCTGGTGTAGGGACTGGATTAATATGATATCCAATCCGGGTCTTGGTAATCATCTGGAGCACCACATTTTATACCAGTTTTGGTCAGCACAGATATTTATCAGGCAGGGCCAGCTAGGCGCAGGGGCATATTTACAAAAAATGTCAGAGCTCGGTGCTACGCCAAATTTGGCAACACCGCGCGCCGACTTTTTTAAAATGCAGGGATGCTCAGTATTCACAAGCATATGGCACATCCCTGTGTTTCCACTAGCGATGGCGCAAGAAAAGCTGCCAGGCACCAGGGCAGGCACCCTGTCACCTTGTTGCAAGGGTGCCTGCACTACAGGGGAGATTGTTTATGTGCAGGAAGGGACACCTTCCTGCACATAATGGACACCTTCCTGCACATAAACAATCAACAATTGCGATTTGCTCTTTCTATGTGTGCTGCAGAATGCAGCACACATAAAAAAAACAAAAAATGAGGAGAAATTAATAATTTCTCCTCGTATCACCATCCTAAGACCAGGTATTCCCTGGCGTTTGTTTTTGGCGCTGCCCCAGCCTTGTAAATCTGGGGCAATGGGTGTTACAGTGGAATGCCCACTGCAACACCATTTTCACGCCCATTTGCCACAGAGGACTTCAGTGGAAAGGGGCATATTTACAAGGTGGCGTTAAGCCACGTTAAGTGGCTTAGCGTCACCTTGTAAATAAGGGAAATGCCGTTATGCCACTGGAGCGTCACAAAAGAGTACGCTCCGGTGGCGATAGGGGCTTGTAAATATTCCCCGTAGATTTTTCTAAATGTAGGGGAGGATTCTTCTGAGCTTTCGAAGTCAATTGAAGAAGGACCAGGCACCTTTGGATATCTACGAGTCCAGAGTAAGTTTGCTGTCAATCTGGACACCTAGATTGCGAACTACTGTCAATGTCAATGTGGAAGCATTTCTAGAGCGCAAACTGTTACTCCAAGGAGTGTCCTGGTGCTAATGCAGAAGTGGACTAGCGAGGGGATATAGGGATCGATTTCAGTTTTTGGGGAAAAGCCATGTTTACTACTCTGGCTTATACTGGAGATGTGCCCACCATTGGGAGCTAGGATATTAAGACCCAATTTGGATGAAGTGGCGATGTAAAAAGAGTCTATTTCTTTGATAGATCTAGCTTGAGAAAAGTGTTTGCCATCCACTGCCGTGTGATGGAAAAAACTTGAACATCTTCTTGGGGGTCTGATAGTTGAAATCACTTAGAGGATATAGGGGAAATTGAAAATGAGCTGCATATCAAAGGTGTACATAAAAACCATGGCCTTTGCCTGGTGGAGGCAGTCGAATGTAAAGATTGAAAGGAAAAGGTGAAATAATGGAGCCTTGGGGAACTCTACGGATCAATATCTGGTTCTCAATGGAATCATGGCACCCATCTGAGTCCTGTCTGACAGGAACACAGGATTCAGATGGTGTATGTAAATATGATCAAATCCATTTACATATGGTGCCTGAGAACCCCAGACTGGTGAGGATTTGAATAAGAATGTTATGGCACAGGTCAAGAAGACCCTTAACTTCTGCACATTGATAGCTCCGTCCTGTCGGATGATGATATACCGGTTGTACTGGTGCTCACTGGTTAACGGGTGTGAATATATTGTATATATCTCAATGGTGGTGCTCCAAAGGAAGGGGGAATCACCCAACCCCCTAGAATAAGACCACAAGGATCCCTCTGTAATCAAAAACCAATGCCCGAGCACAAACTTCACTCAGTACAAGTTAAAACAGCATAACACAATTCTTCTTTCTTTCTTCATCTTTAATTTTCTTTCTTTTTGGTTGCCCAACCAGCCAACACGTGTTTCGTCGTGTAGGGTGTTCCCCACGACTTCATCAGGGCTGGAAAATACCATAAATACAATTGTAATGTAGTGCATCAACACCACACAATTCACATATATGTTTTTCATTGTGGAAACCCAAACCTAGTCACACAGAATCGGGGTGCATTGGGAAATTTCCTTGCAGTCATCCCGGGATGGAAGTAGAACCGGCTTGGGGGTAGGCTAGCTTCGATATTATAACTTTGGCGATATTTTATCAAGATCAATGGTGTTGGTAATATTTAGAATTGATATACTGATATAAGGTTACATACTCCAATATTCAGATTCATACAAGAGATATACCAGGAACACAGGTATGCTTCTTGAAAGGAATGACACGGGTCCATGAATGAAGGGAGTTAGCATGGATTTACTTCGGAGGTGCAATAGTCACCATTGACGCCAATAGAGTTTTGATTTGATTGCACAATGTCCCGCTCACGTTGTATGACACACTGAACTGTATTGGTTGGTCCTTGCATGGCCATATATAGGGTCTTTATGTGATAAGAACAATTGGTTTGCATGACAAAGTACTATGCCATTGCGGTTTTTGACAATGCACTGTTTATGATGTATCGGTAAGGAAGGTTTGGGTTTCCACAATGATAAACATATATGTGAATTGTGTGGTGTTGATGCACTGCACTACATTTGTATTTATGTTATTTTCCAGTCCTGATGAAGTCGTGGGGAACACCCTACACAACAAAACATGTGTTTGTTGCTTGGGCAACCAAAAAGAAAGAAAATTAAAGACAAAGAAAGATACAAGAATTGTGTTATGCTATTTTGACTTGTACTGAGTGAAGTGTGTACTCGGGCGTTGGTTTTTAACTTCTGCACATTGTTGAAATTAAGTGAAAGCCACTTTATACAGCAGTTTCCCCAGGAAAGGCAATATAGATATGAAGTAAAAGTTGTTAGGGTCTTGCAGATCTAACAAAGTCTTTTTTTAAAAGTGGTCTCGATACTGCTGCCTTGAAGAAGTTTCCCCGAGCTAAAGTGGTCTCAATAATGCTGCCTTGAAGAAGATTTCCTGGGATAGAGAGCTGATATAGATGGCAAGTAGATCTTTTTGCAGCAAGACATCACTGATTTTATTATGTGAACAAAGCATTGCTTGTTTAGAGAACCAGTTGTGTGACAGGACGCAATAGCATCACTAAGTTGTTCTCCTGTCATTGCCTGAAATTCCCTTAAGAATGAATAAGTCGGGGGCGTGGCTAGTGCCGAGGAAGATGGCGGAACTCCCGTGACTTGCCTGAGAAGACGGGGCTGTCTGAGGGATTTTCTCGCACCACCCGTGTCTTGTACGGCAAGTTGCATGAATGAAGGTCGGAATGTAAACACCTCCAGATGAAAAGACTTTCGGCTCTTTTCTGATAAGCTTTGACCTTCTAACACGCATTACTTTTACAGATGATGTTTTGGTAACCGTCACTTCACTGCTGTCCGCGCGCTGAGGGAACTGTTTTTTATCGCGTGTTGTGTTTTCACTGACAGCACGGATTTACGGTCGACAAGGAAATTAACCAGCGTGAGACGGAGTTTCAAAGCTAAGTATTGCAATGATTTATCGCCTCACTTTAACGCGCAATACCCCCTCTTTGGTCCTTATTACATCCTGACTAAACACAACAGGAACTGTTACTTCAAGGCTACCTGTGCGCTGAGGAAATCGCTCTCACCGCGCACTGTGTTTCTTCAAAGGGGGCAGTGATTTATTGATTTCAGATTACTGACTATTGCTGTTTGGCACTAGAAGCTATGAAGAAAAGTGAAATGTGGCCTTATTTCAACGCGCCTATCCTCTTTATTAATATGCTTTAAATAGGCATATTTGCAACCTCATTTCTAAATTGCCAGTCTGCTTGTGTGAAACCATCTGCATCACTCGGTTGATTTTTTCAGAGCCTGCAATGTTATATGGATGTACCACACAGTTATTTATTTAGAATGAGTCTCTTGGCTATGGCATTAAGTTTCGCATGTTATGTTGCTCGCTCTGCTATGGACATGCTTCTGTAATGAATTGTGGTGACTTACATTTCACACACTTTCTGCTCATTAAGCCTAAGGTTACTACTCTTATATCTTATTTCATGCTTATTGGTAAATGTGTGTTATAATAACCTGTCACGTGCCAAATGCACACAATTTCCATTACAGTGTATTTTCTCTATTAATATTAAGTGGATTTGCGTACTTAAGCTATATCTTGCAGTTTTAGACAACCTCTTACGTATTGACTTTAACTCTCCCTATTGCATGGGTAGGTTAAAAAAAGTATCTCCACTGCAAGTATCCTCACATCGTAGATTCATTATCCATTCAAAGTCACGTGCAAACTTCATTCAAATGGAGGATTCCCAAGCACTAACGCCCAAAACAGCTGCTTCTTCAGCTATGGCTAATGGTTCCTCTTCTCTAAATAAAGTAACAACTAAGCGTCTCAAAAAGGATCCCCCTTCTCCACCGAAGCAGTCTGTTTCCATGGATCTTCTTTTGGAGGAAATTCCAGCTTTGCGACCATTTGTTGAAGAGACAAACTCCAAAATACAAATTCTAACTGACGGTTGGGGAAAACTGGAAGAAAGAGTCACTAAGGTTGAACATAATGTTGAAACTCTCAATGCATCTTACACCAAAGTAGACGCTCTTCATTCCCAAATTACATCTTTGCAAAAACAGGTTGAAAACCTTGAAAACAGAAACAGACGTAACAACATCCGCATTTATGGCTTATCGGAAGGCGTAGAAGGGTCGGATCCCATCTCCTTTTTTCAAAAAATTTTGCCGTCAATACTAAATTTACCGGAGGACACTACTCTCAATATACAACGTGCTCATAGATTGGGCCCACTGCATTCAACATCCTCAAGTACGAAAAGACCAAGAGGAGTCATATTGTATTTCCTTGAGTATACGGATCTCCTCAAAGTACTATCAGCAGTCAGGCTCCTGAAGCGTATTTCATTCTCAGGTCACCAATTGTTTTTTTCACAGGACTATGCCAAATCCACAGCAGATAGACGTAAAGAGTTCCTTGCTATGCATCCAGCGTTACGTTCAATTGGAGCACGGTTCTGATTATTTCTAGGCCTGGGCGGTAAATTCCGTTCCGCTCGCGGAATTTGCGAAATTTGGGTAATTTCGCGTTCCGCTGAGAACGCGAAATTACCACAAATTCCGCGATCCGCGACTTCGCGGAATTATTTGCTTGTTCGCGCTTTCAAAATGCGTGTTCGCGAGATATTTCTCCTCGAGCACGCAAACAGCGTTCGCGAACAGGAAAAAAGCATTGCGAACTGGCGGAACAAGCAATTCCGCGTGTTCGCGGAACTTTTGCGTGCTCGCGGAGATTTTTTACCGTTTCGCGGAGCTTTGCGTAGCACGACTACGCAAATTCCGCCCACCCCTAATTATTTCACCCTTGCTTGTTCAAAGTCACTCTTAACAACAATACCATGACCTATGAGTATCCAACAAAGTTGAAGGGTTTCCTTAATACACAATGCCCAGAAAAGATGGACATTTCCAGTACTCGCTTTAAATAGCTCTTCTTCTGTTATACACTTGAATAGGGTTTAGCTTTTCAATATGTTGTTTTACTTACAGAATTTTAGAATAGATTCGGTCATGGTATAATGGTTTGTTTGTTCTCATTAATTTCTTCCATTTCAGGTTATGACCTTATAATGTCGGTTATCACAATATGTCATGTCATTCTCCATCCTGTTCGTATTAACCATATTTTGTTTCTCTTCTCACAGGACCTTACCTCATGTGCTTGACCTATTAGTTTTGTTTGTTGTTTACATCCCGAAGTCTTCCCTGCCTTACCTCATTGAATACGGGTACGTCATCATTCCATGTGGTCTCTCCCCCCCATCCCTCCATTGTTTTGACTTTTATGTGGATATGATCCTTTTTCTTATATTCTTCTTTACAGTCTTCACCCCTTCTCCTTTATTCCCTCTTCTTTCTTTTCATCATACATGTTTCTATCATATGTCTCTTTTTCCAATCTTGCTTCTTCCTCTTCTTTCTCTTTCCTACCTTTTCAGCTTCTCTCAATTGGTTTTAACTTTCAATATCTTCGTACCTAATATAAGGTTTAATTCAATGTTTTTTATAGTTCTCATTGTTGAATTTTTCACAAGTATTATTGTTCACAATATACGGGATTTTATTGGTTCACTTATGTTTTTATTACTTCCATTTCACACATGTTTTTGAAAATTGTCACATGGAACATCAGAGGCTTGAACTCCCCCATTAAGCGACAGAGAGTCTTATCCCACCTTTCCAAATTAGATGTTAACATTGCGTTACAGCAAGAATCACATCTCACCGAAGGCGAATCACTAAAACTCAAAAGAAATTGGGTTGGTGAAGATGGCAAAAGGAATGGAGTTATAACTCTTTGTCACAAAGCACTGAATGCCAAGCTTGTCTCTCAAGAATCCGACACAGAGGGTAGATGGATTCTCACTAACCTCCTGCTGGGGAAGACCCCTCTGTCTTTACTTAACATTTATGCTCCTACTAACGGAGATGCCACGTTTTGGTCTCGTATTTCTCAGTTATTGCTCAAATACCCATCAGAAAACTTTATTCTTGCAGGAGACTGCAACCAAGTGATAGACCCGTTTATTGATAGAAATTCTAAATCCCCCTTTAATCCAAACATGCCACACAAAGTTTTCACACAAACTATTCAACAGAGAAACCTATTAGACTCATGGCGCCTCTGTAACCCATCCACAAGAGAATACTCTTTTTTCCCCCCTCCACATCAAACACAATCTCGGATAGACCATATTTTTATTTCACGCAACATTTCCCAATCCCAACGTTCTGCTGACATAGGGCCTATTCTCATTTCAGATCATGCACCTGTCTCGATTCAATTAGACATTTTAAACCAATCCACATTACCAAAAAGATGGCGCTTCAATAACTCCTTACTCCTTGACTCTAATTTTAATTCATCTTTTGTCTCTTTCGCTCAAGAGTTTTTTCACATTAATTTAACGAATGATATCTCCTTTCATACAGTGTGGGACGCCTTTAAGGCCATCGCCCGGGATTTCATCATTAGATTTGTGTCAAATAAACGTAAAGTTTCCCGCTCACTACATAACACACTTCTTGCTAAGATTAAAAAACTTGAGCACTCCTTCCATACCTCCAAGTCGAAGGAGTCCCTTAACCCCTTCGCTGCTAGGCCTTTTCCCCCCTGTGCTAAGCCTTTTTTTGGCTATTTGGGGTAGTGCGCGCTTAGGCCCCTGTAACTTTTTGACCACATAAGGTATCCACGCCAAATTTGCGTCCTTTTTTTCTAACATGATGGGGAGTGTAAAGGTACCCAGGGTTTGTGGATTCCCCTGGAGGGGACCCAGAAATTAGCCAAAATACAGCTAAATTATGTTTTTTTAGGAAAAATGCGAAAAAGGGCTGCAGATGAAAGCGTCTTGTTTTTCCCTGCAAATGGCATCAAAAAGGGGTTGTGGTGCTGAAATCACCATCTTCCCAGCTTTCAGGGACAAGCAGACTTTTGTCAGAAAACCAACTTTTTTACACAGTTTTGGCATTTTTCTGGGACATAGCCTATTTTTGCTATTTTTTGTGCTTTCAACCTCCTTCCAGTTAATGGTAGAAATGGGTATGAAACCAATAATGGATCCTGGAAAGCCATACATTTCTGAAAAGTAGACACAATTCTGAATTCAGCAAGGGGTCATTTGTGTAGATCCTTAAAGTTTTCCTTATAGAAACTAACAGTTAAATAAAGGAAAAATTGAAAATTAGTTGAAAAAAACAGCAATTTGTGTCCACGTTTTCACCTGTAACTTCTTCTAATTATGACAGCTATTTGAAAGCAATATACCGTTATATCCGCTGGACCTTTCTGGTTGTGGGGATATATAGGACTTTTAGGTTCACCAAGAACCCGACAAACCCAGAGTCAATAACTGAGCAGCATCTTGCAATGTTTTTTTATTATGTACCGGGTATATAGCAATTATTTTGGGAAAATGTATACATGAAAAAATTGTTATGAAAGACACCTATGTATTTCTGAAATGGGAACAAAATGTAGATTTTAGAAACAGTAGATATTTGGACATTTTCGAAATTGGGAGTACCCATACTAGCATGAGAATTATAGGTCATTTATCAAAATGACTTATTTTTTACACATTGTCTTTCATTTGGAAGGCAGAAATGCATCGAAAGTCAATAGGTAATAACAGTTGCTCTACAATTCTGTGTTACCCTAAGTCTCCCGATAAAAATGGTACCTCACTTGTGTGGGTAGGCCTTGTGCCCACAACAGGAAATGGCTCAAAATGCAACGTGGACGTACCACATTTTCACAATGAAAAATTACCCTTTTTTTTGCAAAGTGCCTAGCTGTAGTTTTTGAACCCTAGCTCTGCGGGCACTTAGGAAACCTAGCAAACCTATACATTTTTGAAACCTAGACACCCAGGGAATTCAGGATGGGGTGACTTGACTGGCTCCCACCAGGTTTTGTTACCCAGAATCCCTTGCAAACTTAAAAAATTGGCAAAAAAAACACATTTTCCTCACTTTTCTGTGGTGGAAAGTTCTGGAATCTGCGTGGATCCACAAAATTCCACCCACCCCACGTTCCCCAAGGTCTTCCGAAAAAAATGGTACCTCACTTGTTTGGGTAGGCCTAGTGCCCGCGACAGGAAGCAGCGCAAAACGCAATGTGGACGCACCACATTTTCACAGTGAAAAATGACCCTTTTTTGCAAAGTGCCTAGCTGTAGTTTTTGAACCCTAGCTCTGCCGGCACTTAGGGAAACCTAGCAAACCTATACATTTTTGAAAAGTAGATACCCAAGGGAATCCAGGATGGGGTGACTTGACTGGCTCTCACCAGGTTCTGTTACCCAGAATCCCTTGCAAACCTAAAAAATTGGCAAAAAAACCACATTTTCCTCACTTTTCTCTGGTGGAAAGTTCTGGAATCTGCGTGGATCCACAAAATTCCACCCACCCCACGTTCCCCAACGTCTTCCGAAAACAATGCTTCCTCACTTGTGTGGGTCGGCCTAGTGCCCGCGACAGGAAGCAGCGCAAAGCGCAACGTGGACGTACCACATTTTCACAGTGAAAAATGACCCTTTTTTTGCAAAGGGCCTAGCTGTAGTTTTTTAACCCTAGCTCTGCCGGCACTGAGGGAAACCTAGCAAACCTATACATTTTTGAAAAGTAGACACCCAGGGGAATCCAGGATGGGGTGACTTGACTGGCTCTCACCAGGTTCTGTTACCCAGAATCCTTGCAAACCTAACAAATTGGCAAAAAAAAACCATTTTCCTCACTTTTCTATGGTGGAAAGTTCTGGAATCTGCATGGATCCACAAAATTCCACCCACCCCGCGTTCCCCAAGGTCTTCCGAAACAAATGGTACCTCACTTGTGTGGGTAGGCCTAGTGCCCACGACAGGAAGCAGCGCAAAACGCAACGAGGACGCACCACATTTTCACAGTGAAAAATGACCCTTTTTTTGCAAAGTGCCTAGCTGTAGTTTTTGAACCCTAGCTCTGCCGGCACTTAGGGAAACCTAGCAAACCTATACATTTTTGAAAAGTAGACACCCAGGGGAATCCAGGATGGGGTGACTTGACTGGCTCTCACCAGGTTCTGTTACCCAGAATCCCTTGCAAACCTAAAAAATTGGCAAAAAAAACACATTTTCCTCACTTTTCTGTGGTGGAAAGTTCTGGAATCTGCGTGGATCCACAAAATTCCACCCACCCCGCGTTCCCCAAGGTCTTCCAAAAAAATGGTACCTCACTTGTGTGGGTAGACCTAGTGCCCGCGACAGGAAGCAGTTCAAAACGCAACGTGGACGCACCACATTTTCACAGTGAAAAATGACCCTTTTTTTGCAAAGTGCCTATCTGTAGTTTTTGAACCCTAGCTCTGCCAGCACTTAGGGAAACCTAGCAAACCTATACATTTTTGAAAAGTAGACACCCAGGGGAATCCAGGATGGGGTGACTTGACTGGCTCTCACCAGGTTCTGTTACCCAGAATCCCTTGCAAACCCAAAAAATTGGCAAAAAAACAAATTTTCCTCACTTTTCTGTGGTGGAAAGTTCTGGAATCTGCGTGGATCCACAAAATTCCACCCCCCGCGTTCCCCAAGGTCTTCCGAAAAAAATGGTACCTCACTTGTGTGGGTAGGCCTAGTGCCCGCGACAGGAAGCAGCGCAAAACGCAACGAGGACGCACCACATTTTCACAGTGAAAAATGACCCTTTTTTGCAAAGTGCCTAGCTGTAGTTTTTGAACCCTAGCTCTGCCGGCACTTAGGAAACCTAGCAAACCTATACATTTTTGAAAAGTAGACACCCAGGGAATCCAGGATGGGGTGACTTGACTGGCTCTCACCAGGTTCTGTTACCCAGAATCCCTTGCAAACCTAAAAAATTGGCAAAAAAAACACATTTTCCTCACCTTTCTGTGGTGGAAAGTTCTGGAATCTGCGTGGATCCACAAAATTCCACCCACCCCGCGTTCCCCAAGGTCTTCCGAAAAAAATGGTACCTCACTTGTGTGGGTAGACCTAGTGCCCGCGACAGGAAGCAGTTCAAAACGCAACGTGGACGCTCCACATTTTCACAGTGAAAAATGACCCTTTTTTTGCAAAGTGCCTAGCTGTAGTTTTTGAACCCTAGCTCTGCCGGCACTTAGGGAAACCTAGCAAACCTATACATTTTTGAAAAGTAGACACCCAGGGAATCCAGGATGGGGTGACTTGACTGGCTCTCACCAGGTTCTGTTACCCAGAATCCCTTGCAAACCTAAAAAATTGGCAAAACAAACACATTTTCCTCACTTTTCTGTGGTGGAAAGTTCTGGAATCTGCGTGGATCCACAAAATTCCACCCACCCGCGTTCCCCAAGGTCTTCCGAAAAAAATGGTGCCTCACTCGGGTGGGAGGCCCAAGTACCCGCGACAGGCAAGGGCCCACAACGTATTGAGGCGACATCAAAATGGCCTATCACAAAACGACCTGGTTTTGCAAGGGGATCCCATGACGTTTTGGCCCAGGGCTCGGCGGCCACGTAGGGAAACCTACCAAACCCACACATGTCTGAAAAGTAGACACCCGGGGGATTCCAGGGAGGTATGGCTTGCATGGATCCCCCAACGTTTTCTTACCCAGAATCCCCTGCAAACCTGACATTTTGCTGAAAAATCCCTTTTTTCACACATTTTTGTGTGGTAAAGTTGTGGCATCACGGGCTGACACAAATTTCCTACCACCCAGCGTTCCCCCAGGTCTCCCGATAAAATGGTGCCTCACTCGGGTGGGAGGCCCAAGTACCCGCGACAGGCAAGGGCCCACAACGTATTGAGGCGACCTCAAAATGGCCTATCACAAAACGACCTGGTTTTGCAAGGGGGGTCCCATGACGTTTTGGCCCGGGGCTCGGCGGCCACCTAGGGAAACCTACCAAACCCACACGTTTCTGAAAAGTAGATACTCGGGGGACTCCAGGGAGGTATGGCTTGCGTGGATCCCCCAACGTTTTCTTACCCAGAATCCCCTGCAAACCTGACATTTTGCTGAAAAAAATCCCTTTTTTCACACATTTTTTGTGGTAAAGTTGTGGCATCACGGGGCTGACACAAATTT
The DNA here is from genome assembly GCA_963921515.1 of Calotriton arnoldi. Lineage (NCBI taxonomy): Eukaryota > Metazoa > Chordata > Amphibia > Caudata > Salamandridae > Calotriton > Calotriton arnoldi. Next base: position 1,099,777 of record CAWUFW010001273.1, read on the forward strand.
CCTACCACCCAGCGTTCCCCCAGGTCTCCCGATAAAAATGGTGCCTCACTCGGGTGGGAGGCCCAAGTACCCGCGACAGGCAAGGGCCCACAACGTATTGAGGCGACCTCAAAATGGCCTATCACAAAACGACCTGGTTTTGCAAGGGGGGACCCATGACGTTTTGGCCCGGGGCTCGGCGGCCACATAGGGAAACCTACCAAACCCACACGTTTCTGAAAAGTAGACACTCGGGGGACTCCAGGGAGGTATGGCTTGTGTGGATCCCCCAATGTTTTCTTACCCAGAATCCCCTGCAAACCTGACATTTTGCTGAAAAAATCCCTTTTTTCACACAGTTATGTGTGGTAAAGTTGTGGCATCACGGGGCTGACACAAATTTCCTACCACCCAGCGTTCCCCCAGGTCTCCCAATAAAAATGGTGCCTCACTCGGGTGGGAGGCCCAAGTACCCGCGACAGGCAAGGGCCCACAACGTATTGAGGTGACCTCAAAATGGACTATCACAAAACGACCTGGTTTTGCAAGGGGGGTCCCATGACGTTTTGGCCCGGGGCTCGGCGGCCACATAGGGAAACCTACCAAACCCACACGTTTCTGAAAAGTAGACACCCGGGGGATTCCAGGGAGGTATGGCTTGCGTGGATCCCCCAACGTTTTCTTACCCAGAATCCCCTGCAAACCTGACATTTTGCTGAAAAAATCCCTTTTTTCACACATTTTTGTGTGGTAAAGTTGTGGCATCAGGGGCTGACACAAATTTCCTACCACCCAGCGTTCCCCCAGGTCTCCCGATAAAAATGGTGCCTCACTCGGGTGGGAGGCCCAAGTACCCGCGACAGGCAAGGGCCCACAACGTATTGAGGCGACATCAAAATTGCCTACCACAAAATGTTTTGGGCCCTTGCCTGTCGCGGGTACTTGGGCCTCCCACCCGAGTGAGGCACCATTTTTATTGGGAGACCTGGGGAACGCTGGGTGGTAGGGAATTTGTGTCAGCCCCGTGATGCCACAACTTTACCACACAAAAATGTGTGAAAAAAGTGATTTTTCAGCCAAATTTCAGGTTTGCAGGGGATTCTGGGTAAGAAGCGTTGGAGGATCCACGGAAGCCATACCTCCCTGGAATGCCCCGGGTGTCTACTTTTCAGAAATGTGTGGGTTTGGTAGGTTTCCCTAGGTGGCCGCTGAGCCCCGGGCCAAAACGTCATGGGACCCCTTGCAAAACCAGGTCGTTTTGTGATAGGCCATTTTGAGGTCGCCTCAATACGTTGTGGGCCCTTGCCTGTCGCGGGTTCTTGGGCCTCCCACCCGAGTGAGGCACCATTTTTATCGGGAGACCTGGAGGAACGCTGGGTGGTAGGAAATTTGTGTCAGCCCCATGATTCCACAGCTTTACCACACAAAAATGTGCAAAAAAGTGATTTTTTCAGCAAAATATCAGGTTTGCAGGGGATTCTGGGTAGAAAACGTTGGTGGATCCACGCAAGTCATACCTCCCTGGAATCCCCGGGTGTCTACTTTTCAGAAATGTGTGGGTTTGGTAGGTTTCCCTAGGTGGCCGCCGAGCCCGGCCAAACGTCATGGGACTCCTCTTGCAAAACCAGGTCGTTTTGTGATAGTCAATTTTGATGTCGCCTCAATACGTTGTGGGCCCTTGCCTGTCGCGGGTACTTGGGACTCCCACCCGAGTGAGGCACCATTTTTATCGGGAGACCTGAGGGAACGCTGGGTGGTAGGAAATTTGTGTCAGCCCGTGATTCCACAACTTTACCACACAAAAATGTGCGAAAAAAGTGATTTTTGAGCAAAATATCAGGTTTGCAGGGGTTTCTGGGTAAGAAAACGTTGGTGGATCCACGCAAGCCATACCTCCTGAAATCCCCGGGTGTCTACTTTTCAGAAATGTATAGGTTTGGTAGGTTTCCCTAGGTGGCCGCCGAGCCCCGAGCCAAAACGTCATGGGACCCCCTTGCAAAACCAGGTAGTTTTGTGATAGGCGATTTTGAGGTCAGCCTCAATACGTTGTGGGCCCTTGCCTGTCGCGGTACTTGGGCCTCCCACCCAAGTGAGGCACCATTTTTATCGGGAGACCTGAGGGAACGCTGGGTGGTAGGAAATTTGTGTCAATCCCATGATTCCACAACTTTACCACACAAAAATGTACGAAAAAGTGATTTTTTCAGCAAAATATCAGGTTTGCAGGGATTCTGGGTAAGAACGTTGGTGGATCCACGCAAGTCATACCTCCTGGAATCCCCGGGTGTCTACTTTTCAGAAATGTGTGGGTTTGGTAGGTTTCCCTAGTTGGCCGCCGAGCCCCGAGCCAAAACGTCATGGGACCCTCTTGCAAAACCAGGTCGTTTTGTGATAGGCAATCTTGATGTCGCCTCAATACGTTTTGGGCCCTTGCCTGTCGCGCTGACTTGGACCTCCCACCCGAGTGATGCACCATTTTTATCAGGAGACCTGGGGAAAGCTGGGTGGTAGGAAATTTGTGTCAGCCCGGTGATGCCACAACTTTCCCACACAAAAATGTATGAAAAAAGTGAATTTTTTCAGCAAAATTTCTGGTTTGCAGGGGATTCTGGGTAGGAAAACAATGGGGGACCCACGCAAGCCATACCTCGCTGGACTCCCCAGAGTGTCTAGTTTTCAGAAATGTGTGGGTTTGGTAGGTTTCCTAAGATGGCCGCCGAGCCCAGGGCCAAAAACCTCACTGGTGTGGGTGGTTCAAGTACCCGCAACAGGCAAGGGCCCAAAACGTATTGAGGAGACATCAAAATGATCTATCACAAAACAAGCTGGTTTTGCAAGGGGAGTCACCTGGGTTTTTGGCCCCGGGTTCGGCGGCCATCTTGGGAAACCTACCAAACCCACACATTTCTGAAAACTAGACACCCGGGGGAGTCCAGCGAGGTATGGCTTGCGTGGATCCCCCAACGTTTTCCTACCCAGAATGCCCAGCAAACCTCAAATTTAGCTGAAAAAAATCACTTTTTTCTCCAATTTCTGTGTGGGAAAGTTCTGGAATCTACGTGGATCCACAAATTTCCTACCACACAGTGTTCCCCCATGTCTCCCGATAAAAATGATACCTCACTTGCATGGGTGGGTCAAGTACCCACGACAGGAAAGGGCCCAAAACCTATTGAGGCGACATCAAAATTACCTATCACAAAACAACCTGGTTTTGCAAGAGGGTCCCATGAGTTTTTGGCCCTGTGCTCGGTGGCCATCTAGGGAAACCTACCAAACCCACACATTTATGAAAACTAGACACCTGGGGGAGTCCAGCAAAGTATGGCTTGCGTGGGTCCCCCAACTTTTTCCTACCCAGAATCCCCTGCAAACCTCAAATTTAGCTGAAAAAATCACTTTTTTCTCAAATTTCTGTGTGGGAAAGTTCTGGAATCTACGTGGATCCACAAATTTCCTCCCACCCAGCGTTCCCCCAGGTCTCCTCGTAAAAATGATACCTCACTTGCATGGGTGGGTCAAGTACCCGCGACAGAAAAGGGCCCAAAACCTATTGAGGCGACATCAAAATTACTTATCACAAAACAACCTGGTTTTGCAAGGGGGTCCCAGGAGTTTTTGGCCCTGGGCTCGGCGACCATCTTGGGAAACTACCAAACCCAAACATTTCTGAAAGCTAGACACCCGGGGAGTCCAGCGAGGTATGGCTTGCGTGGGTCCCACAACGTTTTCCTACCCAGAATCCCCTGCAAACCTCAAATATAGCTGAAAAAATCACTTTTTCCATACATTTTTGCGTGGGATCACCATGCCGGCACAAATGTCCTACCACCCAGCGTTCCCCTTGTTCTCCCGAGTAAAATGATACCTCACTTGTGTGGGTGGGCCAAAGGCCTGTGACTGGGAAGAGCCCAAAACATAGGGATTTAGGGTATAGCACCGAGAATTCTAAGCGCTACATTTTTTTAAAAATATGTTTGTAGCCAGTTCTGCTTTGGACACCCACACAAGTGAGGTATCATTTTACTCGGGGAAACAAGGGCAACGCTGGGTGGTAGGACATTTGTGCCAGCACGGTGATTCCACGCAAAAATATGTAGCAAATATGTTTTTTTCAGCTAAATTTGAGGGTTTCAGTGGATTCTGGGTAGGGAAACGTTGGGGGATCCACGCAAGCCATACCTCATTGGACTCCCCAGGGTGTCTAGTTTTCAGAAACGTGTGGGATTGGTAGGTTTCCCTAGATGGCGGCGAGCCCGGGGCCAAAAACCAGGTGCCACCCCCCCCCAAAACCAGGTAGTTTTGTTATAGGTAGTTTTGAAGTCTCCACAATACGATTTGGGCCATTTCCTGTTTCAGCCACTATGCCTACCCACACAAGTGAGGTACCATTTTTATCGGGAGCCCTGGGGGAACGCAGGGTGGTAGGAAATTTGTGGACCCACGCAGATTCCAGAACTTTCCCACACAGAAATTTGAGTAAAAAGTGATTTTTTGTGCTAAATTTGAGGTTTGCAGGGCATTCTGGGTAGGAAAACGTTTGGGGACCCATGCAAGCCATACCTCGCTGGACTCCCCCAGGTGACTAGTTTTCAGAAATGTGTGGGTTTGGTAGATTCCCAAGATGGCCGCTGAGCCCGGGGCCAAAAACCCAGGTGACTCCCCTTGCAAAACCAGGTTGTTTTGTGATAGCTAATGTTGATGTCTCCTCAATACGATTTGGGCCCTTGCCTGTCGCGGGTACTTGACCCATCCACACAAGTGTGGTACCATTTTTCACGGAAGACTTTGGGGGACGCGGGGTGGGTGGAATTTTGTACATCCACGCAGATTCCAGAACTTTCCACCACAGAAATGTGAGGAAAATGTGTTTTTTTGGACATATTTTTAGGTTTGCAAGGGATTCTGGGTAACAGATCCTGGTGAGAGCCAGTCAAGTCACCCCATCCTGGATTCCCCTAGGTGTCTAGTTTTCAAAAATGTATAGGTTTGCTAGGTTTGCCTAGGTGCTGGCAGTGTTAGGGTTCAAAATCTACAGCTAGGCACTTTGCAAAAAAAGGGTCCGTTTTCACTGTGAAAATGTGGTGTGTCCATGTTGCGTTTGGGCCGTTTCCTGTCGCGGGCACTAGGCCTACCCACACATGTGAGGTGCCATTTTTCTTGGAAGACTTTGGGGAACGCGGGATGGGTGGACATTTGTGGATCCACGCAGATTCCAGAACTTTCCACCACAGAAATGTGAGGAAAATGTGTTTTTTTTTACAAATGTTTCGGTTTGCAAGGGATTCTGGGTAACAGAACCTGGTGAGAGCCAGTCAAGTCACCCCATCCTGGATTCCCCTGGGTATCTAGTTTTCAAAAATGTATAGGTTTGCTAGGTTTCCCTAGGTGCCGGCAGAGTTAGGGTTCAAAATCTACAGCTAGGCACTTTGCAAAAAAAGGGTCCGTTTTCACTGTGAAAATGTGGTGTGTCCATGTTGCGTTTTGGGCCGTTTCCTGTCGCGGCCACTAGACCTACCCACACAAGTGAGGTACCATTTTTCTCGAAAGACTTTGGGGAACGCGGGGTGGGTGGAATTTTGTGGATCCACGCAGATTCCAGAACTTTCCACCACAGAAATAAGAGGAAAATGTGTTTTTTTGGACAAATTTTTAGGTTTGCAAGGGATTCTGGGTAACAAAACCTGGTGAGAGCCAGTCAAGTCAGCCCATCCTGGATTCCCCTGGGTGTCTAGTTTTAAAAAATGTATAGGTTTGCTAGGTTTCCCTAGGTGCCGGCAGAGCTAGGAACCAAATTCAACAGGTAGGCACATTCCGAAAAAAGTCAGTGCCTACTGGGCTTTCTGCCGCCCTGGGGAGGGGAAATCAGGGGCTATTGCCCCGATATGCCCCCGAGGGGGCAGAAAGACTGTGGCTATTCTTTTGGGGGTCGGGGCATTGGGATGCCTATTCTGGTCAGCCCCCACCCCTGCGTATAAAAAAGCCAGCATAATCGCTGGCACATAGTGGGCTTTCTGCCCCCGGGGGGCAGATCAGGGGCTACTGCCCCTATCTGCCTCCTGGGAGGGGCAGAAAGACAGTGACATCTTTTTGGGGTGGGTGGGGGCATTGGCATGTCCATTCTTGGCAGCCCCCAACCCGAACTTTGTAAAAAAATCCCTGGTGGCTAGTGGGCTTTCTGCCCCCGGGGGGGCAGATAAGGTGCTATTGTCCCATCTGCCTCCCAGGGGGGCAGAAAGACTGTAGCATTTTTTTTGGGGTGGGGCATTGACATGCCCATGCCCCCACCCCTACCTATATAAAAAAAAAATCCCTGGCGCTTAGTGGGCTTTCTGCCCCCTCCCCGGGGAGGGAAGATCAGGGGCTATTGCCCCCATCTGCCTCCTGGGGTGGCAGAAAGTCTTTTTTTTTCTTTGGGGGTGTAGGGTGGGGGCATTTGCATGCCCATTCTGGGCAGCCCCACCCGGGCCTATAAAAAAAATCCCTGGCATCTAGGGTGTTTCTGAACCCCCGGGGGCAGATTGGTGGCCACTGCCACGATCTGCCCCCGGAGAGGCAGAAAGACTGGAATTTCGTGGGGGAGGGGTGGGGGCATTGGCATGCCCATCTTGGGCAACCCCACCCCATAATGTATCAAGGGGAAAAAAAACCTGGTGTCTAGTGGGCTTTCTGCCCCCGGGGGGCAGATTGGGGGCTAATGCCCCCATCTGCCCCCCAGGAGGGGCAGAAAGACTGTACCTTTGCGTCGGGTGGTGGGGCATTGGCATGCCCATATTGGGCAGCCCCTACCCCAAATTATAATTTTAAAAATCCCTGGTATCTAGTGGGCTTTCTGCCCCCGGGGGGGCAGAAAGACTGTACCTTTGCGGCGGGGGGTTTGGGGGCATTAGCATGCCCATATTGGGCAGCCCCCACTCCTAACTATAATTGTTTTTTAAATCCCTGGTATCTAGTGGGCTTTCTGCCCCCCCGGGGGGGCAGATTGGGGGCTACTGCCCCATCTGCCCCCCAGGGGGGGCAGAAAGACTAATTTTGTGGCCGGGGGGGGCATCCGCATGCCCGTTTTGGGCAGCCCCCACCCCTAATAAACATGCCATAAAAATCCCTGGTGTCTAGTGGGCTTTCTAGCAGGGATCCACTAGGGATGGGTACCATTGGAAAGGGGAGATTCTCCCCTTTCCAACGATACCTCTCCTGAGTTTCTACGTGCTCAGGGGGCTGAGATAGCCCCCTGAGCACGTAGAAACTGAAACTGAAATGAGCCTCTTGGCTCATTTCAGTTTCAGTTTCACTGAAATGACATCAGCGCGACGTGCGCGCCGATCGTCATTTCAGGGAAACCAGGGGAGCCTCGGGAGCTGGGGAAGCTCTTCCCCAGCTCCCGAGGCTTTAGAGATAAAGGGAATCCCTCTGGTGCCCGCACCAGAGGGATTTCCTCTGCTGGGTTCCATGACGAGCTGGACTCGTCATGAGCACACGAGCACTGTGTGCCATGACGAGTCCAGCTCGTCATGAGCATGGAAGGGGTTAAAGATCTCATCACTGCAAAAATCGCCTTTAATTAATCCACTACTGAACAGGCCTCCCTATACTTACTAAAATCCTCAGCGAAGTATTATGGTGGGCAAAACAAATCGGGCAAACTTCTAGCCAATTACCTAAAGATTAAACAACAGAAACTTCATATTTATTCCATTATAGACGATAGCCAAACACCGAAACTCAAAGACCCTGAAATACTCCAAGAATTCGTACATTTCTATCAATCCCTTTACACACCAGAAAACACGCCCTCAGATACAGACATATCCCAATATTTCTCCACAATTCAAAAACATACTAATCCCCAATTGGATTTAGCTTCTTTGGAAGCTGATCTTACACAAACAGAATTGTTAAATGCTTTAAAAACTCTTAAAAAAGACAAGGCCCCAGGCCCAGACGGTTTCACAGTGGAATTTTATTTACATTTTGTTCATCTATTACTCCCACACTTACACACTCTTCTTTCTTCCTTTATCACTTCCCGTAATTCCACTGGCTCCTTTTCTGAAGCCTTGATCTGTCTAATACCGAAGGCTGATAAGGATCTACGTTATTGTAAGAATTATAGACCTATATCCTTAGTCAACGTAGATTATAAAATTTTCTCGAAAGCTCTAGCCCTAAGATTAGAACCACATCTTCCCATGCTGCTTGGAAAGGACCAATCAGGTTTTGCCAGGGGTCGCAATATCACTGACAATACACGATTATTCTTTGACATTTTATCTAAATCATCACATTACCCGGACTCTTTGGCAGCAATCGCGTTAGATGCAGAAAAAGCCTTTGATAGGGTATACTGGCCTTTCATCTTCCATGCTCTCAAATGGTTCGGGTTTGGACCAAAAATCACTTCTTTAATTGCCCTACTTTACTCTGACCCCAAGGCTGCCATTTCCACCAATGGCCTCATCTCCCCCTACTTCAATCTTAAACGAGGAGTACGCCAAGGTTGCCCCTTGTCCCCCTTTCTTTTTAATTTGGCATTAGAACCCTTTCTGTCAAGAATTCGCCAGAATCACTTAATCACAGGTTTTGTCTCAGACCCTCAACAAATTAAACTGGCAGCATATGCTGACGATATTTTAGTTTTTCTCTCCCAACCACAATCTTCACTCACAGCTTTCATGGGAGAGGTGGAGGCCTATGGATTGGTATCTGGCTATAAACTGAATAGAAGAAAATGTGAGATACTACCCTTAACCAAATACTCCTTTAAGGATGATTTTAAGATCTCTAACTTCACTTGGAACCCTAAACATATAAAATATCTTGGCATTTGGTTCTCTCCCTCTATAAAGACATCTATTTCTTTAAACATAGACAAATGTTCTGCCAAACTTAAAACACTAATCGCAAGATGGCATCCCCTTCATCTCTCTTGGTGGGGTCGTCTCGACACAATCAAAATGATGCTGACTCCGATAGTTTTGTATATCCTTTCTAACATTCCACTATCCATTCCATCTAAATTTTTTCAAAAGATTAATTCTATTTTGACTTCTTTTTTATAGAAGGCTAAAAAATCAAGAATGGCGTTACAGAAATTAGCAAGACCAAAATCTGAAGGCGGTGTCAATTTCCCCCATTTCTCTAATTATCACAAAGCCTTTCAGTTAAGATAATTATCGAATTGAATTACTACCCAATCTGAGGATAAACCTCTCTGGGTGGATCTCGAGACCTCATTTTTAGCTCCCTTCTCATTTCAGGAATATCCCTCCCTTTACCCGCAAACCACAAAAGCTCTTTACTCCCATAATTAAGCAATCCTGTAAATTACTACCCACTGCACCCCACTTAGCTGTACATAATTTAGACACTTTTCTCAATTCCACAATTTGGCACAATAAACAAATCCTTCTTAATAGGAAACCTATATACTGGAAGGTTTGGAGAAACAAAGGTCTGCTCTGGGTTCATCAACTTTTAGATCAGGGTTCACCCATTCAATTTGCGCAATTACAAACTCTTTATCATCTGCCTTCTTCCTTTAAACCTAAATTTTTGACCTTACAGAACGCAATACTCGATACTTACGCTAAACTCAAATCTTCACCTTCCTCACCCTCCTAACCCCTTTTCTCATGGCATAACCTTTTGCTCATAAACCCCAAAGCGTCTACCATTTATTCCTGTTTATTGGCACCTCCTGAGATCCGTGACAAAACCAAAGTGGAACTCTCATGGGAATCCGATCTGGGAACGAATTGGCCTATTTCTTTTTGGAACAAAATCTGGACGAAACTCAGGAAATCATCCAGAGCGGCCAGCACAACACAAACGCTTTTCCAGGTTGACGCTGATCTCCATCATATGCTATTTACCTGTCCACACGTTTTTATATTCTGGAAACATGTCTGGCACCAAATCAACACTATTTTTCACACCACAATTCCCCTCTCCGTCACAAACATTTTCCTAGGCAGTTTAACACCGGACTGGAAAAGGGGTCAGTCCCAGTTTCTACTTATGGATTTGTTAATAGCTGTAGCTTTCCAGCAGATATAAAAAAAAAAACTGGAAAAACTCCTCTAAATTGTCTTATTTAGTTTGGTGGTATGCTGTATGTCACAATCATCGCCTTGATACAGCACTTGTTCATCCTATTTCTCTGGCTACAAAATGATTACTCCTCTGGGGCCCACTCACACAATTTCTAGATGATACCATGAAGAAAACTTCTTTACCTGCTCCCACACAACAAGAAGTTACCAAGCCTCCTTGACCTCCTATTGTTTGTTTATAATTATGCTTAATTTATCATTTCCTATAACATCTTTTAAAATTGTGTATTTTCGACATGTACTGTTATTTGCGATTCTTGTGAACCTTTGACCATATTCATATCATCTTCTATATTATCCTTTTACTATTTTAATGGGTATTGTATATCATTATTGTTCTTTGTTACACCTTCTTGTATTCATGCATTAACAAATGACTGCTTATACGAAGTATTGTTTTTATGATCATATTAATCTTTTCAATAAACCTTTTCTTGAACTTAAAAGAAGTTCAGAACTCAAAAGAATGAATAAGTCATGCTGGCTGGAAGCCTGTTTACTTTATGGAAAGTGGAACGTTTTCAGCCATTTTAGGATCCTGAGTTTTAGAATCCTGTCAGAGAAAATAGGATTAAATGTTATCACATTTTTTCACATAGTGATTGGAATGGCTGAGTGTGTATTTGAGTTGCTTTTGAGGAGTGTTGTTCTGACTACATGCGAAAGAGTTCTTTGGCCATGTTGGGGACCTGACTAATATGGTCGGATAGGCAGACTGTTTAATTTTTTGTTAGCACGAGAAAGCCATGGCGAGATATTTAATCTGCACTGGGCATCATAGATTTGCCTGCATTTTGTTTGTGCTCTACGAGTTTCTAATTTAAGTTTTTTCTAACTCTGGTGTGAATCATGTCAGTGTTTTCTGCTTCACTAATGGCAATGAATCCTCCAATACTATGGAGAGAAAAGAGAGAAGGACACAAGCTGGGTGTCGGGATCATCATTTGCACGTAGATGCACCTGGGAGTGAGGGCTCTTTTTAGAGCTAAACCTCTTGTTTCAAGTTTCAGCAAAGAAAACCACAGTATTGATTCAAGATCTCTAGGGAACTGAAAGGAAAAATATTTGATAGTGGTGAGTTCAAGCAAAGGGGACTGGCTGCTCTGCTTGCACTAAGTCATCTGGATGAAGTCCTGCAATGTGTGTAGGAGATGTGTTTTTCAGAATTAAGGAAATTACTTTAAGATCTTCTACAAAATTGAGATGATGGTCCCTGAGACTGGGGAGACCCTCCACTGGAGTCCCCCTCAATCTCCTTGCACAGGCCCAAGCTGATTGATGTAGTAGCTTTGAGGTGCATTAGCTCCACCTAAGGGGGATGCTTACTGCCCCAGGAGCTTCATTATGATATCCTTTTCTACTGAAGCCTGGACAAACTAGATCTCTATGCTTGACTTACCCCTTGCCTGCCTCTAGGCTTTAAAGCTATTAATTGATCCTATACTTTTAATAAACGGAGTTGTCAGAAACTGTTTCTTTTGGAAAATATAAAACTCTTCCCCTCCTGCTTGATCCATATGTCCAAGCAGAACTTCTTGGTCTTTCAATTTCTATCTCACCTGTTTGCTCCCTTACAGGTATTTACTGTTCCTGCCTCACCCCCATCCTCTTGAAGCAACTTCAGTAGACCTCTTGCATATTTTCCCTCCGATTTTATTGTCAGTCACTTGTGAGTGGGAATTTCAGTATGTGGTTGGAATTACCCATGTGGTCAGTATCATCCATTCTAGTCAACTCCCAGAGTTCCTTTAACCTTGTTCAACAGTTAACAGTTCAACCCAATGTCTCTGCTTTCTTTCCAACCCAATGTCTCTGCTTTCTTACCTGCCTTAGCCTTCATTTATTGCTAAACAAAGATCTTACCAATTACAGTAACTTTCTACTTAGCTCGCTATACTTTACTGTTCCAGCAAAAGCCTCAGTTAAGTGCCATCTCTTGGCTGCTAAACTTCACTGCAAAGACATTTTGTAGATATGGTGATGTCATTACTCCACCCTAAGTAGAATTTTCCATAGGAGGCTATTAATCCTTATAAAAAATGTGTTTGCTCTACTCAAGTCTCTTATTATCCCACTAAAATCCTTCATTCTAGTAACTCTTGAAAGGAACTATGTGAAATTTACAATTCCTATCTAACCCCAATTGTTGCTCCACCTCATTCAAGCCCTCACAACAGTGTGTGACAACCTCCACTTTCTTCGCCCACACAATCACCACGATCTGCAAGGCATATCTGTGCCTTCTTCTTTTGCTTTTTACTTCTCTAGCCCACTCCTAAACTCTGGCATACCCTCACCTCCTGTTTTCTCAGAGATGCTACCCCTATCTCTGGGTCATACAGAAAAACTCCTTTCTTCAACCTACTTTGTTTTTTTCGTCAACCTGTAATAATTCTGTCTCCATCTCCATAGCCTATGTCCCCACCTGGTTAAAAAACAATCAATGTGGTGCCTGTGCTAAAAAAGCCCCAGAGGACCTGTCCGTATGGCACGGAATCTGCCCTGATCTCTATCTTAGATGACCTTTACATACTTGTGGACCTGAAGCTTTCCTGGTCCTCCTTGAACTCTTGATAGCCTTTGACACCATCTCTTATGACTATCTCATTCATTGCCTGTCTACAACAGGGATAAGGGGCACTGATCTAGGTCTCCTCCCACAGGATTCATCTCCCCACTTTCTGCTCAGATTTCAAATTGATTTCCCACGGGATCCCTCGGGCGCATCTATCAGTCCAACCCTCCTCAGTCCTTCTGTCCTTCACTCGCTCAATTCATCTGCTTTTGGATTTAGCCTCCTATGCTCTGCGGACAAAACTCAGATCATGGTGAAGCTTGATCCTCACTCCTCTGTAGTAAGAGAAAAACTTTATTTAGTTTTACTGATGAATAATAACTCTCTACAACTCAATACTGATAAAACCGAGATTATCATGATGAGTGGAAAGAACAAACTCACATCTTGACCCTCTGAATGTAAGCACCATCAGTGAGGTACCCCTCTCGATCCATCGACTTGTGCACGTATATGGGGTGTCTACTTTGATTCTGACCTTTCTCTTACTTCTCAGAGTAGAACAGTTTCTTCCATCTGTCTCCTGTAGATGAGGCCGCTCAAAAAGTTTATTTCTTTCAATACTCTACCATGTCTCCAGCTGGTTGTTGAGGAGGTCACTCTTAGTTACCCTGATTGTTGTATTTCTCTCTCTTCACCCACCCTTACCTGCAGCAGCTTGAACGCATTGGGCCTGTTCACGCCAAAACCCTGCCACCTGCGACGACTGCCAACGCGAACCTCCGTTGACACCTGCTCTTCACATCAACAGTGACCGCCTGTGTTGATCAGCAACACAAGACCTGCACTTCACACTACAGCAATGGCAGCCTTTGAATTCTGATACTATGAAGCTCCAGTGATGACCGGATCATCGTGCTACAGCAACAGCTGTTCTGTGATGCTTGCCTGCTCTTCATGTCAAAAGCCTCCTCCACGCAGCCTCCTCCAACACAAATACAACTCTTCGCGCTAGACCTGAGAAGGAAACCTTTCAGCTGGACTAACCTGATCACGGTACCCGGCCTGTGCTCTATCGTGGTCGGACTGAAGTCAATATTTAAACAGATTACACAATGATACACTAAAGTCTCGATATGAATATTATGTGGTAATAAATAATAGAAATATAAATGCAACTTGAAATACAGTATCTATATCACTAAAAGTGCTACTTGTTGATCTAGACCACAGGGAACTGGAGGCTCGCTGCAAATCTGACCTCCCCCCCCCGCATACCACTACGGTCAGTGACCTCAATGATCACTATTCTACGACTATATCGAACATTTTGAATGATTTAGCCCCACTAAAACTAAAAAGAACGCAAATTAAAGACAGAAACCCCTGGTTCACTGGATCCCTCAACAACGAAAGGAGATCCCTCCGGCAAGCCGAAAGAATCTGGAGACAACACCCCTCTGCCGCTCATCTAAAACTACTCTGCCAGGCCAGATATGCCCATAACAAGAACATCCTCAACTCGAAAAAAGAATTCTTCAGATCTGAACTGGGGAACGCCATGAACAGGCCCCACAAGCTCTTCGAACTGGTCAAACACCAATCCAACAAACTGGCCAAAACATCGAGAGAAAAAAAAACAAATCTCTAATCTCATCCGAGGAATTCTCCTCTTTCTTCGCTGACAAAATCACAGCCTTAGGAAAAGAACTCAGCTCGGCTACATACTCCCAACCCCTTCCTGACCTACCCCCTCCATCCATACCGCCCCCTCTGGCTTCACCTAAAAATCAAGCACACTGGACCGACTTCAAACTCTATGAAGAAGACTCCGTCTCAAAAATCCTATCCACCTTAGACCCTAATAACCATTTTAATGACCCGCTCCCCTCCAACTGCCTAGCTGCCGCTGCCCAATCAATTATTCCTAGCTGGACTGCAATAATTAACGCCTCTCTCCGGCAGGGATCGATTCCCGATTCTTTGAAAGCCGGCCAAGTCCTCCCCATTTTGAAAAAGCCGTCGCTGGATCCAGCCTCCCCCAACAACTTCAGACCTATCTCTAACATCCCTCTCTTAGCCAAAGTGTTGGAGAAGTGTGTGCAACAACAGCTAAGTCAACACATCAACAACTTCCACCTACTAGATGACTTCCAATCCGGGTTCAGACCTGGGCACAGCACTGAAACCACCATGCTCCACATCGTTGATGATGCCCTCCAAGCCCTGGACCAAGGCAAAACCTGTCTCCTAATCCTCCTAGATCTATCCTCAGCCTTCGACACGGTCAACCATGAAAAACTACTCGAACGCCTCAAACTCAGGATGGTATTGAATGGCTCTGTTCTAGAATGGTTTAGATCGTTCCTACAAAACCGATCACAGAGATTCCTAATTAACGGTAACCTGTCTGCTCCCTCTCCGGTCACGGTCGGAGTCCCTCAAGGATCAACCCTGTCCCCCACCCTCTTCAACCTTTACCTAGAACCACTTACCGACGTTCTTCGCACCACGAATATCTCCTACCATATGTATGCTGACGATACCCAGATCTACATCAAAGCCTCTTCTCTCGAGGAGATTCTTTCCCTGAATGAGGCCCTGAAACTGACTGTCCAATGGTTTGCCTCCAATCAACTTAAACTCAACGCAAAGAAATCAGAATTTCTCCTAATTTCCCCTTCAAAATCCAACCCTGAGCTTCAGTCATGGATAAAGGCTATCACAGCCTTAAACTGCCCACCGACCATCGTGGAATCAGCCAAATCTCTAGGAATAACCCTGGACTGCAATCTAAACATGCGAGATCACATTAACTCGATGGCCAAATCAGTCAGATTCCACCTGAGCTACCTAAGGAAACTGAAACCCTTCCTCGACGCTCCTGACCTAAAAATGGCAGTCCAAGCACTTGCCATCTCTAGACTGGAATATGGCTGTTCCACCCTCTCTGGGTTACCCATGACCTCCCTGGCACCTTTGAAAGCCTGCCTCAACGCGGCCGCCAGACTACTTACAGGCACAAGGAAGTTCGACCACATCTCTCCACACCTGAAAGCTCTGAACTGGCTTCCTCTCGAGGCCAGAATACAGCTGAAACTGGCATGCATCACGCACAAGGCTCTATACGCAAACTCCCCTGCATATCTTACACAGAAACTTGTGATATCTGGAGGAAGCAGAATCTCCAGGTCCGCCAGAGACCTCCTGCTCCAACCTGCACGTTTTCGGAAAAAAAAAACTTACAATCGAGCCTTCTCCGGGGCAGCACCAAGAATATGGACCTCTCTCCCACCCGCCATTAGAAGAATCCCTTCTCTGGCACGCTTCAAAAAGGAAGCCAAAACCTTCCTTATGGGTAAATTCCTCGCTTAACTTCTGCCATCAACCACCACTGAGACCCTGTTTAACTTCCGGCTTTGGCCTCCCCCCTGACTACCTAGTCTCCCCCCCAAGATACCTGGGGCCCTATCTTGTGTAATTGTAAATATAAACTGTACATACGTATCCTCTATCCATTATATTTCCAGCACTGTCTGTATACTATGGGATGCTAAACCTTTTGTATAACTCTATGACTCCTGTAAAGCGCTCTGATACCCTAACGGGTCAAGTTCGCGCTCTATAAAACACTAAATAAACAAATAAATAAATAAATAAATCTGCTAACTAACTCTATGCAGGTTCACATGAAGAATCATCTCCTATTATGCTTCAGTTTTCCCTCCTTTAAAACTGGGGCACATGGTACATTTATCGAAATCTCCCCGGGCAGACATTGAAAAAATGGTACTCTCAGCAAATCTGGGGCATTTGTCACGCAAGCTGAAGTGTGATGTATAGTGCAAAAGTTCACACAGTACGTCACACAGAACAAATCATTAGCACTATGTGCACTTGTGGAATTAGTGTTGTGATTAGTCTAGTGCCTTTTCCGCCCACTGCACTATGACCCAGACACTCAGGGGCATATTTATAAGAGTTTTGCGTCATGCTTGCACCACGCAACGTGGTACCGGCATGACGCAAACCTCTCAGTCATATTTATGAAGTCATGCAAAGCCACTTTGGGTAGCTTTGAATGACTTCATAAATATGGAGTAATCCAATGCACAGCAAATTGCTACATTGCCTTACTCTGTGCAAGGGAGGCGTTCCATGGGCGTTGCGGTGGGTCTTCCCATGCAACTGCCATGGTCGGACTTGTAAACCTGGGAATGCATCAAAATGTCTTTTCTTTCTATGTGTGCTGCATACATAGAAAGATGAAAACGCCTCTATGGATTGATTTTGTGCAGGAAGGTGCCCCTTCCTGCACAAAAACAATCCTATCTGTAATGCAGGCACCCTTGCACCATGGTGTAAGTGAGCCTGCGTAGGCGCTAAGCTGCCAAAAAGGGCGCCAACACAGAGGGAAATGACAGAAATGCACAGTATTGGATAAATGCAGTGCATTTCTTCCTTTCCCTGAGACACAGGGCAGCACGGCAAGTAACTTGCTGCGCTGCCCTGCTCCACAATTGCAGTAAATATGCCCCCTGGTGTAATGCAGTGCAGCGCAAATAGCTGTGTTTCATTACTTTGCACAAGGGAGGTGGTCCATGGGTATTGTGTGGGTGGTCCCATGCAACTCCTATGTATTTCCAGATTTACCAAATCTGGTAAACCTGGGAATGTGCCTAAAAGATACGGCTCCCCAGGAGAGGCGTAACCAGGAGAACTATCTTTATTTCTCCTTGTTCCTTCCCCTTTCTATGAGTGCCGCATTCTGAGGAACAGATAGCTGGAGGAATCTGTCTCTCAGGATTGTTTTTGTACAGGATTGTGCCATTTCTTGCACAAAACAATCCTGCATGCAACACAGACACCCTTCCACCATGGTGCAAGGGTGTCTGCGTTGGCGCTAGGCAGCCCATTGTGCGCCAGCAGAGGGGAAAAAGACAGGAATGTGCAGTATGCCTTAAATAGGGAGCATCCCTACCCTTTCCCAGTGCAGAGGTGCAGCGCAGCGAGGTGACTTGCTGCACTGCACCACTTTGCCACAAATGTGGCCCTTAGTGCACTAACATGTTATACATGTGCTGTAATAACATTAAATCGTGAACCAGGAGAATCTTACTCAAGGAATGTAACGTTCTTACTTAGCAGGGCTCAAGTCGGGGTACCACGCGGGTGGACGGCGTCCCCCCACTTATTTTACCGGGTTTTTACCGGGTGGACGCCGTCCCCCCTGCCCAAAAGATGGAGCCGGTACCCAAGTCTGCACCTGCGCGCGAATGATAGCCTTTCAAATGCACCCGAGGCTCAGACTAATCTCCCCTTCCACCTCGCGCCCTCCCCTTGCCAGCCTTTCTCAGAGCACAGCCGAGGCGCCAAGGCTTCAAGGAGCTGCGCTGTGAACACGCCGAGCATGTCACTTCCAGGGACCCCGACAGATGCCCGTAGTGCCTACGGCCCGAGTCTGTAATAACCGTGTAATCCGAGGAATGGGTCCTGTGTATAGTGTGTTCCTGTGTTTTGAGTGACTGCCACTTATTGCAGTATTGTACCTCTACTTGTATCTTGTATGTATTCACGCATTTCAGACGGAGACCGGCAAATTTCGTGACGTCACTTCCGGTGACACCACCTAACTTGGAGCGTCCCCCCACTTCTTTTTTTAGGACTTGTGCCCTGTTACTTAGAATACCCGGTATTTCTTCTCTGTTTCTGAACGGACCCACAGCTGGTGGTGTCACTGACCGAAGTGCTGGTGTAGAAGAATGGTTGATTCCAAGTTAAAATGTGAACTTTTTTCTTATGTGCTAGAACGCGACGAGGCGCTATTTGTGTGCGAAGCTAAGCCTTTCGTACATCGACGTCTCGGCAGCGTGCATGAACCCTACCCTGTGATAACGAGGTGCTGCAGAGAAGGACGGAGACAACGAGAGCCAGGGGAGACTTTTAGACTAAGTGGGGACCCGTGGTGATCATTTTTGCATGACGCTAATGAAGATTTATTATAGCCTATGGTAGTAAATTATTTTTGTTCCCAATTTTTAACATTGAATAATATGAAAGCGCGTCTTGAGCCCTCTGCGATATAATTGTAATGTAAATACCTCGCGCATGCGCGTCTCACAATGCATTAAATACTATTTGTTAACCTTGGACTAGGCAGGATTGTAAGACTTCAAGGGGATACATTTCAATGCAAAGGTTACCCTCTGCTTGTCATTCTTTCCCTTGTGTTGTGCTGTGTTCGCTTTACGGTTTCTATTGATTTATCATTCTCAGGCAGTTAACTGAAATTGCAAGTTAAAAACAGGCCTTTCATTGAACGATCACGCTTCAATTTGAGTTGACTGTTCGAAAGTGCAAACCCATTTATGATCCTCGCTTAAACCATAGATCAAACCGGTATGGATGCACTATGGAAAAATGATGCTTTGATTAGAGCACTTTGCATTCGCGCCTAGAGGGAACGAAAACATCAGCACCATATTTCATCGGTACCGTCTGCCTCTGTAAATGAGTGGAAAATACAGGCACGCGCTCATTTGAATGAAGCTGTCATTTGCGTGCACCCGTGAAAGACGCCATTTCATTTTCAATCGTAGCAGGCACCAAGACCTACCGCACAGACATCACGGTGCAGCAGCGTAGGAAGGCACTCGTGCCGTCATGCTTGCTAAAATAGTGAGTCCATGCCCTGCCCCTTTGGTGGTAAGCAGGGCTTTAAGTAGGATGAAAAAACTGGGGGGTCTCTCAAAGGGGCGTGACCGATGTACTTGAGGACGTGGCTTAAAAGCTCGAATGCTGAAAATCAATGCTTAGCTTAGTGTGCCACCCGTCTGGTACTTTGCTACTTCTGTCATTACATCCAGATATATAACACAGCAAGTACTTTACACCTACAACGAGCCAGGACTATTGGCTTTGTCAATGGCTGTTAGTTGCATAAAGTTACATCAAAGGCAGTAAAGGCAGTAAAGTGTGGTACTGCATTATAGTTAAGATTTACGTTTTTCATCCTGAGGGTGAAGGCAAAAAGGGAGAGCCCAATAGGGACCCGTCTCAGCACCTGCTTTTAAGAACTGCCGGTGCCGAGCACCCGCAGGACCCGGCCCACTTAAAGCCCTGGTGGTAAGATATAGCCATATTTGCACATGATGCCAGCTATGACGACACAGTGCTTATGCATCGAGCTAGATGGCATGGTGCAATTTGCTACTTTTTTTTAATTTTCTGCAATCGCCTTTTATTTTAAGGACGCTAAAAATGTATGAATTGCAAATGAAAAACATTGTTCCCCATTCCAATGACACAATTGTCTGGATTCGAGTTCATTCTTTGGCTGCATTATATCATTGTTTTACCATTTGTGCACCCATTCATAAATCTGGACTAAAGTTTCATCTCATTGGTGTCAGTTTGACACCTAAAAACAGCAAACAGTAATAAATGCTGACCAGTTAATCTAATGAAGTGTCTGCCACGGCACGCCACCAGGCATGCTGCATTTTTGAGTGACGTTTGCGTCACTTTGAGTAAAAAAGAACATTTTTCTGCTGAAATATAAAAAATATACAACAGATGGTGGATAATGTTTCATGTGCTGTAAATCCATAATTGACGGCACAATGACACTGCGGCAGAATAACATAATTCCAGTCACTTGAAAAATTCATGATTATAGTGTTAATTTAACTGCTAAATTGAATCTCCCTGTATCGATTTGGAACTATTTTAGCACTGCATCACCCACCAATCAATCACTGCCTATCACAAACCTTCATATGAGCCACACCAGACTTCAAACAACCCGTACCACAAAAAAAGTGACAACTCTTGATTTCTAATGAAATATTTAATATACACTGCAGTCTCATATTTTAAAATCCCAACAGGAAATCTGCAACTCATATATCCATCATTCACATTAAAACACTGCACAGCAATGCCAAGTTTGAAAAATAATAATAATACCAGCATTTGTAAAGTGCACAGCTACCTCAGACAAGGTGTCCCCGGTGCTGGGGGCCGTCGGGAAGATTAAGCGAGCTATTGCCCAGAGTCACAAGGTGCTGGTCTAACCTGCCGCCTGCGATCGAACCGTGAGCCCCCTTGTTCTGGAGTCAGCCGCCTTGGACGCTGCACCACACCTCTTCCCAGCTCAAAACACATAAATTATACAATAGAGTCTAAACATAATGAGAGAAAAACATGTAAGACAACAAACACTTGTCTAATAAATGATTTCCAATCTACTTTAAACATTAAGCTCGATATTTGATATACTGCACAAATACACCTACGCTAATTTAAGCATAAAGGTTTGGGTGGGAATATGCCCTTTCCCAAGGAAACAACAGTGTTTCGAGGGGATGTGGTGATACCCCCCGAAGTCTTAAGATTGTGGGTAACCACACGCACAACCGATGGCAATATGGACCAAATTTGTGTACTGAAACTTAGTGCTAAAATAGACTTTGCAAAATTGGTGTGAACTTTCCATGAATGTTTCCATATTTGAATGCGGCACAATGACACTGCAGCAGAATAACATAATTCCAGTCCCTTGAAAAATTCATGATTATAGTGTTAATTTAACTGCTAAATTGAATCTCCCTGTATCGATTTGGAACTATTTTAGCATTGCATCACCCACCAATCAATCACTGCCTATCACAAACCTTCATATGAGCCACACCAGACTTCAAACAACCCGTACCACAAAAAAAGTGACAACTCTTGATTTCTAATGAAATATTTAATATACACTGCAGTCTCATATTTTAAAATCCCAACAGGAAATCTGCAACTCATATATCCATCATTCACATTAAAACATTGCACAGCAATGCCAAGTTTGAAAAATAATAATAATACCAGCATTTGTAAAGTGCACAGCTACCTCAGACAAGGTGTCCCCGGTGCTGGGGGCCGTCGGGAAGATTAAGCGAGCTATTGCCCAAAGTCACAAGGTGCTGGTCTAACCTGCCGCCGGCGATCGAACCGTGAGCCCCCTTGTTCTGGAGTCAGCCGCCTTGGACGCTGCACCACACCTCTTCCCAGCTCAAAACACATAAATTATACAATAGAGTCTAAACATAATGAGAGAAAAACATGTAAGACAACAAACACTTGTCTAATAAATGATTTCCAATCTACTTTAAACATTAAGCTCGATATTTGATATACTGCACAAATACACCTACGCTAATTTAAGCATAAAGGTTTGGGTGGGAATATGCCCTTTCCCAAGGAAACAACAGTGTTTCGAGCGGATGTGGTGATACCCCCCGAAGTCTTAAGATTGTGGGTAACCACACGCACAACCGATGGCAATATGGACCAAATTTGTGTACTGAAACTTAGTGCTAAAATAGACTTTGCAAAATTGGTGTGAACTTTCCATGAATGTTTCCATATTTGAATGGATTGTAGGGGAAGACATTTCTAAACATCGGAAATACATTTCTATAGAGAAAAAGAATGCACGAGGCTCACTGAAAGCAGTAGAACCAGCCACAGAATGGGATAAACTCTTGTACTACCACAGGCCTTGGAAAAACCAGTAGGTGTGGAACTAATGTGCTAACACATGCAAATATAGGCATGCAAACATGCACACTGTTGTGCCTTTGTGCTGCCAAACTCTTTCTGTGTGTCCATACTAAGACCTATTTTTATTCTTCAAGTTTGAAGTTTAAGGGGCAGAAACCAGGATAAGTTTGGAGAATGTACTACAGTGCACAGATGTAGAAGGCACAGAAAGAGACAAGTTGAACAGAGACAAGGCACAAATATTCTGTGCCCAGATGTGCATGCCTGTGTTTGCATACATTAGCAGATTAATACCAGATATGTTGACTTTGTAGTGGCTAGTAGTCATTGTACTTGAGGTCTCTAGATTTTGCCATTTCCATCTCCTTCTCCAATTTAGCATTGGGAGGTTACATTAAGGACAAGATTTTGAAAGGAATTAAGAAGTGATCTGACCATCCTAATTTGAAAAGGTTAGATATTTGTGTGTGGTTTGTTAATGAAAGTCAAGTCAAGGACACAGCCCTAATTGTGGGTATGGAAAGTGCAGTGTTTCAATAAGTTGTTGACTGATTTGAAGAGGAATGTGTGTCTTCCTTTTCCCAGAGAAGGCTACTTGACCAGTGCTATGACAAAGGGATCTGTCTATAAGGCTCTTTTTTGCTAACAGGTAGGTGGCACCAGATGCCCATACACCGTGGTATAGGTGTTGTATTTGGAACCTAAAGAGTGAGACACTGCAAAGAAAATATTTTTGAGTTACTTGTCAGGGTGAACCACAAAAAGTCAGTAAATTAACCTGTGTTTACGCCTCTTGTAGTTTGGCACAAAAGCAGTCAGGCTTAACTTAGAGGCAATGTGTAAAGTATTTATGCAACACTCAAACAGTAATAAAGTGAAAACACAACACAAGAAAAATCCCCAAACAATTTAGAAAAATAGAGTCAATTTTAATAAATAAATACAATCAGGTAAAAATGGCACCAGAAGTCGTAAAGCACCAACTGTGAGTATCTGGTCACGCTGGACAAGGACAAAGTCACAAGTTCAGGCCGACCACAATGGAGTGCAGGCTGGGCACAGGAACGAGTTCAGCCTGCTGAGAGTTGTACTTTATGTCTATGATGTGAAGTCTGCACTGAAAGATTCTGTGTCGCTCGTGATCAGTTCCATTGAAGCATTCAGTTGTTTGGCGAGGCTTTGGGGGCTTTGTATTGCTTTGTGTCGGTTAAGATGAAGCTGTCAGCTGGGCTGCAAGGCTTTGTAGGCTTTGCGTCGCTTTGCATTGGAAGCAGAGCAGGTATCAGATGAGATCTGAGTGGCATGGCCCTGCATGTTTGAAGGAGTGAGATCAAGCTCTTCAGCACTGGTTAGCCTGTTTAAGGTGCACAGAATCCTAATTTAACAAAAACAAGCTCAGGTGGTGAAGGGAAAAGGTTTGTGGGAATACCACATCAAGGATATCAGGTCTAGCAGCTACTTTGACGTATTCAGAAACCTTGTGGGAAACTGAAGCCCTGCCATTTTTTTCCTCACAAACAAAGTGGAGGATATTTTATTCTATTCTATTCTAGTGGTGAGATAGTGGTATGGAGGATTCGCATATTCATGTTTTCTTTAATGTAATAGCATCAAGATCACAGTCATGGATGAGGGCAGAATGGGAATTTGCATTAGAGACCACTGTCCTATATCTAAGATGGTCAGTTATGATGTGATGCTTAAAGAAAGGTGACTCGATTGAGAGGAAGTGAATATTTGGAGTTTGCATGGACAGACTGATGTTTGATTTTCCTTAGGACCCTTGGTGCAACATTAGTGTATAAAAGTCTTACAAGCACATATCACTTTTATTTATTTACTTTTGTATTTATAATACACAGTCCTCAAACATAATTGTCTCTAGGCACTGCAGGAATAAAGGGAAAAAACTGAAGCACGCAGTAATTTGCTTGTATTCATCTATATCCCATTCAGTGCAACCTAAAGCTTGAACATTCAGAATCTAGCTACTTTTGTGAGCTCACAATTATGGGGATATATTTAATATATTCCAGCAATTAATTCCAAATGCAATGCCCCAGCAACGAACATCTCTATTCCTCTTTCCACTGAAGTCTATTTTAAGGGGCCTTCAGCAACATTTGACTAGGTGAACAACTTTTTTGTTGGAAGATGAGAGTTTTCTAGTTTGTGCATACGGACAGTGCCCTTAAGGCATTTGAAAACACAGGTAAGTTTGAAAGTAGTTTGCTTTAAACTGATGCCATTAAATAGCAGGGATTATGGAATTTCCTTACTTTCAGAACTAATCTGACTACTGTGTTCCTTAAAAAAACTGAGGTTGTTTGATTTAGCATTGTGAAAGAAAACTGAATAAGGATAGGTTATTAGTATAATCAAGTTTGGAATTTACTTCAATTTTGACAATGATTTTATGATATTTTTAATCCATGCAGGGCAAAAATGTGTTTCACTTTTCTGAGGCAAAAAAAGCTGAATGGAACGCCCAAATTACATGACTTCTGGCAAATATAACTGGGAAATTTAGGAGTTTGGATTGTTTTGAAAGATCACTTACCATCCAAGGTTAATACACTGATCACGTAAATAGTACTTCAGCTTTATTACTGGTCTGAAGTAACCCACCATGGATCATTCATTGCACCATATCCTCCAACCCATTTTTTAGTTTGGAAGAGTCACTGTCAGAGCAAATACTCCACATTTATATGTCTATGTAAGAATGGAACCAATGCCCTCTGACCCTAATGATGGAAACAAGTGGATGGATAAAGATATCACATTTAGTAGCAAAAACACCCGTAAGTACACAATCAGATTTAGGGAAAAATCTCTCTTAGTGATGTATCAACAGGACTATGTAAATGCATTAAGGAGAACAATTGTACATCCAGTGAAATCCATGAACCATTCACCATCCTTGCGCTGCAATGTGAAGCACTCCCTAGGCAAGCAGTGGCTGAAGGAGACTGACCCAAATCACCCAGTGACAGAAGCAACTTGACCTAAAGCCCTTCTCACTGTAAATATGTTACAGAATCTCTCAGAGAAATCAGGAGACTATCAGTATAACCAAAAAGGTAAGGGCAACTAAATATAGTCTTGTTAAAAACACTAGACAGAGATGTTGACATGACTTGCAAACTTTATATTCAAATGTCTTCAAGAGCAGCCAGTGTACAGGACATTTCTTAACATAAGAGTTTTTCTTTGACTAATAGCAATGAGATTATAGATCAGCATGGTATAGGTATCATGGTGGAGAAAATAAGAGGTCTGTACTTCATTGAACAATGATAGGATTTAGGACCAAATGCCAATAAATAATCTGAGATGTATATGCAGTTGATTATAATTACTCAAGTTGTGTGCAGGCAACTGTCTAGCTATATAACGAAATTTACTGCAATCCACCGGATAATTAGGCAATAAGATAACATGGTTCCCTACTGAATTGTTCAATTCCTCTGATGTTATTTAACCTGATGAGCGTTGTTTTCTCTGAGGCATTTCTCTTCCACTTTGTACATGTGAAAATATTACTTCTTTCCTGGCAGCACTCCAGCTAAAATCTTAACACAAATACATTTCAGATTCTTGCCCTGAACACCCCAGATTTCCAACTTTGAATGTATGTAAATTTATGTAAAGAGGCTGCTTATTTGGGAATCAAGTTACAGCAAGACCCCCACTTAAATCAGATTAATCAGTATTTTAACTCTTTAACCACACAATTGGTCTGCTAAAGACAGGGCATTATGCTCCTATTTCTATCTTGTTAATCATTCAAAATTTGTAAACCTCCCCAATATTTCATATCACTTCTGTTTTATTCCATATTACACCCTGTCATAATTGCTTAAGGCTGTTGGTATCGCCATACCTTTTGTTTGGAAATAAACGCTTAAAGAATAGCCTATCTTTGGATGAGGAAGATTCCTGGACAGTTGTTACTCTCTTTGTCAGATGTCCACTGGCACAACTCATTTTAAATTGCCATTAGGCTAGCATAGATAATTGTTCAGTGGCCTTCACTTTATATATTCAGTTGTATGAAGCCCCAAAATAATACAATTAAATTATCTTTTTACCTCTATTCACTGATAGAATTTCAGATTCCATCAGTGGACTATGTGAGAAACATTATTACATTTCCCTCAAACAATGGAATATACATAAAAATCACTTCTTAGAATATCTGCACATTACATCGTGCATACATTCACACTTTGTAAAAATAACTACCTTTGTATTTAGCAGGAACACACTTTTATTATCATGAACTATCAGCTACTTCTGTGCTTCATTATACAACTCCACAGTGTTAACCAAAAAGAATTACCAAGCACGTTAAAATAACTAGGAAAGCACAAATGTGAACAAAATGATGGGCCTGATGCTTGTATTGTCTTCCTGTGTATCTCTGAATGTCCTTTCGATTGGGGTCATTAATAATGAAAGGATACTGTACTATTTTTTAAAGTATGTGAATTAAATTATCTTTGGGTTAGGTCAACAATTTTTCAGATGGAGAGGGGGAAAGTCTTCACTTTACATTGTACTTGAGTTGTCAAGATTCCACTACTAAGGCTTGGATAGATCATTTTCAATAGTTATATGCTGGAGAAAATCTACTTTCTTGAATAAAGTAATGGGTTATCCTAACTCAGTACTGTAGTTATTGACTTCATTAGTGTGCTCATATACATCACCTACTGGTTTGGATTTGGTTGATGCATAGATTAGTAGTTTTGCCCTGCATGTCCATAGTCACTGGTCTTGTGGGGTGTCTGCACATTCTGGTGTCAAATTCACTTTCCAATGTTTGTACAGACCTTGTACAAACATTCAAGCAGCACTTCCTGTAGTATTTGTGCCTGTGCCTATTAGGCATGATGTAGATATGCATGTCTTAACTGTGTGGTTATATCTCAATACCGCAGGCACTGCGTTAACGCACTCTGCTATTCTGGTTTGTTTTCCTTTTCTGGATAGCGATGTGCAAGATTTGCTGTTTATGCACTTTATTTCTAGTTTCAAATTAGTTTCTCAATGACTTGAGTATTGGACTGTTGTACATTTAAGTCGCTTCACTGCCGAGTGTGTGAGTGAAAACTAAAGGATAGGTGAATGCCAGTATATCATAAGAGAGGTGTTTTTGGTAGTTTCTTTCCTGTGTTTAAATTGTAAAGCCTATTGGCAGCTGTATGGAATCCAATTGGCAGGTCGGAGGGACTGACCTCTAGCACTGTTGAAAGAGAAGTATTCACAGCAGTAAAACTATTTTCTTAAGTTCTATCGCCTGCTCATATTAGACAAGTACACAATACATTAAATACAAACTGTACATTACACAAGCTTATGAAATGATAAATGTTTTCGAGGTCCATGCATGATTAGCTGCTGTAATATACGATTTTTCTTTGCATTCTGGGTCTTGTAGTTTTGGGGATCCTATTATGAAACCACTAGTCCCAAAATGTAAAGGAAAAATTGGACTGGAGCAGCTAGTCCGACATGAGCCAGGGGATCTTGGCAGCTATACAAGCTGACAAAGTCCCCTTAATAAATTTAACTTTGAATCATTTGATCCATCACAGACAATCCCATGAAAAGTAGTAAATGCCAGAATACCAAATTTCCTTATTTTCATACATGCATCCAGTAAAAAACCTTGTAAATACAGATTCACCCAAATCTTAATAAAGTTGCCCACTGTTGCTAGAGATGCTGGAGGTGTGGTCTTGTCGTACATTGTGGATGCAGGTCGAAGATTAGATTAGATAGTATGTATTGAATATTTTTGTGTTTTGTTTTCTTCTAGGCTCTTTAACCCATTGGTTGTCGTCGTCATGGGACCCATCTTCACAAAGGACCTGAAACCAATCTTCAGGACAGTTGGTGACATCCACGTTTTTTCCACTGAATTCTCTTTCATATAGAGGGGTGGCATTTTTGTATCTGAAAGAAAAAATACAACTACAGAAAAATTAACATTATATTTCCAAATGAGAAAAGGTTACAAAGAATGGGATGTGAAAAATAAAAAAGTACACAAATTGATACAATCTGATCATTGTCATGAACCTAGTGTGTCAAGAGTGTGGATGATGAGGCCAACCCCTTCGTCTTTCCCTAGAGGACTGGAGTTTGGAGGCACAGCATTTCCTAATTGCATGGGCACATGGATCGAACAAATATTCTCTTTGATGGCTTCAACAAGAACTGATATCTTTCCTGGAATCCAATATCTTTCTTGCCTTCTCTGAGTTTGTTGGGCATCCAGTTGTAATATAAAATCAGTAAGTGCAGTAATGGCTGTATGTCTACTCACCACTAATGAAAGAGCCTCCTCCATACCCTCATGAAGGGCTTGATAGAACGCTGCTGCTGCAGATTCAGAGACATACAACTGAAAGCTGGTGTATGAAAACCAGACTTTGTATGACCAGTGTCTCAACACAATATATAAGTGTAACAAAGTGAGGGACTTACCTGGTTAAAGTAGATGGAATCCTAGAACTAGACCCTGGCATGCCGCCAATCCCACACAGAAGCCACCATGTAAGAGAAGAGGCCTGGACAAGGAGACAAACAGATAAAAAGGTAAAAAGGCAGGTTTCACGAGCAGGGTAAGGAATCTAGAGGACTGAAGGAAACCAAACAACGGAGAAAACAGCAAAGGTGAAGGATCAAACCAGTAGAGTACAAACTAGAGTGAAAAGCTGTTACCAGAGAAGGGAACTCTTTTAGGAGGGGTTGAAATTCACGGTTTGCAAACATTGACCCCTAAGTGTCCCTGAATGTGTTAGTCCTCTATAAGATTGAGTTGTGCATGTGAGTCTGTGAAATGCAGTCTATCAAGCACATACTTTCTACTATCCTAAGTGCTGTCTCCTTCAAGTTGCCAGTATTTTGTGTCCTAATGTGTCTTGGCACTTGTTGGACTTGTCCCTTTCTGCAGGGTCATCCCCAAACTTTTTGCCTTCACCCTCCTGGTTTCTGAACCCTTTTTTGTTGGCTTTTAGTGCTCTGTGCACTTTACAACTGCTAACCAGTGCTAAAGAGCTTGTGTTCTCTCCTTTATAACGTGGTATGATTGGCTCATACCTAATTATCACATTTATTTTACTTGCAAATCACTTGTAAAGTGATACTACATGTACACAGGGCATGTAAATTAAATACTACAAGTGGGCGCGCAGCACTGAGTGTGCCACCCACTTGAGTAGCCTTTTTACACATGCCCCAGGCCTGCTATTGAAGCATGTTTGTGCAGTTTTAAGCTGCCATTTCAACCTGACAAAATCAACCTTTTGCCAGGCCCACACCTTCCTTTTTAATACATATAAATCACCCCAAGGTAGGCCCTGAGCAGTCCAGAGGGCAGGATGCAGTGTAGTTGAAAAGTTGGACATGTACTTTTTAGTTTCACATGTCCTGGTATTGAAAAACTCAAATTCATTTTTCACTACTGAAAGGCCTATCTCTCCCACAGGATAACATTGGGATTCCTAATTAAATTCAATAAGTGATAACTTCAAATTGAGAGCAGGTAGGCAAATACAGTTTGGTGTCTAAAGAATTGTAATTTGAAGCACTCTTTAATGGTAAAGCCAGATTTTAAGTCACAACTCTGAAAATGCCACTTTTAGAAAGTTGGCATTTTCTTGGCCCAACCGTTTGATGCCTGCATCCTGTTTCTGGGACACATGCCTAGGCATAGCTGACAGATTGTCTTTGTGTATTGCTACCTGACAGTGAGACATAGGGGAAACTAGGTGTTGGCAGAATGGGCCACTCTGACTTAAAGAGAAGGAGCTACCACCTACCACACTTTCACATCACAAAAGCTCTGCCTGATCACTCTCACAAAGATTTTGTCACTAGTCTTTTGTGTCCACAGACAGGCCAAGGCGGCGAGAAAGGGGATGCCTGACACCTCAGAGAGGTGTAAGCCTCTGTAAACTTCTCCTACTTCAAAATGGGCCCAAGGTATAAATATTGGACCTCATTACACATCTGGACCTGTGGAAGATGCAGAAGAAGGACTGCCGTGCTGCTTTGCTGCAAGAAGGACTGCCACTCTGCTGCCATGCTGTGCTGCTCTCTTACCTGAGTGAGAAGGACTGAACCAGATCAGCATCTTGAACCTAGGGCCACCAGAGTGACTTCGTGGGTTAGTTGGCCAGCCTGATCAGAAGCCTCAGGGACAGAACAGGCTACCTCCATCTTAAACCCAGCACCTTGACTCTTCCAGCTGTGAGTCATGCCTCCCCAAGTGGTGTCACCCCAGTCCTGGACCCTTGGAAGTGAGCCCCAAGGTGCCCTTAGACACTGTTCCTCCAAAGTCCATACCTAGTTTTCAAACACCACTAT
Source organism: Calotriton arnoldi (assembly GCA_963921515.1). NCBI lineage: Eukaryota > Metazoa > Chordata > Amphibia > Caudata > Salamandridae > Calotriton > Calotriton arnoldi. Next base: position 1,130,314 of record CAWUFW010001273.1, read on the forward strand.
GGTCCTGGCAGAACCTACACATTGCAACGCATTGCTCTCTGCATCAGAGTTTGTGCGAGGCGCATTGCCTCACGAAACATCACATCGGGTCTGCTGCACAGCACATCCCTGATGCCGGTCTTTGCATAGCAAGCCCCTCATTGACGGCATCCTCGATGACGAAGCAGAACTCTGCATCGCAAACCTAGAAGCTTTGTTGGAACCAAGCGGTGTGTGATGCATCTTCGAAGCAGGACTTTGCATTTCAAGCTCCTTCTCGATGGCATTCTGGATGATAGCACATTACCTTGCAGCTTCTAGGAACCAATGCTGTGCGACACATGTCCATACCAGGACCTCACATCGCCTTGGCTGTGCGATGCATCTTCGATGAGGGATCTTGCAATATTCAGCAACCAGGTTTTAAGGTACTTTTGTTCAGTCGGCCTAACTTGGTCCCTGCGGCCAGCCCGAGCTTCAACGTGGTCGGCCTGAACTTGTGATTTCGTCTTGGTCCGGCACAACCAGATTACTACAGTTGGCGCTTTGTGCTTTTAGGTGCTATTTTCACTCAAATCTTAAAATTGCATATCTCTGGTCTACTAATTGGATTTTCTAAATTAGTGTGGGATTTTTCTAGTGTTGTGTTGTCACTTTATTACTGTTTGAAGTGCTGCATAAATACTTTAGTCATTGCCTCTAAGTTAAGCCTGACTGCTTCTGTGCCAAGCAACCAGAGGGTTAAGCACAGCTTAATTTGGGAATTGCTTGCGTTTCACACTGACAGAGATTGTAGTTGCTGTTTGACTAGGGTTTCAACTCCCTAAACCAGTAACCTAATTTCCAACATTTGTGTTCAGCAGTGATATTAATACTTGTATTTGTGCAGGGCCATACAGTGATTTTGTGTTACACTAAAATCCCAGATACATAATTTGATTCCAATTTGAGATTTTTTTAAAATTCTCCTGTTTTTCTCAATTGATAACTCTAAGTTGATTTTTACCTTGCCTTCATAGACTTGGGACTCTTTTGTTGCTGCAATTGTGTTACATTGCCAGAATGAAAATGGATCCAGAATGGCTATCATACTACAATACGAGAGAACTGAAGGAATTCTGCAAGGAGAGGGGTGCTGACCGTGATGAAGGGGTCCACTAAGCAAGACTTTCGGGATGCCCTGTATAATTTTGAGGTAGCACACTGGTGGGTGACACCTCCAGAAGACCAAGAGCGTGAGGACTCTGAGAAGGGTGAGGAGTAGGAGGGAGGTGACTTGGCAATGGCTCCTGAGGAGATGCCTCACAGAGATGGAGTCCCCTGCTGGGTCCAATGCTGGAAGCAGTGTATCCTCCCATACCCTGCCTCCTGAAGAATTGAGGGACAGAGAGGCTGAGAGGGATATGAGGCTGCAGCTAGCCAAACTGGTTGCCGAAGAGAGAAGAGATGAGGCTGAAAGAGCTCTGGCAAAGGAGAGGGCTGAGGAAGAGCAAGCCCGGGCCATGCAACTGGCCCAGGAGGAGAAGAAAATCCTCCTGGCTTATCATCTGGGTCTCAAAGAGCTGGACCTAAATTTTAAACAAGCAGCAGAGTCCATCATTAATGGTGGCAGTGAAAACAGTGCCCAGAGAAGGAAGAATGCTCCACATAGCCAGGGACTTGGTGCCTGATTTTGAGGTGGGGCATGAGATAGACAGGTGGTTTGAAGCATATGAAGTAGCTCTAGAGATGCATAGGATCCCTGAGGAGGATTGGGAAGCTAACCTCTGGAGGCATAAGGCATATACCTAATTAGGGGAGGGATACCCTACTGGCTCTAGAGGAGGAGAACAGGATGAGGTGTTCCCCCATGAAGGAAACCCTTGTCAAGAAATATGGTCTCACCCCTGAAAACTACAGGTTGAGGTTCTGGGGCAGTCAGAAACTGCCTCACCAGTCCTGTGTGGATTTTGTGAATTACTTGTGTAAGGCACTGGATGGTTGGGTGAGGGGCTGTACAATATAATTTCCAGAGAGCACATGTTCAGTCATTGTTTTCCAGAGCTGCACCAACACATGGTTGACTGCAAGCATACTGACTCCTGGGAGCTTGCTAAATATTCATACTTTAAGTTAGTATCAGAGTGTCTGGGAAGGTACCTGGGAGTGATCCTAAGGAAGGTGGTTCAGGTTCCCCCCAGAGGAGTCAAAGGGAGGTGCACAGTGACACAGGCAGGTCCTGGTAGAGTGTGGGGTAAAGGGTTCCTATGCCCCCTCTAAGTCAAGGAAGGGAGGTTCTGGTGGGCAGAGATTCAATTTGCCCCATTTCCTTCCCTGTGCTTAGATTGCTCTCAGCTAGGGCAAAAGCAAGGGCACCTGGTCTGTACCAAGAGACCATCCACTGGTGGGAGCTCAACAGTAGCAGGAGAGCTAGCAGGGGTGGATATCCAAGGCACCTCAAAGCTCTGGTTTCAGGGGGTACTGCTCTCAAAGGGAGGGTACAGATGCCTGGATGGAGGGCAGGAGGTAGAAACAGTCCACAGGGCAGGGACCAGTGGGTCAGAGATTGCCAGGTCTGAGAACAGAGCACCCCAAGACTGACCCTGGTGAGGCTACTTCTGACCAGGAGGTGCATCATGGTTTGACACAGAAATAGACACCTGGAGACCTGCACCTGGCATACCCCTGCATTACACAGAGTGCGTCACCCTTCAGGGGCTTGTTTGTCTAGAATGAGTGAGCTCTCAGTGAAGAATTGTGCACAGGGCAAACACTGTGCATAGTAGGAAATTGGCCACTTAAGGGTGTTTGGGTACCTGGAGGGAGTGTGGTTTCTGTAAATAGTTGTGCACAGAGTCAAGTTTGCATGGACTAGCAGCTTGGCCAGATAATTGGGCTTGGTTCTCTGTCTCCGTGAACAGTTGTGCACAGGGTGAAGGCTTTGTGTAGTAGTGGCTAGTTCACAAAAGGGGTCTTTGGAGTCTTGAAGGAGTGAGTTTCACTACAATCATTTTTTATATGTACATATATGTATGTAATTTATGCTTTAAATGATTCTGCTGCATTTAGTACTTCTTTATATATGTGTAATGATTTACTGGTTTATATTATTAATTGAAGAGCAGTAACAATCACACACACATAACAACATACACACACTATTGACACTATACCCACAGGCACAACCACCACCACACCCACAACCACCACAACTACCACCACACCCACGACCCCCACCACACCCACAAACACCACACCCACAAGCACCACAACCACCACCACAATCCCCACCATACCCACAAAAACCACACCCACCACTACACCCACAAGTACCACAACCACCACCACACCCACAACAACAAACACCACCATCACGCCCACAACTATCAGCATACCCACAAGCACCACAGCCACACCAACCACCCCAACAGCACACTCATCCAAACCAACACACACACCTACACAAAACAACACCAATCAAAACCAAACACACACACTCACTAGATTACCAAACACGAGCCAAACCACACACATCCAAAATACACAACATACACCAGACCTACATGCAACTGCCAAATATACAGACACACGTACCACAACCACAACAACCACCTCAACAGCACACACATCCAAACCAACACACTCACACAAAAGCACAACTACGCACAAAACAACACCAACCAAAACCAAATGCACACACTTACCGAATAACAAACACCTGCCAAAAAACACACATCCAAACATACACAATATACACCAAACCCACATGCAACTGCCAAACATTAAAATATTTTTACTAACAATTATGATAGGAAATGCAACAGTTTTTTTTTAAATGTCTTATTTGTAAAGCCTATACACTAGTAAAAAAGATTGTGATGGACATAAAAAAAATTAGATGCAAGCATTCATCATGATAATGGACACTTACACCAAAAAACTATAGATTTTTTTGTTTTTAAGTGTTAATACAGGTGTGTTTATTTCATCTTAATAAGCGATTAAATAAACACAAATGCATTACACCTTGCAAAAAATAAGATAATTTAAATTTAACAAAATACCGAAAATGTACTAGACAAAGAGAAATGTTACATAAATAAATAAATAAACTGATTTCAGTTTAGGACTAACATTGATTTTACCTATAATTTAAAAAAACAATTTTACCTTGTCTAGTGCAATTCTAAATTATATTACATGTAAGTTATTCAAAAGAAATTGTAATGAATATGTTTATAATTTGATAGTTTACAAAAAATGAGGAAACACACCTGTATGAACACATAATTAATTTTGTTGAATGTCATCTTTTGTGTAAGTGTCCATTAGCATGAAGGAAGTTAGCACCAAATTTGACAATATTAAAATTCATTTAATACAGGTGTGTTTCTTTAAATTACTTAAATGACAACATTACACACATAAGTGTTGGAAATGGCCCTTTTTGCAGGGTCATCCCCAAACCTTTTGCTTCTTCCTCCTATGTTTTCCTGACCTGTGTTTGTTGGCTATAGGACTCTGGGCACTTTACCACTGCTGATCAGTACTAAAGTGCATATGCTCTCTCTGTAAACTGTTATTGTGATTGGTTATCCATGATTGGTGTATTTGATTTACCAGTAGGTCCCTAGTAAAGTGCACTGAATGTGCCAGGGCTGGTAAATCAAATGCTGCTAGTGGACTTGCAGCACTGATTGTGCCACCCACATGAGTAGCCCTGAAAAGATGTCTCAGGCCTGCCAACGTGGTGCCTGCGCGCAGTTTGTTAACTGCCATGTCGACTTGGCAAGTGCACCCACTTGCCAGGCCCTAACCTTCCTTTTCCTTGCGTATAGGGCACCCCTATGGTAGGCCCAAGGAACCCCCTGGGCAGGGTGCAGTGTATGTGAAAGGTAGGACGTGTACGGGTGTGTGTAACATGTCCTGATAGTGAAATACTGCCAATTTCGTTTTTTCACTATTGAAAGGCTATCTTGCCCCATAGGACAGAATGGGAAATGCTTTGTAACATTTTACAAGCATATCTTCCCATAGGGATAAGATAGAAACATGGAGTTTGGTATCCCTAAACTCAGGATTTAATAACACATCTTTTAGTAAAGATGGTTTTTAAATTGTGGGTTTGAAAATACCACTTATAGAAAGTGGCTATTTTCTTGTTCAACCATCCTGTGTGCCTCTGCCTGTTTGTAGATTGACTGGCTGGCTTTGGAGTGACAGGAGCTGGGGAGGTGCAGTGGCTCCAGGAGTCTGGATGAGTCAGCACTAGGCTGAATAGGCCTGATCTGCATTTGGAGTGGTGGGAGGAGTAGCACCTGTACCTGAATAGAGCTGTGCCTGCCTTCCACAATGCTGGCTCCGCCCCCCTGTGGTGTGTCTGGAGCCAAGGCTCACACTGACAATGGATGTTGTTGTGCACTTGCAGAGTGCCCCCAGAACTGGTTTGAACTGGGCTCAGAGCCCCTTGCACAAAGAGAACAAAGACATTTTGGGGTATAAGTATTAGACCTAAAACCCCTGAACTTTAGATCATTCCTGGAATTCAAGAGGAACCTTTACCAAGGAGAAGAGATGGACAGACTGAGGAGAAGTACTGCCCTTGCTGTGTGTCTGGGGTTGGCCTGCAGTTGCTGTTTCTGCCAAGGAAAGGAGAAGGACTTTGCTGTGTTCTGTGTCCCCTGCTTGAATGAGATCTCCCAGGGCCTGAAGTGAGCTGGCCTCCTGTTGTGAAGTCTCAGGGACACAAAGACTTCACTCCCATCTCCCCTGAACTCTGCTGCTGTGAGTTCTAGCCTGCGAAGAGGTGCCTGTACCAGTGTGGGCCTCTGGAGGTTGTTGCTGCTGTTTGGGAGCTGGAAGAAAGAAGAAACGTGAAGAACTGCTAAAATCGACGCATCGCTCTTCTTGCAACTGTTTTCTCGACGCATCTCCACGGCGCGAGAAGATTTTCCATGTATCGCTGTGGCGCTGCGAAAACCGTTGCAGCGCCTGTCGCCACTGCAAGAATCGACTCATCGAGGGATCGCGGCTAAGGGGACTGACGCAGCACCGCTCGACGACGCCACATCGATCACCGATGCATCCTGGATTTCCACGCATCGTACCTGTGCAGCACGCTTTCCCCATGCATCACCTGTGAACCGGAACCGTCACGAAGAATCGACACATCACTCCCCATACAGACCGGATTCGACGCAACTCGACCTCTGCGTGTCGCAGAACTGTTGCATCGCCTCCTCAAGGTCTCAGGAGTGTTGCATCTCTTTGTTTTCCGACTCTTTGGCTGTTTGGCTTTTGGAACTTTGACGCATCTACAGGTACTTTGGTGAAAAGTCACGCATCCATGGTTTTCAATGATACAAGTTCTTGAAACCTTTTGAAAGTCATATTTTTAACTGTGTATGTTGGATTCTTGTTGTTTTGGTCTTGTTTAGTTTAGATAAAGATATTTTATTTTTCTAACTGGTGTGGTGTCCATTTGTGGGGTTTTCACTGTGTAACTGTGAGTGTTGGTACAAATACTTTACACATTGCCTTTGGGATAAGCCTGTCTGCTTGTGCCAAGCTACCAAGGGGGTGAGCAGGGGTTATCTAAGGTGTGCATCCCCCTTCCCCTGACTAGAAGCAAGGGTCCCTATTTGGACAAAGGTACCTACCTCTGACAACTAGAGACCCCCATTTCTATCATTGGTGGCAGTGGTGGGATTTGAACCTGTATTTCTCCTTGACTCACAGTGATTGGTGTACATCACTAGTTTAGTGCAGACCACTACACAACCACATACTGTGTTTTGTTTTTGGTTCTATTTTTGAGTGACCCTTAAAGTATCCATGCATCATGTCTCAGAAGGGTAAACCAGCAAGTGATGTTGCAGAACTGGAGTTTGATATTGAAATGTTAAGTGGTTGCAAAGTAGGTCACCTCAAGCAGTTTTGCAGGAGCTTTGAATGTCCCATGAAGAGCAGCTCCAGGAAGGAGGAGCTACAGAAGGCCTTAAGGGCCTGGTGGGTGGCCAAAGAGGCAGGGGAGACAGGTAATGCAGAGGTGGATGAGGATGAACAAGGGAATGGCTTCAGGTCACAGGATCTGCCTGTGTCAAGAGCAGCCTCCAGGGCTGGCAGCAACCATTCCGCTAGGAGCTTTTCCCCAGAGGTGCTGGAGGAAAACCAAAGGGTTAGAGATCATGAGTTAGAAGTCATGAGGCTCGAGAGGAAAATATTGGAAATGGAGAACCAAAGAGCTGCCATAGAGAGGGGAAAGATGGCAGAGGAGAGCAAGAAGGCTTATGCCTTGGAAGAAAAGAAGTTGATCTTGGCATATGAGCTGAGAATGAGAGATCTCAATGAGGAGTTTGCGAGGCTTGAGGCCCTGAGTGTCTCAACCAAGCAAAAAGAAATGTGTGTAGCTCATGAAGTGAGCTTGGTTGGGTTGGAGGTGGAGTCCAGCTCAGATGGTGGCAGCAAAAATGTAGTGTCTAGTGCTGAGGGAGAAGTACACACACCCAGAGATGTGGCGCCTGACTTGAAGGAGGGGGTTGACATACACCAAGGGGCTCAGGTTTATGAGGTAGCTCAAGTGGTGTACAGTGTCCCTGAAGTGGATTGGGGAACTGGCACAGGGGTTCATATTCCTAGTGGTGGGAGAAACACTCTACTGACTCTAGATGAGAGGTGCAGGGAGAGGGGTTCCCCCATGGTAGAAGACTTTGTGTGTGAATGTGGAGACCGCCCAGAAGAGTGTGGTTTGAGTGACAGAGACAGTCAGACACTGTCTTGCCAATCTCAGGAGAGTGGTGTGGGGTACTTGTGTGAGGCACTGGATGGTGGGGCAAAGGGTAGCTTGGTTAACAACTGTGGGGGGCTGTGTGATTCAATTGTTGAAGAGCATATTTTAAGTCCCTGTTTTCCAGAGCTATGCCAACACCAGGTGGAGTGTGAGTTCTCTGATTCCAGGGAGCTTGCGCTGGAGGCAGACCTTTTGGTGGATTCCAGAGGGTCTGAAGAATCTTTTGGGAGTGACCCTGAAGGGGGTGGCTCAGGTTTTTCCAAACCAAGTGAGGTAGGGGAGGCTTGTGGTAGCCCAGATAGGTCCCAGTGTAGTGCGAGGGGTGTAGGGTCCCACGTCCTGTCTCAGAGGAGAAGGAGTGGGAGTGGGCTGTGTCCGAAGGTGCCCAAATCTCAGTCCCAGGGCCTGGTTGGTTCCATAAGTGATCACCGGGAGGGGGGCCTAGTCTGTACTGGGAGGCCATTTCCTGAGGGGGATCCCAAATTGTCAGGTGAACTGGGGAGGACTGCTGTAACCAGCATCCCACTAGTTCTGGTGTCTGGCAGCACCGCTCCAGTGGAGAGGGTGCATGAGTCCCGAGAAAAGGGTGAGTGGGGGACGCAGTCCCAAGTGGAAGGACCAGTGGGTCAGGGGTTGCCAGCTCTGAGGTCAGAGCAGCCCAGGACTGACCCTGGTGAGGCCACTTCTGGCCTGGGGGATCTTCATGCTAGATCAAGTGGACAGGAGACTGGAGACCAGCGCCAGGCAGACTCTCCTACTACTCATGAGGAGTGTGTTTCCCTTGGGGGGGTTGGTGTACTCCCCCGGAAGTCCTGGGTTGCCAGGCACAGGTCCAGCCTAAGGGTACAGACCCTGGGTTGGAGGACCAGGTTCATGGTGTCCCCCCTGACCTGGAGGAAGGGGCGACTGATAACAGTGCCCCTACCAAGTTGTCTTCTGGGGTACTGCTCCAGGTGGGAGGGTGCAGAGCCCTAGGGAGGAAGACAGGGTATGGGAGAGCCCACCCCATTCTCTTGTCCAGCTGCAGGGTACAGACCCTGGGCTTGTGGGCCAGTGTCAGGATGCCATACCTGACTTGGCAGGAGGGAGAGTGGAGAAAAGGTGCCAGGCACCTGGGGCTACTGCCCCCACTTTCTGATGCCCCAGAGGTTAGAGAGGCCTGAAAGGCATGAGGCCTGGCTCTCATCACTGACAGCTGTCAGTGGCCACTGTGGCTGGCTGCCCTGATGGACATAGTTGCCCCTCAGAGGGGGGCAGGAGTCACACCCCGGGGGTGGACTGGGCCACACTACTGTGTTGGCCTTGTGTGTGCTGTCTGGTTGCTGGGACACATCTGTGAGCAAGGTAAGCTTAGGCGCTGCACTGATGGTGTCCCCAGGTGAGGAGAAGGGTCCCCCATGGTTTAGCTTAGTGGGCCCTGAGAGTATGGATAGAGGGATCCAACTGGGTTCAGGAAGGCATAGAACAGGAATAGACCCCAGCTGTTCGGGCCAGGTTCCAGGTTCTATCACCCTAAGCAGGGAAGCCCATCGAGGTATTGATTGGTCTACCCTGGCTTTAGGCTGGAAGGGGGTTGTGTTGGAAATGGCCCTTTTTGCAGGGTCATCCCCAAACCTTTTGCTTCTTCCTCCTATTTTTTCCTGACCTGTGTTTGTTGGCTATAGGACTCTGGGCACTTTACCACTGCTGATCAGTGCTAAAGTGCATATGCTCTCTGTGTAAATTGTTATTGTGATTGGTTATCCATGATTGGCGTATTTGATTTACCAGTAGGTCCCTAGTAAAGTGCACTGAGTATGCAAGGGCTGGTAAATCAAATGCTAATAGTGGGCTTGCAGCACTGATTGTGCCACACACATGAGTAGCCCTGAAAAGATGTCTCAGGCCTGCCACCGTGGTGCCTGTGCACAGTTTGTTAACTGCCATATCGACTTGGCAAGAGCACCCACTTGCCAGGCTCTAACCTTCCCTTTCCTTACATATAGGGCACCCCTATGGTAGGCCCAAAGTACCCCCCTGGGCAGGGTGCAGTGTATGTGAAAGGTAGGATGTGTACGGGTGTGTGTAACATGTCCTGATAGGGAAATACTGCCAATTTTGTTTTTCACTATTGAAAGGCTATCTTGCCCCATAGGACAGAATGGGGAATGCTTTGTAACATTTTACAAGCATATCTTCCCATAGGGATAAGATCGAAAAATGGTGTTTGGTATCCCTGAACTCAGGATTTAATAACACATTTTTTAGTAAAGATGGTTTTTAAATTGTGTGTTTGAAAATACCACTTATAGAAAGTGGCTATTTTCTTGTTCAACCATCCCGTGTGCCTCTGCCTGTTTGTGGATTGACTGTCTGGCTTTGGAGTGACAGGTGCTGGGGAGGTGCAGTGGCTCCAGGAGTCTGGATGAGTCAGCACTAGGCTGAATAGGCCTGATCTGCATTTGGAGTGGTGGGAGGAGTAGCACCTGTTCCTGAATAGGGCTGTGCCTGCCTTCCACAATGCTGGCTCCGCCCTCTGTGGTGTGTCTAGAGCCAAGGCTCACACTGACAATGGATGTTGTTGTGCACTTGCAGAGTGCCTCCAGAACTGGTTTGAACTGGGCTCAGAGCCCCTTGCACAAAGAGAACAAATACATTTTGGGGTATAAGTATTGGACCTAAAACCCTGAACTTTATATCATTCCTGGAATTCAAGAGGAACCTTTGCCAAGGAGAAGAGATGGACAGACTGAGGAGAAGTACTGCCCTTGCTGTGTGTCTGGGGTTGGCCTGCAGTTGTTGTTTCTGCCTTGGAAAGGAGAAGGACTTTGCTGTGTGCTGTGTCCCCTGATTGAAGGAGATCTCCAAGGGCCTGAAGTGAGCTGGCCTCCTGTTTTGAAGTCTCAGGGACACAAAGACTTCACCCCCAGCTTCCCTGAACTCTGCTACTGTGAGTTCTAGCCTGCCAAGAGGTGCTTCTGCCAGTTTTGGACCTCTGGAGGTTGTTGCTGCTGTATGGGAGATGCAAGAAAGAAGAAACGTGAAGAACTGCTAAAATCGACGCATCACTCTTCTTGCAGCTGTTTTCTCGACGCATCTCCACGGCGCGAGAAGAATTTCCACGCATCGCCGTGCCACTGCGAAAACCTTCGCAGCGCCTGTCTCCTCTGCAAGAATCGACACATCGAGGGATCGCGGCTGAAGAGGACCGACGCAGCGCCGCTCGATGCCGCCACATCGATCACCGACGCATCCCGGATTTCCACGCATCGTACATGTGCGGCAAACTTTCCCGATGCATCACCTGCGAACCGGAACCGTCATGAAGAATCGACGCATCACTCCCCATACAGACCGGATTCGACGCAACTCTTCCTCTGCGTGTCGCAGAACTGTTGCATCGCCTTCACAAGGTCTCAGGAGTGTCGCATCTCTTTGTTTTCCGACTCTGCGGCTGTTTGGCTTTTGGAACTTTACGCATCTACAGGTACTTTGGTGAAAAGTCACGCATCCATAGTTTTCTATGGTACAAGTTCTTGAAACCTTTTGAAAGTCATATTTTTAACTGTGTATGTTGGATTCTTGTCGTTTTGGTCTTGTTTAGTTTAGATAAAGTTATTTTATTTTTCTAAACAGGTGTGGTGTCCATTTGTGGTGTTTTCACTGTGTTACTGTGAGTGTTGGTACAAATACTTTACACATTGCCTTTGGGATAAGCCTGTCTGCTCGTGCCAAGCTACCAAGAGGGTGAGCAGGGGTTATCTCAGGTGTGTATCCCCCTTACCCTGATTAGAAGCAAGGGTCCCTATTTGGACAAAGGTACCTACCTCTGCCAACTAGAGACCCCCATCTCTAGCAATATGCATTACACATTGGAAAATTGATGCTTGTTAGAGAGATTTAAAACTGCACAAGTCCAGAGCTAATGCAAACAAACAATATACATGGAAACAACTAAAAAAGAATCTTACCTTCGATTCTGGTGACGGCAGGGTTCATTTGCCTTGTGGCCAAGTAGCAGCAGCAAAGGAAGGACTTAAACGATCAGGTTCATGTCAGAAAAGGAAGTGGAAAAAGGAAAAAAGATAAGTTTCTACTTTATATACCTTCGACACTGCCAACTCAGGTGTGGAGGTCAACCCGCCACAGTTACGTCGGCGGGAAGGCACATTGTAATTGGCCCGGCAGAAATATTGGCTGGACTCCCTCCGACAGCTGCTTTTGCCTATGGCACTGTCGATGTGGGAGGAAAATTCTGACAGAGACGGAGGCACTCGGGTGGACTATCGTCCATAAACCCACCAGCATGTAAATTGAGCAGAAGGACCACCTAGTAGGCGGGCGGAGAAACCAAGGGAAAATCGACGGCAGAACCAGGCCTGCAAGATCTAAATCAGGCAGTTTTGGTGCGTCATCCACTGCAGAACTGTTTCAAGACATCATTCGACCCATCATACAGCCTATCATGAATGCATTCAATTACAGCGATGACATATTGGTTTTCGGAACTACACAAAAGGAGCACAATAATGCTCTTACACAAGTATGTCATTTACTTGCAGAAGCAAGATTGACTTTGAATGCAGACAAGTGTGATTTCCGTAAGACAAAGCTACAATTCTTTGGCCATATCTTTTCTGATGAGGGTATTACACCAGATCCAGCTAAAGTGAAAGCACTGTCAAATGCTGATCCCCCACAAGATGTTTCCATGGTGCACTCATTTCTTGGCATGGCCAGTTAGTGTTCCAGATACATCAAGACTTTGCCACTGTAAGTGCTTCATTGAGCAATTTGACAAAAAAGATTGCTTAATTTCATTGGTCACATGAATGTGAGAAAAGTTTTAAGAAAATCAAACAAGCCATTGAGAATGCTACTGAAATAGCATACTTCAATCCAAATCTTCATACAGATATTGCTGTTGACGCAAGCCCATTCAGGTTAGATGCTATCCTTGCACAGGACAGCAGACACCCGAATGCTCAAAGGCATATTGTGACACATGCAAATAGAAGTTTGTCCCAAACAGAACGTTCTTACAACCTGAAAAAGAAAGCTTAGCCGCAGTATGGGCATGTGAACATTTCCATGTATTCCTATACGGAAAACCTTTTACGCTAGTAGCTGATCATCAAGCTTTACTGATTATATTTGGCAAACCAAAGGCCAAAATGCCTCCTCGCATTGAACGATGGGGACTATGGTTACAGAAGTACAATTTTACCATTGTGTATCATCCACGAAAGGATCAGAACCCTGTTGACTACTTTTCCAGAGTGCCTATACAAGGTCACTGTACTCCATCCAAGACCGCTGAGGCTTATCTTAGCTTCATTGTAAAATCAAACACACCAGCTGCCATTTCGTTAGCCCAGATTATCACTGCCATGAGCCACAATAGTGACATGTTAAAGCTGTAGGATATAATTACACATCAGTCACGGAACCAATGCACCCAACCGCTCACCAGTGATGGTGAATATCAAACATGCAAAAATGTCAAGGATGAACTCTTCATAACTCAGGAAGGAGTTATGCTATGAGGGTCGAGATTTCTGATTCTGGAGAGTCTGCAATAGAAAATAATTGAAGTGGCCCATGAAGGACATTGTGGAATCGCTGACACAAAACAAGCTCTCTGAGAACGAGTCTGGTTTCCTTATCTTGATGACAGGCTTGAAAAGGATTCAAAGAGCTATCATCTATGCAACTGCCTTTCCACAAAAACTACTCACCACACCTTGAGCATGTCAGAACACCCAAAGCATGCATGGGAGAGAGTAGCCATTGACTTTTCGGTTCACTTGACAATGGACATTACCTAATGGTGATTATAGATGAATACTCACGATTTCCATGATTTGAAGCTCTTTCGTCTACCACTCAAGAACAAGACATTGTAGGACTAAATGGCATCTTTGCGACATGGGGTGTTTGTGCCATAGTGAAGTCTGACAATGGCCTGCCTTTAAATAGTCGAGAGTTCAAAGATTTCTATGAATTTGAATACAAATCATCAGAAGAGCACACCTATGTGGCCACAGGCCATCTGACTTGTTGAGCGTTTTATGAGTACGCAAAAGAAAGCAGTGCAGTGTGCTACTCTTGAGAAGCTCAATTTGAAAACTGTGTTTAATTCTACCTTGAGAGCTTATCGTTCAACACCTCACTCACCCACAGGTGAAAGTCCAGCAACATTGATTTTTCGGGAGAGCAATGAACACCAAGTTACTGCGATGGACCAATCAGAGAAAGACAGATGAGAAAGCAACTCATGAGAAGGACTTGGTTAACAAACAAAAGATGAAGCCGTATGATGACAAAAGACAACATACGAAAAACATCATCTTTAAGAAAGGAGATCCGGTGCTCGCACAACAAAAGTGGAGAAAAAAATCTGATGCTCCCTTTGATGCAAAAGCTTTTCAAGTGGTGTCTACCAAGAGACACATGGTGACTGCCCAGCCCCCTGGGAAGTCTCTTACCAGAAACTCTTCTAATTTTTGGCATTTAACTAATAGTTCATCAGATCTTACTGTTGAAGGAGAGACTGGGTCTAAAACCTCAGTGACTGCTGTTGCCTCTACACCATTGACGCAGATCCTGGACAGTGGTGGTGACAGTTCCCAGTTTCCAAGAACAAGACCGGATTGAACAATTAAAACGCCAAAAAGATTGATTGAAGAGATTTATTTGTACATGTGTATATATATTTATATTTTGTAAAAAAAAATGTTAATCTTTTTTATTTAACAGAGGGGGAGATACAGTGTCTTGCGAGTTGGGAAATGATGGAACCCTTTTGGCTCCTGATGGACTCTGTAGAACTGTGACGTAAGTGTTAGAGTTGAATGCAATGAAGGCTGGTTTCAAATGTTGAGTTCGCAGTTATACACAGATGAATAAAGACGTGTAATACTAAGCTCCATGAATGGCATAGTCAGTGGCGGGTACCTAGTCTGGGGAGGACGTTATACCATTAACCTTTGGTATTCTTGGAGAATTTCTAAGTTTTTTTATGTAAGTTAATCACCTTTGTTTATTTCAATTGATTTCTATTAGTTTTTTTAACATAAAATAAGATCTTATTACAAGTAGCAGGTCTATAATTATCTCCTTATTGAGAACCAAGTACCCCATTTATTTCACACACTCTAAAAAATACTTTCCGCCCAAAGAAAAAGAGAATCAGCATGAATGTTATCCACTGCTATGCACCTATAAATGACTGCACAAAAGAGGAAAAAGAACAGTTTTACAACAGACTCCAGTCCATCCTGGAGACATGCCCCGAGAAAGGTATCACCATACTGATGGTGGACCTCAATGCCAAGATTGGAAGCGACAACACTGGGTATGAAGAAGTCATGGGCAACCTTGGCCTTGGTATCAAGAACGAGAACAGAGAAAGACTCTCAGATCTCTGTGCCCTGAAAAATCTGGTGATAGGCGCTAGTGTATTCACACACAAAAGAACACACAAGGCAGCGTCGGTGTCACTAGACCATTCAATAGAGAACCGGATCAACCTGCAGGATGTGGGGGTGATGAGAGGAGCGGATGTGGCGTCAGCCTATCACCTTGTCGTGATCAGGCTAAAGCTAATTCTGAAGAAAGCATGGATGGAGCCAACAAACCAACACCAGCGAAATAACACCACCCTCATCAAAGATGCACAGAAACAGAGTGAATACTCAGTCACCTTCAGTAACAAGTTTCAAGTCTTGCAAAAAGTACAGGATGATGGAGACCCAGTAGAATGTCAGTAGAAGATTAACGAAACAGTGACATCAACCTGCCAGGAGGTACTGGTTCCCAAGAAACACCAGCATAAAGAATGGATCGCCACAAGACTCTCCGCAAAATCCAAGAGAGAAAGAAAAATAAAGCTGCAGTCAACACCAGCTGAACAAGAGCAGAAAAAGCAAAAGCTCAAGGTGAATACACCAAAGCCAACAAGGAAGCAAAGAGAAGCCTAGGAGCAGACAAGTGAAGATTCCTCATTGGTTTTGCCACAGAAGCCCAGGAATCAGCAAGCCATGGAAACCTGAAAGAACTCTATGACATAACAAGGAAACTCTACAGCAGAAACAGCAAGCAAAAAAAAACTGTTAAATACAAAGCTGGAAAGATAATAATGGGTAATGAAGGCCAACAACAAAGATGAGTGGAGCACTTTGAAGAACTTCTGAACCAAAAGGATCCACCTCTAGAAGAAGGTACAGTCAAGTATGTTCCTCACTGTGTCATGGAAAGTGTGTATCCTCCAATGGTTGGATGCACGCTGTGTTTGCTAAAATACCCCTCACACACCAAAAGGGCCCTTGGTGTCATGCTTCATCATAGGGGTCTTCCCGCCCAGCTGCGGGACGGGGCGTGCTGCGACCTGCAAGTATGCGGGAGCACTAATAATGTAATATTATGTGTGGTGCAAAAGTAGTGAAAGGGAGGGTCAGAGGTAAATACAAGAAAGTGAGTTTAAAAAAGGACCTGGCCTTGTAGACATACAGAATTTAATAGGTCAGTTGAGGCTGGTGCTGTTAAATGCGTGGTTCGGAGATGTCCTGCGTTATGTGCGGATACTCCTAATGAGTCAACATGTTTCGAAGCATCAAGGCTTCTTCGTCAGGACTAACAGAGATCCCTCCTGTATACACTATGTTACTCAAAAATGTGTGATATATACAATGTGAGAAAAAATGCAATCAATCAAGCATTTTATACAATACCCAATGGTATGCCTTAAATAGTATCTGTAAAGAGAAAAAACGGATATATAATATTTGCGCATCCTCAATAAGCAAACACGTAATCCCTGCAAAAATAAGCAGTTCGCCACAGTGTGACTGTAGTGTTATTTAGCCTTAGTCATTATCAGGTGAGGTGCTGTGACCTGTGGGGAGAAAAATGACAACACAGGACAAACACACAAAAAACGAAAAACACACACTCTATCTCAAAGTCTATTGTAGTAACCAAACAAAGTGAGGTTCGATTGATACATACTTATGTAAATGAGAGACAATGCCCCATGACCCTCAAGAACGGGTGGAAAGGATGTTGCCACTTAGTACTAATGGAAGAAAAAGAAAAAGAAACAAGTAAAAAGTCCCTTACCATCAAGGCAAAGTTGGCTAGTGAAAGCGAAAAGATCGCTAAGTCCCTGAAAAACGGCTATGCCGTACTTACGTGCCCTTCAACAGTCCCTTGCTCTTCGTAGCTCCATCCCGCGGCTCTGCTGTGTGACAGCTTTACACTTCCGTTTCACCGCTAGTTGCGATCCAGGTGATACCTCTTTTCCTGACCCATTAACAATTACTGCCCATATAAATAGAGCTCTCCCAGCGGACTCCGCACACAGCAGAGCCGTGGGATGGAGCTACGAAGAGCAAGGGACTGTTGAAAGGCACGTAAGTACGGCATAGCCGTTTTTCAGGGACTTAGCGATCTTTTCGCTTTCACTAGCCAACTTTGCCTTGATGGTAAGGGACTTTTTACTTGTTTCTTTTTCTTCCATTAGTACTAAGTGGCAACATCCTTTCCACCCGTTCTTGAGGCTCATGGGGCATTGTCTCTCATTTACATAAGTATGTATCAATCGAACCTCACGCTGTTTGTTTACTACAATAGACTTTGAGATAGAGTGTGTGTTTTTCATTTTTTGTGTGTTTGTCCTGTGTTGTCATTTTTCTCCCCACAGGTCACAGCACCTCACCTGATAATGACTAAGGCTAAATAACACTACAGTCACACTGTGGCGAACTGCTTATTTTTGCAGGGATTACGTGTTTGCTTATTGAGGATGCGCAAATATTATATATCCGTTTTTTCTCTTTACAGATACTATTTAAGGCATACCATTGGGTATGGTATAAAATGCTTGATTGATTGCATTTTTTCTCACATTGTATATATCACACATTTTTGAGTAACATAGTGTATACAGGAGGGATCTCTGTTAGTCCTGATGAAGAAGCCTTGACGCTTCGAAACATGTTGACTCATTAGGAGTATCCGCACATAATGCAGGACATCTTCGAACCACGCTTTTAATAGCACCAGCCTCAACTGACCTATTAAATTCTGTATGTCTACGAGGCCATGTACTTTTTTAAACTCACTTTCTTGTATTTACCTCTGACCCTCCCTTTCACTACTTTCGCACCACACATAATATTACATTATTAGTGCTCCCGCATACTTGCAGGTCGCAGCACGCCCCGTCCCGCAGCGGGGCGGGAAGACCCCTATGATGAAGCATGACACCAAGGGCCCTTTTGGTGTGTGAGGGGTATTTTAGCAAACACATCGTGCGTCCAACCATTGGAGGATACACACTTTCCATGACACAGTGAGGAACATACTTGACTGTACCTTCTTTTAGAGGTGGATCCTTTTGGTTTGTTACTGATTCTAAGTGGAGGTTGTATCCACCTCCCGAGCCCATTTAGGGTGCTACCTCTTCACTCCCCAATCTTGTTGTTTATAGCCATTTTGACAGCGTACAGCTGTGGGAGCTTCCCAGTAATTCTGGTTTTCTCGGGATATAACGGCCAGTGTGCCCTTCATTCCTCACTTATTCCTAATAAACACACACACTGGTAAAAACACACACTCAAGAACACACACATACACCTACTTCCTCACAACATGACTGAGTCGACAGGCCTCACCTTTGATGATGAGGAAGTTGACAGAATTCTGGGAGCCCTCCATCCATTTGAGGGACTAAGTAACACAGACCCGGGTCTGAACAGCGCAGATTGGGATGAATTGTCCAACCTAAGAAGAACGCAGATAAAAACAGCTCTGCATGGCCTACTGATGACAGAATATTTAAGGGCCAATGCAGCACCACGTGGCTTGATAGTCCGTAACGAGCCTTTCATCTTCCAGCATGATAAGACTTTCAAAAAGGACTGGTCGCTAATATCATGGCACTGCACCAGGGATTGGCTGGTCCTTATCATCAAGACAGCCACCCGCTTGGCACAGGAACTAACAATTGATATACAGAAAATTGAGGTCCAAGTGAAGAGCTACCAATCAACTACTGTGCTAAAGAAGAGACTGGAGGAACTCAACCAGCAGATGAGTGAGTACGAAATCTCACTCAAACAAAGCAAGTATAAGAAACTTAAAAAAGACACTGAAGCCTTCAGTCATGAACGGGTCTACCCCTACATACGGGATGACTACGTCGCCAAGAGAAGTGGCAGTGACCAAGGGACGGACAGTGATCTGTCTGATGCAGCATCCGACGACTCATATTCCAGCAGAGGGAGTAACCCCAGGAACCAGAGAGGAGGAGCACAACAACGAAGACCCTACAAACAAAGAGGTAGAGGGTGGGGCAGTTACCAAGGACCACCCATCTACACCCAGTACCCCTATGGACCACCACCGATGGGAGGACCCTTCCAACATTGGAACTCCATCCCACAAGATTACAACTACTATGGACCACCTCCTTTTTTAGGAGCACGCCAAGGACCACCGCGAGGAAAAAACGGGCGGGGCAACCAGGTCCATTGGAGCAACGATCCGGAGGAGATGGTGAGGGTGTCAACGAGGAGTATGACAGCATCAACGAACCAACCGTCAACCAGCAGAAGGGGCAACTAGTGGTCAACCTTACAGAATTGGTACTCACTGAGCCCCAAAATCAAGCCCTGGAAAAAGGCCTGGGCTTTGTCCCTACCAACAGAATGGATAAATTTAAACTCTGCTTGGAAATGAAGGAGTTCATACGAAAACTGAAACTGAGGGCTTTCTTTGCAGACAGAGAGACGGATGGGAACCAGACATCCGACACAGGGCTACGACCCAAGTCTACCTTCACACCACTGGACTCCACACTACCAATCGAACTACTTGCTTTTGAAAAAGCAGTAATGGAAGAACTAAACAATATACCAGAGAACGACAGCACTACTTTCCAAAACACCACACGACTGGAAAGGGAAGCATTACAGCAACTGGCCAGCAATACTAATATAACTATCAAACCTGCCGACAAAGGGGGAGCAATTGTAATTCAGATGTCTGACAACTATGACAATGAATGTAGGAGACTCTTGGAAGATCAGAGGAACTATGAGATCCTCCGCGGAGATCCGACAGAGGAAATCCGGGTGCGTATTTTGGGGATGGTTGAAGAAGCCACAGCGCACGACTGGATATCAAGGAAGGAGGCAGATTTCCTCATCCAGAAATCGCCGAGAACACCATATTTCTACACCATCCCCAAAATCCACAAAAATCTGGAAAACCCCCCCGGACGTCCTATCGTGTCAGGGATTGGATCAATATTAGAACCACTCTCCAAATTTGCTGATGCCTTCCTCCGGCCATTGGTTCAGAGGACAGACACCTACCTCAAGGACACCAAGGCAGTCTTACAGCTTCTTGAGGACCTTCCTTTTGATCCTGAACAACATCTCCTACTGGGATTAGACGTTGAAAGCTTATACACGAGCTTGCCCCACGACGACACCTTGGACATCATAGAAGAAGTACTTTTCTCCACTACCTGGAACTACCACACACCTAGAAATGTGGTCATGGAGTGTATTTCACTGGCCCTTAAAAATAACTTCTTCCTGTACCAAGGGGTGCACTATTTACAAAAACACGGGACCAGCATGGGGAGCATTTTCGCCCCAAGTCTAGCTGGTCTCTACGTGCACCACCTTGAGTCCCAGAAGATACTTCAACCGGACAACCCATTCCTTGACAATATCGTTAAATGGAAGTGTTACATCGATAATGTTCTGGTAATATGGAAGGGTGACTCTGAATCGGTGACAGCATTCGTGGTATGGCTCAATCAACAGAACACGTTTCTGAAGTTCACCCACACATCCTCGAATACAAACCTTGTGTTCCTCGACCTGAATATCTATCCAGATAGTGGCAAACTCAAAACAACCACACATTTTAAGTCAACGGCGAAAAACTGCTTACTATTGTATAACAGTTTCCACCCCCGACACCTCCGGGATAACCTCCCGTATGGTCAATTCTTCCGCTTGCGGAGGAACTGTTCAGAAATAACAGAGTTCAAGAAACAAGCCAAGGATCTGGAGAAGAAACTACTGGAACGCAACTACCCAGAACGGATCGTAAAGAGAGGTTTGAAACGAGCAAGGAACAACAACAGAGACTCCCTCTTAGAAGATCACGCCCCCAAAGAACAGCAAACCAGACCTATCTGCGTGACCACCTTTAACACTCACTCCAACCAAGTGTCAAAAATAGTGAATAAACATTGGAGGATTCTCAACTGTGGGGGTCTTAATTTCCCAAAACCCATGTTTTCCCACAAAAGAGGTAGGAACCTCAAAGATATTCTGGTCCATACCAGACCACGTATCATACAGGAAAGGGACCCCACTATCACGACCCTTCCCCCAATCCAAGGTCATCACCCATGTGGTAACTGTAGCACGTGCAATCTAACTAAAAAGAGCACCAACATAACTTTCAGTAACGGCGCAGTCTGGGAACAAAGGAAGTTCACGAATTGCAATAGCAGGAACGTGATCTACTTGATTACGTGTCCGTGCAGACTTGAATACGTAGGAATGACTGCGAGACAAGTAAAGATCCGTATCGGCGAACATAAGAGCAATGTACGCTGTAAGAAGAGCTCAACCAAGATGGCGAATCACTTCCTCACCATGGCTCACAGTGTGGATGATCTGAAATGGACAGTGATAGAACAACTAAGCAACGAGAATGGCCTGTTTGAAAAAGAGCAAAGATGGGTGTTCCGTCTGGGCACCCACCTTGGAGGCCTTAACGATGATATACCCTGGGCCCAACTGACATAGTGTCCGATCTGAATATTTGTATAAGAACTCTTTCAACAACAATATATTGAAATTTTTCTTTTTCTCTTCTCTCTTGCTATCCCTGATCTTCCGGTGGCGATCTTTGGAAGGTTACGTGGCATAAGGAGGACAAGCTCAGTTGAGTGTAAGACAGGTGTCCCTTCTTATTACCCAGTGTAGCGAACTGATTACGGGTTATTGTGATAGAGGCTGATAATTCTGTCACACCTGTGATTTTGGGACGTTTTAAATGCTTTTTTTCATGCGTGCTATTCAATCAATCAATCACAGAATTTGTAAAGTGTGCTACTTACCCGCGAGTGTCTCAAGGCGCTGGGGAGAAAAAAGGGGGTGGTGCTGCTACTGGTCGAACAACCAGGTCTTGAGTAGCCTCCTGAAGGTCAGCAGGTCTTGGGTCTGTCGTAGGCTTAGTGGAAGGGTGTTCCAGGTCTTGGCGGCGAGGTGGGAGAAGGATCTGCCGCTGGTGGTAGTTCTTCGAATGCGAGGGACGGTGGCGAGGGAGAGGTCGGCGGAGCGGAGTTGGCGGTTGGGGACGTAGAAGAGGAGTCGTCTGTTGAGGTAGGCTGGGCCAGTCTTGTGGAGTGCCTTGTGTGCGTTTGAAGGAGATTCTCCTGTTGACGGGGAGCCAGTGCAGGTTCCTCAGGTGGGGGGTGATGTGGCTGTGGCGTGGTACATCGAGGATCAGGCGTGCGGAGGCGTTTTGTATGCGTTGCAGTCGCTTGATGAGCTTGGCCGGGGCTCCCGCGTAGAGGGCGTTCCCATAGTCAAGTCTGCTACTGACGAGGGCCTGGGTGACTGTTCTTCTTGTGTCTGTCGGGATCCACCTGTAGATCTTGCGAAGCATGCGGAGGGTGTTGAAGCAGGAGGATGAGACTGCGTTGACTTGCCTGGCCATGGAGAGCGTTGAGTCGAGGATGACTCCCAGGTTGCGTGCATGGTCGGTGGGTGTCGGGGCTGCTCCCAGCGTCGTTGGCCACCAGGAGTCGTCCCAGGCTGAGGGGTTGGAGCCGAGGATGAGGACCTCTGTCTTCTCCGTGTTCAGTTTTAGTCGGCTGATCTTCATCCAATCGGCGATGGCCTTCATTCCTTCATGGAGGTTGGATTTGGCGGCGAGGGGGTCCTTGGTGAGGGAGAGGATCAGTTGAGTGTCGTCGGCGTAGGAGATTATTTTGAGGTCGTGCTGTCTGGCGATGCGTGTGAGCGGGGCCATGTAGATGTTGAACAGTGTTGGGCTGAGGGACGATCCCTGGGGTACGCCGCAGATGATCTCGGAGGCTTCGGATCGGAATGGTGGGAGGCGGACTCTCTGGGTTCTGCCGGTGAGGAAGGAGGTGGCCCATTCCAGGGCCTTGTCTCGGATCCCTGCGTCGTGGAGGCGTGCGCATAGAGTGCGGTGGCAGACAGTGTCGAAGGCGGCGGAGAGGTCCAGCAGGATGAGGGCTGCGGTCTCACCGTTGTCCAGCAGGATCCTGATGTCGTCGGTGGCGGCGATGAGGGCAGTCTCAGTGCTGTGGTTGCTGCGGAACCCCGATTGGGATGGGTCCAGGATGCTGTTTTCTTCGAGGTATCGGGTTAGCTGTTTGTTGACGATCTTCTCGATGACCTTGGCTGGGAACGGAAGCAGGGAGATGTCAGGGAGCAGGATTCACTGTCTTGGGCCGCCGGCGACTGTATTTCTGAACCTTCAGTCATACAGTGAACATCGCCATCGGTAATCGGCCGACTATTCCTAAGAATCTACTCTCTTCCGGGGGGATATTTGCCAGACAGGTTACCGTTCTAGTGCCAGCATGAGAAATCTACCGGAAGTGTGACAGCTTTACACTTCCGTTTCACCGCTAGTTGCGATCCAGGTGATACCTCTTTTCCTGACCCATTATCAATTACTGCCCATATAAATAGAGCTCTCCCAGCGGACTCCGCACACAGCAGAGCCACGGGATGGAGCTACGAAGAGCAAGGGACTGTTGAAGGGCACGTAAGTATGGCATAGCCGTTTTTCAGGGACTTAGCGATCTTTTCGCTTTCACTAGCCAACTTTGCCTTGATGGTAAGGGACTTTTTACTTGTTTCTTTTTCTTCCATTAGTACTGAGTGGCAACATCCTTTCCACCCGTTCTTGAGGCTCATGGGGCATTGTCTCTCATTTACATAAGTATGTATCAATCGAACCTCACGCTGTTTGTTTACTACAATAGACTTTGAGATAGAGTGTGTGTTTTTCGTTTTTGTGTGTTTGTCCTGTGTTGTCATTTTCTCCCCACAGGTCACAGCACCTTACCTGATAATGACTAAGGCTAAATAACACTACAGTCACACTGTGGCGAACTGCTTATTTTTGCAGGGATTACGTGTTTGCTTATTGAGGATGCGCAAATATTATATATCCGTTTTTTCTCTTTACAGATACTATTTAAGGCATACCATTGGGTATTGTATAAAATGCTTGATTGATTGCATTTTTTCTCACATTGTATATATCACACATTTTTGAGTAACATAGTGTATACAGGAGGGATCTCTGTTAGTCCTGACGAAGAAGCCTTGACGCTTCGAAACATGTTGACTCATTAGGAGTATCCGCACATAACGCAGGACATCTCCGAACCACGCTTTTAACAGCACCAGCCTCAACTGACCTATTAAATTCTGTATGTCTACGAGGCCAGGTCCTTTTTAAACTCACTTTCTTGTATTTATCTCTGACCCTCCCTTTCACTACTTTCGCACCAAACATAATATTACATTATTAGTGCTCCCGCATACTTGCAGGTCGCAGCACGCCCCGTCCCGCAGCGGGGCGGGAAGACCCCTATGATGAAGCATGACACCAAGGGCCCTTTTGGTATGTGAGGGGTATTTTAGCAAACACAGCGTGCGTCCAACCATTGGAGGATACACACTTTCCATGACACAGTGAGGAACATACTTGACTGTACCTACTTTTAGAGGTGGATCCTTTTGGTTTGTTACTTATTTTAAGTGGAGGTTGTATCCACCTCCCGAGCCCATTTAGGGCGCTACCTCTTCACTCCCCAATCTTGTTGTTTATAGGAACTTCTGAACCAGCCCGTGCCACAGTCTCCACCAGACATACAGACAGCTGACAAGGACTTACAAATCAACTTCAGCAGACCAACCAAGGAAGAAATACAGCAAACCATCAAACATCTGAGAAATGGGAAGGGAGCAGGACCTGATGACAATCCTGCAGAGGCACTGAAGGCAGACATGGACACATCAGTAGTTGTGCTCTACTCCATGTTTGGAAGAATCTGGGAAGAGGAAAAGGTGCCATCAGGCTGTAAGGAGAGATATCTCATCAGTATCCTCAAGAAAGGTGACCTGAATAACTGCACAAGCTACAGAAGGATAACTATTCTACCAAGCCTAGGCAAAGTGTTCAACAGAGTCATTCTGAACAGAATGAAGGAACATGTCAACACTCAGTTATGAGACCAGCAAGCTGGTTTCTTCAAAGTTAGATCTTGCACAGACCAGAATGCAACACTGCACATCATTATTGAGCAGTCAATGGAATGGAACTCACCCCTCTATGACAACTCCAATGACTATGAGAAGGCATTCAACAGCGTGGACAGAGAGACCCTTTGGAAACTCCTCCGCTGATATGGTGTGCCAGATAAACTCGTAAGAATCATCAGGAATGCTTACGAGGGAATGACCAGAAAGATAGTCCATGGAGGAAAACTCACGGAAGCCTTCCAAGTGAGGACTGAAGTTCATCAGGGTTGTTTGCTGTCGCCAATTCCTCTTCCTGCTGGCCATTGACTGGATGATGAAGACATCCACAGCAAGGAGAAGAAATGAGATCCAGTGGACAACTTGGACGCAGCTCGGTGACCTGGCCCCACTCCCCCATACCCATGTGCGGATGCAAGAGAAGTCTGACAATGTGGCAGCCACATTAGCACAACTTGCTCTCAACATCCATATTGGAAAAACCACAATACTCATGGCTAACACAGCCAGAACAATTGCAGTTACTCTTGCATGTGATACACTGGAAGAGGTTGGGACCTTTACCTACCTTGGCAGTGTCATAGGCGAGCAGAGCAGCACAGACGCTGACGTCAAGGCAAGAATCGGCAAAGCATGGGCTGCCTTCATTCCGCTAAAGAAGATCTGGAGCTCCAAGGATGCAAGGCTGCAAACCAAGATCAGGCTTTTTAACACCAATATAAAATTGGTCCTTCTGTATGGAGCCGAAACTTGGAAGACAACAGTGACCACCAGCAGCAAAGTCCAGACCTTCATAAACACCTGTCTGAGGAAAATCCTCCAAATCCGCTGGCCAAACACCACCAGCAACAACAACCTATGGCAGCTAACTTTCCAACTCTCTGCTCATGAAGAAATCAGGAAAGGAAGCTTGGTTGGATAGGTCACATGCTCCGCAAGCCTGCATCAAACACAACCAGATAAGCCCTAACCTGGTACCCTAAAGGGAAAAGGAAAAGAGAAAGGCCAAGAAACACCTGGAGCTGAGGCCTCGAGGGTAACTGCAAGGAGATGCGTTATACCTGGAGTAAGGTTGAAAGAAAAGCCCATGACAGAGATGGCTGGAGAGTCCTGGTTGATGGACTATACCCCAGGAGGGGTAGTAGGCATAAGTAATTAAGTACTAAATTCTATGCATTTAATTGCAAATATACATCAGATAGCTGGAAATATCTTAGGTGGCACCCTTATATCATTTTTTACTTCTGGAGGGTCCTGAACCCCATAATCATAATGCCACCCACCTATACCAGATGCAACACAACAATATAAGGAGATGTCATGTTAAATAAGGCATGCCTACTGGCTTTGTCAAGAAGTCACCACATCAACATATAAAAGGCAGGCCAATTGTCTTTGTCAAGGCATCACCACATCAATATATATAAGGCAGAACAATTGGCTTTGTCACAGGGTCACCACATCAATGTATGTAAGGCAGGCCTATTGGCTTTCTTATGGGGTTACCACATCAATATGTATGAGGCCTATTGGCTTTGTCATTAGGTCACCACATCAACATATAAGGCCAGCCTATTGACTTTGTCACAGGGTCACCACATCACTAAAAACAGTAATCACATATTAGGATTCACCATTTAAACTGATGCACTCACTAAACATATTTAAATGCATTCAGTATTAACACAAGCATAGTCAACAAAGTATTTTCAATTTTAAATTGCTTGTATCTTAGGGCCTGATTTAGATTTTGACGGCCGGTATACCCCCTCACAAATGTAATGGATAGTCCGTCAGCTGTATTACAAGTGTATTATATCCTATGGCACTTGAACTACGGCGGGCGGATATCCGTCACATTTGTGACGGAGTATCTCATCCTTCAAGATCCCAATCAGGCCATTAGTCTTTTATTACTCTCTTACGGCCACATAACGCAGACATAGAACCACCCCTTAGAGGTCCATGCACTCCACCGCCTAGAGCTTAAACCTCCAGTTCAGAGTGCATGAAATACAATGAAAACCTTTTCTGGGGTCATGAGCTTAAGACCCCAGGAAACTCATAGTTGAATTTTAAAAACGGCTTTCCTGGGGGCTGCTGTACTCCTTTCAGCCTACACAACTTCATTGTTGCTGGTGTCCCTACCCTTCCTTGGGGCACCGCAAGAAAGAAATACATCCCTGGAAGGGCAGTATTGGGCACTCAAGGCCCAGAGAAGTAAATAGTTTATGAGTGACAAGCTCCGCTCTATTCCGTCACTGTGGCCTGGTGCCGCACATATTTCCTCTTTTTTTATCTCTTGTAGGTTCCCTGGTTTCACCCCTGGTACCCATGAGCACTTTAAGTTTGTTGGAGGCTGCTGGGGAAGCCCCAAAGCCCCCACAGCCCCAGCCAGCTCCCCACATGTGTGCACTGCTGCTGGGCAGTGGGTGGGAGCCAGCATTTTCTCTTCATGCTCCTGCATGGCAGGAGCATGTTATTCCGCTGCTTAGGGCCTCAGTATGTGCCTCATTGTCCTGGCAGAAGGGGTTCTCATGAGATATTTGCATAGGGTCCCTGGGGATAGGGTTCCTGGGGCTGAAATTTGGCACTGGGAGGGGATCCTCCACATGCACCCTCCCCAAAATAACTTAATAAATATGGATCACCCTGAGAAAATTCACGCCCCGCCATGCACAGTTTTGTCATCAATAATGTAATTACAGATATTGCAGTGATGTTATCAATGATGTCATAGAAATGCCATGAGTGATGTAATATATGAGGTCATAAGCAGTGCACAGAAAGGGTGCAAGTTATAGTTACTTGAGATAACTATATCTGGTGAATTTCACTGGTTTTGTACATTTAAAACTGTATGTTTTAACTGACATTTTCACCTAACTATAGCATCCCTGTAACTTTTCTTTTTCAGTGAATTGCTACTTTTTTTTAATGCACAGTAATATTTTATTACAATAGGTAATGCCAGCTCCATGCTGTCGATGGCCTTTTGCCAGGGTCCAACCCCCGTGAGCAGCCAAATCCATACAACATGTGTCCTTCAGCCGTGATCAGTGTGGGATTGCCTGCAGTGCCTGCCATGCTGCCAGGCCCTGTGTCCAACCCCTCGCGGCAACCGACCCCATGCTGTGCACAGCCTTTTGGCCATGTGCTGCATGGGGTTGGCCACAGGGCCTGGCCTGCGCCTAGCCCTAAGCCCATCCCCCACAGGTAAGCCACCACCCTGCTGTGCACAAGACATGCCTAGCAGGGGGGTTGAGTGCCGGATGGTGGTTGGGTTAACTCCTGCATGAGCACACGGCTGACTATGTGATGTTGCATTATAAACTGTGTCATTTTAAGTAAGGCGGACCTACTGACTTTGTCAAAGGGTCAGAACACCAAAATATAAAAAGAGGGCCTATTAGCTTTATGGAGGGGTCAACATAACAACATGTATAAAGCACACCTATTGTCTTTGTAAAAAACACCAATAATTATAATAAAATTTATTTTTCATTAATTCACACTGTGCAATGTTGAATGAAAGTGATTGTCATTAAAACTTGTTAATAAAGTCTTATTTAAAAAAATACTTTGCAACTTTTTTTAACCGTTTTCAAGCTACAAAATGCAGTCATAGAAGCAACCACAAGGGGGCTCTGCACTCCAGTTGAAAAGCAGAGCTCCAGATAGGTGTGCTTTAAAAAGTATGGTAAGCTCTAGCTCTCCTGGGGTCATGGATTTAATGACCCAGGAGGCTTAATGATTTTTTTGAATGCTGCTTGGTGGCTTCTGCACTCCCTGCAGCCCCCACAACATTACAAAAAGGCTTAGCAGTGCCCCTGGCCACTTCTTGGGACACCACCAGCATTCAAAAAATATATGTTAAAAGTCCTCGCAGGACATAATGGCACGAGCAATAAATAATAAATGAGGGGCTCCAGCTACTCAGTTATACATTTTTCATTGACATTTTTGGGTGTCCTGCTGCCCACCCAGTACACACACATGTTTTACTTTTCGTGGGTGCCACGGGAGGGAGCCCATGTGCTCCATGCAGACCTGCTGACTCTCTGTAAGAGGCCTCATTTCATGAGGCCACGCAGGAGCCTGCCACACTTTTTTTTGTTCCCACTGGGGTCACCCCCACATTTTTTATGTTGGGAACCGCTGAGGAGCCCCAGGGTTCCCACGGCCCCACCGGCTCTCTGCTAGTGCCAGAGCTGGCATCTTTACTTTATTTTCTTTTTAGTGGGGTGCCCCGGGACCCACCAACGGCACCCCACAGCATTTGCTGCATTGGGGGCTGCAGTGGGAGGGGTATATATACCAGCTCAGCGTGGATGGCACTAGTTAATCTTATGCTTAAAGACATTCCCGCATAAATGTCAAAAGGCTTTGTCATTTTCCTAGCTCAGCATGGATGGCACTGTGCTAATCCTATGCTTAAAAATCTTTGCTAGAAAAACAGGAATTTGAGGGGAGCAGTTTTAGAGTGTCAGTGATGTTCTAGAGTGCTCCATTTGAAGGTGCTGCTCCCTGCCTAAAATTTGGGAACTGCCAAGGGTATATGTGCAATCAGCATTACAATTGTACTTTTAATTTTAAATATTTTTCCAGCTACTCCCAGTTCAGAGCTAGAAGAATTAATATTTCATCCTGATTCTCTTTATTTCCTATGGGCTAGCCAGTAAGGATATGTTAACTTTAAATTTTTACATATCCTACTTTTAGATACCATGCTCCCTGTCTTGTGGGCTACAAGACCTACATAGGGATGACATAATAATATTTTAAATGAAGTTTTGCTCCTGTTTAAAAGGGTTTTTTACAGGCAATATTGCATGTTGTTTACACTACCATAGTCAAGTTGGACAAGGTAAGCCTGAAGCCCTGCAACTATGGTGGATGGCATAAAAGGTGCTGCGTTCCTCAAATTGCATTTATCTTCCAAGCCCTGGCTGCACTTTGTACACCATATAATAGGAAGTGGAGTTACATGCAACTTATATGCGCCAATCAGAAATAAGCCCATTCAACCAAATTTAAAGGGGCAACAAAACAATACCCTTTCAGGCATAGAGTGACACATAAATTATGCAAAAAAGAAGCAGAGAACTCTATATAGTTCTCAAGTTTAGGTGGAAAGCAGCTCCTGTATAGAGCACCCTCAACACAAGCGACTCTAGATCTGCTTACCTCAAATGTGTATATATATATATATATATATATATATATATATATATATATATATATATATACACACACATACACATATATAACTTACTGGTGGTCTTCATCATGTAGTTATAGTTAGGGCCTAGTTTTGATGGGAAAAGCATTTTTGTTTTGCCAATAACTTTGGCATTGCTTGATTAATCTTCAAAACTAGTTGTCTCTTACTTCCGCTGCTGTCTAGGAAGTTTCAGAGTGATTAGACAAGCAGAGGCAGAGAAAAAGGGGGGTCCCAAAACACCTTTTCCCTATGCAATTTCCCATAGGGATTTTAGACATGACTTAAGCCCGAACTGCTCGATGGAATTACACCAAATTTGGCAGAAAGGTAGCCCTCGGTCCAGAAAGAGCCCTTTTTGTGATCTGGTGTAGATCTGTTCAGTAGTTTTTGAGATAATAAAAGAAACCCACATTTTATATATCTATGGATGCGGACACTCCATGAATGCAACCGAACTCGTGCAAAGATCTGATTGGCTGCCAACACTTCAACCAGGAAGTGTTGGCAGTCATTTTGGGACTTGGACTCAGCCGATTCCAAAATGAAAAGATTAATAAAAAAGAGAAGGGAGCAGTGTAAAAATGCACTGACCCCTAGGCCTAGTGCTGAGGTCTCTCAGGGACCCCACCAAGGCCAAAAAGCATTTTTTGTAAAACATTTTGCAGCGACAATCACGAAGATTCGCGAATCCCAGCATAAATTTAAAAAACAAACAAGCATGGTCTCCCGTGTATGTTTGTATTAGAGCCCCTGGGTGGGTCAGGTCCTGGGGGCTTATTGTTATGTATAATATGGGGGGGGGAAGCACACGGCCCCCCTCCGCATGGCCAATCTTAGCCCCTGGGCCCGCCACCACCGCGGGGCAGGCCCCCCTGAGGCTCTTAAGAGCCCCGGGGACCACCACCTCCAAAGGACTTTATTAATAAATTGGAGGGGGCCGTGTGGACCCCCCCTGCATTGCCCTTAAGGGCACTGGGGACCACCACATCCCCGGGGCCACGAATGCAAGGGGAGGAGCCATATCTGGCCCCAGGGACCACAACCTACCAAGGGCTGGCCCTAAAAAAGAAAGGATGGGCCACAAGGCCCCCCTTCTGGAGTCATTTATGGCCTTGGGCACCACCACCCCCCAGGGCCAGCTCCCTAAGTCCCAGGGTGCCCACCCCCAGGACATAGCTGTTTGCTCTCGCTTGGTGGGACCTTTGACAGCTCCCACCAAGTAAGAGCAAACAGTAAGTCTGCTCCCAGCAGGCGGGGGCAGAAAAACCGCTGTCAATAGGGCAGGAAACCAGATAAAAGAATTGCTCCTGCACATAGGGAGCAGCATTTTTACTGCCCCTGGCATGCAGGAGCTATGTCAGTTCCCGCTGGAGGTGGAGGGCCAGCAGGGACCTCAAGGGCATTGGGGCTCCCCCCACAGTCCCTAACACTGCATAATGGGTGCACTGGGTGGGTTCCAGGTCACCAAGCATCAAGAGGATGGGGCCTGGGAAGGGGGGGCACATTTTTTTCCATTCAAAAGTTTTTTTTCATTCTATTTCTAACTATAATGTTCCTGTAACCTTTGGTTTATTCAATGAATATATATATATAACCTCTGAGAGCTCTGTATCCGAAGATGCCATAATCAGTGGCAATGAAACTAACAACTCAGTCGCATCCAGCAATATCTTATCTGACAAGGAACAAGGAAGCAAACCCGTGACTTTTTTAGACGAGTAAAGGCTCCAACGACGGGGCCGCCAAACACCAAGAGGGACACCGACAGCGAAGCCCAAAGGACAAAGGGGTTGAGGAAGAGGCGGAATCATGAGAGAAGAAAGAGAATCAGACAAAGGTGGAAAAAGAGTCAGAGGAAGGGGGCGTATGGGACCACAGACGAAAAGCCCCGCAATAGCATTATGATGGACACGGAAATGGTGAACAAAACTATAATTAATTTATCTGAAAGACATTTGAACAAAGTGGACAAAAAAACTCTGTGTTTAGGTCTTTCACTTTGCCCCTCTCTTCCTTTTAATTACTCAGAAACCCGCATTGACCTCTTTAAATTTATTCACAAGCTTAAATTAAAAAAATGGCACTTACTCAGACCAAGTAGATCACAAGGTAGACACGACACTCCCAACAAAGAAAGGGACCTTGACTTAAATATCAGTGATATTGATACTCTAGTCACCCTGCATCAACTAGAGGCAGATATAGATGGAGGCGAAAGCAACACTACCATAGAGAATGTACTTGATGATCTAAACATAACCTATGATTACACTGCTAAAATGCAATTTAGACCACGTTCCATGTTTTTCCCTTCACTTACACATGATAACATAGATACCTTTCACGATGTGGTCACCACTAATCTCATGAAATTTACACACAAAAAGTGGTTCAAAGATCAACAAACCCACAACCTCACTTTCCCACAGAGGCAAGCGCTCATATCCCTTGCTGAGGATAACAGTATAGTGATTCGCCCAGCTGATAAGGGAGGGAATATAGTGATTCTGAGTAGGGAAAAGTACATCGCAGAGGCTTTACGCCAATTGACGAATGAAATATTCTATACCATCATTAGCAAAGAGATTTACTCACAAAGTGTGGAGGAAATATGGGATAAACGTAAGAACTGGAGGGACATGGGAATTTTAGAGTGGGAGGAATACTGCTACCTTAAAAAGGATCATCCCATTCTCCCAGTTTTGTACCTTTTACAGAAGGTACAAAAATATAAGATCAACCCCCCCTGGGAGACCCATTGTATCGTCCAAAGGGAGTACCACAGAGAATATCTCCAAATACGTGGATCATTTTTTACGGGATTTTGTGAGTAACCTCCCATCCCATGTCAAAGACACGAAAGACTTCCTCAGCAAACTAGAAGGCTTACACTGGGAAGAAGACTTTTTACTGATTACCTTGGATGTAAATTCACTTTACACCATTATCGAGCATGATCAAGGTATAGATGCATGTAAGCAATTTTTGCAAACTAGACACCTAAGGTTCAAATCTCACACATCCATGGTCTTAGAGATGATTAGATTCTGTCTCACCAATAACATCTCCCTGTTTGACGGGACCCTATACAAGCAGATCTTGGGGACCGTAATGGGGACCTGCTTTGCCCCAAGCTTTGCCAATCTGTTCCTGGGCCAATGGGAGAAGGAAATCTTTATGGACAATCCCAACTTTCCAGAGGTGGAGCAAGTTGTTCTCTGGCTCCGCTATATTGATGACATCTTCATGGTGTGGAAGAGAAAGGAAGATGAGGTCAACAGCTTTATTGACAAACTTAATAACAGCACTCGTAACATCATCCTCACCAGAACGATCAGCAAAAACTCAGTGTAGTTTTTAGATGTCAAAGTTGAAGTCAAGGGGGACACAGTCCAGACCAAACTGTTCCGTAAGGGCACAGCAGGCAACACTTTACTTCATGACCTCAGTAGCCACCCAGAACCCTTGAAATGGAGTATACCATACGGGGAACTACTGAGGGAAAAACTTAATTGCAGCACTGACACGGCCTTTCAGGAAGAAATGCAAACTATGACCACAAGGTTCAGGGAGAGGGGATATCCCCAGTGGGTTCTCAATAAAGCCATTAGAAAGGTTGAGCAAGTACAGAGAAAGGACACATTGTTTTCACGATCAGACAGTGAGAAGGATAGTGATGACCAGGAGAACAACACTAGGATCATCCTCACGTACAACAGAAGTTCTAAGAAAATCAAAAACATTCTAACTAAACATTGGGATATCCTTTCTAGTGATCCCAACATCGGACACTTGGTTAAGGAGAGGCCTAGCATCACCTATAGAAAAGGCTACAGCCTGAGAGACAAATGAGTACATAGCGATGTCACACTCTACAACACTATAAGAGATCAAGGGTTGAATGGGTTCTTTCCCTGCGGGCACTGTAAGGCCTGCAAAAACAGTTTCATGAGAAAAGAACTCAGTACAGAGCAGGGGCCCAATAAAAAGATCACTCAATTCCTCACGTGCAGTACCCCATTTGTTGTGTACGTATTGGAATGTCCGTGCAAACTAAAATACATAGGCAGTACCATTCAACCAGCAAAAAAATGGGTATTGGAACTCATGCGAGCGATCAATAATGTGGACCAGCAATACCCGGTAGCACGGCATTTTCAGCAATATCATTATTCCAACAGTGCCCTACTGAGCTATTTTGCGATTGAACATATCCCAAGACCACACAGAGGGGGCGATAGAATACTCAAACTGAGACAACGAGAATCAAAATACATTATTGAATTTCAGACAAAATGCCCAGATGTCATGGCTAGACAGAGATAGGTACACTGCGCACGATTATATGCATGGTATGAATGATGGGCACACAAACTACGACTCCCACAATCCTTTGAGACGGCTGAGACAGCACCTGACTATGAGTACTTAAGCCCCGCCCTGGTAGAACTCGGTGCTTGTCACTCGAGCAAACTTCTTGTATGGGAGAGACTACGGGTTACCTGTGCGTTGAAATTCCTACATTGAACCAGGTGTTTATGCTCGCAAAGGCTTCTGCCTGAAGGACGTCAGCAGTCGTGTTTTGTCGGAGACTCTCCTTCCTGCTAAACCGCTACTCATCGGCGTTTCAGTGCCCTGGAGCGATATTGTGGAGAATCCTCTGAACGCCTCCCTGCGTTCATGGGGGTGTGTTCAGGACGCGCTTGACGGAGTAAGGCGGATCAGCACAAGTTCGAAACTCCCAAGTGTTCCGTGCCTTTAGACGGAAGTGGGGAGCTATTAAGAATGCTGTAATCATTACCCTGGAGCCGCGTCTAGCTTTCCTCGCGTGAACCAAGGAAGAGACTCAGCGCTTGAAAAGCGCTTCTATTTTTAGTTTCAATGTTCACATAACTAACCGCCCAGGAAAAGGGGGAAGGTTCTTTTCTCAGTATCAGCGACGCAGTGTGGATGTTTATTGCCATCTTGCCTAGCAACGCTCTGGAGAGCTCATCAAGGTGGGCAGAGAGATATTTTTATCTACCAGAGGCTCTGAGCAACGCCACAAGATGGAATATCCATCAGCAAAGAGAGGATTATCTGCAATAAGATAAGTACCTCCCTCTGATCCAGAACTATATTGTTATTTTGTTTTCTTTATTTTTCTCTTTTGTGCCTTTTTAACATAAGAGATGCACCGCTAGAATCTAAGTAAGTACATGACACATAGGGGGGATAGGGGTGCTACAGATAGAAAGGGGGAGTAATCTAATGTGTGTACTGTGTTTTCACTTACAGGGCGGATGGGGTGGACTGTAGAAGAGAGAGGTCTACATCTTCTGACGACATCCCTAGTCTGAGCCTAACAGCGGCAACGTTATTGTTTCTTTTGTCCCTTTTTTTCCCTTTCCCCTATGGTGGTTTTATCTCTGGAGTGTTAGATATATCTACTCCTGGATACTCCCATATAGGTGAAGGGATTAACTAGCTTCATCCATCGTTCCTGCTGTACCCGGCTGTAAGGTTAGTGTTAACCATCCTCTGTGCTTGACAGAGTGACAAGCCCACGGTAACCTACGGCCCGAACGATGGATACTAACACTGTTATTACATCAGTGTTGGAAACACTAACAGCCCTAAGGATGGAGGTAGATGCTTTCAGGGGTGAGAACCTAGAATTGCGAAACGAAATGAGCACTATGAGACGTGAAGTGGCGGGATTGTCTCGCTCTAGTCCTACGGGGACGCGAGGGTCTCAGTACATTAGAAATTGGACACTACCTCCTCCTGCTTCTCATGACACTGATACGGGGCAATCGACACATACATTGGGAAGCGGTACGGGTCCTTCTACCATACAGGTCATACAGCCCGCACAGCTACCCTTGGCCCCTCCTGAAAGATTCTTTGGGGATCCAAAGAAATTTGGTATCTTTTTAGGGCAGTGTAAATTGCATTTTATGTGCAAACCAGCAGTGTTTCCCACTGACTAAGCTAAAACGGCCTTTGTGATGTCCTATCTTGGGGGTAATGCAGCCAGTTGGTCTTTTCCCCTTATAGAAAGAGACGGCCCTGCCTTGCGTAATTTTGACACCTTCTGTGAAGAAATGCGCAAATTATTTGATAGAAAGGCACACTTGCTCTCACTAGATAGGGAATTAATAACACTCAAGCAAGGCAACCAGGATTTGTTGTCTTATATTACAACTTTCAATAGACTCATAGCTGAGACTGACTGGCCAATGGAAAAACAAACATCGCTGTATTATCAAGGGTTGAGAAGCGAATTAAAAGATGTTTTGGCACAAGTGGTGCACATGCCAACCACTTGTGATGAACTCATCGATCTCACCGTACAATTAGACCATAGACTACAGGAAAGGAGAGGAGATAAACAGCGTGTCGAAACCAGATATGTAACCCCTCGTCCCAGAGCAATCGCCGAAGGACCCGCCACGGGTTCGGATGGAACAGAACCCATGCAGATTAGCGGCATAAGAGGACCTCTAAGTTCAGACGAAAGAGAGCGAAGGAGGAAACAACGGCTCTGTATGTATTGTGGAAAACCGGGGCACTTTATTAAGGACTGCAAGGCGAAAACCAAAACGCCTTATAAAGAATTCCGTGGAATACAGAAAGTGCCCGTGGTGGATTACCTACAAGAGGATTCGGAAAACTAGAACGCCCAAACAAGTCCCAGACCCCTTGTTTGAGGCCTCAGAAGAAAGAGGTCTGTCCAGCAGTGGTAAACAATGTTCAGAATTCCGTGGCACATATGAATGTGTGTGTTACATTGGACATTCCCGGAGCCGGATTGGTGGTTGTACATGCTTTATTAGATTCAGGGGCTACAGGTAACTTTATGGACCAAAGCTACGCACAAGAAATAGGCATGCCCTGTATTAAGAAAAAGGTCCCAGAACCAGTAAAAGCAGTGGACGGCACAGAATTAACCTCAGGTCCTATACGATACCATACTCAACAAATTCAAATGCAGGTGGGCTTGAATCATTATGAGTACATCCACTTCGACTTGATAGATGCCCCCCATTTCACTCTCATATTGGGCATGCCATGGCTTACCCTACATGATCCCATGGTGCAATGGGCAGCGCGAACAGTTACAATGAATTCCACCTACTGCAAGGAACATTGTACCCAAGCCAGGCTACAGGAAGCCCCTCAAAAGACAAACCCTGCAGAATTGCTAGCCAGCAGTTGTCTTACACAAAGTGTGGGATGTGTTGCCACACTGCCAAATGAATACCAGATATATCACACGGTATTCAGCGAGCAGGAAGCAAACAAGCTGCCTCCACACAGGGCGTACGATTGCGTGATAGATCTGGAACCAGGAGCCAGCATTCCGTGTAGCCGCATTTATGCCCTAACCGAAGCGGAAACCACTTATTTACAGCAATATTTGGAGAAATTACTGGCTAATGGCTTCATTCGTCCTTCATCTTCCCCGGCCTCCTCGCCTCTGTTTTTTATTCCGAAACGTGAAGGGGGTCTAAGGGCTTGCATTGATTATAGGGCAATCAATCGAGTAACCAAGAAGAACAGATATCCCCTGCCATTAATACCTGTTTTGTTGGACCAGTTGAAGGGTGCTACTGTTTTTACCAAGCTAGACCTGCGTGGAGCGTATCATCTTGTGAGAGTGCGGCAGGGGGATGAATGGAAGACAGCCTTTAGAACCAAATTCGGTCTATACGAATATCAGGTGATGCCTTTCGGGCTATGCAATGCCCCTGCCGCATTCCAATACTTCATGGATGAGGTATTGAGAGGATTATTAGATGTGTCATGTATCGTTTATATTGACGACATCCTTGTGTACTCAGCCTCAATGGAAGAGCACATACCACATGTATCGGCAGTTCTGGAACGGCTACAGCAATACTCACTTTATGCGAAATTGGAAAAGTGCTTTTTTCATACTTCAGAAGTAGAGTTCTTGGGTTATGTCATAGGCCCCAATGGACTCTGTATGGACAAAAAGAAGACACAAGCCATCCTGGAATGGAAATCCCCTTCCTGTGTGAAGGCCCTGCAAAGTTTCTTGGGGTTTGCGAACTTCTATAGAAGATTCATACGGAACTTCTCCTGTATTATACAACCCTTGACAATTCTTCTACGGAAGGGAGCTATCTTCGAGTGGACTGCGGCAGCCGAAGAAGCATTCCAGACGCTAAAATCTTGTTTCACCAGTGCTCCAATACTGAGACATCCTGATGCATCCCAACCATTCATACTCGAGACAGATGCCTCTTATTACGCCTTAGGAGGAATTCTTTCCCAAAGGCACCCAGACACTGGCCAGCTGCATCCTCTAGCTTTTTTCTCAAAGAAGTTGTCCAGTTGTGAGGTAAATTACAGCATTACCGATAAAGAGCTGTTGGCCATCAAGCGCTCCTGTGAAGAATGGAGACACCATCTACTGGGGGCCAGATACACAGTGGAAATATATACTGATCATCGTAACCTGCTGTTTCTCAAGAGTGCTCGAGCCCTAACACCTCGACAACTAAGATGGTCTCTGTTTTTCGCTGACTATGACTTTGTGATTAAGTACAGACCAGGGCCACAAAATGGGAAAGCAGACGCTCTCTCTAGACCTTTGCCCACTCCCGCTGGCAATAATGATTGTGTAGAAGAACCGCCCTGCATACTACAGAAGGCTTCCTTTCCAACAAAGACAGTGGTGTTAACCACCACTCATGACTTCCTGAATGAAGTTAAGAAACAAACCACTAGTATTGATAAAGATGCATGGGTCCAGGAAAAAGCGTTACATTGTTCAGTAAAAGATGAGTTATTGTTCCATGAAGATAGACTGTATATTCCTGAAGGTCCACTCCAACAACAAGTCCTACAATGGATCCACGACACAACCCTGGGAGGACACATGGGAATACACAAAACTTTGCAAACCTTGACTCGTTACTTCTGGTGGGAGTCACTCCGAAAAGATACTGTAAGATACATTTCGGAATGTTCTATTTGCACCCAAGCCAAAGCACAACATCAACGACCCAGCGGCTTACTCAGGCCTATACCTACACCTCCGGCTCCTTGGCACACAGTGTCCATGGACTTCATCGTGGAAACGCCTCCTAGCTCTGATTATGACACTATATTAGTAGTAATATATCATCTGACAAAAATGGGTCATTTTGTCGCTCTTACCAAATTGCCCACTTCAGCGGAACTGGCCACTGTCTTCTTGCAACATATAGTTAGAGTACATGGAATTCCTTCAGTCATCATCACAGACAGAGGAACCCAGTTCACCTCCAAATTCTGGAAAGCACTGTGTGAGATCATGAGAATTGATGCTCGTCTGTCAACAAGCTATCATCCACAGACAGACAGCAAGACAGAAAGACTAAATCAAACATTAGAGCAATACCTGAGGTGTTTCACATTATTACAGGAAGATGACTGGAGCAAGCTCTTGTGGACAGCTGAGTTCGCCTACAATAACGCTGACCATACAACTTTGGGATGTTCCCCTTTTTATTGCTTCAATGGCTTCCATCCCAATATCTTACCTTTTGAAAGTCCTGTGGCCTCTACTCACCCCTCTATCCAAGATCACCACGCACACCTTAAGCTAGTGTTGGATAAGGCCAAAACACACCTAGAAGAGGCACGAACACGAGACAAACTACATGCAGATAAAAAGAGAACAGTAGAACCTTCCTATAAAATAGGAGATAGAGTATGGCTTAGCACTAAATATTTAAGACTCAAAGGGAACAACAGGTTGCAGCCTAAGTTTGTGGGGCCTTATTCCATAGAGAAGATCATAAACCCCGTCGCCATGAAGCTAAAACTACCTTCTGTTTGGCGCATCCACCCAGTGTTTCATGTATCCCTCCTGAGACCCTGTCTTCAGGGTACACGTTTACCAGTAAGACCACAATCCATAGACATAGATGGGGACAAGGAATATGAAGTACAGGGTATTCTGGATTCCAAATACATCAGAGGAAGAGTACACTATCTCATTGAGTGGAAAGGGTATGGCCCAGAGGAACGATCTTGGGAGCCGGTGGCTAATCTACACTGCCCTGGTCTTCTGAGGCGGTATCATTTCCGTTTCCCTACCAAACCTGGTGGTCCGCCGAGACGTCGGTCAATGAGAGGGGGTACTGTCATGGCTAGACAGAGATAGGTACACTGCGCACGATTATATGCATGGTATGAATGATGGGCACACAAACTACGACTCCCACAATCCTTTGAGACGGCTGAGACAGCACCTGACTATGAGAACTTAAGCCCCGACCTGGTAGAACTCGGTGCTTGTCACTCGAGCAAACTTCTTGTATCGGAGAGACTACGGGTTACCTGTGCGTTGAAGTTCCTACATTGAACCAGGTGTTTATGCTCGCAAAGGCTTCTGCCTGAAGGACGTCAGCAGTCGTGTTTTGTCGGAGACTCTCCTTCCTGCTAAACCGCTACTCATCGGCGTTTCAGCGCCCTGGAGCGATATTGTGGAGAATCCCTGAACGCCTCCCTGCGTTCATGGGGGTGTGTTCAGGACGCGCTTGACGGAGTAAGGCGGATCAGCACAAGTTCGAAACTCCTGAGTGTTCCGTGCCTTTAGACGGAAGTGGGGAGCTATTAAGAATGCTGTAATCATTACCCAGGAGCCGCGTCTAGCTTTCCTCGCATGAACCAAGGAAGAGACTCAGCGCTTGAAAAGCGCTTCTATTTTTAGTTTCAATGTTCACATAACTAACCGCCCAGGAAAAGGGGGAAGGTTCTTTTCGCAGTATCAGCGACGCAGTGTGGATGTTTATTGCCATCTTGCCTAGCAACGCTCTGGAGAGCTCATCAAGGTGGGCAGAGAGATATTTTTATCTACCAGAGGCTCTGAGCAACGGCACAAGACGGAATATCAATCAGCAAAGAGAGGATTATCTGCAATAAGATAAGTACCTCCCTCTGATCCAGAACTATATTGTTATTTTGTTTTCTTTATTTTTCTCTTTTGTGCCTTTTTAACATAAGAGATGCACCGCTAGAATCTAAGTAAGTACATGACACATAGGGGAGTTAGGGGTGCTACAGATAGAAAGGGGGAGTAATCTAATGTGTGTACTGTGTTTTCACTTACAGGGTGGATGGGGTGGACTGTAGAAGAGAGAGGTCTACATCTTCTGACGACATCCCTAGTCTGAGCCTAACAGCGGCAACGTTATTGTTTCTTTTGTCCCTTTTTTTCCCTTTCCCCTATGGTGGTTTTATCTCTGGAGTGTTAGATATATCTACTCCTGGATACTCCCATATAGGTGAAGGGATTAACTAGCTTCATCCATCGTTCCTGTTGTACCCGGCTGTAAGGTTAGTGTTAACCATCCTCTGTGCTTGACACCAGGGGGCTTGAACCTTGATGAAGAGTTAGGAATCCATTTGTATGAAACATGAGATTGTTTATGCTCCTTTCTAACCCCCTTTTTCCTTCTAGGGAATGTAGTACTGTTGAGTACTTTTGTTTTTAACCACTTGTCTAATTGTTATTACGTTATCTACAATTGGTTTTAATTTATTGTTATTCTTTCCCTTTTTCACTGCTGGAGGAAAGGAAGGGATCCACGCTAACCCGGATGTTCACCGTCACGGGTACCCTACCCTTTTCTTCAGAGGCACATGGCGTTGACAAGTCACTTGAATTAAGAACATGCACCTTGTGGTTTGATTTTGTTTTTTGGCCTTCTTTCTCTTCTTGTATAACCGTTTTTACCTGTGTCAACAACAGGCCTATGTCCCTGCATGTGGTACATTATGTGATGCATTGTGATGATCCCTCCATGGCAGGAGTTTCATTTAGACACCTTTAATATGACCGGTAATTGGGCACTGGCCCTTTATTACACGACATACCCCGTCCTTCCATGGGTCTTAACTTAACATGTGACCATGTCGGATTCAACATATTTGTACATATCCAGATATTTGGGGATCCACAACTAGTTGGTTTTACTTTTTTGTTTGCCCGCATATTAGAAAGAGTGGGTTTAGATCTTTTACCCAGGGTTAACTGTCAGTGCATCCAGGCAAACCGATGACACGGGGCGAGCACACTCACTGTAGATCCTGACCACAGAATCGAAGGAAGGTTGTAGTATTACATGTTTTATTCACCAGTATTTAGTCACATATACAGAATACACGTCATAATCTTATG
This sequence comes from Calotriton arnoldi, assembly GCA_963921515.1. Lineage (NCBI taxonomy): Eukaryota > Metazoa > Chordata > Amphibia > Caudata > Salamandridae > Calotriton > Calotriton arnoldi. The sequence goes on from CAWUFW010001273.1 coordinate 1,172,787, forward strand.
TACGCACAACCTAGGTCATGCACACATGTAATGACAGACGCTATGCAGTTTCATCTTGCATACTTTGTGAGGCATGTGCATTAATGACCTCACGGGCAGTTCTTTGTCACTACATACTTGTGTTGATTTACTTGATCAGTGACACTGGGTCACGTTGACAACTGTCGGGCTTGCATTATTGCATGAGACATCCGTGCATGCAAGATGGCCACCCATTTTTAATATGTTTCTCGTCCGGTACCATGTATTGAGATTAACTCCCTATTCCAAGGTTCATTTGCTATATTCGCATGTTTCTCTCATGATTGCACATAACTTCATTACTGAATTATTTGCATCTATGCTGGATTTAGTACATAAGAGTTGTGATGTACATACATATATTAGGACAGACACTATAAGATGGCCGCCATTTTTTCTACCTTTTGGCTTGGTTGATATGTGCTTTGTTTATGTCGTGGACACTGTATATATGCATTGTATTGTTCTTTGCTTCTTACGTGTGAGCAAGGCTGGTCACAGCCGAAACGCGTAACGAAGAAGCAGATTAAATTCACTGAACTGTAAATTCGATCTGTGTCCTGAGAGTGCATTATTCCGCATCTGCGGAGGAACTGTGTGTGATATATATATATGTATATATATATATATATATATATATATATATATATATATATATATATATATATATATATATATATAGTTTTGTACTTTATTCCAAAAGTACACAAAAATGTGACACCCATTCCAGGTAGACCCATTATTTCGGCTACAAAAAGCATCATGGAGTCAATGTCCAAATATGTAGATTTTGTTCTGCAAGAACATGTCACCAGTTTACACTCTTTTATCAAAGATACTGGGGACTTTTGAGAAAGATCAATGATATACAGTGGGTCCAAGACTACCTATTCATTGTAATGGATATAACATCACTCTATACGAGTATCCATCACACGGATGGATTGACTGCTATCAAGCATTATTTAGATCAAAGACCAATCTATTTACATGAACACAATTGTATGATTCTCAAAATGATTGAACTCTGTCTCCATAATAATTATTTCCTTTTCAACAGGGAAGTGTACCAGCAATTGTGGGGGGTGGCGATGGGGGCATGCTTCTCCCCCAGCTATGCATGCCTCCATGTAGGCTGGTGGGAGGAGCATGTCCTCAAGGCCCAACACAAATTGATGTGGGATGCACATGTTAAACATTATTGGAGATATATAGATGATGTTTGCATTATATGGAATGGTACCCAAGAAGAGGCACAAGCTTTCGTATTGGCTATCAATGACAATGAGTTGAATTTAAAAGTCACGGCTGAGATTAGCAATCTCAAGGTAGAATTTCTAGACGTACAGCTCTATTTGAGTAGGGGGGTAATCCAAACCAAACTTCATCGCAAAAGCACGGCTGGAAATTCCATCCTACATGCCAGTAGCTCTCACCTCTGACACCTCATAAACAGTATCCTTTGCGGCGAGTTTTTACGAATACGCCGTATTTGTAGTTCCATCATAGACTTAGTTTAGTGTCAACAAGAGGCTGTGCAGCGCTTTATTGCCCGTGGTTATAACAATTCTGAATTGCAGAAAGCGCTGTTAAAGGCGAATTCACTCACGAGAGAGGTTTGTCTATTACCCAAAGCCGAGAGAGCTAGTATCGCTACCATCCCCATCCTCAGCACTCCTACTGGTGAGACAGTACAGGCCATACGATTAATTACAACATTCAGCAAACAAGAGAATAAAATCAGACAAATCATCTACACACATTGGCTAATTGTCCTCACAGACATAACATTAAACCAAATTTTACCAGCATTACCGTCCATCACGTTCAGAAGAGCATCCTCGATTAGGGACATGCTAGTAAAGAGTAGCCCAGAATACATTCCCACACAAACGTGGTTGGCCAAAACTGGTTTTTACAAGTGCAGTTCTTGCCGTGCTTGTAAATTCGGCAGTAATACTACTGAATATGTAACAGCATTCAATACAAAACCCGTACAAATCAGAGGCCATCTTACATGTCGCACTGACCATGCTGTGTATGTGTTAGAATGTACATGTGGGCTCAAGTACGTAGGCAGTACCAAACTACCGGTATTAAACAGAATTTTACAACATCTGCGGGCAGTGGTAAATTCAGACCCCAACTATCCAGTAGCCCGACATTTTCAGTTGGTACATAATAAGAACTTAAAGGAGCTCAAGTACTTTGTTATAGGTGCAGTCCCGATATCTAGACGGGGTGGAAACAGAGAGAGACGTTTACGACAGTTAGAGTTTCACTTCATATTGACACTAGATACAAAGATGCCAAATGGTCTGAACACAAGTGAGGACTTGCACAATTTTTTATAATATAAGTGTGCATTAACATCTCATCCTCAGTACATGTCCATCCATGTCAAAAGTTAGGGTAGCTTCAATGATAAGTTCTTCGAGTACTCAAGCATAGTATGTTGTGTTTTTCCTTGGATGGATACTGCACCACTGTGCGTTTTTACACTCTGTTTTTCGAAATACATGTTGATTGACCAGCTAATATTGGGTCTAGCACTCGCACTTTATAAACATCACTTTAGTATAGTAATAGCGTTTCTGGGCAGCCCCATTGTTCAAGACAACTACAATTTCAATTATCAAGTACTCAGCACTTTTTTTTTAGAGCACTTTAGGTTTCATTAGATAATGATTATTATTAGTACTTGCACTGCAACAATAATGACGGGGGATTATTCATCTTACAATACAGAAGCTGTCTTTAGCTGTCAATTGATTGTTGTTATTTGTATTAACAATTTTTCCATTTATGGATTTGTCATCATGAGATTTATTTAGCACTAGCACTTTATTGAAGGTAATAATGGTGTCGATTTTAGACACTATAGAGAATCGATAGCGTGTTGCTTGATTCTACCTTTTAAATAGTAATCATTATTGTTGACAAACCAAATGGAGTTCAATTCAAAAAGACAGTTGTGATTTGCTGGATTGGCTATTTTGGAGCATATAAATTGTATACATGTGTAAGATGTCTGACTTCTATGTCTATCAACTGTGCAAGGCATTTTCGATCACGGGTTGGGGGTGTGCACTATTTAATTGTTGTCACGTTAGTGGCGTGTCATGTGATCAAGGCCGCGTCCAGACGGCCAAAATGCGTCATGGCAGGCACTAGCCTGAAATAGATGGTGCACTATTGGCACGAATAAAGCACTTTATTTTGAAGATCAATCTTGTCTCTGCGAGTGGTGGTGCGTACCTGGGTGAACTCATCAGCAACGTGGTGAGCCGGGACTGTGATTTTTCATATAAATATATATATACTCAGTGAACCTAATAGCCCATTCACCCCGAGGTTGATCATAACGCACAACACTGAGGAAAGAGCCATCAGGGCTGTAATCAACAAGAACTGGGGTATTATTAGATCAGACCCCGCATTAGGACCTGCAGTAGCCCACAAACCTGACATAACTTTCAGAAGAGCTTTTTCCATGAGGGATGCACTTGTCAGAAACAGCCCAGAGATCGCAACATCTCAGAATTGGCTAGCGGACAGAAAGGGTTTTGTCAAATGCCAGAGTTGCAGGGCTTGTAAGTTTGGCAAGAACATCACAAAGGTAGACTCAGCCTTTAGACACACGCCACTCACTATCAAGCACAGACTCACTTGCAGAACTGACTTTGCGGTTTACATGTTAGAATGTAACTGCGGGCTGCGCTACATCGGGAGCACTAAATTGCAAGTGCACATGCGCATTCTCCAGCACCTCAGAGCAATAGTTAACAATGACCCAGCCTACCCCGTAGCCAGGCATTTCAAGGACGTGCACAATAACAATCTAGAGCACCTCCGCTATTCAGTCATTGATTGTGTCCCACCACTCAGACGGGGTGGTAACAGGGAGAAGCTTTTGAGGCAGTTGGAGAGTAGATACATTCTGCAATTTAATACCAAGTCGCCCGCTGGGCTCAACACCACGGAGGATCTGCACCACTTCCTATAGCATAACATGGCATTCACATCCTTAGTGAGCATACCATCGCTTCACAGCTGTATATCTATGTTATCACCTGTATATATTTCACTCTGTACATCTACTGTTTATATTCCACTATTAGGCTCTGCCCGTGCACCGACTGTATTTACATGTAGTTGGGTTTCCCGTCATTTATGCTATGTGAGACCACATAGACAGTACCCAGTATTCATACTGTCATTTTATTTGTCTATATTTTGTTTTTCAAACATAGGCACTGCATGCTTGTAACCTGTGTTGAACGGCAACTAACGTACATATAGCATGACTGCGTATAAATATGAATTAGATTGTTACTTTTTCTCAATACGCTGTGTTATGCACCCACTGCTGCTTTAGTCATATTTTGTTCAAGCACGGACAGTCTTTGGAATATTTCTTGCGCTTGCGCACACATCTTTTCCTTTGTACATTCTTTGCATTTTTATGTCACTTAAATGCTCTTGAGGAGGCACAAACACTACACTTTAGTAACTTTACTTATTTTTGCACTCACGCTTTCCTCAACATGTATATACACGCCCATGTGCACATTTCACCCTCACTCACATTTTTAACTTTTTGTTATATTTAGTGGCTGTTTCGAGATTCATTGCATTTATGCAGTTATTTCATTTGTATCTGTATTAGCACCAAGGCTTGACTTGGAAATTTCCACTTTAGCCTTGGTTTTACACGCAGCGCTAGCATTTAGTGCTGCTTGTGGCGTACCGTGAACATAATACCACTGACACATACATTGTTTGGGCATGACTCAACTGCGTACTATGAGCTGTTGGGAAACTTCAGCATGTTTTCTTAACAGAGACATGCTTCCCGTCTTAATGTGCACCGCGTCTAGACGCGTTAGTTGTTCCACAGGCGTTTTTGATTTATCTTTAGAAACGCGCCGAGAGCAGTAATTTACTGACTCGCTCAGTGTGGGGATTTTAACGCGTGTTTAAGATGTATTAGCACACGATATTTGTTTCTCAAACTGCTCACTATTTGGCATTCTTTTCGCAGCTTTGTGTACTTACACGCTCAGATGATTGAAATTGGGTACGCCATTGGCACCGATTTCAGCTTCCAGGATACTTATGCGGGAGGACTGGGGCTATCACTGGCTTCAGCAGACAGGCAGCTTATTTATAGTCTGCTTACACTTGCGGTACTCACTGGAGTAAAACATGATGTCACACATGTGCTTTACTGCATTTTGCCCACAGTCATACGCTGCAAAACTCCTCAGTCACCACCATGAACATAGTAGAAACACTGCCACTAACACATCTGTATAAATATCACCCTTTCACCAGTAGAGCGCTATGTAATCAAGGCCGCATGTCTGGCGGCCGAAACGCGTCATTTGGACTTTTGATGCTCGAATAAATCATCATTTTACTTTCTAACTTTGCCTTTGGAGTCTGTTTCCTGGTGTTGCGCCTTTCTTTGGATGGTGGTACCCCTGGGATCCTGCTGTGGAATATATATATGTATATATATATATATATTCACTGAAAAAAACCCAAAGGTTAGAGGGACGTTATAGTTAGGAAATAGAATTTTTTTTAAACTTACAAATTCGCTGGAAAAAAAAGGTTACATAGACGTTATAGTTAGGCTCAGATTTCACTCATGCAAAACCAGTTAAATTTAGCAGTTATCATTACCTGAGCTAACTATAAATCACGCCCCGGCAATGCACTGCTTATGACCTCACATATTACATCACTCATGACATGGTCAGTGAAATTACTGATGACATCACTGATGACATCTCAAATTACATCACTCATGACATCACTGATGACATCATCAAGTGAGTGTACATGTTTTTAAGAGTTTATGGGTGCTAAACATATATACTAACCTACTACAAAAGTTAGATTACTATACTAGTTGTACTACTAATGAGTGATACTATCTCTAATGTGTCATCTGAGTAGCTGTGTGACTGTATCTGTGTGTGAGTGGATGTATGAGTGGCTGTATGGGTGTGTGAGTGCATGCATGAGTGACTCTGTGGGTGAATGAGTAGATTTCTGACTAGGTCTGTAGGTGAGTGAATGGTTGTGTCAGTGGTTCTATGGGTGTGTTTGTGTGGGTATCTGAGTGGTTGTATAGGTATGTGAGTGAGTGTGTGAGTGGTGTTGTGGGTGTGTGAGTGGTTGCACGGGTATATGATTGGCTGTATGGGAGTATACATAGGTATGTGAGTAGCTGTGTGGGTGAGTGACTGGGTGTCTGAATGACTGTGAGTGACTGACTGGGTGTGTTAATGGCTGTATGGATGAGTGAATGGCTATTTCAGTGTGTGTTTGGTTAAGTGTGTTGGTGTGTGAATGGTTATATTGGAGTGTGAGTGTGAGTGTGAATGACTACAAGGGTGAGTAAGCAGATATGAGAGTGCTTGCATGGATGCGTGAATGGGTATGTAAGTGATTGTGTGGGTATGTGAGTATATGAGTGCTTGTAAGGATGAGTGAGTGGCTGTGTTGAGAGGCTGTATGGGTGAGTGAATAGGTATGTGATTGACTGTGTAGGTAAATAAGTAGGTGTGTGAGTAGCTGAATGGATGAGTGTGTGGCTATGGGCCAACAAGCCCTCCTGTTACCTCTAGTAAGTCCAACACAGCGGGATTCCTGAGAGCTGGTCATAGGCCACGCCCCTTTTCTCCACCACTCTGCAAACGCAACTATCAGTTTAAAAAAACATAGAAATGTACTTAATAAAACAAAGGTTACAGGGACATGATTATTATTATCAGTACTTATTAAAAAGAAAATACAGATAAGGGCAATTATTTATGTCTTGCCTATCTAGGGAAAGCCACGTTTTCAGGCTTTTTCTAAAGCTCACCAGATTTGAGTTTTTAATCTCAAAGAATTTAGGAGTTTATTCCATATGTGTGCAACCTTCACTTGAAGATATCTCCCACCAAATCTGGACTTCCTAAATCTCGCAACACAGACCAGGCTTGCTGTAGAAGATCTTTATAGTAACAAAACTTATCAAATAGGATCATAGGTCCATGCCCATTAAGAGCTTTATGGATTAGACACATGGTCTTGAAGATGCATCTCTCCTTAACCGGCAACCAGTGATGTTCTTTCAGGGTTTCGGTTGCTGAATCAAACCTAGTTTTGTTCAGTGCCAGTTTAGCAGCAAACACTTGTAGCCTATAAAGTATTTTGAGCAGGTAGTCTGGTGTTCCAATCAGAAGAGAGTTGCAATAGAAATAGTTAGGAAAAAGACTTTGAAAAACCTTAGAAATTCACTAAAAAACAAAGGTTACAGGAACGTTATAGTTAGGAAATAGAATTTTAAAAAACCTTAGAAAATTCACTGAAGAAACAAAGGTTACAGGGACATTATAGTTAGGCTCATATTTTACTCATACAAAACCATAGAAATTCAGCAGTTATAGTTACCTGAGCCTAACTACCATGTCCCTGTAACCTTTGTTTTTTTTCGGTGAAAATATATATATATATATATATATATATAATAGAATTATAAAAAGCCTTAGATATTCACTAAAAAAAACAAAGGTTACAGGGACATGGTAGTTAGGCTCAGATTTTACACACACAAATCCATAGAAATTCAGCGGTTATACTTACCTGAGCTAACTATAACTTACGTCACCGCAATGCACTGCTTATGACCTCACATATTACATCACTCATGACATGGTCTGTGACATCCCTGATAACAACACTTATGACATCTCAAATGACATCACTGATGACATCATCCAGTGAGTGTAAGTGTTTCATAAATGTTTGTTCAAGTTAAAGATATATACTAAGCTACTACATAAGTTTAATTACTATACTTTCTGTACTACTAATGAGTGGTACTATTTCTAACATGTTATCTGAGTGGCTGTGTGACTGTCTGTATCAGCGTGTGAGTGGGTGTCTGAGTGCCTGTATGGGTGTGTGAGTGGGTGTGTGAGTGGCTGTATGGATCTGTCAGTGGGTGTGAGGGACTGTATAGCTTTGTCAGTGGGTGTGTGATTGGCTGTATGGGTGTATGAGTGGTTTTCTTGGTGTGCGAGTGGTTGTGTGAGTGGCTGTATACGTGTATGAATGGCTGTACCAGTGCATGGGTGTGTAAATTGGTATCAGTGGCTGTATGACTCTGTGAGTGGGTGTGTGAGTGGTTTTATGGTCGTTTGAGTGGGTGTGTGAGAGGTTTCTGTGTTTATGACTGTGTGTGTGTATCTCTATGGGTCTGTGAGGGGGTGTGAGTGGCTGTGAGTCTGTGAGTGGGTGTGTGAGTGGTTATGTAGGTGTTTGACTGCATGTGTGACTGCCTGTGTGGGTGTGTGAGTGGTTGTTGTACGGGTGTGTGAGTGGGTGTGTGAGTGGTTGTATGGGTGTGTGAGTGGATATGTGAGTGTTTGCATGGGTCTGCAAATGTGTGTGGTTCTATGGGTGTGAGTGGATATGTAAGTGGTTGTATGGGGCTGTGAATGGTGTGTTAGTGGTTGTGTGGATGTGAGTGGTTGCATGGGTGTGTGTGTGGCTCTGTGGATGATGTCATCAGTAATGTCTTTGAGATGTCATCAGTGATGTCACTGACTATGTCATGAGTGAAGTAATATGTGAGGTCATAAGCAGTGCATTGTGGGGGCATACATTATAGTCAGTTCATGTATCTATAACTGCAGAATTCCTATGTTTTTGTGTATATAAAATCTGAGCCTAGCTATAACGTCCATGTTTGGTTATTTTAATGAATAACTAAGGCTTTTTTAATTCTATTTCCTAACTATAACGTCCCTGTAACCTTTGTTTTTAAGTGACTATATATATATATTTCTTTTTTTTTAAACCAGCGGTTACAGGGACGTTATAGTTAGGCTCAGATTTCACTCATACAAAACCAGCGAAATTCAGCTGTTATAGATAGCTGAGCTAACAATAACTTGCGCCCCCCATAATGCACTACTTATGACCTAACATATTACATCACTCATGACATGGTTGGTCAGTGACATCACTACATTACTGATGACATCCCAAATGCAGTCCCCGGGCTGGGGGGGTCCATGCGCCCCCGCATTATTTATGTTTCAAGCCCCAGGGAGGTGGCGGCTGCATGGGCACCCCCCACATTATTATAAAATATGCCCCCAGGATATCCGCGGCAAAATAAAAATAAAATGCTTATAAACCCCAGCGGGGTCCCTGTGGGACCACCCCACCATATCTGGGGGTAGCAAGGTATTCCTGCCCTGCTCCCTTTTCTTTATTTTTTACTATTTATGTGGAACTCTGCTTCAAACTTAGTCCCAAGATGGCTGCCAACACTTCCTGGTTGAAGTGTTGGCAGCCAATCAAATTTTAGTAGGATATGCGAGTCCACTGCAAGGACTCGCGTTCCCAGATATCTATATTTTTTTAAGTGAAATATCTCAGAAACTACTGAATGGATTTACACCAAATCACAAAAAGCACGCTTTCTGTACTAACATATAGCTATCTGCCAAATTTCGTGTAATTCCGTCCAGCGGTTCGGGCTGTAGTCGTGTTCAAAAAATGAAAAATCCTCATAAACATAACATGGGGAAAACACGTTTTGGACCTCCTTTTTTCTCAGACCCCACTTGACGGATCACCCCGAAACTTTCAACACAGCAGCTGAACCAAAAAGGGGAAGTTTTGTGAAACTTTTGTCAAGATTCATCAAGTGGCGCCAAAGTTATTGGCAAAACAAAAAATGCTTTTTCTATAGAAACATTGGTCCTAACTATAATTACATACAGTAGGTAATATATATAATATATATAAAAAACAAAGGTTACATTGACATAAAGTTTTGAAGAGTGCTCCTGCAGTTATTTTGTGAATTTTCTATGAAGAGGACATTTTTTTTCTGCGCAGAATCACATTCTTCGATGCCTTTCCCATTCCTTACGTGGGCATGAACACATCAGTTTGGAAGTGTGCGTAAACTTACAAGTCATTCATGTCTTTGAACGCTCTCCATCTGGGAGTAGATTTACTCACTCAAAATGTCTGAGTAAGTAATTATATTTTACTAGTGTGATTGTACAATCAGAATTCAAGTCATCTGCGCATCTAAGTTTTACTCAAGTGAGTAGATCACTTTGCGAATAGGGCCAGATTTTCTCGATGTTCTGCTCTGCCTATGGAAGGGAAAGACATAAGGAAGATAAGAGTTTAACAAAATAGATTAAGAAGCTGTCACTCACAGGATTGGGAAGTGAAAGATCTAAGAGAGAAGGGCCTTTAGGTTGGACCTACATGCACCAAAGTTACTATCCACGTGAAGTTGAGATGGAAGAGAGCACTGATGTTGTATTGAATTTGTTTTCTATCTCCCAGTGGATAACATCTTCCATTGAACCTATGCCACCAGCTTCTATATGTATTTTCATGCAGCACCCTGAGCCCAAACCAAATTTGTGGCTGGGCATTATGTGCTCTCAAGACTCACGACTTTAAATGCCTCCCCATAAACTCAGAGAAGCCAGTATTTGAAAAGCTAGAAATCTTTTTATTTTGTGCTGTATAATTGTAATTTCTTCATCACCATTACTGTAACTTTCTAAATACATTTTGATATAAAACACTTTAATTCTTGCAAGCCCATCATTTGTGGCACATAAGTTCCCTGCACCCACCACTGTGCCCTTGTCATCATATGTTTCACATCTAGCGGTATAAATGAGTTCCATTAATGAACTTCTTGTATTTATTTTATGGTTTAGTAAGTGCCTCTGTTCAACCTGTTCACACGTTCATTTTCAATGGATTAGTCTCTGGCATAGTGTTGTATATTAAATTCCCTTTTCAGATAAATAATGCAAAGATAACATTACATAGTCTAGAGTGACCCACACCTTGAAATTTTGTTCATGAGTGTGCAGGGGAAGAAGTATGCAATTATATTTTAGTAATTGACGAAATAGATAATGAATTGTCACAGCGTGTTTCCTTTGCATCTTACAGTAACACAGTAAGGAAATGCAATGACTTAAATGGTGTGGATTTTAGGTAATTCAACCATGTTTGCCTACTAGTATTTGTGTGCTATTTTCTCTCTTCGTACCTGTGCATCCTTTACAAGGTAAACTTGCAAAATACTTTCAGAAGTGGTGATTTTAGAAGTGACTTCTGAGCACTTTTACCGGTGTTAGGTATACTGTATTGTCCTTGAAGAATGCTGCGCCCACAATGCCATAAGCACTACTAGTGACCAGATAATGGTCGAAACTGAGCTAAAGGTTCGAAATAGCCCCAACAAGTCTCATAGAAAGTGAACCATCCCACCCTTGAAATTGTACTTATTTATTCAATATTCATCTTAAAGAAACCGACTTTCCTTCCGTCATTCTCCCATCTTCTTCATTTGCCTGCATCAGTTTATGGGTCCTGTAACATGTCCGGAAGTGCTAAACTTACACCATTACACTTTCCACATAATTGACTTTATAAACAGATTTATAATGGCTTATTTTGATATGTAGTGGACTATATGAAATCACATGATAAATAATATTGAATTACACTTCAAAAAGAAAAAAACACTCTAATCATGTCAGTAAATAATTAAAAGAAGGACAATACCTGAAATTGGGTTGTCCTGCCTTTTTACCCATCCTGGACATGATACACTCCTGTCTGTGATTTAGAAATTATCTGTATTTCATTATTAATGGGTATGGTGGAGCCAAGCCAGGCCACAAGATGTCTGCTCCTTGAGAGGGCCCTGTCAGCCAAATTATAATCTGTCACTTATCCGCTCCTCTGGGTACTCCTCACTGCAACTAATCAGTGAGGTGGCCTCTTCAATGGATAGTGCTCCCCCTGATTGCTTTTGGGGATCCCAGGGGCCATCTGCTATGCCGCATGCAAGGGTGACCACAGCACGTCCTAATAAGCAAGGCTTATTTTTAAAGTTCCCAGACACACACGGGCGTCCCCCCTTCTGCAAAGCCTCCACTGGTTGCCCTTAAAACAGAGGACCAAATTCAAGGGCCTCTGTATTGTGCACAAAGCTATTTATGGACAAGCTCCCGCCTACATTAAGCAACACATTGAGAAATACGCCCCATGCCGCTCGCTAAGATCATCCTCGATGGACCTACTAAATTGCCCACGCTTCAATTATGCTACCAAAGGAGGTCGATCCTTCTCCGTTATCCTACCCACTCTTTGGAATAAGCTGCCTAGTCAGCTCCGCCCAGAAAGTAGTCTTCTTCCTTTCAGAAAAAAGCTGAAAACTTTTCTCTTTACAGAAGCTTGGGCTTACTGATTTCACTCACCTGGGTCTGACGACATTCCTCGTATAGCGCTTAGAGACCTTCCGGTATTATGCGCGCTATAAATCCAAATTAACATAACATAACACGTCCTTCCCAAGCTCGGCGGGGCCGGGCCTCCTGCTCATCAATTTCTGTTGCTGAGACTGCTGCACCATACGCGGGGCAATGGGAAGTATAAAGCCCCTGCGCTGGCTTCTTAGATCTACCTGCCACAATACAGGTGCCCCGTCCCGGGTGGGGTCGCGTGGCTTTGGCCCTGGTGTGCGGCTGCTGCTGCGGATGCTGCTGCGGGTGCTGCCTCTGCTCTCAGCCCAAAGCGGGGGCACTCTGTGGCGGTCAGGTGACTGCCCACGATTCCACTGCCCTCTGCTAGATCCCGGGGCTGTGCATCACCTGGAACCAGCTCACATGCCTGATTTGGACTGCCACAAGCCTTCCACAGATGCAGGAATCTACTCTGCCCACACCTCAGCCTGAGCCTACAACGTAGGGTGAGTTCTACCCCACTGAACTCCTGCCTTATATTTTATCTACCAGCCATGAGTTGTATGCTGCCTCAGCTGCTTCCACCCCTTCTCTTTAGCGGGTGGGGCCCTGACTGATATCCTCACCTTCCGCTTATGCGAGGTTCTCCCCTACCCTTCCTCAAAGGGATATTTAAAGGCCTCAACCCAGGAGCCCTTTGGTGTATGTAGTTTGGCCTCCACGCTTTGGGTGTCTCTATGCCATAATTGTGAACTAAGACTGCCTCTCCTCTCCTGGGCCACTGCCTAAGGTCCCCGAGCCTGATCGTGCCCCCCCAGGATTGGAAGCTATCCGGGGTGTGGCAGGGTTCAAGGGAGGGCGTCGGGCCATCAATGTCTTTTCCCTACTGTGCCCCCCTCACCTCGGAACTGTCACGTGCCACTGAAGCACTCTACATTGCGACTGGGGTTGGCTGTGTCGCTTGCCCGGGACGGGCACCTCTCTTGCATCCAACAAGGGCAAACACAACACCCACCAGCAGAAGCTCTCCTTTGAGAGCCGATGCCTAACTCACCTCTCTGAAGAAGAACCCCCTCCAGACAAGGCTACCAATTGCTCTGCAGGTGACACTCCACCAGACATTGACCTCAAGGAACTTCTGATTGAGGTGAAGTCCAGACTCAAATCTACTGATGCCAAGCTAGATATCCTCACCTCCCGCTTGGACCATATGAAACAATGGGTAGATAAGTATGCGATCAGACTTGACCATTTAGAAACTCGGGTCCCGAATGCAGACGACACCCAAACCAAGACCAAGGAACAATTGCTGAGAATGGAGAAGGTCCTGGATGTCATTAAGGCTAAAAATGAAGATTTAGAGGCAAGATCGCATCGGAGCAACCTTTGGAACATTGGCCTCCCAGAATCCACCACTATCAATAAAATGGAGGACATTGTGGAAGCCCTACTACGTGAACTCTTTGATGAGGTCCTATCCCTGATCTTTATAGTGGAGTGGGCGCATCGCTCGCTGGGACCGAACTCCACTTGGGGACTCCGCCGCGCCCCAGTGCTGCAAAACTGCTGAACTACAGAGATCGCAACCCCATCCTGTGATTTGCACATGACAGACAAACCATTGACTACCAAGGCGAGCTTTCATTTTATCCTGACTTTATCCTATCAATTCAGGCTGTGTGACGAACGTTTATTCCAGCCAAAAGTATTCTTCAAAAGGCAGACATTCTATGCTCTCATGTACCCAGCAAAATTATGCATTTCGTTTGAATTTAAGCCACACATTTTCACTGACGCCAAGTCTGCCCTGAAATTCGCTAAGCACATTACTGCAACCCGGTCCTTGCCCAGAGGATCTCCATGTGAACCAGCGAACAATCTCCTTACTGACAAAGGCTAAAAATGGATCTGTGAGGTCCTCAGAGAACTTACCTGGATGACATACCTAGAGGCGGCCCAGCTGTGGGTACTCCCTTTATGCTCGAGCGGCCAGACTGCGTTTCAATGCTATTGCACTTTGGGGGATAGCCGCAACTCTCAGCTCATCCATCTGCCACACTGAGTCTGCTTTTTGTACCTGGGGTACTGGGTACCCATTCAAATACCTTGTCTGATTGACAAGGACGTCTGCACGGCCTCCCTCTGCCTCCAGGGATGTTTCCCGACCTGCTCACTGTTTTCCTATTAGGAAGTTGGGATGCAGGGAGGAAATGTTTTACTCAACCTCGTTTCTGGGTTGGAGTGGGTGGTGGGAGGGTTTGGTTTGCCGATTTCTTTTGTTGTCTGAAGTTGCATTGTTCTCCCCTCTGTTCCCTAGCACGGTCTGTTGCTTTACTTACCTCCTGTCACAAAAGATGCTCCTCAAGATACCGCTATGCCCGACCCCAACGCCCTCTCCTTCTAGTGCCATGACCTTAAACAAGTACCTTACAAGTAAAATCTGTGGCCTGAACAATCGTAGAAAAGCCAGCTTAGTACATGCGTACCTCAAAAGACACCAAGTAGACATCTGTTTCACCCAGGAACTGCATCTCACTAAGCCCCTGGCACCGGGACTATGGGCATGCAGGTGTGGGGAGATGACACTTATCTATATTCCAGTTATGCTAGAGGAGTCACCATACTGCTGCGTAGGGGCCTGTAATGACAGACGTGAGTGCAGCGCTGACAGTGGCAGATATGTGCTGCTCGCCGGCACCCTGCACCATCAGACAGTTATATTAGCTGCTGTTTATGGCCCTAAAATTGATGATCCAGACTTTTTCACCGAAATATGGTGACTAATTTCTGGTATTGGACCCGGTGTCATTATTTGGGGAGGTTACTTCAATGTTACATTAAACGACCAACTCAACAGGTTTGGGACATCCAGACACCCACACCCCCATGCTGCTCTGACACTTAATACCATTATACATGATAACTACTTGCATTCTGTGAAGAGATCCGTACCAAAGTAACAGAGTTCTTCAAACACAATGAGGGCTCCGTCGATTCTCCATACACACTATGGGAGGCCTTCAAGGTGGTCATTCACGGCATGTGTATTGTAAAGCAATCTGGGGTCCTTAAACTATACGGGGACAACTTGCCCTCCTAAAACGAGAAAAATCTTAGCCCTAGAACAGGAATATTTCTGCTCTCACAGTGCAGCCATGCTTGTTGAGATCTGGGACAAATTAGCTGATTTTTCTGAGGAGGCCACCCATGAAACCCATTATTTGGACAGGAAGGCACAGGCTCGCCGCTACAGGGACGGTGATCGCCCAGACAGGATGCTTGCTGGCTTATTACCCAGGCCGCAGGTCCTCCAATCCACCCACACAGCCCTATTAGACCCTATGACCTCTTTTCACATCATGCTATATACTGCCACGCGAGTTTGCACTCTAACAGCATATTTTGATGCAATACAACTCATCTGGCTAGACCACCCTCACCGGGAGTACCTTGATTCACCTATCATGATGGAGGAACTCAAACAGGTTATTCGTGAGGTTCCGGGCGACAAGGCACCAGGCCTGGATGGCCTGACAACTGCTTATTACAAAGAGTTTTCCCCGACCCTCGCACCCTACTTGTTAGCAATGTTCGAAGATTCGCTAGAGAATGGCATCCTACCCCTGTCCCTCAGGGAAGTGGTCATAGTGATGATCCTCAAACCAGATAAACCAGTGCAATATTGGCATTCCTATAGGCCGTTGTCCATGATTAATATGGACAATATGATCTTTGCCAAAATCCTGGCCAATCGTCTTCTCCCTTTGCTATCCACGATGGTCAGACCAGGCCAATCTGGGTTCATCCCGGGCCATTCTGCTTCCCATAATCTGCGTACCATATTTGAGACTATGCACTGTCTACACCCCAGGTTCTGGCTGTTGCTGCCTTCCTTGATGCTATGAAGACCTTCGATTCCCTCGAGTGGCCCTACTTATTCACGCTTTTAGCACAGCAGGGACTAAGCTGCAGATTCCTTCGTCAGATTCACCTCCTAAACACCTCACCCGTTGCCCATGTGTGGCTTAACAGAATGTTGCTGACCCGTTTCCCGTAAGCCGTGGAACACGACAGGGATACCCACTCTCGCCTCTCCTTTTTGCCATAGAGTTGGAGCCATTGGAGGCCCAGCTCAGGCAACATCATGCCCACCATGGCCTTGGTTTTATCTCCAGGGGGCTGGTGGTCTCCATGTATGCCGACATCACCCTTTACATTCATAACCCACAAGTGAACCTGGTCCCACTGACTCACGAGATAAGTCACTTTGGTGGCTTCTCTGGTATTTTGATTAACTGGTCAAAATCTATTTTATTTCCCATTACTGATGGAACCCAGCATTTCCCCCATGGAATACCCATTCAAGTGGGCATCTCAGCTGGCGCGCTACTTAGGGATCAACGAAGGCCGCGCCATGTTCTGGTTCAAAGACTGAATTCTAGTCTGGTTCCTGCCTGCCACTATCCATTGCTGGGTGAATAGTGATAGCGAAGATGGTCATCCTATCCAAGTTCTTATATCTTTTTCTCAACGTGCCCATCCCCCTAATGGCCCAATATCTGTGCCACCTACATTCTAACTTAATCGCACTCACCTGGGCTGGCAAACAGCCCAGCATCTAATGAAGAGATCCTAACTCTACCACTCACCCAGGGCGGCCTTGGTGCACCTGATATGGCGCTGTACGCATTGTGTGCCCAGGCGCAAAATTACTGGCTCTACTCATTGCCCTTTCAGCCACATGTGGCTGTGGAGACGAAGCGGGAGGTGCCCTGGCCACTCACCACTACCCTTTACTTACCCTGCAGGGCTCCCAGAAGGGGGGATGGACACTGGTGAATGCATGAGATGGGCATTGGATGCTTTGCAGAAATGTGCCAAATTACCTTACCTATATGCCCCATCTGTTCTGCTTCGGCGTAATCCTGGGCTGCCACACTTGATAGACGCGGGCGGCAGAGTGTGCGCCTGAGAGCACGATGCCTCACAAATTTCTCTGATCTGTATCCAGAGGACCATTTTCTACCGCATTTAAAACATCTGCTACTTACCACCCCACAGCCTTGGAGGTGCTTCTGTACCACCAAATAGAGGCCACATGCCGTGCTCTATGCAACACATTATCAGCACCACCGACTCTTCCAGCCCTGGAGCATACACTAACAAATTCATCATCATGCAAGCTAGTCACTAGATTATATTCCATCATGCAGACATCTGCGCCGGTCCTCATGCAGACGCCTGCGTTGCATGGATGTCGGACAAAGACCCACCTCTCACAGACATTCAATTGACCTATTGCTGTGGCCAGACAGCATTACTATCTCCCAACTACAGGCTGTGACTGATACATTTTAAGTTCTTACACCCCCTCTACCACTCCCCAACACACCTTTACAACATAGGGCTAATTGCTGATGCAAACTGCTTTCAATGCACCTCTTCACAGGCCACCTTCCTGCACTTAGCGTGGTGGTGCCCCGGTGTGGCTGAGTTCTGGGAGGGAGTATTCCCATTATACGTGATCTCACTAGTCACTACTAAATGGCTTTCTATCTGACTTTCTACACACCAATAATTTTCTGCACCAGACACAAACTGGTTTTTGCTCCTGGTGCAGCACAGAGACAGCCCTCCTGTTGGTCACAGAATGGTTAAAAATGACTCTGGACCAAGGCGGGTCAGCTGAGATCATTCTTTTAGATTTGAGTGCAATCTTTGACACTATCTCCCGTCCAATACTACTTGACAGGCTGGAAGCAACTGGGATTACAGGGAACACGCAAAAAATGGCTAACCTTGTTTTTGGAGTTTCCAGGTCAGCGAAGGACCATTCTTGTCAGAAGTACATTGTCTGGTATGTGGAGTGCCGCAGGGCTCCTTGCTGAGCCCTACACTTTTCAACTTATACGTCTGAACTCTGTCAGATATTATCAATTCCTCTGGCCCCCATGCTTGGGAGAGTCCCCTACTCTAAAATCAGAAGTGAAAAACCTTGGAGTCATTTTGGACAAAGACTTAACCATAGCCTCCCAGGCAAAAAAGGTGGCAGGGACTTGGTTCGGCCTTCTGCGATCCCTTAGGAAAACACTCAAATGGCTTCCCCAGGACTGTCAGAAGACTGTGGTTCAAGGCCTCATATTATCTCGTCTTGACTACGTCAACTCTCTTTACTTGGGTAGTTCATCATTTGTTGTCAAAAAGCTGCAGCTTATTCAGAACACCGCAGCATGAGCTTTACTGGGTCTACCCAAAATGCATTCAGCATGCCCGGCTGTTGCTCATCTTCACTGGCTACCTTCTAGCAAAAGGATAGAGTTTAAAACCCTATGCATTGTGCACAAGATTAAACACTCACCCAGCCCACATATCCTACAGCAGCTCATCACTCCATACACAATCCTAGAGCTTTGAGATCCAACAACCTCTTCCTTCTTGCTGTTCCTAGAATTAGGAGAGCAAGAAGTGGAGGTCACTTGTTTGCTTATCTAGCTTCCAAACTTTAAAATTCTCTCCCAGATTACATCAAACATAAATCTGTACGTTTTAGTGTCCTCAAATACTGCAAAGTATAGGCAATGGGTTATGAACAATGGGCAAGGTGTTGAGGCTCTGAGGAACACAGGAACTATGGTAAGGAGTCAGCTGGAGTCCTCAGAGCAGGTGAGACCCAATTCATTTCACCAGGTTGTAGTGGCTGACAACTGGGAGGGTCACTATCTAGTGGTCCTTGTTTCATTTGAGTGGGGGGGGTCTCAGGTCTTCTGAAAGTTGCAGTGATCCCTGCCATGCCTGTGGACTGTTTGTTAGATAATGACCTTGAGCACACTAGCTAGAAGGAAGCGGAGATTAAGGCACATCTGGAAATGAAAGGGATCCCTGAGTGGATATGTGCTATCACCAGGTCCCTGCCTGCCCAGGAAGGGAGTCAAGGAGGGCTGGAGCATGGAGGAATGGCCCAGCCAGCTGTCAAAAGAGGGAAGGGCAAAGAACATCGGAAACCAGCCCCTAAATATCCCCCAGCTGAGGTACATGGGTCACCTGTGGTGGCCGCCCCAGAGCCCACTCAGGAGGACATTGACCTGCCAGAGCTTGCTGGATAGCATGCGGAAAGAGGACCCATGAAGGAGGATTTCTGTAAGTCACAGAGAGAGTGCCCAACCCTGGAGGGCATGAGGCAACAGGCCGAGGCCCAAGCAGCAGGTGATGTCTCTTGATCCTAAGGCTACTGTGTTTGGGACAACAAGGGTCCTGGTGGTCTCCCAATGCTACAGGGCCTTCCTACTGGAGCTGGCTCACAAGATTCCCCTGGCAGGACACCTGGGCCAAGACAAAACCTTTGCAAGGCTTGTCCCCCACATTTATTGGCCTAGGATTAAGAACTCCTCAGAAGCATTTTGTAGGACTTGTGTAACCTGCCAGGTCAGTGGGAAGACAAGGCAGAGGCTTAAAGCCCCCCTTAATTCCTTGCCTGTCATTGGTACACTTTAAGCAGGTTGGCATTGCCATTGTTGGACCTATGGATCCCCAGACTGCATCAGGCAATAGGTTCTGGTGGATAATGCCCCATTGAGTCAATCCCTCTGTGGACCATGACTGCACTAGCAGTGGCAAAGGCCCTGATGGGGATTTTTACCTGTTTGGGTTTCCCCAAGGAAGTTGTGTCTGACAGGGACACAATTTCATGTCTGCATACATGCAGTCAATAAGGAAGGAGTGTCGGGATACTTACAAGTTCACCACACATTACCACCCACAAAAAATGGTCTTGTTGAGAGATTCAACAAGACCATAAGGGTCATGATTCGAGGCCTACCTGAGGCCCGGAGGAATAAGTGGGGTATCCTCTTACCATGCCTGCTGTTTGCCCACAGGGAGGTACCACAGAAGGGAGTGGGCTTCATCCCCCTTGAGCTTCTGTACGGTCACCTTGTTAGAGGACTCTGAATTTGGTGGAGGAGGGGTGGGAGCAAGCTCCCAGGAAGTTTCCCCAGGATGTAGCGAGCTACATGATGGCCTTCAGAAGCCTAATGGCTATGTTGTGGAAGCAAGCTTCTCACACCTTAGAAGCCAGTCAGGCTGTAATGAAAGAGTGGTATGACCGAAATTCTAACACTGTGGAATGGCAGCCTGGGCAGAAAGTGTGGGTTATGGAATCTGTGGAACCCAGGGCCCTCCAGGACTGTTGGACTGGGCCCTTGATGTGATTGAGAAAAAGGGTAAGGCCACCTACCTGGTGAACTTAAGACCCACAGGCAACCCCACAGGGTGCTTCATATCAATCGCCTCAAACCCCACTTTGAGAGGTCTGAGATCACCATGCTGTTGGTGACAGATGGAGAAGAGGTGGAGGAGAGTGAACCTCTCCCTGAACTCTTAGACTCCAAGAAGAAAGATGGGTCTGTGGAAAAAGTACTCCTTTCCCCCAGACTAACTCCTGAATAGCAGAGAGACTGCCACCAAGTGTTGGGACAGTACTTCTATCTGTTCTCCCTTATTACTGGGACTACCCACCTGTGTACCCATGATGTACACATGACACAGAGGAATACCACCCTGTTAAGAATATGTCTTACAGGTTGTCAAATAAGGTGAGGACCAGAATTAAGAGTGAAGTCTCTAAGATGATGGAATTGGGGGGTGATTGAACACTCCAGTAGCCCCTGGTCCAGTCCTGTGGTTCTGGTACCAAAAGATGCCCCACTAGGCACCACACCTGAACTGAGGTTCTGTGTGGGCTGTAGAGGGCTAAACTCAGTGACAAAGACAGATGCTCATCCCTTCCCCCAGGCTGATGAGCTCATTAACCAGTTAGGGGCAGCCCAGTACTTAAGTACATTTGATCTTACATCAGGGTACGGCAGATCGCCCTAACAGAAGGTGCCAAGGAGCGGTCAGCATTCTCCACTCCAGAGGGCCACTACCAATTTTGTGGGATGCCCTTTGGACTCATGTCCTTGCTTCTACCTACCTTCTCTTCTGCCTACCTGGATGAAATAGCTGTCTTCGGTAGCACCTAGAAGGATCACCTTTTTCACCTCCAGGAAGTGCTTCAGGCTCTGCAACAGACAGGCCTGACTATCAAGGCCAGTAAATGCTGGATAGGGCAGGGGTCTTTAGGGTACTTGGTACACCTGGTGGGAAGGAGTCTCAGGAGTGCCATTGCAAGGCCTGTGTGTACAGTTTACTGACACTTCGAATTGGCATTTAAAACCACTTGCCAAGCCTTAAACTCTCCTTTTATTAAACATAAGTCACCCCTAAGGTAGGCCATAGGTAGCCGTAAGGACAGGGTGCTGTGTAATTAAAAGGTAGGACATGTACTGTGAAGTTTTGCATCTCCTGTTAGTGACAAACAATGAAATTCATTTTTCAGTACTGTGAAGGCTACTCCTCTCATAGGCTAGCTTTGGGAATTCCTTAATATACTTTTAAGCTAAAATTCCTGATTAGAAAGGAGTGGCTACATCATGTTTCATATCTTTGGAATGGTAATGATAACTCCTCTTTACTGGTAAAATTGGATTTAACATTACTGTTTTAGAAATGCCACTTTTAGACAGTGGTCATTTCTCTGCTCTTACTGCTGTCTGTGCCTCACAGCCTGTCTCCAATACACATCTGAGGTAGGTGACAGCAACACTTTGTGCATTCCCTCTATGCAGCCTCAAACATAGGAAGGGTGGGTGTGACCGAGAAACCATTTGCATTCATCTACATTCTGATAGCTCCTCCTGGCCAGGAAGGGCGGGGGAGCGAACACTTACATCTGAATAGGCATTGTTCTGTTTCCCACACAAAGGGCTGATTACCACCCACAGATAGCCTGGCAGACATGCCAGGGATGAAAAGGGACCTGTGCAATTTAAGGGCCTGCTTTGAAGTCACCCACACTTCAAAGGCACAACTGGGTATAAGTACTGGGGCTCTGTCCCTACCACGACAGTACGCTACTGGACCTGTGAAGAACTCTTGCAGGAGGAAGAACTTCTGTGCTACAAGGATTGCCACTCTGTCTGACTGCTGCTCTGAAAGAACTGCTTTCTGCTTTGCTGAACTGCCCTGCTGCCTGTTGATCTCTGCCCTGCTGAGGACAAGGACTGGACCCATTTCACTTGAACCCAGAGTGACTCTTAGGGCTTGCTGGCTTGCCTCCTGTTCTGAAGTCTCAGGGCCATCAAAGACTTCCTTCAACTCTGCCACAGCACCTGGACTCTGCCATCTGTGAGTCCTGCTCTGCCAAGTGGTTCAAATCCAGTCCTGGGCCCTTGAAAGGTGATTTCTGCTGTACAGAACTATCAAAATCAACGCAGTGATGATTTTGCGCAGATCAGAACCGATGCATTGCCCATCGATGCCGACGCAGGAGCCGATCGTTGACATTGCCTCAACGGATTGTGCAGCATGATGGACAGAGCAGCTTGACGATGATGCAGTGCCTGCATCATAAGGGGGGTTGTCGATGAAGCCATCGACTGTGCAGATTGGCACCAATGCTTCACCTCCATCGATGGGATCAACGACAACTCGGCGCCACACCGATTCCTCACATCAAGTCTTCAACATCAACGCTTGCTCCATCAAAGGTACTTTTTCAGTAGGCCCTGCATGGGTCTTGTAGCCAGCCTGCCCTCTGTCACAGTCAGCCTGAACTTTGGATTCACCCCAATCCAGTGCGACCTCAAGTAACCCCTAAGCGTTATTTGACTCTAAGCACTACTTTTTGATTTATGCTTTCAAAATGTATACCTCTGGTTCTACCTATTGGATTTTTGTCATTTTGGGCTTGTTTTATTCATGATATTATTTTCTATGTTTCTAATCCTGTCGGGAGTATGTTTCTGGTGTTTTCATTGTGTTACTGTGTGAGTGTGATGCACAAATACTTCACATATTAGCTCTTGCGAATACCCTGACTGCTCTGTGCCAAGCTACCAGAGGGATAGCACAGGTTATCTTTTAGTGTGCATCTAGCTTACCCTGACTAGGATTGTGGTCACTACTTGGACATGGGGTGCATACCTCTGCCAACTAGAGACCCAATTTCTAACAGTTATGTTATGTACTCTAAAAATATATCCTGTATCTGATCACCATTTAATACTGGGTTTGTGTTGTCAATACAATTGTAGGTGTGATTCAGTTTTTACAAATTGCATTAACTTTTGACAACAGACAGTCAAGGATAAATAGTGTCCCCTACTGGGGTGCTCTGCAGAAAGAATCTTTCATTGATTCAATACAATTTAAAAAATGTACACATTTCTCACTGACACAAAGAATTTCTGCCAGTTTCAGAGCAAAGTGGATTTGTGTGTAGACAGAGGCAAGAAGGCAATGCTACGTCGAGCACACTGTAAGCAGAGGTAGAACCGCATGCAACTTTGCTAATGCATATGGAAAGGAGACACCTACCGGCCAATGAGTCCTGGATGACTCCAGCTGGCACTGAGGTCTGATGATTAGGGATCATATTAGCAATCTAAGAGTTTCTTCATGGGTGAGAAAACGTACTTGATTTGTTTTAATGTTAGTGACAAGTACTAAATGAGAAAACAAAAAGAAAAAATAGGTATTATTATACATAATATAATTCACATATGTGTGTAGTAGTAGTACTACTACTACTACTAATACTACTACTACTAATAATAATAATAATATTAACAAAACACAACCATGGCTAACCATTTATTGAAATTGTTCAACCTTCCATCATAAGCTGCTTGACTCATCCTGCTAGTTCAAGGACCCTAACCAATATCAATGACTTGAAAAACAAGTATGTAAAAAGTAAAAATGTAGAGCATAAATATACATTTAGAGCAGGATTTCCAAGCAAAATTAAAGCAGAGTGTGTGGGTATGTAAATTCTCGAAAGGGCACACC
This sequence comes from Calotriton arnoldi, assembly GCA_963921515.1. NCBI lineage: Eukaryota > Metazoa > Chordata > Amphibia > Caudata > Salamandridae > Calotriton > Calotriton arnoldi. Next base: position 1,197,005 of record CAWUFW010001273.1, read on the forward strand.
TATTTGTTATCCTTTAGATACTTTAACTTAAAACTCAGAAAAATATCAAAATCGAGAGACATTTATCTGCGATCTTAGTAATCCTCGGGTGAAGTTTCTTAACAAAGAGCTCAATAGGATATGAGGTTGTCTGTGTGATGTGCTTTTTCTTACCAGCGGCTGGATGAGGACCTCTTTTAGGTAGAACGGCACGATGGGCCTCTTGATGACTATGTGACTACAGAGGACATTGTTCCTCCCTAGATCGGAAGATGGGTATCCCCTTAGTTATGGTGACTGATTACTGATGACTAAAATGTATTTTGCCATGTACAAAAGGCAGAATGCGACTTACTAACTTGTTACCAAATCACATTTTGCTTTTGTGATTCGGTATTAGTAAGGGGCATGTTTAGGGCATCCCTTCCTATTACCGAATAGCACTGGTAAGAATCACTCTGGTCTTGCTTGTTTATGGTTTTTAATGTCTGTTAGGCCAGTTGTTTAGTGATCCACAGCCCTGCAAAATGCCCTTGACCCATATAGGCGATTAAATTTGGGCAGAAACATGTTGACATAAGAACGATGGTTCAAGCCCTTGTGCTTTCACTCCATCACATAGTTGTTTTTAGATGCACCAGAGGCTACCACCATTAAAGGTGAAAATCGGGTTACCTCTAGGTACTTTTAAACGTATCTGGATCCCCCTGTTTGTCCAGGAAATACCTTATCTAAGAACTCCCTCCATCAGATTCACCGGAGGCCATGTCTGCCCGGGTGATATCAACCTACCAGGGTAGGGAGAGGTGGCCTATGATGAAGCATGCCACATTACATGCGTGAGGCCTCCTCTTCCAAAAAATTGATCTTTCTTCATACAACCCCTTCCGAATCAGGAACTCTGTTAAAACCCTACTAGGGAACCAGTGATTTCATGATACTGATGTAAAAGAATTTACATAGCCACCTAACTCTATTGTGTATTTAAAAAACAAAACAACTGAGGGTTGAGGCAAAGGCAGAGATACCGCACCTGTCAACAAAATAGTCAGGCAAGGTAGTAATGGTGCAGGAAAACCAGGAAGTGCACCCCTCTCCACTCCCTATTTGGAATTTCCAAACTCAAAGCAATAAAAAAATATGGAATCCGCACCCATCAATTGTACAAACATTCAAAGTCAGTTAGACACAAATTGTCCGTGATGATCTGAAGAATATGCCAAGTCGTTATGTTCTCATTTCCTTAATTCTTTATTGACAACGGTGAGCATATAAAGTTGTTAAAATCCACTATTCACAGTTCTTTTAGCCAACGCGTTTCGTCCCAATAGGGACTTCTTCAGGGCTAAAGAAAAACATATATACAAAACATTTTTAAAATATATACATATTTACATATATGGACATACAAACACGTATCATTGCACTATTTACATAAGTGACAACCTATTACAGAGTTAGCTAATTAAAAAACACTGTATCTCCCCAATGCGGGGGCAGACATAAGAGCAACTCACAATGTTTCAATTCCTTTTTATCAAGATTAATCATATAAGACACGAGGGGTAAAGTTATTTGTTTATATACAATTTCAGCAAAATATTTACATGATGACATACCTCAAAATTAGAATTACTGTATATGTTCGTTTCCTGATGCAAGTCAACAGAAAAAATCCTAAGACACAGTAGGTAAGGTGTCTTCAGGGTCACCTATAGTAATGAGGAAAGGATATAGAATATACTCTTTTTCCATATGTATAAATTATATTTAAACCTTCTGCCATGTAGGACCTCTTTAGGAAATCAAAGAGAATAATAGACAATCACTAGTAGAGTTATCTGTGGTGTCACATGCCAAGTGTAAGTACTCGTCAACTGTGAGAAGCACAGTTGTCATTCTAATTCCAATGCAATCCCTTGCACTTCATAATTTATAGATGAGCTTTGTATTGTAAACCAGCTCTATTCATTAACATGATACATGTGTTAACAAAGGTATACTAGAGACATGTTGTCAGCCTACCCGACAATCTTAATAGAAACAGGCTGGCAACCGCTTCCTAAATATAAATATTAACGAGTCCATCCTTTAACATAAGGGGTACATCTGGGTATGTGTCAAAATAAGTGAACTGAACCAAGCCAGATCGGGCATCTATTATATAAGTGTTGCATATGTCATAAATGTATATGAACTTGATGCCATTTGCATTAAGAACGAATTGTCATGAAGATGGGCTAAATGTAGTCTCTCAATGATGCCAGGCCGCCATCTTATAATGGATAGATTGTAAAGGAAAGCCTGACATCCTACACAGTCATCTGTTCTTAGTCTGCATATATACGATATGTTCGAAATTCCATCGAGACTAAGTGATTATAGTTCGAGGATTGAGGTGAACAAGAATCTAAAAAACCCTTCGTGTAAAAAAGGTGATCATTAAAGTAAGCCGAAAGATGACGCCAGTAAGGCAAAACTATGATCGGCTCCGTGAAATGAAATCGGACGCCATCTTTAACTGGAGTTTGTTACGATGAGAAAGCTAAGAGCAGCGGAGACATACACTATAAATACTAAATCACAAGGCATGCATGCTATAAAGTCATGCTTAGAGATAATAAAAACTCGAAAGAGAGTACATACACGAGAATTATTTTCTATAGAGACCATAGTTCAGAAACCTTGTGATTACAAAATTGTATAGATTAGCAATCTTACCATTAAAGTGGCACGGTAGCCCGGAATAGCTGTCTCTGCGTCCGCTTCAGATGTGTTGAAACCGAACACTACCAGATTACTCGGTTTTATACTGTTTCCGTGCAACAAGATACACCTGCGTTAATCAAAACTGAAGACAGACTTCTTCCAAAAACCGAGTCGGCCATCTTAGTCAAGAACGTGCTGCTAACAAATATCATTTGTGGCAGCCATCGCAGTAAGGGAAATATTCCTTATCGTTAACGATATGTAAGAGACCATCTTACAGGGGAATCTGGCTGCGATCACTACTGAATATACTCGTCCTAATCTATTAGATTCAAACTATAAGTTAAAATAGAGTTTTGTGTCGTGAGCATAAACAGTGGTGCTAGATAGTAACAGATATGATCTAGTGTCCACGGCTGCCATCTTAATGCGGGAAACACTGATGCTAGTAGACATCAGCGGGGGACATCTTAGTAAAGAAAGTCCCTATTTTTTGTTTATTTTATTGTTGTATAATTGTCACGGGCACTGATTGCTCCGGTGGATTACATGAAGCTTTCTATACTATTACGACAATTTTTTAGAATTTCTAACATACATACTCCTTCACCAAAAGAAAAGGAAAAAAGGTTCAGAAAAAGCTAGTATTATTACCATCCGTGAACAGATTACATATGTTACTCACTGCGGCCATCTTAAAAAGGGGGTAGAAAACCACTGGTACAGGACATAATGTTGAAATAAGTCTTCCTAGTATATAATATTCAGCAAACCCACATGTCAAAGGTTCTTAGATAGAATCTATATAATTTTGTCAGTCAAATAACAAATAACAAGATTAGCCCAATACGGAGAGACCTATTTGGATACTCGTTAGTATTGGCAAAAAACATACATATAAACATTCAAATGTATGCATCATATTGGACGTCACTATCGAATTATAGACAACAAATATATCTCTACTGTAACACATATATGTCTCACAATGAAAATATATTCAACTTTCGAATTACAAACATTACATGTGAATCTACTATAACACATGTATATCTGACAATGAAAACACATTAACATCATTTGTACAATAGATATCCAAATTCACGCACAATAGATGTCTGAATCATCCATGAATAAAAAAAGGGTTGACACATATTGGCAAAGCTTAAATTTACCGAACAGATATCTCTTTCAGTTATATGTGGAAAAACAATTCGAGACATTAAACCGATAAGTGGAAGGGAGGGAGTATAGATGATAAATCCTCTTTCTTATATCACAAAAAGTAATGAAACTCATTGTTGTGATTAAGTCCAAACTTAACACTCCGAAGCGACAGATCCATTTTGCTTCGAGCTGTCTTAGAGTTAACTCCCTGTTTCCATCCCTTTCATTCTAAAAAATTGTAGTAATAGTATAGAAAGCTTCATGTAATCCACCGGAGCAATCAATGCCCATGACAATTATACAACAATAAAATAAACAAAAAATAGGGACCTTCTTTACTAAGATGTCCCCCGCTGACGTCTACTAGCATCAGCGTTTCCCGCATTAAGATGGCAGCAGTGGACACTAGATCATATCTGTTACTATCTAGCACCACTGTTTATGCTCATGACACAGAACTCTATTTTAACTTATAGTTTGAATCTAATAGATTAGGACGAGTATATCCAGTAGTGATCGCAGCCAGATTCCCCTGTAAGATGGTCTCTTACATATCATTAACGATAAGGAATATTTCCCTTACTGCGATGGCTGCCACAAATGATATTTGTTAGCAGCACGTTCTTGAATAAGATGGCTGACTCGGTTTTTGGAAGAAGTCTGTCTTCAGTTTTGATTAACGCAGGTGTATCTTGTTGCACGGAAACAGTATAAAACCAAGTAATCTGGTAGTGTTCGGTTTCAACACATCTGAAGCGGACGCAGAGACAGCTATTCCGGGCTACCGTGCCACTTTAATGGTAAGATTGCTAATCTCTACAATTTTGTAATCACAAGATTTCTGAACTATGGTCTCTATAGAAAAGAATTCTCGTGTACGTACTCTCTTTCGAGTTTTTATTATCTCTAAGCATGACTTTACAGCATACGCGCCTTGTGATTTAGTATTTATAGTGTATGTCTCCGCAGCTCCTAGCTTTCTCATCGTAACAAACTCCAGTTAAAGATGGCGTCCAATTTTATTTCACGGAGCCGATCATAGTTTTGCCTTACTGGCGTCATCTTTCGGCTTACTTTAATGATCACCTTTTTTACACGAAGGGTTTTTTAGATTCTTGTTCACCTCAATCCTCGAACTATAATCACTTAGTCTCGATGGAATTTCAAACATATCGTATATATGCAGACTAAGAACAGATGACTGTGTAGGATGTCAGGCTTTCCTTTACAATCTATCCATTATAAGATGGCGGCCATGACTACATTTAGCCCATCTTCATGACAATTCGTTCTTAATGCAAATGGCATCAAGTTCATATACATTTATGACATATGCAACACTTATATAATAGATGCCCGATCTGGCTTGGTTCAGTTCACTTATTTTGACACATACCCAGATGTACCCCTTATGTTAAAGGATGGACTCGTTAATATTTATATTTAGGAAGCGGTTGACAGCCTGTTTCTATTAAGATTGTCGGGTAGGCTGACAACATGTCTCTAGTATACCTTTGTTAACACATGTATCATGTTAATGAATAGAGCTGGTTTACAATACAAAGCTCATCTATAAATTATGAAGTGCCAGGGATTGCATTGGAATTAGAATGACAACTGTTCTCGTCACAGTTGATGAGTACTTACACTTGGCATGTGACACCACCGATAACTGTACTAGTGATTGTCTATTATTCTCTTTGATTTCCTAAAGAGGTCCTACATGGCAGAAGTTTTAAATATAATTTATACATATGGAAAAAGAGTATATTCTATATCCTTTCCTCATTACTATAGGTGACCCTGAAGACACCTTACCTATTGTGTCTAAGGATTTTTTCTGTTGACTTGCATCAGGAAACGAACATATACTGTGATTCTAATTTTGAGGTATGTCATCATGTAAATATTTTGCTGAAATTGTATATAAACAAATAACTTTACCCCTCGTGTCTTAAATGATTAATCTTGATAAAAAGGAATTGAAACATTGTGAGTTGCTCTTATGTCTGCCCCGCATTGGGGAGATAGTGTTTTTTAATTAGCTAACTCTGTAATAGGTTGTCACTTATGTAAATAGTGCAATGATACGTGTTTGTATGTCCATATATGTAAATATGTATATATTTTAAAAATGTTTTGTATATATGTTTTTCTTTGGCCCTGAAGAAGTCCCTATTGGGACGAAACGCGTTGGCTAAAAGAACTGTGAATAGTGGATTTTAACAACTTTATATGCTCACCGTTGTCAATAAAGAATTAAGGAAATGAGAACATAACGACTTGGCATATTCTTCAGATCATCACAGACAATTTGTGTCTAACAGACTTTGAATGTTTATACAATTGATGGGTGCGGATTCCATATTTTTTTATTCTATTGTGTATTTGTTCTATTACTCATGGAGTACTTCACATAACCAAAGGTCTCCTCACTGGTATCGCCAAACATTTATATCAAAAAATTGGAAGCCGCTAAGAGTATCCCTGTCCTTCTGATCGAGGCTCAATAAAACATATTAAATATTAAATTGGAATAGCGGAACGTTTTTTAATATGAATTACAATGCATTTTGATGCACATTGTAAATCATTTATGTTTACTTTTTGTCTCATTCCTTAGTCACTTTGTACATCAGCTTGCACTTATTTCATCAACATTTCCTGTCCACTGTTGTGAAATATTGGACTACACCTTGGATTCTGCCTTTAAAATTTTAAGGCCTGTTTACAGTACATGATTTTAAAATTGAATCCAGCTATTAGTGCACAAAATGAATAAACACCAGCACTATGCCCAAGTGTGTTTTTGTCTTATAAGAGCCTAGTTCCCAAATAATAATCTATAGCTTTCATTATTTTCTGTTTTCCATATGTTTACCCTAATCACCTATCTTTCGCTTGAGTGAGAGTTGGCGTTAGCAGAAATGTACCATCAAAATGGACAGTTCAGAGGAAAAAGTGCCCAGGATAACTTATTCTCCCAAAAATGGGGAAAAAGGGAATCTTGTCATGTAAAAAATTATGAAAGTGCAGATCTTTGCAGGAGCGGCTCCTACCAGATGGGGGTGGTGGGGCGGGGAGGGAGGTGGATTGAGCAAGAAAAAAAAACACTTACCTGACTATCGCCGGCTGTTGCCTCTCCTCCGTCCTCTTCTCATCTTCTTCCTGTCTGGAAGCACCCGGGCTCCCAGGCTCCCCTAAACCAATCACAAACGCTGCAATGCAGCGTTGTGATTGGTCTGAGTGCCGTGGTTTGGCAATCAAATGGGGAATGGGAGCCTGGGCATGTTCTCCACACAGGCTGTATTGCAGCCTGGGTGGAGAACATGCAAAGTGAGCATGAATATTTGGCCGGCCTGAGATGGCCGACCAAACATTCATGCGCACTTTGAGTGGGCAACCCACTCCTCCCCCTTGCCCCTGCTCTGTCAGCAGAGCAGCCCTGCCCTGCACCAGGAAACGGAAAACTAAAATGATAATAACATTGGTTATTATCATTTTAGTTTTCCTTTAACTACTGCTCGCAGAGCAGTGGGGAGATGCTCCTCTGCCTTAGCGGATTCAACCCAGATCTGTGACTGGGGGTGAGTGTCTGAAAAGTTTCAGCGCTCCGTCCATCATCTCCTTGTGTTTGCTTTGTTCGCCCTAAGTTGGCAGGGTATGCCCAGACCTGCTTCCCTTGCTCACTTTGCCACTGGATTCAAGCTAGCCTGGCTGATGAGGGGTGTTACCCTGAAACCGGTCCCAGGGTGCTTGTTTCCGGTCCAGGGAAGACCTGGCTTGGCAGCTCAGGCTGGACTGTTCCCATGAGGCACAGGGTCAAGACTGATTTGCATATGGCTGGGTCTGAAATGGGGTGGCAAAGTGAGCTAAAGAATGGTGATGGATTCAACCCTGATCTGTAACTGGGGTGAATATCTGAAAAGTTTCAGCACTCCGTCCATCATCACCTTGTGTTCACTCCAACTCTGATGTATACAATCATAATTTCAAATTAGTACTAGCACATTGTAGAATGCAATAATATCGCTGAGCACTGGAATTACTAGTCAGGTTAACTCCCTGCTCCAGAACTGTGTAACTTCCACAACAAAAATAATTGTAGCTAGCTATTCAACTTTTACGCTCAGAAAAGGCCAAATCAGGGAATACAGTACACTTCCCAACTAAGGTATAAGTATTACTGTACCATGGCCATTACCCCTGCAAGAAACTTGAAATGAAGCCCATTTTGTTGCACAATGTTCATTTATGAAATACCATTGCAGTATGGAGTAGAGTGCCTTTAGGTCGAGATTTCTGTCCAAAATGAAGTAGTCAGTTGCAATTGTGTAATCACAGTGGAAAATAGATTTTGCCAAATAATAATGCATGGAATATTTATGTTTACTGATAGATATGAAATTAAAACGAATATGGCCAATGGCGAACATATTTGAAATATACAGTTCTGGAACAGCAATGTCTTTGGGTTTTGGGCAAGTACAGTGATGTCTTTCAAAAATGCATGTTGAGTTTTACTTTTCACCCATACATTTGACAGTTGATTCTCTCACGTAGACCCCCGAGGTATTTTTCAAAGATAAGGTCAATGCTGGGCTTCTGGAAAAAGGCGAGGAGAGCAGCTCTTTGCCTTGATATTTACAATGCACCCTAGAAGGTCATCGGGCTTTTTTTCTCGAGTTTTAAGAGCCATCATTAGGACGACAGTGGCCTGCCCAGCGACCTCGTGCATTGTGCTACTGACAATAAGAAAGTGCAAACATCTAGACGGCCACACAGCCTGGCTTCACAAGATGGCGTCAATGCCTACAAAAGAATTATTGATTCAATCCAAAAAACCACAGGCAAGAAAATAAAACATGGTGTGAATTCCCCAAACGGACAATGTGAGAAGTCTCCGCTTGAGTTATTGTGCTCCCTCCTGCTTTCATCACCCGCCTTCCAGTAAACCTTTAACCGCAAGATGCAGCAATTAGAGGCCGGTGAGAATGCGCGCCTAGGAGTTCACAGCCCGTCAGTGAGAAATGCCCGCACTGCGGGAGCCGCGCGGCCTGCGGTATCGCCTCAGCAAACAAGTATCCGAAGTTCCAAAATACTTTAGATTACTTTCGAACTCTTCCCCTCAGTGCTTCCTTCCTCTTTGGAAGTATAGGTTCTGAATTTAAAGCTGTTCATATGAACTATTTCGTAAAATCGAACTACTATTGTAAGGATGGAAGGCATAATCGCGTAAATCACATTGTTAAAAACAAAGGGGCATATTAGCAAGGCGATTATCGCCACTTTAGCGGGACTTTTTCCCGCTAAAGCGGCGATAATTTGATCGCCTTATCAACAAGCTGTCGCTAACTGCTGTTAGCGACAGCTTGTAGGCGATAGCGACCGGGTTGGGTGCCGCTTTGCATGCCAGCGATATTTATCGCTAATGGCATGCAAAGTAGGCGTTCCCCACCTAACAGCGACTGGAAACAGTCGCTGAGGTCGCTAACGCCTATCAGCGAGGCAGGGGCGGTGATTAGCGAACCAGCGCTAAACACGTTTAGCGCTGGTTTGCTAACACCTGGTCCCACCCTGACTTAGCCATGTAATCCAATGAGAGGTGGATTACATGGCTAAGTCCCCCTCGCACTATCAGCAAGCAGAACTGGGGAACAGTGTGAATATCGCCTGTTTTCAGGCGATATTCACACTGTTCTCCAAGGTTTCTATCGCTTTGGAGATTAGCATTGCTGATCCGCGATAGAAACCGGCGATGCCTGGCGATAATTATCCAAGCGCTAATTGCGCTTTGCGATAATTATCGCCAGGCATTGCTAATATGCCCAAAGGGGCATATTAGCAAGACCCACGTTAAAATTATCGCCGTTTTAGCGGCAGTTTCCTGCTGCTAAAACGGCGATAATTTTATCGCCGGTCTTGCTAATATGCCCCAAAATACACAAAATAGAAAAAAAAACTCACTAAACAACAAATAAATACACGTCAAAGGAAATTTCAAGTCTCTCGCTTTTGAATGTCCTAACTACTTTGGGCCATATTATCAAGAACGGGCGATAACATATCGCCGCTTTAGCGGCAGGAAACTGCCGCTAAAGCGGCGATAAGATTATCGCCCGTTCTTGATAATATGGCCCCTAATAATTTCAGTGGGCACCAAAAACCACGTTAATACCGACCGGGCGCTATTTATTGCACCCAGTGAAATCTGACCCCGCTGTGTCGTGACCGAGCCGCTCATAATGAGGGCCTAGTGTTATTGCACTATTAATGGCTGCCCTTGCTGCACACAATATAAACTGCATAATACCAGAGGTTTACACTTTATTTCTTTTGAGCAACATATACCAGGAAAAGAAAATAGTTTAAAGGCACTCAGACAACCCCCAACGTTATTATGCAATACATGTACACACATATAAACCGTGAAATAATTAAATTATGTTATATCTTAAATGTTTTTTCTTTCTCTAAGCAATACTTTTCTAGTTCATCTTTGTAGCCTTTCATGCCAGCACTAAAACAAATGACGCTGGTAACTGGTCCCAAAGCTAGCCACAGAGCCAGCAATACTCTTCAGACCGAGCGTTGACCTCTGCTGCCATCTAGGAGCTGGCAAATTAGGGTTTAATGCAGAATGTAAATCTCGCTGAGGATGCGAAAAGCTGAAACATTTTATATGGTAGTCAGGACAGAGTCAATACAGAGCCTTCCAAACAATACAGAGAACCTTTAGGCGGCAACGAAAGGCCAGCCCAAACATTTTCACAAATTCGAGAGATGGTTGTACTTAAATAACTAACCAGGAAAGGAACCTGCTTTGGTTCCACCAAGCTGCACAGCCCCTTTTTAGGTCTCGCTGAGCCAGCGCGCATGCGCTGCTCTGCGAGACATTTAGTAAGGGGCTTTTGAAAGTGCTACCAAAGAGGCTTTTTCCGGCCACCAGCGTGCGGTTACACGCGCGTGCACGCGCGCAGCCTCCATCTGGCATTTGTTTCGCTCTCCCATGCCTCAACGCACGCCCCTCCCCACCACAGAGCGCGTCCAGCTCCTCCCGCTGGCTGCTGGTGCTCCTGGCCACTTTCATGGCCGCGTCACTTTTTCCCCCTCCCCGCGATCACTTTCAATTCCCTCCCCCTCCCCGCGATCACTTTTGCGGCCGCGCTGTAACCAACACCGTGCAGCTGTTATAACGAGGACTTCATTATTCCGCCTAATGGGCAACGCTATCCCCTGAAAACGGCTTCCGAAAATCCGTTCTGCCCCTCGAGAAAGCGCATCGAAGCCCGCCGGCTATTCCCAGGCTCCACGTGAAACCGGCCTTCGCCTGCCTTTAGTGCGCGATTCTTTACTGCAAAACAGTATTTACCTGGTGTGCCACTTAACTTTCAAGGAGCGGTTAGAAGGAAAATACTCATCAATTTCCCCGCTCGCCGTGCTGTAATTTCAGCATTACCCCCTTTCTCTCGGCTCGAATGCACATATATTAGTCACACAACGGTGGGCGTGCAGGGACATTCCGGGTTTGCGGCTGCTAAAACATTCAGCGCTTCAAAGCGTAAAGGTGGGGGTGATTTATTGCAGCAGTGATGGTAAAACATTTACCGGCTTACACCCCGTGGACAGTAAGATTTATTCTGCTTTAATTATATGGAAAACATTAAGACCGACGCTCGTGACAGATTTTTCTACGGACTACAGCGCCTTGGTTTTTTTTGCCTCTTAAGCCCGACGAGAACGTGGTCACTGCCCAGAAAAACAAGCATTGGCATAGCCAATAGGTCTCGCTTTTGGGACCTTATAAGTGTTTAGCCATGCAACACTTGATGTTGTTGCACCAAGGATATTGTGCTGGATAACTAAACACTTATAAGGTCCCAAAGGCGAGACCTATTGGCTATGCCAATGCTTGTTTAATAAAATCATGACATGTGGAACCTACCTCTGCTCCTGAGCTTGTGTGAACATCTGCGTAAGGTGTTGATATGAATAAAACGAATTGAATGAACAGCCCAGAAAGAAGGATGAAAAGTATCAGAGAAAAAATATGGATAAAACAGAAGATTAAACTATTTGAATTTAATTCATTTGATTCATTCAGTCATGTGGCTGTGCAGCTTGGTGGAACCAAAGCAGGTTCCTTTCGTGGTTTGTAATATTGCAGTGCAATGGGGCGAAGCGCGGAGCAAGCATGCACGCTGATAAAGTTCTGAATTGGTTTAAGTTAGGAATAAATGGGATTACAAGGTGTGCATCTCACCACCCCTTAAGCTTATTGTACTTAAATAACTGCCAGAAGCCCGTTCAGAGGGCCATGGGGAAAGCAGGAGCTACTGGGCCCAACTTTGGGGGTTGATGCCTTTTTTTCTTGATGTCCTGGGGCCCAACCTGCCATGCGTCCTGAGCAACTGGGCCAAGTACTTCCCCTTCAGCTTTTGACTCTCAGTGGTGGTGCCGGTTGACCAGTCCAAGGCTTCTCGGGGTGGGGGGAGGGGGGGCTTGGGGGTCCAGTCCTCGTCCTCGGCAGGGCAGAGATCAGCAGGTAGCAGGGCACTCTAGCACTGTCCTAGCAGTGTCCTGATTCCCATGTCACTGTCTCCTGGCAGTGGTTATTCCCCATATATGATTGGTAACATTACAGTTAGGTCTCAGTAACAAGTCAGAGTCTTAGAAATGGATTTTTAGAAGTCAAAGTGATCCAGCACTGTAGCCCTATGAGGCAGAGCAAGATCCCCCTGGGCTCTCTGGTCTAATGATCAGTCTTACCTGCAGGTGTTGTCATATGGAGGACCCTGGAAAGTTCAGCACTCCAGCGGCATTGCAGACTGAAGCGGCTGCCAGCGATGAGCATTAGTCTAATTTCTGCAGGCAAGATGGCTGGCCATCCACGGCACTGCTTGGATAATGCAGTAAGTTCCTCTAATCCCGCTGGCAGGTCAGGGGCAGTAACTCAGCTTTCGATGCATCGGTCGGAGCTTCCAGCACACGGGTTAAGACCTGCTGCTCTTTGTGGTCACATGCTGTACATGGTGAGGTCCTACTTTATTCTGTATGGTGCTCCATGGGGACCGCCCTTGCTTTTCATGGCAACCTTCTCTGGCATACGGGGTCGCCAACTTTTGATCAGCACAAGGGCAGATGGCCTGATCAGTATGACAGCAGTGATATCATCATGGCTGCCCTCTATAACTTACGGGGTTGCCAACTTTTTGTCAGCAAATGGGCGGACAGCCCGATCAGCGCAACAGCAGCTATATCATCGTGATGGCCCCCTCTGGCATATGGGTTGCTGACTGTTAGAAATGGGGGTCCCTAGTTGGCAGATGTAGGTACCTTTGTCCAAATAGGGACCCTTGCTTCTAGTCAGGGTAAGGGGGATACACACTTTAGATAACCCCTGCTCACCCCCTTGGTAGCTTGGCATGAGCAGACAGGCTTATCCCAAAGGCAATGTGTAAAGTATTTGTACCAACACTCACAGTAACACAGTGAAAACACCACAGAAGGACACCACATCAGTTTAGAAAAATAAAGTATCTTTATCTAAACTAAACAAGACCAAAATGACAAAAATCCAACATACACAGTTAAAAATATGAATTTCAAAAGGTTTCAAGAACTTGCACCATAGAAAACTATGGATGCGTGACTTTTCACCAAAGTACCTGTAGTTGCATCAAAGTTCACCAAGCCAAACAGCCGCAGCGCCGGACAACAAAGAGATGCGACACTCCTGAGACCCTGAGGAGGCGATGCGACAGTCCCGCTGCATGCAGAGGAAGGGTTGCGTCGATTCCGGTCTGTATGGGGAGTGATGCGACGATTCTTCGTGCCGGTTCCGGCCCACAGGTGATGCGTCAGAAGAACTTGCCGCACAGGTACGATGCGTGGAAATCCGGGATGCGTTGGCGATCGATGCAGCGGTGATGCGCGGTGCTGGGTCGGTACCTCTTCAGCCGCGATCCCTCGATGCGTCGATTCTTGCAGCGACGACAGGCGCTGAGACGGTTTTCGCAGCGGCACAGCAATGCATGGAAATTCTTCTTGCGCCGTGAAGATGCGTCGGAAAAACAGCCGCAAGAAGAGCGATGTGTCGATTTCTGCGGTTCTTTGAGTTTCTTCTCTCTTCCAGCTCCCAAACAGCAGCAACAACCTCCAGAGGCCCAAAACTGGCACAGGTACCTCTTGGCAGGCTAAAACACACAGCAGCAGAGTTCAGGGGAGCTGGGGGTGAAGTCTTTGTGTCCCTGAGACTTCAAAACAGGAGGCCAGCTCACTTCAGGCCCTTGGAGATCTGCTTCAAGCAGGGGACACAGCACACAGCAAAGTCCTTCTCCTTTCCTTGGCAGAAACAGCAACTGCAGGCCAACCGCCAGACACACAGCAAGGGCAGTACTTCTCCTCAGTCTCTCCAGCTCTTCTCCTTGGCAAAGGTTCCTCTTGAATTCCAGGATTGATCTGAAAGTCTGGGGTTTTGGGTCTGATATTTATACCCCAAAATGTCTTTGTTCTCTTTGTTCAAGGGGCTCTGAGCCCAGTTCAAGCCAGTTCTGGGGGCCACTCTGCAAGTGCACAACAACATCCATTGTCAGTGTGAGCCTTGGCTCCAGACACACCACAGGGGGGTGGAGTCAGCATTGTGGAAGGCCGGCACAACCCTATTCAGGTACAGGGGCTACTTCACACACCACTCCAAATGCAGTTCAGGCCTATTCATCCTAGTGCTGACTCATCCAGACTCCTGGAGCCACTGCACCTCCCCAGCCCCTGTCACTCCAAAGCCAGACAGTCAATCCACAAACAGGCAGAGGCACACAGGAAGGTTGAACAAGAAAATAGCCACTTTCTAAAAGTGCTATTTTCAAACATAATTTAAACACCATCTTTACTAAAAGATGTGTTATTAAATCCTGAGTTCAGGGATACCAAACTCCATTTTTCTATCTTATCCCTATGGGAAGATATGTTTGTAAAATGTTACCATTCTGTCCTATGGGGCAAGATAGCCTTTCAATAGTGAAAAACGAAATTGGCAGTATTTCACTATCAGGACATGTTACACACACCAGTACACAGCCCCGCCAAGTATCACGCATCATGCGTTAGACTAATGCATTTCAGTGTGGTGGTCCGCATCACCGCACTGAAATGCAAAGTCACGCATAATGGGCAGAGCGCCTGTCTTGGCTGTTGAGCTGTTAAAGCGCTGATATGAGTAAACTAAAGCTGTGGGTGGGTGTGTGCTATTCCCGGCAGGCTTGGGGGCTGGCTGAGCTAATAGCTGACAACTCGCTGGCTGCTACAATGCATCAATAAATGAATTGAGATTCCCGCCGCGGCACATCATTAAGTTCTGACTGACATCACCAGGCAGCCTACTCAGGTTTGACACAATGACAGACTTTCTTTAGTTTCGCGGGATGTGACATCACGTCCTCCTACTGCAGCCACAGTTAAATGTTTGGTAGGCTGCCTGGCTAGTTTGCGTGACAGCGCTGCTCGCACGACGCACCGCTCTGCGGCAGTAAATTAAAATCAATGATGACCCCACGGACCGCGAAGGCCGCTGCAGCCCACTGCGCAGCTGCGCCTGCTGCTGAGCCTGAGTGAGTCGGGAGGGTGGGGGCACGTTTGCCATTGCCAAGGGAGTCGAGTGAGAAGTTATGGACGGGCTCTGAGGAGGCGGGTGGTCGGCCCATAAACCGAAATTCCGTGTTCTCCTCGCAAGTAAGTGTGAGAACAGCCGAGTGTCAAATTGTCTTTTTAACGCTTGCAGAGGAAAGGGAGTGTATTAAACAGCATGTCCTCTGCATGTTCTTGCATCTTGACCGTTTATGGATGCAAGAAACTATGTATTGAAGTTTCCGGAGTGCATTTTTAACTGTCTGCACTGAGAGAGAGAGAGCTGTTGTTATTTGTTTAAATTATATTGTCGAATGGGGTCAGTCCGCTGTTCCATGTGCAGCTGCCTGTTTCCCAATTCCTGCACTTTGCAACAGCTCATACTTCACGCTGGTTTCTGTCTTCCAGCTGGAGCTTTCGGTGCTAAGTGTTAAAATAAAATAGCATTAGTAATAAAAATGCAAATCATAGAGCCTTTTTCTGTGTAAGGGCTGTTAGAGTAAATTTTGGAAAGTTGTGTTAACTCACCTGCTGCCTTCCATGTCGGTAGCACTGCGCCACGGTTCTTTCAAAAGGCAAAGGCCGGCTGACGAGGCTTGCAAAAATGGTCTCAGCTCAGTATGGCTGCAGGAGCACGACGGCCTGCGCCACCCCTCTGAAGAGCTTAGGTCAGAGTGGTGAACCTGCTACCATTGCAAATGACGTCTGCACAGTGAGTACAGCACTGCATGCAGCACTGAACAGGCAAGGCTCGAGCACATGACAGGAAGGAGTCTACTACTGTTGCAGCTCATAGGCATTATAGCTGAGGTCCGTGTTGTTCATGTTGGGGCCTCGCATCATTCTGTTGTGGGCCGGGTCCCACGTGGGACAGAGAGGCCCTGGAGTACACACTGATGCTCTGCATCCTGACTTGACTGATTGATTGCTGGCAGCAGGGAGGAAGGATCCATGGGGCCCTGTGTGGGTGAAGGCTGCTATGGCATCCGTGTTTTAGTAGTTCAGCTAACTTGCTATAGCTGCTATTAATAAATAACATTAATGCTTCAATCATTCTGAGCTGCCTGCGCCCCCTTGCCTGTAGTGTACTGCGTCTGAGAACTGTGCAGTCATGCAGCCTGACTCTGCTCTGCTCAGTTTTCAGCTGCCTGCCTTTAGCGCACTTTAGTTCAGTGACTTCTTTGTTTCTTGATGCTCAAATGGGTGTAATTTCTGATATTATTTATATGTTTACCTCGTCTAAATTGCTTGATGTTATCGTGAGAAAGTGTCGCTCATAGTCGTAAAAATGTCACTCAAATTTACACTGAAATTATGAAAATGTCACACATAGCAATCTGAAACCTTGGCAGCTATGAGTACATGTCCTACCTTTCACATACACTGCACCCTGCCCAGGGGGGTACCTTGGGCCTACCATAGGGATGTCTTATGTGTAAGAAAAGGGAAGGGTAGGGCCTGGCAAGTGCGTGCACTTGCCAAGTCGACATGGCAGTTAACAAACTGCGCACAGGCACTGCGGTGGCAGGCCTGAGACAGCTTTTCAGGGCTACTCGTGGGTGGCAAAATCAGTGCTGCAAGCCCACTTGTAGCATTTGATTTACCAGCCCTGGCACCAGTGCTTAATTTGTAAAATATTAAGTGCCAGGGCTCTGACCAGGAGGCCACTGCAGCTTGCACCACCCATTGCCCTTGTCATTGCTGCCAAAACAACTACTAACCATCTCTCTCGCATGTAAATGCGACAGTTCAGATTATTCCAGGTCCCCAAAGCTAAAGGAATCGCTGGGGAGGCAGGTATTAGCAATTGTAATGTACATTGTAGTCCTAAACTACCGTTGTTCTGCTCATCTCTAAATTAGATGAACAGCGCCAGCATGTGGTGGACTGTTCTAAGTATGATGTTGACAATTAGGTGCCGGTGCCAAGCACCGGACACCAATTAAGTGCCGGTGTTGAGCACCGGAAAGCCCCGGCTCAAATTAAGCACTGCCTGGCACACTCAGTGCACTTTACTAGGGACCTACTGGTAAATCAAATAGGCCAATCATGGATAACCAATCATAATAACAATTTACACAGAGAGCATATGCACTTTAGCACTGATCAGCAGTGGTAAAGTGCCCAGAGTCCTATAGCCAACAAACACAGGTCAGGAAAAAATAGGAGGAAGAAGCAAAAAGTTTGGGGACAACCCTGCAAAAAGGGCCATTTCCAACACTGACTTTCTTCAGCAATTGGGCGGACAGCCCGATCGGTACAACAGCAGCAATATCTTCACAGCAGCCCTCTCTGGCCTACAGGCTCACCGACTTCCCTCAGCACAACGGCAGACAACCTTATTGGTTCAACAGCAGCAATAGCTTCACAGCGACCCTCTCTGGTATATGGGGGTTGCAAACATTTCTCAGAACACAGGAGGGAGGCCTGATCAGTGCAACAGCAATTATCTCACACCTCGCTCCAGGGATCCACTCAGCAGGATCCCCAACTGGACCTCACTCCCTCCAGCCACTCTTCTCCTGCTCACAGGGTCTTCTTGTCTCAGCAGGTAGTCAGGTGTTGGTGCTCCAACCTCCAGGGCAGGTGGTCTTGATTTCCCTAGGTAATGTCCCTTCACCCATCTGGGAGACTGGCAGACCTTCATCCCCAGTCAGGTCACACAAGGCAGCAGTCTTCCTGAGCTTCTCCAGGTGGACTGTTGACCATTTTGGAGACTCAAGCTCCCCTTTTTATAATCCATTTCCAGACATAGAAGTGACTTAGTGCTTTGGGCTTTGTGGCGCTATTTTCACCTAAATCTTTAAAAAATCATAACTCCAGTTCTACTGATTGGATTTTTGTCATTTTGGTGTCGAATAATGTATTACAATTTACTCTATTTTCTAAGTTGATGTGGGTTTTTTCTTGTGTTGTGTTCTCACTTTATTACTGTTTGTATGCTGCATAACTGCTTTACACATTGCCTCTAAGTTAAGCCTGATGGCTTTTTGTGCCAAGCTACCAGAAGGTTAAGCGCAGGTTAATTTAGTGACTTTTGTGGTTCGCCCTGACAAGAATTGTGGTTATTTGAGTGGTGCTCACACCACGCTCAACTGATAACATGATTTCTTACAATTGGATTTTTAATATCTAATAAAAATAGTTGATTCATCATTTTTCTAGCTGCTCCCATTCCAAGATTCAATATTAATATTTTAATCTGTACTCTGGTTTTCTACATAGAACAGCTAGGCCTGCCACAGTGAAAGTAGCTTTTGGGTGCTAGTCACTGTAAGAGCATGTTAACATTTAATTTCCATATGTCCTACTTTTTAATATCATTCGCCCTGCCTTATGGGCTACAAGACCTACATAGGGGTGACTTATTAATAAATAAAAAGGAGGTTTTTACCTGTCAAATGAGTTTATTTTGCAAGGTGGAATTGCAGTTTTCACACTGATACAATCAGGCTACAATGGTCAGCCCGAAGCCCTGTTTGCAGTGCCACTGTAGTGGATGGTACAATAGGTGCTGCATTCCACTAATGGCATTTATTTCCCAGGCCCTGGATATATTTTGTAGCATATACTATGGACTTCTAGGCAAGTTAAATATGCCAATTTGGAGTATTCCAGTTTGATCATGTTAAAAGGGGAGCACAGGCTCTTTACTACTGGTGGTTAGCAGGGTTAAAGTGCACAGAATTCATCAGCCAGCAAAAACAAATAGGGCAAAATATGGGGTTTCATCATGCAAATTATGATCATTTCCTACAATACCCATGTTAATGGTAGCCATTTTATCAGCCTCATACGAATGATATATGTAGTTGAAACCTGCGGGAAGTCTAACAGTGTTTTGCAGGTTACAATCAGATGTCTGCAGTGGACACATAATCCACCAAATTCTTTTACCATGATTGGAACTTTTATGGCCTGATTTAGATCTTGGTGGGACTGGTCCCGCCGTCGCTTTTTTGGCGGTATTCCAGCCTGCTACGTTGGGGGTCCACCCCGTCGATTTAGATGTTGGCTGGTCACTGAAGGGAAGACCGTCGCAGTCCCACCGCCTCCCCCAGAATCTTTCTCCAGCGTCAACAGCGTCAGAGGCAGAAGCTGCTGTTGGAGGGAGTCCCACCAAGATTCCCGCCTTCCAGATTAGGATGTGCCTTTCCGAGGCAACTGTGGCGGGTAAACCTCCAAGCTCGAGTTGGCAGAATGGGAGAAAAAGAGGTGAAAACCCACCTTTTTTGGGGGTTCCATCACCAATTCCATCTTGAACACCATTGTCCAGGTCCATCCTGTGTTGCTCCTACTTGATCATGACCCTCAGCCAACCCGTTGTCGCCGGGATCTGAGGTAGGCTTTTGTGGTGGGTGTACATTCAATAGTGTGTGTATGTTGGTGTGCAATGCTATATGTAAAAATATGTGCAGGACAAATTACCTACATATACATATTGACAGATTCACAACATATATGTGTATAGAGCTGGCAGGTAAGTAGTACTTGAACGAAGAGAAAGTAGAACACGCACTACGAAAATGAGCAATATATTAGTTTGTTGCGTGCCTCTGGGGTTTCACTCTCTGGTCGAAGAGTGTAAATAGATAAGCAACAAGTAGCGTCTCCTGGTTAGGGGACGTCCCCCTGCGCACAGCGTAAAACCCACGTTTAGAAAGATGTAAACGCGAGAAGCTGCGCTGCATAGCGTGTCCCCTGACGAAGGGCTGCAGCAGCCCGAAATGCATCGGGAGATGGGAGATATGAACCCAAATGTTTTGACTGACGCTGTCAAAGTTCATCATTAATGTTTTGATATGAAGATCATAATATCGAACATTCAATAAATGCAGCACACCTAAATTGCTGTGCCGAAAACAAAGCGTGTTTACTTGTTTTTCATCAACTTCAATACCCAAGTCGTGGGTTTTACGCTGTGCTCAGGGGGACGTCCCCTAACCAGGAGACGCTACTTGTTAGGTAAGTAGTACTTACCTGTCTCCACACCACCATGGTCTCACTTCATCAGGACACCACCGGCAAGAAACTGCCAGCACAATGGGAACATCTAAATCTGCTCCGCGGAAACCCACCGGCATGACGGCGACGGAGTACTGTCAGTCAGCAGAGAAGACCGCCGTGGCGGCGTACTCCTGTCTATTGCTGCAACATCTAAATACAGCTTGATGGTTACTTGGGACCACTGCCGCGGCAGGACAACAGTACTACCACCAAGATCTAAATCAGGCCCTTAATCTCCAATAATACAAAGAACTCTGTAACACATGCACTGACCCACTGGGCTATCTTACTATCATACAAGTATTTGACCTGCATGTTAGACAAACTACTCTGCAGCAGACACATTGACCCTTTACGCTATTTTATGATGAGGATGACACAGATCTATCACCAGAGATAGCAAACACTTATGTGGAGCAAATGCATTACCTACCTGGTCTGTATTCCCATTATTATACCCACAAACCTGTTGAATGCACAATGTACCACTGGTGCCTTAATTCTACAAATTATTTTAAAATGTGTTCTTTCTGTGTCGAATATATTAAGGCGAAATAACTTTCCTATCCCATTTTAGGGGGGCAGATCCTGTGAAACGAATGCATATGTGCTGGCTGCCCTTTGGCTAACTTGGCATTGACTCTACTTGAACCCGCACTCTTAAACGCCACCCTTCCTAAACTCCGCCCACAATTTGTGAGTTCTGACAGTAAATGCTTTTCATTTCCAGCAATGTCGACATATTAATATGAAGAAGAATGGAACAAAAGCTCAGCAAGAGCTTGTATTTTCTACCGGAAACAGTGGCAAGCACAGCATTTGTCCACCGCACATGCTGCATCATTATTCGACTTTGTATTCTGCACGGCGAGGTGTGGTCATAGTTACTTCTACGGACTTGGTCGGTGGCTGCTTGAGTGTATTTCATTTTTTTATGAAGGTACTGCATTTTCCTGCATATGCCGTCCATTGTTGTATTTTTTTTAATTTCTTCAGGGTTTCTGTCCTATTGAGCACTGCCGTCTTGTTCATGTACATGACTGCTTTGCATATGACAATGTGCATGCTGTAGATTCTTCTGGGCTCCTGCATTTACACGTACAACTAAAGAGCATGACTGGGCAAAGACATCGTGAGTTGGCACGGGCGAACAACTGATGACACCCCTGACTGGCAGCTTTGGCCCAATATGGTGTGTCCTCGGTGGAATTGTGTATGATAATGTAATTGAGTAAGGTGTGGTTGGTGAACTTGGAATCCTGCAGGTTTTTTTATTTGAATTTATGTGTTTCTCACAGACAGATACTCAGTTTCTGTGCATTGTGTTTCTTTTGAGAAAATTATTTGGCTACCAGTTTACACACATTTTGCTTGTTGCTCAAATTGCTTTCTACAAACCTTATTTTTTCCTAGTACATTTTCTGAACATCAGCATAGCTTTCTCCGTGCCTAGTAAGGTCAAAAAGATTCGTTTAATTATTTAAAGCACACGAGGTAATGAACATAACACTTGCCTGGAAACACGTATTCTTCACGTTTCCGAGTTTTAACTGTGGGATTTAAGTGCAGGTCTTATTGTTTAGGTTTTTGAGATGGCAGGATGTGCAGCTATTTATATTTTAAGATAATTTCACAAATGACTTAATGTTTCCTGACGGCACATAAAAGTGAATACATTACACCCTGGAGGTTTTGTAGTGTGTCATTAGAATTAAATACTGCAAGCGAGGAAATGCTATTGGAACATTTGACTTAAAAAAGGGTTGGTTTTAGCCACCAAATGTTCTTTCGCACAAGCAGCGTCGGTACCTGTAAAAGGCAGAATTGGCTGTTTAAATGCATCAAACAGCTTGTGCTATCAATGCACAATAGCTGATAATGAGCGGGAGGTCTGTTTTCTCAGCAGGAGGGATGCCATTATATGAAGGTCAGCAGACACAATTAAGCCTTTTTGAAGTGCATTTCTAGCAGAGCAACAATCCCACCAACGAGCTGTTTTCCAGCAAATATCTAACAAAGATTAGAAAATGCATCCTTTATTAAAAACGTTTTTACCTGTATTATCTCATTCCTGTTTCAGAATACATTCACGGAATAGAGTAGGGCGTTTGAGGCCGCAACTACAGAAACAACTTCACAGAGGTCATCAAAGCCCCTTAAAACAATTGACTCAAAGTACAACCAATTAAGAGCCTCAACTCAACTGATGGAAAACTTACTGAGGGTTGCTAAGTTTTGATTTGAGGCAGTCTGGGTGACTGTATTCTGGATTTGTGTGTTGTTGGCATTATGGCAGCAGGTGCCGGCAGAAACATACGTCAGCTAATGAAGAGTAATGTGCATTCTCTTTGGTTGTTTACTGGAGCTACGCCGCCGGTGCTTAAAGTGTGCAGGTGACTGAGGGGTGGGCTACGGCAATATTACAGGATAAGACTGTGTGACCTGAGCAAGAGAAGAAAGGCAGAAAAAGGGATAAGAAAGGAGTAAGTAGAAGAAAGGTAAAGATGACAAAGGGAGACAGCTGGGATGCAAAAAAAAAACCCTGCAAAAGTGTGCTATAGAGGCAGAAATGTAGGATAGAAGAGAGGAATGAGGGGGCGTGGCTTACGCGCCAACCAAGATGGCCGCGTAGCGTCGGAGCTCCGTGAGCCGACACCCGATGCCGTTCACCTAGAGGGAGAAGCGCTTCATTTCCTGACTATCGGACGTCAGGAATCACCTGTGGACAATGCGGTGAGCCTTCTGACACCTTCAAATGCCGCCTACATCGCCTTTTCGGCATTTTTGACAGCGTAACTCGGCCCTGCTTCATAAAGGCTGCCATTTTGTTTTTCTTGTATTCGACCACCGTGTTTCCTGATGAGGAGAAACACTTTCCACATAACTGGCTGGATATCCTTTCCACACATAGCAGTGAGCCTATTATCACCTCTAAATGCAGTTTCACAGATTTTCAGCAACTTTTGAAGGCGCAATTCGGTTCATATGATTTATGACCGCCATTTTGTTTTTCTTGTATTTTCCTCACAGCGCCCAACGTATATCAAGATGTTTCCTCTTGAGTCAGTTCTTTTTTCTTAGGACTCTATTGTCTCTTCTTTTGCTACACACGCTTTGAGACTTCTTCTCTATTGAAGCATTATTGCCTTAATTATGGTTTGTTTGCTTTATGAACAATCTCCTTTTTGTGCTTCCTACGAGTTTTTCTTTTCATAAGGAGAATATCTAACTCCATACCACCATCTCCATTGACCTTGTAGTTTTCTGAATTTATTCAGTGAGTTCAATTTATTCTCATCTCAAGGAGGCTCTCTCAAACTATAATCCTTTGGACCTTGTCCCTCAAGAGTTTGGTGTATTTTTCAAATAACTTATATGGGGAGACTGCGGATCACTAAGCTCTCTGCTTCCACTAAAGTTGCTACGTGCTCTGACTCAGACTCTAATTCTAATTTTAACGACATGGATGACCCCTCGCTTCACAAACCTGATCAATCTTCAGGCACCATTCCTAAAACGCAACTTGCTTCTAAATTACCTGCAATATCTACTAAACGTCCTAAGAAAGACCCACCTTTTCCTGTAAACTCTTCCTCTGCCTCCGTGGATTTAATTCTTGCATAAGTTCGGGCACTGAAACCTTTCGTGGAGGACACTAATAAAACTTTACAGTTTCTTCATGACAAATGGTCTTCACTGGACTCGCGAGTGCTTATTGTGGAACAAACGACGGAATCCCTTCAAGCTTCTTGCTCCCGCATTTCCTCTTTAGAATCTGAAGTATTCCTACTCAAAAAACAAGCGGAGGATTTGGAAAATCGAAATCGCAGGAACAACCTTAGGCTTTATGGTCTCCCTGAAAATGTTGAAGGCTCCAACCCAACTGACTTTTTTCAGTCATTTTTACCTAAGCTTTTGGACTTACCACTTACTCATTCTCTTAACATTCAGAGGGCTCATAGACTCGGTCCTAAAACCTCTGGGAAACCACGTGGTGTCATCATGCTTTTTCTGCAGTACACAGATCTCCTTCAAGTTCTGTCAGCTGTCAAATCCCAAAAACAAATTTTTTGGGAAGGTCATCGTCTATTTCTTTCTCAAGATGTTGCTAAAGTCACGGCAGATTGTCAGAAGAAGTTTCTTGATCTTCGTCCTCAGCTACGTGCTATTAACGCCAGATTTGGTCTTCTACATCCCTGCCTCTTCAAGGTTACGTATAAAGACAGGACCACAACATATGATGACCCCGCGGCGTTGCAAGAATTTCTTCGCCTTCACAGAACTGATGTTATGGATACTTCAAAACCTGCATGATTATTATTCCTGCCTCCTGTTATGTACTTGTTCCCATGTTTTGGCTTCATATTGAACGTTGTTTCGTTTATATTCTTTTAATGTTTTAATATATTGTGTTCTGCTTTATATAATTTTCTCACCTTCTTCTTCTCAACGTTGTTGTTTCTTCTTTTATTAACTTCTCTTTCTTTCATACACAGGTGTATTTCTTCTTTCGATTGCGTTCCTTATTTGCTCTCCCTGTTTCGTTGAAGTCCATGATGTAGTCCGTCGGGTTGTCGGTGGAGTCTCGCTGCTGATGTCGTCATCTTTGGTGTAGTCATTCCCCATTTCGTTTGTATCTGTAGGTATGTTCTTCATTCGTCTTATGTATGACTTGTACTGTCTCTTTGTTCTCTATCTTCCCCTTTTCCTTTTTGTTTTTTCCATTGGTTCTTTATCACCTTCTTCTTTGCTCTTATATCTTTATTTATCCCTTTCTTTTCTGTTGTATTCCTCTCTAAAACAATTGCTCAATCTCTCCTGTCTTCTTTCTCTATATCTTTTTCACTCATTCTCAATTCCTGTTCTTGTAAGCATGAAAGTTGTTCACACTTTCCTCACTGAGTTACATTTCGGGTTACAACTTGGAACATTAAAGGACTAAGTAACCCTATCAAAAGGCAACGGGTGTTATCTCCCTAGCTAAGTTAAAAACTGATGTTGCTTTACTCCAAGAATCTCGTCTCTGAAGATGAAGCTTCAAAACTGAAAAAATGCTGGGTGTGGCACGTGTTTAATTCTCCAGCCTTGGGTAAAAAAAATGAAGTTCTGATTCTATGTCACAAAAAGTTGCATGTTTCAATTGTTCATCAAGAAACTGATGCTGAAGGCCGTTGGGTTATTGTTAAACTTCTTATAGATAAGATCCCTCTGACCATTTTTAATGTATATGCCCCTACTATGATTGACAAGGTTTTTGGACTAATGTATCTGACAAACTACTTGCCTATAATGATGATTACATTTGATGATTACATTATATTTGGAGGTGACTGTAACCAAATCCTCGACCCCATACTAGACAGACATTCTAGAATTAAGTTTTGCCCATCTAAAATGCATTCACAGTTTACTTCAACTATCCGTCGTAAAGCTTTGGTGGACATTTGGAGACTTTGCCATCCTGACCTCAGAGAATACAGCTTTTATTCAGCCCCACACCATTCCCAATCCCGGATTGATTATCTCTTTCTGAGTAAATCCTAGCCCAACTTGCCACTCACTCTGAAATTGGTTCTATTTTAATCTCAGACCACGCCCCTGTCACTGTAGACATTGACCTTATCCCCTTTTCCCCTCACCCAGGCCGTTGGCGCTTTAATAATTCCCTTCTCCTTGATCCAAATGTTTGTCAAAGTTTTAACTCCTTCGCCTCTGAGTTTTTTGCTATCAACAATACTCCTGATTCCCCTTTTGTTATGGTTTGGGATTCTTTTAAGGCTGCTACCAGAGGTTTTATCATTAATTTTGTTTCACAAAAGAAGAAATCCTTAGAAAAACTATCCTCTCAGCTACTCAATAACATTAAACAATTAGAATATACATATTTTCATTCAAATGATGAATCCTCCCTGAAAAATCTTATTGATGCTAATCTTACCTTTAACAGACTCTCTACTGATGCTGCCTCTAATATTCTATTGAAAAGCAATGCCCGTTATTATGGGGGTCAGAACAAAATGGGGAAACTATTAGCAAACTATTTAAAAGTCAGAAAAGAAATAACAAAAATTGAATCCTTGCAAGGTCCTGCCGGTATTCCCATTTTCAAAGATAAGGATATTTTGAACGAATTTGTCTCCTTTTATAAGAATTTATACACTCCTGAAAACCCGCCAGATCAGTCTGATCTCCTTTCCTACTTCTCATCCATTCCTCCCCCTCCATCCAGCCACATTGACTTTGAGTCAATATCGGTATTACGTCGGGGGAAAGCTCCGGGCCCAGACGGTTTTACCATTGAATGTTATAATTCTTTTGCGAGCATACTTTTACCAAATCTTTTACTTTTATTTCAATCTTTCCTTGAAGATGGTTCTTCTCGAGGCACTTTCCAAGATGCGCTGATTTGCTTGATTCCTAAAGAGGATAAAGATCATTCCCTTTGCAAGAACTACCGCCCGATTTCCTTGGTCAATACAGATTATAAAATCCTTGCCAAAATTTTGGCCCTCCGTATGGATCCTATTCTTCCTGATCTTATTGGCCCGGAACAATCAGGTTTCGTGAAGGGACGACTTGCCTCTGACAACTCACGAGTTCTCTTCAATGTTTTAAGTAAAGCCTCTTCTTTGGATCACCCTTTTGCCGCGATCTCTTTAGACGCTGAGAAGGCATTTGATAGAATTGGTTGGGATTTAATGTTTCATGCCTTAAAATGGGCCGGTTTCTCTTCTAAATTGATTTCTTTCATTTCTTTATTGTACTCTGGTCCCCAAGCCTCAATTTTTGTCAACGGTATGACTTCTGATTATTTTTCATTGCATAGAGGAGTACGACAAGGATGTCCTCTATTCCCCCTACTATTTGTTATTGCTTTGGAACCCTTTTTAACTAAAATTAGGCAGGATGATCATATTACTGGATTTCATTTTGGTCCTCATCAAGTTAAAATGTCAGTTTATGCAGATGACATTCTCTTATATTGTTCTAATCCAGAATCTTCCCTTCCTCCTTTTCTTCAACAGGTGTCATCTTTCTCTAGTGTTTCGGGTTATCGTCTTAATGTAGACAAATGTGAAGTTTTACCTTTAAACGTTTTGTGCCAAAAACATCTTTTTGATCATTCCGGGTTTTCTTGGAAACCTCTAAAAATCAAATATCTTGGTTTATGGTTTGCTCCTTTATTATCTGAGACATTGAAATTAAATTTTGATTATATTACAAAAAAATTGAATGATTCTATCACGCGTTGGCATCCCCTTTTTCTGTCCTGGTGGGGTCGTTTAGACTCAATTAAAATGATGCTATCTCCTCTTATCTTATATACCCTCTCCATGATCCCTATTCACATCCCTGAATATTATTTTTTTTAAATTGATTCAATATTAGTAAAATTCTTGTGGAAAGGTAAACGATCTCGTACAGCTTTGTCCTCCTTGAAAAAAGACAGACCTAATGGGGGTCTTAGGTTTCCCGACTTTAAAACTTATCACTCTGCTTTTTCGTTAAAACAAACGGCTTGATGGTTATCTACAGATCTTCCTTTACACCCTCCCCTTTGGTTAAAAATAGAGAACTCTTTTATCGCTCCTTTCGATTTTCAAGAAATTTTAGCTTTCACTTCCAACACTGCTTCTCTGCGTTCCCCTATCATTTCCCATTCCCACAAACTTTTGTTCCCTACACTCTCCTCGTCTTATCCCTCTCATAACTCCCTACATCAACAACCTATTTGGCACAATAAATTATTACGAATTCGTAATCGCTCTATATACTGGAAATCTTGGCACTCTAGAGGTTTAGGCTAGATATCCCAGCTTTTATCTAATTCTCAACCCCTTACTTTCTCTGATCTCCAAGTTCAATTTTCTCTACCTTCCTCCTCTAGATCACAATATAACCTTCTTCATTCTTCACTCATCCAATATCTTAAAAATCTTCCCCAATCTCAAGATGTTCCTAGTTTGTATAAAAATGTATTCCAAGTTTTAGATAACTCTCCCTCAGCATCCAATGTATATAAATCATTGCAATCTCCTCCAGACAGATACAAAACAAAGGTTGAGTTAGCTTGGGAAAAGGATTTTTTACAAGAATGGCCAACTCTTATTTGGGATAAATTATGGTCTAAAATTCATAAAACCTCAAGAGCTGCAAACACCACACAAACCCTTTTTTTCATTTATCACCGAGCATTATTTTCTCAGTTGCTTTTGGCCTCTTTTTCATCAAACACACCCTCCACTTGTTGGTCCTGCACTTGTCCTGGTGCTGATTTAAAACACGTTGTTTGAATGTCCCCCAATTCATACATTCTGGGAACTTGTTTGGTCTCAAATCAATAAAATATTT
Organism: Calotriton arnoldi; assembly: GCA_963921515.1. Taxonomy (NCBI): domain Eukaryota; kingdom Metazoa; phylum Chordata; class Amphibia; order Caudata; family Salamandridae; genus Calotriton; species Calotriton arnoldi. The sequence goes on from CAWUFW010001273.1 coordinate 1,225,844, forward strand.
TGAGTTTCACTCCCTTTTTCTTATACACACATCTTGTTAGGTACTCTATCCCCCCAATGGCCTCAGTCTCCTCTGAGTTTTAAGCTGTTAGACTTATTGTTAGCTATCGCTTTCCACTTAATAACCTCAAATTGGAAGCAAGCTGATAAAGTCAATTTTAAATCCTGGTGGAATGCAGTCTGTTTTCATCACCGACTGGATACTAACTATGTCTCCCCCATATCCCTTGCAATTAAAAGGGATCTTTTATGGCTCCCTTTAGCAAATTATTTATCTGCTTCCTTTACCGCTGCTTCTAACAATAGTTCAGACGAAGTACGAAAACCACCCTAATTTTCCCCTTTGCCTCTTACTATAGATGATTAGTTAGTCTTTCATTACTGATTGTTTCATTACTATGCTGGTTTTATAATACCATTTATTGTTATGCTTACTTGGTTAACTATTTTTGTATAATGTGTTTCTGACCCTCAATTGTTGCTTATTTTATAGCATTTCTTTTTTACAGAATTCCCCCTCCCTGTTTTCTTATTGTTTTATATGAATGCATTTTAACTTGGTATACCATGTGATACAAGTATTATTATGTACCCTCATTCTTATCTTTTTCTTTTTATGTTAAATAACGCTTCATTCTATGGTAATATTGTTATATCTCTTTTCTTTGTTACTCTTTAATAAACTCAAACTTTAAAAAAAAGAAGAGAGGAATGAGATGAATCAAGAATAGCTATGTAGAAACCACGGCATTAGGCCGGTAGCAGGTTCCTAGGAAAATGTTTGTGTAGTGTGGTGATGGAAGAACGAAATGAAATGGAATCTTCAATGGCTTCCTACGAAAATGTTTGGGCCCTTGTACTTTTTTGTTTTTACAAATCAAACACTGGATACCATCTTTTCCCCTGGAAAATTCACCACAGCGCTTCTGTCTTGGAACCAGGGTGAGAGTAAAAACTTTAAGGAAGTGACAGGCTTACCTCAGTGACATGGCTCTTTGCCACTGCTCTTGTTGTTGTCTATAACTTTCAGATTCATCTTTTCCTCTTCTTTCACGTTACTTGAGCACTCCTATGAGCACTTTTTCTCATGCACTTATAGGAGCAACCTAAAAGCATTGATTTTATGCAAATTCATTTTTTTGTCAAAAATATAAACAATTGTATTAATCCTTTTGATACAGTGTCCAATTCTTTTTTTCTTTCTCTCTCTCTCTCTCTCGCGTATCAATTTTGGTTGATGTAAATACACTATTGAGTATTGTTTTGTATCCTTGCCAATAGGACAAATTGTTTTTTGTATCATATTGCACCCAGGTCCTTTGGCCACGTTTGGGTTGCTCCATTAGCTTGTGGAGGCAGGTAATTCAACCTTATTGGCAAGGCATGGTTAGGCTGGAGCAGTTAATTGCTAGTGTCTTGGAGCTGAGTATGGTTTCTTGTGTCTCCACATTGATTTTCTACTAGAATATCATTCGACAAAAATGTTGTGGTCTAAATATCGGCTACAAAATATTATAAACGTATGTATATGTAAGCAAATATAGGGTTTACCATGCCAAAACTCCATCTATACTTTGACACTATATACACAATCATGGTAGCTAGGGGCCTGATTCACAGAACTAACTTACGACAAAATCCTAAACTTACTACCATTTTGGTATTCACAGAATGAACTTACTCATTTTGGTATTCACAGAATAAACTTACTCATTTTGGTATTCACAGAATGAACTTACTCATTTTGGTATTCACAGAAGGCACTTACACATTTTGTGTAACTTACACATTTTGTGTAACTTACTCATTTTGTGTAACTTACACATTTTGTGTAACTTACTCATTTTGTGTAACTTACACATTTTGGTATTCACAGAAGGCACTTACTCATTGATGAGTAAGTGTCTTCTGTGAATACCATCATTGATGAGTAAGTGTCTTCTGTGAATACCAAAATGACCACTCTGCGCCTAACACTCCTTCTCCCCTACTGAATAACGCCCCTCCAACCTCTCCCTCCCCCTTCCCCCTCACTCCACCTCCACCCTCAACCATCCAGCTAACACCATCCTCCAACAATCGACTTCACCATCACCCTCCCTGGACCTCTCTACAGCAAATGACATCCCCCAACCACTGTTACCTATTTCTCATCCCCCTCTAATTTCCCTCTCTCCTCCTAACTTCCGGAACTCACACTCCTCGGACCCTTCCACTAAAAACGGTTGCCCCCAATCCCTGCCATCTACTTATCATTCCCCTCCCATAACCCCGCCTCTGCCTGACCCCCCAACCTCTCTTCCCCCTACCCAATTACTCATGTACTCCACCGTCCTTGCCCTTCAATCCCCTAACACAACTCCTCACACCCCTCCTCTTACCCATCCCGTACACCCTCTTCTCCTCCCTATCCCCCCTATCCTGCCCCTTCAGGCCCTCCTAACTCCGCCACCCAATCCTTTATCCCAACCCCCGATAAATACACAACCCCTCCACCCCAATATATCCGCTCTCTACTCACTCTATGCCCTTTTATCCTCTCTGACCACATCTCCTGAAGTTCTTAACCTCCTGTCTAACCTAGCCCGACCCCTAACACCTAACAGCACCGACACCCCTCACACCACAACCAATACCCTATCTCCCCCCTCACACTTCAGTCCACCCTCCGCAACTAACCCAGACCATTCCCTACACCCAGATCATTCCCTTCCCCCACCCATGCCCCTTCAGTACCTCCCCTTACCATAATTGCCCCGAGCCTACACAACAGTGAACTCGACCTATCTAATTTGATTACTGAACCCCTCTCATCTAACAGCCCCGTCACCCCTCACTCCACTCCCACTACCCTATCTCCCCCCTCACACATCAGTCCACCCTCTGCAACTAACCCAGATCATTCCCTACCCCCCGCCCACGCCCCTTCAGTACCCCCTTCACCCCAATTGACACGAGCCTACACAACACTGAACTTGACCTATCCAATTTGATCACCGAACCCCTCACACCTAACAGCCCCGTCACCCCTCACTCCACACCCACTACCCTATCTCCCCCCTCACACATCAGTCCACCCTCCATAACTAACCCAGACCACCCCCCCTCGGTACCTCTCCTCACCTTACTTGCCCAGAGCCTACACAACATCGAACTTGACCTATCTAATTTGATTACTAAACTCTCTCAATTCAGGAAAGACTTTATCTTCCCCTGCTCCAGAACCCTCCCTCACCATAAAATCCCCACCCAGCCCCTCCCAAAAATCCCCCCCAGAAATCCCCCCAAAAAATTCCCCCCGAAAATCCCTAACACCAAACACAATCATTGGAGATCGACTCCTCTCCGCTGCCGTATACATAGACCTCGCCGCACCTCGAACCATCTCTCCCCGTCCGACCTCTCCGACCTATGCAACTCTTACCTTCCTAGCTTACCAACCACCAATCCTCCACTCCCCTACTCCCACATGCCTGTTATCTTAGGGACTAATAGAATCCCCTCCTCCCCCACTTTCCCCAGACCACCGCCCCAACTCACGTCGATCCACACTTGCCCACCCACCATATGCAACCCCACACCACTTACATGTATGCTTGTCAACTGTCACTCCGCATTCCTCACAGAAACCTGGCTCAAAGACCACTCAACGAGCATACTTGACCTACTCTCCCCCCCGGGATACTCTATTCTTAGAAAAGATAGACCTGACAGAGTTGGGGGTGGTCTAGCCATTATCTTTAAAAATGAACTTCAGCTATCCCTTGTCAATAATTCTGGCTACTCCTCCTGCGAATACCTGGAAGCTGAACTGACAACTCAAAATTCCCACCCAATTCGTCTACACAACATCTATCGCCCTCCGGGCCCCCCCAGCCCTTCATCGAGGACTTATCTGAGCTCCTGACACAATCCTCATTATCCAACTCAAAAAATCTCTTTCTTGGGGATCTTAACCTCCATTGAAACGATACCGATGATCCCACTATCTCCCTCCTCACTAATCTACTTGAGATCAATGAACTCAAACAACTAATCCTGTCCCCGACACACACCAAAGGAGCCATCCTTGACGCCATTCTTTCCAATGAAGATCTGGCCTCCGTGACCAATATCGTCCCCATTGAATGGTCTGACCATCACCTTATACTGTTCACCATTGCTACCAATGCAAATCTCCCCACCTCCAAAATTAACAGACCTAAGAAACTGTCCAGAAAATCTAAAACATATCCCCCCGGGTGTTCTTGAGTCTAAACTCCAAGCTCAACTTCTTCTCATTCCCCCCTCACAAAATGCTAATGAGCTCACTGAACACTTTAACAATACTGTCACTGGTATTCTTGACCAATTAGCCCCGCCTAAACTCAAAAACCAAAGAATCACCCCTTCCAACTCTTGGTTTAATACCGAGCTTAATAACGAAAGACGGTCACTCAGACTGTCGGAAAGAACCTGGAGACACCATCCCTCTCCCTCCCATCTTGCACTCCTCAGACATGCTAGATCCACGTACAAAAAACACATCTTCAAGGAAAAGGCATCCTTCTTCCGCACTCAACTTGATCGTGCCAAAAACAGACCTAGGGAACTCTTCAAAATCATTCGTAACCAAACTTCCCCCGCACCCCCAAATCTGATCGCCTCCTCAGCCAGATGTGAAGAAATTTCCCACTTCTTCTCGGAAAAAAAAGCCAAAATTGATCAATCCTTCCGTTCCACACAGCTCTCCTCCAACTCCCAATGCAAACCCGTCCTCACCTCTAATGCCTACTCCACATCCACTCGACCAGTTGACCCCTTCTCTCTTCCGCCCACTATTCTACCGCTCCCCAGCGACTCTCCTCTCCCACCTACTTCCTCACCCCCCCTAACCACTCCCCACACCTATCCCCTGCTACTTCTCCAGAAACCAACTCCCCTAACTCACAATTAAAGAACAATGCCTCCTTGCTCAACTTCCTCCCCGTGACTGAGCTAGAAGTCCTTAAAATAATTGGTAATCTTAAACCGTCCTCCCACACAAAAGACCCCTTACCCTCTAATCTTGTCCCTGCCCTTAAGCACATCATCACCCCATACTGGTCCACAATCATCAACACCTCTCTCCACTGGCTGTGTCCCCACCTCCCTTCAACTTGGACAAATCTCTCCCATAATCAAAAACCCCAATGCTGACCCCAATGACCTAAACAATCTCCGCCCCATCACTAACCTCCCCCTGCTCTCAAAAGTCCTTGAAAAATGTGTCCTACTACAACTAGACAAACACATCGAAAACTTCAACCTACTCGACCCCTTTCAATCAGGCTTCAGGAAAGGCTGCAGCACCAAAACGGCAATGCTCAATGTCGTCGATGACATCCACCACTCACTTGATAATGGCGAGACCTGCCTTCTTATCCTCCTTGATCTCTCCGCAGCGTTCAATACAGTCAACCATTCAGCCCTACTTAATGTGCTTAGGACCCGTTTCGGCCTTAATGATACTGCCTACAAATGGTTCGTTTCCTACCTGCAACACCGAACTCAGCAAATCAAAATTCAAAACTGTCTTTCTAACCCCACTCCTGTCTCCCTTGGAGTCCCCCAAGGGTCTATCCTCTCTCCCTCCCTCTTTAACCTCTTTATGGAACCCCTCACCCTCATTCTTAAACAAGCAGGCATCAACTACCACCTCTACGCCGATGACACCCAAATCTATTACAAGATTGTTGTTTACTTGACTTAGTTTGAGGGGAGTAGGAGTGTCCTATACTTTCCCTTCCTCTCCTATTGTTATGTATAAACATTAATCTACACATACATATTCTGTTTATTAACTTCACAATGAGACACAACTAAGGGGTCGATAACGATTCGGGCCGGAAAACGTACCGACCGACTCGGAGCCGGAATTAATTCCGACCGACACGTACCGGTGCAGCTCGACCCGCAAAGTACGATGAGAAGCGTGCAAAACCCGACCGACTCGTACGGAACACAAGCCGAACGACCGAGCCGCGCGGAAAACAGCAATCCGGCCGGAAAAACACGCGAATCGAACCGACCGACACGCACCCGGAACAATCCCGAACGAAGCGTACCCGCGAACTCCTACCCGCCAAGTACGATGCAACGCGTGGAAAACACGACCGAGTCGCACGGAGGACAAGCCGTACGACCGACACGCATACAAAACTGCGAGCCGAAGCAACCCAAAACACCGCGACCGACGCGTACGCAGCATAGAAAACAGCACAAACACAGCGTGAACGAATCGGAGAAGCCCGTACGAGACAACTGCAGGGTCCGACTCGGTCACAAGAACGTCTCCTACATGCACAAAAAGTACAAAGGGAAAATACACAAAAAAAGGCCAAACAAGCAATTACAAAGCCAATAAATACTGGGGGGGCAGGGAACAAGGACACACCCACAACTCCACCCATATAAAGGACACAAATCCCTACCATGATCCTTTGCAAATTCAAATTACCTGCCAGCACTCAACAGACAGCAACCACACACCCACAGCTCATCCATCACACAAGCCACACACCATCAGCACCCCAACAAATAGCAACCTCACATACACCCAGCAAAACACACACTCACACACCTTCACCTGCACACCAACACACACATCACTCACCATCACCACCCATCACCATGCCCCCAAAGAAGAATCATAAGTTCCTAGATAGTGAATTGGAAGTCCTGGTAGATGAGATCCTCAGGGTAGAGCCACAGCTGTTTGGTACACTGGTCCAACAGACACCCATGTCGCAGAAAACCAAGATGTGGGAGAGGATCGTCGACAGGGTGAACGCACAATCACCATGTTTGCGCACAAAGATAGACATCCAGAACAGGTGGTATGACGTGCGCAGGAGGGTCAGGGAGCTGTTGAAGAAGGACTACCTCATGAGCCAACACACCAGCAGTGGCCCTCCTGCCAAGCCAGTATACCTCAGGCCCTGGGAGGAGAAGGTGCGGGCCATCCTACCACCAGTGAGCGTATATGGACTAGAAAACATCCCAGAGCCTGGTGAGTACACAACAAATGTACACAATATTGTGCCACAATACACACACATCACTGTCAATGGGAGAGTCAAACCATGCACCCTTAGCAAATACACAGCAACCAGAACAGAACCATCCCAAAATGTGTATGTCAGTCAGATAAACACAACACATGCCATCTCATAGTGACATGTAACTGTGTCATCACATGTACAAACACAACTACAACTACAGCTGGGCAGTGGCACAAATATAACTAACAAACACATCCAGACATGTAGCCACCACTACAACACCACCACACAGTGAAGCCCACTGAAAGGAAGGAATACTGTGTATGCTGGGCAAGTCAGTGTAGCCAATAGCATCATGGGAGTCGTAGTCACAGATATTGCCCACCCTCACAATGCGCACATCAACACCACCATGAACCATGCTCACATCACAGGGAGTGGAAAACAACTGACAAGATGGCTGACACTGGCTACTGCTTTGGGGAGCACAAGGTCCTGCTGGCAACTGTGCACCAACCAACAGCAGGACACCACTGACTGACATCTTGCCATTGCTCTCACACTCACACACAGTGAAGTCCACCCAAAAGCAAGTAAGTATGGGCATGCTGGGAAGTGGGGTGGAGGCAATAGCATGATGGGAGTGGTAGTCACAGATATTGGTCACCCCCACAACTGTCCCATCAACACCACCCTGAACCATGCGCACATCACAGGGAGTGGAAAACAAGTGACAAGATGGCTGACACTGGCTACTGCTGTGGGGAGCACAAGGCCCTGCTGGCAACTGTGCACCAACCAACAGCAGGACACCACTGACTGACATCCTGAAAGACAACTTGCACTCCCTGCAATGGAAGCACGTTCCATGGTGGGATATCTGGCTGGGTGGGAAGGAGGACTCACAGCCCTGACCATAGTTACCAGCAGCGTTTCTCACACACACCCCTAACACAAACTCCACATAACTCACCTGGGAGAATGCATTGCCTCACACTCCAATCAAATATCCCACAAAGAACCACAACCCTGGGTCATGCTGAGTGAAGCACAGGGACACACATGGGACTTGTAGCAAAACTAACCCCAGGATAACACTGTCAGCCATCTTGTCAGCACAGGCACACAACCCCACAGGGAAGCAGAGTCAAAAGGAAGGAAGCATGGGCATGCTGGGAAGGGGGTGTGAGGCAATAGCTTGATGGGAGTGGTAGTCACAGCTCAACATCCCCCACCCACATGGCCCAGCAAGCTCACACTCAAGCATGCACACCCCACAGAGAGTGGAAAGCCCCATCAAAGATGTCTGACACTGGTGCTCTGTTGTGGGGAGCACAAGGCCATGCTGGGAACTGGCCACCAACTAACAGCAGGACACCACTGTCAGCCATCTTGCCATTGCTCTCACACTCACACACAGTGAAGTCCACCCAAAAGCAAGTAAGTATGGGCATGCTGGGAAGTGGGGTGGAGGCAATAGCATGATGGGAGTGGTAGTCAAAGCTCAACATCCCCCACCCACATGGCCCAACAAGCTCACACTCAAGCATGCACACCCCACAGAGAGTGGAAATCCCCATCAAAGATGTCTGACACTGGTGCTCTGTTGTGGGGAGCACAAGGCCATGCTGGGAACTGGCCACCAACTAACAGCAGGACACCACTGTCAGCCATCTTGCCATTGCTCTCACACTCGCACACAGTGAAGTCCACCCAAAAGCAAGTAAGTATGGGCATGCTGGGAAGTGGAGTGGAGGCTATAGCATGATGGGAGGGGTAGTCACAGCTCAACATCCCCCACCCACATGGCCCAGCAAGCTCACACTCAAGCATGCACACCCCACACAGAGTGGAAAGCCCCATCAAAGATGTCTGACACTGGTGCTCTGTTGTGGGGAGCACAAGGCCATGCTGGGAACTGGCCACCAACTAACAGCAGGACACCACTGTCAGCCATCTTGCCATTGCTCTCACACTCACACACAGTGAAGTCCACCCAAAAGCAAGTAAGTATGGGCATGCTGGGAAGTGGGGTGGAGGCAATAGCATGATGGGAGTGGTAGTCACAGCTCAACATCCCCCACCCACATGGCCCAGCAAGCACACACTCAAGCATGCACACCCCACAGAGAGTGGAAAGCCCCATCAAAGATGTCTGACACTGGTGCTCTGTTGTGGGGAGCACAAGGCCATGCTGGGAACTGGCCACCAACTAACAGCAGGACACCACTGTCAGCCATCTTGCCATTGCTCTCACACTCACACACAGTGAAGTCCACCCAAAAGCAAGTAAGTATGGGCATGCTGGGAAGTGGGGTGGAGGCAATAGCATGATGGGAGTGGTAGTCACAGATATTGGTCACCCCCACAACTGTCCCATCAACACCACCCTCAACCATGCGCACATCACAGGGAGTGGAAAACAAGTGACAAGATGGCTGACACTGGCTACTGCTGTGGGGAGCACAAGGCCCTGCTGGCAACTATGCACCAACCAACAGCAGGACACCACTGACTGACATCCTGAAAGACAACGTGCACTCCCTGCAATGGAAGCACGTTCCATGGTGGGATATCTGGCTGGGTGGGAAGGAGGACTCACAGCCCTGACCATAGTTACCAGCAGCGTTTCTCACACACACCCCTAACAAAAACTCACCTGGGAGAATGCATTGCCTCACACTCCAATCAAATATCCCACAAAGAACCACAACCCGGGGTCATGCTGAGTGAAGCACAGGGACACACATGGGACTTGTAGCAAAACTAACCCCAGGATAACACTGTCAGCCATCTTGTCAGCACAGGCACACAACCCCACAGGGAAGCAGAGTCAAAGGGAAGGAAGCATGGGCATGCTGGGAAGGGGGTGGAGGCAATAGCATGATGGGAGTGGTAGTCACAGATATTGGTCACCCCCACAACTGTCCCATCAACACCACCCTGAACCATGCACACATCACAGGGAGTGGAAAACAACTCACAAGATGGCTGACACTGGCTACTGCTGTGGGGAGCACAAGGTCCTGCTGGCAACTGTGCACCAACCAACAGCAGGACACCACTGACTGACATCCTGAAAGACAACTTGCACTCCCTGCAATGGAAGCACGTTCCATGGTGGAATATCTGGCTGGGTGGGAAGGAGGGCCGGATGTCAACCAAATACAACCATTGCAGACCATGTACACACCCCAACATTCACATAGAAATGCCCAAATAATGCAGGACAATGTGCTACACCAATATCAACCCCTGACTGTGACAACTTAGGACAATGCAATGTACAGGCCCGCATCCAGAGGCACAGTCACAACTGTCAGGTGTGTCAACCATTGATGTCTGCAGAAACATAACATACATTGTGTGTGTCTCCCAAAAACAGGTGATGATGGGGACACAGCAGCAGACGCTGAGGAGTCCCCATCCCAGGCTCAAGAGGATACGGAGCTCACTGGTGTGGAACAGCCTCTGCCCTCCTCGGATGAAGAAGACCCACCTGGCACCTCCGGAGCAAGTCATCATGCAGCACCAGCAGGACCACCAGCTGCGCCCCCTGCACCCACCCCTCCAATGACTGTCAACACACATACCACCCCTGCCGACATGGACAGACCAAGGAGCACCACCACCACCAGCACAGGGACCCTGGACCAACGTGGGGCCATGGACACCAACACCACCAACAACCCCCAAGGGGGCCCAGGGTCACCTGTGCGTGCCACCTCAGGTACTGCACGTGTCGCCAGGGGTGGTGGGAGGGGTGGGAGACATAGGTCGCTGCTCGCAGAGGGGTCTGGACTGCATGATGACCCACAACTGGCACGCATAGCCGATGCGTACCAGTCCAGCACCGGAGAGCTCAGCCAGGTAGTGGGGCTCCTCAGGGACATTAAACAGCAGCAGGCTGCCCATCATGCCCGCTTGGACTCACACATGTCCCGCGTGGAGTCCAAGTGGGACACACTGCAAGAGATGACGGCGGTGCATAGGGACATATTACAATGCCTCCGCCAGATGGGCAGCAACCAGTCAACACCTCCCTGTGTGCCCACAACATCTGGTGCTGAAACAACTGCAACTGCCACAGGGAGGCAGGATGACTCTGGCGGAGAGTCCCCTGCACCGCAGCAGCCTGCACTTGAGGGTCCCCCCCAAAGAAGAGGGGTCGTCCGAGGAAGGACAACTGAGAGGCTGATGGCCATGCACAACCCCCAGGAAGCCAACACCTGTTCTGGATAATCACCTTTGTGCGCAAACTGTTCACCCTGTTGACTGCAACACAACTCCCCCACATGACATGGGGAGTACAAGTTGGACCAATGTCTCAGATGACTGTGGACTTGATACAGGACATTTCTGCTACCAGGACTTCCAATTCATCTAGGAACTTTGGATTGCAATCAAAATGTACAGCACTCACCATCCTGTGCACTATTCACACACATGTATGACAATAAACACACTAATACACCATACCTGCCTCTGTCGTGATTCCAACTTGGTTTCTGTCATGGAGATGATGACCAGCGAAATTACACTATGCATGCTAACTGCTACAGCAAGTACAACACAGGCATGTGAGTCATGGCAACGTGACACATATGAGGGAGACACACCACCAGGGCTACACAACAAATACACACCTAGGCCATCTGACTCATTGCCTACACTGATGTTGCCAGGAAATACGGTGCAATGCACAGACACAACACCTATTCACAGTCTTAGTCAACTAGCCCACTGGTGCAGTAAGCAAATGTCAGTCAAATGTGTGACCACAGACAACGCACATCACAAAGTGAAGCACAGGTTTATTACACATTTGCAACATGTTGTAACCACTACAGATGCAAGGTAATCCCACCTGGCAGCGGGCACACAGTCAACAAGTGTAGAAGGAAGGAAGTCCATGGGTGTGGCGCACATCATCTGTAGGGACACGACAGCTACCACCCTGGAAGTCGAATCACGGTGTTGGGGATCACAGTTGACCAAACGACTCTGAAAGTACCCTGTGAAGGACAGAAATGACACACAGTCAAACGCACTGAAGAACAGGACAGAACTGCAATACTCATGCCCAATACATGTCACAAGATACCCACCCAGAACCAAGTTAGCATGTCAACACTGTTGGGGAGTACAGACTACCTGTAAGGACACATCGCTACACGCATACAGTCATGTAGCCCATGGACACACTCAAACAGCACCAGAGCACCACCAACACATATCATGCAAACTCACATCATTGACATGACATCTCTGGATACTCACATTCAGCTGAAGAAGTTGGTGATGAGCTGTGTGCGGACATCCCCATCATCATCATCATCATCACTGGCATCGTGGTCCAGGCCAGGATCCTCCACAGGTGGCGGACGTTGGTCATCGTCATCAAGGATGAGAGGCAACTCCTTCCGCACTGCCAGGTTGTGTAGCATGCAGCAAACGATGACAATCTTGCACACCTTTGCTGGGGCATATGGGAGGGACCCTCCTGTCTTGTCCAGGCAGCGGAAGCGGCTCTTCAGGAGACCAAATGTCCGCTCAATCACTCTCCTCGTCCGACCATGTGCCTCATTGTAGCGCATCTGGGCTGGTGTCACATGGTTCCTGAGGGCGTCAGCAACCACGGCATGTTGGGGTATCCGGAGTCACCTACATACAGACAATTGCACATTAGCTGAGTTGGAAAAGAGGGTGGAACACTACATTGCAGAACACACACAATGGTACAAAGTCAGTACACACCAACAAGCCAGGCACGCTGGTTCCGCATCTGTGACATCATCCTCGGGATGCGACTACTCCTCATCACGTAGGCATCGTGTGCAGAACCGGGGAAACGGGCACACACGTGTGAGATGCTCATATCTGCAAGACAGACCACCAGTGCATTGACCGAGTGGTAGTGTTTGCGGTTCCTGTATGCCTGCTCTTGGGCCTGTGGTGGTACCAAAGCCACATGTGTCCCATCAATGGAGCCAATGACATGCGGCATCCTCCCCAGGGCATAGAAGTCACTCTTCACGTCAGTGAGTTGTTGGAGTCTAGGGAAATAGATGTACTGGTTCAGGTATATCAACATAGCCTCCAAAACATCGCGGAGCACACGGCTGAACATGGTCTGTGACATCCCACCAGCAGTCGCCACAGTGTGTTGAAAGGTACCGGTGGCAAAGAAGTGTAGGGCTGCCATCACCTTCACCTTGGGGGTCAGCGCTGTAGGGTACGGCCGGCCAGGTTGCAAATGTGGTGCCAAGCGCACTGCCAAATCCTCAATCAGCTGCCTGGTGAAGCGGTACCGTCGGATGCTGTCACGTTCCACCATCGTTGCCAGGTCAGGGAATGGTCTATGGACAGCTGGTGCCCTGTAGTGCATAGGTGAAGAAAGAAAGATTGTCAGTCACCCCACATATGTGGCATTGAACACACTCAATATCACATGATACATCATTATGAGGCACAAGTACATGATGTGTGCAGTTCCGTAAGGACATGTATGGCACATACATGGCCAACATCTAACATCACAGTTCAACAAGTGGCATCAATAAGTCCCAGGTTGTGCCATTGGATATCATGAGGCCGTGTCACAGTTCCCATCTCCTGCTGCCACGTTACAAACACACCCCACAGTGACATGTGAGGACAGATGTGCCCCAGGCATCACAGCTCAACGACAGGTAGATTCCCAGGGACCCTGTATTGCCACATGGACACTGGCATGACATGGTGTATCATGTATACACCACAGCAAAACAACCATGACCCCCACAGGTAGTGGTCCCTGTTGCCTCGGCAGGACAGACATGGACGTCTGTGACACACACACGCACAACATCAAAGTCCATGCACAAACGACGTGGATGTGGAGACTGTCTCCCATGGTGCACATGAAATCAGAGACATTGTAAACACAACATGCACACAGACTGTGGAGGACCATCACTATTGTGCCAATGGGTCACCCTGGCTTAAACATACCGTCCCACATGGGACTCAGGGGGTATGTGACATGTGACATGTGACCGTGAAATGTGACCATGCCACATGCTCAGATATGAACAGTTGCACATCACAGTGGTCATGTACACGTAACACCAAGGATCCTGTCCCCATGAACACGTGCACAGCCTGGGGGTGGCTGCCCCCAAGTGACACCCACAGAACAACATGTTCACCCCCATACACGGAATAGGTAATGCAGCCTTACATGCCTTAGGATACAGTTTGGACAGGCTGTGGTGTTGTAGGTGTGCCCCTTACTCCCTGGGAAGTATATGTGGCTGGCATATGTTCACATGTGACAGGCATGGTGACATATGCCAGTGACTTGTACAGGGACGCATTGGACAGCAATGGATCGATCGGTGCGCACACATTGGCCATTGCATTCAATGTGTGCTGGTACGCGTTGTATTCGCAATACGCGTTGGACAGCAATGGACTGATTGGTGCGCACACATTGGCCATTGCATTCAATGTGTGCTGGTACGCGTTGTATTCGCAATACGCGTTGGACAGCAATGGACCGATCGGTGCGCACACATTGGCCATTGCATTCAATGTGTGCTGGTACCCGTTGTATTCGCAATACGCGTTGGACAGCAATGGACCTATCGGTGCGCACACATTGGCCATTGCATTCAATGTGTGCTGGTACGTGTTGTATTCGCAATACGCATTGGACAGCAATGGACTGATCGGTGGGCACACATTGGCCATTGCATTCAATGTGTGCTGGTACGCGTTGTATTCGCAATATGCGTTGGACAGCAATGGACCGATCGGTGCGCACACATTGGCCATTGCATTCAATGTGTTATGGTATGCGTTGTATTCGCAATACGCGTTGGACAGCAATGGACCGATCGGTGCGCACACATTGGCCATTGCATTCAATGTGTGCTGGTACGCGTTGTATTCGCAATACGCGTTGGACAGCAATGGACCGATCGGTGCGCACACATTGGCCATTGCATTCAATGTGTGCTGGTACGCGTTGTATTCGCAATACGCGTTGGACAGCAATGGACCGATCGGTGCGCACACATTGGCCATTGCATTCAATGTGTGCTGGTACGCGTTGTATTCGCATACGCGTTGGACAGCAATGGACCGATCGGTGCGCACACATTGGCCATTGCATTCAATGTGTGCTGGTACGCGTTGTATTCGCAATACGCGTTGGACAGCAATGGACCGATCGGTGCGCACACATTGGCCATTGCATTCAATGTGTGCTGGTACGCGTTGTATTCGCAATACGCATTGGACAGCAATGGACCGATCGGTGCGCACACATTGGCCATTGCATTCAATGTGTGCGGGTACGCGTTGTAACCTGGGTACGCGTTGAACAGCAATGGACCGATCGGTGTGCCCGGCCGGCCCATTGCATTCAATGTGTGCGGGTACGCGTTGTATCCTGGGTACGCGTTGAACAGCAATGGACCGATCGGTGTGCCCGGCCGGCCCATTGCATTCAATGTGTGCGGGTACGCGTTGTAACCTGGGTACGCATTGAACAGCAATGGACCGATCGGTGTGCCTGGCCGGCCCATTGCATTCAATGTGTGCGGTACGCGTTGTATCCTGGGTACGCGTTGAACAGCAATGGACCGATCGGTGTGCCCGGCCGGCCCATTGCATTCAATGTGTGCGGTGCAGCGTTGTAACCTGGGTACGCGTTGAACAGCAATGGACCGATCGGTGTGCCCGGCCGGCCCATTGCATTCAATGTGTGCGGGTACGCGTTGTATCCTGGGTACGCGTTGAACAGCAATGGACCGATCGGTGTTCCCGGCCGGCCCATTGCATTCAATGTGTGCGGGTACGCGTTGTAACCTGGGTACGCGTTGAACAGCAATGGACCGATCGGTGTGCCCGGCCGGCCCATTGCATTCAATGTGTGCGGGTACGCGTTGTATCCTGGGTACGCGTTGAACAGCAATGGACCGATCGGTGTGCCCGGCCGGCCCATTGCATTCAATGTGTGCGGGTACGCGTTGTATCCTAGGTACGCGTTGAACAGCAATGGACCGATCGGTGCGCACCCATTGACTATGGCCTGGCTGGCAACGGACGCGTTTTCAAATTTTGAACGAGTCTGATGCTGTAAATTCAGTTGGTCACCCACAACAATGTTGCAAATTCATGGGTGTCATGAAGTTGAACTTTTGAAGGATGCTGTGGGCGTGTGTAAGTGGTGCAATTCCATGGATTGGCCAGATTCAGAAGATGCAAACGACTTGGACCTATCACTTTGGACACATGGGACAGTATCTGCCTCTGCAGCACACATATAATGCTGGCTGTTCCCCTGAGAGCTCACTTGCCTGCACTACATGCTCCAGGACGACATTTGCCACCACCACTGCTGCTGTATCTGCACCCTCTGGACCCTGCAATGGCACGTACTGTGGAGAGAGCCCCAGCCTTCAGCACTGAGGAGAACCAGGCCCTGCTGGACAGCCTCCTTCCACAGTACAGCAAGCTGTATGGGAAAGCAGGGGAGCAGGTGAGTGTTCTGTCCACTGCCTTCCTAAATGTGCATGTTGTCTGACTAGCAAGGCTAACAGTCTGCACGCCACTGGCTAGCAGGCTCACTGAGTAGTTGTCACCCCCCATAGTGTGTAGTTACATGCACTGGACAGGTATAGTGCAGTGACAGTGCATTTAAACAAGGTTTTACTTCCCAGGCAATGATACCATGTAGTAACTGCTGGCATACTGTCCATGGCCATCGTTGCACTGCCTGTGTACATCATGTGCCCCTGTGATTGAGACATGTATATCCAACTGTGTAATGCACGGATATGTTGCATGTGTATTAATGGCATTCTCACTTTGTCATCCTCACAGGTTGATGCCCACCAGAAGCAGCAGATATGGCTGACCATCGTCCAGGCAGTGAGATCCGTGGGGGTCTATAAGCGCCGGATCCGCAACTGCCAGAAGAGGTGGCAGGACCTTAGGGGCTGGACCCGGAGGATCGCACGGGTCCAGCTGAAGCTGTCGCCTCCTCGCAGGAGGGGCGGACACTGGACCCTGACCCCCCACATGCTCAGGATCCTGGCGGTGGTCTTCCCTGATCTGGATGGGCAGCTGAAGGCCAGTGAGCAGCAAGGAGGGGGTGAGTCCATGACTGCATTGTGAACTATGTCTGCCATGCTATGTGCCCTCCTCTGGCCTGGTTAAACTTCCACAGTACATCAGTCATGTGGTCCAGGACCCATGTCCCTCTATTGTGCACTGCCCACTCCTCATCTGATACCCAGGTGTGGCCCTTACAGTCAGGGAATTGTGTCACTTGGGTACTGTGTCCTTGCAGTTTGCTTGACTCAAGGTGGGGGACAGCATCTGTTTCCCTAACTCTGTGGTGGGCATCATGGGTGGGTCCATTGCTTACACAATGCCTGTGTTCTGACATGTAATCTGCGTGTTACTTTGATATGTGGTCCAATTGCTGAGCTGATCCACCACATGTGCCTGGGGTATCTGGCACACACCCATGCTGTGGGTGGGAACAATGTTTGGGCCCCAGGAGTGTGTATATTACGTGTGTCACACATACTTAGCCAGCTGCCTACTGTCCAGGGCTCATCCCTCATTCATGTGGGGCAGGACAGTCATGCCTACTCCAGGCCATACAATACACTCTGTACTCCCACTCCCGTGTATCAGCTGACACGTTGTGCTCAGTGAATTGTCCCCTCAGGTGTCTGCCTCTGTGTCAGTGTGCTGTGGCTTCGTTGTCAGGACTGCTGGGGTGTTTCTCGGTTGGGGCTCAGCATGCCACCGGAGATGTGACCATAGGAGACGATACTTGTGTGACACATAGGTGTTTGATCACCTGACCGTGCAGACTGGGGTATGCGAATGTGAAGTTCAGGCAGCTGTCTCCCATTCACAGCAGATTGTGAGGTGCTCAGGTTCAGAGGGTTGTGTTACAGGTCTCCCATATGTCCAATCGGTATGACCTGGACAGATAAGGGTTCAGATGATGTGGTGTGTGGGGGATGTACATGTGCACTTGTTCAGCTCCAGGACTTGCATTCCCCATGACCTACTATTGTGACACAGTGCAGAGTGTTGTTGTCTGGCTGCCCTGCCCATGTGACTGGAGACAGTGATGTATGACTTAGCAGGCATGCCTGTGCCATGGCATGTGACTTCCTATTAGAGATCCTGCAGGGGAGTGACATGTGCTACATGCACACCATTGTGGCAATGGCTATCAGGAAATGGGTGCATCATGGTGTCTGTCGCTGGTATGCATCACATGCATTTCCTATTTGACTCTGGGCATCCCTTTCATCCGGACACCTGTACTGACTCAGTGGCAAGAGTTGTGATGTGTGCATGTTTACATGCTTAACCGGGTTCTCTGCACTGTCCAACTACTGTGTAGGTAATACACTGGGGTATTGCCATCCAACAGACTCCAGACAGATGGGTGCAAGGCCAGGTGGGATGTGAGTGCCATGGTTGACCATCAGACTGACAATTGGCTTCTCCTGTTCTGTTTGGGCACTTTTAGCAATGTTCAACTAAGGATGCCAGGGCTTGCTCTGTAATGTGCTGTACTAACTGTGGTGTGTGCGTTCGGTGCAGGTGACTGATGTCTGTCTGTTTCCCTATTGATTGCAGATACATCCACGGCCACAGGAGGGGACATCTCCACGGACCAGGAGGAGCCGCAGAGCCAGACTGGGTCAGCAGCCGAGGAGTGGTCGGAGGGACCCAGTGGCACGGAGGGCGAGGGGAGCCACACAGAGGAGTCCTCAGCACCATCCACCTCAGCTGAGGACCACAGCAGCTTGGAGGATGACTCCCTTATGGAGGCGGGTGTCAGCAGCCACCACACCCCAGCTAGTGTTGCTGTCCCCGCCACCACCACCACCGCCCTCCCATCGGCTCCCATTCCCAAGGTCCGTGGAGGCTCCCATGTTCGGGAGCGTGTCTCCTTCGGGCCAGGCACCACACCCCCTGCCCCTGTGTCCCCTGCTGCCCTGAGTGAGGAGTCTGTGTACCTCCTTCGCCAGCTCCATGTAGGGCAGACAGCGATGCTGAGTGTCCTCCATGCCCACACCACTCTGTTGACTCAGCTGGTGTCGTTCATGGAGGGCATCTCATCGGGCATGTCTGCCCTACAGAGGGGCAATAGGTCCATGGACTCCTCCCTGACGGCAGCAGTGTCCCTCCTCCGACAGTCCCTCGCCCCTCCTGCCTCTGCCCCATCCACACTCCCCAGCACCTTACCTGTCCCAAGCACACACACACCGGCACAGGCACACACCAGCACAGACACGAGCAGCACACAGACACACACGCCACAAACAAGACGCACACGCACGCACAGTCAGGGGACTGAAACCACACTCACAGGGGATGGGGCCCAGGCACACACACACGCATCCACGAGCACTGCGCAGTCCTCAGTTGCCTCTCCCTCCAAAGCCCCCTCCCTTGCCTCACCTGCAACCCCAAAGACACAGCGGCTCTTCCTCAGTGACCTCGGCCTCTTCCCCTCCGATCCAGCTGACACAGCATTCATGGGGAAGAGGAAGCCCACCCACACGGAGCGGAGTGCCCCTCGCCCCTGGACACCCTCCCCCAGGCACAGACCGACTGACGCCCCCACCCGCAAGTCCCCCCGGACCCGGAAGAGCAAGACCCCGCCACCGCCCTGCAGCTCAGGCACCAAGTCTCCTTCCTCCATCCCTCAGGCCCCCACTCCACAGGTGCCCCCACCACACCCTGCCCCAGGTTCCCCCACCCACAGATACACCATCCCCAAAAGGATCAGGCCTTCTCCCCCTACCACTTGCTCTTCCGGCCCCACACCCCCGCTGCGCTTGTCTGTGCCACTGGTGTGGTGAGGGTGTCCTCCCCCTCTGTCCTGCCCACCTTACCTGATCCCCATTCTCCTCCCCTGGAGGTAGGCACTGCAGTGGAGGCCACTACCACCCTGTCTGACTTGGGCACTGCAGTGGCGAACCTGTCCACTCCATCTGCACGGTCCACTGCAGTCGTGCCGGCGCCCACACCATCTGAGTCATGCCCCCCAGTTGTGCCGGCACACACCATGTCAGACACCTCCACTGCAGTTGTCAGTGGCTCTCCAGCACCCACCACCCCTTCCCTGCCTCCTTCTGGTGAGCCCTGATCCTGTCCCTGCGGTGCCTGGCCTGCCCCCCGTATGCCCCTCCGAGGGGATTGTCCCTGGTTTTCATCAGTGCAGGCATGCGTAGGGTGACATCTGCCACTGTCACCCTGTTTTGACTTTCATGATGGACTGGCCATTGGCCTTTGTTTATTTTTTACATGACTTCAACTTTTGAACCCACATATGCTGAATAAAGCAACTTTCTGTTCTCTAGTGCTTTTGCTTCTGATGTACATGATGTTGATGATGCTAACCATGCCCTTGCTGCAGTGATGGTGATATTTGGTCTCATGAATATGTAGTGTTACTGTGCAGGAACCCATGTGGTCCAGGGGGACTGTGTCCTATCCTGTGGTGTATCCATGTCATCCTTAGCAGCATCTGAGGGTGTCATGTTTTCAATATTTGGCAATGGGATTTCCTACTTACATTAGCAATGTCACATCTGTGGCTTCCACCCCTGCACATCTGTTGTGCTTGCCATTGTTCAATTAGTCTACTTCCCTGACCATGTGGCCATCTCCACTGGACATGCAGGTTTGGGCATCAATGGGGAAGGACTCATCTGTGTTGTCAGTGCAACTTGCTATACATGTGTGTTGGATCTGTGCTGATGATTTCGTTGACACTCCCATGACCAGGCTGATGTGACAGGAGCCTTCATTTGGTGCTAATTGTTGACTGTGTGACCAAGTGTTCTGCTGACATGATGGAGCCCTACTGAGGCGACATATGGCACAGCTTTCCTCACACAGGAGTGGAGTCCCCTCATGGCAGTGTGTGCTCCTGTGACATCGCCTGCGCCCAAGGTGTGTGTTGTATGAGCATGTCTGTTTGTTCACTTCCATTTTGCTGTGCATGCTGGGATCCCTAGTGATGTTCCTGTTTGTGATGCTTGCTGAGTTGACCTATGTTCTCCCAAAGTCTTCTCCCTGGGTTCTCTGTGATGTGGGTGCATGGCACATTACTGGTCATCAGGGTGTCACCCATAGGTGTGTTTGCTGTCAGGGCTGAGTTTGTGGGCAGACGCTGATGGGTCACAGTCAGGATTCCCCTTGGCACTTGTTGTTTACACCTGTCATGTGATTTCCGGTTTGTGTTAGCTTTCATTGGTTGTGACACGTTGTGTGTGTGACTGCTGGCACTCCTCAGGGTCAGGGCTGCAATGTTGGTAGTTGTCTATGTGTGTTCTTTGTGGGTGACCTTGGCTTCTTCATTGGTGTGTGACTGTGGCTGGGATCCCATTGGTTGGTGTGGTATTGCCGTCATGTCCATGTACAGCGTAGTGTGCAGTGTGTCAGACATTCAGGAGTCTTGTTGAGTGGCCATGTGTGATGTGTTTCTGCACCTTGGTTCCCGCCACCCCCCTGGGATTGTCATGGGTGCATGTGCAATGTCACCAGTGCATGTGAGCTTCACTGCTGCACATTGTTGGAGGTCGAGGTGTGTGGTGTTGAGTGTGTGCAGATGAGAGTTGTTGCCCGGCTAGACCCCTGCCTCCATGTTGGCCTTGGCTTACTGGCCGTGCTGATTGATTTGTGCTTGTGTAGGTGTGATGGTAGTTTGTTGCTCAGGACACATGACTGTGGTTCACAGTGTGAACGACATCTAGCTTTGTCATCACAGTGGGATTGTAATGCAGCCCAGGGTCACCACATTGTGGGGGCCCTGGGGGTAGTGCTGTGGTGTCTCTGTGTCTTGCTGTGTCAGTTGCTGTTCCTACATGCTTGTGTGACATGTGTGATTTGTGCTCCCTCTCATCTGACAATGCCTGATTGCCCACATAGGGGATTTGGATCCATGAGTTACCTTTGTGTGGCACTGTATGCACATCTGTGTAATTGGTATTCAGGCCTCCTCATGTGTTGTGTGGTTGCCTGGGGACACTGGTACCCCCCTCACCTGTTGTGTTTGATGTGCAGTGTGGGTCTGCCTGTTTGTGTTTGTGCATCTGCACCACTGCATTGGCATATCTTTAGTGTGCCATTGGCTGTATGTTGTTTAGTGTGTTTCCCCTGCTGTCCCTGGGACTCCTAGGTCATCAGTCAGCACAATGATCATTGTTTGTGTGTCCCATTGCTGCCATGGTATGGTATCTGTTCACCTCACATCTACAGTCTCCACAGGGTATCTGCATTTGTGTGCCCATTGGTGCAAATATGTGGGTCTGCATTCTGATGGTCACTTCTGTCATTGTGTCATTGATGAATGTTGACAGTGTCAGCCCCCATGGGTGATGTTTGTCTGCACATGGCCAAAGGTATGTCTTATTTGCACTGCACTGTTTGCCTCCCCCAATCTATGTTGCTATGGGACACAAGCACTACTTTGCCACTGATGTGTTTGTTGTTCTGTGACCAGGAATCATCCATGCAGTTTGGCAGTTGCAGCTTTTTCTTTGTCAACACTTACATATTGGTCACTGTGATGATGGGGGTTTGGACCCCATTGCCCCAATGTTCAAAATGTGCTTCAGCTATGGACCCCACACTTACATTTTGGTCACTGTGATGATGGGGGTTTGGACCCCATTGCCACAATGTTCAAAATGTGCTTCAGCTATGGACCCCACACTTACATTTTGGTCACTGTGATGATGGGGGTATGGACCCCATTGCCACAATGTTCAAAATGTGCTTCAGCTATGGTCCCCACACTTACATTTTGGTCACTGTGATGATGGGGGTTTGGACCCCATTGCCACAATGTTCAAAATGTGCTTCAGCTATGGACCCCACACTTACATTTTGGTCACTGTGATGATGGGGGTATGGACCCCATTGCCACAATGTTCAAAATGTGCTTCAGCTATGGACCCCACACTTACATTTTGGTCACTGTGATGATGGGGGTTTGGACCCCATTGCCACAATGGTCATGGCCTGCTTGCATTGTGGGGGCCACACACATTTATGTGTGGCACATGTGATAGGGGGTCACATTGTATGTTCAAAGTCATGTCCAGTGTTGTAGGCATTTGACACAGTCTACACACGCTTGTGATGGTGTTGGGGGGGATGTCTTTATGTTGCATTCTTTATGTTGGTGTGTGCTTGTTGTGTCATGTATTAGCCATCCTGTGAGTGGGGGTGTTGTTGGTGGTAGGCATCCAGCCCCCCATGGGAAGAGGTGGTAGTAGTGGTAGGCATCTGGCACCCCCTGGGTAAGGGTGGTAGTAGTGGTAGGTATCCAGCCCCCGATGGGTAAGGGTGGTAGTAGTGACAGGCATCCAGCCCCCCATGGGTAGAGGTGGTAGTAGTGGTAGGCATCTGGCACCCCCTGGGTAGAGGTGGTAGTAGTGGTAGGCATCTGGCACCCCCTGGGTAGAGGTGGTTGTAGTGGTAGGCATCTGGCACCCCCTGGGTAAGGGTGGTAGTAGTGACAGGCATCCAGCCCCCCATGGGTAGAGGTGGTAGTAGTGGTAGGCATCTGGCACCACCTGGGTAGAGGTGGTAGTAGTGGTAGGCATCTGACACCCCCTGGGTAAGGGTGGTAGTAGTGGTAGGCATCCAGCCCCCCATGGGTAAGGGTAGTAGTAGTGACAGGCATCCAGCCCCCCATGGGTAGAGGTGGTAGTAGTGGTAGGCATCTGGCACCCCCTGGGTAGGGGTGGTAGTAGTGGTAGGCATCTGGCACCCCTGGGTAAGGGTGGTAGTAGTGGTAGGCATCTGGCACCCCCTGGGTAAGGGTGGTAGTAGTGACAGGCATCCAGCCCCCATGGGTAGAGGTGGTAGTAGTGGTAGGCATCTGACACCCCCTGGGTAGGGGTGGTAGTAGTGACAGGCATCTGGCACCCCTGGGTAAGGGTGGTAGTAGTGGTAGGCATCCAGTTCCCCATGGGTAGAGGTGGTAGTAGTGGTAGGCATCTGGCACCCCCTGGGTAGAGGTGGTAGTAGTGGTAGGCATCCGGGCCCCTATGTGTATATGTGGCATTGGTGATGGCCATCCCGCCCCTATGGTGCTGCTGTTGCTGGTGTAAGTAATTTCTGCATCCCTCTGTGTGTGTGTGATGTGTCGGGTACGTGTAGTTTGTTTTTGTGGTTGGTGTCTGACTTACCTTCTGCGCCGTACGCGTCCGTGCCTGTTCCGGTAGTAGATGTAGAATATTGGTAGGATCGGCACGATGGGATTCATGGTTGGTTCGTCTCGTTCGTCTTTCTCGTTGCTTCGCCTCGTCCTCGTCGCTGGCGTGTTAGTCTCGTAGCCGTGGATCGTGTTGTGGCGCGAATCGGAGCTTATGTGCGCCTCTCCCGGATGCTTTGACGTGCCGTGCGTAGCGACGGGTTCGGCGCGTACGGGAAGCGCATCGTACTTGTCCGGCCGGACGGGGCTGCATTTTGGCTTCCGTGCGACTCGATTCTGCATTTACGGATCCGGCTCGGTCGGGGAACAGGACCTGGTTTGGGTGAGTACGACTGGGTCGGAATCTATGCTGTTGTGCGCATCGTACTTGCTCGTTCGGAATAATGTGCGGTTCGGTCGGGAAACAGGCATTCGCATGGCTTTTTTCCCGACCGAATGATGTTAGGTGCGCCTCCGACCGAGATCGGAATCGGCCCCCCAATGTTAGCTCCCCCTGACACATTCCTATGTAACTATTACAAAGCCCTTTATTAGTCATTTTCTATGCACAAAATTATAAGTCTCATTAATTTTCATGTGGAGTACTTTAAATATGCAATACTCCATTTTTCTTAGTAACGTTAATCACGCAGAATATATTTGAGTGCTGACTACGCAGGATTATGATGCACCTCTAGAGTATCTCAGGGAGGCATTAAAATTACACTGCTCCAATCCCCCCTCTGTGGCGTATCAAGCCATCACAAAATCTCTTAATCTTATCTCTTGATCTTATCAGATTAACCAAATTAAACCCTTGTTGTGGCAATTGCTTTTCACTTGAGCTCCTCCAAATGCTTCATTTCATTGTAGTATTCATTCTGCTTCCTCTAACTCTATGTCTTCCCTTCTTCAAAAGACTCCTTTCTGTGCCTTGTATTTCCTGTACACCTTCATACTCACAATCAACACTACTGCACAAAGGGCAATGATCAACAGTGGTCTCAAAATGGAACCAACTATACCACTTCCCAAATCCACAAACCACCTACCTATAGCACTAAATACATGTCCAACTGAATCCCAAACACCGTCTGTCACCAATCCACTCAATTCATTATATATGTCAGTAATATTCTTTATGTACTTCTGTAAGTCCTTACTTTTGTCTGGGATGTAAGTACAACACTGTTGAACCTTCAACATCAGGCAGATTCCACCCTCCTGTGCTAGCAAAATGTCTAACGTAAGACGGTTCTGCATAATCATTGCCCTAATAGCAACCATCTCAATATTTTTAAGCAACAAAGCTCCAGCCATACTAGTAGACAATTTATCAACTACAGAGTTTTCTGATCTTAATGTCATTCGATATCACCCCTACATTTGGAATTATAGTGCCAAAAATATCTCCCACTATCTCTCCAGCACTGACACCTCGTTTGGACCTAGATTTCTCCTCCCAAACAGGATGATAAAAATTATTCACATGATAAATCTTTGGAAACACTACTCCTGCATAACATGTTCCATACCATGTGTTCAGCAACTTAAAATAAGCATTCTTGCCACAAATAAAATAAACCCCAGGAATCACAGGGTCAATTCCATCCACAAACAATTTCCATGGTCCTCGAACCTCAAAGGTATGATCACACTAACTTTCCCCTATAGGAATAGCATTGTATTCATTCTTATCATTGTGTATGCACAATTTTCCTTGGTATTGCCAATCTAATGTCAATGCTCCAGTATTCCCTGCTGTTTGATGATTTATCTCTTCCTGTGACCCACTCGTAACACAAGTTCCTTTAGTTGCATTAGTCTTTACTGCTCTATATCTATCTTCTACTTGACTTAAGAATTTCTTTAAGATATCAGTAAGAACACAGGTCAAATTATGCCTATGTGCATAAGCAGTATCTAACATTTTAATTGGGGCAAAATATCTACTAACAGTTTCAGCAACCTGAGAATATTAATGTCCATTTAAATGTTTGAACAGCAGGACTT
Source organism: Calotriton arnoldi (assembly GCA_963921515.1). Classification (NCBI taxonomy): domain Eukaryota; kingdom Metazoa; phylum Chordata; class Amphibia; order Caudata; family Salamandridae; genus Calotriton; species Calotriton arnoldi. The sequence continues at coordinate 1,252,120 of CAWUFW010001273.1, forward strand.
CTGAGAAAAACAAATCCTAGTTAGAATAATAATACTGAAAATAACCCTTTCCATAGAAAATACTAAGCAATAAATTCCATGTAATGCCATATGTAAATGGTATGTAATACACTCAGCTACTGAAGCAGGTAACTGCATGCAAACATAACAATCCCTCGCTTCCATTGTGTTAACATACTCCTAGAGCAATTTAGTATAAGCATTTAATGTATAATCTCCTCTGGATAAATCTACATGTAAATTCTGCCCTCCTAATGAATATAAACCTCCATCTACTTTGTGTGGTGGTTTCTACTCAGATGTATGTTTCTCTTCTTTGACTAAGTCAAACACAAATGTAATCCTACAATTAACGCTATCAAGCCTAACACTACAAATATTAAGACAGTACCTATATCTTTGTCTAGTATTATTTGTTTCCATACTTTTTAGACACAGACCAAGCGGGTAGAGAAATAGCAGTGATAGAATCTTCTCTGTTGGTCTCCACCTGTACAAACAGCAAAACAGACTTTATTTGTACTCAGCTTTATTTACAAAATATGCACAATCTTCGTGAGGCTTCCCTAGCCCTACTCCATTTTCATCCAGATGTCGACCCTAATTTTATTCTTCTTCAACTCAGACCTAGGTATTCTTCTTTAAGCAACTCAACAAAGTTCATTCATTATTTCTAATAATATGAGGACCAAGTTCAATAATAAGCATCTCCAATATCATTACTCTCAATCCATCAACAAGCCCAGGAGACTCTTCCGGATTTAGATAGGGCAATTCGTTCTCATTCAGCACTAAGTTTCTCAAAGCACTCAGTCTTGTCAGGTAAGGAAGTGCATATGTAAAGAGATAGTTTGAATCAAGTTCTGAAAGTCTCAGTTGAATCTCGACTATTATTCCAGTACTTCCAGAAGTCGCACTCGTTGTCATCAGTAGCGAGATAAGTCCAGTCAGGAAAAGAGTACCTCCAACAAGGCACCCTCGATCTTTTGAACCTTCTGAGATCTGATCCTTCACTTTCATTTCCATTCAGCTCAGATTCACCGGATGCCTCGGATATGGGTGCAAGAGTTCTTCAGAGGATAACTTCAACCTTCTCCTTTCTTTACTCTTTGGACAGCTTTCTTCTGCCAGTACTCATGGTCCCACAGCACTAGTTCCTTCTTTGGGGTCAGAATCTGATTCGTTCACCACCACAGCATCAGCTTCTTCTGATTCAGATTCAGCTTCGGATTCATCAAGACCCCTTCAGATCCTTCAACTGCTGTCTCAGGTTCTGTCTGGTCCCCTACAGCTTGGCTGACCTCTTCCCGTGGCCTTTAGACCACTTCTGATGTCTCTTCTAGGAGAAGTGCTGTCAATCGTTCAAGGGGCCAGGGGACTCTACAAGTGTGGGATGTGTGCACCCAATTAGGAAGTCCACTGCATTTCACAGCAGTCGTAGTGACCAAAATAACTGGTACTGACCATGCCAACGGGGATCAAGACAGTTGGTTCTCACATGTTTCTTCACACACTCAGCCACCAGGACTAAGGTCATGGCACAGCTACTATGGTGGCAGTGCTGTTTCCGCTTCAACCTGGTGAGATACAGAATGAATGCACTATTTGAAAAGAGGGAGGACACAGGGAGCAATTGAGAGGTCCAGTGGCTCGTGCTCCCAAATAGATACCCTTAATCAAACGGGAGACACTGTTCCTATCAGAGAAGAAAAGTAAGGAGAAATAAAGGTAACTGACTGGTCCTGAAGAAGCGCTTTGGATCTCCTCCAGAGACCGTGAGATAGCGTGAAACATGTTGACCTAAAGTATATCTATTAGGGGTATACTATACAACTAGCTACAGAGGGACATAACACCCCTCACAGCAGCACCACATCTTTTGCATTTTTTAACGATGACAGAGGGATCACTTCTTTAATAAAATTTCCTATACTCCCTCCAGTCATTTTTTAAACCTCACTTTTAGGACTTCACTGCCACTTACCCCGACGCACCCACATGGCTTTATCAAAAGATCTCCAAAAAAGTGACCCTTCGGGAGACCCGTAGGGCATTGCAGCGCCGGCCCGACGAGGTGCACCAGCCCAATGATGAAGCATGACATCCTTCGGGGTGTGTGAGGGCATCATGATAAGGACACACTGTCCCCCACTCATAGAGTAGGAGAACGACTTAAGTTACCTTTATTTCTCCTTACTTTTCTTCTCTGATAGGAACAGTGACTCCCGTTTGATTAGAGATACAGAATGAACCACATCAGCCAATCAGCACTAAATCGTCCGTGATGTTCACAAGCATACTTGCACTCAGAGCAGGCAACCGCATAGCCCTTCCCATGATTATCTTATGGGGCGACAATACTGTCCTTCGATCTGGGAACTTGCGAAGACTCATCAGCATAAGGGGCAAAGCATCAGGCCATTCCAGACATGTTGAAGCACACACTTTACCCAACCTGGATTTCAAAATCCCGTTGAACTATTCCTTGATACCTAAAGCTTTTGGCCGATATCTGCAATGTAATCTCTGATCCACTTGCAACACTAGACATAGTGTAGAAATTACGTTGTCCTCACAGTAGTAGAAGTAAAGGGTTTATTGAGGACAACAGCACAAAGGTACAGCACCAACTGTACAGCAGGATACCCAGCTCTGGAATGAGTGATTCATGAGAAGACATGCATCACTACATTCCATGACATAGCCAGGATTCCTTGCATCACCAAGATTACAACACATCCCCCTTTCAATAGGGAAAGAACAATTATCAAGGAAAACAGAATGAGAACATTTGCAGAATAGAAAACCAAGAGTTGAAGAAGTCCTGCAAATAAAACATGGCATAAAAGAAACATTACATAAATATAAGTCAAAGTCAAACCATCTCAACTACACCAAAGATCCTGCAAAGGAAACATAGTATATAAAAAAACACAGCATCAATATAGGACATAATCCTTATACTTTGCCGGCAGATTTCTACACCTTCCAGAGGAAGCATCAGTTTTACTGCTGCAAGTATCCTCCCGCACGTAGCTATAACCTTTAGACATACTGCTCCCATATGGCACACGTACACTTGAGGGTTTTCCAGTATATCTCACCAGCCTCGACATGCTCCACATGCAACCTGTGTCAACCTTCACAACATTCTTTTTGATGGCAACAATCGTAAATGGACCAATGAAACCAGACTTCCCTTTTCAAGTATGTTTTGGGTTCTTCACCATAACCCTGTCACCAAGGCACCACTTCTTGCTCTTCACACACATCCTGGAGTCATAATTCAATTTGTATTTTTGCTGATACTCAGAAATTCTAGAACGCCTTCCTTCAACAGACATACCCTCATCAATACATGCAGGCAACCATGACGGGTTCAACTTTGAAACAGCCTTCCTTCCCCTTAAGGCCTCAAAAGGAGACTTTTGTGTGACTACATTAGGAGTAGTCCGGTGCGCCCACCACGTATCTCTCAAGACACTGTTGAAGGACAACCTTGACTCAAGAGCACGCTGAGCACAACCTTTGACAACCCGGTTCATCCTTTCAGTCAAACCATTGGCCTGCGGTGTGTATAAGGCCGTTTTCTGATGAATTATGTTGTGATCCTTAATAAACTTCCCCATTTCATGAGACACAAATTGTACCCCATTGTCCGTAACCAAAAATTTAGGCACGCCCTCAGAAGCAAATACATCTCTCAGGAAATCAATAACAGTTCTTGTGTTCACAGTGGACACACACTTGGTGACCACCCACTTGGAAGTGTAGTCCACTAACAAAATAACAAAACGTTCGTAGGAGGGCAAAAGTTCAAAAGGACCTACAATGTCTAAACCCAATTTTGACCACACAACATCAGGAACCTCTACAGGAGATAAAGGCGCATTATTGGGAATGCGAGACTTATCGTTGGAGGCTCACAAAACACAATCTTTAACTACATTTTCAGTCATGTGATCCATACCCGGCCACCAGTATCTCTCTCTCACCCTAGCTTTGGTGAGACTTCTTCCCAAGTGACCTTCATGAGCTATGTTAATTATTTTGTCTCTGAATCCAACCGGTGGAATCACTCTGTCACCTCTCATTAGATTTCCACAATAAAACGACAACTCATCTCTCACAGCCCAATATGCTTTCATTTCCTGGTCTAAAACTTTATAGTCAGGCCACCCCTGACTCGTCCACATCCTTAGAGAAGAAAGAATTTTGTCTTCCTTTACACCATCTAACCACTCACCACTGGATAGAGCCGGCTCGGCAACCCAACATACTCTCTCAGTTTCAGCATCACTCTGTGTGCACTCAACAGGCAACCGAGAGAGACAATCGGCAGACTTGTTGCTAGAGCCAGGTATATACTGTACACGGAAATTATATTCCTGGAGACCTTCACTCCAACGTCTGAGTCTAGGTGTGATATGTTCACTATGACGGCACGAAAAGATTTGAACTAGGGGGCGATGATCTGTGCGAACCAAAAATGGAATACCCCAAAGATAAAACTTAAAGTGTTGCACAGACCAAAACACACTCAAAGCCTCTCTTTCAATGCACGAGTAATTGACTTCTGCGTCTCTGAGAGCCCTCGAGGCAAAAGCGACTGCTCTCTCCTCCCCATCCACAACTTGAGAGAGTACCGCCCCTAACCCCTTGAGGCTGGCATCAGTAGTCAATATGGTTTTGCGATTGACATCAAAATGTCCTAAAGTAGGCATCCTCCCAATTTCAGACTTGATGTTATCAAACGCTCTTTGGCAGTCTTCAGACCATAGGAAATGCGTACCCTTTTTCAGCAAACTCCTGATGGGCTCAGTCACAGTAGCAAATCCTTGCACAAACTTGGAATAGAACTCTGCTAGTCCTAAGAATGACCTCACCTGTTCCTTATCCTCAGGCGTGGGAGCCTTTACAATACTCTCTGCTAGTTCTAACTTGGGTTGAATCCCTTCTCCTGAGATCACATGTCCCAAATATGTAACAGATTCTACCCCAATTCGACATTTTTGTTTTTTAACAGTAAGTCCCCTCTCCTTCAACCTCACCAAAACACCTGTTAATGTCTCACCATGCTCTGCCTCACTCTTACCATAGACCAAGATGTCATCTTGGAAGAACATGATGTTGGGTATTTCATCCAAAACCATCTTCATGACCCTCTGGAAACATGCCGCTGCCGATGCCAACCCGAAAGGCATCCTGAGGAAGCGGTAAGCTCCCAGAGGTGTCACAAAGGATGTAAGATGTCTTGAGTCCTTGTGTAACAAAATTTGGTGGTAGGCTGATGACAAGTCTAGCACACTGAAAATCCGGGCTCCTTTGAGCATGCTAAGGGACTCTGAAATATTGGGCAGGGGTTGCCGATCTACCCTAATCCATTCGTTCAAACCCCTCATTTCTACACACATCCTGACGCTGGCACCACCATCCTTGGGGGCTAGAACAATGGGGGCCAACCATTCTGAGGCTTCTATCTCTTCAATAACTCTCAAACTCAACAGTCTTTTGAGCTCAGCCTCCAAAGGTCCCATCATCATATTAGGTACCTTTCTCACTTTATGCACACAGGGTACAGCTTTTTCCTTGAGAACGATTTTGTGCTCAAACCCCTTAAGGCAACCCAAGGTATCCGCAAAGACTTCAGGAAACCGTTCAAAGTACTCATTGCTTTGATCTCCACAGTCCACCAACATGACTTGATCTCTGGGATCCCTTGCGCTCGGATTAAGCATGATCCCCAAGTCACGCTGGAGCCTCCATCCCAACAAATTGTCTCCTCTCTCAGCTACGTAGACTTTTCCCACAGTACGTCTATTCTTAAACTGAATACAGGCTTCAACATACCCAAGGACATTGATTTTTGCACCACCATAACTGACAGGATTTATGTCAGACGGTGACAGTGTCATACTGTCCAACCCCACAACCTCATCCCATTGCCTGTTCCCGACCATGGTGAAAGGTGAACCAGAGTCAGCCAGCACAACAAAGTCATGATCATCTACTGAAATGTTGCACTCCGGCATTGTTATATTCCCTACGTCCACCTCACCATCTTTATCACTGACACTTAGGAGTACAGTACGCACAATCTCAGTTGCTTTTTCTGGGTTCCGAGTCTTGGTAGATGACTTGCAAACTCGAGCATAATGTCCTTTGACACCACATTTGTTGCATACTGACTCTCTAGCATAGCAATGAGGATAGTTGGAGAAATGTGAGAAACTACCGCACCTAAAACACTTAGGCTTAGGAAACTCCCCTGGAGTTTTGTCGCTGGCATTGCTACTGCCATTAAAAGAACGACCTTCATGGTCTATCTTGGTTGCTGTTCCTTTGAGAGAACCACGCACGCGTGCATCTCTCTCCAAAGCCTTTTGCCTTTCACCAGGAGAAACTTTGGCTACATTATCACTAGCCTCTAAAGCGTCATAATCCACTAGGGCATGAACATCACTTTCTCCTTCTTTTTTATCCTCTCTGTTTTTCCTCATTTCCTTCACCCAGGTAGAGGTATTTTCCATTCCTTCTACGATGGAAACAGCTTCCACCAACGACGGGTTCTTTGATAAAAGTTTCTCCTGAACTCGAGTGCTGTTGGTGCACCTCACCAATTGATCCCTGACTAGGGAGTCAGAAAGTTCACCAAATTCACAAGTGCGTGCTAAAGTCTTAAGGGAGGCAACATAACCTCCCACCCGCTCAGCCGGACCTTGGACCCTGGAAAAAAACTTGTGCCTTTCTAAAACAACATTAATGCGGGGACCAAAATATTTCTCCAACATAGTCATAGACATCTCATAAACATCAGCTGGTTCTCCGTCGCCATTACCAACAGGAATGAGGTCCATACTATCGTAAATATTCCTTCCTTCTACGCCTAAATTGTGTAGAAGAATAGCTTGTTTTCTGAATGCTGAGAATTTCTCTCCACCAATTGCTACAATGTAAGAGTCAAATAAATTTCTCCATCTCTTCCAGGGAAGAATAGGTTCTCCCTTCTCTGATAGGAAAGCTGGGGGTTGGGACATACTTGGTGTGGCAGCCATGGTGATACTAGACGAATCGATGAGTCAAGGAGAAACACAAAAATAGAAACCCACTGAAAATCCAATCTGTGCCAACAGTTTTTATTTTTTTTTTAAAACCCAAATTCAATTGTTCTAACCACTATAAAAAAATCGTTGGCAAAATGAAACCGAAATAAAACAAAATCACTGCTGTACTCGATGTATATATAATACAAGTCTTAAGTAACATTGCCCACTCTCACCGTACATTAAAACTTGCGTGGCGATCAAATCTGAAGTAGGCAGTCATCACCAGATGAGCCTAAGGCGTTGAAATGCGGTGAAATGCAGCGTGCATTAACTTTAAAAATGCACTTGGAAGTCCGTTTGTTCAGCAATGCAGTGTGCGCTTCAGTTAGCGTTCTAGCCTTGCATATAAGTTGATCCAAAATGGCCGCACGCCGCGTAGTCACAGCGTGAATACGTGCTGGAGTGCGGCGTGCGTTTCAGGGTGCGTTCCAGCTAGTGGAAAATGGAGCCGAAGCGCGAGACACCGCTTGCGATGTGGCAGTTGGGGAGAAGTGCCTTGCGTATCCCAAGGAACAGCCTCTTTGAGTGTCCAAATGCGGTCGGATGAAGGTAGGAAAAGAACTGAACGGTATTTACAGTTCTCACTCACGGTTTTTTGTCCGACGGGATAAAATCATAGCCAGTCGAGTTGGCACAGTCCTTGAAAACGGTAGAGTAGGCAGACAGGGGAGTCGGTGCTGAGGATGCCTGTCCCCAATCAGGCAAAAGTTCCTCGTCGCCAGTGTAGAAATTACGTTGTCCTCACAGTAGTAGAAGTAAAGGGGTTTATTGAGGACAACAGCACAAAGGTACAGCACCAACTGTACAGCAGGATACCCAGCTCTGGAATGAGTGATTCATGAGAAGACATGCATCACTACATTCCATGACATAGCCAGGATTCCTTGCATCACCAAGATTACAACACATAGCATTCTCAGAACCTCATTATTAAAATGAGTTCCTCAGTCTGATTCCAAAGAGGTTGGAAATTCAAATCTCGGAATGAGTTTCCTAAACAACAGCTTAGCTACAGTGAGGCTGCCACATCTCCTAGTCGGGTAGGCTTCCACCCACTGTGAAAAGATGCACACCACTGTTAGAATGTACCTCAATCCACTGCATACTGACATCCAATGAAATCCAGCAGCATGCTGTTGAAAGGACCTCCAGATCTTCCTATGTGACTCAGTGTAACAGCAGTACATTTTCCCACATTCATTTGCTGGCAAATCACACATCCGTAACACAATGCCTCAGCCATTGCTCGAAATCTTGGGTTAAAGCAAAGTCTGTCTAGACAAACTCCCCACAGCATCCCGTCCTACATGCATCGACCCATGATAATATCTCACCATCGGTGGCAAAAAACTATTAGGCAGCACTGGTCTTCCATCTCCTGACACCCAACTATCATCATCTTGTTTCACACATCCTGCTCTGATCCAACCTTGCTGTTGTTCCTCATTAACTTCCTCTTGTAATCTCCTTGCTTTCTCCCATGTATCAGCAATTGTTATCAAGAGTTTGAAATTGGTTTCATTAGCTCCCATACTTGTATATTCACCATTGAAACTGCAAATGTTTAATGCACAATAACGTGCAACTTAGTCTGCATAGCAATTTCCAATTGTCACAAAAGTGTTTCCTTTACAATGGGCAGAACATTTGACAACAGCAACTTTGGATGGCATTTGTAGGGCCTCTAACAGTTTTCTAACATTTTCTACTTTGTGGATTGGGGACCATGACAAGGTCATAAATCCCCATTGAGACCATAACTGTCCGAAGTCGTGAACGACACTAAACCCATTCTGGCTATCGGTGAATATTGTTACTTTCAGCTGGTCTGAGATTCAGCATACTCTGGTAAGAGCAATCAGTTCTGCCAGCTGCGCAGAGAATACTCCTTGAAACCAGGCATCTTCCACCACTCCCGTAACAGTGCAGACAGCATAAGCAGCTCTCAGGTTCCCCTCATTAGTATCTGAGACAAAAGCCATCCATAAACAGGGTGTAATCAGATTCAGACAATGGCTCATCAGTAATGTCGGGACGGGTTTGGTGCATAGTTCAGTGACAACGAGACAGTCTCAACAGCCAAAATAGTCTGCTCATACCTTGTGAGCCTACTATTGGTTAGGTGCTGAGTACGAGTTCAAGTCAAACATATTTCAACAGAATGGGGCACATAGACAGTCAAAGGGTGACCCATTACAATGCTCTCATATCTTTCTATGCTGACACCTGTTGCAGCAATGGATTTGAGACATCCGGGCAACACTGATGCTACTGAATCCAAAGTAGTTGATCAGTAAGCAACTGGTCTACGGGCACCTCCACGATTCTGAGTCAATACTGAGAGAGCAAAACCTTCCCTTTTACTACAAAAGAGTGAAAACGCTTGCTTTGTTATAATCTGGCATTCCTAATGCAGGAGCGTTACAAAGGCTTTCTCTCAGCTCTAGGAATGCATTCAAGCAATCACTGTCCCAGGGCACCAGATCAGACTCATCCTTGTGTGTCAACCTCTGCAGAGGTTTTCCCACTTGGGAAAAGTTGGGTATCCACTGGTGACAGTAGCCCAGCATTCCCATAAGCATCCTGACTTCTTTCTGCATGCAAGGTAGATTAATTTGCATGATCGCCGAGTTTCTTTAATGTGACATCTTGCTCGCACCTTTCACAATGTGATGTCCTAAGTAGAGGACTTCCGTCATACAGTAGTGTAACTTACTTTGGGACACTTTATGTCAATTCTCAGCCAAATGGTTCAGCAGGGCAATTGTATCAGTTTTAAATGCTTCTCAAGTTTTCGATGCAACCAAAAGGTCATCGATATACTAGACTAGGAGAGAATAGGGCCAGAGACTCCAGATTTTTCTTGAAGATGGAAGGACTCTCCGTATACCCTTGTGGGACACGGCGCCGTGTTAAGACATGATTCTCCAGCTGGAAAGCAAATAGGAATTTGCTTTCCACTTGGAGGGGAATGGAGAAAAAGGCCTGGCAAAGATCAATGACAGTGAACATTCAGTCTCACGTGGAATGTGAAACAATATCACAGATGGATTCGCTACCACGGCACAAAAAGGAGCCACTATGTTGTTAATTTTATGGATATATTGTACTACGCGGTACTTACTGCTCGGCTTCTACAAGCCAATAATGGGTAAGTTACATGGACTTCGCAGGATCTCTTTCAAAATGCCTTGTTCAATCATAGTCTCAATGACAGGTTTAATTCCAGCAACTGTCTCGGGCGTCAGATTATACTGCAGAGTGCTCTGGTATTCAGCATTGGCTTATCTTGGATACGGACTGGCTCAACTCCTCGAATTAGTCCAATGTTCTTTCCAGAAAAATCCCTAACTAGGTCTCTCACTGTGTCTCTGAGATCCAGTGGTAAGTCTTCTACTGTCAAAATGGGGAACATTGAAACGCACAAGTTCTGGTTTGCCAGTTTGTAGGCAATGTCTTCATTGTTCGTCTGAAGCTCAATACCCTTTGGCATTCAATAGATGGTGCAATTTAACTTGCACAGCAAATCACGTCCTAAGAGGTGCACAGGACTAAAATCACACACCACAAATTGATAATTATCTTTAAATTTCCCCATTATCACAGGCCTTCTTCAGTAAGGGGGTTTGACAATCTTTTATTTGCAACTCCTACAACTCAGATTGTTTTTCCCAAGAGGGGTAGGTTTAGAACCTCTGCTGTTCTCACAGTATAGCGGGTAGCACCAGTGTGAATCAAGAAAGTGACATTGTGGCCATCTACATCAGTATCAACATATGGTCCACTCTGGTCTACCTCTAAGACTGCACCAAGTGTACAGTCTTCTTCCCTCCTCAGGCACCGCCATAAGGACTGGTGTGAGCCTTACCCATTAGATGCATCAAATATAGGAAACTGTTGGTACGGGCCATTATGATGGGACAGATTCTGATTCCCATTCATGTATGCGTTCAGATTAAATTGGGCACCATTTACAACTTGCTGCGGCATCAGGGGTTGTGGTACTTGCATCATAGGCCCTTGGTATCCCGCTGAATTTTGGAATCTCAATCTGGGTACATTCTGGGGTTGCATAACATTACCCTGTGGTTGATTAAACCATCTATTCTGTTCTTGATTTACAGGATTAAAGTGACATTTGCACTTCCAGTGCCCTAACTTGTTACAAAAATGACATGGATTTGACTTCTTTACATTGGCATCATCAACTCCAGGCTTGGGATCTAAGGAAACACCTCTTCCCCTTCTTTGTCCCTGAATCCTGCACTTGTTGCATCGGAGCCCCAGACTGTTAGACTCCCTGCTTAGGGGCAGTATTCCCTACATAAGGCTGTCCCTGACCCCTTGAGCAGCCTTCATCTGCGCTACCATCAACTTTTCCTTCACCTTCTTGTGCTTCATCTCAATCTCATTACAACAATATTTAGCATAACGCAGAATTTCGTCAACTGACTCATTCTGCCAACAAATCAAATGTTGTTGTATCATCATACTAATTTCAGGTCTCAGCCCAGTCACAAAACAGGACACAAACTGTTCCATTTCCTTGGGTTCTAGTGTGTCCATCTCACTAAACTGTTTGAAAGCGTGCAATAACCTTTCATAAAATGCATGAATCATCTCTTTAGGTGCTTGAGTCGTCCTATAAATCCTTACCCAATCAATATCCTGCTGTGGCACTTTAGCTTTCAACCAAGTAATCACCTGCTCATATTTTTTCATCACTGTAGGCGACGGACTATGTGTCACTGGATCTCTCGCAGGCACACCTTCGGACCATTCTGTAGCTTTTTTACATATTGACCACAAATCACTGGGGACTACAATCTCGAACAATGTATTCAGATCCATCCACAACACCTTCGAGATTTTCACAAATCAATCAACCTGTTTGTACCACTCTACAGCCTTCTCTTTCAATCTCGGGAAATCATTGGTAAATGCTGCAAGGTCACCTCTACTCCAGGGTACATGCACATAACCTCCACTCGGTACTTCCCGCAAGGGTAAAGCCTTGATGTCCATTCCTGTTTCCCCCAAAGGAGAATGTTCTCTCATTGTTCTTTTAGAATCCTTTCTTTTTGCCCATCTTTCTTCCAATTTGTCCAATGTACTCCAAATCGAATATTTAGAAATAATTCTCCGATTTGGATCTTCAATCCTGGTAATCTCAAATTCTCTATGTCCTGATCACTAAATGAAAGTATATGATTTTTCTGTAAAGCCTTTGTTCGTTCTATATCAACATCATATCTATGAGCCAATTTAGAAAATCTCTCATGAGTCTGTCTCGCTCTCCTAGTGACATCTTTACTCATGAATAACACTTCATTTTGTTGGTAGGTATCTATTTGATTAGTCTCTAAGCTCCCACTTATCATTTCATCAAACTCAGTTTTAAATTTAACCACATCTATCAACTCTACCTTTACAGCCGATTTTATAGTTCCATGGCTCACCTCCGCACTTTCATTTGAATTATTATTATGCTCCCTTCAACCATTGCTCTAAATCTTGGACATCAAATAAAAGTATTTTTCTGTGTAGTGCTTTCTTGGGGTGTACTATTACGTACATTGGGGAGAGGTTCCCATAAGGTGAATCCATACCTGCTAATCAAGGAAAGGACCTTATAGGTCTGAATCCATTCTGCACTACCGAAGGATCTGCCCTCGCTGCACACGGTGAGCCCGCATTCATTGGAATTAACGGGACAAATGGCATTCTCTGGCTATCTGCTCCTCTTTCTGATATCTTTGCTTTTGTAGAAGCAGACACTTTCTGACTTCCATTCCCAGCAGGACTAGGATCGTACATAGGGACCATAGGATCAATAGTAGCCGGCACTGTATGAGCATTCAGTGGTTTTGAAGCAAAATTACAGTTGCTCCCATATTTCCTACTGCTATAGTTTGTCGCGCCAGTTGATATAACCCCAACAACACCAGGATTAGAAGCAACCGGTGCTGAAGCACTTCCAGAACTACCAGTAAGACTCGTATTTCCCCCACCTCCAAAGTACGTTTGATTATATGGGGTGGACGTTCGGCTAACAGTCCATCCAAAAGGCTGTCACTTGCATATCTGACACTGTCCTCATACCCATCTCCCTCCTTTTTCTTTTTCTTTCACCTTCTCACAGCACTATTTCCTTCGCTTGTTATGGCAGAGTATAATCTCACTCCGTCAATCATGTCTACTCTCCATCTCTTTTGTTGTTCATCACATCTGCATATGCACACATCGCTTTCTTCATCCTCCCTTGACATTTGTCTCTTTGGTTTACATGCGGTGCACGTTCCCATGCATTAAGCACTTCAAACTGTGTGGGTCTAGGTAAGGGTTTCATTACAAACAATATTCCTCTCAAATGGTCAATTATTCTCAAATTAAAAGTACCATAGCATGGGAATGTTAATGCACCCTCTTTCTCTGCGACCTTGTGCCAATTCTTAAGCCAGATATTAATATTGAGCTGGCGTATCCTCCGGTGGCACTTCCTCACCAACTCTAGTGGGTACATCTACATCTCCTCATATCATGTCCCTTATGTTGCGCCCAGCCACTCACCTGTACTCCAGTTTGTTCCTCCGCTGATGTCGACTGTTCCCCAATCCCTCCAAAAATTACAAGAATGGCTAGGAGGTTTCACACTGGCCAATCCTATAAGTCTCTGGGGGAAGGGGGATTGGAGTGAGAGACAAGAGAAACAAGAAACAGGATTCGGTCCTGACTTCTGCTGATATCCAGGATCACGTCTCTCAGGAAGGGGTTGGGTGCTTAATGTAGTGGACCGGTTCGGGAAGGGTTTGGAAATCATGATTGACTGATATCAACTATATAAAAGAAAGGACTTAATTAGCCAGTGTTGTCACTCTATATATTTCCTTACAACTTGTAAACTTTACCATTGCTCTATAAATCCTACCAGGTTCAAAGAAATATTTCTGCTTCTTTCTGTTTGGTAATCTTCTATAAAGAACTCTTAACTCAAGGTTCTTCTGTTAAAAGTATCTATAACACAATATATTAGTTTAGACACAGTTCTACTCCTATATCTTCTGACACAAAAAAATATCTTGCAACATGATCCATTAACATACCTGCTAATGAATGTATGTCGATACTTCGCATACCATTACTTCGCATGATTTTAGTGCAATGTTTTTACTTAGCATAAACCATTACTTTGCATGTTTTTACATAGCATAAACCATTACTTCGCAAGTTTTAACTGTGCATGCATTTATAACGCAAATGGTTATAAATGTACTATGGTTTATGCTAATTAAAAACATTGCACTAAAATCATGCTTACACTACACTACCTTACACTACCTTACACTACTTAAACATCACTACACTACCCGAAACTCTAATACACTACCCCCTACACGACCTTCCCCTTCCCCCTGCCTGGACCCTACACTCTAACACTACACTTCACCACCCCCCCGACACTACCCTAAACCCTATAACACTACACTACACTACACAAACACCACACCACTACCCTAAACCCTAAAACACTACTCCCTGCACAACCCTCACCCTTCCCCCAGTCCGCTCCCTACAGTACAACACTACCCTGCACGACACCCCAACACTACCCTAAACCCTAAAACACTACCCTACACTACACAAACACCACAACACTACCCTAAACCCTAAAACACTACCCCCTGCACAACCCTCCCCCGACCCCCAGTCCTGTTCCTACACCCAAACACTACCCTGCACTACACCCCGACACTACCCTAAACCCTAATACATTACCCTACACTACACTAACACCACAACACTACCCTAAATCAGAAAACACTACCCCCAGCACGACCCTGTCCCTACCCCAGTCCCTTCCCTACACTGCAACACTACGCTGCACGACCCCCTGACACTACCCTAAACCCTAAAACACTACCCTACACTACACATACACCACATCACTACCCTAAACCCTAAAACACTAGCCCCAGCACGACCCTACACTACTCAAACACAACCCTACAACCTAAAAGACTACCCCTGCACGACACAAAAAAACTACACTTACCTCTCTCTCCTCCGTGGTTCCTCTCTTCTCCGGCTTCCAGCGGCTTCCGGCGACGTCAGATCTTCACGTCGTTGTTTGGAAACGGAAGCTCCTTCCAAACAACGATGTGGATAGCGCATACCATTACAACGCATGCGTTGTAACAACGCTTGCGATGTAACAACTTGCGTACTAATGGTACGCGTTGTAACATCGCAAGCGTAGTAATGCTTGCGAAGTAATGGTATGCGCACTAGCAGCCGCGCACTAAAGGCTGTTTACCCCTGCTAATTGTTTTTCATTTGAAATATTATGGAGCCAAACAAAAATAAGCAAGAGCAAAATAAATATGCAAGCTTTTGCAATTTCAAATTGTCCTACACACAGTAGTCTTAGAATACAATGTGTTAAATAGTTTTGAACGAGAACAGTTCGCTGTATTGTCTTTAGATATTCCACGCGTAATTGTCTTTTAGCATTAAAGTAAAAAATGTTCTTGTTCTCTAAAAGTGCTCTTGACCTTGTAACACCTTTAGATCAACTTCTTCGTTTCTTTGTAAAACAATAATAAAATGCTGAAGATAAGGAAAAGAATTGAAAGCTTACCGCAATGATCTGAAGAAAGGAAATGTGTTACCGTTTGTTCAGGGAGTTGCCAAGCAACAAATTCATAGTTTTTTTGTCTTTCTTTTCAGGAAACCGGAAGATGCATCGGGGAAGGAATTCAGGGAAACCCCAGGGACCGGAACTCGCCGCTGGAGAAGAAGAAGGAATGCTGGAACGCGCATCGGAGAACTCCGGAGCTTGACTGAAGTCAGGTGAGTGCCAGGATAACCAACGAGGCGAAGCATTTCTTGGTTAGCGGGCGCGGTTTAAATACTCTTGCGCTCGTTTTTGGAAGCACGTGTGCACTTTTCTGACAGTTAGCACGCGTTTGGATTCAGCCGGTTGCTTTCTCCCTGCATGTGTATACGTGCTGAATCAAAGGCACGTTTTGGCAGTTGAAACGGGTGTGACTCACTCAGATTACTTCCTTTCTTATTCATGTCATAGACAACGTGAGCTGAGTGATTTTACAACCTCTGGCAGTGCCACGTGTAATTACAATACTGTACTTTCGTTTCTTTAGTACACCAAAATCTTTTATACAATATTAATCATGAATTGCACAGGACAATTTGCACTGGACAATCAGGAAAATCAAGAAAGCAATGACAGATTCTTGCTACCCATAACACCTTATTGCTTTAAAACAACTCATTTTTTAAATGGTGCACCTGGTCAATTACTATCAATTCCAGAGTCAATAAGTTTCAAATTCCGTAATAGTGCACCCGACAATAACAAGGCAATACCAGTTGATGAATACAACCAATCCCAGTGCGGCGTTACACCAACTGACCTATCCCAGCGCGGCACACTCTGACGTCACTCTTTCTCCTCACAGCAGTTCACCCTCCTTTACAATTTTCCCCGCACTCTCTCTCTCGCTCACCTTTTATTATATGGAAAAACAAAAACAAATAACAATTGTCTGCTCTGCTAAAAGAATCAATAGAATTCAAACACCCAAAGAACACACACATTCACAAATGAAGCCTCGACCAGAGGGGAAATCACTTAAATCCGTATAGTTTCTCTTCTGCGAAAAGGTCCACCAAATTAATTACAACTCTATCTTACACACAAAAGTTCCCTATCTCAATTTGGGCCGTCAACGACGTCTCACGACAAAGCCCACAAAACCTTAGCAAACAATTACAACACGATGTCTTCTGAACCTTTATTATATTTCCTGGGATCTTAAGTCACAGTAGACCTTGAACTTCAGCAATTTGACACCACATTCACACAACTCTCACACTGTCTACGCCAGACATCCTACAATCAATATTGTACCACAAGCTAAGTATAATCCTCATACGCACAACCCTACTAATACTCTCTCCTCCTCCGCCGCTGTTTTAATGCACCCCACTGGAACTCAGTTTGTTTTTTAAGTCTTGATCCTGGATTCTGGACTAGGGCCACTTGGGTTGGGGTATAGACTGTTCTAGGTTAGATTCCATCTCCCGCCACTTCAAAAACTAGCCATCCTACTCTGCTACCAACTGAGAAAGCTTGGGCCCACTTAAACATTTGTCTTCAATCAGATGGTCTTTGTAGCAGCTTGAGAGTTAAGAGGGAGAAAAGCAATCACAATTGAATCTCAATGCAGTGTAACCAGTTAGTTCACACAATAATCCACTCGTCAAATAAATGTGCGATTAGTAAGATTTCATTATAAATTTAGAAACAAATGGATATAGACCAGCCTCAACATTATCATATAGAAATACAGAACAAACAAAATGAGTCCAAATCTCCTAAAGAGACTCACCCTATATAACACAAAGCTGATAACTAATTCTATAATGACAATGCAAATAATCAGGAAAAATAATTGAGTATTAAACTGCATCAAATGAGTCTCAAAGTTTTGCATGAACATGCTATCTCTCCCTATACTACCTTAAAGGGACAACCCTAAACTAAGAAGCATTGAATAAAGGTGAAATTAGAAAGGTGTCAGCTGTCAGAGTCCTCAGTAAAAGGCACTACAACCATGGGTCATGTAGCATAAAGCCACACAAGCAGAAGCATAGATCTGCTCCCCGTGAAGTCCTAAGATGTCTCTCTGACCATCACTAAGTTACAGCATAAGATATTAGTTGCATTCAAGGTAGACAATCACATGTGACTTTCTCTAGCACTTTTCAATGATTCTGGCACAAACTGGATACTTGCACCACCTTTCCTACATCGATAAGTTGCAACTTCATTCATCCTCCTCCATGAGGACTCACCTCCTTGCTCTTTACCGCATTTCTCCTTGCCAAGCTTCTTCTTCTCATACCTTGCTATCTAATAAAAGCAAAACTTTTCTATGCTGACTAATGAGGCTTTGTCCACACCTGCAGTGGAAACACAAATACAAGCAAATACATTCAATGTTGAAGGTTAAATATGAATTACATGCTAGGCTTTAAACGTGAACTGAAAAGTTCTCGAGGCCCAACTCATGTCAATTCAGCAGTGCACAGGTTACAAATGTGTGCACATTTCTACACAAATAACAAATACAGCATCTTAATGCATGAATAAATTTGCAATGAATTAAGAAGATGTCATTTCAAATGCACCAACAAGGGTATAATTGCTTGTTACAAACATAAAAGCTTAAACATTAATCTACACATACACATCCTGTTTATTAACTTCACAATGAGACACATCTAAATGTTAACTTCCCCTGACACACTAATATGTAAATATTGCAAAGACCCTTATTAGTCACGTGTTATGCACACAATTACAAGTCTCATTAATTTTCATATGGATACTTTAAATTTGTAATACTCCATTTTTCTTAGTAACATTATTCAAACAGAATATATTCAACTATGCATGATTATGATGCACTCCTATAGTATCTCGGGGTGGGATCAAAATTACACTGCTCCATTAGCTTTACAAGTTTCACAAAAAGTTGAGGGTAAGGCGTCCTGCCATGTATCAATGATCGAACTGAAAGTGTTTCAAAATATAAATGATTTTGTATACATTGAAAAAGTAAAAGAAGATTAATTCATGCCCCGCCCTGTTACCTTGAAGCTTTTTGTCTCAGTAACAGTTTTATTTTTTAAATGCGTTACTGGAAAGTGTTTTGAAAATACTACATAGTGGAAATAGTACTTTTTTGAAGTTTAACCCCACTCTTTTTTATTTGTAAAGCGTATAGTGTTGTTTCCGTTTAATATGTTTAAAAGATAGTTACTTTCTTGCCTACATTTTATTTAGGAGCATGCTTTTAAGAATAACTTAGATCTATTTATATTTCACATAAGCATAACTAAAGGGAAAATAAATTTCGGTTGTGATGCTTTCTTGCCATTCTGAAAATGCGTCAAAGCTTGCGTCAATGTACTGAGGATTTGCATGTTTGGGGAGAATTAAAAGAGTTGTTACTTTATTAACACTGCGTTACTTACTGAATGAAAATCCAGGATTTTACTCATTGAAATCTTTGTTTGATAGTCATAGCAATGAGCAAGGTCAAATACATTGCAAAAGCATTATATGGAGTCTGTGTGACTTGCACAGTGATGGGGTCCACAGGACAAGTGGCTGCTGGAAATGGGAATGGTGATGAAGATAGACACCCTGTGGATCTGGATAGGGATGCTGGATCTGCAGCAATTGGCCCTTTTAGGAAAAGAGGACTCCTGTATATGGTTGCATTTAGCACCAAGTGTGACTGGTGAATGTTGACTGGCAGAATGCATTTCTTGTGATATAGAGGGTGATGTATCAAAGTGTGGCAGTTATCTCAGTACACACAGCATTGGGTGTATGTTATTTGCAGATTGCATCACAATATGCAAAGCATTGTAAGAAATGTGCATACTCGTGGAAGTGGTCAGGTGGGTTTTGACAAGGCACATCATACTATGCTAGAAGAAAATGGTGCTACACCCACTGCTTCTGTTTTAGGTTTTATGGCTGCAACTGCGCATATGGTGGACCTGGGTGGGTGAAGAGTCTTGGTCTGTGCTCAACATCAGTGATGCAGATGACTTCGATGTCACTGTGTCATCTGTGTCTGCCTGTGGTATGCAACATTTTTCAGGGTATGCTCTGATAGGATAAGATAGAAGACAATGAGTTTTAGAACATTACCTTGAATTATCATCTTTTATGTCCTACAAGTAGTGGCAGTGAGTGAAGTTGACATTTTGAAAACCTTTTTTCACAGTATGTATTCTCTCTGAACCTCTAGTACCCCAACATCCTCTTTGATCACCAAATACATCAATCTTTTTAAAGAATTGTTTATTGTGAAATAATTTTAGGGTGGGTGTTTTTCACTTGAGATAACTATAACTGGTGAATTTCAGTGGTTTTGTTAATCTTTCAGTGAATATATATATATATATCTATATATAGATATATATATATTCACTGAAATAACCAAAGGTTACAGGGACGATATAGTTAGGCTGACATTTCACTCGTAGAGAAATTCAGCAGTTATAGTTAGCTGAACTAACTATAGCTCGCGCCATGCAATGCACTGCTTATGACCTCAAATATTACATCACTCATGTCATGGTCAGTGACATTATTGATGATGTCACTGATGGCATCTCTGATGACATCATCCAGTGACTGTGACTGTTTTTAAAAGTTTAGGAGTCTTAAATATATATACTAAGGTGTATTGGTGAATCAGTGGGTGTATGAGTGCTGTATGGATTATTCAGCGGGTGCGTGGCTGCCTGTATAAGTAAGTGTTTAGGTGTCTCAGTAAATGTATGGGTAAGTGGCTGGTTAAGTGAATGTTTGTATCAGTCTGTCAGTTATAGTCTAAATGGCTGTGTGGGTGTGTGAGTGGGTATGTTGGTGGCTGCATGGGTGATTCGTTGTCCGAGTACCTGTATGGTGTCTGAGTGTCTGTTGGGTGGGTGAGGGGGTGTGTGACTGCCTGTATGGATGAATAAATGGGTGAGTCAGTGTTTGTATGGGTAAGTGGGTGGGTATGTGAGGGATTGTATGGTGAATGAGTTTGTGTATGGCTGATTGGGTGAGTGGGTGGATGTGTCAGTGGTATATGGGTGAGTAACTGGGTATGTGAAAGGCAGTATAGCTGAGTGATGGGGTATATGAGTGACTGTATGGGTGAGTGAGTAAATGTGAGAACGGCTGACTGGGTGAGTGTGTGCTTGTGTCAGTGAATGTATAGATGAGTGAGTTCATGTTAGTATATGTATGAGTAAGTAAATGGGTGTGTGTGTAGCTGTATGGGTGAGTAAGTGGCTCTGTGAATGACTGTATGGGTGAGTGAGCAGGTGTGTGAGTAGCTCTATGGGTGACTGACTCAATGTGTGAGTAGGTGTATGAGTGGATATGTCAATGGCTGTATTAGTGAGTGAGTGGGTGTATGAGTGCTGTATGGGTGAGTGAGTAGTTGAGTAAGTACTGGTTAGGGTCTGTGAATAGGTTTGTGAATGGAGGTGTGTAAGTTGGAGTGGGTGTATGAAAGGCTATATGGGGGTGTGAGTGGGTGTGTCAGAGATTCTGTGGATGATGTCATCATTGATGTAATCAGTGATGTCATTTGAGATGTCATCAGTGATGCCACCGACCATGTCATGAGTGATGTAATGTGTGAGGTCATAACAGTGCATTGCGGGGGCGCAAGTTATAGTTAGCTCAGCTAACTAAAACTGCTGAATTTCTCTGGTTTTGTATGAGTGAAATGTCAGCCTAACTATAACGTCCCTGTAACCTTTGGTTTTTTCTGTGAATTTCTAAGGTTTTCCAAAATCTATTTCCTAACTATAACATTCCTGCAACCTTTGTTTTTTTCAGTAAGTATATATATCTAACTCGGTCTATGAGTGGATAAATGAGTATCTAAGTGGGTGTCTGAGTGGGTGCATGACTGTCTGAGTGGGTCTGTGAGTGAGTGAATGAGTCTCTCAGTGAGTCAATGACTGGGAGCTTGAGTGTCTGAGTGGTTCTGTGAATGGGTGCATGGGTCTCTAGGTGGGTCTGTGAGTGGATGCATGAATCTTTGAGTAGATGAGTGAGTGGGTGCATGTATATCTGAATGAGTCTTTGAGTGGGTGTGTAAGTCTCTGAGTGTATGAGTGAGTGAGTGAGTGCAGAAGTCTCTAAGAGGGTATGTAACTGAGTGTGTGAGTAACTGTCTGGGTGTGTGAGTGGGTGTATGAGTGTCTGGGTGGGTCTGTCAGTGGGTGTGTAAGTGTCTCAGTGGGTCTGTGAGTAAATACATGAGTGTGTAAGTGGGTCTGTTAGAGGGTGTGCAAGTCTCTGAGTGGGTCTGTACATGGGTGCGTGACTCTCTGAGTGAGTCTGTAAGTGGGTGTATGAGTATCTGAGTGGGTCTGTGAGTGGGTGCATGAGTGCCCAGGTGGGTCTGTGAGTGGGAGTAAGAATCTCTAAGTGGGTATGAGACTGTGCACATAAGTCTATAAGTGGGTGTCCAAGTAGGTGCATGAGTCTCTTGGGGAGAGGTGTGGTGCAGCAGCCAGAGCGGCTGACTCTGGAGCATGGGGCTTACAGTTCAATCCCCGGTGCCGGCGGCAGCTCAGCTCAGCATCATGTGACTAACCCTGGGCGTAGTTCGCGAAGTAACGCTTCGCGAAGCTACGCAAAGTGCAGTTCGCACTACGCGAGCTACGCGTAGCACTACGCGAACTGCGTAGTGCGTGTTCGCAATGATTGCACAGTGCCGGATGCTTGTCCGCACTGTGCAATCATTGAAAACGGCATCTTGCACAGTGCGAGCTGTCTGTACTGCCGCTCGAGTAGATTTTTACTCGAGCGGCAGCTTCTCAACGCGGACTGGTAGTTTCTCATCGCGATCGGTCGCGAGCATACGCGACCACTCGCAATGAGAAACCTGACCTCCCGCGTTGAGAATCTCGCCGGGAGGTTTATTTTCCACGCTCGCGATCGGCAACTTGATGTTGCTGATCGCGAACGAGGAAAAAGTCTCGCCGGGATGTCATTTTGCTTGCTCGCGGTCGCCAACTTGACGTTGAGGACCGCTACGTGCAATTCGCGTAGCGCGAAGTAGCGCAAACTTCGCAAACTACGCGAGCGTAGCGTAGTTTTCCGCCCAGGCCTACATGTGACTCTAGGCAATAGCTCATTAAATCTCCCCGACAGCCCCCAGCGCCTTGAGAACCTTAAGGGTGATACGTTCACGCTTTACAAATTGGAATTATTTAGTCTCTGAGTGGGTCTGTACATGAATGTGTTACTCTCCGAGTGAGTCTGTAAGTGGGTGCATGAGTGCCTGAATGGGTATGTGAGTGGGTGCAAGAGTATCTGAGTGGGTATGTGACTGGATGTATAAGTGTATGAGTGGGTATGTGAATGGGTGTATAAGTGTCTGTGTGAGTTTGTGAGTGCGTATATGAGTCTGTTACAGTTGCTGGTAAGTGTGTACAAATATATATTTTTATTATATTTTCACCAATAATCGCGGTGACATTGCAGTATTCATGATGTCCCCGCGATGGTATTTATTTATTTATTTTGAAGTTTGTAGAGCGCACAGCTACCTCCAACGGAGGTGTCCCGGCGCTAATTGCGGAGAGCAGAAGACGGAGGTACACTGCCAGGAGTTACAGGTGCTAGGAAAGGCTGAAGAACCAAGTTTTTAGGAGTTTGCGGAAGACCAATTCTGAATTGGCCTTCCTTATGAACTCGGGTAAGGAGTTCCAGAGATGGGCAGTTCTTACCGTAAAAGACCGGCCACCCAATCTGGCTTTTTAAAACGAGGAGTGGCAAGAAGTACTTGGTGATTAGATCTCAGAATCCTAGTCTGATGATATTTGCGGAGTCTTTTTCTCAGATAGAGGGGCCCGTTCTTTTAATTACCCTGTAGGCGAGGGTTAGCGCCTTAAATTCTATCCTCCTTTTTACTGGCAGCCAGTGTAGGCTCCGTAAATGGGGGAGATGTGATGTCGTGTTGGGATATTTCTAATGAGCCTAGCGGCCGCATTTTTGTATAGTCTGTAGCTTTCTTATCAGGTAGTCAGGCAGACCCAGGTACAGACTGTTGGTATAATCTAACTGAGACGTAATGAGTGCATGAACTACAGTCTTTCTGCAGTCCATGGGAAGTAAATGGAGGAATCTCCGTAGGGATTTCATCTTCCAAAAGCATAGTGAGGATACATGACTAATCTGAGTCTTACAAGAAAGGGCAGAGTCAAACTTGAATCCCAGGTTCCTAGCCGAGTGCACAGGGTGAGGTGGGGGATTGAGCTCAGGTGGCCACCATATGTCCGAATGGGGCGGAGCTGGCTGATTAAAAATAGAACCTCAGTTTTGTCGGTATTCAATCTCAGATAGTTCTCAGTCATCCAAGCCGATATGTCGACTAAACAGTGTCTGAAGTTAGAGAAAGCAGCCTCGGATATGTCCCTAAAGGAAAAAACAAGCTGAGTATTGTCAGCATACGAGATGACACTCACCCCATGTTGTTCAATGAGCGGGGCTAACGGGGAGAGGTAGACATTAAAGAGAGTCGGGCTCAGGGCTGAGCCCTGAGGGACTCCGCAAACTGTAGGGCGTGATGATGAGGTGTGAGGATGCAACAGTATTTTCTGGGACCGGTCTACCAGAAAGGAACCAAACCATGATAAAGTGGTCCCCATCACTCCCAGTTGTCTTAATCTGTCAAGCAGGATCATGTGGGATACCAGTATCAAACGCTGCCGACAGATCGAGCAGCACGAGCATAGCGCAATGACCATTGTCCAAGGTCTCCCGGACATTCTCAGTTATTTCCAGCAGCGCTGTCTCTGTGCTGTGTCCTGACCTGAAGCCAGACTGGGAGTCATGGAGAAGTTTGTTGGATTCTAAGTATTCGGAAAGCTGTTTTTGTACTTCCCGTTCTAGAATTTTGGCAGGTGCTGGCAAAAGAGAAATGGGCCTATAGTTTTTCAGTTCAGCCGGATCAGCATCAGCTTTCTTGAGAATGGGTTGAACAAGTGCAGTCTTCCAAACTGAAGGGTAAATACCAGTATGCAGAGAAGAATTCCACAGAAGATTAAGGTGAGGATTTAATAGAGGAGCCAAAAGTTTAAAAAGCCTAGCTGGACAAGGGTCAAGTGGAGATCCCGATTTTGTTTTTTCCAGCTGACTTAAAGAAGCCTCCAGGCTGAACGGATAAAATTCGGACCAGGTATAAGGAAGGGAGAGGAGGAAGGAAGTGAGGTAGTTAGTTCCCTTGTGGGAAATGCGGAGTAAATGACTTGTATTTTGTCTTGAAAGAAGACAGAGAGGTCTTCGCAGAGGGTGGCAGAGGGGACTATTTTGCTATGCGTAGAATCGGGATTAGTAAAATCTTGGACGATCTTAAAAATTTCTTTTGCGGAGTTATTGGCAGAATTAATTTGAGCTGCGAAGTAGTCTTTAATGGACTTACGCTTTGAACTATGAAAATGTTTTAATGCTATTCTGTAAGCATTTTTAGGCTCGGTGTTATAGGTTTTCCGCCAGATCCTCTCGAGCTTCTTACAGAGACTCTTTTCAATACGGAGTTCAGGCGTAAACCAGGGGGCCGTAGGTTTATTTCTAGTCTGTTTCATAGATTTTAAAGGGGCTATAGTGTCTAAGGAAGATGTGATCCAGTCATTAAATATGATAGCATCCTGGTTGGGTTCACCGGTCAGTTCAATAGAAGTATTTTGTAGAGCCAGACCAAAGGTATCAGGTGTAACTATCCCTCCAGTTCCGTCTATTTACATAGACGGGTTTCACCAGGTTCTTACACTTAGTCACGGACAAGTTGAATGGTATCAGACTATGGTCTGACCATGTGAGAGGAATGGGGTCCTTGGTGGTGAGGGTTGGGATATTAGTAAAAATAAGATCTAGCATATGGCCTGCCACATGTGTAGGCATAGAGACCTTTTGGATAAGGTTTTGTCCTTTAAGAGTATCAGCTAATTGAGAGGCTAAAGTACACTGTTCGCTGTCCATATGGACATTAAAGTTGCCCAAAACAATAACATTAGCATATGTCAATGAAAGATCTGCGATGACATCGCAAAGTTCCCATATCTCAGGAGGTTTTGAGTCAGGGGGTCTGTAGACTAATACTCCAGCAATAGACAACGAGGGGGAGATTATAATACTAAAAGACATGGCTTCTAGCAGACCTGTAAGTTCAATTCTCTTGTGTGAGATCTCCCAATTATCTCGTGTAATTACTGCCAACCCACCCCCCAATCTATTGCCAGCTCGGTTGACCATGGTAATTTTGTAGCCAATAGGGATGGCCATCTTGATGTCCGGGTTGGAGCTTTCTCTCAACCAGGTTTCTGTAAGAAATATAAGATCCCAGTCACGAGATTCTAGTGTAAGCCAGACATCATCAGCATGCTTGGGGAGGGACCTGCAATTAATTAAGCAGGCATCAATAGTAGTTTTAGAGTTGATAGGCAGTATTCTGGAGAGAGAGAGGCCGCAGCTGTAGCCATACACTTATTTCCTGACCATTCTCTGTTGAACTTAAAGAAGCATGTGGGACAATGTAAGCATTGGTCCAATTGTAAATGTCCAATGGTGTTAGGATCCAAACATGTAGGATTTCGACAGCTAGTTGAACTTAATTCAAGTAGCTGTTCCCTGGACCATAATATTCTAGTATCTGGGCGAGAAATGACAGTGTGGCTGGCGCTGGACGCGGGCCGGACACGGACGGGCGCAGACGGGCTTGCGCGTCCTCTGTCCCATCTGCTGAAATAGGGAAGTGTTAGGCTAGCTCCGCCCCCTATCAGCGCGTGATGGTATCAGCTGTGAGGACGTAGTCAGGCAGTCCAGCCCTCCAAGCAAACGGCACTCGCCGCGGTGGACCAGGGCTTAAGACAAATATACACAGTGCAAATGAGCAGAATAGCAGCAAGTAAGTTTCCTTTTGTTTAAAAACAGTAAAAGGATAAAAGAACACTTTTCCCAGTGCCCCTACAAAAATGAAGACGTTCCCACTAGCGCAAGCGTGCAGCATTCGCATCTACCTCGCTCCACTGCGCGTCCTCTGTCCCATCTGCTGAAATAGGGAAGTGTTAGGCTAGCTCCGCCCTCTATCAGCGCGTGATGGTATCAGCTGTGAGGACGTAGTCAGGCAGTCCAGCCCTCCACGCAAACGGCACTCGCCGCGGTGGACCAGGGCTTAAGACAAATATACACAGTGCAAATGAGCAGAATAGCAGCAAGTAAGTTTCCTTTTGTTTAAAAACAGTAAAAGGATAAAAGAACACTTTTCCCAGTGCCCCTACAAAAATGAAGACGTTCCCACTAGCGCAAGCGGCAGCATTCGCATCTACCTCGCTCCGCTGCGCGTCCTCTGTCCCATCTGCTGAAATAGGGAAGTGTTAGGCTAGCTCCGCCCCCTATCAGCGCGTGATGGTATCAGCTGTGAGGACGTAGTCAGGCAGTCCAGCCCTCCACGCAAACGGCACTCGCTGCGGTGGACCAGGGCTTAAGACAAATATACACAGTGCAAATGAGCAGAATAGCAGCAAGTAAGTTTCCTTTTGTTTAAAAACAGTAAAAGGATAAAAGAACACTTTTCCCAGTGCCCCTACAAAAATGAAGACGTTCCCACTAGCGCAAGCGGCAGCATTCGCATCTACCTCGCTCCTGGTACACGGGGGGCCTGCACTGGCGATCGCGGTGACATCGTGAATATCGCATGTGATCAAAAAAATCTATTTTGGACACATAACTTGTGTCACTAACACCCCATTTCTCAAACATGGGGTCAGAGTACCTCCACCCTGACCCCTTATTTGAGCTTTCACAGAAATTTTCAGCCCCAGAAACCGTTCCCGATCAATAAAATGGCAGCCGTAACTTTCTGTTCAGGTTGAGCCCTGCTAATCACAATATTCCCGTTGGCACGCGCATTTTACCACAAAATTGTTGCGAAATATCCACGACCACCGCAAAAGTGCTGCAAAATATCCGCGGCCAGAGATTTTACTTTATTGTCAAAAACTACTTAACAGGTTTGCACCAAATAACAAAAAGCACAATCCGCTTAACAACGTCTACCTTTCTGCCAAATTTGGTGTAATTCCATCTAGCAGTGTGGGCTGTAGGTTCAACAACGTGTTCCTATGGGAATTAACATTACAAACATACCCTTATTTCGCACCCCTATTTCTCAGTCCCAACTGCATGGCTCACCCCCAAACTTTCCATGACACACAGAACTTACTTTGACACTTTTCTTGGACAATTCCATGTAGATTGGTCAAACGATGCCAAAGTTATAGGCAAGTCAAAAAATGTATCCTGTGGAAACTAGTTTCTTACTATAACTACCTACTGGCGGATATATATATATCCGCCAGTTGGTAGTTATAGTATATAGGAAGGCAGGCGAGGGAATGTACAGGCACAGTTATTACGGCTGCCAATTGATTTTTTTAGCGATGGGAGCGCCATAGAAATTGCATTAGGCAATAAATAATTAAGACAGTGACGCCCCATTGCTGCTCCTTCATTGGCTAAGGATCCACCAACCATATGGCAGGACCGTTTTAATGACTGTGTTTGTTTTATTAACGGCTTTTCCGCACTGATGACGGCAAGAGCCAGAAACGCGTCTGCGGATGTTTTATAGCCGATACATACCCCGTGAGTGCACCGGACCTTGGGAGTATTATGAACTCCTTGTTTTTTGCTGTTTTTAAGCGGTTCCCACCACCGCTCCCGGTTGCACCACGCTGCGAGTTCAGCAAGCCCCAGGTGGAACACTGCTTTTGATATATATATATATATATATATATATATATATATATATATATATATATATATATATATATATATATACATACACACATATATATATATTCCACTGCAGCACGATCCCTTAAAAGGACGCTATCAGCACTCTGGTAGGAATTTAAACATTGACATTTTATTTAGGGCAAATGATTGCATCCACGCATTTAGGTTACCACTTGTAGCCTGGTTCACGATAACAAAACACCATGTGTCTAAATCCATCTATCTAGTGTGCATTCAACAACATCAAAAACTGACCATTACAAAGTAACAGTGCATAGCAGTTTCTCTCAGCACCATCTTTGAACATGTTCATAAGACAGTAATTCATATCTGTTATATGATATAATTTAAGAATGAAAGTAATTATATAAATATAATTAAGAGGTGAATTAAAATACATTCAACTTTTTCTAATTATTCATGAACAAATAACAATATACATATCTGTGTAAAATATTTGAAAAAATTAATTTGTCTTTTTTCCATTATTTTACATTCTTCCCCTGGTTTTTACTTTTTCTTCTCTTTTTTCATTTCTTTTTTTGCATTTATACTTGATATACTAAAGCCAAAAACAGTTCAGAATGCTCAAAATAAAGTGCTGATGTTTACTGTCATATAGCCAGTGCCTATATTATAAAGTGCTTAGTGCAATATACAATAATCATATTGGGCCTTAGGTACATTTACCTCTAAAGTGTTCTATTCACTTCTCTCTAATCAATCAAATAATACTTCTCAACTTTCTCTTATTTCACAAAAGCCCACAGAATGGGATATGACTACTGTTTTCAGGTTCATTATAATCAAAATACCCAATAGATACCACATACTTAATTCTCTGTGTCTCAAGTACTATGCACTTCTGGGACTATTTCTAATCAGAATTCTTCATTTTTGTAGAGCATAATGAGTATATTTATGTTGAATCCCTATTTTGATTTGGGCAATGCAATTTACTAAATTCCTGAATATATAATTAATACAGAGAGGGTACAAAATCTATATTCTAATATCATTATGTGAGGAGAGCTAGTGGATGTAAGCGAGGCTTCCTATATGCTAGGTGTTAAAAAGTGTCTAAGTGCACCCCATTAAAAATGTTTTTATTTGGAACACAAAACATGGTTTTCTTTGTATGAAGAGAAAGCTTAAGAGTAAAACTAATATAGGCATGTGTCTAGTTTTTCATCAATATTGAAGCTATTCGGTTCAATGCTGTCCATCCCTAATATATAAAATGTTTCCAGTTTCCTAAGCTCCTTCGCCCTATCCCCTACTCTCTTTTTTCTAGGGATTTGGACAATACAGCTATATCTAAGAGAGAAGGGGTTGCTTTGGTGGCATTTCTCAAAATGTCTGGCTATATATACACACACATATATATATATATTTATATATATATATATTCACTGAAAAAACCATAGGTTTCAGGGACGTTATAGTTAGAAATTAGCATTTAAAAACCCTTTGAAATTCACTGAAAAAACCATAGGTTTTTGGGACGTTATAGTTAGAAATTAGCATTTAAAAAACCTTAGAAATTCACAGAAAAAATCAATGTGGCCGGACCTACTCCACATCTGGGACATTTATCGTCAATCCTTTTTCCTCAGATAAATAATTTGGAAGGTGTAAAATATAAATTAAATATAGTTTTATACAGTTGTGCCTAGCAGATAAAGATAAGCTCATATAAATGTCCACATCAGGATTATCTAATTTCGTTGTCCAGGATGTCTCAATTCTTTCCATATCATCTGGTAGTTCTATTAATAACAAACTATATATGTTCCTAATTCTGCATGATTTCCTAATAATGAGATCC
Organism: Calotriton arnoldi; assembly: GCA_963921515.1. Taxonomy (NCBI): domain Eukaryota; kingdom Metazoa; phylum Chordata; class Amphibia; order Caudata; family Salamandridae; genus Calotriton; species Calotriton arnoldi. The sequence continues at coordinate 1,282,469 of CAWUFW010001273.1, forward strand.
ATCAATGGTATACTATCCATTTTAATAGCTGGTCTGTATAACGTAAGGATACTCCTAATCTGTACAAATTTAAAATACTGATTGGCTGATATTCCAAAGTCATGTTGGAGCCTAGAAAATTGAGCAATTTGTTCTCCCCGATAAAACTCCCCTATTGTGCTCACCCCCCGATTTTCCCACTCTCTCCCCATAGCGTCGTAGACCTGGGGTGGAAATAGCGATGAGCGCCACAGGGGAGTATATTGAGTAACCTTCGGTATCGCCATGAACTTTAAAACTTGTTTCCATATCTTCCATGCGCTATATATTACTTTGAAATGAACTTTTTTATAGTAGCTTTGCTCCAATTGTCTCAATAACAACCCAGAAGCCTCCTTCCCTATAGCGAGTTCATATATTGTGGGGATTCTCGCCATCCGTTCCTCCTCGCTGCTTCTGTCTATTGCTAACAGAAAAGTCATCTGGTGGAGTAGGGCAGCCCAATAATACAGTGTAATATTTGGAATTGTAAGACCTCCTCTGTCTTGTGGTAGTGTTACATATTTTAGTGCCCTCCTCACTGTCCCATACTGCCAAATGAAATTGGAGAATATAGAGTCAAGAATCTTCAATAGATGATCATCTAAGGCAAGCGGAACTGATCGAAACAAATACAAAATCTTAGGTAGCATAGTCATTTTAAAAAAATTCCCTCTCCCAATTATCGACAGGTGTAACCCATTTACTCTTTTTAATTCCATGGCTATTGACTTAACCAGAGGATCAAAATTACATTTAACTATTTCATCCACCTTCGCTGTAATTCGGACCCCGAGGTAAACTGCCGAGTCTGCTCTCCTAATTAAAATCCCTATTGTCTGTACAGATAACAATTGTTTTTCCTCTATTTAAAGCATATCCTGAGAGGAGGCCAAAACTCTCAGTTATCTGGGTAATTTCCCCAATGGCCTCTTTTGGATCCGTTGTTAAAACTGCCACGTCATCAGCATAAGCCAAGACTTTAGTCTCAAACCCCTAGTGACTATGGGTTTGATCTTCTGAGACTGCAGTAATTTCACAACTAGAGGATTAATGTACATAGCAAATAGTATGGGCGAGCAGGGACACCCTTGCCTGGTTCCCCAGGATAGTAAAACATTACCAGATTCTTTCCCCATCACTTGTATCCGGGCTCTTGGATCACAATACATGGCTTTAATTGCCCTTATAATTCCCTGTCCAAACCCTTTTAACTCCAACATCCCCCATAAAACTTTCCAAGACACTCGGTCGAATGCCTTCTCGGCATTGAGGAGGATCATAGCCATCTGGCCCCCCGTCTCGGACATGACGTCGAATAGTGAGATGGTTCAACGAATATGGTCAGTTGTTTCTTTTCCGGGTATAAATCTGTGCTGCCAGGGGGAAACCAGCTGACCTATGATCCTCCCCAACCGGATAGCCAATATTTTCGAATACATTTTGGTATCCGAATTAATATGAGAAATTGGCCGGTATGAGGCTGGATTATCTACTGGTTTTCCTTTTTTTGGAAAGATTATAATATTCGTCTCCCTCCATGAATCCGGAGAATTTCCACTATATTGAATACCCCTAAAAAGATCTAGTAAGAGAGGCATTATCGTTATTCCTAATATCTTATATAGCTCAAGGGGTACCTTGTCGGGACCAGTAGCTTTACCTGAAGCCATACTTTGTAGAGCTACCTGAACTTCCTCTAATGAAATTTCCTTCTCTAGATCTTCTTTGAGAGAACTATCCAGCTCCTCTCTAAGCTCACTAGCAGTCACCATACGAGCGATATCCTGTAGTCACATGGCTGTATCCTTATCCCTTTCATCTAAATATAGTGCTTGATAGTAATCCTGAAACCCCCTAACTATATCATCTGAGTCAGTGTATGTTTGTCCATTCACAATAATACAAGATATTTGATTCTGCGCTATCTTCTGTCTAGTACGAAGAGCTAATCTCCTCCCAACTAATTCACCATTTTCATAGGAATTATTCCGCTGGGATTGGTATTCCTCTGCCGATTTTTGCACAAGCCAGCTATTAATTTCTGCTTTGAGAACGGTTATTTGACCCTGAATTTGGGTTGCATCTCGCCCCTGCTTGATCATTAAAACGTGTTCCTCTTCTGCCTCTATAAGCTTGCGCATTAATTCTTGATTCTTCATCGCACGCTGAGTCCTTGCCCTAGCGGTGTAGCTGATAGTTTCACCTCTAAGGCCGCCCTTGAAGGAATCCCAAACAATTGCTCTGGAGGCACTATACCTATTTATATCGAAATATTCTTGTGTCCAGTTTTTAATATGCTCGATATATTCATTGTTAACTAGAAGTTTCTTATCAAATGACCATTTACTCCTCATTTTCATAAAACTTGGAATTTCTATCTCTAAAATTGGCAGATTATGATCAGAGATTACCTTAGGAAATGTCTTAATAATAGCTCGATTAAGTAGGTCTGTCGTTCCAAAAAAGTAGTCAATCCTGACATATTTCTTGTGCGGACATGAGTAATACGTATATCCGGATTTATTTGGATTTTTAACAATCCACATGTCAACCAATCCATGACTCTTATTAAGAGAAGTTAGTGCTCTATATACTCAGGGCTTTCACCCCTGATATACCTCCTGATTCATTTGGCCTTGTTGCGGGTCAAGAGCGATGTTAAAATCTCCGCATACAATTAATGGAGTAGGCCATGTCGCGAGTTCCAACTCAAGATCTTCAAAGATCTGGGGGTCATCATAATTTGATCCATAAATCGAACATATAGTAAGCCCCATCACTAATTCTACTATAGTCCATCTCCCTAGAGCAGCAGCCGCTTTGCGTTTAGCCTGGCCCAAAGATGTTTTTGCCAATATGGCCACTCCTCGGATAGTTGAAGTTTGGGACGTACATGCCAATAAATTATATCCCCGAATACTCAACCAGCCTTTTTCCCCCATGGGATATGGGTCTCCTGAAGACAAACTATATCAAATGAATTTGTCCTTACTAATTCGACTAATTTTGCCCTCTTTGCTCCATCATTCAAGCCTGCCACATTCACAGAGCAAATGGTTATCCTCCCCATCTGTATTTAATTGTATCAATTCCTCGAGTTCCTAGTATCCCTGTTATTCTTTCTGCTTTCTTCAAAACAATAATCTGATTTTCTCGATTTCCCTTTAATTTTATACATATTTCATTATCTCCTCTGAGTATGCTTTTTCCGTGTTTCTTCCCCCCCTCCTTCCCCCACCTACCACCCTCCCCCCGAGAGGCACTCAGACATGAGTCTGTGCATGATGGATGCGCCGCACAGACCTGAGAGCCCTAAATTACATAATCCCTTTCCCTATGCATGCTGGTTTTTTGTTTTTTTTAGCCCAAAAACCCCCCCCAAAAAAAAATTCTATTTGTTCCCCCTTTTCTTTTTGTAAATCCTACTTTTCGCCCATTATCTTGTTTTTTTTTCTTTCTTTTCCTTCCCTGACCCATTTCAACTTTGCCCCACACCCTATTTGAAATGACAAAATCACCTGTGCTTACTGCATTCTTTTCTACCACACCAAATTATTAACCTGGGAAACTGTCTAAATACTCTTTGGCTTTAATTTCAGACATGAAGAAGCGCGTTTGGCCGCCCCAGACAACTTTTAGCCGAGCAGGGTTATTCAAAAAAGCTTGTGCATTTTTATCTTGAAAAGGTTTGATCAGCTGCCGCAACCTCCACCGCCTTTCGACGGTGGTGTGGCAAAAATACGGACGGACAAAATAAGAGACTTCATTCCTGGATCTCCTAGCTTCAGGTCTAGCCTTTTCAAAAATGGCCTGGCGTAGTAAAAAGCTGCCAAAATATACCAGAATGGCTCGTGGTAATGCCCCTGCCCTCGCTGGTTGTTTTTGTACAAAAGGTACTATATGGGCGCGTTGCACCTCAAGTGCCCAGTTCCAGTCAGTGAGTTCTGGGAGCGTATCTTTTAACAGGTCTACAACATACATATGAGCATCAGCCCCCTCAGCCCCTTCCGGAACTCCAAGGACCCGTAAATTATTGCGCCGCTGACGATTCTCATGTTCTTCCAGCTTCCATTGTATGTCAGCTATCTGCGCCTCATGGGATTTAGCTAGTTCCTGGGTGGTTACAAGATCAGACTCTGTGGTGACAATCCTTGCCTCAAGATCAGTCAATCGCTCTCCAAAAACACTACAAGTTTTAGTCAACTTCCGTACCACCCCCTGCACCTTTCGCATTGCTGCCTGAGCTTTCCGCCCATCTTGTCGCGTCTCCTCGCGATGCATTGATATGGCCTGAAAAATAGCTTCTAAAGTTGGAGGGTTAGACCCACATGAATCAACAACTGTATGTCCACTTGCCGAAAGACTGGTAAGATGATTCGATGGAGTGTAATCCCAAGTAAGGTCTCTATCTCCTGATTTCCATTTCTTTTTCCTCAGAATTGTTTTTATCTTCCCCCCCATCAGCCGTATCAAGATCGCTATTGCTCAAATCTGTACTCCCCTCCATCAGATACAGAAAAAAAATTGTCGCTAGGCTCTTTGTCCAGCTCCTTATCTGGCTCTTTATCAGGGACCTTTTCCGAGCCCCCCTTATCTACCATTTTTCAACCTTGTAGTTTTTTAGTCTGAGTGTTATATGTTGTGTCCGTTAATTCGTCCATGCTATATCCACCGGCTCCCTGAGTATCCTGAAGAGGGGTTGCAACATCCCCCAGAGAAGTAATCTGCTCTCCCTTATTCGCCCCACCAGGGTTAGCCTCTATGTGATCAAGCTCATCTTCTTGTATAACAATGCTAAGCTGATCCCCTCCCCCGTTAACACTCAGTGAAAGCGGGGAGTTAATTCCAGGCCTACCTTGCCCTGAAGCTAGTTCCAAATCCTGCCGGTCCATAGATTGTACCATCGGGCTCTCCTCTGCTCTTGACTCCTCCACGCCTCGCTCCGCACTGCCGCTACTGTGGCCTGCCCCCCCATGAACCGGAGCTACCTTTCCTGCAGGACCTCTCATCAGGTCAACCACTGTAGGGCCGGCCGGGCGTGCCTTCGCTGCAACCCCGCCTCTTCCTTTCTTCTCCTGGGTCGGCTCTGCTTGCTGCCTGGGCGTCCGCGCTGGTGATGCATCCTCGGCCGCCGCGTCCGCCTCCATCTCTCCAGCCTCTGCATGTCCGTTGGGCATGAGACGTGCTGCCCTCGCCTTGGCTGTCGCCGACTTCGGGCCCATCCCGCCAGCCTCCACAGAATCCACTGATGCCGCAATCAGCAGAAGCGGCCCACCAGCGTGACACTCAGGTACTGCTGAAAAAGCCTTCTTAAAGTACCCCAGCACCGCTAGACCGATAATCGTCCCAACTAAGTGCAAATAGCGTCCGTATACTCTTGAGGGGTCCCGTAGCATTTCACTTTGTCTCTCGGAAATCATTGCTGCATATCACCTTCTCGTATCACAGCATTAGTTCTGGTACTGGCTCTCTGCCTCTGTGCGCTGCTACGGTCTCAGACGACCGCCATCTTGCCTCTCACTAGTCCCTGTTTTTTCGACAAAAAATATTCTTGCGGGACGTCTTCTATGCTCAAGCATTTACAGACAATGCACCCTCGACGACTCGCAAGGGAACAACTGCGACTTCAACAGCAAAAAAATTCAACTGATGACAACACTGCTGGACCCAGTACCTCTTCTGCTGGCACAACAACTGCTGCAATCAACATCCACCCTGATTTAGCTCGAGTAGAGCAGCGTAGTTTGAAATGTAAAAAGACATTATGTGTTGGTGAGCAATCAGTGAATGCTATCCTGGTTGCCATTCAGAACCACAAGTGTTAATTTTGTTTTATTTTTTGTTTATGCAATGAGTTTTAATTGCATAATTTTTTCACTGTTTTTCTTGTTAGTTCTGTTTTTTAACAAAAAAACCACCAATTTTTTTAAAAAAGAGTTAAAAAAATAGAAAAAAAATGGTTCTTTTCAGAGTCGCCTATTTGGTTTAAAAAAGAAAAAATTTGTGAGTGTTGTATGAATTGTGGTAAGTGGAATATATGGAGAAGTGTATGGTTAGTGCATATATGATTGAAGGAGTGCATGGGTAATGTCAGGGTGATTGCAAGAGTGCAAGAGAAATGTCTGGGTGATTGCAGGAGTGCATGAGTAGTGCCTGAGTGATTGCATGAGTGGAGAGGTAATGTGTGGGTGATTGGAGGAGTGCATGGATAATGTCTGAGTGATTGCATGACTGCAAGAGTAGTGCCTGGGTGATTGGAGGAGTGCAAGGGTAGTGCGTGGTGATTTTGTAAGTGCTTGGGTTACGTCTGGGTGATTGCATGAGTGCAGAGCTAATGTGTACGCGATTGGAGGAGTGCATGAGTAATGCCTCAGTGATTGCATGAGTGCAAGGGTAGTGCCTGAGTGATTGAAGGAGTGCATGGATAATGCCTGAGTGATTGTATAACTGCAAGGGTAGTGCCTGGGTGATTGGAGGACTGCAAGGATAGTGCATGGTGATTTTATAAGTGCATGGGTAGTGGCTGGGTGATTGGAGGACTGCATGGCTACTGGCTGGGTAATTGGAGGAGTGCATGGGTAGTGTCAAGGTGATTGGAGGAGTGCATGGGTAGTGCATGGGTGATTGGATGAGTGCATGAGTAGTGCCTGTGTGATTAGAGGAGTGCATTGGTAATACCTGGGTGATTTTGTAAGTGCATGGGTATTGCTTGGGTGATTTTGTAAGTGCATGGGTAATGCCTGGGTGATTGGATGAGTGCATGGGTAGTGCCTGGGTTATTGCTTGAGTGCATGAGTAGTGCCTGGGTGATTGGAGGAGTGCATGGGTAGTGCCTGGGTGATTGGAGGACTGTATGGGTAGTGCCTGAGTGATTGAAGAAGTGCATGGCTAGTGCTTCTGTGATTCCATGAGTGCAAGGGAAGTGCCTAGGTGATTGGAAAAGGGCAAGAGTACTGCATGGTGATTTTATAAGTGCATGGGTAGTGGCAGGGTGATTGGTGGAGTACATGGGTACTGGCTGGGTAATTGGAGGAGTGCATGGGTAGTGTCTAGGTGATTGGAGGAGTGCATGGGTAGTGCATGGGTGATTGGATGAGTGCATGGATAGGGCCTGGGTTATTGCATGAGTGCATGAGTAGTGCCTGGGTGATTGGAGGAGTGCATTGGTAATGCCTGGGTGTTTTTGTAACTGCATGCGTATTGCTTGGGTGATTTTGTAAGTGCATGGGTAATGCCTGGGTGATTGCATGAGTGCATGAGTAGTGCCTGGGTGATTGGAGGAGTGCATGGGTAGTGCCTGGGTGATTGGAGGAGTGTATGGGTAGTGCCTGAGTGATTGAAGAAGTGCATGGGTAGTGCTTCTGTGATTCCATGAGTGGAAGGGTAGTGCCTAGGTGATTGGAAGAGGGCAAGAGCAGTGTGTGGGTTATTGCATGAGTGCATGAGTAGTGCCTGGGTGATTGGAGGAGTGCAATGGTAATGCCTGGGTGTTTTTGTAACTGCATGGGTATTGCTTGGGTGATTTTGTAAGTGCATGGGTAATACCTGGGTGATTTTATAAGTGCATGGGTTGTGGCAGGGTGATTGGTGGAGTGCATGGGTACTGGCTGGATAATTGCAGGAGTGCATGGGTAGTGTCTGGGTGATTGGAGGAGTGCATGGGTAGTGCATGGGTGATTGGATGAGTGCATGGGTAGTGCCTGAGTTATTGCATGAGTGCATGAGTAGAGCCTGGGTGATTGGAGGAGTGTATGGGTAGTGCCTGAGTGATTTTGTAAGTGCATGGGTAATGCGTGGGTTATTGCATGAGTGCAGAGGTAATGTATGGGTGATTGGAAGAGTGCATGGGTAATGCCTGAGTGATTGCATGAGGTTATGGGTAATGCCTCGGTGATTGCATGAGTGCATGGGTAGTGCCTGGGTGATTGGAGGAGTGTATGGGTAGTGCCTGAGTGATTGAAGAAGTGCATGGGTAGTGATTGTGTGATTCCATGAGTGCAAGGGTAGTGCCTAGGTGATTGGAAGAGTGCAAGAGTAGTGCGTGGTGATTTTATAAGTGCATGGGTAGTGGCAGGGTGATTGGAGGAGTGCAAGGGTAGTGCCTAAGTGATTGCATGAGTGCTGGAGTAGTGCGTAGATGATTGAAAGACTGCATGGATAGTGCTTGGTTGATTCCATGAGTGCTGTAGAAGTGCCTGAGAACATGTATGACTGCATGGGCAGTGCCTGAGTGATTGAATTAGTGCATGGGTAATACCTGGGTGATTGCATGAATGCAGGAGTAATGTCTGGGTGAATAAAGAAGTGCATGGGCAGTGTCTGAGTGATGAGATGAGTGTATAGGTAGTGCCTGGGTGATTGGAGAAGTGCATGGATATTGCCTGGATGACTGGAGGAGTGCAAGGGTAGTGCCTGGGTTATTGCATGACTGCATAAGTAGTGCCTGCATGACTGCATGACTGCAGGAGTAGTACATAACTAGTGCCTGGGTAATTGCATGACTGCAGGGGTAGTGCCTGAGTGATTGAAGGAGTGCATGGCTAATGTCTGGGTTATTGCATGAGTGCAGGAGTAATGTCTGGTTGATTGAAGGAGTGCATGGGTAATGCCTAGTTGCATGGAAGAGTGCATGGGTTGTGCCTGGCTGCATGTAGGACTGCCTGGGTAGTTTGTGGGTGATTGGAGGAGTGACATAAGTAGTAGCAGGGTGATTGCATGAGTGCAGGAGTAGTGTGTAGATGATTTGAAGACTGCATAGGTAGTGCTTGGTTGATTCCATGAATGCTGTAGAAGTGCCTGAGCACATGTATGACTGCATGGTCAGTGCCTGAGTGATTGAAGTAGTGCATGGGTAATACCTGGGTGATTGCATGAATGCAGGAGTAATGTCTGGGTGAATAAAGGAGTGCATGGGCAGTGCCTGAGTGATTAAATAAGTGTATAGGTAGTACCTTGGTGATTTTATGAGTGCATAGGTAGTGCCTGGGTGATTGCATAACTCCAGGGGTAGTGCCTGAGTGATTCAAAGAGTGCATGGCTAATGTCTGTGTGATTGTATGAGTGCAGGAGTAATGTCTGGGTGATAGAAGGAGTGCTTGAGTAATGCCTAGGTACATGGAAGAGTGCATGGGTAGTGCCTGGCTGCATGTAGGACTTCCTGGGTAGTTCCTGGGTGATTGGAGGAGTGCATACGTAGTAGCAGGGTGATAGCATGAGTGCAGCAGTACTGCGTGGATGATTGGAAGACTGCATGGGTAGTGCTTGGTTGATTCCATGAGTGCTGCAGAAGAGCCTGAGCACATGTATGACTGCATAAACAGTGCCTGAGTGATTGAAGTAGTGCATGGGTAATGCCTGGGTAATTGTATGAATGCAGGGATAATTTCTGGGTGATTAAAGGAGTGCAAGGGCAGTGCCTGACTGATTAGATGAGTGTATAAGTAGTGCCTGGGTGATTGCATAACTCCAGGGGTAGTGCCTGAATGATTCAAAGAATGCATGGCTAATGTCTGTGTGTTTGTATGAGTGCAGGAGTAATGTCTGGGTGATTGAAGGAGTGCATGAGTAATGCTTAGGTGCATGGAAGAGTGCATGGGTAGTGCCTGGCTGCATGTAGGACTGCCTGGGTAGGTCCTGGGTGATTGGAGGAGTGCATAAGTAGTAGCAGGGTGATAGCATGAGTGCAGGAGTACTGTGTGGATGATTGGAAGACTGCATGGGTAGTGCTTGGTTGATTCCATGAGTGCTGCAGAAGTGCCTGAGCACATGTATGACTGCATAAACAGTGCCTGAGTGATTGAAGTAGTGCATGTGTAATGCCTGGGTGATTGTATGAATGCAGGGATGATGTCTGGGTGATTAAAGGAGGGCATGGTCAGTGCCTGACTGATTAGATGAGTGTATAGGTCATTGTCAGTGAAATTGCTCTCCCTCCCTCGCAGCTCCACCATTAAGTGAGGCCTTCCCCCGAGCCCCTGCACTCTCGAGTGTTGGTGTTCGATGCCCTCCTACACCCGCAGGTTTTACCTGCGCCTCATCCCTGGTGGTCCAGTGGACCTCTGTCTCCTTTCTGTCGCTCCACTTTTTCTCTCCGTTTTCACTCGTTTTTCCCTCATTTCAATCTCTCCCTTTCACTCTCCTTCTGTGCCTTTCCTCCGTTTTCACTTGTTTTTCCCTCATTTCAATCCCCCCCTTTCACTCTCCTTCTGTGTCTTTCCTCCACCTTTCTTACACTTTTTCTGCCCTATTCCACTCTTTCCTCTTTTATCGGCCCTTTTCTGCCCGTTTTTTCCCTGCCGCTGCTGCACCCGCGGCCCCTCCCCCCCTGCACGACCGGCCCATTCCAGTTCCCCTCCTTGCTCCCGCCTCCCAGCTGTCCAGCCCTCCCCGACCCTTACTTAATGGCGGCCGCTGCGGGGACAGGCGAGTAAGACCACTGACTCATTGTCAGTGAAATTGCTCTCCCTCCCTCGCAGCTCCACCATTAAGTGAGGCCTTCCCCCGAGCCCCTGCACTCTCGAGTGTTGGTGTTCGAGGCCCTCCTCCACCCACAGGTTTTACCTGCGCCTCATCTCTGGTGGTCCAGTGGACCTCTGTCTCCTTTCTCTCGCTCCGCTTTTTCTCTCTGTTTTCACTCGTTTTTCCCTCATTTCAATCTCCCCCTTTCACTCTCCTTCTGTGTCTTTCCTCCGTTTTCACTCGTTTTTCCCTCATTTCAATCTCCCCCTTTCACTCTCCTTCTGTGTCTTTCCTCCATTTTCACTCGTTTTTCCCTCATTTCAATCTCCCCCTTTCACTTTCCTTCTGTGTCTTACCTCCACTTTTCTTGCACTTTTTCTGCCCTATTCCACTCTTTCCTCATTTTTCGGCCCTTTTCTGCCCGTTTTTTCCCTGCCGCTGCTGCCCCCGTGGCCCCTCCCCCCCTGCACGACCAGCCCATTCCAGTTCCCCTCCCCGCTCCCGCCTCCCAGCTGATCAGCCCTCCCCGACCTCTACTTAATGGCGGCCGCTGCGGGGACAGGCGAGCAAGACCACTGACTCATTGTCAGTGAAATTGCTCTCCCTCCCTCGCAGCTCCACCATTAAGTGAGGCCTTCCCCCGAGCCCCTGCACTCTCGAGTGTTGGAGTTCGAGGCCCCCTCCACCCACAGGTTTTACCTGTCCCTAATCCCTGGTGGTCCATTGGACCTCTGTCTCCTTTCTCTCGCTCCGCTTTTTCTCTCCGTTTTTACTTGTTTTTCCCTCATTTCAATCTCCCCCTTTCACTCTCCTTCTGTGTCTTTCCTCTGTTTTCACTTGTTTTTCCCTCATTTCAATCTCCCCCTTTCACTCTCCTTCTGTGTCTTTCCTCCACTTTTCTTGCACTTTTTCTGCCCTATTCCACTCTTTCCTCTTTTTTCGTCCCTTTTCCGCCTCTTTTTTCCCCGCCGCTGCTGCCCCCGCGGCCCCTCCCGCCCTGCACGACCGGCCCATTCCATATCCCCTCCCCACTCCCGCCTCCCAGCTGTCCAGCCCTCCCCGACCCCTACCTAATGGCGGCACCTGCGTGGCCGCGCCGCTGGCCATCTGTGCCCGTTCGCGACCCAACCACGACCAGCGTCAGGAACCCTGGACCTCTGCACCGCCAACGCTACGACCCAGCAGCACTCCACGCACTCAACCCAGGCCGCAACAACAACTGCAAGCTAGCGTCACCAGCCGACACCCACAGACCCTTCAGCTGTCACTGCTGCAGGCACACCTACAGCACCGCCAGGAACACGGACCCAGCACAACCCGCCCACAAGAACACAACCGAACCGAAGACCCTGCAATGCATCCTCCTCAACGTCCGATCCATCCACAAACACGCCACCGAAATCTGGGACCTCCTTGACAGCACCACCCCGGATGTAGCGTTCTTCACCGAAACCTGGACCAACACCACCTTGGGACCGGACATCGCCATTCCCCAAGGATACAAGATCTCCAGGAAGGACCGTCCCACCCGCCCGGGAGGAGGAATCACCATCGTCCACAAATCCACCCTCCGCCTGAGCACACTCCCCGACGAGCCCACAGACCTGATGGAACACCTTCACTTCAAGATACTGGCCAGCCCTACCACCACCCTCCGAGGAACCCTCATCTACCGACCCCCTGGACCCCGCAGACCTTTCGCCAACTCCATCACGGACATCATCTCCCCGCATGTCATCGCATCCACCAACTACACCCTGCTGGGAGACCTCAACTTCCACCTCGACAACCAACTGGACCCCAACACCACATCCCTCCTGGACAACCTCCACAACATTGGACTCCGCCAGATCATGACCGAACCCACGCACTCAGCAGGACACATCCTTGACCCCCTCTTCACAACAGGAAACTCCACCACCTTCAGCCACACCACCGAACTCCCATGGACTGACCATCGATGCGTCCACTTCACCTTCAGAACACCCACCATCCACAGACACCAACACCTGCTCCTACGAAGAACCTGACCAGAATCACCGACGACCAGCTCACCTCCTCACTCAGCAACTCCACCCCAACCGTTGCAGAAAACGACGACCCCAACACCGCAGCCCGAACCCTGCACAGATGGATCTCCGACAGCACCAACACCATAGCCCCCCTAAAAAAAACAACAACACCCACGCCAAGAAAGCCAGATGGTTTACCACTGAACTTCGAGAGTCCAGACGCATTTGCCACCGCCTCGAAAAGGCCTGGAGGAACACCAAATCCACAGAAGCCCACAACAACTTCAGAGCCGCCACCAACGCCCACCACCAACTCATCAGAAAAATGAGGAAAAAAGCGATTGAAGACAAAATCTCCACACACGCGCACAACAGCAAAGAACTCTTCAACATCATCAAGGAGTTCGCCCAACCCACCAGCGAGTCCACTGACATCCCTCCCTCACAAGACCTCTGCGACAAACTCAGCACCTTTTTCCACCACAAAATCAAGAGCATCTACGACAACTTCGACGAAGACAACCAACACACTGAACCCTCACCAACCACCCCCGACACCCTGAAGCCAGCGATTGACAACTGGACAGCCCTCACCACCGAAGACACCCTGAAGACAATTAAGTCAATCCACTCTGGGGCCCCCACGGACCCCTGCCCCCACCACATCTTCAACAGAGCCACCGACACCATCGCACCCATGCTCCGCCACACCATCAACCGCTCCCTGGCGACCGCCTCGTTCCCCGATGACTGGAAACACGCCGAGGTCAACCCCCTCCTGAAGAAACCCTCGGTGGACCCCACCGACCTCAAAAACTACAGACCCATCTCCCTGCTCCCGTTCCCAGCGAAAGTCATCCAGAAAGCCATCAACAGCCAACTCGCCACATTCATCAAAGAGCACAACATCCTCGACTCCTCCCAATCCGGCTTCAGAAAAAACCACAGTACGGAAACCGCCCTCCTCGCCGCAACAGACGACATCCGCACCCTACTGGAAAAAGGAGAAACAGTAGCCCTCATCCTCCTCGACCTCTCAGCGGCGTTTGACACAGTCTCTCACCGCACCCTAATACGCAGACTCCACGACGCAGGGATCCAGGACAAGGCCCTCGACTGGATCCACTCCTTCCTCTCCGGCAGAACGCAGCGGGTCAGACTCCCCCCTTTCCTCTCGGACCCTACACCAACCACCTGCGGAGTCCCCCAGGGGTCCTCCCTCAGCCCTACGCTCTTTAACGTCTACATGGCTCCGTTCGCCCCCATCATCAGAACCTACGGACTCAACATTGTGTCATACGCAGAAGACACCCAACTCATCCGCTCCCTAGCCAACGAACCCAACACCGCCAGACACAACTTTCGAGTAGGCATGGAAGCCATCGCCAAATGGATGAAAAACAGCTGCCTACAACTAAACACCAACAAAACAGAAGTACTAATCATGGGCCCAAACCCCGACGCCTGGAATGACACCTGGTGGCCCCTCACCCTCGGAAGCCCGCCCACCCCCACGGACCACGCACGCAACCTGGGAATCATCCTGGACTCCAAGCTCAAAATGGACCACCAGATCAACTCCGTCTCGTCCTCCTGCTTCCACACCCTCCGCCTCCTACGTAAGACCTTCAAATGGATCCCCCTCGAACACAGAAAGACCGTCACTCACGCCCTGGTCACCAGCAGACTCGACTACGGCAACGCACTATACGCCGGAATAAACAAAAACCTCACCTGCAAGCTACAGAACATCCAGAACGCCGCCGCAAGACTGGTCCTCAACCTGCCAAGACACTGCCACATCTCCCAGCACCTGCGCACACTCCACTGGCTCCCCATTGAGGCTAAAGTCACCTTCAAGATGCTCACCCACGCACACAAGGCCCTCCACGACACCGGACCAGCATACCTGAACAGCCGACTCAAATTCCACGCACCCCAAAGGACCCTACGATCAGCCCAGCTCTCCTACGCCATGGTCCCCCGCACCAGAAAGACCAGATCAGGAGGCCGCTCCTTCTCCTTCCTCGTGGCCAGAGCCTGGAACGTCCTTCCGCTCCACCTCAGACAGACAACATCGCTCCCCATCTTCGCAAGAAACCTCAAAACCTGGCTCTTCGACAGACCCCCCTCCTTGATGGACTGGAACCTGCACCCCCCCCCCCAGTGCCTTGAGACCCTTACGGGTGAGTAGTCACGCTCAACAAATGCCTGATTGATTGATTGATTGATTGATTGATAGGTAGTGCATAGGTAGGGCCTGGCTGATTGGAAAAGTGCATGGATATTGCTTGTATGACTGGAGGAGTGCAAGGGTAGTGCCTGGGTTATTGCATGAGTGCATAAGTAGTGCCTGCATGATTGCATGATTTCAGGAGTAGTACATAACTAGTGCCTGGGTAATTGCATGACTGCAGGGGTAGTGCCTGAGTGATTGAAGGAGTGCATGGTTAATGTCTGGGTTATTGCATGAGTGCAGGAGTAATGTCTGGGTGATTGAAGGAGTGCATGGGTAATGCCTGGGTGCATGGAAGAGTGCATGGGTAGTGCCTGGCTGCATGTAGGACTGCCTGGGAAGTTCGTGGGTGATTGGAGGAGTGACATAAGTAGTAGCAGGGTGATTGCATGAGTGCAGGAGTAGTATGTAGATGATTTGAAGACTGTATAGGTAGTGCTTGGTTGATTCCATGAGTGCTGTAGAAGTGCCTGAGCACATGTATGACTGCATGGTCAGTGCCTGAGTGATTCAAGTAGTGCATGGGTAATACCTGTGTGATTGCATGAATGCAGGAGTAATGTCTGGGTGAATAAAGGAGTGCATGGGCAGTGCCTGAGTGATTAAATAAGTGTATCGGTAGTACCTTGGTGATTTTATAAGTGCATAGGTAGTGCCTGGGTGATTGCATAACTCCAGGGGTAGTGCCTGAGTGATTCAAAGAGTGCATGGCCAATGTCTGTGTGATTGTATGAGTGCAGGAGTAATGTCTGGGTGATTGAAGGAGTGCATGAGTAATGCCTAGGTGCATGGAAGAGTGCATGGGTAGTGCCTGGCTGCATGTAGGACTGCCTGGGTAGTTCCTGGGTGATTGGAGGAGTGCATAAGTAGTAGCAGGGTGATAGCATGAGTGCAGGAGTACTGCGTGGATGATTGGAAGACTGCATGGGTAGTTCTTGGTTGATTCCATGAGTGCGGCAGAAGTGCCTGAGCACATGTATGACTGCATAAACAGTGCCTGAGTGATTGAAGTAGTGCATGGGTAATGCCTGGGTGATTGTATGAATGCAGGGATAATGTCTGGGTGATTAAAGGAGTGCATGGGCAGTGCCTGACTGATTAGATGAGTGTATAGGTAGTGCCTTGGTGATTTTATAAGTGCATAGGTAGTGCCTGGCTTATTGGAGAAGTGCATGGATATTACTTGCATGACTGGAGGAGTGCAAGGGTAGTGCCTGGGTTATTGTATGAGTGCATAAGTAGTGCCTGCATGATTGCATGATTGCAGGAGTAGTACATAACTAGTGCCTGGGTAATTGCATGACTGCAGGGGTAGTGCATGAGTGATTGAAGGAGTGCATGGCTAATGTCTGGGTGCATGGAAGAGTGCATGGGTAGTGCCTAGCTGCATGTAGGACTGCCTGGGTAGTTTGTGGGTGATTGGAGGAGTGCATAAGTAGTAGCAGGGTGATTGCATGAGTGCAGGAGTAGTACGTATATGATTTGAAGACTGCATAGGTAGTGCTTGGTTGATTCCATGAGTGCTGTAGAAGCGCCTGAGCACATGTATGACTGCATGGTCAGTGCCTGAGTGATTGAAGTAGTGCATGGGTAATACCTGGGTGATTGCATTAATGCAGGAGTAATGTCTGGGTGAATAAAGGACTGCATGGGCAGTGCCTGAGTGATTAAATGAGTGTATAGGTAGTGCCTTGGTGATTTTATAAGTGCATAGGTAATGCCTGGGTGATTGCATGAGTGCAGGAGTAGTGCGTGGATGATTGGAAGACTGCATGTGTAGTGCTTGGGTGATTGGATGAGTACATAAGTAGTCTCTGGGTGATATAAGTATATAGATTCAGGCTAGGTGAATAGAGAAATGCTTGAATAGTGTGTGGGTGATGGTAGGAGTATGACAATAGTGTCTTAATTATATAGATCAGTGCATGGGTAGTATTTGAAAAATGGATCAGTGCAATAAAAATGAATGTAAACATTACTTCGTATTATTATGCTTATTACATTATTTCATCTTACCTTCTTTATTCAAACACATACCAAACTCAGTGAAACTATTTTACAGTTGTTTTGTTGTAAACTGAATTTAAAATCTTTTCAAGGTTTACTATTACTTTCTGTTTTAAAAAGAAGGAAAACTGTTATTACATATAATATTATGGTTTTTAGAACACAACATAATTTTACAATTACATAACATATTCAGTTTCCTTTTTTGCTGTTTTCAGATTCTAGTGAATTTCACCATACACAGTGATTTCAACGTAGATCATCATATAACAGCGGGGGAAAAAATGCAATCATTGTGATTGTAAAAATAACCCAAATCTGTGTCGAAAATATTTACAACAAATTCAACTATCTGTTTACCTATCTACAGTTTCTAAATTACATTCTTCAACTACATTAAATTATTTATTTTTCTGAAGAACATTTTCTAAAATATACACTCTCATTTACATCGCATATAATATAAAGATGAAATATATAAACTAGTTCCTTGAAACACAATTTTTTTTGCAAATGCAATAAAAAATAACACAAATAATAATTCAAACAGTAATTGTTCACATCTTCCCAATAGGCTGAATAATGTTTCCAAATCCATTTGCATTGATAATATCCAAAATAAACTCGTTATTTTGTGTTCGCATCTTCCCAATAGGCCGAATGATGGTTTCAAAACTTTGGCATTAAAAATATCAGATATAAATTTAATAATTCGTAAGGCAACCTACATTTGAATTCCAAATGGGCATCATTGCAATGTGTCCATCCTTTATTGCACTTTAAATACACAGTATAGTGTCCAGATGTTGTAGCAGGTCCATCATGGAATATAATTGCCACTGCTTTAAAAGTTCTTCCTGAAATTGACACTTGACTTGCCACAAAATGTTTTATTTTAGTTTCCAATTTTCTTCCATTTGATCTACAACGTTGTAGCATTAAAATTATATATTTTCCAAATTTTTCTATATATAATGTTGAGAACATTTCATATCTAGATTAGCTGTTTTTACTAATTTGTTAAAAGACACTGATTGGCAATCTGGTATTGTCAAATATATGAATCGTTCAGTGTCTATTTGAGTGGTAGAACAAAATGAACACTCTTCACATTTATGATCCCATCTGTAACTTAGTCCAAACAAATTTTAAATTTCTATTCCTTCATCTTCCAACACTGCAAGTATAAACATAAGAAATTCTTGTGCATCTTGTTGTATATTACGTGTAAATTGCGAAGAACCAGTACATATATCCAAAAGATGCAGAATGCCAAAAACAGTATGTATTTTAGTTACCAACTTTTGAAAAATAGAATGCAGTAAAGTACAGAATCTTTTTTCTCAATTTTCTATAATTTCATGATGAAGATCCTCTAGATAAAAGACAACATTTACAATTACATTAGCGTAGCAGTTGATACCTGAACTATTTTCTAACTGGTATCCTACAATATCACCAACAGTGTCCATTTTCATTTTCTTTGCAGCTTCATCATTCTCTTGAATTTTTTTCTTTTTTTAAACCTCACAATAATATTTGTCACATTTCCGTTTTGGGCACACTACACGTTTTTCATATACGGGATATTCTTCTAAGTTAGGAGCATACAGTCTTCTTAACCGATTATACTCCCTTACACAATTTGCATCAGCACTAACCTTTTTCTCATCAAAATCAATCAAATACAAACCAGATAATGTTCTTACTCGAGACAATGCAACATATGCCATACCCTCTTTAAACACTGTACTTCCAATATTTACCAAAGCACTGTCTACACTTAAACCTTGAGATTTATGAATGGTCACTGCATATGCTAAAGAAAGAGGAAACTGTTTTCTACGAACATACAAATCTTTTACAAGCAAAAAACGAACAGCACAATGTCCAATCTGTTATACCCTCTACAATCTGATCAAATTTAATCTTCAAAAATGTTATTCCATCTCTGTTCTGAAAATGTACATAATCAACAACTTTTCCCATTGCTCCATTTACTAAACCTTTTTCTACATCCAAATTACGCCGTAATATTACCCGACAGTTTACACATACATATAAAGTCTTTTCTAAACCAGCAGTCTTAGATACAGACTTTTCCAAAGAATCCAATTTTGACTGTAATTTCTCTGAGAGAAGAATAGTAACTCCTTCGTGTTCCATTTTATCAATGGCTTCTATTTTCACTATTGGTTGTTTCTCTAGTTTCAAAAGTTCTTGATTGAATGTAGAACACTCTTGCAGTGTTGGCATTAGGCAAACTATAGACTTCTTTTCTCTAATTTTTTTGTACATTATTTCAGGTGCAATATTTTCATTTGGAAACAAATTTGTTAGTAGCCGACTTTGTAAAGCTTCTTTACCATGTTTTGTCAAAACACCAATTCTAATATCTTGAATAATGTTTCCATAATGTTCATCACTTGCTTGTCGCATATTCTTAATAAGTTCTTTATATTCAAAAAGAGACCAAATGTTTCCAATACTTCCGAAAGATTTTTTAGTGTCTTCATGGACAAGTGTTTTAAAAACTGGTTGTCCTTTCACAGGAATAAGTTGTTGTAGATCACCGAATACAATTACATGTTTTCCTCCAAATAAAACATCATAATCTGTTTTTAAAATCTGTTGCATTCTTAAATGTACAAAGGCAAGCATTAAGTTTGAGACCATGCTCACCTCATCAATGATCAGAAGTTTCATTTTCTTTAGTACTCTTGAAACTTCATAACAAGCTTCTCCAGATAGCTTGTGATATTCCAACTTATTTTCATGTTCAACTGGTAGCATGAGTAATCGATGTAATGTAATCCCTTTAATGTTATGTGCTGCTAACCCAGTTGGAGCGGTTACAACACAAGATAAATGTGATTCAGTGGTTTTGTGTAGATAACTGGTCAAAACTTTAATTAAGAAACTTTTTCCTGTTCCAGCTTGCCCACTGATATACATTCGAATAGGTTTAAATGATGTGCATTGGCATTCTTTTTTTCATGCAGTAAACCATGCTGTATCTGTTGTGTAACTTGCTGATATATTTCTTTTTGTTCAATATTTAGTTGTTCTTCCAAGTTTCCCAACTCAATAATATCCTGTTGTGCTTGTTGCATTGTGTTTCTACTTCATTCATAGCTATTGCTGCTTCATTTTCAAGAATTGGTTGTTCTAGTGGATCTTGACTTAATAGAGCAGAACTTTGACTATCTTGAGAACTATCTCCAGCGATTTCAGCTACAATACTAGTTTCTTGTTCAATCTCTTCATTCAACATTTTTAGATAATTTAGAAAATGTGTGCATTCAATGCTATCTTTACATGCATTAAAAGAATCTTCATAGCAGTCAAAATCTCGAAGTAATTCCATTTCACTACGCCAAGGCTTGAAGTGTTGCAGAAGTGCTAAATAGAAAAATTCCCTTTTATCTGGAGTATCACAATTGAGTTTCCTGTGATTAATAAGATTTCCTTTGGCATGTTTTACCAAACATCCATCACATCCAATTACTGCATATTTTTCTTCATTTATATTTTCTATAACATTTCTCTTAAAGCTGTAATGTTGCAGTACTTCATAGAGACATATGTATTCCAGATGTGGACTTCTTTTAGGATAGTACGTATCCAACATATTTTTTTAACAATATCTGTACTTTCCGGTTCATTCAATGCTAAGTATTCAATTTCTTGTACAGATTTCAATACTCGATTTCGTGTTGCAGCAAGACCTAGACTTATCCAAATGATTCCTCTTGACTTTGAATATAAACTTGCAGAGGTCAACCGATCCGAACATTCGTACGATCCAATCTCTCGATGGGAAAGCATCTTCAAACTAAAGCTGTACAATTTGTTAGTAAGAGTCTTCTCTTGTGAAATTTCTTCCCACATTTCATTCAACTCCTTCTTTTCAGATTTGGTTATATATGACGTAACATAGCGAGCAACGGCAATCGAATTATCTGCAATATATTGGATATCAATATTTGCATTCCACATCGTCAAAATCACTGGATTGTAGTCATTAATATACTTTGAATCTTCAGTTCTTTTTATGTTGTAAGTATTCTTTGGAGATTTCCGAGTTATAGTATGCCTTAATGCTGACATGAAAATGTTGACTCTTCCTTTCGAAATTACTGGAAGTGGGAATCCAAACCGACATTTTGTACAAAATTTTCCCTTTAACTTGTATTTCCGTCGACAATCTTTCCCACATCGATGACTTTGAAACCGTAAAACTTGCTATCTCAAGTTGTTTTCTTCTCCTTCTTTTGGTATTGCACAGGTAACATATTTTTCAATGAAAGACAAAACACTTTCATCAGTATCAGTTCCAAATTTTGGTGCATTCTTGATCCATAACAGCATGTGAATATGAGGTGCACCTCTGGCTTGGTACTCCTTTCTCCAAAAGAAATCAATAACTTCTCCAAGAGGTGGGTTATTTTTATTGCTCATAAAAGACATCATAGCTTGAAACCTATGATTAAAATATCTGCACACATTTACAGGATCCAAGGAACACAGTTCTCCAGCTGTTTTCAATTCAATGTGTCTTACATTTGAATTTGCTTCTCTTAGAAATTCAAGTAAATCATCCTATGCGTACTCAGCACAGCTAAGTGTAACAAACCACGTAGGGGTTCCTAAGTTCCTTAACATACATTTAATTTCTCCGTGACAATGATACCAATACTCATTAGTACCACGTTGACATGCCATCAAATTAATTAACTGAGATTCTGAATGATCGTCTCTTTGTTGAACTTTGTCCAAAAATTTATTTGCAGAAAGATGTGTAAGATGAACTCCTGTTTTTAATATGTGGTTCACTGCATATTAAAGACCAGACAAGTCACTTTCAAACAGAAGATGAAATAAATATGGAACACACTGTCGAAATCTTGGATCTTCTGAGTACAATCTTGTTGAACGGTATTCTGAAGCTGGAATCTGTACTGGTCGTTCATCATATCGTCCACCTTTTCCAGTGGGGAAGAGCTGTGGAAAACAACGAGCTTCTAAACTTTTTTCCCAAACACTCATGGGAGTTCCCTTTGCTTTCTTCATTTGGAATAATTCAATAGTGTTTCCAATCATTTCTTTTGAATGTAAAGGATGTATACTATAATGTTCATAAATTTCTTCACTCCTGGAGTTGTCCACTTTTTCGATTTGGCCAGTTGAAATTTCTCTATCATCTCCTAAAGATATTTCTTGTTCTTCCAGATATACATTTTTATAATAAATATTGTTTTCTATGGGATATAACGTAGCCATTTGATCTTTGGTGACATCTACTAACTCTTGCCATATTTTCCGACTCTTTGTTGGTACACCATTAACTAGAATAACTACAGGTTCACTTTCCTCTCTCTCTACACCAACAGTTTCAATATTTTTCCTAAAATCTAAAGGTAAATATACAACTCTTCCTTTTAAACCTCTTTGTAAATCTGTGGGAGGCAGCTTACCTGTTTTAGGCTCCATACGAACTAAAGCCTGAAACGGGTGCACAGATTGAATAACAATGGACTCATATGTATTTAAATCTACCAGTTCCGGAGGAATAGCTACCAACTCTAGGTTATTATGTACAGCTCTAGCTGGCATTTTGTTCTCTTCTAATTTGCTGTAACAATATTTACAAATACGTTGATCACTACCCAACTCAAAACGACCTTCCACCAACAAATAAGCACCAAATTGCTCCCACTTATCATTGTTTTCCTTTTCACTTTTTAAATACACATCAACATTCCTAGTTTGACTTCCATAGTGAGTACGTCGATAACAAATACAAACATAGTTTGGTTTCTCACAAGAAACTACCTTAAACTTTGTAATTTCTTCTGCAAACTTCTCAGTAGGACTATCTTCCACCTCTTCTTCAACACCTACACTTATCAAACTCTCACTTTCTCTACACTCCTCTTGAGGACCAAAGAAACGAAACTCTATATCATCCCAAATTTTTTTTACATCCAATACTGAGCCATGCAATAGAGCTGTGTTTATTTCACTTAAAGATAATGCAGGACTTTTTACATAGTACAATCTTCTCACTAACTTCCGCATTTCTGAGTGATGTACTGCTAACATCCTTAAATGATGAAAAGTACTTCTACACACTTTTCTAGAAAGACAAGCCAGAGAATGACCCTGCAAGTTACTATATTTTCTCACTTTACATGGATCTAGTCCTTGCAATATCTTAATCTTCTGTTTAACACTTTTATTACCATAATCTCGTAAGAATTTTCGTAAAATATCAATAAATTCTTGTTGTATACTACAAATACTACTACAATCCCACTTATACACTGGAGCTTGTGTACGTCTCCCTTGAACTTCTTCAGCTATTACTTCTTCCACATTTCTAGAAACAATCTTTATTTTTCAATTGGACAACCATTTTTAACCTCATAGCAACGACCCCTGGTATCAACTGCATGAACTAATGTACTTTGTTAAAAATAGCTTTCTTCATTAAAAAAGGTTCAGTACTAGAAGTGTGCTTCCATTCACCTGAAATGTTTTTACAAAAGTTAGTTCTATTAACCAGTCTTTTTCTTTTACTTTTCTCCTTCATAAACTGCATTGTTTTATTCAATGTTTTCATTCTCTTCAATACTAATAGAAACAATTTTCTTTTCAATTCAAAAGCCTTTTCGACTACACTTTCAATCTGTTCTTTCTTCTTGTAAAATACTGGTCTTCTTTTATATTTCTTGCAATCTTTCAATACATTTTGTAGTACTCTAATTTTATACATTCTCTTCCTAATGTCTTTATATTCTTTCATCCTTTTTTCAACATGGATTGTTTTCCTATACTCTGATTTTGCATTAATTTCTCCTTTTTTTCTTTTCCTTCTGATCGCTTGTAGTACTTTTCTTTCTCTTCTCGCCATTTTGAAAATCTTTTAGATTTTTTAAAAGACTTTTAAAAAATTCTTTCGTTCTCTTACCAGAAGACTTTTTCTTTAACGTCACATGTTGTACTTCATCTACTTTCTGCTTTTCTCTCTCCTTTAAATAGTTCTGTTTTCTTTGTTGTCTTTTCTTTTCCACTTTTCTTGACATACTGAATATTTCTCAATAATTATGGAGAATTTAAAAAAGAAGAAAAGTTTATTATGTTTCAAAAAAATATTTAATATTATTAAAATAATTATATACAAATATTGTCAACTATAATTAAAGAAATACATTGAGTAGTGCATAGGTGAATAGATAAATGCAACAGTAGAACATAGATGATTCAACAATTGCAAGGGTAGCACATAACTAGTGCCTGAGTGATTGCATGACTGAAAGAGTAATATCTGGAGGATTATTGGAGTACATAGCAAATCCGTGGGTGATTTTATAACTGCATAAGTACTGCTTGGGTGATTGCAGGAGTACTGAGGGAATGCCTGAGTGATTGAAGGAGTGCAAAGGTAGTGCCTGGGTGATTTTATAAGTGCATGAGTACTGACTGAGTGACTACATAAGTACAAGGGTAATACCTATATGATAGAAGGAGTGCAAGGATAGTACCTGAGAGATTATATACGTTTATAGATAGTAGCTAGGTGATTGAAAGAGTGCATGGGTAATACCTGGCTGATTGCATGAGTACATACTTAGTGCCTGGATGATTTAATGAGTGCAGGGGTAATGACCTGGGTGATTGCATCAGTACATATGTACTGCTTGGATCATTGGAAGACTGAATGGGTAGTACTTTGATGTTTTTATAACTGCATCAGTGTTGGGCCTAGCCAAATATAAAGCAGCACACGATTACATGACTCAACCATAAGTCTCTCTATATTATTCAAAGTTTGCATACATATGTCTCTACCTTTTCAAATCATCATCATATCTAAACGAAATATGTATACAATATTTCTGAAATATAGTGAAACCTAGAAACTGACACATGTAATAGATCTGCCTGAGTGATTCCAAAACTCTATGGGTAGTGCTTGGGTGATTGTATGACTCCAAAGGTACTCACTGGGTAATTACAGGAGAAGATGGATAGTGACTGACTAATTACATGAGTGCACACATAAAGGTTTAGTGCATGGATAAGTATATAAATAGCACCTGAAGGCATAGATGACTCACTAAGAAGTGCCTAGGTGAATAGATGAGTGCAACAGTAGAGTCTGGGTGATTATATGACTGCAAGGGTAGTGCCTGGGTTATTACATGAGTCCATAGGTAGAAACTGCATGATTCTATAACTGCAGGGGTAGTACATAACTAGTGCCTGGGTGATTGCATAACTGCAGGGGTAATATCTGCGGGATTATTGGAGTGCATGGGAAGTGAGTTGGTGATTTTATAAATCCATGAGTACTGCCTGGGTGATTACAGACGTGCTAAGGTACTGCCTGACTGATTACACGAGGTCAATGGTAGTGCCTCAGTGATTTTATAAGTGCATGAGTATTGCCTGAGTGACTACATAAGTACAAGAGTACTGCCTCCATAATTGAAAGAGTGCAAAGATAGTGCCTGGGTGATTGAAGCACTGTATAGCTAATGCATTGGTGCTTGCATGAGTACAGAGGTAACGTCTGGGGGATTAAAGGAGTACATACGTAACGCCTAGCTGACTGCATGACTACAGGGGTAATATCTGGGGATTTACATGACTACATAGGAAGTAACTAGGTGATTTTATAACTGCATGGGTACTTCTTGGATTATTGCAAGACTACTGAAGTAGTGCCTGACTAAATAAAGGAGTGCATAGGTAGTGCCTCGATGATTGCATGAGTGCAGGACTAATGCCTGAGAGATTGCAGCACTCTGTATGTAGTGCTTGGATCATTGGAAGACTGCATGGGTAGTACTTGTTTTTTTTTATAACTGCATGAGTGTTGGGCCTAGCCAAATATAAAGCAGCAGACTATTACATGACTGAACCATAAGTATCTCCATATTGTTAAAAGCATGCATACATACATCTCTACCTTTTCAAATCATCATCATATCTAAAAGAAATATGTACACAATCTTTCTGGAATATAGTGAAACCTACAACTGAAACATGTAATAGATCTGCCTGAGTGATTGCATAACTTCATGAGTAGTGCTTGGGTGATTGAATGAGTTGAAGGGAAGTCACTGGATAATTCTAAGAGAAGATGGATAGTGACTGGCTAATTGCATGACTGCACACATGAACGTTGAGTGTATGAATAAGTGTATGAATAGCACCTACAGATATAGATAACTCATTGAGTAGTGTGTAGGTGAATAGATGACTGCAACAGTAGGATCTGGGTCATTCTACGACTGCAAGGGTAGAGCCTGGGTTATTACATGAGTGCATAGGTACAGCCTGCATCATTGCATGACTGCAGGAGTAGTACATAACTAGTGCCTGGGTGATTGCATGACTGGAGGGGTATTATCTAGGGGATTATTGGAGTACATAGGAAGTGAGTGGGTGATTTTATAAGTCCATGAGAACTGCCTGGGTGATTACAGAGGTACTAAAGTACTGCCTGAGTGATTACAGGAGTGCAAACGTAGTGCGTGGGTGATTTTATAAGTGCATGAGTACTGGCTGAGTGATTACATAAGTACAAAAGTAGTACCTGCATGATTGAAATAGTGCAAGGATAGTGCATGGGTGATTGAAGCACTGTATAGCTAATGCATTGGTGATTGCATCAGTACAGAGGTAACGTCTAGGGGATTAAAGCAGTACATATGTAACGCCTAGGTGACTGCATGACTACAGGGGTAATATCTGGGGATTTACATGACTACATAAGAAGTAACTAGGTGATTTTATAACTGCATGGGTACTTCTTCAATGATTTCATGACTACTGAGGTAGTGCCTGAGTGAATAAAGAAGTGCATAGGTAGTGCCTGGGTGACATGAGTGTATAGGTAGTGCCTGGATGTTTGCATGAGTGCAGGGGTAATGCCTGGGTGATTGCATCAGTGCATATGTACTGCCTGGATCATTGGAAGACTGCATGGGTAGTACTTGGGTGTTTTTATAACTGCATGAGTGTTGGGCCTAGCCAAATATAAAGCAGCAGACTATTACATGACTGAATTATAAGTCTCTCCATATTGATAAAAGCATGCATACATACGTCCCTACCTTTTCAAATCATCATCATATCTAAAAGAAATATATATACAATATTTCTAAAATATAGTGAAACCTAGAAACTGACACATGTAATAGATCTGCCTGAGTGATTCCAAAGCTCTATGGGTAGTGCTTGGGTGATTGTATGAGTTGAAGGGTAGTCACTGGATAATTCTAAGGGAAGATGGATAGTAACTGGCTAATTGCATGACTGCACACATAAACGTTGAGTGTATGGATAAGTGTATCAATAGCATCTAAACATATAGATGACTCATTGAGTAGTGTGTAGGTGAATAGATGACTGCAACAGTAGGATCTGGGTCATTCTACGACTGCAAGGGTAGAGCCTGGGTTATTACATGAGTGCATAGGTACAGCCTGCATGATTACATGACTGCAGGAGTACTACATAACTAGTGCCTGGGTGATTGCATGACGGGAGGGATATTATCTAGGGGATTATTAGAGTACATAGGAAGTGAGTGGGTGATTTTATAAGGCTATAACTACTGCCTGAGTGATTACAGAAGTACTAAAGTACTGCCTGAGTGATTACAGGAGTGCAAAGGTAGTGCCTTGGTGGTTTTATAAGTGCATGAGTACTGGCTGAGTGATTACATAAATACAAGAGTAGTGCCTGCGTGATTGAAAGAGTGCAAGGATAGTGCTTGGGTGATTGAAACACTGTATAGCTAATGCATTGCTGATTACATGAGTACAGGGGTAACGTCTAGAGGATTAAAAGAGTACATACGTAACACCTGCGTAACTGCATGACTACAGCGGTAATATTTGGAGATTTACATGACTACATAGGAAGTAACTGGGTGATTTTATAACTGCATGGGTACTTCTTGGATTATTGCAAGACTACTGAAGTAGTGCCTGACTGAATAAATGAGTGCATAGGTAGTGCCTGGATGATTGTATGAGTGCAGGACTAATGCCTGAGAGATTACAGCACTGCATATGTAGTGTCTGGATCATTGGAAGACTGCATGGGTAGTACTTGGGTGTTTTTATAACTGCATAAGTGTTGGGCATAGCCAAATATAAAGCATCAGACTATTACATGACTGAACCATAAGTATCTCCATATTCTTAAAAGCATGCATACATACATCTCTACCTTTTCCAATCATCATCATATCTAAAAGAAATATGTATACAATATTTCTGGAATATAATGAAACCTACAACTGAAACATGTAATAGATCTGCCTGAGTGATTGCATACCTTCATGAGTAGTGCTTGGGTGATTGAATGAGTTGAAGGGTAGTCACTGGATAATTGTAAAAGAAGAGGGATAGTGACTGGCTAATTGCATGAGTGCACACATAAACGTTGAGTGTAATGATAAGTGTATGAATAGCACCTAAAGATATAGATAACTCATTGAGTAGTGTGTAGGTGAATAGATGGCTGCAACAGTAGGATCTGGGTCATTCTACGACTGCAAGGGTAGAGCCTGGGTTATTACATGAGTACATAGGTACAGCCTGCATCATTGCATGACTGCAGGAGTAGTACATAACTAGTGCCTGGGTGATTGCATGACTGGAGGGGTATTATCTAGGGGATTATTAGAGTACATAGGAAGTGAGTGGGCGATTTTATAAGTCCATGAGAACCGCCTGGGTGATTACAGAAGTACTAAAGTACTGCCTGAGTGATTACAGGAGTGCAAACGTAGTGCGTGGGTGGTTTTATAAGTGCATGAGTACTGCCTGAGTGATTACATAACTACGAGAGTAGTGCCTGCATGATTGAAAGTGTGCAAGGATAGTGCCTGGGTGATTGAAGCACTGTATAGCTAATGCTTTGGTGATTGCATGAGTACAAAGGTAACGTCTAGAGGATTAAAAGAGTACATACGTAACGCCTGGGTGATTGCATGACTACAAGAGTAATATCTGGGGATTTACATGACTACATAGAAAGTGACTGGGTGATTTTATAAGAGCATGGGTACTTCTTAGGTGATCGCAGGACTACTGACGTAACACCTGAGTGAATAAATGAGTGCAAAGGAAGTGCCTGGGTGATTTAATAATACCATGACTACTGGCTAAGTTATTACATAAGTACAAGGCTAGTGCCTCTGTGATTGAAAGAGTACATCGTTAGTGCCTGAGTGATGATATAAGTGCATGAGTACTGACTACATGATTCTGCATGGGTAATATCTTGGTGATTGCATGAGTGCATAGCTAGTGCCTGGGTGATTGCATGAGCGCAGGGGTAATGCCTGGGTGATTCCATCACTGCATATGTTCTGCCTGGATCATTGGAAGACTGAATGGGTAGTACTTGGGTGTTTTTATAACTGCATGAGTGTTGGGCCTAGCCAAATATAAAACAGCAGACTATAACATAACTCAACCATAAGTCTCTCTATATCGTTAAAAGCATGCATACATATGTCTCTACCTTTTAAAATCATCATCATATCTAAAAGAAATATATATATACAATATTTCTAAAATATAGGGAAACCTAGAAACTGAGACATATAATAGATCTGCCTGAGTGATTGCAAAACTCCATGGGTAGTGCTTGGGTGATTGTATGACTCCAAAGGTACTTGCTGGGTAATTACAGGAGAAGATGGAGAGTGACTGACTAATTACATGAGTGCACAGATAAAGGTTTAGTGCATGGATAAGTGTATAAATAGCACCTGAAGGCTTACATGACTCGCTAAAAAGTGCCTACGTGAAAAGATGAGTGCAACAGTAGAGCCTGGGTGATTATATGACTGCAACAGTAGTGCCTGGATTATTACATGAGTGCTTAGGTAGAAACAGCATGATTCTATAACTACAGAGGTAGTACATAACTAGTGCCTGGATGATTGCATGACTGCAGGGGTAATATCTGGGGAATTATTGGAGTACATAGGAAGTGAGTGGGTGATTTTATAAGTCCATGACTACTGCCTGGGTGATTACAAATGTACTAAGGTACTGCCTGACTGATTACAGGAGTGTAAAGGTAGTGCTTGGGTGATTTTATAAGTGCATGAGTATTGCCTGAGTGATTACATAAGTACAAAAGTACTGCCTCCATGATTGAAAGAGTGCAAGGATAGTGCATGGGTGATTGAAGCACTGTATAGCTAATGCATTGGTGATTGCATCTGGGGATTTACATGACTACATAAGAAGTAACTGGGTGATTTTATAACTGCATGGCTACTTCTTCAATGATTGCAGGACTACTGAGGTAGTGCCTGAGTGAATAAAGAAGTGCATAGGTAGTGCCTGGGTGATTGCATGAGTGTATAGGTAGTTCCTGGATCTTTGCATGAGTGCAGGGGTAATGCCTGGGTGATTGTATCAGTGCATATGTACTGCCTGGATCATTGGAAGACTGCATGGGTAGTACTTGGGTGTTTTTATAACTGCATGAGGGTTGGGCCTAGCCAAATATAAAGCAGCAGACTATTACATGACTGAACCATAAGTCTCTCCATATTGTTAAAAGCATGCATACATACGTCTCTACCTTTTCAAATCATCATCATATCTAAAAGAAATATATATACAATATTTCTATAATGTAGTGAAACCTAGAAACTGAGACATGTAATAGATCTGCCTGAGTGATTTCAAAACTCTCTGGGTAGTGCTTGGGTGATTGTATGAGTTGAAGGGTAGTCACTGGATAATTCTAAGAGAAGATGGATGGGTGACTGGCTAATTGCATGACTGCACACATAAATGTTGAGTGTATGGATAAGTGTATCAATAGGTAGTGCCTGGGTGGTTTTATAAGTGCATGAGTACTGGCTGAGTGATTACATAAATACAAGAGTAGTGCCTGAGTGATTGAAAGAGTGCAAGGATAGTGCTTGGGTGATTGAGACACTGTATAGCTAATGAATTGCTGATTGCATGAGTACAGGGGTAACGTCTAGAGGATTAAAAGAGTACATACGTAACACCTGGGTGACTGCATGACTCCAGGAGTAATATCTGGGAATTTACATGACTACATAGAAAGCCACTGGGTGATTTTATAAGTGCATGAGAACTTCTTGGGTGATTGCAGCACTACTGAGGTAGTGCCTGAGTGAATAAAAGAGTGCAAAGGTAGTGCCTGGGTGATAATATAACAGCATGAGTACTGGCTGAGTGATTACATAAGTACAAGAGTAGTGCCTGCGTGATTGAAAGACTGCAAGGGTATTGCCTGGGTGATTGAACCAGAGTATAGCTAATGCATTGGTGATTGCATGAGTTCACAAGTAATATCTGGGGGACTACAGGAGTACATAGAAAGAGCCTGGGTAATTTTATAAGTGCATCAGTACTGCCTCGGTGATTGCAGTAATACTGTGGTAGTGCCTCAGTGAATGAAAAAGTGTAAAGCTAATGCCTTGGTGATTTTATAAGTGCATGGACACTGGCTGAGTGATTGGAGGAGTGCACAGATCCTGACAGGGTGATTGGAAGAGTGCAAGGCTAGTGCCTGCATAATTAAACCAGTGTATAACTAAAACATTGGTGATTGCATGATTGCAGAAGTTATGTCTGTGGAATTAAAGGAGTACATAGGTAATACCTAGTGATTCCATGATTGCACGGATAATATCAGGTAGATTACAGGAGTACATAGGAAGTGCCTGAGTAAATTTATTAGTGCATGTGAACTGCCTGAGTGACTGGAGTAGTACTACAGTAGTGCCTGAGTGATTGGAGGACAACAACATTCTAAATAGTAGCAGAATACTGAAACTGCAGCTCAAAAGTCAGGTCTATGACATGGTGTACACTTTTGTACTGCAGCCTCACAATTCTGTAACTACTCAGGGTGCTGAACATACTCAAAATAAAGCATAAAAGCTACACATGACTCTGTTATAAATCTCACCATATTCCTAAAACTATACATGCATATATGTCTACTTTTGAAATCATCATCATATATAACAGAAATAAACAAATAGACTGAACTTTACATTTCAAAGACACACCTACATTTCTGCAATGTATTTCAAGTGTACCTTTCCTCAAACTTATAGAAAATAGCCTAATCAGTAATCCCTTCTGCCAACATGTCTTAAAACTCAGTTTTATTCTACAGATGCACCATTCTACAAATATTAGACCTAGCCAAACATAAAGTAGCAACCTATCACATGTTTCTACCATAACTCTAACCATATTCCTAAAAGCATGCATGCATCTATCTATACCTATTGCCAAAAGCATTACACATATTAGAACACATGTGCAAGTAGAAACATAACTACGCTCACAAGACCATAAAGGCCTTACAACTTGACATACTACGCTTAACATTTCAAACACACCTAGATTTATGCAGCAAATTTCAAGTGAACTTTTACACAGACTCTTATAAAGCACCATAATAAATAATTCCTCTCCCAACATATCCTAAACATCACTTTTCTACTACTACTGCTTTACTATTCTAGTACTACTCTGGTATTGAGCATAGCGAGCATCAAAGCAACCCTTCACTTATTTTTGACGAAAGTCTCCCCATATTTCTAAAAGCATGTATGTATATGTCTGTACCTTTTCCTAGCAGCATCATATATAAAAGTAATAGACAGATAAATGTATACCTGTGTTTTATACATCTATCATCTTCAGACACATAACACATACCATAATATATGTGCTAGTAGAAACATATCTCAGTCACAACACCATCCACACCTCAAAACTTCAGAGACTACACTTCAATTTTCAAACATACACTGAAAATTATGCGATATATATGAAATATACCTTTCCACACATCATACAAATTACCCTAATAAATAAAATCTCTATCAACTCTCTTTTGGGCTGCTGATTTACCATTCTACAACTACTTATAATGTTACACCTACCCAAATACAAAGCACGAACCCTTCACATGTCTTTACTAAATGTCTCACCATATTCCTAAAAGCAGACATGAATATGTCTGTAGCATAACACTATCCAAACCTTAAAAATTCACAGAACAAACTTCCAATTTCAAGCAAACACCCATAATTATGTGGCATATTTCAACTGTACCTCTCTAGAAACTTAAAAAAGAAGCCTATTCACTAATACCTTATGTCAACATCTTTTAAAGCACACTATTATCCTACATCTTCACCATTCCACTACTACTCACAATCTTGAGCCTACCACATAAAAAGCAACAACACCTCTTTGTCATACATCATGCACCTTCAAATGTATAAGACATATGAAAATAAATATACAAGTAGAGATACACTTGAGACAGAAGTCCATGCACACCTTAAAACTTGACACACTCCACCTCCAATTTTAAAGCAACACCTAAAATTATGCGGCATACTACAAATCTGCATATCCACACACTAAAACAAACTACCATAATCACTAATCCATCTTTCAATATACACATATTACTATACAAAATCAATTTCAAACAACATTTAACTAGAATAAAACAAACTACAATACACATCTCTACATTTAATAATATATTTCAAACATCACAGTTTATCAATAATTTGTAAAGATTAAAAGTAAACCTAATACATAATACACCTCACAAATTTATAACTCACCTTCCAAATCGATTTGTAGAATTTATAATATCACAAACTCATAAAACATTTTCTAATGCACACAATCAATGTAATGCACCACTCTCAGCAAGGTAAAACCAGTAATGGCAAACTTTCCCTCTCTTTCTCCAGACAAATACATGTAAGTAACAAATCACATTGCTTCCTACATTATTTCAAATTATAAAACACATTTCTATTGGTTAAACATATGAACCCTTACCAACTGACTTCTAAAAGTGCCCAAACTGGTTCTGGAATTTTTTGGAGTCGCGACTCCACCGTGCACCAACGCGATGGAGCCGCGAATCCATACGGGAGTTCAAAAATATATTACAAATAAAAATACCACTATTTTTTAACAACACACCACTTCTAAAGATAGTACTGACTTAGGAAATTATACTTTAATAACAAATCACCTATATATAAATTACAATTTCACATTTTTAGTCCACAGTAAAATTTCAACCCTTCTCCCATTCTGCTTAATGCCAGTTTCCATAGTAACAGTTCATGAAACATTCAACTGAACTGACAGGTCACAAGTTCACCATATTTTGAAATCCAGCACACAAGGTTACAAATGCAAACAGCAGGTGTGGTTGATGTTTGCAAAATATCTCCTTATCCTATCTACTGTACCTTTCAAACATTTTCTACTAACCAATAAGGAACATGCTTTTAAAGAAAGTAACATACACCCTATTTTTGAGTGTACAATCTTCTTAAACAGCCAAGCAATGCTCTACTTTTTTTAAAAACTGCATCTTGTCCACCATTTTAGATACCTCTCATTCTACCAACTGACTACCTCAGCTACAGACATCTTTTCATTACTTCCAGACATCCCTTCAAGATGCTTACAGTATGGATTGTTGGACACAGCTATGTTTTCTGGTGCAAAAGGTATGCTGAAAGCAGAGGTATTGACAAAGACCTAGCTTTGCAAAATGTGGATATTAAATGGATTGCACAGAGAGGATTAAAGTGGCACCAATTGATGCCTTTGGTTAAAACCTTTTTGCATCTCCAACCCCCTGACCTCATGATTGTGCACTGTGGTGGCAATGACCTAGGCACGTTGACTGGGGTAAGTCTGGAAATGCTAATGAAGGGCACCTTTGCACAATTGATGTTGCTTTTGCCTCAAACTGTCTCTGTATACTCTAATATATGCCAAAGACAGAAATGGAAGTGGTCAAATCAATTCTGTCCACAGATTGAAAAAGCTAGAAAAAATGTCAATAAAGCTGTTTCTGCTTACCTCAGAGACCATAGGATGGGCTCCATCTATAACAACAATCTAGGTTTTGATATGGATGACATCTACAGAAGTGATGGAGTACACTTCACAGATCAAGGAAACAGAGTCTTTCTCAGCAACCTAAAGCTGTGCATCCGCACTTACATGTAGCTACAACAAACTCATAATAAAAACAAGGGCTCTTTTTAGAGCCACCCTATAACATAGTAGTGAATATAATGTTTTTTACACAAACATATTTTTTTTACATTTTTTGTGGATTCGCGCACCCGACGCGAATCCGCAAAAGCATGAATTCAATGTACTACAACACAACACACTTTTCAAGTCTAACTATTAATTTTTTATTTTATATATTTTTAACAACTCTATCAATTGTAATCTTGTCATTAACTTCAATCACAGTACCTCTTAAAAACAACTTCACAAATACAACACTACCTTCTAAATTATATACTACTTAATTATTTATTTAAGGTGAATTCGTGAATCCAACGCGACGTTACACGGGGGGCCGCACTGAGCGCCGCGTTGGAGCTGCGACTCCAAATTCGAAAGAAAAAAAAACGCACCACTTCCATTGTGTGTGCCCGGATCTTCTTCTGTGGGGGGTCTTGGACTGTGATATTTCGGTGCGTGGCCACATAGCACCTTGGGCACCCCATCCTAAAGCAGTGTGGCAGGCAAAGTGGCAAAGCTGTGTACCTTCAATGTTCTTGGAGCACTGCCGCACCGCCGCAGCCCGCAATTTGAAAGCAAAGCAACACTTGTTGGGACTGACTTCGGTCCGTGATTCCAGTCCGGGCTTTCCTGGATGCCAGTGAAGCGGCAGGATGTTGGGCTTGAGGGGCCGGCAGCGTGGTGTCTGGCCATTGGTGTTGCAGGCAGAACAGTAAGCGCCACCCACTTGGGAAAGGATGTACTCACCTGAGGCACCCGGACTTCTGCCACGCCCACCTTTTGGGTCTTCGCCTATCGTTGCGAAGTCAGCACCATTTAAAGATTGGACTCTGGCAACACTGGTTGTTTGTGAGCATCTGATGAAGGAATTCGTTCCAAAACGCGTTATGCTGCCAATAAAGTTGCCGGTCCCTGAAAGCCATTGTGTGTGCCCGGATCTTCTTCTGTGGGGGGCCTTGGACTGTGATATATATATATATGATAGGCAAGGCAGCTGAGACTGCTGAAACGCGTTGATGTTTGTCATTTAAATAAAGAACCGAGTGACCTAACCCGCCTGGGAGTGCTGGACGATTATTTCCTAAGGAATATCTTATTTTGAATATATATATATATATATATATATATATATATATATATATATATATATATATATATATATATATATATATATATATATATATATATATATATTCACTGAAAAAACCATAGGTTTTAGGGAGAGTTATAGTTAGTTGGACATTTCACTCGTACAAAACCCGTGAAATTCCTCCGTTATAGTTAGTTCAGCTAACTATAACTCGCGCCCCCGCAATGCACTGCTGATGACGTCACATATTACATCACTCATGACATGGTCAGTGACATCACTGATGACATCACTGATGACATCTCAAATGACATCACTGTTGACATCATGCAGTGACTGTGTGTTTCTGTAAAGTTTAAATATTTTTAATATATATAGGAAAAGACGTATTGAAGAATGAGTGGGTGTATAAGTGTCTGTATGGATGATTTAGTAGGTGCGTGACTGACTCTATAAGTGAGTGATTTAACGTATCTTACTGAATGCATGGGTTAGTGACTTAACTGGGTGAATGTCTGTATCCGTCTGTCTGTTGCTGTGTAAGTGGCTGCATGTGTTTGTGAATAGCTACATGAGTGTGTATATGAGTTATTGAATGGTTGTCTGAGTATCTGTATGGGTGCCTGAGTGTTTGTGTGGGAGGGGTGTGTGCGACTCTGTGCATAGATGTGTGAGTGGGTGATTCACTGGGTGGATGGTTTCAAGAGTGCATCTGTGATAGACTGTTTGGGTGGGTAAGTGTGTGTAAGAGTGTGTTAGTGAGTGAATGTATGTCCCAGTGGTACATGTGTGAGTAACTACATATGTGAAAGGCAGTATATATGTGTGTTGGAGTATATAAATAGCTATTAGCGAGAGTGAGTGATTGTGATAGTGGCTGTATGGATGAGTGTGTGCTTGTATCAGTGATTGTATAAGAGCGTAACAATGTGCTAGTATTTGTATGATTAAGTGAGCTGGTGTGTGTATAACTGTATAGGTGAGTAAATGGCAGTGTGTTTAATTATTTGCATGACTGACTAGGTGTGTGAGTACCTCTATGGATGAGTGGTGGTGTTTGAGTGTCTATATAGGAGTAAGAGTGCATATGATAGTCCTGTACTGAGTGACCATAAGTATGAGTGACTGTACGGGTGAGTGAGTGGATGTGTGTGTGTAGACCTAAGAATCAGTGAGTGGGTATGTAGTTATTGGTGTTGGAGTGTCTATGGTTTTGCGAATGGCAGTCTGTCATTTAGAGTGGGTGTATCAAAGGTTATATTAGGGTGTGAGGAGGTGCATCAGATTATCACGTGGATGATGTCATCAGTGATGTCATCAGTGATGTCATCAGTGATGTCACTGACCATGTCATGAGTGATGTAATATGTGACATCATCAGCAGTGCATTGCGGGGCACGAGTTATAGTTAGCTGAACTAACTATAACGGGGAATTTCACGGGTTTTGTACGAGTGAAATGTCCAACTAACTATAACTGTCCCTAAAACCTATGGTTTTTTCAGTGAATTTCAAAGGTTTTTAAATGCTAATTTCTAACTATAACGTGTCTGAAACCTATGGTTTTTTCTGTGAATTTCAAAGGTTTTTTAAATGCTAATTTCTAACTATAACGTGCCTGAAACCTATGGTTTTTTCAGTGAATTTCAAAGGTTTTTTAAATGCTAATTTCTAACTATAACGCCCCTAAAACCTATGGTTTTTTCAGTGAATTTCAAAGGTTTTGTAAATGACAATTTTTAAATGTATTAATTGTTATATTTATTTTTTGATACTGATTTACTACATTTTTTTAAACTATTTATTTTTAGATATTTTATTTATTAAATTACATTGTAATTACATTATACATTACATTACAAAATATACTTTCTCTGAATGAATTACTTTAGTTTAAATAGTTTGCAAATAGGCAATAGAGTTTTAAGTACAGTAGTTACAGTTGTTGCAATGGGCAACACAATTTCAAACACAATGCAACATTGAGCTGAATGTGAATTTCTAGTTAAATGCAATTAGTTACTTTATGGATTACTTTTCTAACCACAGGACTGGATCCTAGATTCAGTCCTGGGACATCTCCTGTAAACAGTTGAGTAAAAGCGTTTTGGTTACAGTAGTGATTTTTAAGGAATATTATTGTATTTTAAAAGTTGACACTTAGAAACTTTTTCACATAGAATCACCAATGTTATCCTATGGGAGGAAATTCACTTAGCAGGTAAGTAGTGTTATCGTTACTTTTTCTTACTCAGTGTTGGATCCTGGATCCAGCACTGGTGCATCTCCTGTAAACAGTTGAAAGAATGCGTTTAAGTAATACAGGCGATTTTTAAGGAATATTTGTAATTTGTGAAAATCGACACAAACTTTTCTGCTGAAAACCAGACAATGGATTCCTATGGAAGGAAATATAAGTTACTGGTAAGTACGGTTAAAATTACTTTTCAGGGTCAGTGCTGGGCTAAAAGATGCAGCACTGGGTTCTCTCCTGATAACAGGTGAGTAAATCGGAATTCGTAGTTCGGTTGATTTTAGAGGAATATTATAAAGTTCCAAAACTCCACACTTAGAAGAATTTCCAAGTGAAACCAGTCAATGTTAGCCTATGGAAGGAAATTCAAGTTGCTGGTAAGTACGGTTAAAATTACTTTTCAGGATCAGTACTGGGCTGAAAGATGCAGCACTGAGGTCTCTCCTGATAACAGGTGAGTAAATCGGAATCCGTATTTCGGCTGATTTTAGAGGAATATTATAAAGTTCCAAAACTGCACACTTAGAAGAATTTCCAAGTGAAACCAGTCAATGTTAGCCTATGGAAGGAAATTCAAGTTACTGGTAAGTACGGTTAGAATTTCTTTTCAGGACCAGTACTGGGCTGAAAGATGCAGCACTGAGGTCTCTCCTGATAACAGGTGAGTAAATCGGAATTCGTATTTCGGCTGATTTTAGAGGAATATTATAAAGTTTCAAAAATCGACACTTAGAAGAATTTCCAAGTAAAACCAGTCAATGATATCCTATGGAAGGAAATTCAAGTTACTGGTAAGTACGGTTAAAATTACTTTTCAGGATCAGTACTGGGCTAAAAGATGCAGCACTGGGTTCTCTCCTGATAACAGGTGAGTAAATCGGAATTCGTAGTTCGGCTGATTTTAGAGGAATATTTGTATGTTTCAAAAATCGACACTTAGAAACTTTTTCAGCAAAAAGCAGGCAATGATATCCTATGGAAGGAAATTCAAGTTACTGGTAAGTACGTTTAAAATTACTTTTCAGGATCAGTGCTGGGCTAAAAGATGCAGCACTGGGTTCTCTCCTGATAACAGGTGAGTAAATCGGAATTCGTAGTTCGGCTGATTTTAGAGGAATATTTGCACAATGGTGAAGGGAGGGGCGGGGCCTGAGGTGACATCTGTGCAAACGCGCCCCGTGGCGCGTTTTAAGTTGGGGGATTAAGTCCCCTTGAATCATGAGGGTCCCTGGGAGCCAACTAGCCCACCAGGAACCTCCAGTATGCGCCAGGGGGCTGCGTTGCAGAGACGTGTACAGAGGCCACACCCCTTTTTACACCTCTCTGCAAAGCAGCTCTGTGGTGCTTTCTGGACATACCTGTTGGGCTAGTTGGCCCCCAGGGACCCTCAGGATTGAAGGGGATTTAATTCCCCATCTTAAAACACGCCACGGGGCCTGTTTGCACACATGTCACCTGAAGCCCCGCCCTCCCTTCACCACTGTGCAAACACGCCCGTGGCGCGTTTTAAGTTGGGGGATTAAGTCCCCTTGAATCCTGAGGGTCCCTGGAGTCCAACTAGCCCACCATGTACTTCCAAAGCGCCACAGAGCTGCGTTGCAGAGAGGTGTAAAAGGGGCGTGGCCTCTGTACACCTCTCTGCAACGCAGCCCCTGGCGCATACTGGAGGTTCCTGGTGGGCTAGTTTGCCCCCAGGGACCCCCAGTATTCAAGGGGAATTACTTCCCTTCTCAAAACGCGCCAGGGGGCGCGTTTGCAGACTGCTGCAGGGAGGGGGCGGGGCCTCCGGCATGATGCCGGTCTTTTTTTTTTTTTTGATTGGGAGGGGGCTGCGTGGCCCCCTTCTTTGGCCACTTTTGGCCCCGGGGACCCCATCCCCGGAGCCTGAGCATTTTATTTTATTTTTAAATAAAAAAAAACGGGAAGGGGGCCGCGTGGCCCCCTTTTCTGGGCCTGTATTGGCCCCGGGGACCCCATCCCCTGGGGCATGCCCTCAATTTTTATTTTTTTTAATTTGGAGGGGGGCTGCGTGGCCCCCCTCCTCAGGCCATTTAAGGCCCCAAGGACCCCATCCCCCGGGGCCGGCCTTACCTTTTTTTTTTTTTTATAATTTGGGGAGGGGGGCTGCGTGGCCCCCCTCCCTGGCCACTTTGGCCCCAGGGACCCCATCCCCGGGGCCTGGCCTCTGGTTGGGGACTGTGGGGGTCCCCAATCCCCCACAGTCCCGCCGGCTCCCCGTGTCCTATGGGAGCCAGCATTGCTTTTCCACATGGGGAGCAGATAACATGCTGCTCCCCATGTGGAAAGCAATTAGTTTGCATTTTGAAAGAGAGAGCAGGTTTCCTGCTCTCTCTTTCAAAATGCAAACTAAGTTTGCTATGACAGGACGGGAGCCGCGAGGCTCCCGTCCTGTCATAGCAAACTACAGTGTCCCGGGGTAGGCACCCCGGGACACTGCAGGAGCTGGCCCTGGGGGTGGCGATCCCCAGGGCCATCAAGGGCTCCAGGAGGGGGCCGCGCGGCCCCCTCCCATCCAGTGCACAGCCCCGGGAGGTGGTGGTCCCCGGGCTTTGAGGTCCGTAACGGACCCCCATATTCAAATCTTTAGTGCCCCGGGAGGTGGCGGTCCCCGGGCATGTGGGGGCTGGAGCCCCCACACAGGTCAAAAATGTAAAAGAAGCCCCGGGGAGGTGGCGGTCCCGGGGCAGCGGGAGGGCAAAGAGCCCTCCCGCACCATTATTTTTTTAAGCCCCGGGGGTGACGGTCCCCGGGGCTTGGAGGCCTTACAGGCCCCCACATATTAAAAAGAAACCCTGCATGCCCTCGGGACTTGGCCCACCCGGGGCCATTAACAACGAAGCGCGGAGACCGCGCTTCGTTTTTTCTCGGCGGGATCTGCGCACCCTGAGCGCATCTCGCCGATTTTTTTTTTTTAAATGCTTTTTTCTGCCCAGGGGTCCTTGAGGGACTCCCTGAGCAGACCTAGGGGTCAGGGTGTTTCTACCCTGCCCCCTTTGTGCGTTTGCGCACTTGTTTCTTCTGGGTTTTTTTCTAATCGGCAGGATCCGCGCACCCTGAGCGCATCCTGCCGATTATTTAAAAAAATGCTTTTTCTGCCCAGGGGTCCTTGTGGGACCCCTGAGCAGACCTAGGGGTTCAGGGTGTTTCTACCCTGCTCCCTTTGTGCGCTTTGCGTACTTGTTTCTGTCCCTCGGTTCTACCGAGGGACAAAATGGCTGCCAACACTTCCTGATTTGGAGTGTTGACAGCCACTTGAAAGCCAATTAGCATGCAGCTCGTGATCGGGAGGGTGCGCGAATCCGACGCGGCCATAGATATATATGTGATTTTCCTTTTGATTTTCTCTGGAACTACTGAACGGATTTACACCATTTAACAAAAAGGGTTCTTTCTGAACCAAGAACTACCTCTTTGCCAAATTTGGTGTAATTCCGTTCAGCAGTTCGGGCTGTAGCCGTGTCTAAAGTTTCCTATGGGAAAATGAATGGGGAAAACACGTTTTGGGACCCCCCTTTTTTCTCGGCCCCCGCTTGACGAATCACCCCGAAACTTTCAGGGTAGGAGCGGACCGGAGCGGGCCATAAAGTTTGAAAATTTCGCGAAGATTCGGCAAACGGCAAGAGAGTTATTTCAAATAGAATGTCGCGGATTTCCTATGGAATGAAATGCACTTGCTATATGGAGCACCCAAGTTGCACACAATATATACTGTTCACCAGTTGCAGACATCAATACATTTATGACCATTCTGAATACAAATTGTGAAATCTGCAGTGCAAAAACATGATTTTAATTATTTTGAATAAAGGGTCTCTGTGTGCACAGCCAATAGTTATATAACAGTTTATGGTTTGGGTTTCCAGTACATTGAAAGGTAAATATTCTGTGGCCTAGGGGTTCAGGGGACTTCAGGTCAATGGCTCTACATCGGGTTAGAGAGAGAAGTGTTGGAACTGAAGAAGGAAAGACACTGGTCTGCCCCACTGGGACAATGGGCGTTTGAGACCACAAGCAAAGGACGCAAAGTAGGGCCACAAAGGAATGCTTCTGTTTATCTGGATTCAGCTAATCCACAATTCCAGCCAGGTACTTGACACTGCAAAGCAAAGAAGTCTTAGAGAACAAGCAAGTGTGGTAGCCAGTTAAGTGCAGTGGGTACTGTGAAGGTTGCAAAGTAGGTGGTGGCCTGCAGTGATGAACAAAGCAACAGGCAGTCATTGGCACATGGAGGGAATGTGCTCAGTAGGTAGGGTCACCACTCGGTGCACTTGCACTTTTAGCCTGTATGTTCTTGGGTAGCCATCCTCTGGTCTCTGGAGAGGAGCACAGAGCGGTTTTTGGCTCGTTAGGGCATATTTGCATGAAAATGGCACAGGATGGAGCTGCAAGCAATTGTGCTGCACCGAGCTGCATCAATGTCAAAATGCAGCGATGCACTGTTATGACAAGATATGCGGCGCATCCCTGTGCTAACCCCTGCGCCGGCCATAAAAAAGCTGCCTAGCGCCAACACAGACACCCTTGCACCATGTTGCAGGGATGATTGTGTTTGTGCAGGAAGGAACACCTTCCTGCCCAAAAGCAATCATTAATGGTGTTTTGCTCCTTGTATGTGTGCTGCAGAATGCAGCACACATAGCAAGAGCAAAAAACGAGGAGAAATAAAAGTATTTCTCCTCATTGCGCCACCACCTCCTTTTGAAAGGTGTTCTTTGGCCCTGCCTCAGATTTACAGATCCTTGGTCATCTGGAGCAGTGTCAAAAAGCCATGGGTGTTGTTGGGAACACCCACAACAACACCCATTGCACGCCACTTTGCCGCAGACAACTGTGTTACAGAAAGCCATATTTACAAGGCTGTGTTAAGCCACGCAAAGTGGCATAGCGCAGACTAAAAAATATGGGCTTGTATAGAGTGCCACCGAGACGCCAAAAAAGTGACGCTCCAGTGGCACTAGGGGCTTGTAAATATGCCCATTTGTGTCTCTTTGT
This sequence comes from Calotriton arnoldi, assembly GCA_963921515.1. Taxonomy (NCBI): domain Eukaryota; kingdom Metazoa; phylum Chordata; class Amphibia; order Caudata; family Salamandridae; genus Calotriton; species Calotriton arnoldi. Next base: position 1,325,693 of record CAWUFW010001273.1, read on the forward strand.
CTGGACTCTGCAGGCATGTGGCTCGCTTCCATGCAGGCAAACCAAGCAGCAGAGCAGGAAAGTATACCTTCAGTAGGTGCAACCCCGGCCTTGAGGATAGAAGTGTGCAGCGCACAGCTTCACGTTCAGAATGCATCTCACACAGGCCTGTGTCAACGTAGCTCTTGAACAAGAGGAAGTACATATCCACAGCCCTTGGTTGTTGAGCAGCAGCCCACTGACATTTGCCCTAGTACATTCAAAAAGTTTGAAAACTCAAACAATGGTTTTGGGGCTGAGGTTTTCTCCTCAAAGTGACCTCTTGTTAGAACAGGTCTTGCACTCCTCTCAAAATGCACTGTTTGGGCTACTTCCTACACGACCATGCAGGAAGAACTCAAAAACCTTGTCAGGTAGGAAACTGATGTATTCCCATCACACAGTGCATGGAGGGAAATCAAGCTTGGGAGAGAAATATGTAGGTTGCATGGCTGTCCTTGTTGCTTCTCAGTGAATAGCAGTCTTCTTACATATTATGTTCATCATTTTGCACTAAAAAGGGGTGTGTGATCTTCTAAAGGTAACCCTACAAACAGGTAAACTGAAGGCGAGTACCATTGCTATGTCTACCCTTGTTTTTATGTTCATAATCATTTTTGCAAAATCAAAGCACATAAGGTTTTCAATCAACCACATAATTTTCAAACAATACATACAATTAGGTTCTGTTTGCCACAAGTCCATAGACTTAATTTACATGAGGATGCATATAAGCACCATCCCTGTGTGTACCCACTGCCTCTCAAAAGCTGTAACATTCTCTAATGCGTACGGGCCTAGGAAAAGGGCTAGGGGGCTGCCACTATAGAGATCAGGGTGGAGAGGACATTCAATGGTATTTCGAGTCTTAAAGCACACCGTGGTTGACCCTGAGGTGCAGTAGATCTGCAATTGTGAGGGCCCTTTGGATTGGGGGCTCAAATGACTCGAAAAATAAAACTTAAAGAGAACCTCTCAGACAAACAAAACATGGAGGGGGCCCACCCGCAGCACAATTTGCCTTTCCCTTATAAATAGCAGTTCTATTAAAAGGGCTGAAGTAAGCCCTGGGTTTCCTTGCACTTGCAAATGAGAGTTCCAAACTCAGATCAGTGCCCTATTAGCAGTACATTTTCAGATATCGTCTAAATTCCTGCGCCAAATCATCAGTATTTCTTCCTGTCTCATTTTCAAGCATATGCAGTGCACTCTGGTTTCATTTTCAGAACCATAAGCATGCGTTTGTTAATTAGCACAACTGCTGATTGTCCATGGCTTGTTTGTAGCTTGTTCGGCGCTGTCTCCACACGTTTTCATCAAAATGTGCATTCTCAGACCACTTCAGTTCAACAAACAGTTTACTATTATCATGAGGTTGCAACCTTCCGGGGCTTGAGATCTGTCAAAAGAAAGGTTATCCCAGAAAGGCTGAGTAGTGAATAGACTTACTGACTCCCAACATGCTATTATCAAACAGAGGGGGATCAATAGTCGAGACAGGAATTACAAAACGACAATGGAGAAAATGAACAGCAGCCCCTCTGGGGTTCGCTTTCTGTACTTTGCAGCACTGCGGACACTGCCCTGCGCTCTAAAGGGCAACAAAGTGGAGGAAAAGACTAACTGGTCCTGATTGACTGAACAATGAAAGAACTGCCAGCAGATCAATGCCACTCATATATATCCAGTCCTTTATACCAAAATATATATTTTTTCGCATCTAACGATAGGTGAGGGATGCTTTTTGGCTGTTACAATAGGTATTGTGTCTGTAATACAACATTGGTGGTCCGATTCTAAAAATAGGAAATGTACTAGCATTTCTTAAAATAAGTCATTGTAAAAAATCAGGTTATTGGGTTGGGGGGAGAGGGTGGAAGCCCCAATCAGGCAGCAACTGCAGTCCTTGTTAGGGTGAACCACAAAAATCACTAAATTACCCTGTGCATATCGCTCTGGTAGGGTGGAACAAAGCAACCTCTCAAACGAAGGGAGCCCCTGATCTAAATGAAGGTAGAGAATAACAGGGGACACAGACCATAAAGAACTCGACAAGGAGAATTCTCTACCTATTTAATATAAATTATGCAATATGTCAATGATGAAACCACAGACAAACCAGTGCGAAGAATAAAAAATATACAAGTGAACCAAAAATTAGAAAAATATCAAAAAAGTTTATTTGATAGATATACTTGTTACATATATAATATCACAATAAATCAAAGAAATTACAAAAACACATCCCACCAGTCACTCATACACGCTTCAAACATACCAATTCATTTGTACACATTCTCACACGTCTAGTCCATATAATCCATTCATACGCAACAAACAATGATATGAAGTGACAAATAGAGTGTCTCATAGATCAAGACCAAATACATAAAAATATATATACATCTACATCAAGAATATTTGGTTAACAGAGTCGGCATCTAGGGTATGCCCAACATAGAGTTAAATACAAGAAATCGATAAAAAAGGCTATCTAGTGTCTCATATTATTCCAACGATTGGAATCCTGCGCCAGGGTGGAACAAAGCAGACAGGCTTAACTTAAAGGCACTTTGTAAAGTAGGTATGCCATGCACAGACAGTAATAAAGTGAAAAACACAACACACGAAAAATCCCAATCTAATTTAAAAAAATAGTAAAACTTTTCATGAATAAAATGACACCAGAAAGACAAAAATCCAATCAGTTGAACAGGGGATATGCAATTTAAAACATTTATGTAGCTATATTGCCTAAAAGCACAAAGCGCCACTCGCGGTCATCTGGTCATTTTACACCAGTGGAAAGTCACAAGTTTAGACCCACCGTGATGGAGCAAGGTGCCAGATATAGCCACCATGTTAGCCTGCTGAAAATGTAACCTTCTGGAAGTCTGGTGCGAAGAGTTCTGTTCACGGTATAGGAGGCCACAAGGAGCAGCGAGGGTGTGGCAAATGGTTGTTGCGGTAGCGTGAAGAGCAGGCCGGGCTATGTCAAGATATGTCAGGCCTGTCTATGATATAGTTTAGTAGCAAGAAGAGATATTGCATGACTCTGGGTCATCCAAATGATCCAGGAAACAGCTGAGTGGTGCTCAAATATGAATTAGTGCATGGCAGCTGAAAAGACACTGTTCACTAAGGAGCATATTTATTAAGGTATTGCATCGCCTGTGCGCCATGCAAGGGTACGCAAGGGCAAATTGCTGCCTTGCATTACTTTGCAGCAGGGAGGCGTGCCAAGGGTGGAGCATGGGTGTTCCCATGCACCCATCCCATGGATTCTAATGCATTCCCAGATTCAGCAGCATTGGTGGACCTGGGAATGCATCAGAATTGTCCGCCTCCCCACCAGACATGCAATATCTTTATTTATCCTCATTGTTTTCTTTTTCTAAAAGTGCTGCATTGTGAAGCACACTTTGAAGAAAGAAAATGCCTTTGAGGATTGTTTTTTCATTGGAACATGTCCCTTTCTGCACAAAAACAATCCTGCTTGCAAAGCAGGCACCCTTGCAACATGACACAAGGGTGCTCGCAGTGGTGTTAGGCAGCCAAAAGTGTGCCAGCGCTAGGAAAGGGCAGGAATGCACTGTATAATGGTAAATACGGTGCATTCCTGCCCTTTCCTTTTCACGCAGTGCAGCAAGGAGGCTTGCTGCGCTGCATGAATTTTTTATAAATATCGCCCTATATGGGAATGGCTTAGGCTGTTGTTGGGTCTGAAATGTTTGATATACAGTGGTGGGTTGCTGATGCACAAATCCTAGGAATATGTTAATTCTGTTTCCTACAAAAGTATATCCATTCTGCCTGCTGTGACCTAATGACTTTGTTTTTGTGACTATGCTGTTCATCCTGCAAAGACCCTTATACTTTATGAAACTCGTTATATGCTAGCATTCAGCATATACTCTAATTACAATTTTTTGTTATTGGCACGTGCTGCAAAAATTCTGAGGGTGGGTGCAAGGGAATTTCAAAGCCTGGAAGCAGAAAATGGGAATTCTTGATTAGCACTCTGTATAGTTTTTTGAGAAGTGGGATATGGGGAGTTTGCTATGAGTAGCCGACTGCCATCCATTCATTTTTCTATCTAATAAGATGATTGCTGAAGCAAGGTGTACCACTTCAAGGAAATACTTGTCGGTAGAATTTGAAGTAGAAAGGTTTATTCGAAGACAGAGCTGCTAGGAGAAACCACATCTCAGCTGTAGATAACAACCCAACTGTCACAGCATCATACGGCACGAGAACTTTACAACAATCTACATTCTGCATTCCAACAGTAGTCTTGGTCCCAGTGCACATTCACGTTGGGACTAGAGATAAATACTGTCAGAATGCTACATTTACTTTATCCTTTTCATAAAACAAGCTATAAAGAAACTACAATGCAAAAGAATAAAAAGACACCAAAAAACAATTCATTCACAACACTAAAAGATAGGATACAAACTAACCCTAAGAAAATGGGGTAAACAAAATAAAAGCAAAAAGAAACCCTGGGATCACTGCCTGAAACTGACAGGCAACTTTGAAAAACGCCCACTCCTAAGTAGCCCATTTCCAATCTTCTCTTCAAAACCCACACACATCCTTTTTCTTCTTTCACATGAACACTATTTACAGGCCTTCCCATTCTCATTGAACCCACGTTTTCACTGGAACATTTGAACTCTTCTGAACTTGAACCATGCAAGGATTTGGCCAATGTTCCCACATTCCACCAATTGGCAACACCTACCCTCACAGCTTTGCCACATACTTTGTCAATTACAAATGGCCCATCAAACTTTTGCCCACTTTTGTGGACAAAACCACACTTCTTAATGAACACAGAATTACCTACAATAAATTTACACAACTTAACACGATGGCGACTATCAACATTTTTTTTGGTTTCAACTGAGTCACTTCCACATTGGCTCTTGCTTTTTCATCACACACACTGGTGTCAATTCTAAACGTGACCTATTTGCTCATGCACCCCAGGCAAATCTTGGTAGCTGGCTTCCTCCCTCTCAGCATTTCAAAAGGAGAAATCTTGGTAGTGGACTGAGGAGTGGTACAATAAAACCACAACATAGATCTTACAGCATTGACCACCACACACTTGTTGTTGACAGCCCACTGGGCACAATGGACCAGCACCCCATTCATTCGTTCCACTTAGCCATTAGTTTGAGGATGATACAAAGACGTCTTTAAACGATGGATTTAGGCCCAGATCTCTGTACTGGGGTGAATATATGACATTGTTCTGCATTCTGTCCATCAATTGTGGTTTTTGCATTTGTCACCCCGAGTGGGACGGGTATGCCCAGACGTGGGTCCCGTGCTCTCCATGCCACTGGAGTCAAGCTATCCTGGCTGAAGAGGGGTGAAACCCTGAAACCGGTCCTAGGATGCTTGTTTCCAGTCCAGGGAGGACCTGGCCTGGCAGTTCGGGCTGGACTGTTCCCATTGGGCACAGGGTCAAGACTGATTTGCATATGGCTGGGTTCAAACTGGAATGGCATGGTGAGCAAAAAAACGATGGATTTAGGCCCAGATCTCTGTACTGGGGTGAATGTATGACATTTTTCTGCATTCTGTCCATCAATAGTGGTTTTGGCATTTGTCACCCCGAGTGGGACGGGTATGCCCAGACGTGGGTCCTGTGCTCTCCATGCCACTGGAGTCAAGCTATCCTGGCTGAAGAGGGGTGAAACTCCGAAACCGGTCCTAGGATGCTTGTTTCCAGTCCAAGGAGGACCTGGCCTGGCAGTTCGGGCTGGACTGTTCCCATTGGGCACAGGGTCAAGACTGATTTGCATATGGCTGGGTTCAAACTGGAATGGCATGGTGAGCAAAAAAAACGATGGATTTAGGCCCAGATCTCTGTACTGGGGTGAATGTATGACATTGTTCTGCATTCTGTCCATCAATTGTGGTTTTTGCATTTGTCATCCCGAGTGGGATGGTTTTGCCCAGACGTGGGTCCCGTGCTCTCCATGCCACTGAAGTCAAGCTATCCTGGCTGAAGAGGGGTGAAACCCCGAAACCGGTCCTAGGATGCTTGTTTCCAGTCCAGGGAGGACCTGGCCTGGCAGTTCGGGCTGGACTGTTCCCATTGGGCACAGGGTCAAGACTGATTTGCATATGGCTGGGTTCAAACTGGAATGGCATGGTGAGCAAAAAACGATGGATTTAGGCCCAGATCTCTGTACTGGGGTGAATGTATGACATTGTTCTGCATTCTGTCCATCAATTGTGGTTTTTGCATTTGTCATCCCGAGTGGGACGGGTATGCCCAGACGTGGGTCCCGTGCTCTCCATGCCACTGAAGTCAAGCTATCCTGGCTGAAGAGGGGTGAAACCCCAAAACCGGTCCTAGGATGCTTGTTTCCAGTCCAGGGAGGACCTGGCCTGGCAGTTCGGGCTGGACTGTTCCCATTGGGCACAGGGTCAAGACTGATTTGCATATGGCTGGGTTCAAACTGGAATGGCATGGTGAGCAAAAAAACGATGGATTTAGGCCCAGATCTCTGTACTGGGTTGATTGTATGACATTGTTCTGCATTCTGTCCATCAATTGTGGTTTTTGCATTTGTCACCCCGAGTGGGACGGATATGCCGAGACGTGGGTCCCGTGCTCTCCATGCCACTGGAGCCAAGCTATCCTGGCTGAAGAGGGGTGAAACCCTGAAACCGGTCCTAGGATGCTTGTTTCCAGTCCAGGGAGGACCTGGCCTGGCAGTTCGGGCTGGACTGTTCCCATTGGGCACAGGGTCAAGACTGATTTGCATATGGCTGGGTTCAAACTGGAATGGCATGGTGAGCAAAAAAACGATGGATTTAGGCCCAGATCTCTGTACTGGGGTGAATGTATGACATTGTTCTGCATTCTGTCCATCAATAGTGGTTTTGGCATTTGTCACCCCGAGTGGGACGGGTATGCCCAGACGTGGGTCCTGTGCTCTCCATGCCACTGGAGTCAAGCTATCCTGGCTGAAGAGGGGTGAAACCCCAAAACCGGTCCTAGGATGCTTGTTTCCAGTCCAAGGAGGACCTGGCCTGGCAGTTCGGGCTGGACTGTTCCCATTGGGCACAGGGTCAAGACTGATTTGCATATGGCTGGGTTCAAACTTGAATGGCATGGTGAGCAAAAAAACGATGGATTTAGGCCCAGATCTCTGTACTGGGGTGAATGTATGACATTGTTCTGCATTCTGTCCATCAATTGTGGTTTTTGCATTTGTCATCCCGAGTGGGACGGGTATGCCCAGATGTGGGTCCCGTGCTCTCCATGCCACTGAAGTCAAGCTATCCTGGCTGAAAAGGGGTGAAACCACGAAACCGGTCCTAGTATGCTTGTTTCCAGTCCAGGGAGGACCTGGCCTGGCAGTTCGGGCTGGACTGTTCCCATTGGGCACAGGGTCAAGACTGATTTGCATATGGCTGGGTTCAAACTGGAATGGCATGGTGAGCAAAAAACGATGGATTTAGGCCCAAATCTCTGTACTGGGGTGAATGTATGACATTGTTCTGCATTCTGTCCATCAATTGTGGTTTTTGCATTTGTCATCCCGAGTGGAACGGGTATGCCCAGACGTGGGTCCCGTGCTCTCCATGCCACTGAAGTCATGCTATCCTGGCTGAAGAGGGGTGAAACCCCAAAACCAGTCCTAGGATGCTTGTTTCCAGTCCAGGGAGGACCTGGCCTGGCAGTTCGGGCTGGACTGTTCCCATTGGGCACAGGGTCAAGACTGATTTGCATATGGCTGGGTTCAAACTGGAATGGCATGGTGAGCAAAAAATGATGGATTTAGGCCCAGATCTCTGTACTGGGGTGAATGTATGACATTGTTCTGCATTCTGTCCATCAATTGTGGTTTTTGCATTTGTCACCCCGAGTGGGACGGGTATGCCCAGACGTGGGTCCAGTGCTCTCCATGCCACTGGAGTCAAGCTATCCTGGCTGAAGAGGGGTGAAACCCCGAAACCGGTCCTAGGATGCTTGTTTCCAGTCCCGGGAGGACGTGGCCTGGCAGTTTGGGCTAGATTGTTCCCATTGGGCACAGGGTCAAGACTGATTTTCATATGGCTGGGTTCAAACTGGAATGGCATGGTGAGCAAAAAAACGATGGATTTAGGCCCAGATCTCTGTACTGTGTTGAATGTATGACATTGTTCTGCATTCTGTCCATCAATAGTGGTTTTTGCATTTCTCATCCCGAGTGGGACGGGTATGCCCAGACGTGGGTCCCGTGCTCTCCATGCCACTGAAGTCAAGCTATCCTGGCTGAAGAGGGGTGAAACCCCAAAACCGGTCCTAGGATGCTTGTTTCCAGTCCAGGGAGGACGTGGCCTGGCAGTTCGGGCTGGACTGTTCCCATTGGGCACAGGGTCAAGACTGATTTGCATATGGCTGGGTTCAAACTGGAATGGCATGGTGAGCAAAAAAACGATGGATTTAGGCCCAGATCTCTGTACTGGGGTGAATGTATGACATTGTTCTGCATTCTGTCCATCAATTGTGGTTTTTGCATTTGTCACCCCGAGTGGGACGGGTATGCCCAGACGTGGGTCCAGTGCTCTGCATGCCACTGGAGCCAAGCTATCCTGGCTGAAGAGGGGTGAAACCCTGAAACCGGTCCTAGGATGCTTGTTTCCAGTCCTGAGAGGACCAGGCCTGGCAGTTCGGGCTGGACCGTTCCCATTGGGCACAGGGTCAAGACTGATTTGCATATGGCTGGGTTCAAACTGGAATGGCATGGTGAGCAAAAAAACGATGGATTTAGGCCCAGATCTCTGTACTGGGGTGAATGTATGACATTGTTCTGCATTCTGTCCATCAATAGTGGTTTTGGCATTTGTCACCCCGAGTGGGACGGGTATGCCCAGATGTGGGTCCTGTGCTCTCCATGCCACTGGAGTCAAGCTATCCTGGCTGAAGAGGGGTGAAACCCCGAAACCGGTCCTAGGATGCTTGTCTCCAGTCCAAGGAGGACCTGGCCTGGCAGTTCGGGCTGGACTGTTCCCATTGGGCACAGGGTCAAGACTGATTTGCATATGGCTGGGTTCAAACTGGAATGGCATGGTGAGCAAAAAAACGATGGATTTAGGCCCAGATCTCTGTACTGGGGTGAATGTATGACATTGTTCTGCATTCTGTCCATCAATTGTGGTTTTTGCATTTGTCATCCCGAGTGGGACGGGTATGCCCAGACGTGGGTCCCGTGCTCTCCATGCCACTGAAGTCAAGCTATCCTGGCTGAAGAGGGGTGATACCCCGAAACCGGTCCTAGGATGCTTGTTTCCAGTCCAGGGAGGACCTGGCCTGGCAGTTCGGGCTGGACTGTTCCCATTGGGCACAGGGTCAAGACTGATTTGCATATGGCTGGGTTCAAACTGGAATGGCATGGTGAGCAAAGAAACGATGGATTTAGGCCCAGATCTCTGTACTGGGGTGAATGTATGACATTGTTCTGCATTCTGTCCATCAATTGTGGTTTTTGCATTTGTCATCCCGAGTGGGACGGGTATGCCCAGACGTGGGTCCCGTGCTCTCCATGCCACTGAAGTCAAGCTATCCTGGCTGAAGAGGGGTGATACCCCGAAACCGGTCCTAGGATGCTTGTTTCCAGTCCAGGGAGGACCTGGCCTGGCAGTTCGGGCTGGACTGTTCCCATTGGGCACAGGGTCAAGACTGATTTGCATATGGCTGGGTTCAAACTGGAATGGCATGGTGAGCAAAAAACGATGGATTTAGGCCCAGATCTCTGTACTGGGGTGAATGTATGACATTGTTCTGCATTCTGTCCATCAATTGTGGTTTTTGCATTTGTCACCCCGAGTGGGAAGGGTATGCCCAGACGTGGGTCCAGTGCTCTCCATGCCACTGGAGCCAAGCTATCCTGGCTGAAGAGGGGTGAAACCCTGAAACCGGTCCTAGGATGCTTGTTTCCAGTCCAGGGAGGACCTGGCCTGGCAGTTCGGGCTGGACCGTTCCCATTGGGCACAGGGTCAAGACTGATTTGCATATGGCTGGGTTCAAACTGGTATGGCCTGGTGAGCAAAAAAACGATGGATTTAGGCCCAGAGCTCTGTACTGGGGTGAATGTATGACATTGTTCTGCATTCTGTCCATCAATAGTGGTTTTGGCATGTGTCACCCCGAGTGGGACGGGTATGCCCAGATGTGGATCCTGTGCTCTCCATGCCACTGGAGTCAAGCTATCCTGGCTGAAGAGGGGTGAAACCCCGAAACCGGTCCTAGGATGCTTGTTTCCAGTCCAAGGAGGACCTGGCCTGGCAGTTCGGGCTGGACTGTTCCCATTGGGCACAGGGTCAAGACTGATTTGCATATGGCTGGGTTCAAACTGGAATGGCATGGTGAGCAAAAAAACGATGGATTTAGGCCCAGATCTCTGTACTGGGGTGAATGTATGACATTGTGCTGCATTCTGTCCATCAATTGTGGTTTTTGCATTTGTCATCCCGAGTGGGATGGGTATGCCCAGACGTGGGTCCCGTGCTCTCCATGCCACTGAAGTCAAGCTATCCTGGCTGCAGAGGGGTGATACCCCGAAACCGGTCCTAGGATGCTTGTTTCCAGTCCAGGGAGGACCAGGCCTGGCAGTTCGGGCTGGACTGTTCCCATTGGGCACAGGGTCAAGACTGATTTGCATATGGCTGGGTTCAAACTGGAATGGCATGGTGAGCAAAAAAACGATGGATTTAGGCCCAGATCTCTGTACTGGGGTGAATGTATGACATTGTTCTGCATTCTGTCCATCAATTGTGGTTTTTGCATTTGTCATCCCGAGTGGGACGGGTATGCCCAGACGTGGGTCCCGTGCTCTCCATGCCACTGAAGTCAAGCTATCCTGGCTAAAGAGGGGTGATACCCCGAAACCGGTCCTAGGATGCTTGTTTCCAGTCCAGGGAGGACCTGGCCTGGCAGTTCGGGCTGGACTGTTCCCATTGGGGACAGGGTCAAGACTGATTTGCATATGGCTGGGTTCAAACTGGAATGGCATGGTGAGCAAAAAAACGATGGATTTAGGCCCAGATCTCTGTACTGGGGTGAATGTATGACATTGTTCTGCATTCTGTCCATCAATTGTGGTTTTTGCATTTGTCACCCCGAGTGGGAAGGGTATGCCCAGACGTGGGTCCAGTGCTCTCCATGCCACTGGAGCCAAGCTATCCTGGCTGAAGAGGGGTGAAACCCTGAAACCGGTCCTAGGATGCTTGTTTCCAGTCCAGGGAGGACCTGGCCTGGCAGTTCGGGCTGGACCGTTCCCATTGGGCACAGGGTCAAGACTGATTTGCATATGGCTGGGTTCAAACTGGTATGGCCTGGTGAGCAAAAAAACGATGGATTTAGGCCCAGATCTCTGTACTGGGGTGAATGTATGACATTGTTCTGCATTCTGTCCATCAACAGTGGTTTTGGCATTTGTCACCCCGAGTGGGACTTGGTATGCCCAGATGTGGGTCCTGTGCTCTCCATGCCACTGGAGTCAAGCTATCCTGGCTGAAGAGGGGTGAAACCCCGAAACCGGTCCTAGGATGCTTGTTTCCAGTCCAAGGAGGACCTGGCCTGGCAGTTCGGGCTGGACTGTTCCCATTGGGCACAGGGTCAAGACTGATTTGCATATGGTTGGGTTCAAACTGGAATGGCATGGTGAGCAAAAAAACGATGGATTTAGGCCCAGATCTCTGTACTGGGGTGAATGTATGACATTGTTCTGCATTCTGTCCATCAATTGTGGTTTTTGCATTTGTCATCCCGAGTGGGACGGGTATGCCCAGACGTGGGTCCCGTGCTCTCCATGCCACTGAAGTCAAGCTATCCTGGCTGAAGAGGGGTGATACCCCGAAAACGGTCCTAGGATGCTTGTTTCCAGTCCAGGGAGGACCTGGCCTGGCAGTTCGGGCTGGACTGTTCCCATTGGGCACAGGGTGAAGACTGATTTGCATATGGCTGGGTTCAAACTGGAATGGCATGGTGAGCAAAAAAACGATGGATTTAGGCCCAGATCTCTGTACTGGGGTGAATGTATGACATTGTTCTGCATTCTGTCCATCAATTGTTTTTGCATTTGTTATCCCGAGTGGGACTGGTATGCCCAGACGTGGGTCCCGTGCTCTCCATGCCACTGAAGTCAAGCTATCCTGGCTGAAGAGGGGTGAAACCCCAAAACCGGTCCTAGGATGCTTGTTTCCAGTCCAGGGAGGACCTGGCCTGGCAGTTCGGGCTGGACTGTTCCCATTGGGCACAGGGTCAAGACTGATTTGCATATGGCTGGGTTCAAACTGGAATGGCATGGTGAGCAAAAAAATGATGGATTTAGGCCCAGATCTCTGTACTGGGGTGAATGTATGACATTGTTCTGCCTTCTGTCCATCAATTGTGGTTTTTGCATTTGTCACCCCGAGTGGGACGGGTATGCCCAGACGTGGGTCCAGTGCTCTCCATGCCACTGGAGTCAAGCTATCCTGGCTGAAGAGTGGTGAAACCCCGAAACCGGTCCTAGGATGCTTGTTTCCAGTCCCGGGAGGACCTGGCCTGGCAATTTGGGCTAAATTGTTCCCATTGGGCACAGGGTCAAGACTAATTTTCATATGGCTGGGTTCAAACTGGAATGGCATGGTGAGCAAAAAAACGATGGATTTAGGCCCAGATCTCTGTACTGGGTTGAATGTATGACATTGTTCTGCATTCTGTCCATCAATTGTGGTTTTTGCATTTGTCACCCCGAGTGGGATGGATATGCCCAGACGTGGGTCCCGTGCTCTCCATGCCACTGGAGCCAAGATATCCTGGCTGAAGAGGGGTGAAACCCTGAAACCGGTCCTAGGATGCTTGTTTCCAGTCCAGGAGGACCTGGCCTGGCAGTTCGGGCTGGACTGTTCCCATTGGGCACAGGGTCAAGACTGATTTGCATATGGCTGGGTTCAAACTGGAATGGCATGGTGAGCAAAAAACGATGGATTTAGGCCCAGATCTCTGTACTGGGGTGAATGTATGACATTGTTCTGCATTCTGTCCATCAATAGTGGTTTTGGCATTTGTCACCCCGAGTGGGACGGGTATGCCCAGACGTGGGTCCTGTGCTCTCCATGCCACTGGAGTCAAGCTATCCTGGCTGAAGAGGGGTGAAACCCCAAAACCGGTCCTAGGATGCTTGTTTCCAGTCCAAGGAGGACCTGGCCTGGCAGTTCGGGCTGGACTGTTCCCATTGGGCACAGGGTCAAGACTGATTTGCATATGGCTGGGTTCAAACTGGAATGGCATGGTGAGCAAAAAACGATGGATTTAGGCCCAGATCTCTGTACTGGGGTGAATGTATGACATTGTTCTGCATTCTGTCCATCAATTGTGGTTTTTGCATTTGTCATCCCGAGTGGGACGGGTATGCCCAGATGTGGGTCCCGTGCTCTCCATGCCACTGAAGTCAAGCTATCCTGGCTGAAAAGGGGTGAAACCACGAAACCGGTCCTAGTATGCTTGTTTCCAGTCCAGGGAGGACCTGGCCTGGCAGTTCGGGCTGGACTGTTCCCATTGGGCACAGGGTCAAGACTGATTTGCATATGGCTGGGTTCAAACTGGAATGGCATGGTGAGCAAAAAAACGATGGATTTAGGCCCAAATCTCTGTACTGGGGTGAATGTATGACATTGTTCTGCATTCTGTCCATCAATTGTGGTTTTTGCATTTGTCATCCCGAGTGGGACGGGTATGCTCAGACGTGGGTCCCGTGCTCTCCATGCCACTGAAGTCATGCTATCCTGGCTGAAGAGCGGTGAAACCCCAAAACCAGTCCTAGGATGCTTGTTTCCAGTCCAGGGAGGACCTGGCCTGGCAGTTCGGGCTGGACTGTTCCCATTGGGCACAGGGTCAAGACTGATTTGCATATGGCTGGGTTCAAACTGGAATGGCATGGTGAGCAAAAAAATGATGGATTTAGGCCCAGATCTCTGTACTGGGGTGAATGTATGACATTGTTCTGCATTCTGTCCATCAATTGTGGTTTTTGCATTTGTCACCCCGAGTGGGACGGGTATGCCCAGACGTGGGTCCAGTGCTCTCCATGCCACTGGAGTCAAGCTATCCTGGCTGAAGAGGGTGAAACCCCGAAACCGGTCCTAGGATGCTTGTTTCCAGTCCCGGGAGGACGTGGCCTGGCAGTTTGGGCTAGATTGTTCCCATTGGGCACAGGGTCAAGACTGATTTTCATATGGCTGGGTTCAAACTGGAATGGCATGGTGAGCAAAAAAACGATGGATTTAGGCCCAGATCTCTGTACTGTGTTGAATGTATGACATTGTTCTGCATTCTGTCCGTCAATAGTGGTTTTTGCATTTCTCATCCCGAGTGGGACGGGTATGCCCAGACGTGGGTCCCGTGCTCTCCATGCCACTGAAGTCAAGCTATCCTGGCTGAAGAGGGGTGAAACCCCAAAACCGGTCCTAGGATGCTTGTTTCCAGTCCAGGGAGGACCTGGCCTGGCAGTTCGGGCTGGACTGTTCCCATTGGGCACAGGGTCAAGACTGATTTGCATATGGCTGGGTTCAAACTGGAATGGCATGGTGAGCAAAAAAACGATGGATTTAGGCCCAGATCTCTGTACTGGGGTGAATGTATGACATTGTTCTGCATTCTGTCCATCAATTGTGGTTTTTGCATTTGTCACCCCGAGTGGGACGGGTATGCCCAGACGTGGGTCCAGTGCTCTGCATGCCACTGGAGCCAAGCTATCCTGGCTGAAGAGGGGTGAAACCCTGAAACCGGTCCTAGGATGCTTGTTTCCAGTCCTGGGAGGACCAGGCCTGGCAGTTCGGGCTGGACCGTTCCCATTGGGCACAGGGTCAAGACTGATTTGCATATGGCTGGGTTCAAACTGGTAGGGCCTGGTGAGCAAAAAAACGATGGATTTAGGCCCAGATCTCTGTACTGGGGTGAATGTATGACATTGTTCTGCATTCTGTCCATCAATAGTGGTTTTGGCATTTGTCACCCCGAGTGGGACGGGTATGCCCAGATGTGGGTCCTGTGCTCTCCATGCCACTGGAGTCAAGCTATCCTAGCTGAAGAGGGGTGAAACCCCGAAACCGGTCCTAGGATGCTTGTTTCCAGTCCAAGGAGGACCTGGCCTGGCAGTTCGGGCTGGACTGTTCCCATTGGGCACAGGGTCAAGACTGATTTGCATATGGCTGGGTTCAAACTGGAATGGCATGGTGAGCATAAAAACGATGGATTTAGGCCCAGATCTCTGTACTGGGGTGAATGTATGACATTGTGCTGCATTCTGTCCATCAATTGTGGTTTTTGCATTTGTCATCCCGAGTGGGACGGGTATGCCCAGACGTGGGTCCCGTGCTCTCCATGCCACTGAAGTCAAGCTATCCTGGCTGAAGAGGGGTGATACCCCGAAACCGGTCCTAGGATGCTTGTTTCCAGTCCAGGGAGGACCAGGCCTGGCAGTTCGGGCTGGACTGTTCCCATTGGGCACAGGGTCAAGACTGATTTGCATATGGCTGGGTTCAAACTGGAATGGCATGGTGAGCAAAAAACGATGGATTTAGGCCCAGATCTCTGTACTGGGGTGAATGTATGACATTGTTCTGCATTCTGTCCATCAATTGTGGTTTTTGCATTTGTCATCCCGAGTGGGACGGGTATGCCCAGACGTGGGTCCCGTGCTCTGCATGCCACTGAAGTCAAGCTATCCTGGCTGAAGAGGGGTGATACCCCGAAACCGGTCCTAGGATGCTTGTTTCCAGTCCAGGGAGGACCTGGCCTGGCAGTTCGGGCTGGACTGTTCCCATTGGGCACAGGGTCAAGACTGATTTGCATATGGCTGGGTTCAAACTGGAATGGCATGGTGAGCAAAAAAACGATGGATTTAGGCCCAGATCTCTGTACTGGGGTGAATGTATGACATTGTTCTGCATTCTGTCCATCAATTGTGGTTTTTGCATTTGTCACCCCGAGTGGGAAGGGTATGCCCAGACGTGGGTCCAGTGCTCTCCATGCCACTGGAGCCAAGCTATCCTGGCTGAAGAGGGGTGAAACCCTGAAACCGGTCCTAGGATGCTTGTTTCCAGTCCAGGGAGGACCTGGCCTGGCAGTTCGGGCTGGACCGTTCCCATTGGGCACAGGGTCAAGACTGATTTGCATATGACTGGGTTCAAACTGGTATGGCCTGGTGAGCAAAAAAACGATGGATTTAGGCCCAGATCTCTGTACTGGGGTGAATGTATGACATTGTTCTGCATTCTGTCCATCAATAGTGGTTTTGGCATTTGTCACCCCGAGTGGGACGGGTATGCCCAGATGTGGGTCCTGTGCTCTCCATGCCACTGGAGTCAAGCTATCCTGGCTGAAGAGGGGTGAAACCCCGAAACCGGTCCTAGGATGCTTGTTTCCAGTCCAAGGAGGACCTGGCCTGGCAGTTCGGGCTGGACTGTTCCCATTGGGCACAGGGTCAAGACTGATTTGCATATGGCTGGGTTCAAACTGGAATGGCATGGTGAGCAAAAAAACTATGGATTTAGGCCCAGATCTCTGTACTGGGGTGAATGTATGACATTGTGCTGCATTCTGTCCATCAATTGTGGTTTTTGCATTTGTCATCCCGAGTGGGACGGGTATGCCCAGACGTGGGTCCCGTGCTCTCCATGCCACTGAAGTCAAGCTATCCTGGCTGAAGAGGGGTGATACCCCGAAACCGGTCCTAGGATGCTTGTTTCCAGTCCAGGGAGGACCAGGCCTGGCAGTTCGGGCTGGACTGTTCCCATTGGGCACAGGGTCAAGACTGATTTGCATATGGCTGGGTTCAAACTGGAATGGCATGGTGAGCAAAAAACGATGGATTTAGGCCCAGATCTCTGTACTGGGGTGAATGTATGACATTGTTCTGCATTCTGTCCATCAATTGTGGTTTTTGCATTTGTCATCCCGAGTGGGACGGGTATGCCCAGACGTGGGTCCCGTGCTCTCCATGCCACTGAAGTCAAGCTATCCTGGCTGAAGAGGGGTGATACCCCGAAACCGGTCCTAGGATGCTTGTTTCCAGTCCAGGGAGGACCTGGCCTGGCAGTTCGGGCTGGACTGTTCCCATTGGGGACAGGGTCAAGACTGATTTGCATATGGCTGGGTTCAAACTGGAATGGCATGGTGAGCAAAAAAACGATGGATTTAGGCCCAGATCTCTGTACTGGGGTGAATGTATGACATTGTTCTGCATTCTGTCCATCAATTGTGGTTTTTGCATTTGTCACCCCGAGTGGGAAGGGTATGCCCAGACGTGGGTCCAGTGCTCTCCATGCCACTGGAGCCAAGCTATCCTGGCTGAAGAGGGGTGAAACCCTGAAACCGGTCCTAGGATGCTTGTTTCCAGTACAGGGAGGACCTGGCCTGGCAGTTCGGGCTGGACCGTTCCCATTGGGCACAGGGTCAAGACTGATTTGCATATGGCTGGGTTCAAACTGGTATGGCCTGGTGAGCAAAAAAACGATGGATTTAGGCCCAGATCTCTGTACTGGGGTGAATGTATGACATTGTTCTGCATTCTGTCCATCAATAGTGGTTTTGGCATTTGTCACCCCGAGTGGGACGGGTATGCCCAGATGTGGGTCCTGTGCTCTCCATGCCACTGGAGTCAAGCTATCCTGGCTGAAGAGGGGTGAAACCCCGAAACCGGTCCTAGGATGCTTGTTTCCAGTCCAAGGAGGACCTGGCCTGGCAGTTCGGGCTGGACTGTTCCCATTGGGCACAGGGTCAAGACTGATTTGCATATGGCTGGGTTCAAACTGGAATGGCATGGTGAGCAAAAAACGATGGATTTAGGCCCAGATCTCTGTACTGGGGTGAATGTATGACATTGTTCTGCATTCTGTCCATCAATTGTGGTTTTTGCATTTGTCATCCCGAGTGGGACGGGTATGCCCAGACGTGGGTCCCGTGCTCTCCATGCCACTGAAGTCAAGCTATCCTGGCTGAAGAGGGGTGATACCCCGAAACCGGTCCTAGGATGCTTGTTTCCAGTCCAGGGAGGACCTGGCCTGGCAGTTCGGGCTGGACTGTTCCCATTGGGCACAGGGTGAAGACTGATTTGCATATGGCTGGGTTCAAACTGGAATGGCATGGTGAGCAAAAAAACGATGGATTTAGGCCCAGATCTCTGTACTGGGGTGAATGTATGACATTGTTCTGCATTCTGTCCATCAATTGTGGTTTTTGCATTTGTCACCCCGAGTGGGATGGATATGCCCAGACGTGGGTCCCGTGCTCTCCATGCCACTGGAGCCAAGATATCCTGGCTGAAGAGGGGTGAAACCCTGAAACCGGTCCTAGGATGCTTGTTTCCAGTCCAGGGAGGACCTGGCCTGGCAGTTCGGGCTGGACTGTTCCCATTGGGCACAGGGTCAAGACTGATTTGCATATGGCTGGGTTCAAACTGGAATGGCATGGTGAGCAAAAAAACGATGGATTTAGGCCCAGATCTCTGTATTGGGGTGAATGTATGACATTGTTCTGCATTCTGTCCATCAATTGTGGTTTTTGTCTTTAAATGTTTGACATCACCAGATTTAAGAAAACCGTCAACTATGCCATTGGTAAACTGAACACCATTATCTGAGATCAAATAACAAGGTAAACCTTCCCTGGTTAAAGGTTCTCTGAGAAAGTCGACCACCGCATCGGCGTTAGGTTCACAAACAAATTTGACTTCTTGCCACTTTGACTGCAAGTCAACTGCTACCAAAGCAAAGCAAAGCAAAGCAAAGCAAAACTGGCTCAGTAACTTGTTAAAGGGACCTACCAGATCCACCCCAATCTTTTCCCGGGCCCTTCCAGGATACTCAATGGGTTGCAAAGGTGGTTTCCTCACCACCAAACCTTTTTCAGAAGACAACACACACTACACAATCTCCTACAAATCAATCAACTTCCTTATCCATAGCTGGCCACTATAAAGTTTGTTTCAGACCTTTGCTAGTG
This sequence comes from Calotriton arnoldi, assembly GCA_963921515.1. Taxonomy (NCBI): domain Eukaryota; kingdom Metazoa; phylum Chordata; class Amphibia; order Caudata; family Salamandridae; genus Calotriton; species Calotriton arnoldi. The sequence continues at coordinate 1,344,714 of CAWUFW010001273.1, forward strand.
AAATTAGCTCGCATATGCCCTTCATGAGCCATTTTAATGAACTTCAATCTCAAACCGACAGATGGTACCAGCTTGTCATTCCTAAGAAGGAACCCATCATCAATCAATAATTCATCAGCCACTTTTCAAAAAGGTTGACACATACTGGAAATTGATTTTTCTCTAGGCCAACCCTTTGAAACTCAACCAATGACAGTTTTCATGACCTCATCCAGGACCATTTCATCTCTCCATTCACGTTACGTCACAGCACACATTCCTTCCAAATCTAAAGAAGCAATGAAAGAATTCTCTTCAATGTCATCCACCCACTTCATCATCTAGAATAGCAAAATGTGACAAAAAATCTCCACATACATTCATGCCTCCTTTGATGTGGACAATGTCAAAGTTAAACTGCAGCAATTTAGACTATAATCAGGAACTTCTAGGTGTCTTTTCTTTAATGCTTTCTCTAGACAAAATGGCAACTAGGAATTTGTGATCAGTTTTCACAGTAAACTTTGTTCCCCATACATATGGTTTGAATTTTTGGATAGACCACCAACATGCAAACAACTCCTTTACTATTGTAGAATATTGCATTTCTGTTTCCCTCAAAACTCTAGAAGCATAACTGACGGTGTTTTCTACTACCCCATATTGCTGAGTCAGTACAGCACCTAAACCATAACCGCTCGCATCCACCATGATACGACGGGATCAAACGGATTCAATACCCTTGAACCGGCCAACTGTTTTTCAACCCATTCAAATGAATTCCGACATGTGTCACCCCAATTAAAAACAACATTTTTTTAAGCAATTTGGTTAAACGTGCAATGTGAGAGGCATAATCTGGAATAAAACGGGAATAAAATTCACACATTCCCATGAAAGATTTACGAGCAGCTACATCCTTGGGAGGCTGTATTTTGATTATAGCATTGACCAGGCCAGGTCTGAGCTCAATGCCTTCTCTGAGATGACATGTCCCAAATATTCTATTCTGTTTTTGCAAAATTCACACTTGTCAACTTTAAGTACAACGCCCTTATCTTGAAAATCAACAATACACATTCCAAAATACCAAGATGCTCTTCCTTAGTTTTACCATATACTAAAACATCATCTTGGAAGACGACAACTCCATCAACATTTTTGAACAATTGATACATTATTCTTTGGAAAACAGAAGCCTCCGCAGCTAACCCGAACGGCATTCTGCAATATTAAAACGTGCCCATCAGTGATATGAAAGCTGTGTAATGTCTAGATTCAGGGTCCAATACAACTTGGTGGTAAGCTGATGCCAGTTCTAACTTACTGAACCACTTAGCACCTGACACAGCAGCCAAAAAATCAGAAATTTTTGGAAGTGGATGGGAGTCAATCCAAATGGCTCTGTTAAGATTGCGTAGATCTACACAGACCCTGAGTTCACAGTTTTTCTTGCAAGCCACCACAAGAGGAGATAACCAAAGGGAAGATTTAATCGGTTTGATGACACCTAAGTCACACAGCTGCGTTAATTCCTTATCCAAATAATTTCTGAGCGAATAAGGCACACTACGCAATTTGTGCTTTATTGGAATTGACCCCTCCTTCACTTTGATCTTATGTTGGAATCCCTGGATCGACCCTATTCTGCCAGGAAATACTTTAGGAAATTTAGAGCATAGATTTTCAGTCATGCTACAATCGTCAGAACTACCGCCAACGTCTACTACAGATATTTGCTCACTTGTGCCTGGCTTCAAAATCATTTTAAATAACCCCTGATGGAACCAACCCAGGATACACAAACCTTTGATCGCAACATACACTTTCCCAAAAATCTTCCACTCCCTGATGATTAAGACGTCTTAAAAAAAAACAGACAGGACAATACGGCGTCCTTCATAGGATACAGGTGCACGATCAGGTGGTTCCAGCACTCTTCCAGGCCACAATTCAAAGAATAACTCTTTTGTCAACATAGTTATTCGTGCACCTGAATCAACCAGTAGCTTAACAGATTTATCTCCAATTGATATATCTACGTAGGGATCCACACACGTGGACAGATCCCCTGATGCCACAATGCCATCACTAACCACTAAAACCATGTCCTGGAGATCTTTTTGTAGTTTTTCTAATTGACTCTCACCATCATCATCCCCTAAGTTGGCAACAACAGAATTATTCCTATTGTATTGTTTTCTCTGACTCTGACATACCTTGGCAAAATGCTCCACTTTGTTGCACACTCTGCATGTAACGTTTTTTGCTGGACACAATTTCCCACTCCTAAAATGCGACACATTACCACATCTAAAACAAATATTAGATTGTTTCAAAAACTTATCAGATTTCATGTTTGCTTTAACTTGTGAATTGCAGGGAATTTTGGTCTTCTGTTTCACTACATTCACAGCTTCGTCCTTCCGTTTTTCTAATTCCTTCACAGATAATTGCGAAGTTTCAATACTTTTAGCTATGCGTAAAGTTTTCTCGACTGGCGGGTTAGCCAACTACAACAATTTTTGTTGAATAGCCTTGTTGGAGCAGTGTCAAATGAACTGGTCTCTAACTGGCAGTCTGCAACTAATCTCCTTAGAGTGGATACATAAATATCAACACTTTCTCCTGACATTTGCTTTCTCATGAGAAATTTGTGTCTCAAGAGTCAAGTCTACAATGCTAGGTTGCACGTCAAAGCATTTTTCAATTTTTGTAACACATTCTGTATAATTTCCAACCGTTCTCCTTGTGCACCTTCAATATTAGGTAAATGCTTGAAGATGGCATGACCCTCAAACCCCAAGGAATGTAATAACAATTCTTTTTTCCGTTCTGAACAAAATCTTAAAGCTCAAATGGTCCCTAAGTACATTTTAAATGCATCAAACCAGTTTGTCCATTACACTGGTGGTTCCCCCGGAGACTCCAAAAACGAAGGAGTTGGATTTACAGACTGCATATTACTTAATGGCACGTGAAACAATTTAAAACTTTGCAAAACAATTTTATAAGCACCAAAATATCATATAGCAGACACTCCAGAATGCAAATAGAAAAAAAATAAAAACTGTGCGCATCGGTGAAATAGGGTGTAACTGCACTTTGCACTATTAAACTGGTTATATCAGTCACAAAGTATGACAATCTGAGCTAATACTACTTAAACCATGCACATCCGTGAAAAGGTATGCCACTGTACGATGTACTCTTCAGAATACTCATAAGCCGTACACATCAGCGTAGCCTTATGCGAGGAACTGTGTGATAGAAATCATCAAAAGCTTAGTAAATAAAGCTGTGCGCATTGGCGAGTAAATGTTGGAGTGCATGATGCGCTTCTTATACTGTATAAAAGCTGAGCGCATTGGTGAAACCGTGACTAAAGATCTTTTTGCCAAGAAGAATGGCAGAGGAGGTTGCTATGGTGACTGTATACAGACTGTGCTGACTTGATGCTGTGAGATGGCATGCAGAGGCAACGTGCAACGGTATAGAACGAAGGCCATGAAGTGGCTGCCAGTGTGAATCACAAGTGAAACGCTAATTCGAAACAGTGAAACAGCGATATCCAGGGGAATCCAGGAATGAAGGAAAAGTCTGTTTCGATGTGAGGATACACCCTCTCCCCCTCTGAAGGAGGTAAGAAGACTTGAAACAAAAGTACTTGCCGTTGAGGTGCAGTGAAATTTGATGTAGCAAACGTGTAGGAAGGTAATCCTCACCAATGAAAGTGTAACACTTCAAAGAAATACTCGTCGGTAGAAGTTGAAGTAGAAAGGTTTATTCAAGTACCGAGATGCTAGGAGAAACCACATCTCAGCTGTAGATACAAGCCAACTGTCACATCATCATACGGCACAAGAACATTACAACAATCTACATTTTGCATACCAACAGTGGTCTTGGTCCCAGTGCACATTCATGCTGGGACCAGAGATAAATACTGTCAGAATGCTACATTTACATTATCCTTTTCATAAAACAAGCTATAAAGAAACTACAATGCAAAAGCCGGAGTGCCGCGAGGAAGAATTTTGGATTTGTTCTTTTGACTGCGAGGAATTGGTTGACCCACAGTACACACAACGGATGTTGATTCTTTCTTCTCCTTAATTAGAGCTTGTAAGAGCCCACTTCCTCTGACTGTACAGCTGAACCTACCTGCTGTTTTCTGGAGTGCTCTTCTCAGTTTTGTCCTGATGAAGACCCCAATCTTGAGGATTCAACTTTACCCTCCTTCCCAGGGGTCGAAACGTTGACTATACATACCTACTCCACAAGCTCTGACGACAAAATTCTCATTAGTTGATGTCCTTCAGGCTTATGTGTATATATGGGAACAACTGACCTGATTTACGCTGGAAAGGTTACACCATGTATAATTGATGTATACATGTCACGCTACCTCTTTCCTGTCCACCACCTTCACTGACTCACTTGAACCCCAACCCACATACCTCCCTTTACCCACACCAAGAGCACTGTATATACAAATCGCGCCGTCAGATGTATGAGCAACTGTGTTGCCATAAATGATCAATGCTTTGAATAATAATTGCATTTGATGCCAATTACTTTGACAATAAATTGCATTTTTTGCAGTTCATACAAACAAGATCTTGTGAATGCTAATATTGCTTTTTTGTTTGTAAATGTTGCTATTGCGGCCATTCTTTATTGTACTGCAGAGATAAATGTCAGCTTGCTACACAAGGGCTTGCCAATTTACACTGAATCCGAAACTCTAAAGACATTTAAGTTTGGGCGTAATATACTCAGATGTTTCCTAGCACCGATATCAAGCCTGGCTGCTGAATGCTGAACAGCTTTGAATCAAAGGTGGGACACATTCAGAAAGACCGATCAGCAACTCATTGTTGCTGTTGATGAACCAGAGCACATTGAAGCACTTTGCATGAGCACGGGATTACTTTGCACAAGGTCAGATTCATTTTAATTCAAGCTTGGTAAATTAATGATTGGCCTTGAATCAAAGGATGTTCAGCCAGCAATTGGACTTGTACTTGGCTCTCCAGGTCTAAAGTTGGCAGCTCTGGCCATTAGGTCACATCCTTATTCGTCAATTTATCTGTGAAAGTCATACACAAGTTCCATGGTTGTGTATGATCACATATAATCAGCACATTCTCTGTTGAAATCGCTTTGTGAAGCAAAAAAACACCTTAGCAACAAATGTTGGAAGGTTCACTCAGAGTCTTGCATGGGAATACTTGTATGGTTTGTTTTAAACCTTGACTTAGGAATATTGTTCAGCACCTTTGCACTAAAGCACAAACAGGGCTCATCAATTTAAACCTTGCTTACATATTGACCAGGACTTTCGGGACCCACCAAAAATCAGCTCAGTGTACTCCGAAGTTTCTGGTGGTGCATCCTAATCTGGCCGGCGGTTTTGCCATGGTACCTGCGGGCGGAAATTTCCCGCTAGCACGGCGGTCGGAATGCTTTTCCGCCCGCCATCGTAATCAGCCCCTTGGTTTTTAGGACTCTGGTCTTTAAGGTTTTGTCATCTTTTGGGTCACATATGGAGATGGGCAGCACCGTATTCCTCATTCTTGCCATAGGGACTATTTGTTGTCAATGCACTTTCCTACTTCATGCATTTTTAAACCCACAATGTGGGTGCTCTAAGACCATCGGTGGGCAGTTAGTGAGGCCTAGCAAAAACCCAAATGAATAAAATATTTAGCATTAATTTATGGATTTTATGCTTTCCAAATCAGACCTAAACTATACATGTGTGTGCACTGAAAAACATCAAATACCCATTTTTAGTTTAGGAAATGAAATAAATAGTAAATGCTGTGTATAGACACAGTTTACAATACATTCATGGTATTCAGACAAAATATTGAGTAAAAAAGATCGAGATGCAGAAATATTGAGTTTTTAATATCGTGATTCCCAAATATCGTGATGCATGAACATCGCTGGCAAGAATATTGATTTTCTAAGGTAAGTAATATTGATGTAAAAAATCTATGCTGTTAATATAATTTACAAAAATATCTATGGGGCCTATTACGATGGCAGTCGGGAAACCTCCCCGACCGCCATGGTAGCGGGAAAAGACCGCCCGCATGGACCGCGACATCACCGCCGGTCGAATTACGATGACCTGCGCTCGAAATCCGACCGCGGCAGTCTGATCGTGGGCCTTAACATTGCGGCGGTTGCTGCTGCCCGCAGCACCGCCGCGATGCCAAAAGGAGCATGTCCTGCATTTCCCTGCACTGAGTGGCAGGCACTGCACAGTGCCTGCCACCTGGTACAGGGAAATGTAGGGGGGACCATGGGCATCCCCCCAGTGCACCCACCCCCCCAACACATTGGGGGCCCACAACGGGCCCCCGGAAGACAATCTCCGCATGCCTTTCCATGGCGGTTTGACCGCTGAGGAAAGGCTGGCTACCGCCGGCATCATAATCCTGCCTGCTCTGCACCGCCACCATTATCCCGGTCCTGCTCCATCCGCCAGGCAGGAGTGCGGATGGCAACCGGCGGAAAAGCGGCGGTCGGAATTTCCCACCGTCGCGGTCACCACCGCCATCCTAATTTGACCGGCGGTTTTCTTGGTTGCGATCGCGGACGGATGTCCTCCACCGGTCCGGCGGGCGCCACCGCCGGCCCAGCGGTGGACATCCGACCGCCATCGTAATAGACCCCTATGTTGTTAATATTGATGTTAAACATATCTATTTTGTTAACATCGATGTTAAAAACATCTATGTTGTTAATATCTTTTACAAACATATCATTTTTATTAATACCATTTTTTTAATTATCTTCATATTTTTTAGTATATGCTTTAGTTGTATATGTTATAAAATGTTTGTTAATATTTTTTAATATAGTTTGTACATTTTTTGTTGTTTTTAAATTTATTGTAATCGTTTTTTGTAATTTTTAGTGTTGTAGAGGGTTGTGGGGTTTGTAGGGGTACAGGGTGGGATGTAAATTATTTATAGTTATTAAAAAGTATTTTAAATTATTATTAATAATTTATTTGGCAACTAATTATATAAATTGTGCAATTAATGTATTTTTTAAATTACGTTTTAGGAGTGAGTTGTGGGGTGTGTAGGGTGGGAAGTAAATTAATTATAATTAATGAATTATTCGTTATTTATTATGAATTGTTTAATTGGTGAAGGAATATGTAAAATGCATTACAATTTTTAATATATATTTTAGGTGTGGGTTGTTGTGTTTTTAGGGTTGCAGGGTGGGAAGGTAATTAAGAATTAGTATATTGACAGTTAATTATTACTTTATTATTTATTTACTTGTTAGTTATGTTAATTGTGAAATAATCATATTTGTTACGTTATTTTTTAGTTGTGTGTTGTTTAGTTTGTAGAGGAATAGGGTAAAAAGTTATTAAACTTATCATGAATTAAAAAATATGTATTTATTTATTAAAATTAGATTTTTTTTCATTATTTAATGTTAATTGTGTTATACTTTGTTTATTTCCATTCCATTTTAATTGTTGGCTGTTATGTTTGTGGGAATATAGGACCTCAGCATGATGGCAGTTGGACCGCCACAGCCGCAATCCGATTCCGAGGCCGGGAAAGTTCCTCCTGCCGTATTACTGGTCTCATCTACAGCGGTGCACATATCCCCTAATACGTTGCTGCAAGTGCGTACAAACTCACAGGAAACATGTGATATGTACACACATGCATGACATATGTGGGGATATGCCTTCTGCTGCATGTACTCCATTGCTGGAGTGTGGCGATCTGTGCACAGTCCAGTCAATGGGAATACATACCACCTACAGACTTACCTGCATTCTGGCGTCCACAGTGTCATAGTCTTCAGGGTTCAGCTGCCGCGGTGTATGGGGAACCTGGAGAAAATGGATCCACACTGGTGACTGTCAGGGAGAAGCTGATTTGGGTAAGTATGCACCCCAAATCCTTAATTTCCGACGAGACGAGGCAGCCGGTCGAACCACCACAGTCAGCTCGTCGGAAATGCATATCGTATACCAGACGACGGTCAGAACTCCCTGTACAGCTCTATGGTTGCTGTTTTTCTCTGACCGCCATCTCAGCGGTCGGAGAAAGGCTGTCGGAGTCGGCGGTCTTCCAGCGATCGTTCGAACTGCATTCAACATGCATCGTAATTTGGTGGTCGGTCCCACCGCTTCCGACGAGACCCCAGCTGTCAGACCAACGCCGATGATGCAGCAGATGTTGGTCCGAATGACATTGTAATGAGGCCCAAAGAGTGGTATTTTAATTATATTAATAATATTTGTTTTAATTGATAATAATTCTTAAACATTTTAATATTTATCTTATTTTAAAAATGTTGTTAAAATGCAAATATTTAATTTTTATATTAGAATTTTATTTTTTGGGGTATGTAATAGCGTTGTTAAAATATATTGTTAAAATATATTATTTGTTTGAAGTGAAGTACTCTCCCTGTACTGTGGCAGTGAATGGAGTGGGAATAGTAATTTCTACCCCTCCTGAGTCCAACGCTTTCCCTACTGTTGCACAGACTGGAGTGGGAATTTTAAATGTATCCCCTACTGAGTCTAATGCTTTTCCTACTGTATCACAGGCTGGAGTGGGAATATTACACTTTGCCTCTCCTGAGTTCAACGTTTTCCTACGGTTGCACAGACTGGAGTGGTAATACAACATTTTGCCTCCCCTGAGTTCAACGTTTTCCTTCTGTTGCACAGACTGGAGTGGGAATACCAAATTTTGCCTCTCCTGAGTTCAATGTTTTCCCTAATGTTGCACAGACTGGAGGGAGAATAGTATATTTTACCCCTCCTGAATCCGACGCTTTCCCTAATTTTGCCCAGACTGGAGTGGGAATAGTAAACTTGACCCCTCTTGAGTCCAACGCTTTCCCTACTGTTTGGACTGACTGGTGTGGGAATAGTAAATTTTACCCCTCCTGAGTCCAATGCTTTCCCTACTATTGCACACACTGGAGTGGGAATAGTACATTTTACCCCTCCTGAGTCCAACTCTTTCCCTGCTGTTGCACACACTGGAGTGGGAATAGTAAATTTTACCCCTCCTGAGCCCAACGCTTTCCCTACTGTTGCACACACTGGAGTAGGAATAGTGCATTTTACCCCTTCGTGTCCAACGCTTATCCTACTGTTGCACATATTGGTGTGGGAATAGTATTTTTATTATTCTTAGATTTTAATAGTTTCATTAGTATTGTTTAAGTATTTATTATTATTATGTGGTTTTGAATTTAGTTTTATTTTTTTATATATATACATTTATGAAATTTCTAACATATTTTTAGTCAAGAGTATTTTTATCTATTGCTTATTTTTTATGTATAAATATATTGGAAGTACTTTAAATATGTTTGCTGTTTATTTGTTATATTTATTATTTGTTTTTATGTGTATGTAAATATATCTTTGTTATATAGGTATATTTAAAAAAATAGAAAATTAAAATATTCATTATAATTAATATTTTTTTAAACAGTTTTATATTATATATGTGTATATAAATATATACACATTCATTAATATGTGTGTGTTTGTTTAAATAAATATTTATTTGTATCTTTAAATATTATTTAAACATATTTAATTTACATAATATTAAAGTTATATTTGAGTAGCATATATATACATATGATCAAGCTCCCAGTGAGGAGCGAAACGCGTCATGGCAGGCACTGTTCCTGTGGTGATTTTTGGTTTTTATGTCCAATAAATTCGACACTGCTTCACCCACCTATGTTGTGTGGGAGTCCGTGATTTCTGAACTGTATTGAGGTCCGTGCCTGGTGCTCCGCAGGATTGCGGACAGGACTTTTGTTTTCATATATATATATTTGTGTATATATATTTGTATATATATATATGTATATATATATATGTATATATATTTTTTTATATATTGTATATATATATTTGTATATATATATATATATGTATATATATATATATATATATATATATACATATATATACTGCAGTATCAGCAGGCAAATTCAGGAAGATGGCACAGACGCAGCCATGGAATCAAGGATAGTAGTTTTATCTTCTCTATATTTTCATCAGAAAAGTGCATGTGCATTTAGAAAACAAATAGACCTATGCGTTTCGGCCAGAGGCCTTTGTCTGGGTCATGGAGTTCAAAGTGCAAAGTGGCTATTTAAAAGGAACAGATCAGTCACTCCCTCAACCTGTGACATAAAATTTAAAGAAAACAGTCCACATTATTCTACATTTGTAGTACACATAACTCAACAGTATATTTGTAATCATCTCTAGTGTTGGAACATAAACAAGATATCAGGCAATATTTAAAGCGTGGTAAAGTACCGAAATATATGCATTGTGTACCAAACCTACTCTGATTAAAAGTGTAGTGGTGATTCATGCTGTATTGATGTGAACTTGGTGAAGTACCCACGTATCAACCCCTCAGAATATAAGTTGTCACCTCATATAATTTTTACAGTAGCATCTTGCTCAATTGTCATAATTTCAAGACTTTATAAGATTATAAATACGCACAGAATTTAAAAGTCCTGAATTACTATAGAAACAACAGGACTTCTAACCGCTCCATTTAATTACTATCAATTGTGCAAAACCTACAGTGAAAAGAATTAAATACTTAGCATACAAATATAATATATCATCAATTGATTTTATTGTGCAATACTTGCAAAGTTCAAATACGCATTGTTTAAGGTGCTGTACGTTGTGCATAAGCTGCCAAATATATTGCGTTCTAATGAAAGTGCAGATAGAATATCCTATTAAAGACTGTGCAAAAGTTGCAAAAGATGTTAAAATCAATATAAAGTGCAATTTGCAATGCATATCCGTGAAAATATTAAAGGAGTAAGGGGACCAGACAGAGCCAAGGCACTATCAAGGATTTCATCATTAACAGCATTCTCATCCTGAGATCCAATTGCCAATGTACCCAGATATCATCATGGTTAATCCTAGCACTAACAAAGTGTCAATGCAGAGAACACATCGTTTAAATTCAATATATATATATATATATATATATATATATATATATATATATATATATATATATATATATATATATATATATATATATATATATATATATATATATATATATACTAACAATATTTTTATGTATTTTTTCGATATTAGTGTAAAATATATTTTTTTGATTTTTGTACTTATGTATAGAAAAACTATATTTTTGACACAATATTTCTGTATCATGATATTTTCGGTTCCGATGTTGTGACAGAGAACCACTTCCACTTTACCTATTTTATTTTCTGTTTTGAAATACATCTAGGATATAAAAGGCCCATACAGAGTAGTTTCTCTGACAGCAATTTGTACACTGAGCATGGTCGAGTGCCTGCTTTTCTCAATGATTCACTACAAATGTTCATTCAGCTGCAACTGAAATGAAAACCTATTGTTTCCAGCCTTTATTATCCGCCTTTATTATCCGCGTTCAGCTTTCCAAATGTGCCATCGGTATTTATAATGACAAATGGTGCATGCATACAAATTATGACATCTGTCAGGGTAATCCAAAAATATGTAAAGAGATGATCCCACTCAAGCAGTATCCTTCGAACAATGTCAACTCTTTTCAAAGCCCACACTGAGACAAGTAATTGTGTTCTTTGTTAAAACGTCAATGATTAATGAAAGCTCTGTAGTTTGTGTATAATTAATTTTTAGCTTTCTATTTCTGATTGTGGAATTGTAAAATGGACTTATGTCCCAACTAGTCATTCTTAGAAAATCACATATTATACTTGATGGGCATAGGGATGAAGGAGCACTTTTATCCACACCACGCATGATGACGTACAATAAAAGATCGATTGAAAACATGTTTGTGTAGAATCAACGGATATGATGTCACTCAGAAAAGCGTTGCATTGTTCAAGTGCTTAGTGTGCTTTGCATGTACTAATCTATCCGCATGCCTTCATGCCTTCTTAATTCACATTTGAGCCGATGCATATTGTAATAAAATAATTTTACTGAACCCCTCCCAGCATCTCTGCTGTTTTTCTGAAAGTAAACAGTGTGGCTCTTATTGAATGCAGAGGAACATCATTTACTCAGCTCGGAAGAATGAAAAGCTAAATTGGACTTTATACGGATTAAAAAAGTAACATGCAGATTGCAGGCTAGATGACCAGTGTCCATACTTTTCTGGTCACTTCTGCTGCGTGTCGTTATCAACTGTTGTGACATTTCACAAACAATTAGTTACAAAAACATGTTGAAAGGCGTGACAGCAAGGGAAATAAAGTTGTTGCTTCTGGTGTGATCTGCAGGTCATGTGTTTGAATCCCAGCAGGGTTAACTCCATTTTTCATCCTTTTCTGGCTCATGAACGAATGAATGAATAAAACATAGGGGACCTGATTTACAAACATTTTGCGCTGGGTTTGCATCACAAAAATGCAGCAAACCTATGCAAAATGTTTTGTTTTTTTAAATTTAGTTTCCGGTGCAAAACTTGTTCTTCACTGGAAAGTTGCCTGAAAGTAATTCAAAGCCGTGCAAAACACTATCTACTAGCAATAGTAGATAGGGTCTTGCACCATAAAATAACGGCTCTCGAAAGCCCTGCACCATCTCCTCCACAGACTGCTAAGACCCTGTTGCTGGCCAAACCTTATGGTTCTGCAGTGCCCTAACTCCCCTCTCTTTTTTTTTCGCAGTGCTGCAGTACCACAATGAATATACACAAGGAAGTTGCCCCAGTAGTACCGTGGTACCAACGTGCTGTAAACAAATATCTTTTTATTTTGACCTCACAGGTTTTCCCTCTAGAATTCTTCCCCCACAAGGGCCAGGGGGTCAGCGTACCCTTACCCTACCCCCTAATTGCTTATTTTTATTTGATTTTGACGACACAGTCCCTGCATCCTACAATGGTGGATGCAACTTTCTCTTCATGTTACTTGCAGCCAATAGGATCAAGTGTTGTGAGCTCGTAATATTGTGGTACTCCCCAGCAGCACAGTGGTGGTACTCTGGGGCATATTATCAAGCCGGCGATAAAAAATTATCGCCGCTTTAGCGTCTGTTTCCGGACGAAAAGCAGCGATAATTTTATCGCTGTATTAGCAAGGTCACGCTATCGCGTGAATCCTTCCCCTATCGCCCTTTTCCATAACGCCCACCTTTGCATCTCTAATGAGATGCAAAGTGGGCGTTCCGTCCCAAAATAACTGGAGAAATGTCGTTAACCGACATTTCTCCAATTATCAAGGGAATCGCTAACAAACATAGCGATAAGAAAAGTAGCGCTAACCTTGGTTAACGCTACTTTCCTAACGCATGCTTTTAGTTCGACTTAGCCATGATATCCAATGGAAGGTGGATATCATGGTTAAGTATGCCCAGCCCTATCCACAAGCTATCGCCAAATGTCATGCGATTATCGCTGGATTTCCAGCGATAATCGGACATTTGGCAGCTTGCGCCAGGAATTTTATCGAGTCTGAGATAAGCGTTGCTAATAGCACGCTATCTCAGCGATAAAATTCATCGATAGCCGGCGATAAATATCCTAGCGCTAAGTGCGCTTAGCGATATTTATCGCCGGTTGTTGATAATATGGCCCCATGTCTTTAGATATCTATACATATCTAACCTTAATTTCTCAAAACCACTGAACAGACTTCCACCATATCACAAAAAGTACACTTTCTGAATCAAGATCTAACTTTCTGCCAAATTTGGTATAATTCTGTTCAGCCATTTTGGCTAAAGTTCCTATTGGAAATTGCAAGGATAAAATGCATTTTAGGACCCCCACCATTTTCTCAGTGTCCGCTTGATGGATCACCCCACAACTTTCCAGGAAGGAGCTGACATGGATGAACTTTTCTTTCTGGAAAGGTTCATGAAGATTCTTTAAATGGTGCAAAAGTTATGAGCAAACCAAAAAATCAATTTCCTATGGAAACCTAGGGGCCTATTACGATGGCGGCCGGAAAACCACCCCGACCGCCATGGTAGCGGAAAACAACCGCCCGCCGGTACCGCGGCAAAACCGGTGGCCAGATTAGGATGTCCCGCCAAAAAAAAACGACCGCGCCGGTAAGAGCCACCTAAAAACCGCCCGTAGCGGGCGGAGAAGGCCAAAACCCGTCCGCGGCGGTCGGATTCTCGGAGGAAAAAAACCAAACCACCGCCAGGACAGCGGAGACACCGCACGGAATATTAGGATATCCCCGATGTGACCGCGGTACGTTCCGCTGTATCCGACCGCCGAAAACGCCAACCGTGATGAATGGGAGAGCTGCCGGAAGAACAGCAGCATAGCCACCACTGCGGACGCTCCGTGACAAATATGGCGGTGGACAGAAAAAACTCACAACAAGGCCACAAAGTGCACACAGCAAACTAGCCATGCACCCAAAAACACATAACACACCCCAATGACAACCACATGGCAACTACAAAAATACAAATCCCAGGACAACCCACACAACACACCTGACAGCAATACCCCATTTGGACACACCCACATAGCTGAGTATAAAACCAGCCCCTTCCCTGACCACAATACTTTGCAATACTCCACAACTGAAGGGCCCAACACCAGAGCACAAAGGAGAGGCAAAACTGCACACCATCACTACTCACACCACACACAGCACCACCACCACTTTCACACCTGCACCTCTAACCCCTCTGCACATCACACACCATACACATCACCCCCACCCCCACCACTTACACACCTGCACATCTAACCCCTTAGCACATCACACACCATGGCACCACAGAAAATGCCAAAATTCACAGACAGTGAGTTGACAGTCATGGTAGATGAGATAGTCAGAGTTAAACCACAACTGTTTGGTAACCTGGTCCAACAGACACCATTAGCCAGAAGAAATCAAATGTGGGCAAGGATAGTCGATAAGGTCAATGCAGTAGGGACCATCCCGCGCTCCAAGAAGGAGATCATGAAGCGGTGGCATGACCTCAAGAGCAAGGTGAAAGAGAAGAACAACAAGAACCGTGAGCTGGCTCAGAGGACTGGCGGTGTCCCTCCCATTACACCAAGAACATTCACTGCTTGGGAGGATAAGGTGCTTGCCATACTGCATCCAGAGAGTCTCACAGGAATACCCGGGGGAGTGGAGGCTGGTAAGTACAAACAAAAGTAGACCATTACACAGCAATGTACTGTCCAGCACAACTACAAAGCTACATCTCAGAGGCACAAGCATATCCATATGCACCACAATATCCAACACATGTCCCACAGATGTAACATCCACTACATCTGAATCACACCCCAAAAGGTAGCCAACATTTACAGGGATGTATGTGCCCAGGCAAATAGCACTACAACTCCCACCATGCCCCCTGTCCCACCCCTGAGCAGGATGGAGCACTCCACACCCAGAAGCATTTGGAAGCCATTGTCTCACCACAAACAAACTAACAGGTAGGTAGCCATCTTAACAGGGAGGGCTGTTTGGGGGTGGGAGGCCTGCACAGCAACTCCCACCATGCCCCCTGTCCCACCCCTGAGCAGGATGGAGCACTCCACACCCAGAAGCATTTGGAAGCCATTGTCTCACCACAAACAAACTAACAGGTAGGTAGCCATCTTAACAGGGAGGGCTGTTTGGGGGTGGGAGGCCTGCACGACAACTCCCACCATGCCCCCTGTCCCACCCCTGAGCAGGATGGAGCACTCCACACCCAGAAGCATTTGGAAGCCATTGTCTCACCACAAACAAACTAACAGGTAGGTAGCCATCTGAACAGGGAGGGCTGTTTGGGGGTGGGAGGCCTGCACGACAACTCCCACCATGCCCCCTGTCCCACCCCTGAGCAGGATGGAGCACTCCACACCCAGAAGCATTTGGAAGCCATTGTCTCACCACAAACAAACTAACAGGTATGTAGCCATCTGAACAGGGAGGGCTTTTTGGGGGGGGAGGCCTGCACAACAACTCCCACCATGCCCCCTGTCCCACCCCTGAGCAGGATGGAGCACTCCACACCAGAAGCATTTGGAAGCCATTGTCTCACCACAAACAAACTAACAGGTAGGTAGCCATCTTCCCTGGGAGGGCTTTTTGGGGGTGGGAGGCCTGCACAACAACTCCCACCATGCCCCCTGTCTCACCCCTGAGCAGGATGGAGCACTCCACACCCAGAAGCATTTCGAAGCCATTGTCTAACCACAAACAAACTAAAAGGTAGGTAGCCATCTTAACAGGGAGGGCTGTTTGGGGGTGGGAGGCCTGCACGACAACTCCCACAATGCCCCCTGTCCCACCCCTGAGCAGGATGGAGCACTCCACACCCAGAAGCATTTGGAAGCCATTGTCTCACCACAAACAAACTAACAGGTAGGTAGCCATCTTCCCTGGGAGGGCTGTTTGGGGGTGGGAGGCCTGCACAATAACTCCCACCATGCCCCCTGTCCCACCCCTGAGCAGGATGGAGCACTCCACACCCAGAAGCATTTGGAAGCCATTGTCTCACCACAAACAAACTAACAGGTAGGTAGCCATCTTCCCTGGGAGGGCTGTTTGGGGGTGGGAGGCCTGCACGACAACTCCCACCATGCCCCCTGTCCCACCCCTGAGCAGGATGGAGGACTCCACACCCAGAAGCATCTAGAAGCCATTGTCTCACTACAAACATACTAACAGGTAGGTAGCCATCTTAGCAGGGAGTGGGGTTTGGGGATGGGAAGACTGCAGTACTACTCCCACCATGCCCCCTTGTTCCCCAGCTCATCAAGATGAAGCACTCCCTCCCACCCAGATGCATGTGTCAGTCATTGCACTGTCCACTTCAAACTAACAGGTAGGTAGACATATTATGCCCTCTTGTCCCACCCCTGAGCAGGATGGAAGCCTCCAACACACACACACATAGATGTGACACAGATCCAACACAAATGTGAAAACAGAACAGGTAAGTAGCCAGTACATGCACACAGCCATTCCTCCCAAAAAGCATGGTGTCATATGACAACACCAGCCCTCTTATCACACAAAAATACACACAGATCCTATTGCCACTCACAGTGTGCAGACAGCTAAGCAAATGTAACTGTCACAGCAGCCAAAGTGTGGCACACCAATTCACATGTAGAAGAAAGTCTGTGCATAATCATGCACAGCACTGAATGCCATGTGTAAGTGCCATGTGGCCAGAGCAGCAAGGACCATAGGTAAACAAAGAAAGCATGGTTGTCGGTGCAAATTCTGATTTGCACATGACATTACAAAGGTATGCATGAGATGACAATGGCCAGTTCATGCTCAGATGTAACGTCTGCCAGGGCAGAGTGATCAACAAAGAGGCGTCATAGAAATGCTTTGTTGCGCTAGTCCCTAGATGGCAACATGTCCCTGTAATCACAAAACATGCATGTGCGCATGGTATGTTGTGACACCTCACACCATGGACAACTAATGCATGTACCTCAACATCATCTCAGGAGGCACAGTAGTGCGCATACAAACAATGTGATGACTAGTCAACTGTGTGGTGTACAAACAGTGAATAATACACAGCTAACACAAAGCTTGCGGGGTGCACTACAATGACCATTTCCCATCTGTCCCACAGGTGACCAAGAACTGACTGCAGAGGACAACATCAGCAACCTGCAGAGCCAGTCACCCCCCCGGAACATGGACTCTCGGATGTTGACCCCCGGTATTCAGAGGACGAGGACCTCGGACCCGGCCCATCTGGTGTGCCAGGCCACAACCGGTCCCAGGACCCCATCGTCCCCCCCCCCCACATCTGCAGCAACACCAACATCTACGCAGACCTCTGCTGTTATGGCCTGTGCATCCTACACCACCACCACCAGTGCTGCTTGCAACACCCTCCCTGTCCCAGAAGATGACCACCCCACACCACCAACTGAGGAGGGCAGGGAGAGGATGCGGGTGCCTATAGTGGTGAGGCAACAGGTCTGTGGCAGCAGGGCAGGTGGGAGTGGCAGGGTCACTCACAGACAACCAGAGCCTGGTACCGAATCCCTGGACAGCATAAACAGAGTCCTTGGGGCATATGAACGGGCCCAGGGATGAACGGCCCGGTCAGAAGAAGATTCCTGCGAGCTCCTCCGGCTGAAGAGGTCCATGGACACCCGCATGGGACAAATTGAGGACCTCCTGGGCCAGATAGTGGCGGCAATGAGGGACAGGCCTGCGCCACAAACAACACCTCCACCTCCCCCTGCTGTGCCGCAGGATGACAGTTCAACATCCTCCCCTGCGGCCACAGAGAGGGGTGAGTCCTCAGACCCCACAGGCCAAACGTCAGTCACGGAGCCAGCCATGATGGCAACACTGCACTACTGCATTGGCTTTTTGGACTGTCCTTCCCCACACTGCCTTGTGAATGGCATCTGTCTGTTGGACTGGGTCATCACATCAATGTGGTGACAACTCGATTCTCTCATGTACCATAACTGTCAACTCACTGCTTCACTAATCACCTCAATGTAAATGTTCACCCCCCTCATAAGTCACCATTGTAAATAAATACACTTCACACACATGTTGTTGTTTCTGCTCCGTCTTTATTCTAGGATGTGCAGTCTTCACCATGATTAAAATGTACCACGAGTATGGAATGTATGTAGGCAAGGAGAGGCTGAAGTGACCTAGGAAAACACAACAGAACAAGATTCACTAGTCTGGGTGTAGCATCACAGACATCACACAACACATACCATAAAGCTAATACAGCATGCACACATCACAATGAGCAACAGGTACCAACATACACATCCTGTAGATGTTCAAAATCACCCTGTCCCATGAACATTGTCAGCCACCACTGAGTCAACAACCGGCTGCATTCACAAAGCTCACATACACCTTCACAACAACAGCAACATCATCAGACAATGGGTCCGTTGTACATTGTCACTCACCTTCAAGTGAAGTAGCGGTTGATGAGCTGTTGACGAAGGTCAACACCATCCTCCTCTCCACTGTCCTCAGCACTGGACACGGGTTGGTTTGCAGGTGGGGGCCTTGGCTGCTCATCATCCTCCAGGATCAGGGGGATATCCTTGCGAATGGCTAGGTTGTGGAGCATGCAGCATGCCACTGCAATCTGACACACCTTCCCGGGCGAGTACATGATTGCACCTCCCGTCTTGTCAAGGCAGCGAAATCGTGACTTCAGGAGACCAAAAGTCCGCTCCACCACACGACGTGTCCTCCCATGGGCATCATTGTAGCGTACATCAGCTGGTGTCCTGGGATTCCGCAGTGGGATCAGCAACCACGGACGGTTGGGATATGCAGAGTCACCTAGGTGTGAGAAACACAGATAAACCTTGTAATTATACTGTGGCAGAGGACAGCATGTCACACACACAGCACGCTACTGGACTCTTCGTACTCACCCACAATCCATGCACGCTCAGGAAGCAGATTAGCCATGAGCTGTGGTACGATGCTGTTCCGCATGATGTATGAGTCATGGACTGAGCCTGAAAATCTGGCACACACGTGCATGATGATCATGTCCGCCTGGCACACCACTTGCACATTTATGGAGTGGAAATGTTTTCGATTCCTATAAATGTGCTCCCGTGCCTGTGGTGGAACAAGCCCAACATGGGTGCAATCAATGGCCCCAACAACATGGGGGATGTGACCAAGGGCATAAAAGTCTCCCTTCACAGCCGCCAATTTAGGCACCCTGGGGAAATGGATATACCTGTCCTTGTATATCATCATGGCGGACAGGACATCACGCAGCACCATGCTGAACATGGGTTGCGACATCCGACCTGCACTGGACACCGTGTGCTGGAATGATCCAGAGGAAAAAAAATGCAGTGCCGCCATCACCTTAGACGTTGGGGTGAAAGCTGTTGGATATGTTCTGCGAGGCTGCAGGTGGGGCTCCAACATAGCACATAGGTTTTGTAGGGTGGCTCTATCCAGACGGAATTTCCGGATGACCTCCTCATCCTCCATGTCTGCTAGCACTGTGTAGGGACGATGCAGATTTGGTCTCCTCCTAGTTGTGATGAAAGTGGACACATGTCAATTCAATACACCATGAGACGTGTACAACATCTTACGTTTTGACTGACACAACGCCAACAATGACTGTCATCACAATTGAGTTACAGAGCAGCTTACATGTAGGGACACCTTCATCTACACTACTCGCACACTTGTCCCCTTTCACACAGCAAGTACATCCAAAACAACATCTGACTATGCAAATGCACGTAGGGATATGGCCACATCTAGCATGAGCAGGCCTGAGAGTACTTCATACAGCATATGTATAAAACTGCAACACCACTGTCTCATACCTAGCTGCTGTACCTGACACACCTTCAGCCGTAAGTTGAACATGGCACACATCAACAACACAATGACCACAGGCTGAGCGTAAACAAGTGTGTGCATAATCCAAAAAAACAAGACAGTCAAATCTGCACATCCTATATTAAGACATACATCACTGTGATTTTCACAGCACTTTCACACATTGACATGTGTACACATTTGAGAGTCCATAACAACACTGTTCTGTGTACATGCCCATCAATATCACAAGTGACATGTGAGTGAGTACATGCCAATGTACTACATGACATACACAAACATGGCATGTGTAGTCAGCAGTGTGTTAAATGTTACACTGGCATCGTGTGCACAATGATGTGCCATTAATCATGTGGCCACTGTGCACTGTTGATGACTGCCCATTGGCCATTGACACATCATGATGTGTCCATAGGTGCTGACCAAGTGCTCCGCCACTCAAATCACGATCACTCACGTCAATGTATGGCACCCAAATCGCGGAAGCTACCGCCTGCCACCAGCGGTGTGTCACCACCAATCCCTAGAACACAATCGCGGTAGTGAGAGATACATATGTATTGCCAAATGGCGCTTGGCATGCTCCGCCACCCAAATCACGGTCACAGGCACCAATGTATGGCACCCAAATCGCGGAAGCTACCGCCTGCCACCAGCAGTGTGTCACCACCAATCCCTAGAACACAATTGCGGTAGTGAGAGATATATATGTATTGCCAAATGGCGTTTGGCATGCTCCGCCACCCAAATCACGGTCACAGGCACCAATGTATGGCACCCAAATCGCGGAAGCTACCGCCTGCCACCAGTGGTGTGTCACCACCAATCCCTAGAACACAATCGCGGTAGTGAGAGATATATATGTATTGCCAAATGGCGCTTGGCATGCTCTGCCACCCAAATCACGGTCACAGGCACCAATGTATGGCACCCAAATCGCGGAAGCTACCACCTGCCACCAGCGGTGTGTCACCACCAATCCCTAGAATACAATCGCGGTAGTGAGAGATATATATGTATTGCCAAATGGCGCTTGGCATGCTCCACCACCCAAATCACGGTCACAGGCACCAATGTATGGCACCCAAATCACGGAAGCTACTGCCTGCCACCAGCGGTGTGTCACCGCCAATGCCCATGCCCTTGCAGCCAATGGGAACCGCAATCATGGTAGCCTAATGCAAATTTGAAAATCGCGGAAGGCGTGCTCCGCCACCGCGGGGCCGGTCATTGTATGCAATTGAAAGATGCACCACCGTGGTAGCGCACGCCTGGCCCCTGTGGTGTGTCACCGCCAATGCCCATGCCCTTGCAGCCAATGGGAACCGCAATCGCGGTAACCTAATGCAATTTTGAAAATCGCGGAAGGCGTGCTCCACCACCGCGGGGCCAGTCATTGGATGCATTTGAAAAAGGCTGACCTGGCACACCAATTGCAGCAGCTTGGAACCACTGAAACTGCCCCAGGGGGCTATATATGTAGGAGAGAGCCTCACATTTCCACAGCTTCCAGGGACTGCTGCCTTAGACCCCTTACCTGCTGCTGCTGCTGTCTCCAGAGACTGCTGCCTGCCCCCCCTCCACACCACCTGCTGCTGTCTCCAGGGACTGCTGCCTGCCACCCCTCAACACCAACTGCTGCTGCTGCTGTCTCCAGGGACTGCTGCCTGCCACCCCTCAACACCAACTGCTGCTGCTGCTGTCTCCAGGGACTGCTGCCTGCCACCCCTCAACACCACCTGCTGCTGCTGCTGTCACCTGGCCACAGTGATGGCGAGGACTGAGAAGATCCGGGCCAGTCCCTTCACCAGCGAGGAGCTGGAGGTCCTGGTGGACGAGGTGCTCATACAGTATCCTAGGCTATATGGTGCCCGAAATGTCGTGGTAAGTCTTCAACAGTGTGAGTAAGAGTGCAGGGGGGCACACATGAAGTTGAGCTGCTGCAGTATGTGCCTGCGAGTGTAGGGTAATGTCATGCACTGCCTAGCACGCTTTCTGCAGGGGGAAGGGGTGTGTAGCCTATTTCCCACGTTTCCCTGCCTGCACATCAAGATTTGAGGGACATGTATTGTCTTGTCAGCCATACAGTGATGCAGCAAGTTTGTAATGCAGGAGTCAGGACAGTGATTGCTTGTGTGAATGGCTGTGTGGGTCCCTCTTGTCCTTCTCAGTGTGAGCCCACCTGGCCTGCACAGTCACCGCCCAAACTGACAAGGACACATCACTGAATGTACAGAGTGTTACATGTGTCTTTTTTTCTTTACTCTCCTTCAATGAGCCATCTCAGCCCTGTAGCTTGCACACAACAGGCCTTGTGAGAAGGGTGTGTGTTTGTGAGATCATGTCCCTCAATGTGACCTTCATGACACAGTGAGCCATTCACAGGGCAAGGACATTGAGGGCTGCGCAGTGTTGGACACAGTGAGTCTAACCCCCAACATATGTTGATATGTAATGTATGTCTTGCTCTACCTAACGATGGACAGTAGATGTGGCCAGACTAGACATGGATTCATGTGCTGGCATCCTGCATGTGTATAAGATGGGCAGATACTGTGTCCACCCTCACACCTGCATGCATTTACGTGTTGTTCTCCCATGCTGATGTACCATGTGAGATGCATTCTTGTCTCTGTGAGACATATCTGTGGATTTGGTATGAGTCAGTATCATGCCACTGTACTGAGAGATATTGGTACATAACACTGTGTCACTGATGTTTTCCCCCTCTTGGCTCCCATGCCTGCAGCTCAAAGTACACCAGCGTAAGGCCGTGTGGAGGGCCATTGCATGCAAGGTGCGGGCTCTGGGTGTCTCATACCGACGGCGCACCCACTGCCACAAGAGGTGGGATGACATCTGCCGGCTGAGCAAGAACATGGCAGAGATGACACTGGGTCTGCTCCCTCAGACTGGCAGGTTGGCGCGGTGCAGCATGACACCACTGATGGCCCGCATCTTGGCCGTGACACAGCCTGAGCTGGATGCACGTTTGAAGGAGCATCAGCAGCAAGCTAGGGGTGAGTATTCTGGGAAGGGTGACTTTGGCTGTGATTGGCTGCATGTGTTCACAGCCTGGGACAGCGCTGGGCTATGTGATGTTGGTGGTGTGATGCAGTGGCTTGTAAGTGGCCTCTGTGCTGGGTGCAGCTGTAATGCATTTCCCTACCTGTACTTCCTAGTGTGATTTGAGTACTGAGCATTGACATTGCATTCTGAGTCGTGGGCTTCAGGTATCGTCTGCATTGGGGTAGCCTGGGAAATCACATGGAAGGGAATGGCAGTGTGCCAAATCTGAGTGTGCTCTCATCAATGCGTGCATTGCCTAACCTCAGATTTGTGAGGCTTAGACATCTGACGCCAATGTGCTACAGTACTTGTGCCCCACAGTACAACATGGTGCATGGCATGAGCTCATGGCCATTGTGGACTGTTATGTTGGAGTCTGTATCTGTGTTGTCCCCTTCTGCTCCATCCAGATATGACAGTGGCAACATGTTGTGGGGTTCATCCTTGCCCACATCAGGGCCCTATGTGGGCTCAGAGCTATTTGTGTGTCTGGTTGAACGGAGCCACCTGCAGGATATTGTGCTGTGTGGTCATCACATGGCTCACTTATGCCTGGTTTTCTTGTTTACACGCACTGTTCGAGTTCAAAATTGAGGGTGAACAATGTCATAGCACAGGGTGGTGTGCAACATGTAGATTTCTTCATCTTCAGTGATGCTTTGCTTGCATATGTTTGTTCTGTTGATGCCAATGAACTGACCCTACATCTCTCGCTCTCATGCAGCATCTCCCGTGGGCACGGAAGGACAGGGGACGGACACCAGTGGTGAGGTATCAAGCACAACAGCTGCACACGAGCACAGTGACACAGATGTGACCAGCGCCTTGGAGGGGGACAAGAGTCTGCTGGAGGAATCTCAGCCAGAGACGCAAAGCTCAACGTCATCTGACGCCAGCGGTGACGCATCCATGTTGGCGGGCACAGGGAACGGGGACTCTGCCTCCTCTTCCACCACACAGCGTACAGTGCCCACCCTCCCAGCTACTTCCACTGTTGCTGCCCGTGTTTGCACCAGTAAGCAGGGAAGAGTGTCCTTCACCCCAGGCACTGCTGCCCCTGCCCCTGTCCCCCCTGCTGCCATCAGTGCTGAGTCTGTGGACCTTTTGCGCCAGCTGTGTGTGGGCCAGACAGCTCTCCTCAATGCCTTCATAGACCACGACAAAAAGTTGGCATCAGGTGGTTGCTTTCCTGGAGGGCATACATTCAGACGTGGGTGGGCTACACCGGACTGTACAGTCTTTGTCCTCCGCAGTGGTGGCAACCCTTCAACTGGCACAATCTCGCAGTCCAGCTCCAGTCCCTTTGTCCACCCCTGTGCCAGTGGCCACATCGGACGATAGTGACCACGCACAACAGACCTCAAGGTCAAGATACAGCACACGCAGCACACAGCAGCAACAGCCCAAGCGGTCCAGGGCGCAGACACCATCCCCACAGAAAACTAAAGCCACCCCAGAGCGCAAAGACATAAGCCCGTCAGGCGACACCAAGGGCCACAAAGCCAAGAAGCAGACCTCAGGGTCACATGCCTCAGAGGCATCCCCAGCCAAGGATTCTCCTGTCCCAAAAGCGTCTCGCAGGCACAAGCAGACAGTTTCCATGCCCGCTGAGAAGGTGGTGCCTGCTAAAAGTACACATAAGAAGGACTCCAAGGCAGATTCACCCACAACCTCAACTCCCATCCAAAGCCCTGTGAAGCAGGGAAATGCGGGCACTGTAGGGGGAAAACCTGGTAAACAGGGGATGGAGGGGCAAAGGCAAGGCCAGGCCAAGCGAACAGCTGGATCTAGCATGTCCCCAGAGGGAGGGCCACCGTCTGCACGTGATGTAGCTTTGGTGGTGAGTGTGCCTGTTGTGGCCGCCCCACCTCCCACTCCTACCAAGACCACACTTCCATATTGAATCCCCAAGAAGTGGAAAGGTACCTCTCCATATTCTCCCTCCCACACTGTGTCTCATGGCAGCATATCTCCACCTCCATGGGCCACAACACCACCCGGTCCAAGCAGCCCTCCGGCTCCCAAAGCCACTGATGCCTCAAGCTCAGCTGGTCCGCTCTCTCCCAGGTCCAGTCCTCCAACTGGCCCCGACACTCAGCCAGCTCCCAGTCAGACTGACAGACAAGTCTGAGGCTAAATCCCACCTGTCTCTCCCACAGCGGTGCCTGTACTGCCCATTGTTATCCCCCTGGCTGTGTTGCTGACCATGACTGTGTACAGTCTCACACATTCCCTGTGCAGCTTCTCATGTACCTACTCTGCTGTTTGGACTGGCCACTGGCCTTGCTGTACATTGCTGTGTTTGCCCATTCCCTGTGCAGCTTCTCATGTACCTACTCTGCTGTTTGGACTGGCCACTGGCCTTGCTGTACATTGCTGTGTTTGCCCATTCCCTGTGCAGCTTCTCATGTACCTACTCTGCTGTTTGGTCTGGCCACTGGCCTTGCTGTACATTGCTGTGTTTGCCCATTCCCTGTGCAGCTTCTCATGTACCTACTCTGCTGTTTGCACTGGCCACTGGCCTTGCTCTTGTCTACTTTTTATACCTATCTGTGACATTTGTAATAAAGACAGTTGCTCCTGTTGTCTGCTTTGTCAGTCTCCTTGCTAAATAAAGGGTTTTCTTTGCGGGTATGGTTTGATGTGACACATGCTATGTATGCCACTTTAACGTTGCCAATTGCTAGTTACACTATTTCACAGTTTGGCTGTGGTGAGAGGCACTTCGGTTCTACTTGACTCTGAGGCTTGGGGGTGCACTGATGGTTGTTTGTGATGATCTACTGCTATCCTAATGATTCTATGTTCAGGTTTGCTAAATTGTACACATGTCATGTTAGGATGCATTACCAGCACAGAGTGGTATTCTATCCACAGGATTGCAGGCAGGCTGGCCAGGGTCATCATGTATGTGTGATCTTACTTTATGTGTGCCCAGCAGTGTAGGTGTATAGTCATCTTGTGATGGTCAGTCATCCTAGTCACATGGGTTACTTTCAGTGTGTGCACTTGGGTGGTCAGGAAGTGTGCAGTGTGGAGGGGGTGACTTTGTCGTGAGTGTTGATGTGTGTGTGCACCTGCAATGTCAACTACACACATGTGTCACCCAGGAGTAGGGTGCCTGTTTGTGTAATTGTTCAGCCCTGTGATTGTGTGCACATGTGTGTGTTGTATGTTGTGCACTGTGCAGTGTGTTGGTGTGTCCTTGCAGTTCTGGCTGACTCCTACTTGTTGTTTTTGGCAATTGTGAGTATGCAGAGTATGTGACTGGCAAGTCAGTGTTGTGTTTTGTTGATCATCCATGTGTCTTGATGCTGTTTGTACTCACTGTGCATCCCTGCTCAGCCACACTGACATTGTGGGTGTGTTTTCTCATGCATTGCTCTCACATGGGGCTTTATTGCCTCCAGTATGGCATGTGGTGTGTGGTGTCATACCATCCCCTATCTGTGCTTCAGATGCCTACCCATTGTGAGTCTGCACTCCATCTATTTGTGTATGGTACACTCCTGCCATGTCCACTACTGACGTACACACCACTTCACTTTCATGTCAGCTGTCCCCTTGGTTTGCCTGTGTGTGTGCCTCCCCATCACTTCATTTGTCACACTGTGCTTTGTGGTGCAGATCTTTGCACAGGACCAATGTGCCACTCAGGACATTTTCCCTATTGGTTATATGTGATTTTCTTGTACTGTTTAGCAGTCATGGTTGCTCATATGCAGTTCAACTGTTTGTGCTGCACAGTCCTCTGGTCAAGTTGTTTCCACTTTGGTGTCCCAGACTTGTGCATCTGTGGGTGTTGTGTTAGGTGTATGTGTGTTTGCTGAGGTACTGCTTCACTTCCTGAGTGTGATGTTGTCAGTGTGCTGTTTTGATTGTTGTTCTTGGGTGTTCATGGTGTGTCACTCATGTCTGTGTAGGACTGGTATGTTTGGTGTGCACACACTGCTTGGTGTGCATGCAGTGCTGTGGGTGTATGTTGCCTTGTCCTTGCCTGGTGTGCATCCCCTGATGTCCTGCTGTGTTTGCAATGTGATTTATTGGCATGTGCTTCTGTTGTGTGTTTGATGTGGCTGTGTGCAGTGTTTGGGCTGTGTTGTCTCTTGCAAATGACAGATGCTCTGTGTGTGGTGTTCTATTTGCATGTCAGTGTGTGTGTTTTGTTGGTGTGGTGTGTTTCATTCAGATGTGTGTTGCCAGTGTGGTGTGCCTTACTTGTGTGTCTGTCACATGAACTTAGGTGTATTCTAGTTCCTGTGCTTGTGTTAGGTGCGTCCTTGTTGTTTTCTCCTCTCATATCTGAGCTGTCGCTTGTCAGTCTTGTGCATGTGCAGCCATGTGGTACACTGTGACATCATGTTGACTTGATGGGTGGTGTGGTATGTCTGTCTGTGTGTCATTGTAGGCCCATTTCTCCCAGTTTGTGTCCATGATTGTTTTGTGATGGTGCACTTCTTGTCTGTGTTGTGGTATGTTGTCTGTGCATTGTTCCTGACTGATGGGGTTGTGCACTCCTGTTCTGTCTGTGCTCCCATTGCCTTTCCACAGTTTGGCTGCACAGTTCATGTCTGGTCTTGTTGTGCTTCTGTGTGTGTTTTAGTTGAGTTATGTGTTTGGCTGTTGTTTTTGTGCAGACATTGGTTCTGGCATCCCTGTGTGTGTGTGTGATGTTTGTGGGTGCCCCCAGGGAGTGTGATTGTTTGTCTGTGTATTGACTGGACTTTATTGACACCCTTCTGTGTGTCTGGCACTGGTGTTGTGTGCTGCAGGTGTGATGGGGGGTATGTGTGAGGATTCCTACTTGTGTTTGACAGTCATGGAGTGTGTCAATGGGCCCTGTGTGTTGTGCTGCTGACATGCTCCTGTCAAGTAGTTGGATACATATGTGTGGCTGTTCACTGTTTGACTTCAGGGCCTTCCTTTCATCCCTGTGCCTACCCATGGGTTGCCTTGCTGTCTCCCTGAGTTGTTGCACTGAGGTGACTGTGGTTTGACTTCACTCACTGTGCCAGCCATGTGTGATTTGATGGGCTGAGGGTGTTCTTATATATTTCTTGTCTTGCATGTGATGTACACATGCTTGGTAGTTGGCTCCTTGGCCTTCCAATTGTGGGCACCTCACGTTAGCTTTCCATTATGTTGTACTCCATTGCTGCTGGCATGTGGTCTGTGTATGTGGCTGTGTGTCAGTGTGGGGTATGTCTGTGTGACTTGGCAGGCTGTGTGTCCAGTGGAGTTATTGTTCATTATCTGTGTGTGTGTGCATTTTCTGCTTGGACTCAGTTTTCTTGCCATGTGTGTGGTGTTGTTGTGGTGTGTGGGTTGCCCTGGCCCTGTGCTTCTGTGCTGTGTGTACCTCTGCAGCCATTCCTGCTGTGGCTGTCTCCCTAGTTGTTTGGTGTGTGGTGCAGGGTGTGGGTTCACCTGGCTTGTTGTTGTGCATGGGGGAGCACAGGAGGGGCACATGGCATGTTCATTCATGGGGGGGGCCTGGTGTGTGGGGGTGGAGGTGTGGCCCTGTGGTCTTTGTGCACTACCCATGCCTGGCGCTGGCCCTGCCTTCTGCATTGTGCGCATGTTTTCCCGCGTTTTCACCGCTGCGGTGACGTGACCGGGACATTACTTCATGATCGCGGTGGATGGGTGACCTGGATGCGGAGGGGTGATTTGGTGACAGGTAGGACATGTGTGGGTACACTTGTGGATGTGTTCCTGTCCCCACCAGGGTGTCTGGTGTGGACAGGAACCCTAGTTCAGCCCATGCGTTGTGTGTTGTGGTTGTGTGCGGAGTTGTGTTGCGTACCTGCAGCGTCGTCCGTGACGGGCCATGAGTTGCTGGTGATATATCAGGTACAACGCCGGGAAGACGTGCAAAGCTGGGTCCATTGCGCTCGGGACCGGGTGGTTGGGACCGGGGATCAGGTTTAGCGCTCCGCTGTGATGCTTCCGCCGTCTCAGGTTGGGCGGTTTCTCCGCTGCGGTGCGACTGGCTGTTTGGGGCATCCTGATTTGTACGGCGGTCGGGACGTCATTCCGCAAGGCGGTGAGTCTCCATTGGCTCCCACCGCCGCGGTGGCGGGCGCACTTTGATGGCGGTTAGCGTCGCACCGCGCCGGACGGGAAATGGGCTACGTTTGGCCATCCTAATATGGCGGGCGTGAGGTCCGCTGCTGGCGTGCGGAAAAAAGCATTTTCCACCACCGCCAGCACCGCGGTGGTGCCTCCGACCGCCATCGTAATAGGCCCCCAAGTTCTAACTATAGCTACACAGTGGCCAAGTAACTACTCAGTCCTGACGCAGCCAGTGCGCAATGATGCCAAGGCTGCGTCTTCACATTAAGCAAGCGTTGGACCATGCTCTTTCTGCAGGGCCCGCCAGATTCTTTCTGAATCCATTTTTGATGTCTTTTAGGACTCTGCACGCTTTACTCCTGACAACCAGTGGTAAAGTGCTTGTGCTCTCCATTCTAAACAGTGCTAGCCCTAGTGTCCCTTAGTTAGGAGGTGGACTTAGAGGGTAGGCTTGTGATCCCTTAGGGTAGGAGTTATCACTTTCACTGGGTCTCAGTGAATGGGATCCCTGTCACCGTTCTGATACCTGAGCCACCCAGACCATGGTGGTGGAAAGCCTAGTTTCCCCAGATCCCTACCTGCCAGGACAGGTGGCTAGGGTAACCCAGGCCAATGGGCATGTTGCAAAGTCATCCTGTGGCCTGGGCACCCCCATTGTTTGCTGACTGGTACTGGTGGTAACTGACTCAGACTGTTCCTGGGCTCTGCCTAACCAGGCCCAGGGCCAGTGCTATGCTGAAAACACACTTAGAATACAGTGAAAACACCTACATACACTATGGGTTAGGGTACCCCTATGATTGACAAGCCCTTCCCTATAAGGCCCCAGTGTATAAGAGGGCAGGGGGATTACAAATGACTTTAAGTCCCCAGTATATAATAGGGCATGGCATTTTAGAGGCCAGCAGCCCTTTCTGCTCTTGCATGTGTGCACTGCTGGCACCTGAGGTCAGTTTAAAAGCAGCCCTGTACTGAAGGACTGCTTTTAAGTGTAAATTGTGCCAAACTCAAGTTTGGTGTTTGGGGCACTTATACATTTATAAACTGCAATATTGTGGCATGTTAGGTACCCCCAGGGTCTCCCTTAGTTGTCTCAGGGGTGGGGGGCCAAGTACTTATAAGGAGGACCCTTATAAAAGATGTTTTGTATGCCCTTGGGATACAGAAATTGCACATTTCACTTCCCCCATTGTAATAAAATGCTTCCCAAAATCGACTTTTGTGCTATGAGCACTGTGGAGTGAGGATCTACATTATGTTTGTTTATTCAGAACCCCTAAAGTTATGGGCCACATTTGTTACTAGGGTCCTGAATGTGGCTAGTAAGTTGAGAATCCCAGATCCATGGTCCTAATCAATATTAGTGCCTGTATTTAAAAAAGGTAGCAGGCTAGTTGTGGGGACTCTCGCTGCTATCATCTCATCTCATTGATAGACTCTGGTAAAAATCAGAGCCAGGGATATCATGGAGGAGATCTTAAGTTGGGTGGAAAAGAAAATAGTTTTTTTTGGATGCACAGTATGGTTTTAGATCTGGCTTGGGCACTTTTGACCAATGCCTCCATTGAGAAGTATTCTGTTGGAGTCATTACATCTGGCTTTTATGTTCCTCAGTTTGGCCGGAACTGTGGTCCATACTCAGTAATATTGAGGTGGACCTGGACATTTTATCCTTTTTGAAACATTTGCATAGTTATCTAAATGTTAACATGAGTAAATGTCTCTTTTAAATTGGCATGGGGAGTTAGACAAGTGTGTGTGTTGGTCCCCATTTTATTAATTTTGTATATTAACAATATGGAATCTTTTTTAAATACAGGTTATAAAGGATGTTCCAAGAATTGGTGAGCAATTGCTGACAGTTTTATTATATCCAGAAGATGCTGCTAATGCTTTGAAAACATTATTAGAGAGCTTTGTCATTTTTATGGATGACAGGGATCTCGGCAAAAACTTTAGTAAGCCCTTTGTAATGGTTACTGGCAATAGGTGGGTCAAATCATGTTACTTTACAATAAAAGGCCATCATTTAGAGAAGATTAAGATGTTCTCCTATTGGATTTTGTCCAGTTACAATTTATGTTCTTGGAATGATCTTTTGAGACTAAAGTAGAGGTCATTTGAATATTCCTTTTCGTCTGTTTTTAATTTTGCCCACAATGTGGGTAAAAAACATATTACTTATATGCTGACTTTGTATCAGTCAAAATGTATTTCTGTGGCTTGTTATGGTGCAGGTGTCTGGGTATACATTAAACCTGTGCCTTTACAGATAGAAGAAATACATTCTGTCAGCAGTTTTTATTTGTCCCGCAGTCTTGTCCACATTATTCCTGCCGTGAGGAGTTGGGGATTCCTGATCTAACTGATAGAATTCACATCTCACCACCTATATTATGGATCTCTATTTGGTGCAATCAGAGTACCACTGTAAATAGATTGATTATTAAAGATATTTAATCTATGGAGGGACATGGCAAGTTGAGATGACTCAGCTAGATTAAATCTCTCTGTAAACAGTAAGGTAAAATTGATATCTATGACTCCCCTTAGGCCATTGATAAAACGGATAAGCTATGGGCAAATACAACCTTCTAGCAACACAGACTATATGATAGAGAACTTGCTAAGCTAGCTGAATCTCCTGTCATGTTTAATATTATGTTTAAGACAACCCAAAAACTGCAACCCCAGGCGTTGGCTGACAATGCATTCCGGACTGCAATTGGGGAACTCATTGACAGGTACTTTACAGAAAACAAAAGTTCTGCATCAGATAAGACAGTAGAATGGGAGGCTTTAAAAGTGGTGTTTAGGGATCTGTGCATGATGAAACATTTTGGTGTAAGACATGCCCTTTAGGGGGAAATGCTTGATCTAGAGGGTAGGTTGAAATCGGTGGAGATGGACTAAGTGACTGATACGACCACATATCTGACACTAGTGGGCATTAGGATGGACTATAGGGCATCTCTGAAAGCTAGCCACCTTTGATTTCAAAGAACACACCAGGCGGCAACATGAATTGGGCGACAGGGCCAGTAGCTTATTGGCATGGCTGTTGAGATCTGAACGCCCATGTACCACGGTTGGAGCAATTCAATCCCATGTAGGCCCCATAGTGAACTCCCAGTTAGACATCAATAAAGAATTTGGACTGTATTATAAGGAGTTATATCGGGCCCCTCCAGATGTGAATTCCAAGGCGGTTCTTGCCTATTTACAGCCAACAGAGACCCCACCTTCTCAGTCCCCTACTTGTCCAGGAGTTAGATGTCCACTGACCACAGACAAGATCTCTTTAGCCATTCAACATATTTCCAGGGGCAAAACATCTGACCCTGATGGGCCACCCATTGAGTTTTGCGCCTCATATAGCGCACTTTTGGTGCCACAGTTATTAGCGCTATATACGTAAGCCAAAGAGCGGGGTAGCCTACTGGAGAGCATGTGGGTGGCCCTGATTACAGTACTCCCAAAACCCAGAAGGACCCTCTTGAAGTGCCATCTTATCATCTCTTATCTCTGCTTAAACTTGAATATAAAGTGCTGGGGAAAGTCTTAGCGAAGAGATTGACTCTGATAGTGCATACAGTGATTCATTCTGACCAAAACAGGTTTATTCCATGTCAAAACACATTCCTTAATATCTGTCAGTTATTTGGTGTAATGGACTGGGCATGCAGATCGGACTCTCAGGGTTGGGTGGCCTCTTTAGACATCGAGAAGGTGTATCTCCCGGGTGCCCTGCAGAGGCTGGGTATCGGCCTATATTTCTGTACATGCATACAGGTCCTCTATACTACCCCCATGTCCAGGGTGCGCACTGGTGATATTATATGGTACAGTTTTCCCATTGATCGTAGAACCAGACAGGGATGCCCCCTGTCTCCTTCATTGATCGCCCTGGCCATGGAACCACTAGCCTGTTTGCTAAGGGAGCGTGCGGATACATGGGGATACCGGATCGTAGACCATTCTCAAATAGTCTCTATGTATGCCAATGATACATTGATTTATTTGAAGGCAGATTGATTGCTTTTACCAGTGGTCATGTTGGCCCTGGATGATTTTGGTCAGGTATCCAATCTCCGGATTAATTGGAGGAATTTCCCACTGTGGCACACTCCCATGCCTATGCTTGACCTGGATGTACACTCACCCTTAACATGGGTTTATGGCACCTTTAAGTATCTAGGGGTCCATGTCTACCATCTGAAGAAGGACCTGGTAGTTGGTAACCTCGGTAGGGCACTCATGTCCATTCGTTAATCGCTAACCTTTTGGACACAATTACCGCTATCACCCATGGGTGGGACATCCATAGCAAAGATGTTGGTACTCCCACATATCTTTGACTTCTTTGCGGTGCTCCCGGTGATACTGAGGAAACCTTTTTTCAGGAACTGCAACGTTGGCCTGTCTCTCTAATCTGGGGCCCTCAGAGACATAGGGTTAAGCTTGAGCCGCTGACCCCAGCATTTGTGTTGGGGGACTGGGAGTTCCCGATTATGAGTTTTATTATGCTGCTGCTCACCTCCAAAAGCCGCTACAGTGGCTCCGTGCTGATTCCTGCCCTGAGAGAGAGAAACTGAGTTTTGTCCCATGGGTGGGACATCCATAGCAAAGATGTTGGTACTCCCACATATCTTTGACTTCTTTGCGGTGCTCCCGGTGATACTGAGGAAACCTTTTTTCAGGAACTGCAACGTTGGCCTGTCTCTCTAATCTGGGGCCCTCAGAGACATAGGGTTAAGCTTGAGCCGCTGACCCCAGCATTTGTGTTGGGGGACTGGGAGTTCCCGATTATGAGTTTTATTATGCTGCTGCTCACCTCCAAAAGCCGCTACAGTGGCTCCGTGCTGATTCCTGCCCTGAGAGAGAGAAACTGAGTTTTGATTTAGTGGAACGGTCCCTACTTGGGTGGTTCCTGGCATGGATCTCTCACTGTGTGGTACCAAATATTTTAGTAAAGGTGGCTGCATGGTGCATGAGGAAGTACATTCACTATGGTTGGAGAGGTGTTCCATGTGCACCCGGTCTACTCCTATGGGAGCTGCCACTTTGCAGGTCTTTAATGGCTCTTCACCCAGTGGACGATTGGATAGCAGCGGACTATACGAAGTGGGGGGTGTAATAGTGGAGGGTAAACTGTGCACATTTGAGGATCTGAGGGAGGATGGCGATATAAACCCAGGACAGTTTCTATTATATTTGGCCCTTCGTGATGTGGTTGGTAAAATGTGGGACACCGAAAGAGAATTAAGACAGGTGGCTGGCCCACTGGAACTGATGCTGACCACAACCAGCTCGCTGGAAGTGATCTCAGTTTTATATAACACACTGACTCGAGAGCCTTTTACCCCATGCTCCCATACCCTCAGAGACTGGTGGGCGGACAAATTTTCCATAGAGTTGATTGACTCAATTTGGCTGAGGTGTCTCACCTCCCTTAAATTCATATCATAGAACACTCAGTTCCACGGCACGCAATTCAGTTATTTGCATCATACCTATCTTTTCCCGGACAGAATCAGCAGGATGTATCCTGGCCCCAGAACACAATGTACCAGATGCCATCATGATAGAGCGGGCTTCCTTCACATGATCTGGACATGCCCAGTGATCTCAGATTACTGGCATTCGGTGACCTCTTGTATCTCCACCATCACAAATTCCATCTTAGCTTGTGAAGTCACTCATTGTCTCCTTAATGCAGGGGTGATAACCAAAAAGACTAAACAATGACTGTGTTTTCATGATTTAGCGCTTGTCCTAGCAAAACAACGTATAGCCATGACTTGGAAGGCAATGACCGCCCCCTTACTTTCGGTGTGGCAGTCAGATGCAGTTCTCTGGGCTTCGACAGAGCTCTCCATTAGGACTAATGCACGTGCTAGGGATGGGAGATGTAACCTCATAGAGCAATGGGTGGATTAGAATGATCTGTTGTCACCTGCTTATTAATATCTTGTGATTTGAGTGAGTGTCCTTGAGGGATCATTGCACTTCTAGGAAATGGCCTATTAACTGACTGTTGATGTCGGGGGGTAGAAGGGGGTAACATGCGGGGACAGTGATATTGGGCTTAGTTATTTTGAATGATTTGATTTGATGTTGGATTTCTTTTTGAGTTCCTCACTGACCTTTTAGGCATATGTGCCACTGTCTTTTATACGATATTGTATAAGCATGTCCTCATTCGCATATCAGGATGTTTTCGAGTGCCTATTGGAACTATTGTATCGCATATTTAATTGAATATCAACAATTGACTGCTATGAAGTCATTTCGGTGTATACAAGTTTTTATTTTGAACAAACTCAATAAACAGATTTCCCCAAAAATAAAAAGACAACTTACAAACTGGAGCCTGATCTTTCCTATGTCCATGACTCTTAGGATTCACAACCTAAAATACCAAAGCTCAATAAGAGAATGACTATGCCATCAGCAACACTGTTAGCCTGTCACAATATTTTAAACTTATGGAATTCAAAACAAAATCGATCATATGAAAAATGTTAACCAAGTTCTATGATACTTTGAATGTAAATTTAGGATGCATAAACCTTTTGCCTGGAAAAGACACTTGAAAAGAGAACTACCCCGTGCAACCGCAGCTGGTGTTTGCCTGACAGCCAGCTTCCCAGAGGAAGAAAAAAGCATGCCCACTGGAACAAAGTGTGGCAGTTGCCGAAAGGACTAATACAATGCTGGGTGGTAAGAACAGAGTAAACCACCTGAGCAAGAATTGATCATATTTAACTGTGAGAAAATGAGCTTAAAATACAAGAGAGACAGAGAGCCATAATCATAGTATTGTCTTAATCCCTGGGGAGAACTGCCTAGGTAAGAAGAGGGGAGCAAGGAGGAGAGATAGCAGATAGAGGCGCATCCGTACCTTAGTGTCCAGGATGGCTTTCTGACACAATATCGAAACCAAAAATATTGAGCTGCAGAAATATCGGGTTAAAAATATCAATTACAAAAATGTATATTTTCTGTACATATAATGGTAAGGATAAAAATATTTTAAAAAATATATTTTTACACTAATATCAAACAAATATACAAAAATATCATTTTTTAATGTATATATAGTTAAAAACAGTTAATGTTAAATATTTTAACATATAACCCTAATATAATGTAAAGTAAATATGTTTAAGTAATATTTGGAGATATAAATAAATACATATTTATAAATGTGTGTATATTTATATATCAACAAGCTAAGAGAGGAGATAACTCGAGTCTCAATAGGTGCATGTATGTGATGTATCCGAGATTGGTAAGTATCTCCTCTCTTAGTTTGTTGAAGCATAGTATTTGGGAAGATGAGGGTATACCTATCAGAAATACTTCTCACTCCTTCTTTAGTCTTGCCATATATCTTTATATACACATATATTATATACATGTATTTACATACAGATAAAAATACATCATAAATATAACAAATAAACTACAAAAAATTTACAAATATTTCCAATATAATTATACATAAAAAGTAAACAGTAGAAAAAATACATTTTACTAAAAGATGCTAAAAATTACATACTTTTGTAAGTATAAAATTTTTAAATGTAATACAAAAACACATAATAATAAATATTCGAACAATAGTAAAAAAACTATTAAACTCTAAGAATAATAAACATACTATTCCCACTCCAGTATGTGCAACAGTAGTGAAAGCGTTGGACACAGTAGGGGTAAAATTTACTATTCCCACTCCAGTGTGTGCAACAGTAGGGAAAGCGTTGGACTCAGGAGGGATAAAATTTACTATTCCCACTCCAGTGTGTGCAACAGTAGGGAAAGTGTTGGACTCAGGAGGGGTTAAATGTATTATTCTCAACCTAGTCTGTGCAACAGTAGGGAAAGCGCTGGACTCAGGAGGGGTTAAATTTACTATTCCCACTCCAGTGTCTGCAACAGTAGGGAAAGTGTGGGACTCAGGAGGGGTAGAATTTACTATTCCCACTCCAGTTTGTTCAACAGTAGGGAAAGCGTTGGACTCAGGAGGGGTTACATTTACTATTCCCACTCCATTCACTGCTACAGTACAGAGAAAGTACTTCACTTCAAACAAATAACAACTCTATTACATATCCATAAAATATAAAATTCTAAATATAAAAATTAAATGTCTAAATTTTAACAAAAATTAAACAAATATTAGTAATATAATTAAAATTCCATACTATATTCCCACTGACATAACATCCAATAATTAACCCCTTCATTGCTAGGCCTTTTCCCTCCCTGTGCTAAGTCTTTTTTTAGCTATTGGGGGTAATACGTGCTTAGGCCCCTGTAACTTTTTGTCCACATAAGGTATCCACGCCAAATTTGCGTCCTTTTCTTCCAACATCATGGGGATTTTAAAGGTACCCCGGGTTTGCGGATTCCCCTGTAGGGGACCCAGAAATTAGCCAAAATACAGCTAAATTTGTTTTTTGTTTTTTAAAAAGTGCTGTAGAAGAAAGCGCCTGGTTTTTTCCCTGCAAATGGTATCAACAAAGGGTTTGTTGTGCTGAAATAACCATCTTCCCAGTTTTCAGGGACTGACAGACTTTTGTCAGAAAACCAAACGGTTTTACACAGTTTTGGCATTTTACTGGGACATACCTATT
Organism: Calotriton arnoldi; assembly: GCA_963921515.1. NCBI lineage: Eukaryota > Metazoa > Chordata > Amphibia > Caudata > Salamandridae > Calotriton > Calotriton arnoldi. Next base: position 1,382,852 of record CAWUFW010001273.1, read on the forward strand.
TTTACTATTTTTTGTGCTTTTAACCTCCTTCCAGTTAGTGGTAGAAATGAGTATGAAAGCACAAATGGATCCTGGAAAGCTATACATTTCAGAAAAGTAGACAAAATTCTAAATTCAGTAAGGGGTCATTTGTGTAGATCCTTCAAGTTTTTTTATAGAAACTAACAGTTGAAAATAAGAAAAATTGAAAGAGTTAAAAAAACAGCCATTCGTGCCAATGTTTTCACCTGTAACTTCTTCTAAGTATGACAGATTTTTAAAAAGGGGACCCTTCTGGTTGTGGGGATATATAGGACTTGTAGGTTCACCTAGAATCTGAGAAACCCAGAGCCAATAACTGAGCAGCGTCTTGCAATAGTTTTTCATTGTGTACCGGGTATATAGCAATTCATTTGGTAAAATATAAAGAGTGAAAAATAGGTATCAAAGACACCTATGCATTTTCGAAATGGTAAAAAATATAGAGTTTAGAAACAGTAGCTATTTGCACATCCCCAAAATTGTGAGTAGCCATACTAGCATGTGAATTATAGGACATTTTTCAAAGGGACTTATTTTTTACACATTATCTTACATTTGGAAGGCAGAAATGCATCGAAAGTCAATAGGTAATAACAGTTGTTCTACAATTCTGTGTTCCGCAAAGTCTCTCAATAAAAATGGTACCTCACTTGTGTGGGTAGGCCTAGTGCCCGCGACAGGAAACGGCCCAAAACGCAACATGGACACTCCACATTTTTACAGTGAAAACAGACCCTTTTTTTGCAAAGTGCCTAGCTGTTGATTTTGAACCCTAGCTCAGCCGCCACCTAGGGAAACCTACCAAACCTATACATTTTTGATAACTAGACACCCAGAAGAATCCAGGCTGGGGTGACTTGAGTGGCTCTCACCAGGTTCTGTTACCCAGATTCCCTTGCAAACCTCAAACTTTGGATAAAAAAAAAACCACATTTTCCAAACATTTCTGTGATGGAAAGTTCTGGAATCCACGTGGAGCCACAAAATTCCACCCACTCCACATTCCCCAAAGTCTTCCAATAAAAATGATACCTCACTTGTGTGGATAGGCCTAGTGCCCGCAACAGGAAACGGCCTAAAGCGCAATGTGGACACACCACATTTTTACAGTGAAAACTGACCCCTTTGGGGGCATGGTCTCGCCAGCGGCAAGATGGCTGAACGCTGAGTGAGCTCTGCCAGCTGAGCTTTGCAATCCTGCATTATCCGCCATCAGCGGGAGGCATCCACTTACTAAAATGCTTCCTTCCATTCGCACAACCTTGCTGAGATGCCGGGGGAGCCGCTGAAGTCCGGCGCCCAGGGCATGTGCGGTGCTGGGGTCTCGCTGACTGCCCGTTACTCCTGTGGTGCCCAGGGGCCTACGCCGGTCCGTCCTGCCTGTCAAGGCGCCACCCTGCTGCGTTGTTAGGGGCTGGCGGCCCTGTGAGCACCTCTACCCGGAGCTGTGCCAGGACCCCCTGGGGCTGATCTGCGTCTGGGGCGGTGGCGCCCGGCTTTGATTGCTGCAGGCTTGGAGCGGCACCGTGCTCGTGGCCTGGAGGCTGGGTGGGTGGCGTCGCCGGACTGGTTACCGCTGCCATCCGCGGGCCCTGCTGCTCCGTCCTGCTGCCCCGGAACTCAGCCCAGGTGCGGGCGCCCTACTCCACGCAGCGGCCACATCGGGACCTCCAGGGTTTGCCCCTGAGTGAGGCTGCTGCATCAAGGTGAGCCTGACCAGGCAGTTTGACTGCCTCCTTCCCAGCGTCGCAGCTGCGGGGGCCCGGGTGCTTGCAGCGTCTTCCTGGCCAAAGCGGCCTGCTGCTTCTGGGTGCGCCCTGAACACCCCCAGCCCATCGTGCACCGGAGCCGTGTTGCCACCTGCCCTTGCCTTACTTTGACTGCTGTTCCGGCCTGGGGCACCATCCCTGTTCAGGGCCTGCCACACACCTCGCGCAAACCCGTGCTGGAGGCGGGTTATCCCACAGATCCCAGCTGATTCCCTTCTGTGGTCCTACTGTCATTCAGGCTGTGACCGACTGGGCCCTGGAGCTGTGTGCACCCTGGGGCGACGTTACTTGAGGCACCATCATCCCACACTTGCGGCCTGATCTGCGACCTGATCTGCGGCCACCTCCTGGCCTCTGCACACACTCCACAGCCCACTGTGACCCTCATAAGGCCTTGCCTGGAAAGCTATCCCACTGTGTCCCCCTGCTGCCTCGTCTGGCCGGGCCAGCCTCTGGACTTACGATGTTGCCCTGCTACTGCGAGGCTCCCAGTGCTCCTCGCTGCCCTCATTCCCCTCACTGCCTTCCCGCTGTGGGCCACCATGGGGAAGACGGACACCAGGCAGCCCAAGCTCACCTTCCCGGGGTGCTGTGCAGGCAAGGGTGGTGAGCCCCCCTCCGAGGCCGGTGAGCAGTCTACTCAGACCGACCTCCCCGGAGAGCAGGAGGACAGTCTCCGAACCATCCTCTGAGAAGTCAAGTCCAGACTAAAATCCATAGGCGCCAAAATAGACCACCTAACGTCCTGCCTCGACCAAGTAAAGCAGAGGGTAGACTCCCACGATACATGTCTTGACCAGCTCGAGGCGAGGGTTTCAGATACCGAGGACGCCGGAGCATCTGGGGCGCAGAAACTCCTCAACATGGATAAAATCCTTGAAGTCATACACGCCAAGAACGAGGACTTGGAGGCGCGTTCCCAAAGGAACAACAATCGGGTTGTGGGCCTGCCAGAGTCCACCGCCACCGGGAAAATGGAGGATTTCCTCGAGTCCCTGCTCCGTGAGCTCTTTGGTCCAGTCCTGTCTACCCACTTCATCGTCGAATGGGCGCACAGATCACTTGGCCCTCAGCCCCCCCTGGGGCCCATGCGCGTCCCATCATCGCCCGCCTGCTGAACTACCGGGACCGCGATTCTATTTTCCGCAGGGCCTGAGAGCTGGGCAAGATCAATCATCAGGGGAGCATGCTGCCATTTTACCCCGACTTTACTCTATCCATCCAGGTGGCCTGCAGGGACTTTCTTTCCGCCAAGCATATCCTGCAACAGCTCCACATCACATATAGGATGCTGTACCCCTCCAAGCTCCGCATTGACTTTGGGGAGAAGCCTAAATACTTCACCGACCCAAGGGCTGCCCTCACCTTCACGAAGCAACTACAGAAGTCCCCACCACGTAATCGTCGCACTGATTCTGGAGATCACCACACTAGTGACAATGGGCTGAGGCCTCCACGCCCGGCCCCGTATTACTGATATGCATGTTATAAGTTGATTTTTTCGTATACACGAAAAAGGGGCCACCTTTAGACTCCATCAAGCTGCACAGCCTCATATGAATCAAATAAATTGATTTTCTGTATACACTTCTAATTTCACTTTTTTTCTCCATATTTTACTCTGTTCCTTCTCTTTCTTCTTACTTTACTCTGTCATCAATTTATTCCACTCATTCTTCGGGTTATTCGTAGTTCATCAACAACACAGGAAAATTACGTGTTTCCACAAATCACGATTTTATTAAAAACCCAATGCATTTCGGGATGAACCCTTCATCAGGGGTATCTGCAATACAAACGCATAAATATACAGCGTCAATCCATTTAATGATAGCTCTGTCTCACTAAACATGTCATTTAATCAAATCCAATCAAAAATCGTGAAGTGACACTAAAATCATTACATTGTCACTATTACTCATTTAAAAGTAGTTTCAAGCCATCATTCCTAATGTTATACCTCCATATTTGCCACAGATAGTCTGTCTCACATTAACCAAGGACCATGGTTTAAAAATATTAATGACCCCGTAATCCCCCATTTAACTCTGTAACATCGCTCCCACAACGGTATTTTACTCACGCGCTTACCGTAGCCTATGTGGATCTAAAATATAAATGAAGGAGCATTACTCCATTGCAGCTAGTTTCTGCGTGCTATTTCATGTAGCTCAAATTTTACATGATGTGCTGCCGCACGTCTCTGCATCTCACACAGCTGCATGGTCTATTTTCAATCCGTACTGGCATTTATCGCCCATTTCTTCCCCGCAGGTGACCTAGCATGTGTTTCCGTTAAGCGCGAACTAAATCCTGACATGGATTCCCTATATTACACACTGCCTGTTTAACCTAATGGATATACTACGGTTCCCAGAATGCTTTGTAAATCACATTACTCAATCTTTACCTTCTTTCTGACCTGGCTATACATTCACCTGTGTTAAACCAAATACAATCTTTGATAACATGGAGATTAAACATAACACTAATAATCTTAAAAAACTCCAATTATTTAACCAAAGGATTGCGCGACAACAGACAATGTTATTGCACATTTATTTGATGCTGAAGACAATTGCACATTTTATTTGACGCTAAAGACAATTATCCAATATGTGGGAACAGGACTCCTGTGTGAATCATTTCTCCTTAATATAATAGTAATCCAAGTGTTAATCAAAAATCATCTTCATTTTTCCTCTTGGCTGGAAACTCGCTTTTGAGGACGGAATTCATAGAAATGTACATCAGAGATGCGAGATGCACTCCTGTTTTGTTCCATACTTAATCTTCTCAAATTTAACAAAGTTCATTTCTTCCAAAACTCCTTTTGGCGTGCAAGCTTGCTCCGCGCCCGCCCACTTGCGCTGCAATGAAAACGTATACACGAAAAAGGGGCCACCTTTAGACCCCATCAAGCTGCACAGCCTCATATGAATCAAATAAATTGATTTTCTGTATGCACTTCTAATTTCACTTTTTTTCTCCATATTTTACTCTGTTCCTTTTCTTTCTTCTTACTTTACTCTGTCATCAATTTATTCCACTCATTCTTAGGGTTATTCGTAGTTCATCAACGACACAGGAGAATGACGTGTTTCCACAAATTACGATTTTATTAAAAACCCAATGCATTTCGGGATGAACCCTTCATCAGGGGTATCTGCAATACAAACTCATAAATATACAACGTCAATCCATTTAATGATAGCTCTGTCTCACTAAGCATGTCATTTAATCAAATCAATAAAAAATCGTGAAGTGACACTAAAACCATTACATTGTCACTATTACTCATTTAAAAGTAGTTTCAAGCCATCATTCCTAATGTTATACCTCCATATTTGCCACAGATAGTCTGTCTCACATTAACCAAGGACCATGGTTTAAAAATATTAATGACCCCGTAATCCCCCATTTAACTCTGTAACATCGCTCTCACAACGGTATTTTACTCACGCGCTTACCGTACCCTATGTGGATCTAAAACATAAATGAAGGAGCATTACTCCATTGCGGCTAGTTTCTGCGGTGCTATTTCATGTAGCTCAAATTTTACGTGATGTGCTGTTGCACCTCTCTGCATCTCACACAGCTGCATGGTCTATTTTGAATCCGTACTGGCATTTATCGCCCATTACTTCCCCTCAGGTGACCTAGCATGTGTTTCCGTTAAGCGCGAACTAAATCCTGACATGGATTCCCTATATTACACACTGCCTGTTTAACCTAATGGATATACTACGGTTCCCAGAATGCTTTGTAAATCACATTACTCAATCTTTACCTTCTTTCTGACCTGGCTATACATTCACCTGTGTTAACCAAATACAATCTTTGATAACATGGAGATTAAACATAACACTAATAATCTTAAAAAACGTCTATTATTTAACCAAAGGATTGCGTGACAACAGACAATGTTATTGCACATTTGGATGATGCTGAAGACAATTGCACATTTTCTTTGACGCTAAAGACACTTATCCAATATGTGGGAACAGGACTCCTGTGTGAATCATTTCTCCTTAATATAATAGTAATCCAAGTGTTAATCAAAAATCATCTTCATTTTTCCTCTTGGGTGCAAACTCGCTTTTGAGGACAGAATTCATAGAAATGTACATCAGAGATGCGAGATGCACTCCTGTTTTGTTCCATACTTAATCTTCTCAAATTTAACAAAGTTCATTTCTTCCAAAACTCCTTTTGGCGTGCAAGCTTGCTCCGCGCCCGCCCACTTGCGCTGCAATGAAAACGTATACACGTAAAAGGGGCCACTTTCAGACCCCATCAAGCTGCACAGCCTCATATGAATCAAATAAATTGATTTTCTGCATACACTTCTAATTTCACTTTTTTTCTCCATATTTTACTCTGTTCCTTTTCTTTCTTCTTACTTTACTCTGTCATCAATTTATTCCACTCATTCTTAGGGTTATTCGTAGTTCATCAACAACACAGGAGAATTATGTGTTTCCACAAATCACGATTTTATTAAAAACCCAATGCATTTCGGGATGAACCCTTCATCAGGGGTATCTGCAATACAAACGCATAAATATACAACGTCAATCCATTTAATGATAGCTCTGTCTCACTAAACATGTCATTTAATCAAATCCAATCAAAAATCGTGAAGTGACACTAAAACCATTACATTGTCACTATTACTCGTTTAAAAGTAGTTTCAAGCCATCATTCTTGAACAAAACAGGAGTGCATCTCGCATCTCTGATGTACATAAGTTTATTTTTCTCATACGCAATGTTTGCTGTAATGTATCTTGCTTTGTTCTACACTATGCATACTCACTCACAGTCCCTACAGCCTTTGGCGACCAGTGATAGGCAGGCATGCGCTGCCTCTGGGGGTTTGTGGTCTCTGGGTTGGTTGACATAACATGCCCACCCTGTTAGCAAGCAAGTGCGCTCCCCCAAGCATTACACCTCTCCTTTAGTCGCCTCCCTCTGTGCTACACCACGAATGGCCACCCTGCCTCTATGGCAAGGGAAGAAGGCTGTGCCCATGCACCCCGCTGGGATGATTCCCACTTATGTACCAAATTCTCCAAGTTTGGGTTCCCTGGATGGGGTGGGTTTAGATGCTCAACCTAATTGGGGGGTTGGAGTGGGAGGAGGGTGGGATGGGGACTCTTCTCGCAGGGCTCCGACATTGGCGGCCCCTGCAAGAGGCTTGCATCATTTTTTGTTCGGTTTTGTTCTTGGTATGTTGTTGTGGAATGCACTCTGCAATGTACCGTTTACCACTGCACTTATCTCTGACACTCATTCCTTAGACCGCAGGTGCTACGTTACCCACCCCCTTTGCGCTGTTACATGACTGACACTACATTTTGGACCTGGAACATTAGGGGTCTGAACGATCACCGAAAGGCATGCCTGATGCATGCACAGCTTGTCAGACACCACGTAGATGTTTGTTTCCTTCAGGAGACGCACCTTCTTCCTGCTACTTCATCTAGGCTACTATCTCGTCACTGGGGTGAATCGTACACCTCCTTCTATTCTAACTACTCACGTGGCGTCTCCATCCTTTTCAGGAGAGGCCTTCCATGGCAGAACACTCACTCTTTCATTGATTCGGAGGGCCGCTATGTGATTTTAGCTGGCACACTTTACAATCAACCACTGATACTAGCGGCACTTTATGGCCCTAATTCTGATGATCCTGACTTCCTCACACACATCTGGCAGCGCATATCCTCCCTGGGGCCCCACTCTCTGATCTTGGGGTGTGATTTCAATATTGCTCCCTCGCAGGCGCTAGACCGTTCTGGAGACCGCATCCAACACCCGCAGGCCACTTCCCTCCTCCATTCAATTATGGTTGATAACTCCCTGTTAGACACCTGGCGACATGCACACCCTGGCCAGCGCGAGGGAACCTGCGTTGCGGGCTCGCGTGGCTCCTGGTCCCAACTCGACCTTTGGATCACTACACGGGATATCACCTCGTGGACCTCCTCCGTGGACCACATGGCCCGCACTCTGTCTGACCATGCCCCCGGACGCTTACGTCTGCGGTTCCCACTCACACTTCGCCATACGTTTGCTTGGCGCTTACCTCCCAGTGCCCTTCGCGATGCCGCCTTTTGCGAGGAAATTCGCGGCGCCATCATCGCCTACTTCGAACCCAACGTCGGCTCTGTCGAATCGCCCACAACCCTCTGGGAGGCCTTTAAGGTCGTGATCCGGGGGGGAATGCATCTCCAGACAGTATGGGGTGCTGAAGTCTATCAGGGGTACACTCGAGCACCTGGAGAAAGATATTAAAGCTTTAGACCTTGAACAATCTCAAGGCCCCAACCCTGCCACACTTGCGTCGATCAGAGACAAACTTATTGAATTCCACGAGGAGGCTGACAGGGAGGTCACATTTCTAGGCAGAGAGGCTCGTGCTCGACGTTACGGTGAGGATGACCGCCCCGGCAGAACTCTTGCGAACCTCCTCAGGCATCCGCATGATTCTTCTTACATTACGGCGTTGAGCGATGGTGCCACTTGCAGGACTACCTCTCCTACAGAGATCATTGCCAGGATTACCTCCTTTTATTCCCAGCTATACACTGCTGGAGTGAGAGATCATGGGCCAATATTTCGAATCCATTGAACTGCTGTGGCTTGGTAATAGCCAACAGGAATACCTGGATGAGCCCTTTACCCAGGAGGAGATCTTTACTGTCATTGCAGGACTTCCGGGTGACAAGGCTCTGATGGGCTCACCCCTGCATTTTATAAGCAATACGCGTCCCTTTTGGTTCCACATCTAGCCGCAATGTACAACGACCCTCTCGAATGGGGCTGTTTTCTCCCCATCCCTTCGTGAGGCTCTGCTTACCCTTCTCTTGAAGCCGGACAAACTCCCTGCGATTCGTACCGCCCCCTGTCACTGATTAATACTGACAATAAAATTTATGCTAAACTGTTGGCCAACCGTCTCCTTCCGCTCATGTCGTTATTAGCTCGCCCTGACCAGTCAGGTTTCATCCCGGGGCGCGCCACTTCGCACAATCTGCGCACCATCTTCTCGGTCCTTCACCAGATCAACCCCACTCTGCCGGCCGTGGCCGCCCTGTTGGGTGCCACTAAGGCCTTTGACACTCTGGAGGGGCCCTTTCTTTTCTACCTTCTTCCTCAGCTGGGTTTCAATCCAAATTTCGTACGCAAAATACAATTGCTTTACACACTCCCTACGGCGTGCATCAGGGGAAACGGACAGGTCACTGACCCCATCGCCATTTCGAGGGGCACCAGACAGGGCTGTCCCCTCTCCCCCATGCTCTTCACCATCGCCATGGAACCCATGGCGGCCCGGCTCCGCCAACACCACACACACCTGGGCATTGGATTCTCGGCTCGTGCTCTTGTCACCTCAATGTATGCAGACGATGTCACGATATATATCCGCGAGCCTCGGGAGAATCTCGCGCCCATGACCAGGGAGGTTGTTCGCTTTGGCTTCCTCTCCGTAGTCCAGGTTAACTGGAGTAAATCTGTCCTTTTTCCACTCACGGACGTGACCAAGCCCTTCACTCCCGGCGATTACCCTTTTGTTTGGGCGTCTGGCCCCCCAGCTACCTCGGCATCTTAAGTAGGGATGTGGACGAACTTTCGAGGTCCAATTTTGGCAGGGCAATGGACTGGCTGGAAACCAAGATTCGCGCATGGCAAAAACTCCCCCTGTCACTGGCTGGGTGCATCGCCATTGCTAAAATGGTTGTACTCTCAAAATTCCTATACCTCTTTTTAAATATCCCCATCCCTCTCACGTCACAATTCTTCCAAAAACTGCACTCCAACATTATCACTTTGATTTGGGCCGGACGCCAGACAAGGATTGCCTATGACATACTAACACTGCCCTTGGTCCGGGGTGGCATGGGGGCTCCCGACTTCAAACTATACGCGCTGTGCGCCCAAGCCAGTTTTCTCCACTTCTGGATTCATTCAACACCTTTCCAGCCTCACGTGGCGGTCGAGGCGGACCTTGCCTCTCCTTGGCCACTACAGACTGCACTATTTCTCCGGCACAAAATTCCCCGTGGTGAGATTGACACGGTCGAATGTGTGCGCTGGGCCTGGGACGGGCTGCGTAAATACACCGGCACCAGCGCACTTTGTGCGCCATCCATGCAGCTTGCCAGCAATCCGTCATTTCCCTCATTGCAGACAGCAGGTATGGCCCGCCGTGCAGCTAACCTTGGTATTCACACCATAGCCGACATTTACCCTGACAATAACTTCTTCACTCTTCACGAAAACGCTGCTCCACTTGATTAGCTACTCTACTATCAGATCAAAGCAACATGCAGAGGTGACAACCCCAATTTCCCACGCGCCCTCCAGCCCAACACCGCGCTTGAGCTTGTCCACTCCTCTAACTCTCCGCAGAAATTGGTCACAAGACTGTATGCTCTTACACTAGCTGCTTCCCCCATCAACACAGAACGCGCCCGCAACGCGTGGGGTGCGGACTTAGAAAGAGACCTCTCCCCCGAACACTGGCAATACTGCTGCAACCAAATCAAACACCTCTCCCCCAATTATGGCCTGCGGCTCACCCTTTTCAAATACCTGCATAGACTCTACCGCACCCCTACATCACTACACAAGATGGGCCTGATCGACAGCGACAGATGTGCGTGCTGCTCGGCGGTGGATTTCGTGCACCTGGCCTGGTTGTGTCCCAGGGTTTCCGTGTTCTGGTGGGAGGTGTGCACCATTATTAGCGAAATTACACTTGAGCGCATTGCCCCTGATCCCCTGCTGTGCCTCCTAGGCTATGTCAAACACGTGATGGATGCTAACCGCAAACTGACTGCGATGCTCCTGGTGCTTGCCAAGCGGCGGGTGGCCATCCACTGGGGGCGTAAACCGGCACCCCTGGTCAAACGCTGGCTGGATGATGCAGCCCACTTTCAGACACTTCTTGGCGAATTCTGGGATTTGATGCCAGCGGCCAGTAGACCCCCCTGACATATGGGACCCTCTCATTTCCTACCTCAGCCGACTGGCCACTCCTGATGAGCCCACAATTGATTCCCCCATCACTGATGCTCAGACTGCCCGTGATGACTTTGTATGCCTCAATTTCACCCCCGACCCGACTACTCATATCCCATCTACAGTGATACAATCATAGCTCCAATATAGCTGTACTGCGCCATGGAAACTTTTAATTATTACTGCCCTGTAATGTTGATTCCAACTGAAATTGCAACCATTATTGTATTAACTGATGGATGACCACCTGTAACATGCCTTAATTTTCTTTTTCAATAAAGGTTTTGAAAATCAAAAAAAAAAGAAAGAAAACTGACCTTTTTTTTCAAAGTGCCTAGCTGTGGATTTTGAACCCTAGCTCTGCTGGCACCTAGGGAAACCTAGCAAAACTATACATTTTTGAGAACTAGACACCCAGGGGAATCCAGGATGGGGTGACTTGTGTGGCTCTCACCAGGTTCCGTTACCCAGAATCCCTTGCTAGCCTCAAACTTAGTGGAAAAAAAAAATTCCTCACATTTCTGTGATGGAAAGTTCTGGAATCTGTGTGGATCCACAAAATTCTATGGACCATGCATTCCCCAAAGTCTTCCGATAAAAATGGTACCTCACTTGTGTGGGTAGGCCTAGTGCCCGCGACAGGAAATGGCCCACAACGCAATGTGGACACACCACATTTTTACAGTGAAAACGGTCCCATTTTTTGCAAAGTGCCTAGCTGTGGATTTTGAACCCTAGCTCTGCCGGCACCTAGGGAAACCTAGCAAACCTATACATTTTTTAAAACTAGACACCCAGGGGAATCCAGGATGGGATGACTTGTGTGGCTCTCACCAGGTTCCGTTACCCAGAATCCCTTGCAAACCTCAAACTTTGTAAAAAAAAAAAAAAAAAAATCCTCACATTTCTGTGATGGAAAGTTCTGGAATCTGTTTGGACCCACAAAATTCCACCCACCCCGCATTCCCCACAGTCTTCCGATAAAAATGGCACCTCACTTGTGTGGATAGGCATAGTGCCCATGACAGGAAATGGCCCAAAACGCAACGTGGACACACCACATTTTTACAGTGAAAACTGAACCTTTTTTTGCAAAGTGCCTAGCTGTAGATTTTGAACCCTAGCTCTGCCGGCACCTAGGGAAATCTAGCAAACCTATACATTTTTGAAAACTAGACACCCAGGGGAATCCAGGATGGGGTGATTTGTGGGGCTCCCACTAGGTTCTGTTACCCAGAATCCCTTGCAAACCTCAAACCTTGTCCAAAAAACACATTTTCCTCACATTTCTGTGATGGAAAGTACTGGAATCTGCGTGGATCCACACAATTCACCCACCCAACATTCCCCAAAGTCTTTCGATAAGAATGGTACCTCACTTGTGAGGGTAGGCCTAGTGCCCGTGACAGGAAGCAGCCCAAAAGCAATGTGGACACACCACATTTTTACAGTGAAAACTGACCCTTTTTTGCAAAGTGCCAAGCTGTATATTTTGAACCCTAGCTCTGCCGGCACCTAGGGAAACCTAGCAAAACTATAAATTTTTAAAAACTAGACACACAGGTGAATCCAGGAGGGGGTGACTTGTCTGGCTCTCACCAGGTTCTGTTACCCAAAATCCCTTGCAAACCACAAACTTTGTCAAAAAAACTCATTTTCCTCACATTTCTGTGATGGAACGTTCTGGAATCTGCGTGGGTCCACAAACTTCCACCCGCCCCACATTCTACAAAGTCTCCCGATAAAAATGGTACCTCACTTGTGTGGGTGGGTCAAGTACCCGCGACAGGCAAGGCCCAAAACGTATTGTGGAGACATCACAATTACCTATCACAAAACAACCTGGTTTTGCAAGGGGGGTACCTGGGTTTTTGGCCCCGGGCTCAGCGGCCATCTAGGGAAACCTACCAAACCCACATATTTCTGAAAACTAGACACCCTGGGGAGTCCAGGGAGGTATGGCTTGCGTGGATCCGCCAACGTTTCCCTACCCAGAATCCCCTGCAAACCTCAAATGTGGCTGAAAAAATCACTTTTTCAGGCATTTTTGTGTGGGATCACCCTAACGGTACAAATGTCCTACCACCCAGTGTTCCCCTTGTTCTCCCGAGTAAAATGATACCTCATTTGTGTGGGTGGGCCAAGGGCCTGTGACTGGGAAGGGCCACAAACATAGGGATTAAGGGTATATCACAGCGAATTCTAAGCGCTAAATTTTTTTAAAAATACGTTTTTAGCTGATTCTGCACTGGACAGCCACACAAGTGAGGGGTCATGTTACTCGGGAGACCAAGGGGAATGCTAGGTGGTAGGACATTTGTGCCGGCACGGTGATTCCACGCACAAATCTGTAGAAAAAGTGATTTTTGCAGCTAAATATGAGGTTTGCAGGGGTTTCTGGGTAGGAATTGTTGGGGGGTCCACGCAAGCCATACCTCACCGGACTCCCCAGGGTGTATAGTTTTCAGAAATGTGTGGGTTCGGTTGGTTTCCCTAGATGGCCGCGAGCCCGGGGCCAAAGTCTCCACAGTACGATTTGGGCCATTTCCTGTTGCAGCCACTATGCCTACCCACACAAGTGAGGTACCATTTTTATCGAGGGACCTGGGGGAACACTGAGTGGTAGGAAATTTGTGGTGGCCCGGTGATCCCACAACTTTCCCACACAGAAAAGTGAGGAAAATTTGATTTTTTTAGCTAAATTTAAGGTTTGCAGGGAAATAAAAATGGTACCTCACTCGCGTGGGTGGGACAAGTACCCACGACAGGAAATGGCCCAAAACGTATTGAGGAGTTATCAAAATTACCTATAAAAAAAAAACGACCTGTTTTATCAAGGGGGGTCACCTGGGGTTTTGGCCCCGGGCTCGGCGGCCATCTAGGGAAACCTACCACACCCACACATTTCTGAAAACTAGACACCCGGGGAAGTCCAGGGAGGTATAGCTTGTGTGGATCCCCCAACGTTTTCCTACCCAGAATCCCCTGCAATCCTCAAATTTAGCTGAAAAAATCACATTTTCCACATGTTTTGGTGGGATCACCGTGCCGGCAAAAATGTCCTACCACACAGCATTCCCCTCAGTCTCCCAAGTAAAATGATATCTCACTTGTGTGGGTGGGGCAAGGGCCTGTGACTGGGAAGGGCCAAAAACATAGGCATTAAGGATGTAGGACAGCGATTTCTAAGCACCACATAAAAAAAAAAAAAAAAATTGTGTGTATTCTACATTGGACAGCCACAGAAAAGAGGTATAATTTTACTCAGGAGACCAAGGGGAATGCTGGGTGGTAGGACATTTGTGCCTGCACAGTGATTCCACGCAAAAATGTGTGGAAAAAGTGATTTTTTCAGCTAAATTTGAGGTTTGCAGGAGATTCTGGATAGGAAAACGTTGGGGGATCCACGCAACCCATACCTCCCTGGACTCCCCAGGGTGTCGAGTTTTCAGAAATGTGTGCATTTGGTAGGTTTCCCTAGATGGCCGCCGAGCTCGGTGCCAAAAACCCAGGTGACACCCCCTTGCAAAACCAGGTCGTTTTGTGCTAGGTAATTTTGATGTCTCGACAATATGTTTTGGGCCCTTCCCTGCGCAGGTACTTGGCCCACCCACACAAGAGAGGTACCATTTTTATCGGGAGACCTTGAAAAACGCTGGGTGGTAGGAAATGTGTGTCAGCCCGGTGATCCCACAACTTTCTCGCACAGAAATGTGAGGAAAATATGATTTTTTAGCAAAATTTTAGGTTTGCAGGGATTCTGGGTAAGAAAACTTTGGGGGATCCACACAAGCTACACCTCCCTGGACTCCCCCGGGTGTCAAGTTTTTAGAAATGTCTGGGATTGGTAGGCTTCCCTGGATGGCCGCCGAGCCCGGGACCAAAAACGCAGGTGCCCCTTGCAAAACCAGTTAGTTTTGTGATAGATAGGGGTCACCTGCGTTTTAGGTACCGGTTTCAGTTTCAATTTCTATGAAATGATGTCAGCGCGACGTGCACGCAGATAGTCATTTCACAGAAACCAGGGGAAAAGCCTCGGGAGTTGGGGAAGCTCTTCCCCAACTCCCGAGGCTGTTGGGGGGGGAAAGGAAATCCCTCTGGTGCCTGCACCAGAGGGATTTCCAGTGCCATGTGTGAGGATGGCCGGGAGCCGTCCTGAGCACATGAGCACCGTGGCTCAGGACGGCTCCCGGCCGTCCTGAGCACCAAAGGGGTTAAAATGTAATGTAGATAAACAAATTATAACACAATTAACATATTAAACACAAAAAAATCAAATTTTAATAAATATTTTTTAATTTGTGATTACTTAAATAGCTTCCCACACTATTCCTCTGCAAACTAAAGAACACATGCCTAAAATATGACTTAACAAATATGATAATTAGATTCTAATTTGGGTGTCAGTCGGACAGCCTCCCATTGCAGGTCGAAGACTTTGCGACCGACATCCAAGGTTTCAAATCCGACCGTCGTATTACAATGACGGCGGTCGGATTTGAAACCAGCCGGTCGAGGTGCAGGGATTTTCAGTAATTCCCATTTCTCTATGGGAGCTTGTGCTGCAGTCAGTTTCCGACCACTACACAAGCTCCCATAGGGAAATGGGAGTCTGCAACCGCACCATGTGCGGTCGTCGTAATTGTGGTTTCGGACCGCCGACCAGAGGTCGGTCGGTTCCGAAACTCCAACCAACATCCTAATCAGGCCCTTAATAATAAATAACCAAATATTAATTATTTATACTTATTTAACTTTCCACCCTTTAACCCTACAAACCCAATAACCGGCACCTGAAATATAATTAAAAAATATCCTAATTAAACAATTTGCATAATTAATTATCAATTAAATTAATAATTATTTAAAATTATTTTACTCCCCCTCTAACCCTACAAACCCCACAACCCACACCTAAAACATAACTTCAAAAACAAATGAATTACACCATTTAAATGATTAATCATCAATTAAATAATTAATAATAAAAAGATATTTATTAATTATAATGAATTTACTTCCCACCCAATACCCTTACAACCCTCACAACCCGCACTCAAAAAATAACTTAAAAATACATTAATTACACAATTTACATAATTAATTACAATTAAAATTTAATAATAATTAATAATTAATTATAATGTATTTACTTCCCACCCTATACACTTACAACCACCAGATTCAGCACCTAAAACCTAACTTATAAAATACATTAACTAAGCAATTTATATAATTAATTTCCAATTAAATATTTAATAATTGCAAAATAGTTATTAATTAATTATAATTAATTTGCTTCCCACCCTGTACCCCATAACCCCCACAACTCGCTACAACACCAAAAATACCAATAAACAGTTACATTAAATTTAGAAACAACTAAAACTTTACAAACTATATTAAAAAACATTAACAATAGTTATACAATTTATAACATATACAATTAAAACATAATAAAATACATAAAGATAATTAAAAATAATATTGGTAGCAGCGATATTTTGTAAATTATATTAATAGCATAGCTATTTTTAACATCGATATTACTTACCTTAGAAAATCAATATTCTTGTCAATGATATTTCTACATCTCAATATTTTTTACTCAATATTTTGTTCGAATACGGGCCAGGACACGAAGAACATTGTTATGATGCCGGTAGACCGCCCAACGTGCATGCAGCAGTCCGACTGCCGTATTTGGACATGACCGCAGGGCTGGCAGACGTAAAGTGACCGGTCCCTCCGGTGCAGCATGGCTGGGCCATTTAGTAGGGCTGCAGCAGATGCCACCACGGTATAGCGCCTTCTGCACGTCCGTGCACCGTGTGTCACGCACCATGCCGAGCTTGGCACTCGGTACACGGAGTTGAGTGGGGGCACTACATGTGCCCCCATGTCCACTTTTCAGTGGCCCACAATGGACGGGGGCCCTGTTTAGGGCTCCCCATATCCCCTTCTGACAACCTTTTCATGGTGGGATTCCCACCATGAAAAGACTGGTGTAAAAGGATATTGTAATCCCTACTGTACTCTGGTGCCTGCCTCGGCACCACCGACATGCTAGGACACTGCTGCGACCGCCGCCCTGTCAGGATCTCTAATCCTGGTGGAGGCGGTGGTCTTTCCTCCCACATCTGTGGGTTCGACCCCCAACATCGTAATGTGGCGGTCCGACCAAAGGGATGTTGGCAGTCAGACCACCACCGACAACCTGCAAGTGATCCAACCGCTCGACATCCTAATCAGGCCCTACATTATGCTTTTGCCCATGTTAGTGTGTCTTATCCCACATTATTATGGATTAAAGTACTTTTCTTTCTTGAAAGTACAGCACTAGTTTGGACATTCATTTATTATGACGTTGTGTCCTGCGCTCGAGCACCCTCACACTACCTTCCTGAAAAGCCTGTGACTACTCGCCATCTATACCACTGAGAGTGTGTTGGGTCTGGTTTCCCTGGGGATGTGGGTATGACGCAGTGTATGGCACTGCACATAAGCATGAACAGTTGCGGGGAATGCTCAAGGACCTTGAAAGGGACATTACTGGGAAGCACATGCTGGTCTTGCACCTCCGTCACTGGTACAACCCAAGGGTTTTCCCATACAGTGCATTGTCCATTGTTTATTGACATCGGGCTTTCTTTGCTCCAAGTGTTGCATTGCGTGTTCAGAAATGTTTGTTCTGGTATGAGTATGTGTTCTTCATTTCAACAATATGCGTGTCCAAACTCTTACCCAAGTAAACACAACCTAAGCGCTCCTTTAGTTAGTGCCGCAAGGACTTCGGCTTGCTTTGCAGGAGTATGTTTCCTGCAGATAAATAACTCACCTGCTTCCTCTACACTCAGTGACAAAGAGTGAAGACTTGTGTTGCTGTTCATTGAAACCTTGAAGGACTGCATTACCGGCCATGCTAACAGTGAAGAGAGGTGCTTTGAATGAATGTAATCAGGGTTTGATTAAAGTCCCTTGGTTCACTTGCTAACAATGGCTTTCATGAACTGTGGCTGATTAAAACCTTTGTTTACTCATTTTAATTTGGTGCGTGCCTTGATAAAAACATTTCTATAATGAAGCTACTTGCAGCTTCGTGTGAAACCCGTGAATACCAGGCTGGTAGAAGTGAACTATGGTAGTCGGCTTATTAGATGGTCAAACCAGCAGCTGGTCATATGCCAGGTACTGGTGCATGCGTGTCTGTGTCCCTGTGTGTGACCATGTATGTGTCTGTGTGTGTCTGCTTGTGTCTGTGTGTGTCTATGTGTCTGTGTCAGTATGTTTCTGTGCCGAGTGTGTCTGTGTGTTTATTTACCTAATATAGTGTGGACGAGGGCTAAAAAGAAAGCATATGTTCTCACACCCTCTGAGCCACAAACCACAAACCAGAGCTCACATGACGGGGCAGCCATTGGCTGTAACAGAGGAGGCTCCGTGTCAGACCCTCCCTCCTGCAGTGCATCCACCATTCAGGGCTCAGCCCGTGTTGTCGGTCTGCACCATGTGTCTATAAGACCTCGGACCCCCCCCACAGTGGAGCTGGAGTGAGGCTACCCTGGCCCCGCCGGGAATTAACCTCCTGTGCTGCCTCTCGCTGCTCTCATGCCACAGCATCCTGTGAGGGGTGCCCCGGGGTCACCCGGGTGAGTGTAGGGAAGCCCCAGGTGACTATGTAGGGACCACGCTGAATGTGAGGGAAGCACAGGTGAGTGTCAGGGACCCGAACCCTGGGTGGGAGGGAGATCCAGGGAGGGAGGACCCTGGGTGGGAGAGAGATCAAGGGAGGAATACCCACGAGTAAGTGTGAAGCAAGTTGCAGGTGAATGTTACTCTGGAGCCAATAGCGGCGGGCCTTTAGCATCGTGGAAGGTGCTTCTGAGGATGAAGATCATGGACCTGCCATTACCACCTCTGAGATACTAGCCTGTCCTTGAAAACACAACCTGAGGCTTCCAGTGCTGCGGCTGATGTCAAGGGAGGGAGGGAGAGAGGGAGGGAGGGAGGGAGAGAGGGAGGGAGGGCGGGAGGAAACTCATGGACTTCAACTCTGCTCAGCCTTCCACACAATCTGACTTGGAAACGCTCATTCCATGGCCCCACTACTGCTTAGTCTCCTGCAGGGCTGGTTTCAACATTTTTTTCCAAACCTGATTTTGGTGTCCACCCCATCCAGACCCCTCCCTCTTACCCCGTCCCAGATTCTTCATAACAGAACATTAAGGGCATGGAGATATTGAAGTGGCTCCATTTCCTGGGCGATACAGAGAACACTTGCTCCCACATTACACAAGCTTGGCATAAGGTTGATGGAAACTAGGAGGTGGGCCCATTTCCTAAGTGATATGGGGGACTGCTACACACACACACACACACTCACACTCACACTCACACACAAACACACACACACACTCACACACACACACACACTCACTCACTCCATGAAGGTCACAGAGATCTTGGAATGGCTCTTTATTGATGTCATAACTACAATTTCACAATTGCTTTCTCAAATTTGCTTGAGAATGCACAATTTGCCCACTCTTTTTAAAACAAATTCCCAGGGGGAGAACCCCCCGGACCCTGAAAACCCCTTATGATGCACAGGCTCGCTCGCTCGCCAAAGGGCGCTCATCCTGAACTTTTTTACCTCACCACTTTAAAGTGTCACCACCCACCACCTCCGGCATCTCTTGTCCTTCTCTATAACAAGTTAGACTTACCTAGATTTCGATTGCTGTGCGTCAGACAACCCTGTCAGAGCTACTTTTATCTGTAGGGGTTCATTGCAGTTACCCTTATCCCTGAAAGTAGTGGACACACACAATAAATGGTGATTATAATAATCAGTTATTTATTATGTACAATCAGCAAAAAAAAGATATGTACAATAATGATTATTTCAGCAGCCATCATCTAAAATAAAATGAACATTAGAAAAACACAAAGCATTTTATAATGCACATTCCTACTGATCATAATAATTAGTCTAAACCTTAGCTACCTTTTTACCTATAATATTGTCTGCCTTCCAGTTATAGTTTTGGCTGAATAGCTATCATCGTCTATTTCTATATTATGCCATGCCATCTATTATCCCTGCGTATCTATGAGAAGCACTGCAGTTAGATATCAGCTCTTCAGCATTCTCCCTAAGCAACCAGTTTTCATGTCTGTCCCTCTCTAATTCTCAGGTCTCCTTATAACTTCTACCTCCATGATTCTCTAGGGAGGGGAGTTGTGTGTAAATTACTGTGTGAACAATATCTCAGTTAGAAACATCCAAAAGGCAGGCAATTGTAACAAAACATGCCTCATTCCACATTAACTCTCTTCTCAGCCGAACAATCCTGCAATGTTTCTTACTGCACATAGCTCCCCAAAAAGCAGAATAAAAGATTTTATCTTTTCTACATTTCATTATTTTTGTAGCGTGATTAATATCTGTTTATGAAATAATATGGCGATTTTGCACACTCTGCTAGCTATTATCACATTTTCAAAGACAATTTTCATAGGCCCTAAACCTTCCACATACATACTCTAAAGGATTTGTATGGTTATGTTAACAATCAAGTAGGCCTTATAGCGTTTGTTGTAAAAAAGTGGTCTCTGGTTGGCTGAGGTGATGCCCTAGCCAGGCAGAATCCACACCCATCAAGGGCAGGTGATTACACTCGTTGTAAAACTTGTGCTTACCCTTGGGTAGAGTGGCACTGAACAGTTCAGGCTTATCACAGAGGCAATGTGTAAAGCATCGGCACAGCACTCACTCACAATAAATGCCCCGCTCAGTACAAAAGAGAGTTCACACGAGACGTATGTGAAAATTGTTTGTATTTAACACACATATATAAACAATATAATGTAAACATCATGTACTTTTGGGCATAAATCACACTTGGAGATATTAATAACAGTGCTAGTCCCACTTGTGTTGTGATAATATGAAGAATAAGCACACTGAGACAATTCCTAAACTAACCTGCCCACACAGTACACAACACCTTTATATGGTGCAACAAGCTATACACCTGAGGTCCACCCCAACAATCCTGATCAGGGCCGGACTGGCTACCGGGCGTTTTGGAATGCTGTCGAGCTGGGGGCTGATGTCACTGCGGTGGGGGCTAATTTCGTTGATGGAGACCTGCGTGTGCTTCGAAATCAACAAAGCAAAACGAATTTCGTTCAGCACACGCAGGTCCCCATCAACGAAATCAGCCCCCAGCTCGGCAGCATTCCAAAACGCCCGGTAGCCAGTCCGGCCCTGATCCTGATAATTCAATCCCACACAGTTATAGAGGGCACCCTAGGTCAGAGTAAAATCAGAAACATGTACATTCTGGAATGTATACCACTTTTTAGCAGAACCACGGGCCTGGGCCACTCAAGTAAAACCAGTGATAAATGTAAAGTGCTTTTGGTATGAAATCAACGTAGGAAACCACGCCGCCACCCAATGTTGTGAAACACCTGCGATACACACACAGTCATCCCAACACACACACTCACTCCACACAGCTACGCGGTGCCCCAGATACCCGCCAGTCCGTACTGCACGTTCTTACACTCATACGCACTTAGCACCCTAATGCAGTGCACTGATACCCATCAGATCAATTTGATAACACTCTGCAGACCCCGCGGCCCAAACCTCCCTCCGCCCTCCTGTTTACCCCGATGCTCCTATGACCCAGATGGAAGATCCCCAGGTCCCACTTAGTCTGGGTTCTCAGGAACAGGTGAAGAAAGTAACAAGTTTTAATTAAAAGTTAGACGTAAACAACACAGGTCTGCCCACCACTCAGGAAGTCACTCGGTGGTCTCAAAAACACAAAGGAATCACACAGTATCTTGACCTGCTTCCGAACTGTCTAGGGCATTCCTCCAGCCCAGTCAATCTCTCTTGCAACTACCTGGCACCACGATGTCTTTGGGAGCGGCCAGTTGAGGCCAGGCCATTTGGTTCATCGAGATGAGGGTTAGGGAGGGAGAAACAATGAATAGGGAATGAACACAGGAGAGCCACTTGGATGCAGTAGGTGCCCCGTCAGGTACACGATGATCAGAGTTCAAGGTTTGGTGTGCGTTGGAATTAGTCACACTGGACACTTAGGTCTCACACACAAAGAGTTGAAAATTCCGTACCTCCCTGGAAATGAGGCACAATGACCGGTGCACATTGCTAGGGGTTGCACCAAGCAATTCCAGTCACAGAAAACGAAGAGTTGCAAATTCCGTACCTCCCTGGAAGTGAGGCACAATGTCCGGTGTACGTTGATTTGTGTTACAGCAGACCAGTCTGGTCACACAAACAGATGCAAGTTCAGCAGAGCCACATGAGGTAGAATGATGAACTACTACAAGTACACCCCCACCTCTGAGGGGCGAACCCTGTAACTCAGACACCGCACACAATGATCATGCAGTCGCTGTGACACACGAGAGAAATGTGGCATGAATGATGGAACGGGACATGCGGGGTCCTGTAACCGGTGAAACCGCTTACCATCAACAAGCTTATGAATGTCCGGGTCCCTGCAGTACAGGAACCTCACACCTTAGATGTGGGCAAGGTTTCTGGGGCTCCGCACTAGGCAACCTGGTCTCCAGTCACAGTTTTTAGTCCAGCGCCCATACCTTGCTGCCGGTTGGGATTCAGTAGAAAAAGTAGATGCTTGCGAGGGCACCGCTCTCCGGATGTCACAGGTCGGTGGGGTAGGCCCCTCGCAGGAGATCTCTGATATCCCTGAAATCTCTGGGAGAACAGGAGGCCCGCTGATGGACCCTTGGAGAGCACACCTCAGGGTGACACACTTCAGCAGGTCATCAGCCCAGGCCAGCCATTATTAGGACAGTTATCCTCCATGTGCATGACTGATTCCTCTGACATTGTGCACCACGGAGCCCAGGTTCTCCGATCCCACGTCCCTACAAGCGTATCTCGACTTTGCTGAAGCATGGCACCAGTAGTTATAATGAAGTGTGCCTTTGAAGTTGGGGTCTCCCTTTGAACCACAGATATCTCCCCTAAATTTCAGGCCTGTTTGCCATGGGGCATTGGAATTCAGATCTTAAACTTTAGTGGGGCCATGATCCGGACCTTAGAGGCTAAGTGTCCCAATCTCCTCTACCAATCTATGCCAATGGTTTATAGCTGCCTTTGGGGAATTTGCAGATGTGCTCCTCTGGCCTCTGGTATCGACTGGAGTCCGGCCCCAAGGCACACAAAGAGTTTCAGAACATAGAAATGCCCCTATTCTATATGTAAATATATCAACATGTGCTATCCAGTATACCCTTGTGGGCTTTTGGTAAATAAGTGTCAGGTAATGTTGCTAATAAGGGATATATTTAACTGTGC
Source organism: Calotriton arnoldi (assembly GCA_963921515.1). Classification (NCBI taxonomy): domain Eukaryota; kingdom Metazoa; phylum Chordata; class Amphibia; order Caudata; family Salamandridae; genus Calotriton; species Calotriton arnoldi. Next base: position 1,406,041 of record CAWUFW010001273.1, read on the forward strand.
ATTCAAATAGACTTAACACCTACTTTTTGATGTCTCTTACTAACATCCACAATGAATGAAAATTGTACACTAGTCATTAACATACAGGGATAAAGAATAAATAAAGAACAACCAGGTGTATTTCTTGGATCAATTATATTTTATTTTGAAACATAAAAATCACAAAAAAATGTGCAGAAAAGAAAATTGGGGGAGAAAGGTTCTTCAAGGGTATTGATGATAGAAGCAATAAATACTTAACACTGACCTTTATCTAATCATCAGTACTTAAAGTCCCATTTCCTGTACAGGTAGCTTCCCACATTTGTGGTAAGCGTACGAGGACCGGAGATCGATACTGCGACCACGGCACTTTCCAAAGTGGTGCATGGATTATATTTAAATGTGCAGGCAAAAAGTAATTAAGAAGCCTTTGCCTACGGTGCTTTTCCTGATGGCCTCCGTTAAATAGCCCAGTGCCACCCGCATCTTTTGAGTTACAGACTTGTATAAGCCTGGACAAGAAACCAGTGTGTCATTTCTGCATTCCACAACTCAACTGTGGTTGTCACCTCTATACATTTTCCCAGATTATAAGATCTAGGGGTCTTGGATCTTCCTAAAACACTTTGCCCTGATGATTGTCTCATAGATTCATGGGAAACACAAGGAGATGATGGATGGGGCGCTGAAACCTTTCAGACACTCACCCCCAGTCCCAGATCTGGGTTGAAAACTGATTTTCATATGGCTGGGTCTGAACTGGGGTGGCGAAGTAAGCTAAAGAACGATGATGGATTCAACCCAGATCTGTGACTGGGGTGAGTGTTTGAAAAGTTTTAGCACTCCATCCATCATCTCCTAGTGTTTGCCTCGTAGATTCACCTCAGCAGAGATGGAAACGTTGACGCCTTAACGCATTTTCCCTTTAGTTCTGTTACAAATATATGCAGGAGACTTTGTTCCTATGTGTAGGACAATCCCCATTCTACTGATGTAAATGGGCCTTTGAGTACTGATGACTGGATAAATATCAGTGTTAAGTATTTATTGCTTCTGTCATCAATACCCTTAAAGAACCTCCCCCCTATTTGCTTTTTTTGAACCTTTAGTGTGATTTTTATGTTTCAAAATACAATATATTTAATCTAAGAAATATACCTGGTTGTTCTTGACTTATTCTTTATCCCTGTATGTTAATTGACTAGTGTCCAATTTTCATTTATTGTGGATGTTAGTCAGAGACATCAAAAAGTAGGTGTTAATTTGAATGTACAGTTAAATATATCCCTTGTTGGCAAAATTACCCGACACATATTCAATAAGCGAATATTCCTAAGCGAGGTATGCCAAACCGCCTTTACCAGTGGAAAGGGTTTGGCACTTTGAATCCATTGAAAGGAAACATCATGAGGCTGTTCCGCTGCAATCCACTGTTGCAGCACAAAGTAAATGTCAAGTACTTCCCCACGTTAGCCTATGGGAAGAGCAAGTCTCATAGGTAGTGAAAACACCTTGGGTATTCAATCCCACCTGAGCACATGAGCACTAATGCGCACGCAGGCCTGCAATAGCAGGCTGGACACCTAGACCCTGGCACCATTGGCGCCAGTGTGCTCACCGAAGCCTGCAATGGCATACTGGATATGAGTTTAATCATTCTGGGTGCAAAGGCACACCCACCGACCTGCAATGGCAGGCTGGACACAGAGTCACGAGCACCAGAGGTACAAGTGTGCATGTACGGGCCTGCAAGTGCAGGCTGGACACCAAGTTCTGAGCACCATAGGTGCAAGTGTGCACACACAAGTCTTCAAAGCAGACGGGACATGTAGTCCCTAACGCCATTGGTGCAAGTGTGCACACCCAAGCCTGCAATGTCAGAGATGGGATTACACGGGTTTACCCATTACGGGGGCAAATGTCCTTACACAGGCCTTCAATGGCAGGCCGGACACGTAGTCACTAACAACATGGGTGTAAGTGCATACACTCAGGCCACCAACAGCGGGCCTTGCCCAGGTCTTTGGAACATCATAGTTGTAGGTGTGCACACACCGGACTGCGAAGGCAGGCCAGGCACCTAGGCCAAATACTGTAGATACAAGGGTGCTCCCCCTAAGTCTGCAGCGGCAGGCTGGACACGTATTCAAACCACCACAAGGGCCAGTACGCACACCCAGGCCTGCTCTGGCAGGCAGGGCACACAGTCAACACCCCCGAGCTGCAAGCATTCACACACAGGTCTGCGACGGCATGTCGGCCCATGTCTCAGAACATCATGTTGGCACCACTACCTAACGTGTGTGGGAAGACGCTCTCACTTTCACACCATCTTGGTGGTGAGGAAGTGCCCTAGTCCCAAAGGACACACAGTAGCATAGGCATCTCTCCAGGATTCCCCCATGGGGAGTCAGACTCCAAGGCGGGGGAACCCACGTGGGAGCTCCTCTCTACTTGGATGGGGACAGCCATTTGTCCCCACCCTGCCTTCAGCCTACCACCCTCCCTGCATCCCTCAGGGCATCCCTGGGGGGTGTCCTCGTGGTATGTGAAGGCCCTCTCGGGGTTGGCTGAGGTGTGAGTAATGCCAACCTAAGCTGAGGCACAATGGTGCCCCACAGGCCTGCGATGGCAGGCCCAATACATAATTGGCAGGCTAACCAGTGGGTGACACACTCAGTGCTATGTCCCACTACTAGTCAGTGCTGTACCTGCCCTGGGGATGTGGGGTACCTGTTTTTCAGAGCACACGTAGGTACGGGACCGAAACTAACAACACGCACCACTTCTTGATGCGTGCACCTTCCCTCCGCAGTACAGCGGGAAGGTGCACAGTCTTAAGGTCAGGTGGAGAGATGTGGCAAAAACTAGGAGGAAAAGCAAAATGTTCTGGGGTGATTTCCCCTAAGAAGGGCCGTGTCCAACAGTGTTCTTACTTATTTTCAATGGTGTTCCACATCACTGTCTTTGCAGTTATGTAACAGACCTGTGTGTTCTCCAAAGTATCAGCCAAGGGGAACAGAAGGTTTGAAACTGCTTTATCTGAATCATTTGCCTACCTATTAGCTCCACCAAAGTGACTTCATGCAAGGAAACATAGCACTTGTGCTGTGTTGCAGCAAACATATGTGACCAAACACAATTTTTAAAAACAAGTGTAAGTAATACACTTCACTCACTTCCCAGCACAGCACTGTCTTATTATTAACGATAATATGTGCCATTTTCTTTCCTGTTGTAGGACAGGTGGTGTGTTCTTTAGAGTGCCTGCCAATTGGGGCAAGTAGGTTTGTCCCCTATCTCAGTTGGATGGCTTCTCTGCCTAATGACTCCACCAAAGTGACTTTGTGCAAGGAAACACAATATTTGGAATGAGCTGTGTCAGCTTCTTTGCAGTTTTAGGGCAGGTGGGTGTGGTTTCCAGAGCACCAATCAATAGGTGGAGGTGGTTTGTCACCCACCTCAGCTGGACCCCTTCTCTGCGCAAATATGTGCACCAGAGTATTAGCCGATTGGAGGCACGATGTCTGTCACCCACCTCCTCAGAACTGCATCTCTGCCTCATGACTCCCCAACGTGACTTTGTGCAAGGAAATGAAGCATTTGTTCTGGGATGCATCACACAGAAGTGACCAAAACCAATTTTAAAAACAAGTTGAACCAAAACTGTCCACTCTCTGCTCTGCACAGAACGTTTTCACTTCTTATCAACGATGCTCTGCGTCAGCTTCTTTGCAGTTGAAGGATAGGTAGAGGTGTTCACCAGAGCCTTTGCTAATTGGGTAAGAGGCTTTGTCACCAGTCACAGCCTTACAGATTCTCAGCTTAACTACTCCACTGAGGTCAAATGCCAATGAAGATATTTAAAAAAAAAAAAAACTACTCCACTGAGGTGACTTCACATAAGGGGAAAAATACTTCTGCTGCAGCACTCAAAAGTGACCAAACACAAAACCAGCATTCTCAGTTGTTCTGTAGACTGGTACAGTGGGCAAAAAACAATGGAATTGGAAAGGTGCCCATGTCACAACCAGTGGCTGGGATTAGTTTAAGCATTCATTTGCTTTGCTTTCTTCAATGAAACACCCTAAGTGAGTTTGGTATGCCCAATGTGTCATAGGAATCAAGTTGTGCCTCATTTAGGAGGCTTATGTAGGCTAAATCTCTTCTTTGATGGTGACCTGGTCTGACAGTTTTGGTTGGACTGCTCCTATTGAAGCAGGACCACAACTGATTTTGGTATGGCTGGTCTCTGTCCAGAGCAGATTAGTTGGCAAAAAATAATGCACTGGATTGCAGTCTGGAATAATTACCAGTGGCTGAGATTAATTCAAGCATTTCACCTATCACCTTTTGATTACTTCAGAGAGACACACAAGGCACAATGGGAATTCTGAGGCATGGGTTCCTTGCTCACTGTGCCATAGAAATCAACCTATACCTCACTGATGCATCCTAAATAGGCTGAAACAGGTCTGGGGTTGGTTGTGTTCCAATCTGAAGAGGATCTGGTCTTGCAGTTTAGGCAGGACTTATCCTATTGGAGGAATTCAAAGTATGATCACCAAACCTGACAAACATCGCAGGACATACACTTGGCCCCATCTTCATGGTCAGTAACAGAGCCAAGTACAGCCATGTCACAGAGCTCACCTGGACAGACCCCATCATCGTCCACTTCACCATCAGAGGATCCCCCGGCAACACCACCAAGCCACCCAGCACTTCACATCATAGCTCGAACAAAGTATCAGAGAGCCAGTGGGCCAACGCCCTCAACACCTCCCACCCTGACAAACGCAACCAACCTAGAACAGGTTGTCAAGAACTTCTTCGCCTGGCTCACCGATTGCACCAACAGAGTTGCCTCCATCCAGCCCACCAAACTCAAGTGATCCTCCAAACAGAGTTGGTACACCACGGAACTGAGAACCACAAAATGAAACTGCACGCAAGTTGAAATGAAATGGCAAACCAGTAAGGAGACCACGGAACAAGCCATATTCAAGACACCCCTCAAACAATATCACCAACTCCTGAAAGGAAAGGATCACCCTTTCCAACCACATCTCAGCCAGCTCTAATCACAGCAGAGAACTCTTCAACATCGTCAGCGAGTTCTCCAACCCTTCACCCACCGAAAACATCATCACCCATTCCCAGGAACCCTGCGACACCCTGGCAGACTTCTTCTACGGCAAGATCTCCAATCATCTACAAAAACTTCGAACCCCAACCCACCACCGCCAACTTCCTCAGCCTCCTCCCTACCAGAGATACAAAGCCCGACCACCTGCTCACTACCTGGGACCAGCTCACCACATAAAACACCACAGTCATCATGAACTCCATCCACTTAGGAGCAGACACAGACCCCTGTTCCCACCACATCTTCAACCTCAGGAGCAAGATGATCAGCAACGAGCTCACTGCCATCTTCAACACATCCATCACCATGGTCCCCTTCCCTGAAGAATGGAAACTGGAGAAGTCAAACCCCTTCTCAAGAAACCGTCCACCGATCCCAGCGAACTCAAGAACTATGTCTCATCTCTCTGCTCCCCTTTCCCACCAAAAGTCCTCGAGAAGGCCATCAACCGCCAACTCATGGAACACCTGGAGAACAACAATCTTCTGGACACCTTCCAATCCGGATTCAGTAGCAATCACAGCACCAAAACCATCCTAATCGCTGCCATCGATGACATCAGAGACCTCCTTGACCAGAGAGAAATGGCGACCCTGATCCTCCTAGATCTCTCAGCAGCGTTCGTCACAATATCCCACCAAACCCTTATCAGGAGGCTTGCACCACATTGGAATCCAAGGAGGTGACCTCAAATGGATCATCTCCTTCCACACTGGAAGAACCCAGATAATCCACTTACCACCTTTCATCTCAAGGCTTGTCCCTCAGCCCTATACTGTTCAACACTTGCATGACCCCCTTGGGCAACATCGACAGAAAAAGTGAACTAAACATCATATCCTATGCTGACGACACCCAGCTCATCTTCTCACTATCAGAAGGCCCCGTCTACCACGATGGCCAACTTACACAGATGCATGATGAACATGGCTGACTTGATGAAAGACAACTGCCTAAAACTCAACACAGACAAAATGGAAGTACTAATCTTCGGGAACAACACCTCCCCATGGAACGACAACTGGTGGCCTTCTGAACTAGGACCCTCACCCACTCCCACAGACCATGACGGCAACCTTGGCAACATCCTGGACAGCACGGTCACCATGAAAAGCCAGATCAATGCAGTCTCCTCTGCCTGCTTCCCCATTCTTCGCATGCTTTGTAAGATCTTCAACTGGCTCCCATCAACACCAGACGAACTGTCACTCAAGCCCTAGTCACCAGCTGGCTGGACTACAGCAATGCACTCTACATAGGAATTAACTCACACCTCCTAAAGAGACTGCTGACCATACAGAATTAAGCAGCTAGATTTATCCTCAACCTCCAAAAGCGGACCCACATCACCCCCCCCCCACCTCATGAAGCTCCACAGGCTCCCCATACAGAAGAGATGTCAATTTAAGATGCTGATCCACACTGACAAAGCCCTACAGAACCAAGGACCAGCATAAATCAGCCAATGTTTGAACTTCCACGAACCCTGTCGACACCTGTACTCCACATCCCTCTCCCTCACTCCCACCCCCTGCATCTGCCGAAGCAACAGTGGAGGATGCTCCTTTTCCTACCTCACTGTGAAGTCCTGGAACGACCTCCCCCTTCACCTTCGGACCTCATCCTCTTTGCTGGATTTCAGGAAAGGACCCAAGACCACTCTGTTCAACTGAACCATCTACAAGCAGCAGGGTTTTCAGCACCTGGATCCCTTCATGGGTGATTTGCCGCACTTTATAAGTCCTGTTTGATTTGATTTGATGATTTGCATAGGTTAGTCTCTGACTACAGTGGCATAGTGGGTAAAAAATGATGGACTGGAAAGCTGATGCAAATAATAACTAATGGTTGAGATTAATTCAGGCGTTCCACCCTTCACTATTTCTTTTCCTTTTTTCCACTTATAATGAGGGCCTCAGATGTTTGCAAAACTATAAAACTTTAGTTTTGCGCAGTTCATGAAGTTTGTTAAAGAACCTAGTAAACTTTATTAAGTTGTAAAGTTTTTGTGTAGCTTAAAATCACCAACATGGGTTTTGTAGATTAAAAAGCATGTTAGTTTTGCAGGGGATCTCTCCCACAAAACAGGACCAACCTCACCCAATCGGTACCTAGGCAAATATCAGAAAGTTTACAACTTCAAAAAAATATGAACAACGTCAATTTCAACAAGCAAAATTGAAAATATGCATACATATGGCAAAAACCATAATAACTGATCTTCGGTGAAGCCTGGAAGGATTGTTGTTTATCAGAAAACTGAGGAGCAAGATTATCCTTAACTTTGGCAGGATGCAATGTTAGAAACACAACACATTAGAAGTCAGTGGGAAGCAATTGTACCTCAATGGCAGGGAAAATAACTTTATTCTATATAAAAAAATAGATGTTTCCTGTGGACTCACGGCAATAGTACACCAATCACCCTGATGTGACTCGTGTGCAGTTCTCCCTAACAAACAGATAAATGAATTAGAACTGCATTAAGAACTATTCAAGTAAAAATTGAAGGAAGTGGATGAGAAACACTAACGACAGAATTCAAAATAAGACACGGGTAGGAGACAAGGAAATTCATTAACCGTAATGAAACAATTATCTAATTTTCTTTCTAAAGTAGTCATCTCCTCTCTGCCTCTTCCAACGCAAAGATACTTTGACGTTTTTTTGTTCTATTTGTTTCTTGATTTTTTTTCTGTTTGTGTAGGTTGTTGTTTCCTTAACTAATTCGTTTAGCCTACCTGAAATTTCCGCTGAAGAAAAGCGAAAATCAAACATAATTTTAAGATATTGGCAGGTGAAATATCACACCACCAAGTATTCTTATGTACCAGTCAGAGTTCAATATCACCAGGCTACAGTTCAGAATAGCTTACCTACTGCATTAAAATAGTTGTGGGCTCAAGAATCCAAATCCTTCAGTTCTATGTTACAGCAAAATGCACGTGCTCTTTCGAAATATGAACATATCGAGTCATTGCAGAATATATAAAGATTAATACTTTGCATTTGGCATTTGTTGAAAGAAAGAATGTGCTGAATTGGCAAATTCTGCTATCAACAATTGCATGAAAATGTGGCCAGTTTTTGGCTTAGTTCATTAAATCCAATTTGTTCTGAAATTTGTGGGGAAGCATTTCTTATTTTCGGGATACAAAATCTATGAAATGCAACTACTAAAGAAAAGCATTTTTGAAAAGCTGTAAGTAGTATTTCTATGTTTCTATGTCTTAAAAGAATGTGAATGGATACATTATGTTGTATATTTTGCAATAAATACCTTTGTAAGTAAGTGAGCAGGTATGGTGTGACTGTTTCGGCTTTTTGGTCTGTTTTTTTATTTTTGGCAGAATAGGAGGATTGGAGGACAGATATGTACCTTTTGCTACATATTTGCAATATTAAAACTACTCTGAGTCTCTTCTGTGCAGGAGCAATGCAGACAGTTTCCTACTTGTAATGCCAAACTATACACAGAGCAGATCTCTGCATGTGGTCTATGTCTCCACACATATTTTACTTCCCTTCATTGAGATCCTGTCGATCTTATTTTCAGAATCCGTGTCAGCACTCTGACACCAGCTCGCCAAGCTTGCCAGAAAGAGATGGATCCTAACCGAGCAAGACTTTATTGTGCTTCTCTGTCCTGTCCAGAATTATCAAAGCAGTGTGACTATCTGTGTCACCGTGGAGGCTGGCTGCTGCCTTTGTTCCCCAGCATCCTCTCTTCCCACTGTCCCACCTCTGTCTTTCTTAGTTTCTTGTGCTCAGATAACTTACATCTATTTCGTACCAAGGATGACCGAGGCACAGGGTAGATATAGTGTGGAAGGGTCACCAGTGTGGAAGATTTACAGCCTGCAAAGAGAATTAACTGCTGAAAGTTGACATGTTAGAGTCCGTGCATTCTTGCCTAACTGATGTATTCACTTCCCTGGCACATGTGGCAGTACAGACGCTGAAAACCTCGAGGCCACGAGTGATGACCATGAATACTCAGTCTAACATTACCACATATTCTGTGGCTGCCAAATCAAATGTGACAAAAGCACAAAAAGAGTGGCTGTCACGGGTGCTCCTCCTTTCAGTCATCGTGAAAGGGGCTGTGGCAATTGCGGGTCACTGTTGAGTTTGTCAAATGACGGTATGTGTGCGATGCATGGCATGTTCTCTGGCCTGCCAACCATACCTCTCAATGGCTTGATAGAGTAACACTTGGCTTTTGCACCGTTTTATAACCGTCTAGCTGTCATGAAACTGCCTTTTTCTGTATTGGGCTGTATGTTTTATTCTTCTCATGAAATGCTTGCCACCCTGACAACAGGATGCTGTTAATTGGGAGCCAACATGACACAGATGAGTGGAAATGAAATGCTGTTTCTGTCCTGCTGCCCCATTCAGGATGCTTATTGCTCAGAGGGTGCTGGCGATGCAATGCTGTAAACCCGCGTGCGTAAAGTCCATTTCAGAGAAGGAAAGGCTAAGGTTGGTTGGCTTTGTCTGGAGTGAGTCTTCACAGAGCCACACTGTGATGGCACCCCAGCAACGAACCACATTTCCCAACATTTCCTGAACCTTCACATTGTCTGAAGAGGGTAGCGGCCATTTTGGAGTATCGAGTATATCTTTCCACCTGTTTTCTGGCCTTCTTGTTAGGAAATTGTGCTACAATGTTGTTGCTGCCAAACCCTTACTACTAGGATTCAGGACTTCCTTTTGCCAAGAACATTTGTTTCCCTGAGAGTTTGTTAAAGGACATTTGTGAATACAGAGAGTATTCTGAAAATCAAGTTGGGTTTAGGAAACAAACATTGCACTATTTTGAGCACTTGATGTTAAGCATTGCTAAAAACGTTTTGGGGATTGATCCAGAAAGAATTCTCTTGTCAAGATAATAGTGCATGAAATGTGTATATGATTATGCGTTAGGTACTAAGTGCTCTTAGTAAATGATATATGATTTGTCAAAGTTTGGAACCACAGAATATTAATGCTTCGTGATTATTTTTCAAGTGACACCTAGAGTCAGGTAGAGACGCAGCTTATCTCCAGCAGAGACTGCATAGTTACAAAGCTTGAGATAGTTACATTTCTAATTGGGAGAAGTGTTGATGAACATACACAAACACACTCATCTCTTGAACTGCTTTAGTTTCAGGAATACAAAGCTTCATATCAGAAAACAAAGAGTGACTTGCACAGAGAGACAGATACAGGGTATCCTTTCATTGCTATCATTAGATGCAGGACTTCATGGCAGGATATTAGGATATCTCCTATCGCGATACACACTGACTTTAACCGATAAGAAGTGACAAGTCAGAGTGGAGGTCTCTGTTGTCTTCCTTAGTCCATTCGCATGTCCCTGTCTCTACAACTGGCCCTCATATTTTAAGGTATGTGGTCATTGGTGGGGTAGGTGTTGATGGGAGAGTGCTTTACTTCCGTGTGACTCAAGGTATAAGGTTACTGCTTTCTGATTCACACTCGGATGTAAATAGATAAAACGCCATGACTCTCACTTCTTCATATCCGAAAAACACCCAAACGCTGTCTACTGGGCATGTGCTTAATTTGTAAAAAAAATAAGTGCAAGGGCTCTTGTCAGGAGGCCACTGCAGCTTGCGTCACACATTGTCCCAGCTATGCTGCCAATTATAGTAACAACACAATTACTAACCATCGCACTCCTACAAGTGTGACAATTCGGGCTATTCCAGGCCCCTAAAGCTATAAGAATGGCTTTGGTGGCAGGTAATAGTCATTTTTAATGTATTTTAAATTATTAATTAACTATTATTGGGGTCAACTCTAAATTACCCATACAGCGCCACCTTATGGCAGACTGTCACAAACACAGGTGTTGATAATTAAGTGCCGGTGCCGAGCACCGGAAACCACCGACTCAAATTAAGCACTGTAACCCAGTAACTGGGCTGACCCAAAATGTTAAATAAAAATAGTGCCAATAAGTTCATAGGTTGAAGGGGGATGGCCCCTTGCCTACTCTGAATACTGTTCTTTTGGCTGATCCAAAAAGTGAAACACAAGTGCAGCTGCTGAAGGGGACTGGAACAATGCTCTTTATATATTGCTATTTTCGTATTTTTTCAAAAGCACTTGCAGACACCTAATGCTGTCTTTAGGTCAGACCGGAAAATAACAGGCTTGCCAGCTGTGCAGTTTGTCAGTGACCATCCTCTGTGATATAATTTCAGGTCCCTATATGTTTTTAATGATGTTAATATATGTTATAGGTCTTGACATGTATTAACATGATCTGTCTTGGTGTTTATATGATTTAGCATGAGTGTATTCACTTAGCAATGAGTATGCATTAAGATTTCAAATAAGGGTTTCTGTTTAACCCCTGGCTGTTGGATTGCACAGACTCTGCAGGAAAATAGTTTCATGTTTTTTGTGATTGTGCAAAACTGCCAAATGGCTTATGCTCTGCACTGCTGAGATTGAAAATGAGTTTTTTTTTTTTTTTTTTTACTTCTGTGCTGTTTCCTGTCAATAGAAGCTACAATGAAAAGTATTCCTTGCAAAAACAACCTTGTCAGATCTACAATTTCTGCACTAATGTTGCTTCACTGGAACATGCACTAGCACATTTGGGGGCATATTTATATTTCAGGCACGCAGCACAGCAAGCCACCTTGCTGCGCTTCACTGTGTGACAGGGAAAGGGCAAGAATGTGTCATATTTAACATTATATGTCTTGTTGTTTCTTTTTCCAGCACTGGTGCACAATGTGCTACCTAGTGCCAATACAGGCACTCTTGCACCATGGTGCAATGGTGCCTGCAGTGTAAGCAAGATTGTTTAGGTGCAATAAGAGACATCTTCCTGCACAAAAACAGTCCCCTGAGGTATTTTCCTCTTTCTATGTGTGTACAGAATACAGAACACATAGAAAGAGGAAAACACAATAAGAAATAAAGATATTTCTCCTCATTACACCTCTCCTGGGGATGTGTAGCTTTTTGGTGCATTCCCAGGTCTACCAGGATGGTAAATCTAGGAATGCATACAAAACAGAGAGAATTGAGGGTCTAAGGGAAAGTTTACAGACCAGCGCGGACTTAATCCCCAATACAGTACATAATAAACACAAAAATCCGCGGGTCTAATCAAGAGCACAATCAGTACAAACAACAAAAAATCTCTTCTTGCATGAAAAAAGTCCTATTTAAGAGGACGGACTCCCATCACCCACCGAAGTGACAATGTGTAAGTGGATGTATTGCAGTTGTTGACACCCGTTTGGATACGGGTGGACTCCTCCGCTAGGGACAACCAGAAGACGGTCCGAGGTAGCGACGGAGAGAGCGGTGCCTCACGCCCTGAGTTGTTACCAGGAGTGGTGAGGAGTCCACCCGTATCCATACGGGTGTCAACAACAATCCTGTAGTTTCTTCAAAGAGTAGAACACAGGTGATTGTGGGTTGTATCGTTCCCTTTATCCAGTTTTAATTCACTGGTTTTTACACTTGATTTTGCAGTAGTAGTACCATCTATGTCCTGAGGAAGGCCACAATCTAATGATTATCCAAATGGCTGAAACATGTAGACCTTCTATTTAGACCAACGCGCTCGATAATTTGCTCAGATAGCGCTTGCACTGTTTTTAGCAATTGACACCAAGAGATACCTAATAAATCTTTTTCTCTTGGTAGCCAATTTTAAATTGCACTTCACGTTTACTATTACTTTTCACACTGCAATACATCCACTTACACATTGTCATGCTCCATAGATCTTAGGAAATCTATTCCATTGATCCAATTAAAACATCTGTGCGCTCCTCCCTCTCAGTGAAGGAGTTGCAGCTCCTTGGTTGCATTAGTTTTGCAGCCAAGAGGAGATCCCAGATGATGGAGCATGCCACTTCGGTGGCTGATGGGAGTCCGTCCTCTTAAATAGGACTTTTTTCATACAAGAAGAGATTTTTTGTTGCTTGTACTGATTGTGCTCTTGATTAGACCCGCGGATTTTTGTGTTTATTATAAATCTAGGAATGCGTCAAAATCCATGGGTGTGGCAGGGTAACACCCATGCACAATCCATGGAACGCCTTCATGGGGCAGAGTAACACAAAGCAGTGATTTGCTCTGCGTTGTGTTACTCCAAATTTATCAAGCCACGCAGGGCAATGCAAGGTGGCCTTGCGTGGCTTGATGAATCTCACTTAAGGGTTACGTCGCTTTTGCACTATACCCCTAGAAGCTTAAAATGATAGCACTGTGCTAAGGTACATTTTTGCTACTTGCCCAAGAATTGGTTGTGAGTGAGAGGTCCAACAAGCTCCATAGCGATGCTATAGGTTTTACAGTTAATAAGCATATTTCAATTCGTGAGAGAGCAGTTAGGATGCTGATGGGCATGCTGTTAAAAAGGAAGGAAAACTAAATAAATAATAATTTCTCATGAAAGTATTGTATCCATGACTCACACATGGAAGGAGTCTGCACTTCTGATGAATAGATAGTGATAAAATCAGTAGAATCACAAGGCCAAAGTCGGGGTTTGATACGTTGATCCAAAGGGAGGGAGGTAAACAAGGAGAAGGAGGCAATAAAGAAGAATGACTAGAAAGAGAAAAACAAGAAAGAGAAAATCAAGAAAGCAAACTTGAGCAAATCAAGAAAATAAAACTCGAGAAAATCAAGAAAAACAGACTTGAGAAGTAGATGAATGCTTGACTCAAACTTTTTTTGCCTAAAAGTGTGAGAGACAGAAGCAGAGCAGTACAAGAAAATTTTGAAAAAGTTGATGAAAAATAAGCCGAAGTTTCCTGCCGCTAAAACGGCGATAATTTTATCGCCGGTCTTGCTAATATGTCCCTAGATGCTCTACTTTACCGACAGCAGCTTGCTTGAGAATGTCACCGTTTTCACTGTGCTGCCAGTGCTTGGCCTAGGGTCCCTTCCATTAGGCCATCTCTACTATGATATATTTAAACCTATAGCTATTTGAATGTTTCCGATACCCATCAAAGTGGAGAAAAGCTTACTGACACCATTTTGGTTTCTCTTGTGATTTCAGGCGAAAACGAAAGGAATTCTCCCCAGTTGTTGCTTAAAGCTGATAGAAGACCGAAATGATCCATTAGTTTCTCAATGATTTGTGCCCACATCTACTTCCGGACTCCTGACATAGAGAAGAAAGCCACTGGTATACAGAGAGATAACATAATGCATGCCTCACACAGTAATTACCCTTTCACCAACCCTTAGTTATATCTGTCAATTGAGGGGTTCATCGCAAGGGAGAACAAGATCGGCAGCAGTGGGCAGCCTTGCGGGTGCTCCTGTCTTCCGGCCACTGGTTCAAGATGCTGCCACCCTTCTTGGATCAGTGTATAGTCAGACCCCCAGGATATTGCGGCATGGATTATCAAATTTAGCGGCACAAATATGGAAATTTAGCGGCACAAATATGGAAATTTAGCAGCATTTTTGCGGCACTTTATTTTACTCATAATCATTCATTTTCAGCCTTAAATCAATGGAAACTGTTTTAGCAGAGTATTCCACTTTGAATAGGCAACCTGGGATATGGAACACAGGAAGCAGCCCACAGGTGAAGGCTGTTATCCCTTGGAAATGCAATCCTCCATTTGCTTTAGTATAGGTTCTGAGAAGCCTATCAAAGATGGCCTGGTAGCATCCCATAGGAAATGGCATTCTAGAACCTACCTTAGTGTATGCTCTGGGGGTCCAGATTGGAGGGACAGGGAGATCACCAAAGAAATTGAAATTATGCAACCAGTCACAGTATATGACCTGTGGAATCCACTTAGGAGCAGCAGAGGAGAAACTCATAATAAAGGCACTATACAACCGTGTAATACTTCAAGGCAAATCGCGAACTCCTGGAGGGTCTGGCTAGGGCTCCGACCGTTTATGTTTTCACGGGTGATGGGGGCGGGGGGGCACAACGTTATAACATTTGCAATGTAATAGGACTCGCTTTTACGCACGTTCAAGCTACAATGCCATTTATTTATGTTTAAAAAACAAAACATAAATAAAAGGAATTGTCATTTACAATGCCAATAGCTCAAACTCGCGTAAATGCGAGACCGATTGCATTGCAAATGCTTGTTTTTTTACTATTCTGCTAGGGTGACAGACATTTACACAGGACATGTATGGATGGATTTTGCTGCTGCTCTGTCCTCTCTCCACCACTTCCTTACCGCCTGACAGTTTCCAGAGTGTGACTTCTTTTCACCTGATCTGCCCCATTGGGTTCACTGCCTGCCCGCTAAGTGTCCTGTTCTGGTCCCTTGTCTCCATGGTACCCATCACCTTGCTGCCCATTAATTACCTGACTGTATCCCATTCTGCCCCCAAGATGGTCCCTTCCTGTTTACCTTTCCTCTACTCCCTGCTTTTATCCAGTTGCCACCTCCAACTCATATCCTGGTCTTACCTCGTCACTTCACTTGATGCCTGGAAAATGTCCTCCTCTCTCTCTTGATTTCTACCCGCGCCAGGTTCTGCCCTAAGGTGCTCGCTGCCATCCCACTCCTTCCTGCCTTTGTCCTCATCTCATCTTCTTGTGCTGCCTTTTGCACCATGATGCCCGACACCTTTCGTCCGCCTGGCCCTTACTTGTGCCAACTCTGTTACCAGGAAGCTTGCCGCCTGCCCTTCTCTCGCCTGCCACCTACATTTGTCATGTTGCCATTACCATACCAGTTCCTTCACTGGGTTTAGCTCCCAAGATGTCCTCTGTTATGTTGCTCTTACAATTATTGTTATTGTATTGTTCTGTGAGCGAGGCATAGAATGCCTGTTGCATTCTCTCACGCCGTTCCAGTCCAGGACTCAGTTACGACTTGCTCCGTGGACTGGAAGCCGTGCTGCCTGGCTCTCACCTGTTCATGTGAATAAATCTACTTATAAAATAACTTGAAGTCTCGTCATTACAATTGGCGACGATCGACGAGGTTACCCACGTTTTGAGAAGATTTTAAGAAAAGTAAAACGGAAGAAGCAATTTTTCTCGATTTACCACCGAACGAAAAAAAAATAATAAGAAGAAAGGAAGAAGAATTTGCAGAGCTGGAACCGGAACATACACCTTCATTACCTTTCTGGTTTCCGACGAGCGTTAAGTGAGTATCGTCATCTTTGGCCACACAGCTTAACCGTTGCTGACAGCCTCACTGCATCTTTCAAGCACCGGCTACGTTCTAAGTTGGAATGAAGCTGTGACGCGCATCGTCCCTAACCTGCATTGGAACTGTGACGTGCATCGTCCCTTGATGCTTTGTGCTAGGTCACGCACCGTGACCTTTACGTGGTGGCCATTTTGGGTGACATACTCCTTAGCAACCACTCGTATTTATCGTTTATGCCTGCAAGTTCAGATTGACAGATTCGAGACTGAAATACCATCTTTATTCACACTGTGATTTTCGGAACAGGTGAGGAAGTCGGGAGGCGGACAATGGGAACTATATTCTTATTTTTAAGCACCTTTGCTGCATTAGCTCGCAGAGGATCTGCACATACTGGTGAACACATTGAGCTACATAACCTTTCGTTGCATTCCTTCTAAAATTTAATACTTGGAGGATTATTAATTTCATATATATATATATACATTTTTTATTTTTTTATTTCACACAATATTTTTGTAATTCTGGTATATTGACACCTGCATGGAAGAAGGTGATCACCTAGTTGAACAAGTAGTTATGGCTCAACAAAATTTTACTATTAGCCCTCCTCATTCCTTTTGGTCATCTGGACCTCGTCCAGCCATGGAGTGGTTAGAATGGAAAGATTACTTTGTTAATTACATCAATGCTGTAGACGAAGCAGGTAAAATGAAGGCTGATCAAAAGAAGAGAATTCTTTTACATTCCTTGGGTCCTGTAGGGATAAAAACGTATAACCGCATGCCAAAGATAGCGGCAAGTACAGAAATTGATGATTTTGATGCAGCCTTACAGGATTTAGATAAATACTTTGCACCTAAAGTTTGCATGGGTGTTGTGCGTTACAAGTTTTTCCAGAGGAAGCAAAACAAAGGTGAACTAGTAGATGACTATGTTGATGAATTAAAGAGACTTGCTATTGATTGCCAGTTTGGGATTCTACACGATGAGTTACTGAGAGATCAATTAGTCATGCACTGTAATAATTCTGCAATACAAGAACGCTTATGGGTCAATGGGGACGCACCTTTAGACGATATACTTTCTATCGTAAGGAAGGCTGAATTGTCAGGAAGGTGTGCATCACAACTTAAAGATTCCGTCAAGGATACAGGTGCTGTTCTTAAAGTTCAAACAACAAACCGAGGACAACAGCAACAGAGTATGGCCAAAACTTCCAATCAAACTCAAAGGAATCTGTGGAAAGAAAAAGAATTAGAAGACAGGCGATGCTATCGTTGTGGAAGCAAAGAACATTTAGCGTTCAGCAGAAACTGCCCCGCTGCAAGGAAAAGATGTAGCATTTGCGGGTTAATAGGCCATTTCAGTAAAATGTGTAGGAGAAAAAGAAGCAATGTTAAATATGTTTACGAGGACGAAGATCCTACTGACTTGGAAGTTGATAAGGAAAATAACGAGGGGAGTATGTAAAAATTTACAGGGTAATTTTGTGATTAACATCACTGACAGTACAGTGAAGGATAAACCTATTTGTGATATATCTATTGGAGGTATAGTGGTTAAGGTGTTCGCAGACTCAGGATCACCTTATACTATAATTGATAAGGAGATTTGGAAGGAAAAATTTGTTAAAAAAATAGGACATGAGTTAATTCCCACTGATGTCAATCCTATGAGTTTCACGGGAGAGAGAATTAACATGCTGGGTTTTAGATGGTTGACATTTGTATTCAAGGGAAGATCAGCCAGAGGTAAACTTTATGTAGCTGAATTGGGTCCTTCTGTTTTAGGTTGGATGGACCAGAAGAATTTGCATATTATCCTGGATCCGAATAGTGATGAGAAGGTACTCATCATGGATGAGTCTAGCAAAGTGCAAGATGAAATTAGTAGGATGTTTCCAAAAGTTTTTAGTAAGAATTTAGGATCACTTAAGGGCTTTGAACACTCTATTGTGCTTAAAAAGAATGCTATTCCGAAAGTACATAAGGTGAGGCCAATTCCTATACTCATAAGAGATGAAGTTGCAAAAGAACTTGATGGGTTGCTTGAAAGGAATGTAATTGAAGAAGTGGAAAGTTCTGAATGGATTTCTCCGGTGGTGGTGGCACGCAAGGGGAATGGTAAGATCCGTTTATGCATTGATTTGCGCCACCTTAATAATAACATCGTCATTGATAGGTTTCCGCTGCCCAAGATCAATGAAATGGTGTCATCCCTCAAGGGCGCCACTTGGTTTTCCACCATTGATCTATCAGCGGCCTACCATCAAGTGGCGTTATCACCCGAGTCAAGGAAGCTCACGGCATACGGTTGTTATCAATTCAAACGTATGCCTTTTGGCCTCGGCTCAGCGGCTGCTGTTTTTCAGCTCTTAATGCACAAATTACTGGGGAAGATGAATGGTATTACATTTTTTCAAGATGACATTTTAGTAGCAGCTAAATGCAGAGAAGAACACGATTGTAAACTCAGAGAAGTTTTGAATGTGTTGCAAAAAGTTGGATTAACTGTGGAAATCAGCAAATGCAAATTTTCTCAAAGGAGTGTATCCTACTTAGGACATGTTATTTGTGAGGATGGTGTAAAACCTAAACCATCTTTAGTCAATATCATTGTGGATTCACCTGCTCCTACCAGCAAGGAGGAGGTGAGATCATTTTTGGGAATGGTTGAATTTTGTGCTAAATTCATACAAAATTTTGCAAGTAAGGTGTTCAACATTCGTTCCTTGTTGAAGAAAAATTCTAAATTTGAGTGGACCTGTGAGTGTGATGCTGAGTTTAATCAGGTTAAAAATGACTTACAAAATGTAAATGCCCTGAGTAGTTTTGATCCCAATTCGGAGTGTTTTTTAACAACAGACGCAAGTGACAAGGGTTTAGGAGCTGTACTTTCACAGAAGGGTGTTGACAATCGTGAAAGAATAATTTTATTTGCGTCCAGATCCTTATCTCCCACTGAAAGTAAATATCCAATCATTGAGAGGGAGGCTTTGGCTTGCGCTTGGGCCTTAGAGCATTACCGCGTATTTGTTTGGGGAAACCTGTTCTGATTCGCACTGATCATCGTCCTTTAGTTAAAATTCTTACAACTGAAGGTAGTGTTACAGCTTCTGCAAGATTAGCGAGAATCTCCATGCGTATGAATGAATTCATTTATAATTTGGTTTATGTACCTGGCAAGGAAAACCTTATTGCTGATTGTCTCTCCAGATTGCCTGTCCCCATGGAGGAATGTTTGGATGATCCTTGGGGAGATTTTAACATTGCATTTATCCAAGATGCTGGTATACCAGCTATTGGAAGGACTGAGTGGATGAAGGAGCAAATTAAGGATGTTTTATTACAACAAATTTTGGAGTGTCTAGGTAAAGGGTGGCCCAAGAAGGAAAATGTTACTGATAAATTGAGACCATTTTGGGAGATCAGAACTGAGCTGTCGGTGAATAAAGAAGTTGTTGTAAGAGGTGACAGAGTCATTCCTCCGGAGAGTTTGAGGAATAAAGTGTTAATGTTGTGTCACGAGGGTCATTTCGGTATTGTAAGAACTAAAATCATTGTTAAAGGAATTTTCTGGTGGCCTGGTGTGGACATGGCTGTGGAGAGATTTGTAAGAGATTGTGAAATTTGTTTATCTGCTGACAAATGTCTTAGAACCTTAAAACCTCCTATGAGTGAAGGTCTTATTCCCAAATTACCTTGGGAAGTGATTGCCGTGGATATTTTTGGTCCTGTGGGTGAATCAAAAGAATATGGTTTGGTTGCAATCGATTTATTTTCCAAATGGCCTACAGTCAAAATTGTTGAAAAAGTGGATACCGATACTGTTTTAAAGTTCCTGGACAAATTGTTTGTTATGGAAGGTCTTCCAGCAAGCATTTTAAGTGACAATGGTGTGCAATTCACATCCAAAAGTGCCAAGGAATATTTTGATAGGGTTGGCATCAAACATAGGACCACTGCCCTTTATAATCCAAGTGGTAATGGCACTGTTGAGCGTTTTAACCGTGTGCTTAAAGGTGTCATTCAAGCTGCCATGAACAAAAGTAATGATTGGAAACTCGAATTACAGAAGGCAGTTTGGAGTTATAGAATCACTACTCATGATGCCACGGGTTTGTCTCCATTTGTTATTATGAGAGGCAGGAAACCTAGATGTAAGTTTTCGCCTGCTTGGCTGTGTGATGGCACATTACAACATTGGTCTGTCACGGATGTCAGAGACAGGTTAATTCAAATGCATGATAAGAGTAAAACTTATTATGACCAAACTCGTGGAGTGAAAGAGGTGCATCTTAAGGTGGGTGATGTGGTTCGAGTGAAAAGACCTGGTAAGATTTCGAAGGGTGAAAACCAATTTGGTTCTCCACAAGTCATTGTGGAGCTTTTGTGCAATGCAGTACGTTTGGACGATGGTAGAGTGTGGAATTTAAAAAGCATTGCTTTATGTTCTGGAAAAAATTTGAATGTATTACGTGAGGGTTTGAAGTGTACTGATGGTGCAAAGGACACTGAGTGGATGGAAGAATTCCTTGACCCAAGGGCGATACCAATTGCTGTTCCTTCGGATGTGAGTTTGGGAAAGGAGGTGGTGGAGAGTGCTGTTGGGAAGAGTGGTGATGTTGTGGCTAAGGATGTGCCGTTGGAATCTACAAATGTTTTAGAAGAGGTGTCATCTGGAACGAGTGTGATCCCTTCAACTTCCAAGGATTCTGTTGGTTTAGCAGAGGGCGTCAGTGTTAGTGATACCAGGAGGAGGGTGCTTCCTGGGTGGCTGAAGGAGTTTGTTATGTGGGTGTAGGAGTTTATAAAAATGTTATCCTTTTATTTGTTTTTGTATTTTCCTTTGTGTAAGGGGGGGGATGTGTTATGTTGCTCTTACAATTATTGTTATTGTATTGTTCTGTGAGCGAGGCATAGAATGCCTGTTGCATTCTTTCTCTCACGCCGTTCCAGTCCAGGAGTCAGTTACGACTTGCTCCGTGGACTGGAAGCCGTGCTGCCTGGCTCTCACCTGTTCATGTGAATAAATCTATTTACAATATAACTTGAAGTCTCGTCATTACATCCTCTTTCTGCCCGAGTTTGCTATGATAAAGGCACCCTCTTAAAATGTGGAAGAAGCGTCTCCCCATGAAACTTAGTCACCAGCAGTTACTGTCTAATTGTGCTCATTGCCGATTTCGCGGGCACTTTTGTAAAAATGGAGGCATTTTTACAAAAGTGCCGATTTCGCGTGCACTTTTGTAAAAATCGCGGCATTTTTACAAAAGTGCCGATTTCGCGGCAAACCGCGAAATCGCGAAATCCTGGAGGGTCTGTATAGTACTCTAATCCACCTTATGAGTTCCAGGGTAAAATGCATACGTTCTTCCACTTGAAATAAATGATGCCACCTAAGAGCATCAACGGTTTATTCCATGAACAGTGACTTTACCGAGGTGACTCGTGCAGCCGCTAGCATGGGTGCCTTCAGGTGTATCAGTCTCCTTAAACTAGGTGATGCGCTCCTCCCCAAAACAAATCCATTTGGGTCAGGATACACCAGAGTATGGTGTATTTTTAATGTACTATTTGCTAAACACTTGTCTATGTTTTTTTAAAATCCAATTTAGGTCCATTCTAACTGGTCCTGATCAGGTTTCCAGATCACCAATATAATCGCTTTTTGCATCATAAGACAATGCTTACCTAGTGCCTGAACTGAGTTGTACACCTCCAGCAATCTAGGGTCAGCAGACCATCAAACATCTTATAAATTTTGGCTGGTATACCACTTGAATCAGGGTCAGACTGGAACGGAAATAGTTCCGGGCACCAAAATAAAAGTGCCCCCTGTAGGAAGGTAGGATCTGACTGCATGGTTACCCCCACTTTTTGCCTGGTGTTTTGCTGGTTTTTGACTAGTCTGACTGGGATCCTGCTAATAAGGACCCCAGTCTATCTGCTTTCTCCCTAAAATGTTATGCATGTAGTTTGGTACACTCCAGATGGGATACTGGGGTACCCTTGTCAGTCCCTAGTATATGGTACCCATGTACCCAGGGCATAGGTACCCCAGAGGCCTCCCATGGGCTGAAGCATGTGTTATGCCACCCATGAGAGGCCTTGCAAAATGGAACTCCAGGTCTGCTACAGCAGCCTGTGTAAGATGGTGCTTGCACCACTTACTTTAGATATAGGTTCACTATATCTATAGGTCACTACACTTAAAACTTTCGAGTCACCCCTATAGCAGGCCTTATCAATCCTGAAGGCAGGGTGCTGGGTTTTTAGTGAGAGGGTGCCCCTGCATGAGCAGAGCCTCTCTGCAGCCTTCGGAGACCATTCTCCCGGGTTGTCTGTGACTCAGCCGGACAAATAGGTAGAGGTGCATTATAACCTCGCTGTAAATGCTATCTCGAAAACGGCTGCATAGAAACATATCGTGTTTGGTATCAAACACCTTGGAATCATACCTTCACACCGGTAACCGGTGTGGGAGGTATGAGTCCACCCTTCTGAAGCAAGCTTCGTGGGGTCATTGGTCTATCCGGTGCCAGCCTTCTCGACCCGGTCAGCACAAAATGGATGCTGCCGACCAGAGACACACTTCTGCCTTCCTGCTGCTGAGCCAAGCTCGAGCAGAGGAAGGCAGCACAATAGGCATCCTGTCACAGGGAGGTGTGACCACCTCCCAGACAGGATTTAGTGTATTGGGGCTGGGTGGGTGCGCTCTGAGAGTGCCTGAAAGTCTGCACCCGGGGCACATTTGGTGTCCCTGTGCATAGTCCAGCTCAAACCAGTTCTGGGAGCCATTGGCTCCTGCTCTGGCGCAAAACTGGACAAAGGGCATGGGTGTAACCACCCCTCTGTCCCGACCCTCCCCTAGGAGGGTCCCCGAATCTGTCCAACCCTCTCCCGTGGGTACAAAAGGGCTTACCTGGCTGTAAGACTTTAGATTTGATGTGGATAAGATTCTACAAGAAGAAACCACTGACCTTCGACCGTCTGGACACTCTGGACTTCGCTGGACTTCGACTGGGCCCGACTCGTCTCCCTCTCCATCCAAAGCTTTGTCTGTGCCCTTGCTCCATACAGGCTCCATGCAGGACCTGTGGTGCACTAAGGACAACTGAAAAATTTCCCTTGGAGTGAAGGAGTCACTCCCCTGCTGTTGCAGGCACCGTAACACAACTGACTGGTCTGCTGCTCCTGAGCTCCTGCAGACTCCGAAGATTTCAGCAACACAGGAGGTGGGTTTTCGAAAGTCCTTGAGGTTGGTCTACCCTCTCAGCAAGTTGGAGGCCAGTATCCCTCGTGGGGACTGCATAACCCGAACCTCTGTGCACCACGTCCATTTGCAATTGCATATGCTTGTTGGCAATTCCTGAGCTTGTGCATTAGACTCCGTATAGTCCTGACCCTGAGCAGTAATTCTACCAAAGAACTCCGGCCTCCTCGCACCGAGTGCTCCGTGGGCTGGTACTGTGCAATCTTGCCCGAGGTCCCCACGCGACTCCTGGTCCTTCGGGCTGTGGGTCTCTCTGAGGGTCATCTTGATTTCTCTTGGGCTTTCCTGGTTGCTCCAGACGTGTCCTGACTCTCCATTGCTTGGTGAGTCCCCTGGACCTTGTTGGTCCACACCGCAACGTGGGTTGCTTGTGCCAAGGCTTGTTGGTGCTCCAGCCGGACACCGACCCCTCAGCACTCAACATCCTTCGTGGGACAGCTCACCTCCAGCTCCTGGTCATCCTCGACATCTCCTGGTCCTCGTGGCTGCAGAGTCAAGCATCGCTTCTTCGCACCTGAAGCACGTGACATCGGTGGGCTTTCATCTACCGAACCCCTGGTCACTCTGAAGTGACCCAGACTCTGTCCCCTCTGCTTTCAGGTTCCTTCCTTCCCGAATCCAGGCTTGGATTCCACCGGACCCTTTTCACCTTCACGGCAGCAGTACTTCTTCACAGCCCTCCATTGAGAGCGACGGCAGTTTCCGATGCCACTTCAGACCTATGCACCCAGCTCCCCTGGGATAGGTAACTCGGGTACTACGGCATCCACGGGTGGGGTGGCTCTCCAAACTCTTAAGTTCCAAAGGCTTCCCTCGAAGTCCTCCTAGAAGGGTCCTTAAACTGTAAAAGTGTAACCGCGACTTCCCCATAGAATTGTACAGAGCCTGCGGTCGTGTTACCACACTGCACCCGTCCTCCGTGGGGTCCCTAGCTACTCACCTTGGGTGGTTCCTTGGGGTCCCAATGATTCTACGTGCTCAAGACCTTGTCTTGATCTCAGTCGTGACTGTTATACCACTATTTTAGTATATGGTTTGCTCTCCCCCTGGAGCCTACTGTGTATTGTGCTGCTTACAAGTGTTCTATTGATCTTGTATTGTGTGCTTTGGGTTCTATCCTCATGTAGAGGATAGTAGAGAGTGTTATATTAATAAATACATATTTTTTTTATATAACTACTGTGTGGTTCTCCTTTCATTTAGTCAATTTAGGAAGTGATGTTCTGGTAAAACAAGCTGCTTTACATTCCTTCAAGATTAAGCCTGAAGGCTGCTCTCCACAGCTACCACTAGGCTAGCTTTCTAAAGGTTATCTTTGACCTCATACATCATAAGGGTCGTTTGGACTGGTACAGGGTGCCCACTTTAATTAGTGGTCAGCATATACCAGGCCAACTTCTCACACCCCCCATTAGTGAATTAGATAGCTGAAACAAGTAGACCATGTTTATAAATTGAGTCAGTACTGAACGTGTGTGAAAATATGCTATATAAGTGTTTTGCAAGGTATGAAAGACTTCATGGATTTGAACTTGCTGCAGGCAGTGTTTGTTTTAATATCACGGAAATCAACCAGCCCAGCAGATCATAAAACAGGCCCACAAACAGCCAAAAAAAAAACACACTGACCTTTCAGACCCTTAGATTTTCTACAGTGCCCAATGTTTGCTTATTGTGTGAATCTAATGGCAGGACAGTAGCTAGCAACAATATGATTTATTTCCATTGCGTGTGGCGTAAATCCCCATCACTTAAAGATGTCACTGGCAATCTTGGAGTTGCTGCTATCTCCATGATCTGTCTCATTCTAGGTACTACTTAGCTACTTAACTACTTAACACTGTTCGGTCGCACTCCTATACTTTACAATGGAAGCATGCATTCTGGCCGGAATGCATGCTCCCATTGTAAACTGCTCTGTGCAGTTCATCCCTGCACCCCGTGGCAGGCACCTTAAGGTGCCTACCACAAGGTGCAGGGATCAACAGGGGCAAAAGGAACAAATGATGGACGGAAGGCTGAACAATGCAAACATTCACCCCCAGGCACAAAGATCTGGGTTTAATCCATCGTTCTTTTGCTCACCACTCCACCACTGTTTGGACCCAACCATATGCAAATCAGTCTTGACCCTGTCCCTCACGGGAACAGTCCAGCCCGAACTGCCAAGCCAGGTCCTCCCTGGACCTGAAACAAGCATCCTGGGACCAATTTCAGGGAAAAACCCCTCAGCAGCCAGGCTAGCTTGAATCCAGTGAACAGTGAGCACGGGACCCATGTCTGGGCATACCCTTCCCACTTAGGGCGACAAATGCAAAAGAAACAAATGATGGACAGAATGCTGAACAATGCAAACATTCACCCCAGTCACAAAGATCTGGGTTTAATCCATCGTTCTTTTGCTCTACCACGCCACCCCTGTTTGGACCCAGCCATATGCAAATCAGTCTTGACCCTGTCCCTCATGGGAACAGTCCAGCCCGAACTGCCAAGACAGGTCTTCCCTGGACCGGAAACAAGCATCCTGGGACCGGTTTTGGGCCATCACCCCTCATCAGCCAGGCTAGCTTGAATCTAGTGGTGCAGTGAGCACGGGACCCACGTCTGGGCATACCCTTCCCACTTAGGGCAAAAAATACAAAAAGAACAAATGATGGACAGAATGCTGAACAATGCAAACATTCACCCCCAGGCACAAAGATCTGGGTTTAATCTATCGTTGTTTTGCTGACCACACCACCCCAGTTTTGACCCAGCCATATGCAAATCAGGCTTGACCCTGTCCCTCATGGGAACAGTCCAGCCATAGGTGCCCCCATGGCCTCCAACCGGAGGCCACGCACCAAAGGGGGCCCTGCTGGGGGCCCCCAAAGTCGAGTTCCGACAGCCTTTCTGTGTCGGGAAGGCCAGCACAGAAAGGCTGTGTAAACCCGACATCGTAATCCCCCGGGCAAAAAGAGCCGTCCTTGGGATTACTGGCTGCATTCCGACTAGCGGACAGGCTTGCCGAACCCATCAGAAGCCAGTCTGAATGATTGTTCGCATTCCTTTCTGACCGACTCCATCGTAATGGGTTGGTCGGAAAGGAATCCGACCGGCATATTACGATGCGGTCACAACAGCTCCGACCGACGGTCGGAGCCGTTTCCGACCGCATCGTAATTAGGCCCACAGTGTAATGATCATCTTCTTTCTGTCCAAATTGAGAGTATTCTGATTCCTCTTCTTGTTGATTCAGGTGCAAGAGTCTCAATTATCTCGGTTGACAAATACAAAGAGTTTTGGCCACAGAAAGTGTTACTACCCCCAGATGTCATGACAACTGTGTTTGAAGGCAGTAGAATAAACTTGTGTGGATATTTCTGGGGCGAAATAGAACTGTAAATGGCAAGGTTTATGTTGCGTATAAAGTAGGCCTGGGCGGAAAACTACGCTACGCTCGCGTAGTTTGCGTAGTTTGCGCAACTACGCGCTTCGCGAATTGCACGTAGCACAGTGCAAAAACGCATAGCGTAGTGTAGCGGGCATTTTTTGCTTGCTCGCGGTCCTCAACGTCAAGTTGGCGACCACGAGCGAGCAAAATGACATCCCGGCGAGACTTTTTCCTCGTTCGCGATCAGCAACATCAAGTTGCCGATCGCGAGCGTGGAAAATAAACCTCCCGTCGAGATTCTCAACGCGGGGAGGTCAGGTTTCTCATTGCGAGTGGTCGCGTATGCTCGCGACCGCTCGCGATGAGAAACTACCAGTCCGCGTTGAGAAAACTGCCGCACGAGTACAAATCTACTCGAGCTGCAGAAAACGACCGCTTGCACTGTGCAAGATGCCGTTTGCAATGATTGCACAGTGCGGACAAGCATCCGGCACTGTGCAATCATTGCGAACAGCATTTCCTACCGCACTATGCGTAGTGCTACGCGTAGCTCGCGTAGTGCGAAGTGCACTTCGCGTAGCTACGCGTAGCGCTACTACGCGAACTACACCCACGGTTAATATAAAGGCTTAAGCATACTAAGGTTGTGGCATCAGGCTGAGTCGGGATGGTTATTAAACCTGGGCAGAAATGTCTGGTTTCATTGATAAATACTGTTTGTGATAAAGTATATTGGAAAAGAAAATTTGAGAAGATCTTTCAGAATAAGATTGGGCAAATTAAGAATTTTGTTCACACCATTAAGATCAAAGAAGGTGTTTTACCAGTAAAACATAAATTAAGGAATGTTCCTCATAGTATGAGAAGAGAGTTATCACAAATTTTAAGACATGCAGAATGAGGGCATTATTAAGAGGGTGGATGCTACATTATGGTTATCAACGATTGTTTTAGTGAAGAAGACAACTGGAGACTTACGCTTATGTATAGATTTAAGGTCAATCAACAAAGCAATTTGAGTAGAGAATTATTCTTTACCATGCATTAATGATCTGATCATGGCTGTAGGTCAGTCCAAATGGTTTTCTAAGCTAGATTGTGTGCAGCATACGATCCGGTGGTACTAAATGAACAGTCGCATCACTTGACAGCTTTTGTTACACCTGATGGTACTTTTTAATTTTGCTGCATGCCATTTGGACTGGCCTCAGGCTGCGTCGGTTTTTCAGAAAATAATGACTATTATATTACAGGGCATACCCAATGTGATTGCTTATCAAATCGACATTTTAGTGCACACCGATAAGGAAGAAGGCATGATAAGGTTGTGGAACAAGTGTTGTCAACTCTACAAAATGATGGTGTAACTGTTAACGAAGACAAGTGTATTTTTGCGGTGAATGAGATTGAATATTTGGGTCATATTCTTTCTAAAGATGGTGTCAAACCCAAACCAAGCATTGTAGAAGGATTTGCTAATGCTTCTCATCCAGTTGACAAAGATGTGTGAGTTTTGTGCAAAATTCATCCGAAACTTCGCAAGTCTAACTGAGTGTTTTAGAAGTCTGTTTAAAAAGGAGAAGATTTTATATGGGCATCGACTTGTCAGGAGCATTTCCAACTCATCAAACAGAGTATATTGGTGGCTCCAGCACTTCAACCATATATTGAAGATATAGATACATATGTGACGGTGGATGCAAGATTTTATGGTATGGGTGCTGTTCTGTCGCAGTTAGTTGATGGTACAGAAGTGACAGTGGGATTTGCACCTAGAAGAATGAAGGAGGTGGAATGTAGGTACTCAGTAATAGAGAAAGAGATGTTAGCCTGTGTATGGGGCATAGAGAAGTTTAGACCTTACGTGTGGGGAAGGAAATTTTGGTTAAGGACAGACCATAAACTTTTGGTTGATATTTTGTCAGGTACCAAAATAAAGAAAGCTACGGCCAGGTTAGCTAGATTAACGACAAAATTACTAGAGTTTAACTTTACAATTAACCACATTGCAGGAGGGAAAAAGGTTAAGGCAGACTTCTTGTCTAGATTACCAGTGGTGAATAATGAGATGGAAATGAGAGAACAAGAGGATATAGAGGAATGCATCATTGCACAAGTGGAGGACAGAATAACTTGTGAGAACATGGAAGAATGGCAATGTGCTTTAGAGAATGTTGTTGTATTGAAACAAGTTAAGAATGTTGTAATTATTGGTTGGCTGAAGGAAAAATCTCTTGAGGTAAATTTACAACCTTATTGCAAGGTGGCTGATGAACTGTCCCTGGAAGATATTTTGTTGGTC
The DNA here is from genome assembly GCA_963921515.1 of Calotriton arnoldi. Taxonomy (NCBI): domain Eukaryota; kingdom Metazoa; phylum Chordata; class Amphibia; order Caudata; family Salamandridae; genus Calotriton; species Calotriton arnoldi. The sequence continues at coordinate 1,435,263 of CAWUFW010001273.1, forward strand.
TGGGAAGACAAATTGGTGCCTCTGAGTTGTTTTCGACAAAGAAAAGTGGAAACAGTACACTCAGGTCACTTGGGCATGACTGCAACCAAAAGCAGAATTCAGAATGATTTTTGGTGGCCCAGTGTGGATAGAGAGGTGGAGACTTTGGTGAGGGAATGTGTACAGTGTTCTTATAGTGACAAGCATTTGTCTACCGCTACACAGTGTCCGAGACCTACCTTATCTCCAGACAGAGTGTGGCCATATATTTTCTAGGTCCATTTCATGTATTGCCAAATAGCATGAGATATTTTGTGGTTTTGATAGACCATCTTTCTAGGTGGGTGGAGGTAAGAGGAGTATCAGAAGCGACTACGAAAGTAGTCATTCATTTTTTTACAAGATGTGTTCAGCAGAGAAGGGGTACCTGAGGAGTTACTATCTGACAATGGGGTACAATTCACCTCTTCTAGTATGAAGGAATTTTTTATAAAAGTGAGTGTGAAGCATTTACACACTCCGTTATATCACCCACAGGGCAATGGGAAAGTTGTGAGATTCAATAGAGTGCTAGTAGAATGTATTCAGAGTGCGGTTAAAGCGAAAGTTGATTGTGAAACTGCCATCAGAGATGCGGTGTGGGCCTATAGGACCACTCCACATTCTGTCACAGGCTCGGTAACGTTTGAGTTAATGAAAGGTAGGAAGGTTGTGTCAACTTTGAACATGTTTTGGAAACATGAGATTTTGGGTGGTGAATGTGAAGTGTTGAATGAGTCCAGCAAAGCCAAACATGCAAGTGACGAGATCAGTTGTGAAAGATATGAGAGCTTAAGACAAGATGTGAAATTTTCAGTGGGAGAGTGTGTGTGTGTTAAAGAACCTTTGATGTTACAAAAAGGAAAATCGAAATTTAGAGAGCCCATTTGTATCACCAAAATAAAAGGTCAAGCTGTAAAAACAAGCAATGGACAATGGTGGAACATGTCCCGATTGGCTAGGTATAATAAGAAATATACAAATGTAGACTTGGACAAACAAAAGGAAGATCACAACAGACAAGGGTAGCAGAGAAGTGCAAGAAGATGATTTCTTCCTAGCAAATTGCATGATTAAGTTATGTTCTGCACCTTGTTTCATTGGGTATGTGTATCTTGCTAGTGAATTTAGTATACAACAAAGTTAGTTCTATTTTATTCTATTGGTTCACATTTAATTGATACCCCTTTATTTTTGTTTGTTTTATTTGTTACTTTGTTTTTGTAAAAGGGGGAGATATGTGGTGTTTAGGTTTAATACATTATTTATACTGTGTTGATCAAGTTCTGGGGAAGGTTAGGTTTATATTCTATGATGTAATAAGGAATGTGGGGTTTGGAATGTGATGAGGGAGACAGGAGTTGGTGGTCAGCAGTTTTTGATGATCCGCTGGGCCCTATAGACCTCTGCTGGTTATCTATTAATAAATGTACTTCAACAAGCTACAAATGAAGTCTCTTCATTACAGGTTCCCTGTGACAGCCACAACTCTGCCTCTCCATCTATTTGCACCGTGTCATTTTCAAATGAGGCCTCAAGTATGATCCATATTAGTGCTACTCTTGTTTGTATGTTCTCCCCATTTCTACAGTATTTTATTATGTTCTCCCTCTGTCAGGTGGGTTGCCTGCAGGAATGCAAAGTGCTCACTCCTCCAACCCTCATATTTCCTGCTATAATTTTACATTATTGTGTTGGATGCCAAATTGTTTCAAACTTTGTAGGTTAGGAGATATCCATCACCCTTCAATGTTGATGGAGTTACTATTCAGACAACACTCTTCTATCCCTACTTGACATTTCCACCTTACCCCAACTATACCTAAGTGACTAAGCATAGTCTCCAATTGTCCAACAAAACCACTGCCCCCTCCAACACCAGAGCAGAGTAGAAAGTTTCAACACACATAATACCCAAGTGCATTGTATCAACAGCTATCTCTCCCAATGTAATGTGTGACAGGAAGAATCAAGTGAAAACAAAGAGTGAAACAATAAATATAATCATTAACAGTAAACCTCATTAGAACGGGGAATGATTCACCCAACCCATCCACCACTTCCTCAGGTATATTTCAGTGACAATCACTAATTCTCATTGCAAACTAGATCAACAGTCAGATCATTGCGGTTTAATCAGGCATTTTGGAGTCATCATGTTTTATCTCTGTCATTCCTGTGGGGTGTACCAAATGGGTCATAACACAGTATCATAGGTCAAGGGCATGACCACTAGACCCATACAGATTGATCTTTCTGGAGCATCCATGTCATTAGTATATGCTGATTTACTATCAGAGTCACTGGATGCCTCTATGGCTGCCACTGCCACCGCACTATTTTCCAGTCTTTGGGTAGTTGTCTGTCTATTGGGTCTTTGGTTCCTCATTCTGCACTGCAGTTTTGGCTTAGAATTAGTCCTTATCATCTCCATCTAGTTCGATACTACTGCTGTATCAGTAAATAAGTGTGATTTCTCCTCTCGTATCTCTTTAAAGGTTGCTGGGAACAGCAGAATGTATTCATTCATGCTGCACATCTCTGAGTTTCTTTTTCACCCTCATAAATGATCTCCTTTGCTCCTGCACCAATAGAGTATAATCTAGGAAGATTAGGAGCTATGAGTGAACAGGCCATGTTGTGTAGCACATTGCAAGATAATATCCCTGCATGGGTGGCTCCTCCGCTATGACGGAGGAGCGTCGCCCCACCGGTGAAATGCCAGCCCACAGAAGAAAAATAAAATGACAATAAAACTATTTTATTGTCATTTTATTTTTCACTTATTGCGACCGTGAGTCTGGAGCAGGATGGGGCCATATCTCCTCTTCAGCAGAGGGGGAGTGGTAGTAGGCACTGAGAGTACGAATGTAGGTTTGGCCGGCCGCCCATGGGCGGCCAAACCAACACGCGCACTTTAATATCTCCAGGGTGTTCCTTGGAGATATCATCAGTTATCAGGGCACAGGCTCCCAGTCCCCACAGAGCCTTAAACTGGCCCGCTCCGCCCAATCCCAGTGCTTCTATCATGCTGGGAATAATTGCATGAGAGAAGCGCTAGGATTGGGTAGGGAGTCTGGGAGCTTGTGCTCCTGGGGATTGTAGTGCCAGGAGCAGCGAGGCACGGCACGACGAGGGAGCAGAAGAGCATTTGGAGTTGGGTAGGCACATTCATTTAGAAAAAAGTGAGCCATTAGTTCAAATACCTATAAAGACAGATAATAAGTTCTACTCAAAAGTATGAATAATGAACATGTGGACTATTAACACCACCACTCTATGTGCACCAGTAACAACAAGGACAGTAGTGAACAGTTTGTCAAAGTTGTCAAACATGGCCCTCCACTACAGGTCACAAGGCATATCCACAACCTTATTCATGTCAAGTATTATAAGACAAAAGCCCTCACCTAACCAAAAGGGTAGTTTGTTTCATTTTATGCTGCTCCGGACATTGGTAAGGTTTCTCCCTGCTTTGTAGTTTCTTTCAATTCCTTGCTCCTATGCTTATTCTCTCGGCCTGCCTTTTGCTACATACTCTTGTACCTCTTTAAAATGTTATCACTTCTTTAGCATCCATTCCTTCTCTTTCACTTATAACCCCTTTCATCAGGCCATGCATAGTGTCAATAGGCACACCGACTAAAACCAATATTCCACAGGAGCAGATGCCAGGTCCCAACTTCCCTCTGCAGCCGAGTGCTCAGACTACATCTATAACCTGAACGACTCTTCCACAAGGGGTAAAGGGGAAGTGGATAGAAAAAGAGAGACCGCCAACAGATCCAGTGATCGTCTGTAACTTCTCTGTTTTGCGAATATTACGATTATTTACTCTAATCTGGTAGAGAAATAACAGGACCTGTATAAAACATTAGTACAATAAAATTAGGTCAACGCATTTCATTACATAAATCTCAAAACTATTATATCTCTCTCTTAGACTCACACACACACCTGAATCTCATGGAAGACTAGCCCCTCTCTGAAAGGTTGAGTGTTGTCTTAATTCCTTTGTTTTCTTTTGGCTCCAACTCTCATAACTGTTCTTCAGAGAAGTAGTTATTTTTTAATGGATGTAAGACTTCATGTGAAGGAATGTATGATGTTACTACGCATACATTTACAACGTGGTATTTTACATCGCGTTCGTTACAACGCAAAGAGGGCGCTGGACTTAGGAATAGTATGATTTACTATTCCAACTCCAGTCTACGTACAGTAGGGAAGGTGTTGGAATAGTAAATCATACTATTCCTTAGGTTAGAGCGCCATCCAGCGCAAGTCGTTGTAACGACTTGCGTTGTAATGACCGCGATGTAAAGGCATTGCGATGCAATTCCCGCGTTGTAATGGATGTTTCCCGTGTGAAGAGAGTTCACTAGAGCCAATAAACAAGGAGGATAGATAAGGTCTCTTCGAGAAAAGGTTTTAGTTAATTCTTGAATTCAGTCAAGTTATTATTATTTTTTCCAAAATAAGCGAGAGGAAGAAGTTTTTCTTACTGTCCAGTAGAGGCTCTCTACCATAACCTTTTCCTCAGGAACTCTTCATAATGCGTCATAGTTTGGAATAACAAGGCGAGACACTAGTCTCCAAAGGGGGAAGCCCCCGGTGTGCACAGCACTCCAGAAAAAGGCGGAGTCTCAGGAAAAACTAAGGCTGACGAGGAATTCTCCTCAGAGTGAGCGCAAAAACAAGACACTGCTCACTCGCCGAGGAATACAGTTGAAGTGCACGGCTTCTAGAGCGCACGCGCAGGAAGGTACACTTCAGGTTGAGGACTAAACAAAGAACTAGAACGCTGAAGACGATTGCGATGGCGGCCACCATCTTGAGATTTTGACAACTCCATGTGGGCAAGTTTAAACATTAGTCTTTGTAACAGCAGTTTGAAATGGAGATGCCACAAATACCAGCGAGGGTAAAGGGCAAAATGGATCTTCTTCCTTCTTGGTGAGCTTTTCAGAATGCATGCGATGGTGTTCCTGGCACATAGCATGCATTCTTCCCACTCATCTTCCTGAGCAAATTTAACCTCCTGAGAAAATAGTGGAAAGAATTTGCCCTTCCATTTTTTCCACGAGCAATGAGGACTTTACTACAATTAAGATTCGATCTAGAGTTTGGAGGGCAGGGTACTCCATCGCAAGTGTGATGGAGTATCCTTGCTGCCAAACCCTCAGTCCACTTGCCTCATTTATATAAGGTCAGACCTTATGTATTCTGTCAATAGAGCCCCTGTTAGCACAGTCAGCATACTATTTCCTCTGACCAATCAAGTAGGGGCCCTAGGAGGAAGAACACGACACCGTCCTCCCTAATTAGGGTGGACGGTGTAATGCCTTTTTTATTTACTGTCTGTCACCACCAGGTTTTCCCAGGAAAAACCTGGCGGCGAGGGACAAGAAAAAATACAAAGTGAGTCCCACACCCAGGGACATATCTCCCAGGGTGTGAGTGTCATTAGTTTTGTGTTTTTCAAAAATAGACTCCCACTTTGGGAGTTTGTTTTTGAATATCAAAACAGTGTCAAAAGTTTGGTGGACAGCTGTCAAACCTGACAATGGCTGTACACCTATCTTTCAGTAGGCTGAAAAGAACTGCTGTGATGGCGATTCTCTTCAATGTACAGAGATGACCGTAGGGCAGGTGGTCATCTCTACATTTGGCAGGGGGAGCAACCTCAAGATTGCAGAGGTAACGGCTTCAGCTATCCCGACTTACATACTCCTGAAAAACTCTTAATCAGGCCCTAAATTCTTAACATTTTGCTATCAACCTTACCAATCTTGCTAATGTTCAAGTGGATTCCCCCTGAGTCAAGGAAGACAGTCACCCACGCACTCATCACCAGCAGACTGGACTATGGAAACGCATTCTACGCCGGCATCAACAAGTCCCTACTCCGCAAACTCCAGATAATACAGAACACCGCCGCCAGACTCGTCCTCGGCATCCCCCGACATGAACACATCAGCCAACACCTACGAAGTCTCCACTGGCTCCCCGTGGAGAAAAGAGTCACTTTCAAAATCCTCACTCATGCCTACAAATGCCTACACAACAACGGACCCAAATACCTCAACAACAGAATCAACTTCCACGTACCCAAAAGAAACCTCCGATCTTCCAACCTCGCACTGGCCCAAACCCCGCGCATCCACAGAGCCAGAGCAGGCGGAAGATCCTTCTCTCACATTGCAGCCAAGACCTGGAACGAGCTACCGGCAGACATCAGACACGCCCCCTCCCTGAACACCTTCAGGAAGACCCTCAAGATCTGGCTCTTCGGCTAAACAGATCTGCGGACCCCCTCCCCTCCCAGCGCCTTGGGACCCTCACAGGTGAGTAGCGCGCTTACAATTCCCTGATTGATTGATTGAATGTTTTGCCTGTGCCGTTACTTTCTAATACGTCTATGAATGACTAATGATCTGTGCTCCCACAATTATGTTTTCAAATGTTCTAAACTTTAATAGTATCGTAAAGATGCAATGATTTGGGGCGTGGCCTGAAGCGCCAAGATGGCGGTCGTACTCTATGAGTGCTCCAGACCCCTCTGTCATCCGCTTCTCATCCTAATGCCTGCGGCTGCCATCCATACCCTCTACTTACACACCGAGAACTCCTGGAGAGGGAACGCCGCACCGGTGACTCCGGATTGTTGATTCCGGGCGCCTGGCGCCCGCTCTGGTTCTGGATCCAGCAAGGCCCTCGGGCTGCATCATGGCGGCCTCCACCGCGATCCGCTGCTGACTTAGGCGCACCTCACCGTGGAGTGCCTGTCGGTGGTGCGGCTCCTGCTCAGTTGGGGACCCCGCGCGGCGGGTCACTTGTCCTTGAGGGCGCTGCCCTGGACAGCCGCCGGCCCGTCCTGTACCCAGACTCTCCCGGTTCCCGGCTGCACAAGATGGTGGCTTCCAGCGCCCGCTGAGCCCGGCGGGCCTTGCAACGGACGACGACACCGCCATCTCAAGGCCCTGCTGACTACGTCCTGGCCAGTGGGAGACCGGCCTATGTCCTGGCGGCGGCGTGCGGGGGAGCCATATTCCAAAGCGGGAAGACACATCTCCTGAGGCCAGATCATCGAGCTGATGCCAACAGCTCAGGCCAGCTCTGGCGCCCGGAGGGCGGTGACACCCGGTGAGTGGGGACGGGACTGGGGATCGGCTGTCACATCAGGCAGCAGTGCAGGAGGTCACTGCCCAGGCTTCTCGCCCCCCCTTCCAGGTACTGTGGTGTGCGAGGGCCTGTCCTGACTGCCGTGACTGGGGTGACCCACTGTGCCTGAGGCCCGTCCTATCCAGAGACGGCAGACTCGCCCGGTGGGGCGGTGAGGGGCCGATCGGCTGTGTATTTCGGGCAGCGGGCATCCCGGGTGGGACTCACTGGCCCTCTTCAAACACCGGCCTGTGCTTCCCCGGCCCCTGCGCTGGGTGTCTCTGGGGCCGGGTGGACTGGATGCCTTGGCGGCTGTGCGGCTGGGGTGGAGTGTGGTCCTCCGGGCGCCCGCCTGGTGTTGTCGCTCCTGGCTCTCCGTCCCCCCTGCTCCTGTGATTATCTGGGAATGGCGGGCGCCGGGCCTTGGGCGGACTGACCTGCTTGTATCGTCTGTGCAGGGGGAAGGCCCGGTTCTCACAACCCTGACCTGGACCTGGTGGAGGTGGAGCAATCTCTTCTCCCTCTCTCGGCCGCTATTTCGAGCGGCGGCGTGCAGAGCAACCAGTGCCCTTCCGGCGCCTCTCCGTTCCCCCGAGCCGGTTTCCCCTGGGCGCATTCCTCGGGCTGACTGGACCATCCCGCCTGGGGTGCCCTATCGGCAGAGGGGGACCCTCTGTGTCCTGCAGCATCTGACTGGCGAGGAGGAGGAGGTGGATCGCCAAGATACAGCAGCAGCGGCGTCCGGTGCATGACGTGGGCCGCCCGGGCAGAGGGCGGAATCGACTGCACTGATCGAGCAGCGTGGGGCCCCGGGAGCGGGCACCCCTTTGCCGCAAATCCTCCTAAAGTGTCTCCCCCATGCCGTGCTGGCCTCCAGACACTTATCTTCCCGACGGCCTCACAGTACCTCTGCCCAGCGCCAGGACTCACCGAGGTGGGTGCTTGCCATCCTTGCCCATGGCTCCAATCCTTGGATCCCGCACTGGGGGGCCTAGCCGGGGACCGGAGTTGCCAAACCCCCCCTCATCCAGCGGCCATCAACCCTGATTTGTGGCCCTCGACCCCGGTGGATTTACGCACTATCGCTTCGGGCGCTTGACCACCCTTGGGCTGCTGTGGCCCTCGCGCCCATCTTTCCTGGACTCTGAGCCCTTGCTGGGGCAAGCCCTGGCATCGACCATGGGGAGAAACCGGACCTCCAAATCCGTGACCGCTCCTACGCAAACAAAGATGGACCGGTTCACCACCTCTGAGCATGACCCCCCTGGCCAAGCTGATGGGGCCCCCCCCTTCCGGGCAAAGACTTAGCGGCCATCCTACAGGCGATTAGCGCTTCGCAGGCATCGGTGGAGGGGAAGATCGGGGAAGTTAAGGTGGATGTGTCCCTTCTTCGGCAAGACCTCCGCAATGCCACTGCCCGAATTGCGGAGGCTGAATCTCGCCTCTCCACGGCGGAGGACGATATCCACCAATTAAAAGAACAGGTGGGCAGTCTGCGATCTCACACCAAGGAGCTGCATCGGCGTGTGGAGGATGCGGAGAACCGAGCACGCCGTAACAACTACCGCCTGGTGGGGTTCCCCGAAGGGGTCGAGACGAACCAGGTATCCACCTTCATCGAATCCTGGTTCTCATCATGGATGCCCAAAGACGCACTCTCCGTGTGGTTCGTGGTGGAGAGAGCCCATCGGTCCCTTGCGCCAAAACCGCCACCCGGGGCCCCACCTCGTCCCATCATACTAAAAATCCTTAACTTCAAGGACCGGGACGCCATCCTGCACGAGGCGCGCTCTCAGGGACCCCTCAAGTTCCAGAACCACACCATCATGGTATTCCCCGATTACACCAAGGAAGTGCAAGACCAACGCCGCTCCTACATGGATGTCAAAAAGAAACTGCGGAACCTTGGACTGCAGTACCAGCTCCAGTTCCCGGCCCGCCTCCGCGTCATTTTTCAGGGCAAAACACAATTCTTTGACTCGCCCCAAGCGGCCTGGGCTTGGCTGACGGAGGAACATCCCCTCAGACAGCGGCGAAATCTGTCCCCCGCACCTTTGAGTCTTCAGTCCACGAGGCCTCGGTCAACTAGGCAACAGCACCGGAGGCGCACGCAATTCCGAAAGAGGCGCCAGTCCCAAGCAGCGACACCTAGATCGTCGAGCCTGGCTGCTCACAGACTCTGGGACTCTTCTAGCCCCTCTGGCTCTCCTCCCCGCCTCAGGCATCACTCAACTGGCTGCCCATCTAATGCTCCTCCGTCGCCGGCTCAACGGGACTTGCCGGCCGCGGATTCTGACCTATCCCGCAGCCCAACTCTCTGAAGCTCTTGCGGGCACCGCCCGGTGCGCGGCCTCTCCGAGGACATGCCCCCAGCCACTGTAGGGGCTGGGAGCCACGGCAGACCTATTGCTCTACTTTGTTGTCTTTCTGCCGAGACATTGCATATCCACCTAAATGGAGGGGTCCTCCACGCAACCCAACCAGAGCGTTTTAGTTTGGTTCTCGTTGCTACTGTTGGGCCGACAGATGCTTCTGTTCTCGAAGTATAGGGTGGGGGGAGGGGCTAGGGGAAGGGGTTGGGACTGTTTTTCCCATGGTTGTTGTTTCTTGTTGTTTTGCTACACCGGCTTTCTTGAGACACACTGCGATATTCCCTCATACCGTACGCACGGCTCCTTCACAAGTGCTTTCCCGCGCTGGACCCCGCACGTACCCACGACTCTCCGTGGTGCAGCATGCCACTACACCGACCACCAGCCACCATGACTGACATACCCATTCTGAGGGCATCCCTCCACGATCTGTCCTGGAACGTTAATGGACTCTTAGACCGACTTAAACGAATGGCTGTCCTACGCTATGCGCAACGCCTCGGTATAGAGGTGCTCCTGCTTCAGGAGACGCATCTGATGGGTAACCAGTGTCCTTTCCTAGCACGATATGGATACGATAGAGTATGGCACTCTGGCTTCGCCCGGGGCTCCCGAGGGGTGGCTATCCTCTTGAAGCGCTCACGCAAGTTATTCATGACCCTCAGGGAATGTCCGTGGCCCTCTGTGGTACACTGTGCGGTAATCCCCTCAACCTCGTGTCCATATACTCGCCCCCCTCGATGCTCACGATGACCCTGAAACACTCCACCGCCCTGCTGGCCACCTTGCCCTTGGGGCCCACTATTATCGGGGCGACTTTAACTTCCACTCCACACCTCGACACGACAGGCCCCCCGTCTAACTCTAGACTTGTGCAAGCGAAACAATTAACGAATTGGTCCGAATCCCTGGGCCTCTGCGATGCGTGGCAAATCTGGCACCCTCACACCAAACAGTTCACTCATACCTCTGCAGCACAGCATACGCAGGCGCGCATAGATGCAATCTTTGTCCCATCGACTGACTGCAACATGATTCAAGACGTCCGTATACTCCCCTGGGGTATCTCCGATCATTCCCCGTTGCTCCTTAGTACGGGGCCTCCCCCCCCCTCAACACGCCCGACATGGTGGATGAACGCTTGGTTCCTCCAAGATAAGGAATTTAGAAAGGTGGTGGGGGCAGAGCTTAAGCAGTACTTCCTGACCAATGATGGATCGGTTACCTCCCCAGGTACCCTATGGGAGGCGGGCAAGGCCACCATCCATGGATTTGCTAAGGGCCAACTCAAGCAACGGCAGCAGGCCCAGCTGCAGCAGATCACCTCACGAGAGGCGCAAGCGTTACGCCTCGAGCAATCCCCTCCTTCGGGCTGAAATCAGGCAGCTTTCATTGGACGTCGCCAAGCTCCTCTGGAGATCCTCCGTAGCAAGAGTCTATGGTTGGGGCGCCAAGAAAGGCACGATTCTCCACAGACTAGCCACGTATCCTAGGGCGAACCGTATTATCCCTGAAATAGTGGACCCGGACGGGTCGACACATCGATCCCCGTTGGCAATGGCCCACGCCTTTGCCTCCTACTATCGTCAGCTCTACGCGGAAAGGACTTAGCAAAACCAAAGGGGATGATGGACGGAGTGTTGAACATTGCAAGCACTCACCCCCAGTCAACTGATCTGGGTTTAATCCATCATCATTCTTTAGCTCACTCCGCCACCCCAGTTCAGACATGGCCATATGCAAATCAGTCTGACCCTGTGCCTAATGGGAACAGTCCAGCCCGAACTGCCAAGCCATGTCTTCCCTTGACCGGAAACAAGCATCCTGGGACCGGTTTCAGGTTCATAACCCTCATCAGCCAGGCTATCTTGAATCCAGTGGCAAAGTGAGCAAGGGACCCACGTCTGGGCATACCCTGCCAACTTAGGGCGAACCTAGCAAAACCAAAGGGGATGATGGACGGAGTGTTGAACATTGCAAGCACTCACCCCCAGTCAACTGATCTGGGTTTAATCCATCATCATTCTTTAGCTCACTCCGCCACCCCAGTTCAGACATGGCCATATGCAAATCAGTCTGACCCTGTGCCTCATGGGAACAGTCCAGCCCGAGCTGCCAAGCCATGTCTTCCCTGGACCGGAAACAAGCATCCTGGGACCGGTTTCGGGTTCATAACCCTCATCAGCCAGGCTATCTTGAATCCAGTGGAAAAGTGAGCAAGGGACCCACGTCTGGGCATACTCTGCCAACTTAGGGCGAACTTAGCAAAACCAAAGGGGATGATGGACAGAGTGTTGAACATTGCAAGCACTCACCCCCAGTCAACTGATCTGGGTTTAATCCATCATCATTCTTTAGCTCACTCCGCCACCCCAGTTCAGACATGGCCATATGCAAATCAGTCTGACCCTGTGCCTCATGGGAACAGTCCAGCCCGAACTGCCAAGCCATGTCTTCCCTGGACCGGAAACAAGCATCCTGGGACCGGTTTCGGGTTCATAACCCTCATCAGCCAGGCTATCTTGAATCCAGTGGCAAAGTGAGCAAGGGACCCACGTCTGGGCATACCCTGCCAACTTAGGGCGAACTTAGCAAAACCAAAGGGGATGATGGACGGAGTGTTGAACATTGCAAGCACTCACCCCCAGTCAACTCATCTGGGTTTAATCCATCATCATTCTTTAGCTCACTCTGCCACCCCAGTTCAGACATGGCCATACGCGGAAAGGACCCCAGTACTGTCGCTCCCCGAGTTGCTGGACGCGGGTTGTGCTCGCCTCCCCTAGCTGGGTTCTGCCGCTCAGGCGGATTTGAACCGCCCTATCACCCACGAAGAGATTAATGAGGCAATAGCTCATACCTCATCGGGCAAGACCCCTGGCCCAGACGGCCTCCCTCAGGAATATTACGCTATGTATCGCAAGACCCTCGTCCCACGCCTCGCAGACCTGTTCGAAGAGGCTTTGGAGAAGGGCTCCTTCCAGCCCGAGACGGATATGGCCACCATCGTAGTTCTCCCAAAATCTCAACCGCCATCTCGTCGCTGCGCGGACTACCGTCCCATTTCTCTTATAAACACAGAGGTTAAACTATATGCCACAATTCTCGCCCAACGGCTGAAGCCCTACCTTGTCACATTGGTCCACCCGGACCAATGCGGGTTCATGCCCACGCGTGGAACTAGGCACTGTCTCCGGAGACTTCATCTGGCCTTGGCTCACCGCCACTTGCTCACCCCCTACTGGGTGATTCTTCTCGTCGATTTCGAGAAGGCCTTCGATTCGGTGGATTGGAGGTATCTGGGCGACGTGCTGGCCACGATGGGTTTTGGCCCCCACTTCCGTAATCTGGTAAACGTCCTTTATGCCCAGCCCCAGGCGCGAGTCTTAGTCAATGGGATTTTATCGGAGGCCTTCCCCATTCAAAGGGGAACGAGACAGGGATGCCCCCTCTCGCCCCTTCTCTTCGCCTTGGCGATGGAGCCACTGGCGACCCTGATTCGGTCCGAGAACCGCGTTCGGGGATGGGAATGGCCCAACTCGGAGGCGGACAAGATCAAACTTTATGCAGACGATGTTTTAATCTTTTTGGCTGAACCCGCCTAGTCTGGCCCTCATTGCCTCCAGATCTTGCAATCCTTCGGGCAGTCCTCCGGCCTCCGGCTGAATTCCGATAAGTCGGTCCTGGTCCCCCTACACTTATCTAGAGACTGCTATGACTGGCAATCCACAATACCACTTAGGCGTCAGTCTTTCAAATACTTAGGGATCTGGGTCGCTCTTCTCCCAGAACTAGGCTGGTCCCTCAATATCACCCCGCTTGTGAAAAAAGCTAAGGCGGACCTTCACAAGTGGCAGACGCTACCCCTGAATCCCTTGGGGAGAGTCGCCTGTTTAAAATAATGATTCTCCCCAGATTCCTCTACGCCCTCCAAAACACCCCCTTCTGTTTTCCGCGGGCTTGGTTTCGGGAACTGGACAGTATGGCCACCAAATTCCTTTGGGGGGGGGAGGTCTCGTCTGGCTCTGACCCTATGCCGGATTCCTCCATTCGATGGGAGATTGGGGATGACACACTTATACTTGTACTACTTGGCGACTCTCCTACTGACCATACATGATTGGTTTAATGGGGGCTGGTCCGACCCGGCCTATAGGCTTGAATTGAGCGAGCTAGGTTTGCCCAAAATCCAGTCCCTGATGTACGGGGAGTCCATTCCGTCCATCTTACCAGAGGTAACGCGCACCACGCTTTTGGCCTGGCGGGCAGCCCTGCGTCATACCCAATGGACACACAAGTTAACTCAGCATACGCCTCTCTGGCACAGCAAATGGCTCCGGGAGGTCAGTGGGTTGCAGGGATTTAGAGCGTGGGACCTTATAGGGATCTCGCAACTCGGGGATGTGTGGGCGAGCGGGCACATGCGCTCCTTCCAAGATCTTCGGTCCAGATACTCCCTACACCCAACACAATTCTACAAATATTTGCAACTGCGACATGCCCTCCATGTACACATATCGGAAGACACAAGGATCCCTGAGTACAGCCCTCCCGAAGCGCAGATTATGCTGGGCGACCTGGGGAAGGGGGGTATTTCCCGCTTTTACCGGACACTGGTTAACAACACCCCAACCTCACTGGATCGGCTTAGAAGCCAATGGGAGGAGTGGGTGGGTCCTCTGGATGAAGAGGATTGGCGTGATGCTCTCATGGCACCTAAGACGATTACTGCATCAGCTAAACTCCGCCTGATCCAATTATACTATTTACACGCCGCCTACTTAACCCCAGTGCACCTCCATCGGGCAGGCTTTTATCCGACTGCTTCCTGCACGAGGTGCGGCCAAGACCCGGCTGACTTTTTCCATATGGTGTAGGCATGTCCCCTTTTGGCACGGTTCTGGGGAGACATTGAGAAGGAGCTCACAGAAATCCTGGGGTGGGCACTCACTCTCGGGATTACGGATGGGCTGGATGGGTCTAGGAACGAGAAATTATTTTTCAACACGGCTATGGTAGTGGCCAAGCGAGACATAGCCGCTTCCTGGAAGCTTTCAACTCCACCTTGCTCTGGGAAGTGGCGGAAGGGGGTGGACTGGTGTGCGACACAAGAAAAACCTATGTATGAAGCAGAGGGTTGTCCAAAGAAGTACCGCAGGGTGTCGGGCAAATGGCTGAGTACCATGGAGTAGTCAAAATTGTGTAGACATTGTTTATATCCAATTGTACCTTATGGGGTCAAGCGTTCTGGGATTGATCAATCATTTGGCTGTGATTTGTTATCCTCAGTGTCCACTGCCGATTTGCTGGTGTATGTTTATTGTCAAAACAATAAAATTGCTTATAAAAAAAAAAGATGTAATGATTTACACCCTTTGGTGGAAACCTTTCTGCTTCACTGAACACCCTTTGAGTAAACACAACAGTATGTTCATTACCCATATAACACTGGCTGCTATGCCGATATTACTAGCATGCATTGCTAGAATGTATTGCACTTCAATTTTAAATGATGGTAATGCTGGACTTCAAATACAGCTTTATTTATGTTTTTGAACTGATTTTCCATCTCTTCTGATCACAGAAGCTTTTCACCTTTCTTAAACGTGATGCACAATAGCCTACAGATCTTCAATGGCCTTAATTCGTCTCACCTTTTTTTTACACGTTCTATCCTGAATACTCCATATACAACCTTAATGTCATTCCATTCCCACCGAAAATATTCAGCACATATTTTCTTATGCCATTTCTCAGTTTCTGCAAAAATCAATGTCAGAAAGAAGGCAATTAGTTTGGGAGATTGAAAACCCTATAAACATAACAAAAACACCCTCGTTAGGTCCAAACACTGTTCTAAGACAATCTCTGTTCAACCCATGGTAGCTATGCCACAAGCATCAGACAATTCCACAGAAAATGTATGTTAAGTTCAAGCTGTATCAACAACTTCAAAGTCAAGAAAACAGCACCATACACTTCCCAAATATATAGTAACAACAACCCAAGTGCATGTACGCTGAGGATGTCAAGGCCAATCCTCTCCACCCCTACATGTCTTCTCACCCCCTGTGCTAAGTTCCAGGATTCTAAAGGCGACCTGTTCACAAGGGAAAGGGGGAGGTGAGAGAGAGATTTGCTCCTGGAAGTAGGTGATCGGAACACCCAAGGATGCGATGGCAGAACTGAAGGCTACGGGGCAATGATAGCAGGGAAAGCACATTAACAAAATACTGTTTATTCTCACAAGTATTCTCGCCTAGTACAGAGGAACTGTGATTAGTTCTCAAGCATACTAGGAATCGTGCCCAAGAGCTAAAGAATTAATTGAGAAAACTGTTGCACCAATAATGAGAAAGTCTGTGAGAACCAAGACAAAAGTAAGCAGCACAAGGTAGGCACCAAACTCACTGGAGGACTAGGGTCCGAGAGAAGCAAAGAGGAACAGAAAGCCAAGTGTGAACTGCAGCGTAAGCAAAGTAGTCAAAACAACTATTGGCAGATGCCGCCTTATGCACATGGTAAATATTTACGCTGACTTTAACTATCATGACCCGGAAGTACTACTTGCTATGGCTGGCTCTTGTGCAGCATAGGTACTTTCAATGTCTAAATGTAAGAGTTTCTATATTTTCAATTGCGCTTTTCTCCTACTTTTTCTTTTTTGATATTCTTGAGGTATTTTCTGGCCTTCTGCTTATAGATACAAGACATTAGTTTTAGTAATAATGTGATAACTTTTATGAACGGAAACACATCAAAATGCTTACAGTTGTGTAAGGGGAATCAGAGAAATTTTTATTTTTTAATTCCGAGACCAAAATCAGAAAGAAAACAGAAAGCGCTGAACAGAAGTTTAGTTGACAGGTGAATGAGATTTAATTACAGGCTGCCAACAATGGAGCATGGGTCGGGTAGGCCAAGCAGGTCTAATCAGTCAAACTTTTTAACATAGTACTTGTTTTTTTTTCTAGAGTACCAAGTCCTTCAGTGGGGCAAGGCATGACGCTGAAGCCAGTGAGGGTCCCTCGAAATCAAGTACATCATAGTCGAAGTTCTGCTGAAGCCACTGGTTTTGTTATCAAAAGCTCTCAACGGGACAAAATGTGATTCCATAGCCACTGTGTTGGCTTCACTGCTGGAACAGATTTACCGCTTCAACCGGTCCAAGGTTTTACAATCAGGACAGGACTGGAAGAACTAGCTGGGTAGGGTTCGGCAAGGCTGGATACATTCACTGCAGGGTCTGCTGAAACCTCTATCAGTGTGGTAAAATGGTAAGACCATTTTACATAATCATAGAATTCTCAGCTTCTTTTTATAACTTCCTTTCTCAGTTTACTACAAACTTTCCATCAACAAAGATGACCCTGGCCTTCTTCAACCTGAAAGGGCATTGGACTTCCTACTGGTCGCAGTCATATGCAGCTAAGGTGTCCTTCCTTCTGTCTGTCCTAGGCAATTTTTTTCCTCCTGCTGTGGATGCAGATACTAACACTAGAATGGTTCTAGGAATCAATGTTTGCCATTCCTGACAGCCCCATTTGGCATTTCCACTACAAAGGAAGAGATGCGAGAGCAGTCATTTATAATGCCTGCTCGTTCAGTCCCCCTGAAAGATGGCTAAATCCTGCTAAGGGGCCACTGTTAACAGTACTCCTGCTTCCTCCTGCAAGAAGCCAAACACTGTCTTCCAGGAGGCGCACCATGAACAAGTCAACCAAGGATATGTATTTAGGGCCTCATTTACGAGGCTTTGGGGCAGGGCAGAGTCGCAAGGAATCTTGCTGCGCTGCCCTGAGTCAAAAGAACAGGGCAGGAATGTGCTGTGTCTATGAGATACGGCGCATTGCTGTCCTTTTTCCCTGTGCTGGTGCACAATGGGTTGCCATGCGCCAATGCAGGCACCCTTGCACCATGGTGCAAGAGTGTCTGCATTGTAGGGGTGATTGTATTTTTGCAGGAAGGGGCACCTTCCTACGTAAAAACAATCACAAGAGGTGTTTTGCTCTTTTTATGTGTGCTGCAAAATGCGCACACATAAAAAGAGGGAAAAACGAGGAGAAATAAGGATATTTCTACTCGTTGCGCCTCCCTAACGCCACCCCTGGGGTAGTGTTACAAATCTGATGCATTCCCAGGTTTACTCGTAAATCTGGGTTATACTTCAGATTCCATGGGTGTTGCGTGGGAACTCCCAGAGCAACACCCATGGAATGCCCCTTTCACACTTTCAAGCAGTGTTCTGCTTGAAAGGGGCACATATTTACAAGGCCATGAAAAGCCATGCAAAGTGGCTTTGCGTGGCCTTGTAAATATGTTGCAGCACATTGGACACTGAAGCGTCAAAAAAGTAATGCTCCGGTGGTGCAAAAGTGCCGCTAAGGGCCTCGTAAATGAGGCCCTTAGTGTCTGGACCAGTGATGTGATGCAATACAGTTCTAAACTCGTTTGCTCTTAAGAAACATACGTTTATTAATGCAAGCCACTCCTTGAAACATCCATTTTCCAAATTTAATTTGATGTATGGTTATGGAGATCTCTATACTCCTGGCTGAAATCTCGACCTTGTAAATGGTCTTCTGCATGCCAGCATTCCCTTTATAAATTCTTAACAGGTGTAGAAAAGGTCATTTTCGCAGTAACTGCACGTTTACAGCCAAATTCAACTTTGAGAATAAGGACCAGGAAGTAAACCTTGCAGGTTTTCTCCATGACATAAAATTGATGGACAGTACAGTAAAACATGTTAATAAACATAAGAAACAATCTTACCAAAAAGCTTAAACAGATCATTTATTGTTATGAGTATCGCTTATAGCTATTACAAGACTAAAGTGAAATTTTATTTTTGCAGTTTATATAGATCTGGAGCTGGGTAGAAGAGCGCTTTACATAGGATGCGAGGATTGAAAAACAGTAGCAAGAGGTGTACACAACATAGAGATATAGTGGAGGCAGTGCTTAATTTGTAAAATATTAAGTGCCAGGGCTCTGACCAGGAGGCCACTGCAGCTTGCACCACCCATCGCCCCTGTCATCGCTGCCAAAACAACTACTAACCATCTCTCTCGCATGTAAATGCGACAGTTCAGATTATTCCAGGTCCCCAAAGCTAAAGGACTGGCTGGGGAGGCAGGTATTAGTAATTTTTTAATGTATATTTTTTTTCCTAAACAACTGTTATACTGCTCATCTCTAAATTACATTAGCAGCGCCCCCTTGTGGCAGACTGCCCTAAGTGTGGTGTTGACAATTAGGTGCCGGTGCAGAGCACTGGAAACCAATTAAGTGCGGGTGCTCAGCACCGGAAAGCTCCGGCTCAAATTAAGCACTGAGTGGAGGTCAATGCAGGATATTTATCGGGCACGGATTACTGAGAATGTTCATGAGTTGGGATTTTCACTGAACAGTAGGGGCACCAAATTTTTTTTAATACATTAGAGTGCAGATTTGTTCAGATGGCTCAGAGTATGGAGTGTCATGCCTTGGGTGTGTTCGCTGACGAAGGCTTGTTTCAGAGTTCTTTACTTATTTAGGTTTGGGCTTATTCTCACTTAATATACACATTTTAATAAATTACCACAGTGCATCTAAAGTTGGAAAAATGCTGAAATGCAAATTATTTTCCACATTAGATTTAAGAGTAGTGTTTGATCAAGTAGAATTAATCCCAGAATGCGAACATTTAATCGAGTTCATCGAATCAGAAGGTGCATTATGCCCTTCAGTTTAGCAACAGCTGCTGCAGTTTTTCAAAACTAGATGCACATATCTTTATTACGTGTCAGATGCCACTGCATCGCAACATGATATATTGATAGTAAGAAAGAACAACATTTTGTCCCCCACATTTTCTGCCGGGTTTTGCTGACTTTGGGCCTATGCACTTTACCTTTGTTAAAAAAAGTGGAGCATCAAGTGGATTTTCCTCCTAAAACATACTAATTGGCCTATTTCACTTTCCAGTAAGACTGTGTTAAATGATGCAAGAAATGTACCTGTGAAGTAAAAGTTTAATGGCATATGTGGGCCGTAGTGCACATTTACACTACCCATATACATGACAAAAATATATGGCTCCAGAGATCACTATTTTGCTCTGGCTAGGCTATGTTTTAAAAATCTGCAGTGTCACATGGCAATAAAAAGTGACTGTGGCATGTATGCAGGTATGTAAGGCAGCAGAACGATGCACCTGGTCAATGTTACAGTGAATGAGTGTTTAAAGGGGAATCCAGGTTCTGATAGTGGAGAAGGACTTTTACTTTGTCATGACACAGTGCCCGTTAAAGGGATGTGTCTTCAGCTCTTTCATAAATTGGAACAGGGTCGAAGCGGTACTGACGGATGCATGGATATCATTTCAGATCACATGTGCATTCTTGTTCTACTATCAGTTGCATTCCTGCAAACTGTATTAGATATGAAATATTCTTTCTGCTTGGCAGGACAACCTTTAATACTAGCATTGTTGTGACTTCTATAATTGCATCTGTCACATATGTTTTTATTACTATTACCTTTCTTGTACTCATTGTTCTTTTTGTTATTTGTCACCTGTTGAGATGCAATAGTATGCACATTATTTGATGAACATGGCTCCTCCTTTTACTCATTTTTTATTTATTGGATAGTTCTACACTTTTTGCTATTACCACCACTTTATGTAACATTACATATTTTGAGTCTTAACAACTGTTCTTTCATCTTTTGAGGTGATATCTTACTACAGCATGAGCTCTAATGCAGAATCACACATAGCTGCTTGTACTCTTAATTCTGCTCTTAATTTTGCCACATGTCAAAAGACTTTTTCGCCATTTGATGCCTGACATATGACATCTGTCTTTCTACCACAGTTCTTGCTTCTTGGCTTACATACTTCTTTAGTCTGTCAATTGACCCACTTTGCTCATCATATTCACCAGTTACTCTTCTTGAAGGTTGAAAACATTCTTCTGAATGATCAAACAAACTATCCCCTTGCATACTAAGAAGACACTGTTTTTACTCGTTCGTGGTCAAAGCTTTTATAGCCTGTGTATCTCATGCAGGCTTAAAATTATTCAAAGCAAGCAGCGCACTTCATACATGGATCTGTAGCAGTTGGTAAGGATATAGGTGATGGATTAACAAATTGTCAAGACACTATGAATTACTTATACTCTGGTTGAGGAATACCACGAGCAGGATGACAATATAATATATAATCAATTTAAAAATGCTCCTGTAATTGAACAGTGTTTACAAGTATATTTTTGGCTATAAACATGCATGTATAACTGTAACTACCTCTATTTATGTGTGCCAGCCATCCGCAAATTCATTCCTGTCAGACATAAATGGATTTACTACTGTGGATTATTCTGTTACAAGTGCAGGGAAATCCTCTGTGGTGAATCTCATGCAAGGAATAGAAAGTGAGTGTTAAAGTCGTGGTTATCTCTCTCATATGTTTGTTGACATTCACAAACTGAAATACAGGGAAATGGACAGAAGATTTCTCAAGCCAAGGACTGGAGTAATTCCCATTCCCAAATGGGAAGGGGCACAGATAACGGCAGATGTAGATGCATGTAAGAGAAGGGCTTTCTCCATGGGAACAAAAATGTACTTTTTTCAATGAAAAAATGTACACTTGAAGATGGGGCTCCATTCCCCCTGAGTTTAAATCTATACTATGTAGATTTCTATATAGTGGAAATAGGAGCCTGTGGGAGATGTCACAAGAGATTTCTAGTAGTGCGCCTGGTGCAGATTTATAGGTGTATTGCTGGGAATGCTTATTAAATCCCAAATGCAGTGAGTCAAGTCGAATATCACAAAAAGACTGAGGACAGGAAAACTATAAATGATAACTATAAACAGAATAAGCAAAACAATGTTATCTCTATGTCTCCAGTGCACCAATGTGCCTCATGTAAAAATCATCTTCATCAGTATGTCAATTACTTCTAAAAATCTCTTGGGTAAAGACTACTTCGTTAGTATGTCCAGAGAAAATTTGCTGTGCAGTATGCCTACCTCTAAAAATGCTACCCTTGAAATGGCATTACAAGCTAATAGGTTTGGTCTCCACTTGAAAAGGTATCATGAGAAAATAGATGCCTCCCCTTGAACCAGCAAGAAGGTGTAGAGTCTGCAGCATTCCAATATCAGGTGCTTGTGAACAGTGGGGAGATTTCCTTTATTTTGTCCGATATATCTTTTAGTAGCACCCCTATTCATGTGTTCACATAGTTGCTTTTGAAATAATTATTCATTTGCAATATGCTTTTATTTTCTTTACTGTGAAAAAATGTTCAGTACATTTATCATGTGCTTTGATAGTATTCTTCTAAATCATACCATGCATTCATTTGAATAGTTGGTACCTAGGCAAAAGTATGAGAGCTTTAGGTCTTAACATGTGTGCAGAAAATGTGCACATTATTTCTACAACCTGACACTAGAAGCACAAGGTTAATTTTTCTCAAAATAAATACTTTGAATAGTATACATGAGTTGTTCGCAGCCCTCTTCATCTTAGAGATTGGTATTAATGACATTTCAGACAATAGAGCATCATGGCTCTGAGCTGAGCTATACTCCAAGTCCATCGGTGCCATTTTGCCTCATAAGCTCTGTTAGCTGCAGAGACACAATTTAGAGACAACTCCTATAGTGAGAGAGTCATTCATTTTTGCTTCTTAAAAAAACAAAATCCCACTTTGGGAAAAAATAGCATCCATAGAGACTAATGCTAAATTGGACAGATTATGTTGACATTTAATATAGACCTATATTTTTAGGTTTACAAATTTCTATATAATTATTGTTGCTTCAAAACTCAATAATAAACTTTTTTTTTATTTAAATGAAACTTTAAAAATTTTAATAAAAATGGCAGAGATTGAGAATTTAGTGTTTGTGGGTACATTTCCTGCTATCACCCTCCTCTAAATCGTGCCATTATTACTTTTGAACCTGTATGTGTTACTTCTAAAAAGGAAATTATTT
This sequence comes from Calotriton arnoldi, assembly GCA_963921515.1. Classification (NCBI taxonomy): domain Eukaryota; kingdom Metazoa; phylum Chordata; class Amphibia; order Caudata; family Salamandridae; genus Calotriton; species Calotriton arnoldi. Next base: position 1,457,819 of record CAWUFW010001273.1, read on the forward strand.
AAAATAGTGGAAAAATACTTACCACTGTGTCTTCCACTTTGGAAGACTATTCCCTTTTCTACATTTTGTGTATCCCAGATGGAGAGGGATAGCTTTGGAAAGAGTCCAGAAGCTTCAAGCATCCTCTACATCCCCACTGGTGTCACTAAGCATTGTATTTGTTGGGAACTGATACAAACAGGCTGTCAGTGCCACAGGAAAGGGCTGTAATTGTCTGTTATGAGGCCAGTGGCTTGGCCAATTAGCTGAAAGATTCATGGCTAATACCAGTCATGCCAAGCAAGCAATTGAATGGTTTTAACCATTTTATTATTGTGCATATTTATATGATTTGAATGACGACTCACAACAATACATTTTACCTTTTCTTAACTTACCTTTACATGCCTTCCCTGGGGAACACTCTTTATATAGCCCACTTCTATGAAGTATGAACTGTTCATTGAGGCAATAGACCCAACCAGGGCCGGACTGGGAAGCAAAACCGGCCCTGGCAAAGTGCTCGGCCGGCCCCCCGGGGGTGTTGGGGGTGCGGACGAGCTGTTTGCCAGGGCTGGTTTCGGCCAATTTTGTTACAGGGGCCGATATTGCAGCTATGCTGCAAAAACAGCCCTGTAACAAAAACGGCCCCCAGGGGATCAAAACCGGCCCCCACCCTGGTGGCCCACCGGGGAAATGCCCAGTGCTCGCTACGGCCAGTCTGGCCCTGGACCCAACAGTACACCAGGAGCAGGGATACAATATTGGATGCCGCACACTGACATGCTCCTGGGTTTTCTAGAATATGCTCTATGTTGGATCTTCTCATATTCTTTAGGTTGAGAGTAACATGTATTCCCCATTATGTTTTTTCCCAACCATAGCTTGCACTCTTTGTGACACATTCATTATCAACTGCTTTCTCAAATCGTGAAAGCCTTTTTGAATAATACTTTAATAATTTATGGCACTTCCTTCATCAACAGTAAAATGGTACTCATGCACAATCTCTGCATTGTACAGAAATGGCAAGAAATTGACAAAGTTGCTCATAACAGGAGGCAAGAAATAACCAATATGAATTACTTATTAGTGTCCTTTAACATCAAAAATTCCTAAATGTAAACATTCAGTCCTAAATGAATAACCGAAATTGTGGAGTTCCCTTAAATGCAGTAACAATTGCCTAAGCAATTTATTTCTCTTTTCTGCAGAACTTAAACACAACTATTATCTTATGCACCATTCACTTCTAATACTGAACTATGACTTAGAAGAGAAAATGGTGTGAGATTTTGATGTGTTTTGCAATCATCATTCTTGATCATAATCCTACATGCTTTAGGAATTGTCAGCTGAATTTTTGAAAATTTCAATTAGGCATCTAATCTATTTTCTTGGAAGAGTTCTAGGTATTTTCGCTCTCTCTAACAGGAGAAGGACCATTAATAAGGGATCAATTCACAGAGATGTTTTAAAATGCCAGAAATGTACTCTTTACAGGTTTAATCCTAAATGTGAATGACTTCAGACTTTCTTAAGATTCATGGAATACTCTACTCATTAGTTTCCATCAGTACTCCTAAAGTGGGTCAGTGTAGCATACATGTCTATTAGCACACACACCTTATTATTTCTGCATGTTAGGATGTGTCTACATTGAGAATCACCTTCCTGTGCAGTACTGTTACTTTCCTACCCTGAAAGAAAATGTTTGGCTTGATTAAGAGTGTGTATGTAGCAGAAAATCTACCAAAGATGTCATATCTCCTATCTACACCTCCAGCAGTCTCCAATTTAAGTCTTGATTTACAGCAGCATGATAATAGGAAGTCTTTCAAAATAAAGTGAATTGTACATTTGCGTCATTGCAGGCACAATTGGCCTATTTGAAATTATAAAGATGATGGATATTCTGCCAGAGGCAACCCACAGAGACAGATCTACTGCCCAATGCACCTGGGGGATTTTTTTCACTTCAGCCCCCTGCCCAAAGTAACGCCTTCAAAGATTTAACAACTCTGGCAGAAAAGCATCCCAAATCCAGTTTGTTTATACTACATATGGCAGATTTTCCTCTTCCAATTTGTTGCCAGTCTGTTGCAATACTGGAAAGAGCTCTGCCAGCCACACTCTAAGTAAGGCCTTCACTTATTCCGTTTGTAGCAGAAAACGTCTTTGTGCATTCAGATGCATGAATGTACATATGGAGCAGGATTAAGGCAGTACTGAAGGATATGGCGATGTTGGTCCAGATAGTGGGTGAATAGATGGAGCAGGCCTGTTGATGTCTTTTCTCCTTCTACACTTCTTTGCCTTCATTCTGATGGTGCCCTTGCCATGGATGTGCCAAGAGCCACATGTGAAATCAACAGCCAGAAAGGTAGGTGTGCTAGTTCTTATGCTTTGCAAATGATGTCGCTGGTTATAAAGATGGCCTAGGCTAGCAAGGGGAGTCAGTGGCGTTCCAACGGGATGGGGGATACACCATTATATATATTCAAACCATCAATGAGAAATGCTCCAGTGTGTAGCACACACTCAATGGGCTCCTGTTAGAAATGGGGGTCTCTAGTTGGCAGAGGTAGGTACCTTTGTCCAAATAGGGACCCTTGCTTACAGTCAGGGTAAGGGGGATACACTCCTAAAATAACCCCTGCTCACCCCCTTGATAGCTTGGCACGAGCAGACAGGCTTATCTCAGAGGCAGTGTGTAAAGCATTTGTGAACACATACAGTAATACAGTGAAAACACTACAAATGGACACCACTCCAGTTTAGAAAAATAAGTAATCTTTATCTAAACCAAAACAAGACCAAACGACAAAAATCCACAATACAGTAATACAAATATGACTTTCAGATGGTAGAAATAGTTCAGTTCAAGCAAATTGCAGATGTGGCACTTTTCTCACAAAGTACCTGGGATGCGTCACGCAAACAAACAAAATGGGCCGCAGGGAAGGTAATGCGTCGGTTCCTTACACTCAGGGAAGGTGATGCGTCGGTTCCTTGCTTCGGGGGAGGTGATGCGTTGGTTCCTTACTGCAGCGCAGGGGAGGTGATGCATCGGTTCCTTACTGCATCCCCCAATGATGCAACAGACTTGGCGCCTTGATGCGATGCGACGATCTGGTGATGATGCGTGAACTCGTGCAGCCGCACAGCAGGCCTTGCGTCAAACTCGGTGCGATGATCTCGGACTTCGGAGATCGGTGCACTCAGTGCTGCAATTTCTGGAGCCGCGGCAGGCGCTGCGATGGTTTCTTCGGCGGTGCGTCGGAAACAGGTGCGGATGCGTCTTGCTTCTTCGAAGTTGCGTTGATTTTCCAGCTCCCAGCGGAAAACAGTCTCTAGAGGTCCAGAACAGCAGCAGGCTGATTCAGGGGAGCTGGTGGTGAAGTCTTTGTGTGCCTGAGACTTCAGAACAGGAGGCAAGCTCAGGTTCAAGCCCTTGGAGATCTTCTTTCCAGCAGGTGACAAAGCAAACAGCAAAGTCCTTTTCTCCTTTCCTTGGCAGCAAGTAGCCACTGCAGGCCAACCCCAGACAGCAAACAGCACAGGGCAGTATTCCTCCTCAGTTTCTCTGGCTCTTCTCCTTGGCAAAGGTTCCTCTGGATTCCCAGAAGTGATCTAAAGGTCTGGGGTCTGGGCCCCTCTTTTTATACACCAAAATCCTTTGTTGTCTGAAGGCAGAGAGTGTCTGTACCCAGCCAAAACCAGTTCTGTCCTCACTGGTGCAGCTTCCTGGCAGGAGGTGGAGACAGCATTGTTGAAGGCAGACCAGGCCCATTCAGGTGAAAGGAAATCTCCTCCCCCTATGCTAAATGCAGCCCAGATCTATTTAGCCCAGCCCTGACTCATCAGACTTCTGGAGCCACCTCCCCTCTCCAGCCCCTGTCTTCCAAAAGCCAGACATGCAATACACAAACCTAGCAGAGGCACACTGGATGGTTAGGCAAGAAAATACCTACTTTCTAAAAGTGGTATTTTCAAACACAGATTGTAAAAATCACCCTCACTAAAAGATGCATGTTAACATTCTGAGTTCAGGCATACTAAACTTTATTTTTCTACCTTGTTCCCAGGGCCATTTATGTTTATAAGATGTTATAGATGTTATAAACACACTCCCCGTTCTGTCCTATGGGAACAGGTAGTGAAAGACGAAATTGGCAGTATTTCACTATCAGGACATGCCACACACATCTGGGTATGTCCTACCTTACACCTACAATGCACCCTGCCCACAGGGGTACCATGGGCCTACCTTAGGGGTGACTAATATGTAGAAAAGGGAAGGTTTAGGGACTGGCAAGTGTGTGCACTTGCCAAGTCGACATGGCAGTCCAAACTGCACACAGGCTCTGCAATGGCAGGCCAGAGTTACATTTTACAGGCTGCTTCTGTGGGTGGCACAATCAGTGCTACAGCCCACTAGCAGCATTTGATTTACAGGCCCTGGGCACACACAGTGCATTATAGTAGGGCCTGACAAGTAAATCAAATATGCCAATCATGGAATCACTAATCCATAACAACAATTTACAAAGGGAGCACTTGCACTTTGGCACTGAACAGCAGTGGCAAAGTGCCCAAAGCATATAGACCAGCAAAACGGAGTCCAACACACAGCAAAAACACAGGAGGCAAAGGCAACAAGCATTTGCAATGCAATAGGTCTTGTATTTCTGAAAGCTAGACCTTTTGGTGTTGAAAATGAAATTGTTTTTTACTTCATTTTTTTTGTATGCAGTGGAGTGATGATATTGGTTTGCAATTTGTCTGACCTGTAAGAGGGGGATTGTAAATATAAGGTTTAATACGTAACCTTGGATCAGACCAAAACTGCTAAAATGAGCTAGAAAGTGTGCACAAAGGAAGGCAATTCCGGGGATACCGCTTACGTTTATTTTGTTTGAGAAAGAAGTTTAAGTGTGTCTGCTACTTTATGTACAGGTATTTTGCTCAAGATATACTCAAAGGATACCAGGGTTATCAATACAGCAACAAATGACTGGATATCAATGGATTTAAACATCTAAAACCACAAAACAAGATTGTTCTTACGAGTTCAAAGTAAAAAGAGCAGCTGTGTCAGGTGGAAGGGGCACTAACTGACAGCAGCCCAAGCCACATCACAATAATATCAAAAGCTGGTAATAGTACACCAGTGAATGTTACAGACAATCCACCTAGCTGTTTTTTCTAAAACACTGAGGGGCATATTCTCAAGGACTTATCGCCGAGTTAGCGGCACTTTATCGCAACCAAAGTGGTGATAAATTCATCGCACTGTTCACAAGCAGGTGCTAACAGCCGATATCACCAGTTTTCCTCCGATAGCAGCCGCAAAAAACATCGCCACGGATGACACCGGCAACTAACGCTAATGATATGCAGAGTAGGCGTTCCCGTGCAAAAAGCAGTGAAAACACCACTTTGCAACATTCTCAACGACCAGCCAGATCGGTGATAAGAACCAAAAACATGCGATAAGGCGCGTTAGCAGCAGAGATTTAACACCTGCTCTTACCTGGTGTTAAGTCGGACGACAACCTGCACCAGAAATGGGAGCCAAGCCCACAGCCACACCTGAAGAACAACAGATGCCATGGAGCCACTGATCATGCAGATCGGACACCCAAGAGGGCCACAACACCCACCGTCACCAACCCCAGGACCACTCCCCCGGGGCCCTACCCCGGCCCCCGGACAAAGATATTTCACATCAATTTTACAAATTCATGAACACAACATATCGCCTGATGTCGCACAATTACAACAATTAACATTCATGTGTGGTCAGAAAAAGGAGAATCATTCATTCATCTTTGAATTTCCCCAAAAATTATTTTATTCAAATTTAACTCAAAACTACTATTTGGAAGAGTCATGGTGGGTCTCCTCTGGACAATCTGTAAGTCACATCCTGCAAGACAAAATTGAAGATAAGAAGGTGTGTCATGCGCTCATCAAAGGACAGACAGAGAGAGAAAGAAATGGATAGAGAGAGAGAGTGAAAGAGAGGGAGAGAGAGAAAGAGGGAGAAAGAGAGGGAGAGAGAGACAGTGAAAGGAAGAGAGGGACAGGGAGAGGGAGAGACAGTGCCGACACTGTGCACCCAGGCCTCACTGCTCACCTGCTGCCACTGGTGTGTCTCCAACCACGTGCCGGTATACACTGCAGTCCACCAGGTCCTTTATCTGAAACAGAGTTCAGAGTTAATGATGGCAGAGTTCATATCATTGCACCCGGCATCATCGCTTGCCTGCCCCTGCGCACACAGGCTGCTGCACCCCAGCCCCTCCCGCAGCCCAGCGGTGGTTGCCCTCCCCTGCGCACCCAGGCCTCACTGCTCACCTTCCGCCACCAGCGTGTCTCCAAGAGGGCCCACCACGTGCCGGTGCAAGCTCCAAGCCCGGGGCCCGCGACCTTGGCAGCCTCCACATCATGCAGCCCCGCACCGCGGTTCACCAGGTCGCAACCTTGATTCTGGGTCTTGATTTTGCAATGGCAGAGATCATATCAGTGCACACGGCATCATCGCAGGCTGCACACCCGCTCAGCTCTATAGGTGCCACTAACTCTGTGAACCGCGAGGCAACGCCACATGGCAGTAGGCCCGCGCTGTCCGCTGACTCAGGCCTACACTGCAGTCCAGCAGGGCTCACACTAATCCTTACCAGTCCGGACCGCCAGGATGGCGCATCATCGCAGGCTGCACACCCGCTCAGCACTTTAGGTGCCCCTACCTCAGTGCACCGAAAGTCACCGTGCCGGCCACAGTGTATCCGGTGCCACCTACTCTGTGCAACGCAAGTCATGGACCCTTCATGATTGAGTCTCCTGATATGCCAGGCGGACGCAGCCATGTCACCTCAGGCAGTGGGGAAGAACTGGGACACATAGCGTCGTCGTCCCCCCCTTTATACGTAAGCCGAGTGGGCTGGCTCGGCGCTCGCCAGGCCAGCGTAGGGATGTGAATAATTATCCCTGGCCTCTGGGCGTGGTTCATTTCTGGGCTGCACAGGAAACCAACTGATGCGTGTGTCTCTGTTGCAGTGTCGGCGCCACACGGCCCGCAATCGACAATGTTGCAATGTTGCATGCACCCGGAGGGCGGCCGCGCACGAAGGGATTGTACAAGGAGTGCAAGGCCGCTCGGGGACTTGGCTCATACATGCCAACTGGTGTGTGTGTATCGCTATTGGTGCACCATAAGCCTAAGGCCTAGCCTCAATTGCAGCGCCAAAGCCACATCACATTTCCAGAATGCAAGCAGTAGTCAGACTAACATTAGGGATGTCTCCTTTGTCTCAATACAGAAGGCGGAAGGACATCTGCACCTCCGACCTTGGTTTTGCATGCGGCAGGCACCCCCTGAGAGAGATACCATAGCAGATGATGACGACTCCCACACTACGCACAGCGCCAATGATAGCCCAACGTATCCACACCCCACACACAGAAGTCCTTGCTCGAGGTACTCCTGCATGGAATGCCCTTGACACTTACATACAGGACAACCCATACGACCAAACTTTGCACACTCATACGACTCATTGCTCCGAGCTGTGGCATATCATCCACATAACTGCCGCAGGTCAGAAGAGTGCTGGTTCTACGAGAGCCACCTACGGAATGGCAGAACATCCCGGGCACATGCACAACCCCTGTCACGTGGAACTGTACCATGCACGTATGCTGCATTTACTGGGGGCACTGCCATTGGGAGTGCTGCGGATCAGTTACCGGCTAAGCTTCCGCCCTGCCAACGTCACCTGCGTTCAGCCTGTGTTGCATTGTCGATCGCGCATATTCCAGTGGTCTATGGATGTCTGCCTATCCAACAGGACTGTAGCTGAACTGGATCTTGACATGTGTGTGCACCCCCTGTTGGCCCACGACCAGGAGTGTCACCGTGATACCCGTTTATGGGATGCCGTGATACTTGGCATACATGCTAGCAGCCGGACATGGGAGATTGCACAACTCCTCGTGTGCAGTGACCACATTGAACCGCTCCCCTATTGGGCTGTAATGCATATTGATGAAAGGGGGTGAACGCAGCACTCCTGTCCGGACCTGCTAATGGATTGGCTCGCCGTCCTGTTTGCTTAAGACGACAACGAGCTCATGTTGGAAATGATAGCCTACGAAGCTGCAATCGTTTTCATGGACGAGTAACTACGTACCTGGAGCCACAACATATTGTAACCCATTGCACAGGACCCAACACCTTGTTGCATCTTGGAGAACTGGTCACATATCCCACGACAACAGTGGACATGGCTGCATTCACCTGGACTCCGAATACATGAGCGGCCCACAATGCGGGTTGACACACACCTGTGCAAGGTGAGTGAACAGAGGCGCTTGGCAACGTTCCGCAATCTGACATACTGCTGGAGGGAGAGTACAAACATGTAGGTATGCAGAGAGATGTTCTGTTGTCAAATGTGATGGGGGACACTACTTTAGGCCTGCCAACGACTTTGACATTTCATACACAGCCCTATTTCACACATTGCGTGGGTCAAAGTTGTGAAATTGCGCAATTGTTGTTTCAGAGCAATGAGGCCACAGCTAGTGCACACCTTCCCAGTCATCTCATTGGGCATGTGGGTCACGGTCAAACATGCGCATTGCTTTCATTTCCCAGGGTGTACCTTTTTGTGCAATCAATGTCCCTACATTCATCCATACTTTCATACTTGATCGATCATGGACATGACACATCTGTGTGATTTTGGAATGTTTTATTCACATTCGGTGGAGTGTCGGAGCTGGAGCAGTACATGGCCATGCAAACCCCACATTACATTGTAGCCCAGTGGAGGGCCAGCCAGAGTCATTTAGGGATTGACAAGTACATCGGAAGTGGAAGAGTACAGTCCGCAGTCTGATTGCTGTGTCATTGATAAGCTAACAAAATATGGCAGTCCATGTCGAGGTCCAAGGTGAGTGTCGCAGAGTGTTTCGGGGGACAGTGGGAGGTGTTGTTACAGGCATGATGCAGAGGGCAGAACCAAGCTGAAACAGGGCATATAGCGGAAATGAATGCTACTGGCTCCTTCTCAATACAAAGGTGGAATCACCCGCATCTTCGTCCTCTATGTCATCTGGCTGACATGTGGGTGCTGGTGTTTGGTCTGCAGCACTGTGTGCCACTGACACATCAGGGGCTGCAGGTGGTATGGCTGCAGCACTGTGTGCCACTGACACATCAGGGGCCGCAGGTGGTATGGCTGCAGCACTGTGTGCCACTGACACATCAGGGGCCGGAGATGTGTGTGTAGCAGTACCAGCAGCATTCATCAGTGACTGCCTTAGTGGCAGCAATGCGATGATGAGGATCTGCAGGGCATAGAATATCCCAACAACTTTTCGCTGGTGTGCATCCATGGCAGCCATTCTTTCTGCATGCATCCGCTCCATGTTCTCCATTATCCTCAGCATCTGTGCCAACTCTCGGCTGACATAGCTGAGGCCACTCTGACTAGACAGTTGTTCTCCTCTCAGAGTCATGACTCCAGCGATGTTGGGCATGGATTGTTGGACATCATGGAGCAAACTGTGGGTGTCCGTTAGGGAGTGTAAGTGGTCCCTGATGGGACTTAGACACCCACGTATGTCATCTAGTTTGGCTGCCATGAGGTCGAACCCCACCCGCACCTGTTCAGCTACCTCCTTCTGGCAGTCTAACACATGGCCTTGGAATGCGATGTGTTCTTCGGTGAGGTGCTGGGAGCCAGCCGTGGTGGTGGGTGCTTCCTGCTGTGTGGTCTGGGCAGGGGGTGGGGTCTCCTGGATGTAGCTGGGCTGCCCTGCTCCTGGAGGTGGCTTGCCGTAGCTGTCCATGAGCTGTTGTAGGGCGTCGGTGTCGAAGGTGTGGAGGTCCTCTTCATCATCACTGATGTGTTGTCTGGTCTGCTCTGCAGGAGGTGTTGATTGTCCCTCTGCAATGTGAAGGGGATCTGCATTTTGACATTGTGTTCACATGTATTGAAGCATTGTTCAAGTTTACATACAGACTGCATGACAATGTACATTGTGACTGTTTGGGAGGAGCTGACTATTTGATGCGGAACACTGGACATTTGAACTACATGACGGATGTGAGGTTGTACACGTACATTATCATCTCACAGTTTCCTGCTATGCCAGATGTGATTGGACAGTTTCTACACACAAGCGGCACCAGTTGTGTCCTCTGTTCTGTAGTGAAAGTGTTGCACTTTGTACCACATTGTCGTCAATGTTGATGTGCTGTGTTTGCTACGCGTGTGTGCTGCATTGTGGGAGAGTCGCCCCTGCAGCTGTGATTTTGCTGCCCCTTATCCCTTTGAGGCGGTGTGCCTTTGACTTCTGTGCTTCTACAGTGCTGAGATGTTGCAGACTTGGCTACTTTTGGCTCTTGTTCGTATTTTGGACTCTTGGGCACGGTTTACCGGCAGATGGGTTGTTGACGTCAGGGGTTGTTTGTGCACGTGGATGTGTCAGAGTGTGACCTGCTCCTTTCCGGATGTGTTCCACACTCAGCCACCTCAGTGTCGTGGCGTGCACCATGTCATGATAATTGTACTGCAGCCATGCTATTCGTCATGCAGTGTCACTTGCATTGTCAGTGTGGCTCACAGACACGCAGCTTTGCTGGTTTGTCCACGTGTGCATGGGTTGGATGTAAAATTGGTGCTGTGTGGGGAGGGACCCCTTTGTGCCCATAGTGGACGGGGTCCTACTTGGTGTTTGTATGTGTGCTGCAGTGTGCCTAGGGGATCAGGGACATGCTCCAGAGTCATTGTGGGTGTGCAGTGTGCTCTACTTAATTGTGCATGTGTGCCATTGTGCCCATCTCCCCCCGTCCCCCCAGTCCCTGGTTGGTACTCACCCTGTTGCTGTTGTGTCAGGTCATGTCGAGCAGTGTCCGGACCCCCAACTCCTGCCACCGTCTCCCCACTGATGACTGTGGCCACCATTTCCTCCATCTCATCCAGCTCCTGGTGTTCCGCTGGACTGCCACCTCCAGTCTGCATTGCTGCCTGATGGTTGTCAGCGAGTTTCTACTTGGTTTTGCGCTTCGCATCATTCCAGCGCCTCATGACCTCTCCAATTGTCCTCCTCCTCACTCCGACTGCATTCACCTTGTCCAGGATGGACTGCCATATTGCATTTTTATTTGCCAATTATACGTTGGGGGTGACGAACAGTTGTTGGTGGTGTTCTATCACCTCCGTGATGATGATCCTGTTTTCCTGCAGACTGAACCTCGTCTTCCTCGTCTTCTTCTCCTTGCCCTTCCGTGACCCCGAGGTCCCAGGCTGGTCCTCATGGGGGCTTGTGGGGGTCTGGTCATCCTCTGTACTTGCTCCGGCTTCCTCCATGGTGCTTCGCTGTTAAATTTGTTTTGTTTGTGTTTTTCGGTGCTTTTATAGTGGATTTTCCCACATGACGCGTGGGAATTGCAGGCCTGTCGCTGGTTATCGCTGATTTTTGTATCGCGATTTGGGACATCGCCACTTTTTTCGCGTTCGTGTTTCACATTTTTTCAGCGTCACGTTGACTTTAATGCGGTCATTTGTCGCGTTATCGTGAGACTATCGCATGGTACCGCCGTGTTGAGAATACAATGTTAACACAGCGTTATTTTCCCGCGATAGACTGCGATGTGAGAAGTTGCGTTAAGCTAATTTGGCGATGATTATCACACGTTCTTGAGAATATCCCCCTGAATGTGCAATCTATGCCATACAAATTATGTTCTGAGAAACACATTTCAATTCTATCCAGAATTTACATAGACATTACTGTCGGATTTACTCTGTAGACAATGGTGCACGGAGATGGGGGTCACTTGACGATGACAAGCCCCTTTCCATTGATGTCACAACTGAGTTCTTCTATGAATAAATGTAAACAAAGACTGCTCCCAAATCATAACCGAAATACAACTGAACGTGAACTCTGCGGGAAGGGTGTCACAGATTATGGAAACCAAAAACCACAACCCCATTTTCTTTGATACATTATCGTCTGCCTAAAGAGGTATGATGTATTGTAGAAGGGATGGAACAATTTGATAATATGATACCCAATGCCCGTTGCCAGCTGTAAATTCCAAACTGCATCACCCTACAAAGGAGAAACACACAAAAAGGGCCAACCTAAGCTACAACACTTACTTGCTACTGATGACGGGCGAGAAAAACACTACAGCCAAGATGTGAGGAGTCCTCAGTCAGTAAAGATTTCTGTTCAACACTCCCTTAAATTTCTTTAATGTGCCATCTTTTGTTCATAATTTGCAAGACCTCAATAAGCCAGGTAAACCACGTTGACTAGACTTTTCCCGTGCAGATCCGGTCGCCGTTGTGCTAGCCTGAACACACTGATGCCGTTTAAAAAAAAAAAATAGTAGTTTGGTAACCAGGCAGCTTTTCTTCTGGTTTCGGCAGCCTTATCTGGGGATTTTTGTAAAGATACTAGAAGTCAGAGAATACTTCGCGGGTTGGGGCAGAAGGAGGGGGGGAAATATAAGATGGAACCCCACATAAAGTGTAGTAGAGGCCTGTGTGTCATTGTAATTACATTTCTCGGTTTCCATTTTTACTCATTTTTACCCATATATACGGATGTAGGATCATCAGCTTCTTGCCTGTATTTGTTCGTTTATAAAAACGGGAAAAAACAAAAAGTAGATCAAATGTTTGTACTGTCATTGCTGCCAATCACGACTCGTCTGTGCAGGTGACATCACGGAGAGTTAAAAAAAAAACGTCTTTTTTACGACGCTGCTGTAGCTGCGTGTGTGCGATGCATTTACACTTCAAAGCGGAGTGTTTTATGCAAGTATTGTTTCTTTCTATGTGTGCATATAGCATTGCTGCTGTTCCGATACTCCAGGGTGAGTTCAAGATTATTGGTGACTTAAATGTGGAATATAACAGGTGCAACTCCATGTTTTCAATGCGCAATATTTAGAAAATATCAGTAAATACAGATACACTGAGCAAAACTAAATATGTAAAATTTCAGATGGAAGTGTCCAACAAAAACCATAAAACCCTGAAACCTAATTTAAATAATGTGGCAAGAAAGAATCTTGTGTCTGTATCTAGACAGACTGGAAATGCGGGCACCAAACACCCCAGTCCAAATATCCTTTGCGCCAGATGTTGACTACATTTTCCATCTGATTAGTGACTGCATCAAAAGGGGTATTGGGACATGCAGATCCTCTTTGCGCAGTTTATTATCTCAGTTTTGAAGTTTTATGCTCGTAACCACCAATGAACATCACAGTCTGCGCTGAGCCTTACATTTTTGCTAGAGTGAGAACAGGCGCGGGCACTGCATTCGTTAGGGTGGAAAATGCCAGTGGGTAGAGAGTTACCAATATCCCGGAGAGTGCCAGGTGCTTCTGGCATTAGGAGGCAGCGAGACTGTGGCCTCAGAAGGACTCTTTGCAAAAGTGACATGCACTGTCCTGTCCCAGTCCCGCCCTCTGATGTCTTCCATTAAAGATGTAGGCACTGGATTTTATCTGCACCACATGGCACTTACCGTTCTGTCCCTGGCACAACCACCCTCAGGGGCTGGTGGCTTCAAAAGGTGAGGGGAGGCAGCAGCTTCACGGCCATTAGGACGGGTCTATTCTTTGAATTTATTGGTGCGCCTGAAAAGTATTTTTTTAATTAGGGTCCAGGGAGTGCTCCAACAGCAAAATGCTATTTAGCTTCTATCACACTGACTCCTTGCAGAGTTCATGACCCTCAATTCTCATCCTTTGAATGGGGGGTCTTTATAACGTTAGACGTTAATAATACACCGCATCCTGGCACCAATTTAAGGCAGGTTTGCAGCACTTTCAGACCTGCAGTAGCAATGCGACAGCTTGTTTGATAATGTACGATGCAGCATTTCACAAGTACAGTTTTACACGACAACTTGTGACTTTCACTTGTACCAGCCTCTTTGTTCATGGGCACAAGTGGTGTGCTAGGTAAGAGAACATTCTTGCATCTTGGTTAACGTGTTCCCTGATAATGTTCTTTTTAAAGCAGGATTTAATTTAAAAAGAAAAAATGGTATTACCGGCAGCACATGTATAACACATTATACCAAAATAGCATTTAGCTAAAAGCACACTCCACAAATACCTACGTATTTGCCTCTCAATAGCACCCCTCAGAATGCTCTTACTCAGCTAATAAAATACACCCCCGCTCGTCGTAGGCGCGGGCTCCGTGTGGGGGGGGGTGTTCAAGCAAGGAAAGGCACTCAGAGCGGCTATAACGTGTGTGCAAAGTAAAGCAAGACAGGCGGCCGCCATGAATAGATGGTAAAAAAAAAAAGATTTGGGGATCTGCGAGGCCCGTCCTGCGAGTGGTGCGCGTGTCCCCATTAAGAAAGTGAAAGCGCGCATAGCGCGCTGCACATAGAAACAAGCCATGCCTGGCCACCATGGGGTGCGGGTGCACTTTGAGTGTGGGACATGTATGTGCTATAGTGCTTGCGGAGGAGGGGAGTGAGCACTGACATGCTGAAGCATACGGGACGGGTGCAGGATCGCCTGGGAGGCACTCTGCGCTCCAGCCTCGGCCACTTCTTGTGCTGCACAGCTCCAGTAATGTAATGTAATGTAAATATAATTTATAAAGCGCAGCTCATGCCCGGGGGCGTCTTGGCGCTATATAATCTGATCTAGGGTAACAGAAACAGCCACTATGGGTAAAGCAAGGGGGTGAAAGGTGCTTTTATCCACCCTGTGTGAAAAGCCAGGTCTTTAAGGCTTTTCTGAAGCTGAGTAGGGAAGGAGCTGTTTTTAGAGTTAATGGCAGATTATTCCAGAGAGTTGCAGTGGTCCTGTCCAGTGAGTGGCTGACCGAAGCACATGGAAAGGAAGGGGGTGGCTGGGACAGCTGAAGAAGCGCATGTAGTGCCAGCAGTAAGAGAAACTCAAAGGAAATAGTGCTTACAGACTAAAGGAGACATACTGTGTAACAAGCAAAGTAAAAGGGCCAGTCCTCATGGGAGGTTACAAATGGAGACAAGGCAGTACCAAGGAGGGACTAAAAAGCATATTCACCAATCAGAAGCCAGCATTTCAAGAAGGACAATGACACAAAGCCAATAACAAATATGGGCAGAGAGTGGACGAGGCTTCCACAGCATACCCTACTACAGCATGCCTTGCAGAGCGAGTAGCGCATGGGCTTTGCCGCTAGGCTCGACCTAAAAATGCAGGGGAGACCCACGCCAATGGTGCCAGGTCTAACTGCTCCTATGTGCTGGAGGCCAGAGAGCAGCACATTGTCACCATCCAGATGCATGAGTACAAGGACTTGAACGGTTATTTTGAAGTCACTTTCTGGAAGGAACAGTTTCACTATCTGTAGTAGAGCTGGTGCCAGGCCTTTTTTGGCAATGTGTTTGTTCAGGGTGAAACTGGTGTTCAGTGTGAACTTAAGACACTTGACATTCTATAAAAGTAGGGGTTGCAAAGCCATCAAGGTCAATCTCTTTGAGCCAGATTGAACCACAAGTGGAAATACAATTAAAAAATGTGGCAATACTTACCAAGTTTTGATTCTGATGATGTGCAGCAGAGTTGGAGAGTCCACTGCCTGCACTTTGAAATATTAATTTGTTTTTTTCTGTCATCCTACTGCAGGCATGGAGAGTCATCAAGTTAAGAACTTGCTACTGACACTACCTGGAAAGCTGGTTATTATTAGTAGGCAATTTCCATTCATGGAAATAAGAGAATACTGAATCCGCAAATCATTTTCAGAATTCAAGTCTAACAGTGTGATGCCTAAGACCCTGATTACAGATGGGTGCAAATTCCCAGATTTGCACTTAACCCTATACCCCTGCAATGTTCTAGTGGCACTTTTCAGCAGGTGAAGAAGCAGTCAAAAAAATACTAGGGGAAAACATGGTAAATTTGTGCAGAAAACACCAATTCTGCATGTAACCTCTAATTTAGCAGACAAGATGTGGAGGTAATTACTTCACCTAGTAAATACAGCAGCCAGTTGTGTTGCTATTTACCTGGGTTTGGTAAATACCTCAACTATTCCCTACTATCTCATAATCAGGATCTAAGACCCCCATTTATAAATTCATAGCTATATACCAATCCCTATGCAAACGCTTGTTTGCACAGGGATTAGAATTACGAGTTGTGTGATAAATTTCACACCCTTGTAATTTTCCTATGATGGATTCCGGCAAGGAACATGTGCGGAAATGTATCAGGGACCATGCCTGTAATAAAGGCAAAACCTGCAGAATTTTGAGTGTTTATTACTGATTCCGTATTTTAAGCCTCATTTGTAAGCTGAAAACTGGGAACAGGAGGTATTTACCATATGTGATCAATATCACCTAGGGGTAGTGTATTTACCAGATGTTTTAAATACCTCACCTTATTGCACCAAACTTGAAATGAGGGCCAAAGTGTCATTTAGGGACACAACATGTCTAGTGAGCCAGGCCCTATTGCATGCAAACTGAGAATGTACGTCATCTTATAGGAACATAATGATAGGAGTATTACTGCAATACTGCAGTGTGCTTTAATATTTGCTTATTTTCATATGCTCCTAGGCTTGATACTTCATAGCATTTTGATAGCAATGAATCTGTTTTTGAATGATTTGACTATGGTATTGACTCACATCTTGAAATGTTTATGAGATTTCAGTGGAGATGGAGTAGACTGAATTTTATCCGATTATGATGAGCGTCATCAGCTTTTTGATTTTACAACGATATCTGCCATTTTCTTTTTTGCATCATGGTTTTATGGAAATTGGTAGCAATATATTTACGGCACAGACACATGTGGCCATATGTCATTTAGGGCAAGATGTACAAAAAAGTCAGTTTGCGATTTCCTGATTGCGAACTAGGAAATCGCAAACACCTATGTTCAAATGTGTCTTAGACACATTTTGCGATTCCCACACTGGGGGCCAGATGTGATTTATGGCCAGATGTACAAAAAAGTCAATTTGCGATTTCTTGATTGCGAGTTTTTGCGATTCGCAATTAGAAAATCGCAAATACCCATGAACAAATGTGTCTTAGACACATTTTGTGATTCCCAGTGGGTCGCAAATAGACCTACCTCATTAATATTCATGTGATAGGTCTCACTTTGTGACCCATTGGGAATGGCCTACACTCACAGGGATGGTGGCCTGCTGGGGTTAGGAGACCACAATGTCTGTGATTGCTTTTTAAATAAAGCAATTGTTTATTGTAATGCAGCCCGTTTTCCTTAAAGGACATGGCATGCATTTCCAAAATAAAAATGAAAAGCTACCTTTTCATTTTTTAAGAGTATACAGTGGTCGGTGGGACCAAAGCCTTCTCTTAAAAAAATTTGGCACCACATTCACAAAGGAGAAAGGGTTTCTTCGAAATGGGTTACAACTGTGAATGTTTTGTCACAGAATTCCCAGTTGCAAAACATTCCTACATACCAATGTGACTCGCTATTAGGACGGGACGCCCTTAACACGCCCCTTCCTAATAGCGACTTGCAAACCCTATTTTGTGAGTCAGTAAGAGGTTACTGACTCGCAAAATTGGGTTGGTACAAGCCAAAAAGCATTTTTCCGGTCGCAAACGACCCGATGGGCCGTTAGCAAGAGGTAAAATGCTTCGTACATCTGGCCCCAAATGAGCACTGTGAGTGCTAAGTTTCGACTTAGGTCCATATCAGACAAATGATGCTGTCTGTGGGAAGCACTAAATTAGGACAATCTCTGCTAAGGTTTTGGGCTCATTGGTGTTTTAATCAGTTACAGAGCGAGAGCAGCTCTATTTTACCTTGGACAGTGCAAAATGGTTGCTTCCCATGGAAACGTTAAATATGAGTACTGGTTTTGTCTGGAAATCTAGTAGCATTTGTTGAAATATACAAAGTAAACAACTGAGCATAACACAAAAACATACTCAAAGCAGCATAATTACAGATTTAAAACATAACAGGGCACATCACAACAAAACAGAAGGCAACACAACTACTACAGGACAAAGGAACAAAATCATTTCCAATAGTGCACCACAAAAACACAGCAGCATAAAAAACAGCAGATCAAATACCACACATCAAATGTGCATGAACGTTCTTACATTACCACCTTGAGGATCCAGTTTTTATAAAACAGTGTTAAATGGTAGCTAAAGTTGAAACGGTCGTCAAAAAATTACTGCAGTAACCATAAGTAAAGACATTTCCAAAAATACGAAGGTAGAGCATGGACATGTTAAAAAAAAAACATTAAAGTAGGGGATGGACATATTCAAAGCCTTTCTGCTTTGAACAAATTGGTAAAAGATGTTTTGAGCAAGCACTGCCTTAACTTACCACCAAGGGCATGAAATAGAGCCAGTCATAAATGTTCTGTGATCCAGCCCACTTTCGTAACGAACTTTTTTTTTCAGTTTTCAATAACTGGTCTTGACTGTTGTTTTTGTGCAAATCCAATTGAAAGGATAATTCACTGATCAGGAATTTGCATTTTCATTTACAAACTCCATGGATATATAGGGCCTGATTCACAAGAAAATGACTCGTAAAGTTAGGAGAGCGGAGTTTACGCACTCAGGGTGGAATCTCCGCACTGAGCACCGCAGTACAGAGAATTCCCACTCACCCCCCAGTGCGGACATTCCACAACAAGTCTCTGCACTTGTGATTTACCAGCCATAGGTCCTTTTTTGAATCAGGCCCTAAGTTTGCTCTGCAGGTAGTGGTAGCAAGGACAAAGAAATAACGAAGATTTGTTTTAGAGGTGGCAATTAAAATTACTACTAGGGCAGACCAGCATTTCCCTCAGAGTGTCCCAACAGGAAATAGTAAAACGTTCTCCCCAGTCTTATAGGACAGCTCGCGGCCTGCTAAGAGACACGAAGGAACAAACAAACAGAAAGCTGATTTTTAGACTCCCTAGAAGGGCTCATGCTACCCCGCTGCTGCACAAGTTGCACTGGCTTTCGATCAAACAGAGAGCAAAGTTCAAGGGCCTCTGCATTGCCCATAAAGTCATTTACGGCCAGGCCCCAGCTTACATCAAGGAGCGCCTGGTGAACTATGTGCCGGGACGCACACTTCGATCGTCCGAGGCAGGCCTCCTGACCTACTCACGGGTCAAAACTGCATCTAAAGGTGGCAGAGCTTTCTCTGTTTTAATCCCCCAACTCTGGAACCAATTGCCTGAGAACCTCCGCAAGGAACCCGCCCTTCTTCCTTTTAGGAAACGCCTCAAGACTCATCTGTTTAGGGAGGCACTGGACACTGTCTAACTCCTCCGCTTAGGTGCTTATCGGGGATGGCAGATGGATTTTGGGTTCTCTCAACAAGCGCTAAGAGACCTGCAGGTGATTACGCGCTATATAAATTGTAGCTAACATAACATAACAAAGCATGGATCTGGTAAAGGGCAGGTGAGAAGGAAAAAGTACAGTGGGCAGATACCCTGGGGAACAAGTACACACTACACACAAGGAATGTAAGACGCATCAAAATATAATGCCTCAGCTATCATGTGAGACTTCTAAATGTAATACCATATCATATGTGCGGCGATGCGGCCAGTGCAAGTTAAGTGGTTTTATTTATTTATTTATTTACATTTCACTTTCCCGTCGTATGCCGTACTCCACTACCCCCCACCCGGCCCCTCCCCACCCGCCTCGCCGCCTCACAGCGTTACCTGTGCGAGCCACCACTGTGTGTACGACATAAGTTCATATAAAACCGTAGGTAAGTTTGGTTTGTGCTGAGGTGTTGTTCTCCAATAGAGGCCCTAAAATCCCAGTGACCTTCAAATGAACTCTCAGTTTCATTCGAGTGAGTGCACCTGATGGGCAATATTCAAGGGAGATTCTTATATGCAGGGGCTATTTTGACCTAACGTGTTCGTATGCTCTTGGAAGCTCCCCTTATGCAACGCACTTCCCACATAGCAATATGAGAAGATACAATACATTAAATCAGTGATATATTTTTAAATTATTTTTCGTGTATCAAGAACTGTTAACACTGAGGGCGAAGGAAACATCCTCGTCTGTCAGTTTCTTAATTAAAAAATTGTTTCCAAATTCGAGACCGCGCCATAGCAATCTAGGCTTACTATCGAGAATGAGTTTATTTCTATTCATGTTTTTCATACCGGGAGTTATGAATTGCAAAATTGTATTAAATGATGGTTGTATCCTTTATTTAGATTTTCCACAGAAGTCACATTTGTCAAAGATTAACTTTTGAAATGTTGGCTCAGGGCTCCATGTCTCTTCACAAGCGTCCTCGAAGATAGTATCCCCCCTTGAGGTAGAACTGCATGAATAAAGCCTGCGTTATTTGATGTGTGGAATTCAAATATGAGGCTTACGAAAACTGAGCCGGGGATCACGGCGCGGCCCGCTGTCGCGCGCAGCAGCAGACTCCCGTTATTAATTCTTTATGGAGCTGAACGGCTATGCCAGTCGATATAACACATTTTGACAGGCAGACATCATTAATCAGCATCACAAAATAGTAGCTGCTCCTACACGCTTACTGCCTGCTTGCAGGCCGTATCGCCCTTCTTTACTTGCAAATGCAGCCAGTTGTCTGCTTCAACCAGATAACGCAGTGCCACAAGGAAGTGTGAAACAGCGCCCACCTAACTATCTACACCAACGTCCTGCAGCAGAAAATGTGCTATTCGTGAGAAGAGAAAGAGCTTGTGAGGACAAGTGCAGGAAGCGACGATTTAGAGACAACTACTGTAAATGCAATTGCAATACAATACTAGTGCAGTTTTGTAGCGTTGTGTCCTTAGCATTGCTGTGCTCTGAAGATTATAAATTCATTCGTTCTTTTTAGGTATGTGTCTGCTTCTTAAATCACAGATATGTAAACATCCTGTTTTAACTTTTTTATTTTTGCATTTTTTTATAACTCGACCCTAAGTGATTGGAGCCCTTTACATGTGCACCAGTTACATTACACAAAGCCACATTAATTTAGACGAGGGAGATTAAGGGGCCGATTTCGAGTTTGGTGGCCCTCGTGTAGGACCGCCACCGCTGCGCTCCCAGGAGGACAGCCAAGACCATGGTGCACGCACCTGCCGGATTCCAAGTTGAATCCAGAAGGGGTGGGAGGTGTGGTGGCGGTAACACGGCAGTGGTCTCAGCCTAACAAGCAGATCACCACAGTGACAGCGCCTACTGCACGTTCCTGCAGGGTGTCGCCTGCACCATTTCGTGTATGCCACACAGTGCAGGAATAAAGGTGCAAATATAGAGGGAGTACAACATGTGCCCCCCCCCCGCATGCACCCCCATGGGCAAATTTGCCCAGGGGCCCTGTTAGGGCACCCTTTTTTGCATGTCCACTGCCATGAAATGGGCGGTGGAAATGCAACTCGGAATATGCCTGCGGTGCCGGCATCAGCACCACGAGCATATTCCTGCCCCTTTCCACACTGTCATTGCCCCGGGATCCTGGATCCCAGTGAGGCAGCGGTCCTGTGGCGGTCTGACTGCCACACTCGGAATACGGCGGACAGACCTGGAGGGGTGGCAGTGGTCAGACCACGAGTACGGCGGTCCCAGGACCTCCATACTCATAATAACCCCCTAAGTGATTTGCCCTGGAACACATGATGTTGAGTCAATGCCGAGACTCGATCCAAGTTCGTTAGCTCCAAAGTGGGTAGATCTGGCCATATTGCCACAACTTCTCCAGGAATCCTCTTCTGATCAATATAGTTTTAGATCAGGGTCGGAGACAGCATTAGCCTGTGTCACTGAAACCAAATAAAGATACAGAAAGGACTCAGGAGTCTAATCACAGATTACATAAAGAGAGCACTGGGAGCACTAACTCAAGACACGTTCTCAGCCACTGTTGGACTGGCTCATGGCTTAAATAGTTGAAGAGCTGCTGCAGCACTATTTTACCGGTGTTTGGACAGAATCACTGAAACAATATATCGTGATTCAAAAAGATCGGGCCAAGAATATTGTGACATCAAAAATATAGTCAACAAGAATATCAAAGGTTAAAATATTTGTTTTGGTATTGTTTTTAATAACGCAGTTATAATATCGATATACAAAATATAGTTGTATATAATATTATTTGTAAGTTAATTAGTATGTGATTTATTGTACTGTGTTTTATTGTATTTGTTTTCATTTTTTATGTGTTTTCATTGATTTAATGTTTTAGTTATGAAATTGTTGCAATTTATATATTTAGGGGCCGATTCCGATCTCGGCCGGTAGGGCTCCGAATAGGATTCGGCTTTACCGGATCCGATTCGGAGCCCTTTTTCCCGACCGAATCGTACGCGGGTCCGGCCGAGCGAGTACGATGCGAGTCGCCGACCGACTCGTCCGGGCGACCCGACCGCTCCGACCGACTCGTACCCGGATCGTACCGCTCCGACCGACTCGCTCGGACCCGATTCGCACCGCGCAATGGAGACGTTTTCCGGCCGGGTAGGTACGATGCGCACCTCGACCGCTCCGACCGACTCGCGCCGTCCGACTCGAACTCGCTGTCGGAGCCGTACTTTGGGGGTCCGTGTCGGACCCCCTGTACGCGTACCCGCGCGAGGCGCACACAGGGGGACCCATGGGTCCCCCTACCTGTGCGTGTACGCCGCGAGCGCCTCGCGGCGTACTCGCTGTAGGGGCGCCCTTGTCCGCCTCGCACCCATTGAGGCAATGGGAGCCCGCGTACGCGTTGTACGACCGGCTCCCATTGAGTTCAATGGGAGTCCGACCGACTCGTGTCCGGTGGCATACGAATGCATCGGACTCGTTCGGTCGGACTGCACGGGGCCGATTCGGTCGGAAATCTCTCCGGGTCCGGCTCGGTCGGAGAGATTTCCGGCCCGAATCGGAATCGACCCCTTAGTTGTATTAATGTATAGAAAAAATTAATTAATACTTTTTGTTACTAGAGGAATATTGGGTTTTTAGGGGATAAGGGCGGGGAGACTTACAAAAAACATATAATAACTTAAAATTTGTGTTAATAATTTCAAAGATATGCAATTTAATAAAATAGAATTTCTAAATGTATTTTATTTTGATATTTTTCTAATTTTATCCGGAATTTAACGAAGACATATATTCAAGGCATAACATTTTAAAATATATATATTTTTAAAACATACATCTAAAATTTTATAATATAAAATATTTAGAAATATATTAATGCAAATTTTTATATTTTGTGAAATTTATTTTAAATTGTTGAATTTGTTTTAAAAAATAAAAATGTGTAAATTAAAAACAATTATAAAAATATAAAATCAATGTAAACATTGTTTTTATGATTATTAAATTTCGAAAAATAGTTTAGTTGTCGTTTTATAGTTTATAGTTTAGAAATAGCATAAAAATACCAAAAATTGTAATTATTAACAGTAATAAAAACACATTTTTCTTTGTTAATATTTTAATTTGTACATATAGGTTTGCAGTTTATGTTTGTTTTTGTAAACAAAAGTGTACTTATATGAAATATTGAGTGTTTATTTCAATTGTTTAAACTGTATTATCTTGTTAGAAATGTTTTATATTGAAGTGGATATTGTAAATTTCACCTCTTTAGCATCAAGCTCCTTTTTCAAATAGCCGTAGCTTGGAGTGGGAATATTAAATGTCACCCTTTTAGTGACCAACATCTTCCCCCAATATGGTTAGATAGGAGTGGGAATAGTAAACATCACTCCTTTAGTTTCCAGCGCCTTCCCCAAATTATTTTAGATTGGAGTGGGAATAGTAAATGTCACCCCTTTAGTGTCTAACACCATTCCCAAATGGGTTTTGATTGGAGTGGGAATAATAAATATCACTCTTTTAGTGTCTAAAACCTTCCCCAAGTTGGTTTAGATTAGAGTAGGAATAGTAAATTTCACCTCTTTAGTGCCCAATACCTTCAGTGAATTGGAATAGAGTGTGGTGGGAATAGTAAATGTCACCCCTTTCATGTCCAACAGCTTCCCCAATTGGTACAGAGTGGAGTGGAAATAGTAAATGTCACCCCTTTAGTGTCCAACATCTTTCCCTAATATGGTTGTATTGGAATGGGAATAGTAAATGTCAACTCTTTAGTGCCTAATATTTGTAAAAAATATTTTATGTTGCGGTGTGATTATTTAGTTTTATATTGTTATTCTGAAATCTTTTACTTATTTTTATTTGTATCTTGTAGAAATACTTTGTGTTATTTTATTAGTATTGTTGGTATTTAAAATGTAATAAGAAAATAGGTATATGTTTGTAAACAATAATAATATTAACCTCTTCCATGCTCATGACGGAACCATTCCGTCATGAGCACACTTTCAAAAAATCCCTCTGCTGTGAACAGCAGAGGGATTTCCCATTTTTTTTTTTGCTTTGGGAGGTGGTGAAGAGCTTCCCCAACCTCCCAAAGTATGGTTAGGGTTTTCATTGCAATGACGATCGCGCGCATGGCGCGCTGTCGTCATTACAATGAAAACGAAACTGAAACTTAGTTTCAGATTCACAGTTTTGTTGCTTGTGGGGCTATCTCAGCACCCCGAGCACCGAAAAACATGGGAGAGGTATCGTTGGAAAGGGGAGAATCTCCCCTTTCTAATGGTACCCTTCGCTAGTGGATCCCTGCTTGGGGATTGCCCCAGGAGGGAGATCCCCAAGCAGGGATCCACCCACTAGCCACCAGGGAGGGGGGAGCGGCCCCTTGGGCAAGGGTCTTTGCTCCCCCATGAAATTTTGCCAGACAGCCTTTCTGCCCCCCTGGGGGGGCAGATGGGGGCAATAGCCAGACAAGTCACCCCATCCTGGATTCTCCTGGGTGTCTAGTTTTCAACAATGTATAGGTTTGCTATGTTTCCCTAAGTGCCGGCAGAGCTGGGGTTCAAACTCTACAGCTAGGCACTTTGTAAAAAAGGGTCAGTTTTCACTGTGAAAATGTGGTGTGTCCACGTTGCGTTTTGGGCCATTTCCTGTTGCAGGCACTAGTCCTACCCACACAAGTGAGGTATCATTTTTCTCGGAAGACTTTGGGGAATGCGGGGTGTGTGGAATTTTTGGGATCACACAGATTCCAGAAGTTTCCACCACAGAATTGTGAGGAAAATGTTTTTTTTAATTTGACAAAGTTTGAGGTTTGCAAGGGATTCTGGGTAACAGAACCTGGTGAGATGCAGACAAGTCACCCCATTATTGATTCCCCTGGTTGTCTAGTTTTCAAATGTATAGGTTTGCTAGGTTTCCCTAAGTGTTGGCAGAGCTAGGGTTCAAAATCTACAGCTAGGCACTTTGCGAAATAAGGGTCAGTTTTCATTGTGAAAATGTGGTGTGTCCACGTTGCGTTTTGGGCCATTTCCTGTCGCGGGCACTAGGCCTACCCACACAAGTGAGGTACCATTTTTCTCGGTAATCTTTGAGGAATGCGGGGTGGGTGGAATTCTGTGGACCCACACAGACTCCAGAACTTTCCACCACAGAAATATGAGGAAAATGTTTTTTTATTTGACAAAGTTTGAGGTTTGCAAGGGATTCTGGGTAACAGAACCTGGTGAGATGCAGACAAGTCACCCCATTCTTGATTCCCCTGGTTGTCTAGTTTTCAAAAATGTATAGATTTGCTAGGTTACCCTAAGTGTCAGCAGAGCTAGGGTTCAAAATCTACAGCTAGGCACTTTGCAAAAAAAGGGTCAGTTTTCACTGTGAAAATGTGGTGTGTCCATGTTGCGTTTTGGGCCGTTTCCTGTCGCGGGCACTAGGCCTACCTACACAAGTGAGGTACCATTTTTCTCGGAAATCTTTGAGGAATGCGGGGTGGGTGGAATTCTGTGGATCCACACAGACTCCAGAACTTTCCACCACAGAAATATGAGGAAAATGTGGTTTTTTTTACAAACTTTGAGGTTTGCAAGGGATTCTGGGTAACAGAACCTGGTGAGAGCCAGACAAGTCACCCCATCCTGGTTTCCCCTGGGTGTCTAGTCCTACCCACACAAGTGAGGTACCATTTTTCTCGGAAGACTTTGGGAAATGTGGGGTGGGTGGAATTTTGTGAATCCACACAGATTCCAGAAGTTTCCACCACAGAAATGTGAGGAAAATGTGGGTTTTTTGACAAAGTTTGAGGTTTGCAAGGGATCCTGGGTAACAGAACCTTGGGAGAACCAGACAAGTCACCCCATCCTGTTTTCCCCTGGGTATCTAGTTTTCGAAAATGTATAGGTTTGCTAGGTTTCCCTAGGTGCCGGCAGAGTTAGGCTTCAAAAACTACAGCTAGGCACTTTGCAAAAAAAGGGTCCGTTTTCACTGTGAAAATGTGGTGTGTCCACGTTGCGTTTTGGTCCGTTTCCTGTCGTGGCCACTAGGCCTACCCACACAAGTGAGGTACCATATTTCTCAGAAGACTTTGGGAAATGAGGGGTGGGTGGAATTTTGTGGATCCAAACAGATTCCAGAATTTTCCACCACAGAAATGTGAGGAAAATGTGTTTTTTTTTTTACAAAGATTGAGGTTTGCAAGGGATTTTGGGTAACATAACCTGGTGAGAACCAGACAAATCACCCCATCCTGGTTTCCACTGGGTGTCTAGTTTTTAAAAATGTATAGGTTTGCTAGGTTTACCTAGGTGCCGGCAGAGCTAGGGTTCAAAATCTACAGCTAAGCACTTTGCAAAAAAAGGGTCAGTTTTCACTGTGAAAATGAAGCGTGCCCACATTGCGTTTTGTGCCCTTTCCTATCACGGGCACTAGCCCTACCCACACAAGTGAGGCACCATTTTTATCGGGAGACTTAGGGTAACACAGAATTGTAGAGCAACTGGAAGAAGGTTAAAAGCGCAAACAATAGCAAAAATAGGCTATGTCCCAGTAAAATGCCAAAACTGTGTAAAAAATGTTGGTTTTCTGACAAAAGTCTGCCAGTCCCTGAAAGCTGAGAAGATTGTGATTTCAGCCTCACAAACCCTTTGTTGATACCATTTGCAGGGAAAAAACCCAGACGCTTTCATTTGCAGGACTTTTTTCCCATTTAAAAAAAAAATAAAAAATTAGCTGTACTTTGGCTAATTTCTGGGTCCCCTCCAGGGGAATCCACAAATCCTGGCTACCTTTATAATCCCCATGCTGTTGGAAGAAAAGGACGCAAATTTGGCGTGGATACCTTATGTGGTCAAAAAGTTACAGGGGCCTAAGCACGAACTACCCCAAATAGCCAAAAAAAGGCTTTGCACAGGCGGGGGGGGGGGGGAAGGCCTAGCAGCAAAGGGGTTAATTACATTGTTTTGATAATAAACACGTCACACATTTTTCTAATTTTATTGATGCTGTCAAACTTTAATTATTGTATATTTTGACATTTTTAATTATACACATTTCATCTCAAAACCAAACTTTTCTATAAAGGTAAGCAAATAAAAGATTTATTTTTATTTTTTAACTAATAAATAAATGTAAATTATATTTCCATAGTATTGTATGTTGTACATTTTCAACATTTATTTTCTATTGTTAAACAGTTTTTTAACATTTCTTACATTTTTTAATATACATATTTTCAACATTATTTTAAAATCTTGTTTTTCAGTATATATTAAATAGTTGTATCTATTTTATACTATTATGTAATTTATACTTTATACATTTTTTACATTTTATCACATCATTTTTTACATGTTTAACATATATTTTTTTATTGTATACATTTATTTAGTATTTTAAAAATATTTCCTTTTAATTCTATGGGTAGATAGCTTTGTTTTATTTAGCAGCCATTTTTGTTTACCATTACCTTCTATTTTGTAACCTATTTCTGTTATTTTTAGTCTATTTTCCCGAACCGGGTCACGATAAGGTGCTGCTGTTCGTCAGAACAGGTAAGTCAGTTTTTAAGGATTTAAAAGGGTTTTGTGGGTAGGAGTCGTTTAGGAGGGAGGTCTAGAAGGTAGTTCTAGTGTTGTTTGTGGGAGTTTTATATATTTCAATGCATTACTGTAACTCTTTTTCATTAGTTTGCAGTTTAGCATTTTTGTACACTATTTTAGTAATGTGTCACCATGTTATGTTAAATTTACTGATCTTAGTTATATTATGATAGTTAACTGTTATGTATATGTATTTTTGGAGGTGTCATGTGTTTTGTAGTAGATTTTTTTATATCATTTACAGGTTTGTATTTACGAACGTGTCCTACGGGCACCAGGCATTTATGTTTAGTTTTTTAAGGAAATCATTTTTGGTTTATAATAAAACAATGCTTTTTACTTTTCATTTTCTTTTTTTGGTTTTCCTGATGTGTTTATTTTAAAACACTGTTTCGGTTCCTTTATGATTTCTGGATACTTTGGATTGCTTCAAGCACCATTTGCACAATATGTTTCCAATTTTTGGTGGATTACCATTTTTCATTATGTGGATACAGAAAAAGATCTGCAGCTACAGTACAGTAAGTTTGATTTATTTAATTTCCTTTTGGGTGGGAAATGTAATTTTATAATATTTGTATTGATATTATTTGATTGTTATGTGGAATTGTTTGGTTTATGTGTTGTAATTAATTTCCGTGATGGATTGAGTTCATTATTTACTTTTTGGATGGAGATGGTTACATTTTATTTTGAATAATTTATACTTTGTTTTATCACACGAGTTTTCCTTAATATTGGAGTTTAATTAATTTTTGGACTGATGTATTAAATTATAATATTTATGATTTAAAATGAAAAAGATTTGGTATGTTGGTTTAGAAATTGTCATAGTATTTGAGGAATTTGGTAGGTTACTATTTATTTTAAAATATTCTTTTGGCTATTATTTCTAAGCAGTAGCGGTCGGTGGTGGGAGTGCCGCCGGGCGCTGACGTGGGTCGTTTCTCGCGCTGCATCGCCAAATGTGATGCAGCGCGAGAAACAAAATTAATTTTATTTATTTATATGTGTACTTACCTGTAATCACCCGTAATCCGTAGTTTACTACCCCCGCCCCACGTCAGCACCCGGCGGCACTCCCACCACCGACCGCTACTGTTTCTAAGTAAGTTTATGAAGAATAAGGCCAATTTGGGTAACAGATTGTTCCATTCTTAGTTGTTGGTAGCTTTGCTATTTTGTAAAGCTTCTATAAATGTGTATAGTGTTGGTTGGGTTCTGCCTAATGTGTAATGGAAGGATTTGTGCAATTCTACCACTGCGTTGATTATTTAGGCTGCCTGTGCCAAGGTGCTGTCATAGACAATCCACTATAGTATTTGGAATTTTGGTTGGCATCTGTGTCCAGAGCGATAGAGTCTGCAAACCCAAGTGTCTGCAAAATAGTCCATCAGGGGGCTAAGTTCGACTTAAGTTTGTTGGTGGAAAGGGCTTTCTACTAGTAAATTGTCGTTACTGGCTACCTCTGTGACAGGGACATAGGTTAGTGCTATCATTTCTTTATTTCAAAAGCTCAATGTGCACAGGACCTGTGAATTGAGGTATATCATGGACAACCAATAGCATTACCAAATGCCAGGCATGTGTAGGTAATGTGTAAGTGCAAGTCAGGAAAGCAGACACAGCACTAACAGCATTTCACACACATCTAGATAGAGTAGGTGTAAGGTACACACTATAAAATGAACATATTTTCATACAAAATTACACAAAGATATAAAAATGTAACACCCTCCTTGTATTGATAAACAAAATGCAACTTCAACACTTCAAGCACATATCCAACCTACATCATAGTAGAAGTGCAACCTAATTGATGTTGACGGTGGCCAGGCCAAGCTGAAATACTTACCACATAATATGTCACCCAATACAATATCTGCCCCATTAGTTTTTCATCCCACATAGACATCCATCCAACATTTCCCCTTGATTGTGTAACTCCAGCACTGGGTCCAAGATCACATTAAACTAACCACATCAACTGGATCAGCAATCAGGGATGAAACAAACACAACTGCAGTAACACATCACTAACTAGACAATAATATCAAATCATTACAAAAGTAATAGGAGGACCAATGTCTGCAAACCTAGAAAAGGTTTAATGAATGTTATTTTTTGAACCTAGATGTCCAACAAAGGCCAATGGCCAGTCCATGTAAGATTTATGTGCTACAGCACAATGCTGTGCCAACAAACATCTCCTAGCTGACACTGCCAGGGAACCTCCTCACCAAGGGGCATCCATTAGGCACAGCAGGCACCTCGAAGATGGTACTTGGGAGGGGGGGGTGCAGTTTAGGGAGTGGTGGGTTTAGTTTTGGGAGGGGATTTCTTGGGTTTTTGGGGTTTTGGGCTGGATTCAATGGGGTGGGTATCTGGTGTCTCTGGGGTGGAGTGGGACGTAGAAGGGATAGGGTGGCCTTTGGGAGGGTTTTTTTTTTGGTTTTGGGCTGGGTTCAGTGGGGTGGGGATCCAGTGGGATGTGAAAGGGATGGGTTAGGCTTTGGGAGGGGTATTTGAGACTTTGGGAGGGGTGGGCTTGGGTTTCACAGGGCTAAGGGCAAGAGCAAACAACACATCTTCATGGGGTTAATAGGTAGGATGTTCAGGATGGAGTTTGGTTTGGGAGATAGAGGGATTGGGTGTGTGAACTGTGTGTGCTGTCTGAACTGTGTGTTTCGTGGATGTCTGTTGCGTGGGTGACTGTGAGTGTTTGTGTTTTTTGCCTGTGTGTGCTGTGGATGTGCTGGGTGTTGTGGAGGGGTCTGTGTCTGTTGCTGTGGTGCCTGGGAGTCTGGTTGTAGGGGTGGAGGGGTCTGTGTCTGTACTACCTGGGGATATGGTTGTAGGGGTAGAGGGGTCTATATCTGTTGCTGTGGTGCCTGGGGGTATGGTTGTGGGTGAGGAAGGGTCTGTGTCTGTTGCTGTGGTGCCTGGGTTTTGGTTTTGGGGGTGGAGGGGTCTGTGTTTGTGGTACCTGGTGGTATGGTTGTGGGGTTAGAGGGGTCTGTGTCTGTTGCTGTAGTGCCTGGGGGTAAGCTTGTGGTGTTGAATAGGTCTGTGTCTGTTGTTGTGGTGCCTGGGGGTATGCTGGGGGTGTTGAGGGGGGGTGAGTGTCTCATGAGTGCTTGCATGTTCTGTTTTTTTATTTTGTGTTTGTGTGCGGTGCTTTTGTCTATTGAAGTGTATGCTTGCTTAGGTGTGCTTGGGACAGGAATGAGAATATGGAATTTTAATGGGGAAGGGGCAGGAGGTGGTGTGGAGGGTTGGATGGGTGGAAGACTGCCGTGAGGGAGAAGGCCAGTTCCTGAGAAATATCTGTAGGCCAGACATTGCAGTGTGGATGCCTTGCAGGTAGGCAACCATCAGTGTCAACTGGTTGCCTTGCCCCTGGATGCCATTCAGGACTGCATTCTGACCCACAGAGATTTTCCTCAGGTGGTCAATGGCCTCCTCACTCAGGGCAGCAGGGCTAACAGGGGCAGGCGCTGAGCAGCCTGGAGCGGAGGAGACTGCTCCCCTCTTTGTGGAGTGGGGCAGCCAACTTGTTGGGGGAGAACAGAGAAGGTGGTGATGGAACTCAGTGGTATGTAACCATCTCCATCCAAAAAAGTAAATAATGAACTCAATCCATCACGGAAATTAATTACAACACATAAACCAAACAATTCCACATAACAATCAAATAATATCAATACAAATATTATAAAATTACATTTCCCACCCAAAAGGAAATTAAATAAATCAAACTTACTGTACTGTAGCTGCAGATCTTTTTCTGTATCCACATAATGAAAAATGGTAATCCACCAAAAATTGGAAACATATTGTGCAAATGGTGCTTGAAGCAATCCAAAGTATCCAGAAATCATAAAGGAACCGAAACAGTGTTTTAAAATAAACACATCAGGAAAACCAAAAAAAAGAAAATGAAAAGTAAAAAGCATTGTTTTATTATAAACCAAAAATGATTTCCTTAAAAAAACTAAACATAAATGCCTGGTGCCCGTAGGACACGTTCGTAAATACAAACCTGTAAATGATATAAAAAAATCTACTACAAAACACATGACACCTCCAAAAATACATATACATAACAGTTAACTATCATAATATAACTAAGATCAGTAAATTTAACATAACATGGTGACACATTACTAAAATAGTGTACAAAAATGCTAAACTGCAAACTAATGAAAAAGAGTTACAGTAATGCATTGAAATATATAAAACTCCCACAAACAACACTAGAACTACCTTCTAGACCTCCCTCCTAAACGACTCCTACCCACAAAACCCTTTTAAATCCTTAAAAACTGACTTACCTGTTCTGACGAACAGCAGCACCTTATCGTGACCCGGTTCGGGGAAAATAGACTAAAAATAACAGAAATAGGTTACAAAATAGAAGGTAATGGTAAACAAAAATGGCTGCTAAATAAAACAAAGCTATCTACCCATAGAATTAAAAGGAAATATTTTTAAAATACTAAATAAATGTATACAATAAAAAAATAATGCACACTCATTTCCCTGTATTACCTGTACTTACCAATGGGAACAGTCGTACAGTCACTGCATGTTCTATGCACTCCATGTCCTGTCACATGTAATAGGGTCACCATCATATGAGAGATAGTAGTTAGGGGACATCACTCCTCATTCAAGGAAGACAAGTTGCCTGTATTGTATAATTGTCACCCAGAACAACTGACAACATGATTTGATTACTCACTTCACTCAGCCAGTTGCCTGCTCCAAAAATAAAAATTGGATGTGGACATCAGTTGTAACATGGCAGACAAGTGAGAACGGGCAAAAGGAGTATAGTATCTTGGTTAGAGTTCCAGTCACAGAGCCTCATGATAGTAGTGGTAGCTTTTCTACCTCAACTTACCAACACTTGACAAATGGTATCCTGCATGATCAGTGAACATCAGTTGTAACATGGCAGGCAAGTGAGAAGGGACAAAAGAAGTATAGCATCTTGGTTAGAGCTACAGTCACAGGGCCTCATGGTAGTTGTAGAGACACCTATGCAGACTTACCAACACTTGACAAATGGTAACCTGCATGATCAGTGACAATCGGTTGTAACATGGCAGACAATTGAGATGGGGCAAATGGAGTGTAGCGTCTTGGTTAAAGTTGCAGTGACAGGGCCTCGTGGTAGTTGTAGTCTATTCAATCTCAAATTACCAACACTTGACAAACTGTTAGTGTAACATACCTGTTGGCAACATGCATTTGGGATGGAGCATACATTTACATATGAACACATATAATGGGTCCAGGAATGATATTTGTGTAGAAATACACTTACAGACGCCATTCCAACATGTGGCATGTCATGGAGATTGATACATGTGCTCTTATATGAAACAATACACATTAACACAGACAAAACAACATCTCTGATAATTTGAGTATTGCATGTTAGGAAATTAGATAGAAATCATAAAAGCAGAGTTGAGACCAAACAGGACATTGTGGTATTGTGACAGTTAGTGAAGTGTAGCTTACCAGATTCCACTCCCCCAGCTATTCCTGTCAAGCCCTCAGAATGCAGGATGGCCAAGACTTTCTCCTACCAAGGAAAGAACTGTA
Source organism: Calotriton arnoldi (assembly GCA_963921515.1). Classification (NCBI taxonomy): domain Eukaryota; kingdom Metazoa; phylum Chordata; class Amphibia; order Caudata; family Salamandridae; genus Calotriton; species Calotriton arnoldi. The sequence goes on from CAWUFW010001273.1 coordinate 1,491,376, forward strand.
ATGGGTCGCTGGGAGGGCCACCACCAGTCCTATGGGTCTCCTCCAGGTGGTGCTTGAAGGCCCTGGTTAGCACCTTCATCCAGAGGTCATTCCACCTCCTCCTAATTTCACCCTGTGTGCGCAGGGTGGTACCAAAAGCATTCACTCTGTTGACTATCCTGTCCCACTATTTCGTTTTCCAACTGAGAGGAGTATGCAGGACTTGGGAATCAAAACGTTGGGGCTCTACTCTGATGATTTCATCCACTATGACTGTCAATTCAGCCTCAGTGAACCATGGGTTTTTGGGGCAGGCATGACCCCCCCAAAAAATGTGAATGACTATATGAAAGGAAAAACAAACAGGGGGTATTGGTGAAAAAATGAAAAGTTACATTTAAAGGTGGTGGAGAATGCTAAATGGTGAGATGAAAGTAAAAAGAGGGCTGCCTTGGGTCGAAATTGTGTCTCCTATCTTCTGTGCTGTAGGTGATAAGCAAAGGATCCTGGTTGTGGATGGGGTGTGTTTTATAGTGTGATTTGCAGGCATGTCCACTTGGCAAATGCACACCAGCTGCGTCGTTTTCTAATCCATCCAATGGTCACTGTTGTGGTGCTTTGCTGCAAGCGTACCACGGGTGTCAACAGCCGTTGGGTAACCACTGCTAGGAGACCGTGAGTATGACTGTGTTGTCATAATAGGCTCACCAGGAAACCACAGACCTGATGGCGTCGGAGTGCGCATAACTACAACATTGCATACCGCCACAGCCAAGGCGGGAACAGCATTGTCAATCTGGTCGGCATTTCAGGGTGCACAAATCATAATGCAGCAGGCAGAAGACCACCGGCGCTGTGGTGTCCTGGAGGCCATGGCCGCGTAGGTCCCTTAGTGCATATTTTTGGAACCTCCATGTACTTGTACTCCATGTACTTTGATTGAAATGATAGTAACAGCCTTATATGGCTGTGTGAGGGTGAAGTTTTAGAATGGTTTGAATCATGGCTTGCTCAAAGTCTATGATTATTTTTTGGGGGTAGTAATTATTTGTTTTATGTTTGATATGGTTTAAGAGGTTGTAGTAAGTACTGCTTTGTTCATTTAACGGTAGGGCATATACAAAACGGATATTTGTCTTTTGATATACACGATGTATGGTGTATGTCTGAGTAAATTTATGAAACACATTTTGAAGGTCTCATCCATCATCCACGTTTGACATTGTCTCACTTTGAATAAGATGTCTGCTGTAGAGAATATTAGGATTCGTTTTTCGTTATTGAGGGTGTCAAGTAAAAGGAAAGGTTCCTCATTATTTGTCATTGTTGAATGTTCCGGTATGTATACATCTTGGTATTTTGTAGGGGCAAATAGGGTATCACTGGTGGCTTTTTTAGTTCATGCAATTAAACCTTTTAAAATGGGGATAGGTGGTAGTTGGCTTGTGATGTGTTTGGGGTCTTTAGGTAGTATATCTTTAAGGATTTTGCGTGTGGGTTCCTGGGAGCTAGTGCTTGCTTCTCTTATATCTTACAATATCTCCCTTAGTTCTATTTCTGTGACAATTGGGGGATGGTTGTGCCCTCGTACATGAATTATAACATCATCTTCTGTGTTTGCGCTCCCATAGCATGTGCTAGAAGAATAATTAGTACGTTTCTAGGTTATAGTTTCTGTTGATGAACTTTCTTGGCTGTAGGTGAAGCCTATGTGATTTAGTAACTGCTTTCCTTTCTGTGAAGTGATATACTTTGCAGCTTCTGTCATTGTATATTAAAGTAGAATAAACATATAGAATATTTTAAAGTTTGTATATTTATAATTTACATGTAAAAATATGCAACTACTTCTATTATGTATACTTACAGGTATGTTCAGTTCAGATGTTTCACATGGTTTTGCAGCTTTTCCGTTGGGGGTGTTCTAATGTGGAGCAGGTGCTTTCTTTTCTGTTGGATGAAAAAAAATTGTAAGTTTATCTTTAAATGTTAATTTGTTGGTAGTTTTAAGAGGTGGAGGTGGTTAGGTTTATTTTTGCTCGCTATTTGGGTAAGTTTATAGTTTTGTTTTAATTTATGTATACTTATTTTCTTATACCTTTTTGCTGGTTTGTGATAGTTGTTATTTCATACAAGTTCATCGCTGTTTCAAGGCGTGGGTTTTCTTTTAGGAAGTCTATGTAAAGAGATAGAAGTTGACGAGTATTTTATTAATTATTTGTTATTTAACATTTTTAAGTTTAATAAGAACTACTTTTATGTTTAAATGTAAGTTTTACTTACTTGGTTAGGTAGTTGTTATTTCTGCTTTAATGGTATGGTGAGAAAATCCAGCAGTGTTTCCTCATCTTGCAGATGTTTTCATGTTTGAAGTAGTTAGTTGTTTAAATTAGTGTGCCTTTTATATTGTTGATTTAATTGTTTGTTTGATCATATTGATTAAACCTGTTTATAGTTTAGTTTTATTGGTTGGTCTAGTTTTAGTCTGAATTGTTTTTATTAGTTCAGTCCTTCTATGGTAAACGCTTATGTGGGTATTATTTTTGTAAATATATATATTAATATTTAGGTTGTATTTTAAATTTTTGCAGTACGTTAATATTTTTGGGGGTGGTATTGTTATACTTTTAGTTATATTTTCTTGAGGAGAACAGTTAAGATTTGTTGATGTAATATATTTTTATTCAATTTAAGTATGTGCATAAAATATTTTGGTTTCATTTGAAGTAACTGTTTTATGTAAAATATTTTTATATATTTATTAGTGATTATTTAATTATGTTGATGATAATTCTGTAATTGACATTGTGTGAATCGCTATTTTTGAAATATTATAATTGTATATAAAGGTAAGGATATTTTTGTATCTGATATAGCTAAAATTAGATTTTTTTTACCAATGAAAATTGTGGTTTTAGTAGTTAAGTATAGAAAGTCATTATTTTTGTTATCAATATTTAATTTCTGATATTTTGGTGTTTCGATATTGTATGCTCCATATTATGTCAGGGATCCATTTTACCACTTTTGGTGGTGGTAAATAGTTGCTTGTCAAAAGAAATCTAAAAGCTTGTGCCGCTTTTGGATTGAAATGTAGGAGCCTTTGCTGGCATTTATAAGGCAAACCACAGAATTTAACACAAAGCAAGATACCTAAATTAAAACATAATAGGGTACAATACAGCACAGGTGAAAAAACAGAACTAAGGAAAGCAAGCAAATCACAACATAACATTGCTATAATGCAGGACACAGCAGCATAAAAAACAACATTGGAGACTGGATCACAAAATGTTTATGACTAGTACTATTTCATTTCTGTGGTGGTAAATTAAGGTAGGGCTTGGTACAAACACATTTTACCACAGTATTATGAAAACAGGATTCTGATGGTGGTAAGGTGTAACAAGAACGATAGTGTACATTGGTGTCCGACATTTTGCTTTGATAATGTGTTAAGTTATGTTTTTTATGCTGCTGTAAACACGCCTAGTTTGAATTGCTTGCCTAGTGCTGCCAAGGTAGCCAGCAATCCATTGAAGAATGTACAGGAGAAACAAAGGAAGAAAGCAGTAGCTAAATGAGCTGATAGTCTTGCTCCTACTCGTCTCCTTTGCCCTCAGATTTGAGCAAGCATCACCTTCCTTCAGTCCCAGGGCTTATCAGAGCTTCTCATCTAATCTGTATACAGCATCCTGCAGTATCTGAGGCCAACAGCAGACAAGTAGCTTGGCCTTCATAGACCACCAATATCACAGTAAGGAGGTTTGTGGTAACAGAGAAAGAGTAAAAGAGAGGTTGCTTTTTATATGGATGTGCTTCTTCAATGATTGTCAATCTCCGTTTGGCTTTGTTGATGGTTGATGGGGAGAACAGGTTAATGGGTGTGTGGGTGAGTTCATAAATGGATAACTGCCTGTGAGAATTTATTGATGAATGGATGAGTGAATGCATAGATGGGCACATGAGCAGCAGCAAGACTAGAGAGTAGCTTTTTGCCAGCAACAGGTGCATGGTCTCCCAAGCACTCTCCCCTCTGCCATCCATGCACTCACGCATTATAATAAACAGTCACTCAGCCATGCTCATTCAACGATGCACTCACTTGACCATTCACCAATCCATGCTTCAAATAACTTGCTCATTAATCTATCCATGTACTCACTTATCTATGCATTCATCCATGCACTCATCATCCATTCATGTACCCTTTCACTCATTCTCACCTTCGTCTACTCACCAATCCATGCAATCACACACACAAAATAAATGAGAAACATGTTCATTAAAGAAAAGTGCCATTGGCTTTGCCAGTACAAGGTAATGTTTAGTTTTCTTCTCCAGATCCCACCCAGCACTTCCAAAGTGAGAATGCTAGGGTCACTAAAAATTTAAGTTCTGGATAGTCTGACAGAATATTGACTTATTAAGCCTCTTTGACCCTCCCAAGGGACAGGGGTGAGCATTGAATACCTACCTCAAGTGTACCCTTGTGGGGTGGTGAGTCCTGATATAATATAAGACAATCATAAAACTGCAGAAAAGATATCAATGTTCAACCAGAGTTTCTGATAAACTCTACCTTATCAATCCATAAGTGATAAATACATGTATAAATACATATAAATAAATTATAAATGGAAATTCAAATCACACAAAGTACCCAGCACAGTATTTAATAACCAATACACAATGAATGTCACCCATTATAGCCCTAACCTATGCTCCCTATATACTCTTCACAGTCATTATAAGATCATAAATAACCGCACAATCCTGAAATAAAAAGCATACTGACAACTAAATGCAGGTCCTAAAGGATTGGTAGGGCTAACCAAAGTCCACAAACAGAAGATAATTACATACACTAGTACAAACAGTACATTGCAAAATGGGGATTAGTAAACGTCCTGCCAAAATGGAGCTACTCCTACTTAGTTACAGGTCAGTAAGTTGTGCTGGCCACAACATTTTCTTTAGGAACACCAAAATCAATACAGGCATACAGCAATCACAACTGACAACCAGTGTACCCACTGACCTGCGAAAGACGGGGATAGTGTCTTTAAGTCTGAAGAGGGTGTTTACTGGTTACAGAAAACTTCCTTCTGGGTTTATGATTAGTGGTGTTTGATACACAAAATAGGCATACCTCACTGCCTAGATTCTAGAGTCTCCCCATCAGCAGTTTTACAATAATGGGGGCCTAACCTTAATGCTGGTGGGGGCAGACCACTGTCTGACCAATAGCAATAAAAATAAATGGAAGGCGAATTGCACTTCTCTCAGGCCACTATGGTGACACTTTTCCCAGACCACGCTGATTTCTTTTGATCCACCAAGCTGGCAACCCAACCATGATAGACAGCAGCAGAGGGGTCAAATGAGCAAAAGGCAAAAACCATAAAATGTGATGCAGCAGGGGAGTGTGCTTTCCAGGCAAAGTCTCATCCCAGCTTACTTGCACTTGAAGCAGGTGATTACTGTCCCTAATGAAGGGTAGAGAGGGCTCACTTCCTGGCAGGAGTCACTGCTCTCCCCTGCGCAGCTCCACTGTTAAGGGTCTGCCCTTAGCTCCACCTTGAGCTCCTCAGGTAGGTGATTGAGGCCCTCCTCCACCCACAGGATCCTGCCTGCGCCTCATCCCTGGTGGTCTAGTGGAAGAGCACCCTGCTCTTCTGCTATTCCGTTCGGTCCTGTGTCCTTTTGCTTTTTCTCGTGTTTGCCTTTTTCTCTTGTTTGCCTTTTTCTCTTTGCTTTTTTCTCTTTGCCTCTTTCTCTATGCCTTTTCCTCTTTTGCGCCTCCTTCTCTTTGTTCCTCTATTGTGCCTCTATCTCTTTGCCTTTTCACTATCTGCCTCATTTTTCCTCCTGCCCTTCCTGCTCCCTCTTCCCACGCTCCCCGTCGCTGATGCCCCGCCCCTTCAGCGCATCGCTTCCACTCCCGCCTACCAGCTGATCGCCCTTCCCCTACTTAATGGCGGTGTTGCCGGCAAAAAGAGCAAGACCTCTTACCTCCTGGTCAGAGTCACTGCTCTCCCCCGCGCAGCTTCACCATTAAGGGTCTGCCCTTAGCTCCGGCTTGAGCTCCTCAGGTAGGTGTTCAAGGCCCTCCTCCACCCGCAGGCTCCTTGCTGCGCCTCATCCCTGGTGGTCTAGTGGAAGAGCCCCCTGCTCTTCTGCTATTCCGCTCTGTCCTGTGTCTTTTTGCTTTTTTGCATGTTTGTCTTTTTCTCTTGTTTGCCTTTTTCTCTTGTTAGCCTTTTTCTCTTGTTTGCCCTTTTCTCGTGTTTGCTTTTTTCTCTTGTTTACCTTTTTCTGTTTGCCTCTTTCTCTCTGCCTTTTTCTCTTTTGTGCCTCTTTCTCTTTGCCTTTTCCCTTTCTGCCTCTTTTTCGCTCTTGCCCTCCCCGCTCCCTCTTTCTGCGCTCCCTGTCGCTGCTGCCCCCACGGCACCTCCCCCCCAGGGTGTTGCTCCTGCTCCCACCTCCCAGCTGATGGCCCTCCCCAACCCCTACTTAGTGGCAGCCGCGCCACTGGTGTGCCAAAGGCAAGCCCATCTGCGCCCCTCCACCACTGACCGTGACCAGTGCCAGGGACCCTGGTCCCCCGACCCCCCTGCCACTACGACCCCAGCACTCTCCACACACTCAATACCGGTCGCAAAAACGACTGCCAGCTCTCTACACTGAGCAACACCCAAGGCCTGATCTCCTGCCGACACTGTTGCCGCACCTTCACCTACCTCCGGACCCCGGCAGCAACCCCAACCCACCAGACACCAGCACACACAAACCACTGAGCTGCATCCTCCTCAACGTACGCTCCCTGCACAGACACGCCGTAGTAATCTGGGACCTCCTCAACACTCACACCCCCGACCAGCCGCGGCCAGTGCAGGTAAGAGCGATAGGGCGGTGGGGCCCGGTGGGGGGGAATTCCTACAGAGGATGAAGGGGGGAAATTAAATAAATAATCTCTTGTCATCTTCCATCGAAATCCCCCCCACCGTGTTGCACCGCCCCACCGCTTTTACCTGCATGGGCCGCAGCTGCTCCAACGTTGCCTTCCTCACAGAGACCTGGACCAATGCCAGCTCCGCACCCGACATCGGAATCCCCATCCCCGACAGATACAAGATCCTGAGAAAAGTCCGCCCCAACCTCCCAGGAGGAGGCCTCGCCATCATCCACAAGAGCTTCCTCTGATGGACAACCACCAACACGGACAAAGCCTTGCCCCACATGGAACACATCCACTTCCAAATCCAGACCAACCCCAGAACGACACTCTGTGGAACACTCGCCTTCTGACCACCTGGCCCCTGCACCCCTTTCACAAACGCCATCGCCGACCTCATCGCACCCCATTCCCTTGTCTCCACAGACTTCATACTACTCAGAGACCTGAACTTCCACCTGGATAGCCACAGGGACCCCAACACCACTGCCCTCCTAGAGAACCTCACCTACATAGGGCTGAAGCAACTTGTCCCTGCCCCCACTCACACAGCAGGGCACACATGGCTCAATGGTTAGAGCGGCAGACCCTGATGCAGAGATCTGGCCCGGGACCAGGGTTCAATTCCCGCCTCGGCGGGTCTTGGGCTCAATTTCCTCGGACCTGATAATTCTCGCCTCGGTGCCTATTCTAATCATGGGTCCCACTCTGCAACTCTGGGCAATAGCTTGCTTAATCTCCACAACGGCCCCAACAGCGCTGGGATGCCTGGCTTCACCCTGGGGGTGCCCAGGAGTGGACATTTCACAGGGAAAAACCAGGAAGGGTTCCACAGCGGTATGCGTACAGCGCCTGGACACCCCTTTGGGGGTATGGGTGCGCTTTACAAGTACAAATTTCATTTCATCTTCACAGGAGGAAACAACCCTCTTCTTCAGTCACACCACGGAACTGCTCTGGACTTACCACCACTGCATCCATTTCTCCTTTACTAAACCCACCGCACACAAGCATGCGCACCGCCTCCCATGCAGAATCTGAAACAAAGTCTCTGAAGAACACCTCACCTCGGCCCTCACCTGCACTCCACCCCCTACTACGACAGATGCCAACACCGTGGCAAGCAACCTCCATCAATGGATCACCAACTGCGCCAACACACTCACCCCCCTCCAGAACACCACAAGATGGCACGACAAGAAAGCTAACTGGTTCACCACGGCACTCCCAGAATCCAAGCATTCCTGCCGAAGTCTGGAAAAGATGTGGAGAAACAGAAAAACTCCGGAGGCACGCTCCGCCTACAAAACAGCCACCACAGCACACCACCAACTCATCAAATCCACAAAGAAAAACTTCCTCCAAGACAGAATCCTCTCCAACGTCCATAAGTCCAAGGAACTCTTCGCCATCATACAGGATTTACCAAACCCAACAGCGAAACAACTGGTGTCCCTTCCTTCCAAGACCTTTACAACAGACTCAGCTCCTTCTTTCACCTCAAGAAGCTCTACAACAACTTTTATGGCCAAGTCCTCTGCACCACCCCATCCCCCACCCCCAGTAACGCCACCCAACAGACCCTTCTTACCTGGACCCCACTCACGACAGAAGACACCCTAAAGACCATGAAGAGCATGCACTCTGGAGCACCTTCTGACCCCTGCCCACCGCACATCTTCCACAGCCATCGCACCAGAACTACTTCGAACCATCAACTGCTCGCTCGAGACCGCCACATTCCCCGACAACTGGAAGTGTGCCAAAGTCATCCCCTCCTAAAGAAGCCCTCCACTGACCCGACCGACCTCAAGAACTTCAGGCCCATCTCACTGCTCCCTTTCGCAGCCAAGGTCATCAAAAAGGCCGTCAACACCCAGCTAGCACTCTTCATCGAGACCAACAACATCCTAGACACCTCTTTATCCGGATTCCGCAGCAACCACAGCACAAAGCCAGCCCTCCTCGCAGCCACAGATGACATCCACGCTTTCCTCTATCAAGGCCAAACTGCAGCCCTCATCCTCTTGGCCCTATCAGCAGCCTTCAACACCATCTCCCACCGCACACTAACCACCAGACTCAACGACGCCAGCATCCAAGGAAAGACCCTAGACTGGTTACTATCATTCCTCACAGGCAGAACACAGAGAATAAGACTCCCGCCCTTCCTTTCAGAACCGACAGAGATCAGACGCGGAGTACCCCGAGGATCCTCGCTCAGCCCCACCCTCTTCAACGTCTACATGGTCCCCCTCACTACCATCGTCAGAAACCACGGGCTCAACATCGTCTCCTATGCCGATGACACCCAACTCATCATCTCCCTCACCAAAGAACCTGACATCATCATTAGGCACAAATTCCAAGAAGCGATGAAAGCCGTCGCAACCTGGATGAAGAGCACCTGCCTGAAACTCAACTCGGAGAAAACAGAAGTCCTTATCCTCGGCTCCACCCCCTCTGCATTGGACAACACCTGGTGGCACCATGTCTTCAGAAACCCACCCACCCCAACGGACCATGCACGTAACCTCAGCATCATACTAGACTCAACAATCACCATGAATCGCTAGATCAACACCATCTCCTCCGCATGCTTCAACACCATCTGCATTCTACGCAAGACATTCAAGTGGATCCCCCCTGACTCAAGGAAAACAGTCACTCACGCACTCATCACCAGCAGGCTGGACTACGGCAATGCCCTCTATGCCGGAATCAACAAAAAACTCCTCCACAAACTCCAGATCGTCCAGAACGCCACAGCCAGACTGATCCTCGATATCCATGGCAAAACCATGTCACCCATCACCTCTGCAACCTCCACTGGCTCCCCGTCGAAAGAAGAATAACTTTCTAGCTGCTCAGGCACTCGTACAAGGCTCTCCACACACCAGACCCCAATACCTCAACGACCGCATCTCCTTCCATACCCCCAAGAGAAACCTCCGCTCAGCCGACCTCTCCTTAGCCACCGTCTCACGCTTCTCAGCACCACATTCTGAAAACAACATCAGCATGGTCAAAGCAGGTGAAGTTCCAAAGGTGTTTTTTACAGGATGGACAAAAGTCCAAGCTTAAAGGTTAGACAGTAGGCCAACAACCCACACAGAAAATCACAAAAAAGGAGAGACTAGGGAATGAGCCTTTTCTAACTCCCCATCCACAACTATATACTCACTATAAAGAAAAGGACAAAAAAACTAAAAAAGAGTGGGGAGCTGTTGTACCCCAATCTAAACAAAGGGGAGGGGGAAGGGGCGTGGGAAAGGAATCTACTTTCTTAATACTGCCCTCACACACCTTACGGTGTCATGCTTCATGATTGGGCCGCATCTGACGCCCAGGTGCAGACCAACACACTGGGCAGAGCGCAATTGTTTTGTATAGAAAAGTGGTGAGGAAAGAAAATATATATACAGGTGAAGGAGAAGAGTAGTTCCTTCAAGAAGGGATCAGAAAGTGCAAAACAAAAATAATGATAAAACTATCTGAGGGGAACCTAGGTTACCTTTATTTTTGGTCACCCTTGATAGGGTTAAAAATATATAGGATACACCATCGTCGGTGGATTCAGAGTGGGACGAGAACTACACATCGATCCTGGAGTAAGTGTGACGATTGGATCACGGTCCCACGACGGTCCCGGGTTCAGCCAATAGCTGTGAAACTCGGTTATTCTGTTCCTCTGGGCGATTGCATAAGAGTGAGATATGGAGATTACCCAGTGACTAAGACCTAAATGTGGGTCTAGACCAAGAACGTTTTTAAGGGATCAATACCCTGATGAAGGCTGCTGTGACCCCTGGGGGCATACATTAAAGGCCGAAACATGTTGGTTCCTGCAAAGAGGATATAGGGGTACTGATTCCCCCGGTGTATCCTATATATTTTTAACCCTATCGAGAGTGACCAAAAATAAAGGTAACCTAGGTTCCCCTCAGATAGTTTTATCATAATTTTTGTTTTGCACTTTCTGATCCCTTCCTGAAGGAACTACTCTTCTCCTTCACCTGTATATATATTTTCTTTCCTCACCACTTTTCTATACAAAACAATTGCGCTCCGCCCAGTGTGTTGGTCTGCACCTGGGTGTCAGATGCGGCCCAATGATGAAGCATGACACCGTAAGGTGTGTGAGGGCAGTATTAAGAAAGTAGATTTCTTTCCCACGCCCCTTCCCCCTCCCCTTTGTTTAGATTGGGGTACAACAGCTCCCCACTCTTTTTTAGTTTTTTTGTCCTTTTCTTTATAGTGCGTATACAACAACCCACACAGTCAATGTCTCCTCCAAGTTCAAGGTTATTCAGGCTGGGGCACTGTTCTAATACACAAAGAAAAGTCTGGGCGAACCTGTCCGTAGGATGCAATGCATTGTCAGTACCCACATACAGAAAATCAGTTACATATTCTGCTCTGGACGAAAAAATGATGGGTGGAATTGTGCTCTGTGGGCATCATTCATCTTTCATCTGATAACTATCATTCTTACTAAAGTAAATGGTTGGGATTACCTGTGAGTAACCTTATTGGCAAGTGCATCAGTAGTGTTTTCAAACCTGTGAGCACAAATTGCAGTGGTAGAGATACTTATTCCTAAAGTTATGATCATCATTTTCAGGAACTTCTCAAACATAGAGAAGGATCAAGAAGAGGGGCCCCATTTAGCCCCAAGAATATAGACTTAATTTACATGGAGGCTAGTTGGCAGCTCACCTATGTGCAATTGCATCCTTAAAAATCTATAGCTGTGTTGCTACCTACTAGGGCATGTGTAGGAAAAGGCAATTACCTTCTTGAGACAGCAGAATTGGGAAACCAGTGGATGGTCTGCCCTCTCAGGGTAAACAAAAAGGAAATCCACTAAAACAATGTAAACACACAAGTGCAATCCAAAACCTTCAGCACGCCAGTAGTCTAAGGACCTCATTAATAAGAAAATCTCTCACGCAGCGTACAGACAGCTTAACACGTCACCCAAAGTAAAATACTATACCAACAGCATTAATAAATCCTCCAACAGAAGCAGAATGCTCTTCAAGACAATCAAGCACTGCATCATCCCCCTGCCTGACCCATCGATCCCACACTCTACACACAAGTGCAATGCCATCAACCTCTTTTCAGTGACAAAAATAAAGATATGACAGCATATCAAAAATACAGAGGCCACTTCTCCCCTTACACCCACCACTTCTCGCAAAACCTCACAATGGTCATCCACTAAGCCATATCTCTCACATATTTTGTTGACATACTCAACTTCCTCAAAGCCTATTCATATGAAGATGCCTTACCCGTGTCCTCCATCAGAGCTCTTTCCAGGGAAGCTCTCTCACCCTTTCTCTGCATTGTTGGTGCCTCTCTCATTCAAGGTATCTTCCCAGAAGCTATGAAGACAGGTCAGTTCCTCCCACTCATAAAGAAACCCAAACAGGACCTGAATGGCTTTTCAAACTACCGCACATCATTCACATACTCCTAATCGGCAAGATTATTGGAAAAGCAGTCTATGCTTAACTCCAAACATCAGTGTTAACCATTTCCTGCATGACTACTAATCTGGCTTCAGATTATGAAGCATTACAGAAACCAAATAATGCAGCACAGAGGCTGCTACCATACACATCATAGATGACACACTCCTGACCACAGATGAAGATGACCCAAACCTCCTGATATTGTTGGACCTCTCAGATGCCTTCGACACAGTTGATCATCCCACCCTCGTCCACACACTGGAGTCTTGAATGTGATTCACTGGCAATACAGTTCACTGTCTCTCTTCCTACCTTTCCAACCAACGCCAGTTTGTTCACATGGGCACCTTCAAATGTCTGTCTGTCATGTTTTAGCTATTTAAGCTGTCAAGTATTATATAACAATACATCCACTTGTAAATATTAGCATTATACCACAACTGTATGTTGACATATGACATTATTTAAAGACATTTCATCCTGTTTTTAATTTCCCAAGCTGTCCATCTGCTCAGCTGTTGGACTATAATTCACGAAAGACAGCACGGGGAGTCACTTAAAAGAAGCACAATTTTCTGTATTTATCCACTTTTAAAAATAAATACAGTCAGAAAACACATTGTTTTCTGTCTGTTTTTATTTGTAAAAATCCGTAAAAACAGAAAACAGGGAGCCTTACTTATCACTTTAGTAATTCACCCTAACAAGGTTTGGGATTATTATTTTAGGCGGGTACTTACATCATCAACTAATTCTCCCAATTTCTTACATGAACCTTGAGTACAATTATGATTGTTAGGTGGGTCATGGGAGTAAAATCTTTTGGGCATTCTGTATCCTGATAGGCGTTCATTAGGGAAACTTTATCTTCCCCAATATACGGTCAATGTTTTTCACATATTTTCCCAACATGAATGTCCAACATTATGTTAAAAGTAATTACAATAATATATAACAGCAATAATACTTATTACATTAAAAGTAAGTAGGAAAGAGACAAAAATAATTTGCATAGTCCCGTGCTTAGCGTGGTTAGGAGGAAGTAAAAGCTGTAATGCATGGCTACTCTTGTGCAGTTATTGTTTTTTGGGATGGAATACAAACTTGCATCCAGTTGGAACTTTGTAGAGCTGTGTAAAACATTTCTAATAACACAATAGGGCAACCCAATATTCCCCAAGGAACTGGGTATAATATTCATCACATACAAAATATTCCTTGAGGAATGACGATTCTCCAATTACTATGCAGAGAGAATCTTGATTTCATTAAAGACAACGGAGGCTAACATTATGCATGTACTTTTATTTGCTGCCCAAACATGCAGCCCTTTAAAGAACACTGAACACATCACAAAGTAAAAGAATGTTCAGACAAGCAGTATAAGTATCCTGTGCACTGCATCATCTTCCTCTTTTAGCTGCACAATCCAAGTGGTAAACCGCATCTTCCTCGGTAAGAGAAGCTTTTATGCATTATGATCTAAAAAGAAAAGAAGTTCTCACAGTAAGGAAGTACTGGAAACAAGTAACAGAGTATGTGTAAAAAACATTTGCATTATGCGCAAACAGTTAAATCATTAATAAATAAAGTTAAAACATCATAGTCAAGTGCAATGAACCCCAAATTCTGCGGGAGAGGAGGGTGGGATAATGTTAGCCTCCGTTGTCTTTAATGAAATCAAGATTCTCTCTGCATAGTAATTGGAGAATCGTCATTTCATTACAAGACCGGAGGCTACCATTATGCATGTTTAAAGCCACTCAAGGCTACATTACTAACATGCTCTACTGATCTTAAATAAAACTTAGCAAAAGTACAAGCATTAGACCAGTCAGCCGCTTTAAGAATTTTTGGGAGAGAACCCCCTGCCCAGAAAACCTTACTAGCCAATGCTCCTCTAGAAGAGTGAGCACTAAATCTAACTAGATCTACGCCTGCTTCATTCATAATTGAGCGAACCCATCTTGCCAAAGTAGCATTTCGAACTGGTTTATGTGGTCTAACATAAGACAGGAGTAATTGATCAATGCCATCCGCTCTATGACTTTGAATTTTTAAGTCATACACTTTCATGCAATTAACCGCACACAGTTTTTCACAATCATGGAAAAGGGATAGAATATGGACTCTGACATAGCCTTGGTTCTCCTCCAAATGTCAAAATGAACTCCTTCAGAAGAAAAAAATCTGTTAGAAATTTCAAGAGCATTAATGTCAGAAACCCTTCTAAAGGAGATTAAACAAAGTAAAGTAGCAAGTTTCATGGAGATTTGCTTGAGAGAAGGTAGAGTGTTGTCTTGCCAATTACAAAAAAGTTCAAAAATCAAATTGACATCCCAAAGAGAGTTATAACGAGGTTTAGGGGGTCTTCTTAATCTAACCCCTTTCATGACTCTTTTAATTAAGGCATTACTACCAATCGTTAGGTTATTTATCAAAGTGTGACCTGAGGAGATTGTGGATCTATAACAGTTTATAGTTCTGCAGGAAAGACCAGAATCAAAGAGATGTGCTAAGTAGTTAGCTATCAGTTGAACAGGAGCTTCCACGGGATCCAAATTCCTCTCCATGCACCAACTACGCCACTTTTTCCAGATGCCCAGGTATCTCTTCCTGGTGCCTGGTGCCCAAGACTCGTCCAGTAAGCTTTTAGCCTCTCCTGAAAGGCCAGGAAATCTCTCTGAACCCCTGAGATCCTCCAAGCAAGACGGTTCATCTTCCCTTCTAGAATAAGAGGATGTTCCTCTCTGTCTGGGCCCAGAAGTAGACCCAAGGATGCTGGGATAAAGCATGGGATGTCTATTGAGAGTTCCATTACCCCGGCAAACCACACCTGGGACTTCCAAAAGGGAGTTATTAGGATGATATTGGTGAGTTCCTGTCTCACTTTTCATAGCACTCTCTGTATCATGGAGAAGGGGGGAAAGGCATAAGCCCCCATCTTCCCCCAATCTTGTAGGAAGGCATCCACTGCTAGGGCATACGGATCTGGCCTCCAGCTGAAGCAGGCCTGGACCTGACAAGTTAGTCTGCTGGCAAAGAGGTCCAAGCATAATGAGCGCCAAAGATTGTCTACCAATGAAATGACCTCTGGATGTAGCATCCAGTCGCTGAAGTCTTTGAGATATCTTGAGTTCCAGTCTGCTCTTACATTTGATACCCATGGGATAAATTCTGCCCTGAGAGTAATTTTGAGTTGCCAGCAGAAATACCAGATTTGAGCTGCTATATCTGATAAAGTTTTGGATTTCGCTCCCCCAAACCTGTTTATATAGGAGACAGCTGAGTAGCTGTCTAGGCGAATCAGGGTGTTGGAATCCACTAACTGCTCCCTGAAGCTCATTAGGGCATTCAGACCCGCTAGCATCTCCAAACAGTTTATGTGAAGAGATTGTTCCTCTAGGGACCATTTTCCCCCAGTTTCCATTTCTCCTAACCGTGCTCCCCAACCGTGGATGCAAGCATCTGACTCTAGGATGAAGTCCGGTAGGTTCCCGAAGATGGCCTTGCCATTCCAAGCTTCTAGGTTCATCTGCCACCATAGAAGATCTTGTTGTGCGTCCTTGGAAAGGGGAAGTATGTCCCCGTACCAAAGACCTTTCCTTAAGCCCCACGCCTTCAATCTCTGGAGGGCTCTGTAGTGGAGGGGGCCAGGAGAAACTGCCTGAATTGACGAGGAGAGAAGACCCAGAACTCGTGCTAGGTCCCTCAGAAGGATGGAATCTTTGGATAAGACTGACCTCAGTTCCTTCTTTATCTTCAAAACTTTTTTGCGTGGTAAAACTAACTGTGACAGGATGGTATTTACCTGGAAACCAAGGAATTCTAGTTCCTGAGAGGGAGACACGACAGACTTCTCTGTGTTTACAATGAACCCCAAATTTTCCAAGAGATTTATAGTCCAGGATAAGTGAGTCAGGACTTCTGATTTGCTCTGCGACATAATGAGAATGTCGTCTAGGTAGATAATGAGTCGAACTCCTCTTTCCCTCAGAAAGCTTGCCACTGGACGAAGAACTTTGGTGAAACACCATGGAGCTGACGAGAGGCCAAATGGGAGACAAAGGAATTGATAAAGAGTTCCCTTCCACAGAAAGCGGAGGTACTTTCGGCAATCCCTGTCCATAGGTATTGTAAAGTAGGCATCCTTGAGATCCAACTTTACCAGCCAATCTTTTGTAGGATGTCTCTTAAAAGATGGAACCCTTCCATCTTGAAGTGTCTATAAACCAAGAAACTGTTTAGCTCTTTGAGGTTTATTACCGGCCGCCAGCCCTTGTCTTTCTTTTATACTAAAAATATCGTGCTTATGAAACCTTTTTCTGATGCATCTATCGGGGTAACCCTCTCCAAGGCCCCTTCTCTAACATTTGAGAAACTTTCAGGTCTATCAACTTTGCTTGATCTGCATTCACACACATTTCTCTGGGGATTTTCATCTGGATTGGGGTATCCCAGAAATCTATCTTGAAACCTATTACGGTTTCCAGAACCCAAGGGTCTTGCGTTATTTTTTGCCAATTGTGAGTAAAAAACCTTAGTCTCCCCCCCACCTTTCGGGGTTTGTGAAAGGTAGTTTTGCTTACTTTGGTATCCTTGGTTAGAAGGTCTTGATCTTCCATCACGGGATCTTGTAGCTCTTCCCCTTTGAGGGAAGAAGTTTGAGCTTTCGTGAAAGCCTCTTGAGTAAGTAGAGGGACCCCTCTCTTCTTGCCAGTAGAAATTGGACCTTTAATTTCCACGGCTGGCAGTTGGTCCTCTCCTGCCAGCCCGTCCAAAAACTGGGGGTGAGCTAAACACCCGTCTCATATTAGTTTGAGCCTTACTAAAGGCTGTAAATGTAGAGACATACTTGCCTAGGGATTTCACTAAGTCATCTCCGAAGAGAAGACCCTTTGCATTGCCCATATCGTCTTTGGAGGACAGGTCAGCTAGTTTAGGATTCATCCTTAAGAGGACAGCTTTACGTCTCTCCGTAATTAAGCCTGAGTTTGCATTGCCTAAAAGGCATATTGCATGTTGAGACCACCCTCTCAGGAGGTCGATGTTCACAGGGGTGTTGTTTCCCCTCGCCTCTTCGGCCATGTCCAGGATGCGAGTGATCGGGCCGAATACATACAGGAGTTTATCCTGGCATTGTTTAAGGCACTTCTCAATGCCTTTTCTGGGATCTTTCCCATATTTAAAAAGGAACGTAATTAGTTCCGGGTCCAGATTTGGAGTGTTACAGTCCTTGCCCTCAGTAGAGGGCCTGGGGCATTCATTACTCATTAAATTACGGGTGTCCTTGTCCAAACCTTTCCTGGCCCACAGATTGAGGAATTTAGCTACGTGGTCCATGGGCCACCAATCGGCACTACGAGGGTGCCTGATGGTTGTAGGATCAAACATCTCACCCCCAAAGGGATCTTTGCTCCCAGAGGAAGTAGAGGCCTGATCTAGGTCATGGTCCAAGATATCAGAGGTATCCAGGGTATCTTCTGGATCAAAGATAAACTCATCTAATTGAGAGTCATCATAATCAAGGTAGTCAGGGGCATCACTTCTCTCTCTTGTGCCACGAGGGTCACTTCCTTCCATCATGCCGCTAAGGGCAACTTTTCTATGGGCCCCTGAAAGGTGGCCTTTCGCTATTGTGCTGCAAGGAGCACCAAAATCTGTTGTAGCGCGGAGGCTACCAGAATCAAACCCATGGATAGAGGCCTGATCAAGGTGCTTCCTCTTTTGGGAAGCCTTCCCCCGTTTACGGGGTTCAGAGGTAGAAGGGGAGTCCCCATCTGAGAGGGAGAAAAAAATCTCCTCAGGGGGGCTCACCCTCTTTCTCTTGGCTAATGCTGCATCAACCGCCTCCTTATCCGAGGATCTTAGTTCCTCTTCAATACATTTTTTAATATTTCCCCCCATGTTATCCCTGTTTTGAGGGTTAATTGGATCAGAGTCCATGTTAAAGAACAAATATATAATAATTAATTGCCCCAAGGTAATTAGAAAATTGCCCCAAGATAACAAGGTAGGTGGTTAAAAGAGTAACACTCACTGAAAAATTAAGGAAAAAAACTGTTCGACTTTCTTTTGAAATGTCAACGTATTAATAGTGATTTAAGTATTGTTTGGCCACAAGGGGGAGTTCATGCGCTAAAAATCGCTAAAACGACGATGTTCAGGACTGCTCCGGTGAATCTGTGTCCCAACTGACAAGCTCAGCCCGTGTGCGAGCCGTTGTCATGGGAACCTTCCGCCGGGACGCGTAGGAAGGAGCCGGCGCATATAAAAAAGGCCTGTTGCCGGGATACCGGTAAGGCCTGAGATGCGGGAGAGTAGGGCAGGGGGGGTCCGAGCCCGGCCGCAATGTTTTTATTTATGAAAGAGACGTTTCCGAGGGCGCGTAACCCTAGATACTTTGCGATCGTGCCCTCGGTAAATACAAAAGGATAAAGTGCCTAAAGGACATAACCCGGGACATCAGTGTAACTAAGGCACTCATCAGTATAACTAAGGCACAATAACATCGCTAAAACCTAATGTGAAGTGCCCGCAAAGGTTTTTCAAGCGGGGAGACTTACCTGGACCAAGTGCCCCCCTAAGGAGGGAACATATACAAAAGGCATTGAAGAAAAAACATAATTGATATTAATAAATAATAGAAACTATTAAACATGGCAAAATGTATAATATTAAACAAGGCTAAATGTATAATAATAAACCAGGCTAAATGAAAAAGGCTCCAATGCTAGCCAATTCAATAACTTATAGATAAGCTCTATAAGGCCTAAAGTAAAATAGAGGCAGATCAAAGAGATTTCCCAAAGAGGAGTTGAGCTGATATACATATCTTGATGGGAAGCTAATAAAAGAGGAAGATGATGCAGTGCACAGGATACTTATACTGCTTGTCTGAACATTCTTTTACTTTGTGATGTGTTCTTTAAAGGGCTGCATGTTTGTGCAGCAAATAAAAGTACATGCATAATGGTAGCCTCCGGTCTTGTAATGAAATTAATTAAATCCAAATTATTTCCACATTTAGTATCGGTCCACTAAGTGAATCCGAATGATTAATCATATAATTAGAAACAACAGTCACAGGTGTAATCAAAATATAGATATTCTTTTACTTCAATATTATCTAGTTTATATTACACATGTTATTACAAAACAATGTATCCAAGCAGTATACACATTTCAATATTCACAACACTGGCACCTCCAAAGAACCCCATGAATTACTAGTATTTTATCTATTGTGGGATTAGTGTAAGTGATCAATCCCAGACGTACAATCCTTCAGTTGTTAACATTCATAGGATCTAACAGGAAACCAAACTTGAAACATTTGAGGTTATAAAGGATGTTTTGTTGACGTTTCAGTCTTCAATGGCCAGATTGGTCTGTAAGACCATCCTCAGGACTCAGCGTTGTTGGAAAAAATCAATCCTGTAAATACTTGCTTCCTTTTAACCCAAATTCAAAATAGAAGTCTCCAGTCTGTATATTACTGATTCCAACTTAATTAGAACCGTCTCCTTTGTACTCACTGTTCAACCGGCCGACTCAACTGTCTGGTCCGAAAAACAGATACAGTATTCACCCACCAACTCTAAAAAATAGGCGTGGAAGCCGCACAACCTATTTTTTTGACTCGGCCTTGCAAGTCCCTGTGTTGCTCGGTAAATCTGGAGTAACACAAGACAGAGCAGGTCCTTGCCTTGTATTACTCTGCACATAAATCCACCCATGGATTTTGACGCATTCCCAGATTTACCATGGCTGGTAACCATTGAATGTATTCAAATGCTATGGCTTTCCAGGAGAGGTGCAAATGAAACAAATACTCTCCCCTAAGACCTATATTTCTTTACAAAAGATTAAATCTTGTATGGGTTGAGATACAGGCACAAAACTACAAAAGTAAAATACTCAAATGAATGTATACATCTTTTTTATAGAAATTCCTTTTATTTTTCATTTTTATAATTTTCTTATTTGTTATAAACAATATACATCAAATATATGATAGATTCATTTATTAAAAATAACACATTTCATGTAATGATATGATACAAAAATATTAATTCCAGATAAGCCCCCAACAATTAAATCAATCTAACATAAGATCACATTCATTCCGAACACTCGCTCACAGTCATCCAAAACACATATACACATGTGGGTATAAGAAACACAATGATGTAAAACGTTTCCAATAGGCAAAATAGATAACCAAAGCCAAAAGGTCTGGGCGCACGTAGTCGACGCGCGTTTCGGTGGAATTACACACACCGTGAACCACCTTCATCAGGACCTCGCCCAAAATAGAATAATGTGTCACAGAAGCCAGTTAAAAAGGGGGTACCTAAAAAACAAATATAATATATATGCAACTGATCCAACCCATACTACGGTAACAAATCTCATAGGAACAATTGATCAGACCATCACCTTGTGTACAGAAGAAAAGAAAGAAAAGAAAAGCAAATGCCTACACAGTTAACCATAGAAGTGTATATCTACAGCCGTGCTCAATACATCAGTGCTCTCTGCAAGAAGAAATTGGCAGTATAGTGTAACCTGAAGAATCATGAAACTACAAACTCCAAGTTGTATACCCCAAAGTGTCCCGTGGTATGAACATGCCAGGACCTATCTAATAGATCCATGCACCAATGTGCAATACATAGGTATACAGATGTTCCAGATGGCACTATTAAAATCAAGAACTAGTGCCAATAGACTTACTGAATTCAATTGTAGATAAGACCCCTCCTTCAAAGCGGATAGCAGAGTCTATGGCCAGCAGGAGCTAACCATCTCCTAACAAAAAAGGAAATTGGTAAAGTAAAAATGATATAGGGATAAAGAATTTATACTCCCAAAGCAAACGCATGTACCAAGGATAACAATATGGCTGGTTCCTACCTTCTAACTCATATCGATGCAGGCTTCTCAGTTAGTCAATTAATATATTAGAGTCCCCTACGCCAGTAGTGAAGACTCTAAGGGGAGACATATAATAAATTTCTATTTATTAGTTGGCATATAATCTCTCGCTATTATTCACAGTAATCTAAATCAAGGGATTTTGGAGAGTTGAATACTCACCTAAAAATATGCGTACAATGTATTAGACGAGCTTGCTCTTTCCAGAGCTGAATGCTTCTTGCTCCAAATCGTATCAGAGAAGATATTCCTATGGTATATATCCCTGAAAAAATACATAGATTGAATCTACCGTAAACATATCTGAAAAGAAAGTAGGCAGAAAGATCCATATCGGTAACCCTTACTAACGCAAAACAAGTCACCCTAACTGTTGCATGAGAAAAGGTAACACCAAGACGTCGTCACCGCTAGGATAGTTACAGCAATTGCGTATTATTACAGCGCCAACTCTCCTATAGCTATTTAATTTGTAAATACCATCTCACCTACTGAATGGCCAACCACATTACTGGTGTATATACTGTGTATGGGGAACACAGCTCAGATAAACCAAAATACCAACAACTGTTGTGCAGTGCCTAGTAACGCCCTATAGACGAGGTGTGATGCTTGACACTCTCATGATATACACGTTCCCCATGCTGTGAGACACGTCCTACATGTCTGATCTAAGATTCACAAAGAGGGGAATAACAAAGGGAAAACTCACACGTCGACAAACTGAGTGTACAGTCTGACAAGTAAACATAGAAGATTTTTGTAGAACAGATTGACGTGTTAGTCAAAATATTAATGCAATTTCTACACTCTTAGAGAACTCTCATCTAATTAGGTTGTGGTCTGCCTCCATCTGGCAAAGATTGTAATCATACAGAAAAGTATTTTGGTTTATCTGAGCTGTGTTCCCCATACACAGTATATACACCAGTAATGTGGTTGGCCATTCAGTAGGTGAGATGGTATTTACAAATTAAATAGCTATAGGAGAGTTGGCGCTGTAATAATACGCAATTGCTGTAACTATCCTAGCGGTGACGACGTCTTGGTGTTACCTTTTCTCATGCAACAGTTAGGGTGACTTGTTTTGCGTTAGTAAGGGTTACCGATATGGATCTTTCTGCCTACTTTCTTTTCAGATATGTTTACGGTAGATTCATTCTATGTATTTTTTCAGGGATATATACCATAGGAATATCTTCTCTGATACGATTTGGAGCAAGAAGCATTCAGCTCTGGAAAGAGCAAGCTCGTCTAATACATTGTACGCATATTTTTAGGTGAGTATTCAACTCTCCAAAATCCCTTGATTTAGATTACTGTGAATAATAGCGAGAGATTATATGCCAACTAATAAATAGAAATTTATTATATGTCTCCCCTTAGAGTCTTCACTACTGGCGTAGGGGACTCTAATATATTAATTGACTAACTGAGAAGCCTGCATCGATATGAGTTAGAAGGTAGGAACCAGCCATATTGTTATCCTTGGTACATGCGTTTGCTTTGGGAGTATAAATTCTTTATCCCTATATCATTTTTACTTTACCAATTTCCTTTTGTTAGGAGATGGTTAGCTCCTGCTGGCCATAGACTCTGCTATCCGCTTTGAAGGAGGGGTCTTATCTACAATTGAATTCAGTAAGTCTATTGGCACTAGTTCTTGATTTTAATAGTGCCATCTGGAACATCTGTATACCTATGTATTGCACATTGGTGCATGGATCTATTAGATAGGTCCTGGCATGTTCATACCACGGGACACTTTGGGGTATACAACTTGGAGTTTGTAGTTTCATGATTCTTCAGGTTACACTATACTGCCAATTTCTTCTTGCAGAGCACTGATGTATTGAGCACGGCTGTAGATATACACTTCTATGGTTAACTGTGTAGGCATTTGCTTTTCTTTTCTTTCTTTTCTTCTGTACACAAGGTGATGGTCTGATCAATTGTTCCTATGAGATTTGTTACCGTAGTATGGGTTGGATCAGTTGCATATATATTATATTTGTTTTTAGGTACCCCCTTTTAACTGGCTTCTGTGACACATTATTCTATTTTGGGCGAGGTCCTGATGAAGGTGGTTCACGGTGTGTGTAATTCCACCGAAAGCGCGTCGACTACGTGCGCTCAGACCTTTTGGCTTTGGTTATCTATTTTGCCTATTGGAAACGCTTTACATCATTGTGTTTCTTATACCCACATGTGTATATGTGTTTTGGATGACTGTGGCGAGTGTTCGGAATGAATGTGATCTTATGTTAGATTGATTTAATTGTTGAGGGCTTATCTGGAATCAATATTTTTGTATCATATCATTACATGAAATGTGTTATTTTTAATAAATGAATCTATCATATATTTGATGTATATTGTTTATAACAAATAAGAAAATTATAAAAATGAAAAATAAAGGAATTTCTATAAAAAAGATGTATACATTCATTTGAGTATTTTACTTTTGTAGTTTTGTGCCTGTATCTCAACCCATACAAGATTTAATCTTTGTAAAGAAATATAGGTCTTAGGGAAGTATTTGTTTCATTTGTTCCTATTTCCCCTCTTTCTCCCTGACCTTTGAGCATTACAGAGGGTCCCTGTATTTACTAGTGTATTCACGGTTCTTTAACTGTGGGATTGATAGTTATTCAAATCAGTTGTATCATTGGATCAGACTTCTAATTTTTCTGTTCATACGTGGTGGTGGTTACGTTTTCACTTTTCTCCTGTGTCCCTTGCATGCTAAGAGGCAAATGGTGGTTTAGGTTTGGCTATTGGTTGGCTTTTGTTCCGTTGTTTCCATATTCCTGGCTTGTTATATTTACATTTTCCTCTTTCTATATTATATCATCTGGTTGACATAGTTTGATCACCATGGATGGATTTAAAACATTTGGGTTCTCGGATGAGGACTTTTCGGCACTAATAGGACAGGCCATGTCCATTGGTGGTTCCACCACATCACATAGTGGTGATGATTTAGAGTGGAACAATTTGCTAAATCTTAGAAAAAAATTAAAGAGAATGGAGTCACATGCTCACTACATGTTAGAGTATTTACGAGCTGGTGTTATTCCATCAGGATTAAGGGTCCGTAACGTACCGGCGCTTTTCGTTGAGATACACAAGTTCCTGGAGCGGTGGTCCCACATTGCGAACCGCTGTTCCAGGGACTGGATGATCTTGATCATCGAAACTGCAAAAGAGGTCATGTCTGTATTAAGTCAGGAAATTAAGGAACTAGCAGATAAACTCCAGACCTCTATGGCACTGGAGGAAGCAAAAGCTAGACTAGAGAAAATGAACACAGACATGAAGGACTTTGAAGATTATCTGACTAATAGAAAATCAGACAAATTAAAGAAGGATGTGAGGTGGTATACTCAAGAGAAGGCCTATCCGTATTTACATAAGTCTTACTATCAAGATTGGAATCAGGGGGCCACATACCAAAATCATGGTAGAAACAATAGAAGGACTGTTATCAACTTCTCTGACACCTATTCATCTGACTCAGATACAGATAACTTTCAGGGCCCTGAAGAGATGCATTACAACTATCGACCCAACCCAGGTAGGCAGACAAGTCAACAACCCTACAGGGGCCAGTCCCCTTTTTTATACCGCGGCCAATACCGTGGGAGAAACAGACGTTGGGGCCAAGAGAGAGGGGACCAGCAACAATCGATGGCCCCTCAACATCCACAACCTTACGTAAAAACACGCAATCAACAATATTGGAGGACGTAGATATCTCCGCTTCACATCATACGAATAGAGATGATGCTTTGCCTATTTTTAATCTTTCATCGGAGCAATTGACACAGGGAGAATTTGAAGTACTAGAGAGAGGTCTCTCGTTTGTTCCGAGCACTGGCCCTAACTTGTTCAAATTACATCAGGATATTTTTTCCTTCTTTAGGAAGGTTAGACTTCAAAAAATTTCCATGCATAAACCCCTAGAAAATGGGGAAGAAAATCTCTCTCAGTGTAAACCACCATCTATCTTTACTCCAACTTTAGAGATGGTGGGACCTGAGGTGGAGATTTTTGAGAAGACTGTACTTAAAGAAATAACACGTATCACTAAAATCCCCCATATAAACAGCACAATTTGTCGTTGAAAGACCACCAAGCACTTAAAAACATCAGAGATAATAAAAATATCATTATCAAACCTTGTGACAAAGGTGGGGGTATTGTGATTATGGACCAGACCACGTATAATGATAAAATCCTTGCTATGTTGTCAGTGAAAGAGCATTACAGCAAGTCTCATCCTAGAGAGTTGAGTAAACTTAACACACATATTCAGGTAATCACTAAAAGGGCATTAGATCAGGGTTCCATATGCCAACAAGAGTATCAGTTCCTTAACAAATCTTGCCCAATAGTACCGGCACTATATGGAGTCCCCAAGACTCATAAAAATGCTGTGGATCCTCCCCTACGTCCCATCATTTCTACCATTGGATCGAGTACAGAACCACTCTCTAAATATATTGATACCTTCCTGTGCCCTCTTACAAAGAACTATGAGTCATTTATTCGCGACACAGGAGATATCATAGAGAAAATCGAAGGAATCTCATTCGACCATAACAGGGACATCCTAGTGACGCTTGACATTGAGGCACTGTACACCAACATTCCTCAATGTCAGGCGTTACAGGCAGTAGCTGCTCTCCTCTGTAGAACCCCTGGAGACAGACCCGCTGCCTTCATACTGGAGTGTTTAGAGACCGTCTTATTGAACAATTTCTTTGACTTCAATGGCCTTTTGTATCAACAGATCAAAGGCACTAGTATGGGAGCTTCGGTGGCGCCGAGTATAGCGAACATCTACATGGGCGAATGGGAACGTAGAAATATCTTCAATGAGGCAGCCCCTTTTTTGAAAATGTTAGCCACTGGAAGCGTTTCATTGACGATATATTCTTCATTTGGAAGGGGACAAAGACACCTTGGAAGAATATATTGCGTGGTTGAATGCCAGTGATAGTAATCTGAAGTTTACATCTCACTATAGTCCTGCGGAAGTAGAATTTCTAGATATAGTGATCCATGGTCTGGATGAAGGCCTATCAGTGAGTCTTTTTAGAAAACCTACGGCTAAAAACACTATTTTGCAGCATCAAAGTTTTCACCCCCCATGTCAGAAAGATTCCATTCCCTTTGGAGAATTCTCTGCGCGTTAGGCGAAACTGCACCACCATGGAGGATTTTCACATACATGGGGATGCATTGAAGATACGCCTATTAGCCCGAGGTTACCCCCGCCGCTTGGTCAAGACGGCCTTCAAGAGAGCCAAATATTATAATCGAGAGGCACTGTTACAGGGCAATACCCGTGCCCCCAAAGACCAGGCGGTATGTGTTATTAATCATTCTCAGTTAAATTTTAAAATTAAGAACATTATCACTAAGAATTGGAGAATTCTTAATGCACAGGAAGGAGAGGAACTCCCTCTACCCCTAGTAGCATATAGGAGAAATAAGAATCTCCGTGATATGCTGGTGCATACCAGACTAGAAACCAATAAGATTCATCAACAGGCCACTCTATTGGGATTACCTCCCATTTTGGGTAACCACAGATGTGGTACATGCCATGCCTGTAATACAGCGATGGTTACTGATTGTATTACATACAAGGGTAAAACCTTTAAACTTAGAGATCTGAGCAACTGTAGGAGTTCTAACATCATATATATCATCCTGTGCCCATGTGAGTTGGCGTATATAGGAGAGACTAGCCGAGAGTTCCGTATCAGGTATAGTGAGCATAAATCAGCTGTTCGCACTAAAAAAGCTACAGCCCCTATGGTTGCGCACTGCTTGGATAAGCATCATGGAGAATTTGATCTACGGTGGTGCATTCTTGAAAAGATTAAATCGATACCAGGTCAACCTATGGAAATAACCCGCAAAGAAGGGAAACCTTCTGGATTTTTCTTTCAATAGTGTCAAAAACGGATTGAATGAAGAAATTGTTTGGCACATCAGTCAACGCTAGGTCTAGGCAGTATATTTTGGATTCATGGTACCTGACCCTTCCTTGGTTCAGGTCTTGGTTGGCAATTAATGGGCTTCTTCCAATCTGGTTCCTATCTGTTGAATGCCTGACGACCCCTTTGTGCCGTTCAGTTATTGATATCTTTATTGATCCTGTTGCAGGGGATATCCACATTTATGTGAGTTGACAGTTAGTTGTCGGCTCAGGAAACGTGGCAGTACTGTAGACACACTGTTTACAATTTGCTTATTTTAGCGAGCACACTTATTCCTGTGGAAATGTTTTGTCCATCGATTCCGGAGTATATACAAAAAGTGTCCTCCCTTTATATGCAGAAAGTGGGATTAGTGATCGATTTTATCATTTTTGTTACCCATTGAGTTGTCGAGTTTACTTAGCAGTACCCTCTTAGCGACAGCTCTAGATAACGTGGTATCATCCTGTGACACCTTGCACTTTAGAACTTAGGTCAACTTTTACTACTCTAAGATGGCGCTCGAGTATACTTCATATCGCACTAGTGATCTTTGGAGCAGATTTATGATGTCATGACGCAAATAGCTATGCCCTTCATTTGCGCATGCGTAACTAGAATTTAAAAAGCAAGTTTGTTTGGCGCCCGGGATACTCTGCAGTTTGGCGGTGGACGCAGAGTGATGCGGAGGGGTTCCCCGTGAAGAGTGGGTAAGCACAGAGACAAGTCTATTTAGGTTGGCAGGGCTCAGCTTGGCAGATGAGTGAGATCAGAGGCACGTACTTTTCTGTATGATTACAATCTTTGCCAGATGGAGGCAGACCACAACCTAATTAGATGAGAGTTCTCTAAGAGTGTAGAAATTGCATTAATATTTTGACTAACACGTCAATCTGTTCTACAAAAATCTTCTATGTTTACTTGTCAGACTGTACACTCAGTTTGTCGACGTGTGAGTTTTCCCTTTGTTATTCCCCTCTTTGTGAATCTTAGATCAGACATGTAGGACGTGTCTCACAGCATGGGGAACGTGTATATCATGAGAGTGTCAAGCATCACACCTCGTCTATAGGGCGTTACTAGGCACTGCACAACAGTTGTTGGTATTTTGGTTTATCTGAGCTGTGTTCCCCATACACAGTATATACACCAGTAATGTGGTTGGCCATTCAGTAGGTGAGATGGTATTTACAAATTAAATAGCTATAGGAGAGTTGGCGCTGTAATAATACGCAATTGCTGTAACTATCCTAGCGGTGACGACGTCTTGGTGTTACCTTTTCTCATGCAACAGTTAGGGTGACTTGTTTTGCGTTAGTAAGGGTTACCGATATGGATCTTTCTGCCTACTTTCTTTTCAGATATGTTTACGGTAGATTCATTCTATGTATTTTTCAGGGATATATACCATAGGAATATCTTCTCTGATACGATTTGGAGCAAGAAGCATTCAGCTCTGGAAAGAGCAAGCTCGTCTAATACATTGTACGCATATTTTTAGGTGAGTATTCAACTCTCCAAAATCCCTTGATTTAGATTACTGTGAATAATAGCGAGAGATTATATGCCAACTAATAAATAGAAATTTATTATATGTCTCCCCCTTAGAGTCTTCACTACTGGCGTAGGGGACTCTAATATATTAATTGACTAACTGAGAAGCCTGCATCGATATGAGTTAGAAGGTAGGAACCAGCCATATTGTTATCCTTGGTACATGCGTTTGCTTTGGGAGTATAAATTCTTTATCCCTATATCATTTTTACTTTACCAATTTCCTTTTTTGTTAGGAGATGGTTAGCTCCTGCTGGCCATAGACTCTGCTATCCGCTTTGAAGGAGGGGTCTTATCTACAATTGAATTCAGTAAGTCTATTGGCACTAGTTCTTGATTTTAATAGTGCCATCTGGAACATCTGTATACCTATGTATTGCACATTGGTGCATGGATCTATTAGATAGGTCCTGGCATGTTCATACCACGGGACACTTTGGGGTATACAACTTGGAGTTTGTAGTTTCATGATTCTTCAGGTTACACTATACTGCCAATTTCTTCTTGCAGAGAGCACTGATGTATTGAGCACGGCTGTAGATATACACTTCTATGGATAACTGTGTAGGCATTTGCTTTTCTTTTCTTTCTTTTCTTCTGTACACAAGGTGATGGTCTGATCAATTGTTCCTATGAGATTTGTTACCGTAGTATGGGTTGGATCAGTTGCATATATATTATATTTGTTTTTTAGGTACCCCCTTTTTAACTGGCTTCTGTGACACATTATTCTATTTTGGGCGAGGTCCTGATGAAGGTGGTTCACGGTGTGTGTAATTCCACCGATACGCGCGTCGACTACGTGCGCCCAGACCTTTTGGCTTTGGTTATCTATTTTGCCTATGGGAAACGTTTTACATCATTGTGTTTCTTATACCCACATGTGTATATGTGTTTTGGATGACTGTGAGCGAGTGTTCGGAATGAATGTGATCTTATGTTAGATTGATTTAATTGTTGGGGGCTTATCTGGAATTAATATTTTTGTATCATATCATTACATGAAATGTGTTATTTTTAATAAATGAATCTATCATATATTTGATGTATATTGTTTATAACAAATAAGAAAATTATAAAAATGAAAAATAAAAGGAATTTCTATAAAAAGATGTATACATTCATTTGAGTATTTTACTTTTGTAGTTTTGTGCCTGTATCTCAACCCATACAAGATGTAATCTTTTGTAAAGAAATATAGGTCTTAGGGGAGAGTATTTGTTTCATTTGTTCCTATTTCCCCTCTTTCTCCCTGACCTTTGAGCATTACAGAGGGGGTCCCTGTATTTACTAGTATTTCCAGGAGAGGTGCAACAAGGAGAAATATATTTTTCTCCTCATTGTTCGTCTTTCTGAGTGTGCTGCATTCTTCAGTTAGAAAGAGGAAAAAGCCTCAGAGGATTGTTTTGTGCACGAAGGTGTCCCTTCTCAAAAACAATCCTGCTGCAATACAGACACCCTTGCACTGTTAATATTGATAATAATAATAAGTCGATGTCAATATGAATAACGATAGATTCATGTATAACATTCATTCATGCATGAAAATAAAATCGCATCTCTATTGATGAATTTGCCCTTTGTGAACTCCACATCAACCCCGACTCAGAATCTGTGTTAGGCAGGCCCTAAGACCCAGGATTTAGTTTACTGATTGACAGATCACAGGTAGGGTAACACGTAGCCTGTATACAAACGCGTTCACAGATCGATCCCACAGACACCACAATGGTCCATGGAGATTGGACCCAATAAAGCACACATGGCTGGAGGGTTGCACATGCTCCCAAAACACCATAAAGTCAGATTAAACATGAAGTTAGGAACACTTAGCCAATCCAGACGCAGAACACATAGACCACGCAGTGATCACGCGCTCCCCATGCCAGACATCTGGACACGTTACCCACTGGCCGCATTGTGTCCACGCAAGGTCAAGGCACACCTGGATTCCTCATGCAATACCCTAATTTATGGCTCCAAAGACAGAGGTACACATTCCTTACCAAAAACTGATCGCTCAAAACATTCAATTAACTGTATAAAAGTCCGTGTTAGACCGATTTTAAATTGATACAGTGCTAAGACCCTATGCCTGTGACTGTGCACCCATCCATATTGTTTAGTTAAACAACTGTTCCTGTTTTGCCAAACGCCTCTTGTCTCTTGTTTTTCAAGGTATTTCATGTTCGAGCAACAGTGCCCTTTGTTGGCGCTAGGCAGCAGATTGTGCACCAGCACAGGCAGAGAGCAGAAATGCGTAATATATTTGTAAATATGGCTCATTTATGCCCTCTTACTTTAATGCAGCCCAGCTCAGCAAGTTGACTTGCTGCACTGTGTTGCATGAAAGATTGATAAATCTGTCCCTAAGTATTTGCCAGACTTGATAACTCTGTGACCTCTCAACATGCCCAGGGAGATATTACACAAAGTAAATTTGGAGAAAAAAAATTGCAGGCATGGTCTGTAACACGGCTTTTAGCTGATGGGCTTTTGACATTTAAAGAGATATGATAATGGCATATTACCATCTTTCTCAGTGCTATCTGTTTTTAACCGCAACTATAATGAAATATACTCCTTTTGTCTGGAAACGGAGCAGCATTGTTAACATCAGTAAAGGATAGTATCAGAACAAAATTGTAACAGAACACATGAAACAAAAACCACAACACTAGAAAAGATTCCAACACATCTCAAAAACAACACAATTGCAATACAAAAAACCTACAATACCACTCAAGAACAGAAGACAACATATCAAAACAACCACTATAGAAAGTAATACAGTACCACATTGAAAACACCACAATAATCACAAAACACCAACAACACTACTTAGGAATAGAACCATACATAAAGAACCCAATGCAATACAAAAACACAACACAATGCCTCATCAAGAGACTGTAGCAACACACTACAACAACCTACCACACAAAAACAATAAAACACAAGATGAAATTATGTTTTATGTATTTGTGTGTGATGTTCTTAATGTGTTGTGTTGTTATGTTAACATTTTGGGTTACTGTATTATGTTTTCCTTTTTCGTTGATGTTTTGTAGTATATAATTGCATTCTCGTGGTGTGTCATTGTGTTCTTGTCTTGTGTCTTGTGTTATTGACATGTGTTGTGCTTGGGTATTATCGTCATTTTTTGGTATGTTTTGGTATGTTTTGTATGTTGGTATGCTAGTGTTTTGCTATGCTGTTCTGTTGTGCTCTCTTGGAGTATTTAGGTCTTGTTTTGTTTGATTGTAATACGCTGATCTGTTGTGTTTGAGTGGTGTTGGAGTGCGGCGCTGTGCTGTGTACTCTTAACACTGAAACCAACCACATCAAATCCATTTTATTATAGAATTATAAAAGGTATTTGTATCAACCTCTGTGCTGTTTACTACTCAAGACATGTACTAGAGCCAACACAAACCATTCTTTTTCTGTTGATGCATTCCATTACAATAATACTATAAGTTAATTGTGAACCTGCATGTTAAATATTTATTTAACTGCTTCTTTTTAAACATCTTTATTTTTGTATCCATTGGCGTAGCGTCATAGTAGTATACAGTTTCCATTCCACAAGCAATCAAGCAATACAGTACCGCAGTGCAGTGTCAGCGTAAGCAGCCTGTACAACAAAACAGTTAGCTGCGGAAGCTTAACATAAGAATCAGGAAAATCACACGATTGTGCCATTATGAGTCCAATATTAACAGAGTGATTCAGCACAATCCCAATAAAGAACAGAAAACAAACAGAAAAAAGTCATCAACCCTGCTCGATCCCCCCTACCCCTGTCCATTCCCAAAGTATATCAGGAGGCAGTACCTCAGTGCACCCTAATAGGGAGTAGTACCACCTGGATGCGGCCAACAAGCGGCTGTATGTTCAAGAAGTAGTAGCATGGTCAGTGGGGGCAAGAATCACATTCAATCTGGCTAAATACTCATTCCATTGATTCATGACATTACATCTCCCATCCTGTGCTCTGGCATCCATTCGAACCGGGAGCTCAGTATTCGCCCATCAAATCACATCCCTCTGCCACACGACCATTGAAGGAAAAGTGCACTCCTCCATGCTATTGCGATATGTCGCTTTGCTATTACCAATGCCAACACTTGGAAACCCCTCAGCTGTTTCGTAGTTTTGGTCACCACTCCTGAATGTAGGAGACAGAATGTGGTGACATCGGATAAGCAGGAAATCACTGCCCGCCAGAAGAGCTCAACTATCAGACACAACCACAGCATGTGGAGGAAGTCTGCATTAACTTGTTGTCATCTAGGACACCCTGCCCCCATACCTGGGAAAAAATGTTCTATTCTGTCTTAAGAAAGGTATGTTTGGGACACATAATTGAATTGCGTGAATCTAAATCATGCGTTTCGCGTAGTTGTTTTAATTGAGCCCAAGCACCTCCTCCACGTGGAGTCCTGTATATCCATAGTCAATTTCTCTTCCCACCAGTCCTTGAGCATCGGGAACCCCCCATCCGTGCCCCGATCTTTTAGTGCCCTAAATATGTGTGAGATAGCCTGTCTAGGGCCTATCAATGTCAGCATCAAGTCCATCGGACCAGCCATCTGTACAGAGGCCTCTTCCAGTTTCCACAGCTTCCCCGCAACTCTCCTCAGTGCAGAATACAAAAGGAACTGCCCTGCATCCAGTCCACCTCCGGCCAGCAACTCTTCGAAAGTGCAGAAACTACCGTCCACTATTATATCCCCCCCAAGTCTCAACCCCGGCAGCTGTCCAAGATTCCACTGGGAAGATCCTAGTCAAGTGTCTGCTCTGTGGGAGGGCCCAGAGTAGTAGGCCAGGTGCATAGTGGATATCTCTTTTTCCCCTAAGTATATATTTCTTCCAAGTCCACGCCGCCAGTTCTACCAACATATTGGGAACCACAGTATGGGGGGAGAGGTTAAGAGTCACTCCATGGGTGAGCAGGCTCAAAAAGCAGTGCCTACCAATCGCCGCTCTGGGTTGGTCCCATCCAGAATCCATCAAAGGGGCCATTGGAGCTGGGCTGTGGCATAATAGAACTCGTAATTGGGAGCTCCCAACCCACCATCCTCTAGTGTAGCATCTAACATCTCTAGTTTCATCCTATGCCTTTTATTCGCCGAGATCAAGGCGGCCAGTAACCGCCGAAGGTCCACAAAGAAGGGTATCTTCAATATTGTATTGTATTGTATTGTAATTGCATTTATATAGCGCTTACTACCCCTGACGAGGCGTCGAAGCGCTTTTTCGGCGAGTAGCACGCTACTCCGGGACCCATAGAGGATTACTGTTGAATTAGTATAGTGAAACATGCAAGTACATTTTAAGTGGTGGATAGGTTAGTCAGTTATTTGGAATGATAGCAGAAGGATAGAGGAGGAAAAAAGGTTTGTATTTATATAGCGCTTGTTACCCCTGATGGGGTGTTGAAGCACGCTACTCCGGAAGCCCATAAAGGATTAGTGGTGAATTAATATGGTGAAATATGAAAGTAATTTCAGTGGTGGATATTAGTCAGTTATTTGGAGTGAGAAGGATAGCGGAGGGATAAAAAGGGAAGAAAGGTTTGCATTCATATAGCACTTGTTACCCCTGATGGGTGTTGAAGCGCTTTTCTGGCGAGTAGCACGCCACTCCGGAACCCATTAGGATTAGTGTTGAAAATTAGTATAGTAAAATATGACGTAATTTGAGTAGTGGATATGTTATTCAGTTATTTGGGTAGAGAAGGGTAGGTGGCAGAATAGAAGAGGGAAAGAGGTTTGTATTTATATAGCGCTTGCTACCCCTGATGGGGTTTTGAAGCGCACGTAGCACGCTACTCTGGAACCCATAAGTATTAGTGTTGAATTAGTATGGTGAAACATGAAAGTAATTTTATTGGTGGATATGTTAGTCAGTTATTTGGATTGAGAAAGGTTGGGGATGGTAGAAAAGGGAAAAGGTTTGCATTTATATAGCGCTTGTAACCCTGATGGGGTGTTGAGACGCTTTATTGGCGAGTAGCACGCTACTCTGGTACCCATAAAGGATTAGTGGTGAATTAGTATAGTTGAATATGGAATTTGAGAATTGAACATGTTAGTCTGTTAATTTTGATTGAAAAGGATAGTGGAGGGATAAAAGAGTGAATTTATTTATTTATTTTTATTTTTTAGGTCTTAGCAGTAGGAGGAGGCTTTTGGATGAGTAAAGGGAGTTTTGGAGGGGAGGAGTCAGAGGGAAGACTTTAGAAAGGTTTGTTTTAGGGGATCGGTATAGTAAAGAGGTGTCAGATGACGCAAGGAGGGGTAGAGTAGGAGAGAGTCTAGAAAGGGTTATTTTGGGGATCATAGTAGTGGTATGGGGTTTGGGATAAATGAGAGTGTGGATGTAGAGGATATATTGATAAATGTATAGGATGGGAGATAGGGTAGTGCATTGGAAAGAGTAGTAGAGAGAAGTTTGAGATGAGTCAGAAGGTTGGGCTAGAAGATATATTGAGAGAAATATAGGCTGAGAAATAGGGTAGTGTCTTGGAAATGCTAAATTAGAAGAAAGTGATAAATATATAGATCCATAAGTACATTGAAAGTATATAGATACATAAAGGAGGTAAGTATATGTAGATTAAAGATATTGATAGAGGCACAGGATGAGAAATAGGGTAGTGCATTGGATATGCTTTTCAGGAGAAAAGTAACAGAGACGCAGATCCAAGTACATGGAAGGTACATAGATGCACAATGGAAGTAAGTACATGTAGACCAAGGATGATTTTTATTTATTTATTTATTTATTTATTATTATTTTTTTTTTCTCCTCTCAGCAACATAATTATTCTACATGTTTATACAAAGCAATACACAAAGATAGGTACATGTCTATAGTGAAAACAAATGCTTATATACAGAGGGATATGCTGTAAATTTCTGTTTGCGTATGGTGCTTATGTGGGGAAGAGCCAATTCTTGAGTAGTTTTCTGAAGATAAGGTGGTTGTCGGTGGATCTTATGTTGGGGGTAAAGAGTTCCATAGTTTGGCTGCTTGAACAGAGAAGGATGTGCCACCCATGGTTTTTTTCTTGTATCTTGGGATTTTGAGGCGAGATGCTCCTTTAGAGCGGAGGTTCCTCTGTTGAATGTGTTTGGTGATTTTATTCCTGATGAGAGCGGTCCCATTCCATGTATTGCTTTGTGGGTGATACAAAGCAGCTTGAACGTGGATCTTCTGGCAACCGGTAACCAATGCAGGGCTTTCAAGGCAGGGGAGATGTGGTCTCGCGGTTTGATATGCAAGAGTAGTCTGGCAGCCGAGTTCTGAATCCGTTGTAGTCTTTTCATGGTTGTTAAAGGTGATCCGTGGTAGAGGCTATTGGCGTAATCGAGTTTGGACAGAACAGGGGAGATGGTAGCTTGGACCTTGTGCGGAAATCCCAAATGAGGGAAAATTCGTCGCAGCGTTTTTATAGTGACAAAGCTTGATCTTGCTAGTTTGTCCACTTGGGCATTCATCGACAGCTTGGAGTCCATGGTCATTCCGAGGTTTCTTACTTCCTTCGATACATTAGGTGGTGATCCCAGTTCATTAGGCCATGCGGCAAGCGGGTTTGTAATGTTTCCAATCGCCACACGTGAGTATTTCCGTTTTTGAAGTATTCAATTTGAGATGGCTCCAAGTCATCCACTGATCCACGGCTCTGAGACAGCTGAAAATTGGTGATTTTCCAATGTCTTTGGGGCATTCCAGTTGAAGGAGTATTTGCGTGTCATCTGCATAGTTATAGCACGTGAGGTGAAATTGATTGATCAGTACTGGTAATGACTTCATGTAAATGTTGAAAAGCATGGGCGAGATGATAGAACCTTGAGGGACCCCTGCTTTTGTGGAGTACGGTTTGGACGAGAAAGGTGGGGTATGGATGACATTAGTTCTGTTTCGAAGGTAGGACGCGATCCAGTCTAGAGCAGTTCCCTCTATGCCGGCTTCATAGAGTCTTTGTTTCAGAGTGTCATGGTCAACCGTGTCAAAGGCAGCCGAGAGGTCCAAGAGGAGTAGCGCAGCAACTGCGTTGCGGTCAACTGTATTTTTCAGGTCATCCCAGATGGCAAGGAGGGCAGATTCAGTGCCTCTTCCCGGACGGAATCCTGTTTGGAAGTCTGAGAGTACGTCATTCTCTTCAATGAATTGTGACATCTGGGCGAACGCTGCTCTTTCAATCAGTTTGCCCAGGAAAGGTCCATTTGTAATGGGTCTGTAGTTGTCAGGGTTCAGCGGGTCCAAGTTTGTTTTCTTCAGTAAAGGGTGTATGTGTGATTTTTTGAGTTCTTCTGGAAATATTCCGGTAGTTAAGGAGTCGTTGATGATTCTTCTTACTGGAGTGGCAGCAGAGGTTGTTAAAAGAATTGTCTTGAAAGTTTGTGGTGGACAGGGGTCAGAAGGGCTGGCGGCAGGCCTGCTTGCTTTGACCAGGTCCATAAATTCATCGTGTGAGATGTGTTGGAAGGAATGGAGAGGCTTGGTTAGAGTATTCTTGGATTGTTGTTTTGTACAAGGGTTAGTGCTGGTGCTTTGTTTCTGTTTTAAGTACGAGTCCAACGTGTCTGCTTTGTCCGTGTAATGATTTGCCAGTTTGTCTGTGAAATCTAGAGTAACAGGATGAGTTCCTTCTAGGCAATTTGGTTTGCGAAATTCATTGAGTATTTTATAGAATTCTTTATTTGCACATTTAGCGTTTTGAATTCTGTCTGAATAGTACCTTTTCTTAGTTTTTTTGATAGCCGACTTGTATAATCTGTTTTTTGTAGGTGAAGTTTGTCTTGTTTGGCATTTGTTTTGAGCCAGGTACGTTGCAGCTTTCTAATTTGTTGTTTTATGTCTTTTATTTCTATGTTTCTCCAAGGTGCTTTTTTTCTTTTGATCTGTTGTGTGGTTTTGAGTGGTATCAGGATGTTAAAAGCTTCTTGTAGCCACTCATATAGTTTTTGAACAGAATTTATTGTTTCCAGATTTGTACTTGATGTTAGTTGTGTTTCTAAATGTTCCAAATGGAGTTTGTTCCACGGCCGATAGGTGGATGGATGTAAGGTAGTTTTAGGTGAGTCGCTTAGTGTTGTTTTATGTTGGAAAGCAAGCAAGTGGTGGTCTGACCATGTGACTGGAGTTATAGTTTGAAAGGTAACTAGTTCAGTATTAGCAAAAATGACATCTAGAATATGTCCAGCGGTGTGTGTCGGTTTGTGGACAATCTGATGGAGGTTCAGTGCGTCTAGGCCAGTGATTATTGTTTTTGGATGGGTCATATTGGGTTTGTCAAACCAAATGTTGAGGTCACCCAGAACGCATAGGTTGGAGTGTATTGTTATCAGGTTTGAAACTGTGTCTAGAAGTGTGTCTGGGAATGTCGCCTTGCTAGGTGGAGGTCTGTAAAGGAGCAGGAAGTTACAGGAGGAAGACGGTGTAGGATTGCATCTTGTTAGAAGAGCCTCACAATTCTTTATGGAGATGTTGTCAATTTTAGTGATATGTATTGTTTGCCTGAATACAACAGCTAGACCACCTCCATTTTTGGCTATACGATTTTGGGTGATTGTTTGATAGCCTAGAGGAATGGCTTCATGCAGGACTGGGGCCATATCCTCTCCCAACCATGATTTGGTTATGAATAGTATGTCTGGTTTTGCATCTGTGAGAAGGTCGTAGATGCGATGCTTGTTTTTAGAGAGGGATCGAGCATTTATTAGTAGACAGTTTAGAGAGTAGCTTTTGGTGATATCACCAAAATACACACAAATGATGGATGGAATGGGGATCAAATCAAAACATTTACCCCCAGTCAAGAGATCTGGGTTAAATCCATCATTCTTGTGCTCACCATGCCACCCCAGTTAAGACCCAGCTATATACAAATCAGTCTGGACCCTGTTCCTCATGGGGACAGTCCAGCCCGAACTGCCTGGACGAGAAACATACATCCTGGGACCAGTTTCATCCATCACTTGTTGCCGCAGCACTTTTCGCCCTAAGTGCGCTGGGTATGCCCAGACGTGGGTCCCGGGCTCACTGTGCCAATGGGTTCACGCTAGCCTGGTTGACGAGGGCTCAAACTGGGGTGGCATAGTGAGCAAAAGAATGATGGAAGTAACCCAGATCTCTTGACTGGGGGTGAATGTTTGATTCATTCAGCATTCCATCCATCATTTGTTTCCTCAGCTCTTTAATATCACCGGCAGTGCCACAAAAAACTATAGGAGGTGTGGGAGGACTAACATTTTAGCAATGGACACTCTCCCCAGAGGTGATAGAGGTAGCTGTATTCAGAAGGGCAGCGACTGTCGAATCGAGGACAGTGCCCTACCTAGGTTCCCCTCCACCAGATCCCACTCAGAGTGATATATTTGCATCCCTAGATACTTGAAGATGTCATACTTCCATAACAACGGGGCGTCCCCAGCGGGATGATGCGGAGGATTAGGTGTCTGTAACAATGGGAATAGACATGACTCCCCCCAGTTAATTTGCAGTCCGGAGATACAGCCAAAGGTGTCCAAAGTCGACATGACCCCTGGGAGAATGGAGGGTTCGGCTGGCAACGGTATAGCCCCAGTCACGTACTTGCTAACTAAGCATACATGCCAGTGGCTCCATGGCCAGGGCGAGCAGCAGGGAGGACATGGGACTACCCTG
This sequence comes from Calotriton arnoldi, assembly GCA_963921515.1. Lineage (NCBI taxonomy): Eukaryota > Metazoa > Chordata > Amphibia > Caudata > Salamandridae > Calotriton > Calotriton arnoldi. The sequence goes on from CAWUFW010001273.1 coordinate 1,530,963, forward strand.
CCTGCTGCCTCTCTCAATCCTGAAACTGCCGGAAACTATCTTCCCTGTATGCACCCTAGCGATGGAGAGCTCATACATCACTCGTATCCAGTTACAAAACTCCTGGCCCAGACCCAGCTTTACCAGAACTACCTGTAGATAGTTCCAATCCAGGAAGTCAAATGCCTTATCTATGTCAAGGGAGGCAACCCATCCCTGAGTATTGGTCTGGGGTGCCCAGTCCATAACCTCAAATAACCAATGCAGATTTAGAAAATTATTCCTGCCCGGAATAAACCAGTTCTGGTTTGAGTGAATTACTGTGTGCACCATAGGCGTTAATCTATTGGATGGTGCCTTACTCAACACTTTATAGTCCAGATTGGGTAAAGAGAGGGGCCGATACGATGTTACCTCCAGGGTGTCTCTACCAGGTTCTGGGAGTACCACTATTAAGGTATGCCACTATGTCGTTGGGTTCTATCATCACTGGTGCCTGGTAAAGCGCTGTGTAAAAAGCTTCAATTCCCCATTGATAGCTAACTAGGAGTCCATTCGGATGGCCCCTAGGATGGTGTGGGGTCGCTCAGACTTAAGCAAACAGGCCAATAAACTGCTAGCCTTATCTCTTAGTCATGTTACCTTTTGGTGTATTCTCTGTAGTCAAAGATAGAGAGACAATGCACCATCTCCCTGTGTGAGCTTCTCACATCCTGTAGTGTAAGGAGTCCCTCCGAGTCTGATATCCATCATTGCTCTGCCTCCCTCAGTTGCCCCTCCAGCTCAAGTAGTGCCCGTTGTAAACCCCTCCTAATGCCAAAGTGTGATGACATACTTTCCCCCTGTATTGTTACCTTGAATACATCCCATTCAACTCCTACATTTATTTATTTATTTATTTATTTGTTTTATAGAGCGCACGAATCACCCCATAAGGGTATGTCAGCGCACGGACCGCCTAAGAGTGCCAAGGAGAAATGATTTAGAACAGCGATGTTTTTAACAGTTTCCTGAAAACCAGGTAATCTGTGCATTGTCGCAAAAGTAAGGGGAGTTCGTTCCAGTAGAGTGGGGCAAGATGGTAAAAGGCCTTACCACCTTGGCGGGATTTTTTGAAACGCGGGACTTGTATCAGGGCGTTAGCTCCTGAGCGGAGGGTTCTGGAAGGTACATAATTGACACATTTGTCATTTAGATAACTGGGGCCTAATCTGTTAACGGCTTTGTAGGCCATACAACATATTTTGAATTTAATCCTTTTTCGTATGGGTAGCCAATGTAGTTTCTGAAGTAAAGGGAGGGAGGCAGTTCTAGGGGGAGCATTGGTTACCAGTCGAGCCGCGGTATTCTGGACGACCTGTAATCTGTTTAAGGCACTTTCATTGGCTGAAATGAACAGTGCGTTACAGTAATCTAGGCGGCTTAAGATTAGTGCCTGGATCAAGGTTTTCCTGGAAGATAATGGCAAAAAAGGGAAGACTCTTCTGAGCATGCTAAGGTTATGGAAGCAAGCTCCGCCTTTGCTGTGCCTTTGTTCTCAGTGAAGTAGTGAGTGATCTGTTCTCCCACCCATGTCTTAAATGGTATATCATCTAGTGCCCTTGGCTGAAGTCACCATGTAGGTAGGTATCGGTGGTGTGGAGTACATGAGAGTAGTGGGAATACTCTTGGTGCAAGGGATACAGGGCATGCCACACATCTTCGACTTGCCTATCATGGGCCCACTGGCACAGCAGTCTGGAGTTTATGTGAGATTGTGCACCCGGTACCGGGGGAGTTATTCTGTCCTTTATCAGGTCAGGAGCACAGTTGAAATCCCCACACCACAATGCTGGTGCCGTTGGTGACCGCAGGATTGCAGGAGTGAGCGAGCTAAAAAATATGGGTTGTCCCACATTAGGGGCATACACTACCACCAATGTGAGGGGTTCACCATCCAGCATGCCCTCTGCAATGACATAGCAGCCTTCTGGGTCAATCAGACTGTGCCCCAGAACAAACGAAACTCCAGAAGCCACCCATAGTAGTGCCCCCCAGGGCATAGGCGGAGCATGTGGTGCCCAACACTAGTCCCCGTCACCTTTTACATAGCCGGATAAGTTCCTCCATGATCAAGTGAGTTTCTTGAACATTGCACCTCCGCAAGTAGGAACAAATTGTTTGATGCTTACCAAAATTTCACATTCCCCTCACATTCCAGAACAAAACTGTGTATTCTTGGGAGGTCATGTCACCCTCATCAAGCATAGTAATGGTGCTACACAGAATAATTTAAGAAGTGAGCAGGACAATAGAGGACCTGAGCAGTAAAATAAAGAAACATCAACGAACAAACTTCCGACCATTTCTAACAGTTCCCCGCAACTCCCACTCCCTGGCCGAACCCCCAATCAGTCACAGCCACTTAGCGGCAGTAACGATTCGGCTCTTACTTCTGAGTCTTTACTCTTCCAGGGGCGATCTATCCCAAGTACAAACAAAGCAAAAAGCCTCTGCCATCCTCTCCCCACTAACATCATTATAACGAAACCCACCCTCGCTCACAAACATTGGTGTGGGACTGCGAGTGTCTGCCCGCTAACCACTTCCGCCACCCCTCCCCACCCCCACTCCTGCGCACACGCTGCCACACGCCATGCTCTAGGGCTAGGGAAAGCCATGGAATAAGAAGGAAAGAAGAAAAAGAAAGCATATACAATTCTCAAGTAGAATGCAATAAGTCCACAGTCAATGGAGTGATCTGTGGACCACTCTGAAAGTCCTCTGGCAGCTATTGCCACCAGGTTGTCTTCTCGCAGAGTTTCATTAAGGTCATCAGAGTTCCTGTCCACCTGACCAGAGGTCAAAGTTTGTCCCGCCGCTGCTATCACCTCCACTCTGCCCAATGCAGCCTGCGCTTTGGTGGGTCTGCCTCGTGCAGTGCCACCTCTCACTTTTAGTGGAGTGCCGCCTGCGCTTCTGAGGATGACACTCGCCTTCATTTTCCGATGTAGGTGTGTGCTGGTGGTCCTCCCTATACTCAAGCCAAGAACACCTTTCCTCAGGAGTAGTAAAAACAATGTCTCAGTGTCAGATACAACCCTCAGCCTTGCCGGAAACAACAATGCGCACTTAATATTTAGGGTGTGAAGCCGGAGTTTCATGTCAGAAAATGCATCACGTAATCTGCGGACATCCATGGTATAATCCAGGAAAATGGTAACCCTGTTGTTCTGTACCATCCAGGGGCCCTTAGTGCAGGCAATTTGCAATATGTTGTCCCGGTCCCTGAAGTTGAAGAGTCGTGCTACCACCGGTCTTGGAGGTGCTCCTGGTACTGGAGGGTGGCCAAGTACCCTAAGAGATCATTCCACTGAGAAAAATTTAGAGATCCTTCCCCTGAGTACTTCCTCTGACAGCCATGTTTCTAGGTCCAGGTCCATGCTTGGTCCTTCTGCCCCCTCCGGAAGACCAACCACCCTGATGTTATTCCGTTGTGAGTGGCCTTCTGAATCATCCGCTCTGGCCCGTTGTAGTGCCACCTCCTTTTGCAGCACCTCAATCTGTGCATGATGGTCTGTGACTGTGGGCTGGACCGTCTCAAGTGCTTGTTCCGCATACTATACTCTTTCTCTCAGTTTTTTGTGATCGTGCTTCAGAATCCCCATATAAATTACCAAAGAGTCCAACTTCGGTTTGATAGCGGCCTTAAGGCTGCTGACCACCACCATCAGGCCCGAGAAATTCTGGGTGTGATCCTGGAGAAGGAGATCCACTGTAGATGGTGCGGGTTTTATGAGAGCCTGGGTCTGCAGGATGTCGCCACCCCTGCCCTTTAGGGGATTTAGCCATCCTAAAAGGATAATTGGTGAGTCCAGGTATACAGACCTAGCTAAAGCGACCTGCAATATTAGGGGTTATCTAAGTCCCCCCCGCAGTTCTGTGGTGCACGAGGGAGGCCCAGCAGCGGAAAACAACCTTGTCCCTGCAGTTGTAATTATGTGGTGGGAGGTACATCCTCTCAGGCAGCACGACATCCCAGGCCCTTCAGGTAATGTGTGGCACTGCTCCTCCCAAGATACTGTCTCACCTAATAGTAGAAGTAGAGGTCCAAAACAGCAGGCGATAGCACCAGTGCGCAGGTGGCAGTACCTATGCCTCCATCATCCTCTAGACAGCCGTGGGGGATGGGATCCAGTGTTGCACTTTGCATGCTAGCCATTGAGCAAGCAGGCAAGAAACAAGCAATCCCCCTCACCGGGGGTTCAGGAAGACCACCGCTGTCTGCCCCTCACCACAAATGGCACTTAGTCTCTATCGAGGAGGGGGTCTGCTCCTTCCACCGCCATCCCCGTCATCTTTCCAGCCAGAGTCTCGCCGGGCAAACAAGGCTGCAGCGGCCACTACAGGGTGGCACCTCAACCCGGCGTTCCCTGTCGAGTAGAGGATTCCCTCGAGCGTATGCACAAACGCAGCATGCGATGCCCACAGGAGATCCAGGGGCTGAGGTCTTGCCAGTCGGGGGGGCCGCATCGGCCACCCCATCAGCCGTCTGGGTCGCAGCCTCCTCACAGTGCAGCCGGACTCGGTACAGTTGTGGTCCCAGGCGGCCGCCAGTTGACACCTCGGTAGGGTCCAGCATGACGTCTAGTGACCCCTTGCCAGCCACTAACTCTTACACCTCCCTTACTGGCGTGGCAAGGGGATTTTAGCTGGAGAAATGGAGCAGGGGGATCGGAGCTCGCCTTTAAGCGACTGTCCCATCTGCCATCTTGGACACGCCCCTTCATTTATTTAACTGCTTTATACACATCCCAGATTCATTAAACCCCTTTCTGATTTTGCTACAATCTTTATCAAGGGCCCAATCTTTATATGATTTGTATGTGTGCTCCCATGAAACAGAAACAATCTGCCCCACAAAGCTAAACTGGTTTCTGGGAGTAATCCCTGCTGTACATTTGCTTATTTGGAACAAGCAGGAAGGCCTTTCTTCGAGAAAATGCAGGTGGTATATGTAAAATCCTAGTAAAACAACATTACACTTAATAAAAAAGAAACCTAAAATTTCTAAATCAGGTTGGTTAAAAAAAGGCATAAATGTAAAAAGACACATGTTACAAGAATAAACAGAATTGGATAGAGTGATCAAAGTTTAAGAAAAAAATCAAAAATGGTACCTAAGTTTTCTCCAGGAAAAAGGTGCTCAAAAATATGCTTTGGGGGGTGTGGCCAACAAGATGGCTGACTAACAGCGTCTTGCTCCGGCTCCGCCGACCCGTCACTTCATCCGCACATTTATCTTGCTCATATCTCTCCATCCGATCACTACGACATCTATTGAAGTGTCGGAGAAGACAGAAATGTGGCCAGTGTCGCAATTTTGGCCACAATGAGACAGGTGATGGTTGAAACAGGGAGCCTGAGGCTGGGGCCTAAACAAGACTTACAATATGGTGATGGAGGTGTGGTAGCCCCAGGCGAGCTGGTGGTCCGGATCACACACACTGAGTGAACCGGTGGTATGCCGCAATCCACCTAACTATGCACGGGGATGGCAGGGTGAAGAAGACACGAAAATACAGCTCTGGTGTCCTCCAGTGGCGCTACTGTATCCAGGCTGGCGTCATGATTTGGGCTGCCCGAAGAAAGAGCGAGGCCTTCCCACAGAGCCTGGAGAAGCGGGAGGTGCGAAAAAGGTGTTCCAGAGCAGAATGTCCCAGGAGGTTCTTCCTGAGAGAGAGCAGCGGGGGAGCGGATGAACTGGGGGAAGTGACACCGGCAGCAGAAGAGAGGAAAGAGAACTTATCCCCAGGCCCACACTGGAAAAACCCCTTGCACCGCCACTGCAACACGAGCGATAAGGAGGGAACACAGTTGGGGAGTGCCATCCAGGGGATTGAGTGGTGCGGCCGGCTGCTGGGAGTAGGGAGCGGCGAAACCATTCTACACACAGAGACACTACGGAACGGACTTGCTAATCAGCACTGACTGCTGCCCTGCATTTGGGGGCCACAGGAGGCTCGAGATTAAGACTGCGACCAGGGACCACGCGGCTGCAGGTGCTCACTGCCGGTCTGGTTGATACTATTGTGCAACATCGCAGTTCGCCTGGACTAGGGCTGCTTTTGGAGAGCAGAGGACTCCACCCTGCCCACATTCATCTGGGAAGAACTGAAGCAGCTAGGGGACACCCCCCCTACTTACAGGACGAGATAGAGTCACTGGACCTCCCTCTGTGAGACTTCATAGTGGCCCACGCCTTTTCCCTGCAAATGTGGCTATAAGACAAGAGCAAACAAAGCCATATATGTAGGCTATATTCAAGACCCAGACCCGGGACTGCCATGCTCTGCTTGGTGAGTGGGGAAACCCTCCTTGGGAAAGTGCGGGGCCCCTCACGGGGTGACCTTGCTCATGGGGACCCTGGATCACTCTGGTGAAATATAACTTCTTCGTGGGCAATCATTTTGTCACCACAGATGACAACATAACATACCCAGAGAGGCAGAGGACACTAAGGGGCCGATTACGATGTCAGTCGGAAAGGCTCCGAACAGCATTCAGTTTGTCCGAATCCGATTCGGAACCTGCATTTCCGACTGACTCGGAAACATTTCCGACCGACTTGGAAACATTTCCAACCAACGGATTACGATGTTAGTAACCGTTCAGTCCTTCCGACTCGGTTCTGACTGGCATTCGGAGAAACTGAGTTGGTCGGAGCCGACTCGTACGGCTCTATGGACCGCGTTTCAGACCGAGCGATTACGATATCAGATTCGGACAGTCTTTCCGAATCGGTTTGTCCGACACTGATCGGCTGTCAGAATCTGACTTTTGGGGGCCATAGCAGGCCCCCCTTCACCCGAAGGCCTCCGGTTGGGGCCCGTGGGGGTACCCACGGGCCCCCTCTTTGCAACCATGCACAGTGTGGCAGGCACCATGGGGTGCCCACCAAAGGGTGCAAGGTTTTCCGCAACCACCCCTTTCTTCAAGGGAGCCTGTGTAGTCGGTCGGAACACAGGCTCCCATTGAAGTCAACAAAGCGGTGACAATTGAGCTCCGAGATCTCGGTGGCCGGCAGCGTGTTGGAGGGGGGCCCACGCTGGGGGACCTCGCTGAAGAGGCCCAATAGACGAGGTGGAGACTCACTGCTGGACACATTCCCTCGCCCAAAAGTAATGGGAGGTCCCTGTTAAACATGGACTCAGAATGGCCAAAGATAAGGAATACAAACAGCAGAAGCAAGGCAAGATGGACAGATGTACAAAAATGAAGGCCCTCCCAACAGGCCCAGAGGAGGAGGCAGCTTGCATGCCAGACAATGCAGCGCCCTTGCAGGCCATCCATGCTTCGAGGGAGACCCTAGAGAGCAAGATAGGCGAAGTCTGTTCAGATGTTAACTTACTCCACCAGGACCTCTGTAAAGTTTGAGTGAGAGTAATGCAGGCAGAGAGCATACTAGTTCACCGATCCACGTACGACCATGAAATATGTGGCCTGGTAAGTGGACGACACAGAAAATAATGCAGAAAGAAATAATCTTCGATTTGTGGGATTTTCTGGTGAGGACTGAGGGCTCAGACACAGGTGCTTTTCTGGGAAAATGGCTGAAAGACTCACTCCCAGCGGTGCAATTTTCAAACTGTTTCGAGATAGAGAGGGCACATTGGGCTCTTAGCACCTGTGGGGGCATCACCAAGACCTCTCATTGCCTGTTTCCTTAACTACCAAGATAGGGATTTGATCTTGAGAGAGGTGAGATGAATGGGAGAAATTCGATACAAGTAGGCAAAAATAATGTTCTTTCCTGATTACTCATGTGAAGTACAAAAACAAAGATGCACCTTTGACTATGTCAAAGTAAAACTCGAGCAATGAACATCCAGTACATGTTACTGTTCCCAGCTAAACTCAAAGTATTATTCAGAGGGAGAACAACCTTTTTCTAACTGCTGGAGTAGGCCTGGATGTGGATAAAGGAACACCCACCCATAATACCTTAACGATCGGACCGGATCAAATGTCCTGCTGGCTCTCAACAAAGCTCACAATCTAAATCACAAAGACTGGACAATCATTGTTGGGAGATCAATTTCAGCGACAAATGAAAGAAGACCCCCCCCATCTCCGGTGGCGCCCCTCTAAAACCTGGCCTGTCCTCAGATACTGGTGTGACTCCAAGTGTGAGGAGGAAATCCCAAGGAACACTCACAAGGGATGCACATACAGACTTCACTGACCATGTTCAGTCCACAGATTCTGAAATAAACCATCCGTTGCTGGCATCCATTGTCAGCATTGAAACAGGAACATCGGCCCATGCACCCAGTGAAACAAAAATAACCGCACAGAAATGTGGGAACTAAGTGACTGAATAGACGGGCCCTGGTGGAGTTGTCGGCAACCGGCTCACCACCCGAACTGTTTAGAGCAATAGCGTCACGTCAAAGCGACCTTTGTTTCTTAATACTTATTTTTCTTTTTCTTTCCCCACAGGATCCAACTAAGGTGGGAGGTTTCTAGGGTTTAAAAGGGTAGAAGGGCATTGTTAAGGGGAACGGGTGGTGACAGAACTCTCTGACCTTCCCGCGACACAGCTGTCATGTTGACGAATCAATGTAAGTGAATGGGGGGGGAGTGGCCAGGGGAGGAGGGCTGAACTTCTTTGTTGGGAAAGGGGAGCAAGTTCTTGGCACATGAGGATTATTACAGACAGACACATCAACACAGCGGCCAAGAGGGCTGACATCGCACTCTCACTTAGACGAATGGGATCGGCAGGACTGACCAAGAGGGATATTCCCTGCGGTCATGGAACGTTAATAGGCTGAGGAACAAGATTAAACGTGACCTGGTAACAAAATATATTGAGAGATTAAAACTTGACGTACTCCTTTTAAAAAAATACCCCTCCGGAGCATACACTGTGAATTTCTAGGTAGAGGTGCATATAGGACACTGGCCAATGCAGGGTTTACAACTGGCTTCCAGCGTAGTCATCCTAATTAAAAAAACACCACAATTTCAGATAGAAGAAACATGGAGGGACCCCAATGGGACATATGTAGTGAAAAGGCTGGACAACTATTGGCATGGCTAAGTAAGAGATAGGCAAGAGGAGTTAATGCCATAATGGGAGACAGCATTACCATATATCAGACAGCTGGAGAGATTGCTCATGAGTTTGCCAAATTTGACGCTGCTTTTTATAAAGCGTGCCAGCTGGCACCTACTTCACAAATAGAAGCTTATCTTGATGGAGTGGATATCCCAAAACTGATATTAGATGCCTTGCAGACACTAGAAGAAGATATAACATTAGCAGACGTCCTGTTGGCCATAAAAAACATAAAACCCTAGGAACTTCCCAGGGCCAAATGGAATTCCTGCAGAACTTTTAAAATGAAATGCAGGGCTATTAAGCCATTCTCTCCTTAAGTTGTTCAAAGAGGCTAAAGATAACGGCACTCTGCCACATGACCTCGGGACATATGTAGTGACAAGGCTGGACAACTATTGGCATGGCTAAGTAAGAGATAGATGAAGGCAAGAGGAGTTAATGCCATAATGGGAGACACCGTTAGCATATATCAGACAGTTGTAGAGATTGCCCATGAATTTGCCAAATTTGATGCTGCTTTTTATAAAACGTGCCAGCTGGCACCTACTTCACAAATAGAAGCTTATCTTGATGGAGTGGATATCCCAAAACTGATATTAGATGCCTTGCAGACACTAGAAGAAGATATAACATTAGCAGACGTCCTGTTGGCCATAAGAAACCTAAAACCCTAGGAAGTTCCCAGGGCCAAATGGAATTCCTGCAGAACTTTTAAAATGAAATGCAGGGCTATTAAGCCATTCTCTCCTTAAGTTGTTCAAAGAGGCTAAAGATAACGGCACTCTTCCACATGACCTCGGGAAAACTGTGATTGCGGTGATACACAAACCAGGCAAACCTGCGACTGGCTGTGGTTCCTATCAACCAATCTCTCTTTCAAATATTGAAACTAAAATTCTAGCCTTGATCCTAGCCGCAAGGCTTCTGAAAGTTATCTCTGCTCCTATACATTATGACCAGTCGAGCTTTATGCCAAAAAGGTCTATGAGATTTAATCTCCGTAGACTATATAATTAGCTCAAAACAATACACAGTAGGAAAGACCCGCATATGCTGTTGTCCCTAGATGCCGAAAAGGTATTTGATGCCTTCCACTAGCCATTCCTAAGACAGGCTCTGGAGAAAGTATGGTTTCAATCCAGAGTTCCAGGCCTGGGTTGACTTGCTGTATAAAGACCGAGTGAAGGTGAATGGCGAATTATCAGCAGAATTCCCTATCGAGAGGGGCACGCATCAATAATGCTCCTTGTCACCACTGTTATTCGCCCTAGTGCTAGAACTCCTGGCATGTATTATACATGCGCAACCTGGCCTCTCAGGTTTCAGGAAACAAACAGACTCCATCGGTGATGAAAGGATTTCCCTTTCCACCGATGATATTTTATTATACGTTGCAAACCCACAAAAGACACTCCCAGAACTTTTTCACACATTTGAAATATATGGGGAACATACAGGCTACAGGATTAACTGGGACAAATCTAGCTTATATCCAGCAGGAAGATTTATTCACCCCGTGATGTCCCAGGGGAGTTATGAGTAGTCAGAGAGGGATTTCGATATCTGGGCATTTATGTGACTATCAATAAAGAAGTTCACATGGAACATAATATCCTAAGGGTCCTATCAGGATTCCACAATGATGTAGAAAGGTGGAAAATACTGACACTCCTGGGTAGAGCCACAATGTATAAGATGATAACATTGCCGAAACTCCTATATGTTTTACAGAACACCTACCATAAAATCCCTAGGAAATCTTTTCCAAAATTGAAGGGGAAATTTGGATTTTCCTTTGGAACAGTGGCGACCCCAGAGTGGCACTGCACACTCTGCAATGGAATCAATATAGTGGGGGTATCGCTCTTCCGGATATCAAAGCCTATTACTGACTGAGGCCATCTGCCAGGAGAACACCCTACATATACCCTGGAACGGACCCAGTTCCAACCACACTCCTATATACTTTACCTATATGGTGGGAAAGGGGTGAAGAAACTGCTGCCAGCTACACAGGCGACTATAGATGCCTGGCTAGGGGCTAAAAAGTGAATGAAATGGAATAAGGGAATCACCCGGGAAACCCCGCTATGGTAAGGGTCATGCCTGCAGAATTCAGGAAGCTGCAGGGTTTTAAAACTTGGGATAACATAGGAATCTCTAAACTTGGTGACATCATAGATGGGGGAACCCTTATTCCCTTCAGCTCTCCTCAAAGAGAATACCAGCTCAACCCTACGCAACACTATAAATACCCACAACTGTCACATGCATGGAAGGCAGAGACACTAGACATCGAAAACATACCGGAATATGCACCACTGGAAGGAGGGTTGCTTCTGGGGGAATTTACACAAAAGGCGATATCTTAGACATATAAAACCATCACTAATAATAGACCAGACACCTTAGCAAAAGTGCAGGCCTGATGGGAACAGGAAGTGGGAGATTAGATGACCTAGATTGGGAGGCAGCTCTAATGCGTTACAGGGAAGTTGCCATTGAATCAAGTCTTCGACTGATACACTTTAAGGTCCTCCACAGAGTCTACTATGACAGGGCTCGTTTTAATAGGAAGGGCTTGCTAAGCGAACTGCCTTCAGTATAGGACAGAGAAAGGGTCATATATACATACACTGAGAGAGTGCCCCAACATTCAATGATATTGGCAGATGATACTAATGAATTAAATGGGGTGTTGGAATTAACGTTACCAATGAGCCCCAAATACGTGCTATTAGGAATTTCCACAGAAGTGGATATCCCCAGAGCTAAACTCCTGTTCTCTAATTTAGGACTTGTAGTGGCAAAATGAGATGTGGCCAAATACTGGGACGCATCGGAAACCCCCACGCTACAAAAATGGAAAAAGGGGATGGATCTTTAAATGTCAGCTGAAAAGGTTACATATAAAGCTACAGGATGTCCAAGGAAATTCACCAAAATATGGGGTCCTGACTTTGCTACTATAATGTTACTTTGGAAATAGCACAGATGATCCCGCATAGCCCCAGTACTGAATGACACAGTGAATACTGTTTTACTGTCTTGCAAGTGCCCGCATATTATATTTAGATGGCCGCACTCATGTGTTGATGTCTACATGATTATTTGTACTGCTGCTCCCCGGAGCCTATGGATTTACTATTATGTATACAAGATTGACGTGTTTCTGAAAATAACAGTAAAAACATTTAACAAAAAAAATATGCTACCGGTAATGTACAAATATATAAATGTGTTATGTTCTTCATCTTACTTACCATGACCTAAACAGGGATCAGAAAAAAGTTGTTGGTGGTACCACTGAAAGATTTCCCCGTTTGGAAATACCAACTTTTCTGGTGCTTGGAAATATTCAATCAGGGAAACCTTGAAGCTCCAGCTATAAAGTACTCAATGCATTTGGAATGCGGAGTGAGCACTCTTGCTGTAGCCTCAAAATTCCAGTCAAAAAGTTTGGAACAGGAAAAAAACCCAGGTTGAAACTGATGAAGTGACAAATTTTCAGAGGCGCTTTGCTAGCTTATCAAGTGATTTCTTTTAAAGTCCAAAATTAGTGAACAATTTCAGATACAACCTTGAAAAAAAACCATTAGGTTTTGGGGGCTGGCTGCTCAGAATCCAGTTCACTTTCTCTAATTGCCGAAAAGCTCAAACAATGTTGTTTTCAGGTCCACCCAATTTTTCCAATTCTAAATGACCCACTGGAATTGGTATCAGGCAGTTAACAGCTCCCTCTCTCTTCCAATGGTACATTCCCTCCAGCATCAGGGTGGGGGATCCAAAAGGTAAGCAGACTTCCGTGTTAGAAGCCAAACCTCCTTTAGCACTGTGAGACACCCCGGAGAAAGACAGAGCTAGACACAGCACACTCAGTTTGACAGTTAGGTAAGACCTCTAGAGTAAAGACTGGTAAGTCTTCCTTGCTCTTGAGATCTAGGCAGATTATTTTCTTGGAGCGAGGCAAGTAGGATATTGTTTAATGACAGACCATTCCGTCATTAGTGGGAAGGCCTAACCAATCCTAATAATATTTTCAGGATACAGTTACTGTCCTAGGTATGTGGTTTGTGCCCAAAAAACTATCCCAGAGTTGCATTTACCTGAAACTAAAGCCATGAGTCTCTGCCTCAACCGTGTGGGGCTCTCAACTTCCATCCAGCATTATATTTGGCCCTCCCAGCTCATCTTTCTGAATTAGGCAATGCCTGGTCAAGTCTTACTGTATAGACTGGCTCTTCTGGATTTCCTGCTTTCCTACTTTGAAAGGGAAAATCCTTACTGGAATCTATTTAACACGGATATCCTTCTTGGTGCCCCAAGGGCTTTTCTCTTTCTGTATTGTATCGTCAGACATTGAACATGGAAGATGGTGGCAGTGGCTAACAAAGGAGTGAAGTGGGTGTGTTCATAAAGAGAGGTAGGCCTATGGAAATGTAATTAAGCTGAGCTGAGGAAAAATATGGTTCATATGTAACTGCTGTAAAGGTAAATAGATAACAACAATTTACCACAGTCTTTGCAGCTGTAAAAGCTTTTTACGTTTACACAAAAATGTGTAATAATATAAGTCATTCTGCACTTTGACTTATACGTGTAAATTGTCATGGAGCTAATGCAATTGCAACAAAATTATTGTAATGTGTTAAAGTGTGTTCTTCTGGCTTAGGCTAAGTAGGTTAAGCCTCAACTTCAGTTTGTTTAAATGGGATACCACATCCTCATTCTCTGTTTATATTTCTCACCTGACACTACTTGCAGCAAGATGTAGATTGTTTAATTCTGAATGACACTGTTCATGAAGATCCTGCCAGAAGAAATCCTCTTTGCAACACAATTCAAGGTCTCTCCACTTGTACGCAGTATTACATTCATTCACAATGCTTAGCTGTTGTTTATGTAACTAGTTTGTTCTAATACCTCTAGACAACATTAGATCAGAAGAGTCAAATCAAAATTCATGTAGTGGATTAGTGCTAAGGTGACAGGGTTATGTGACATCTAAAATTGTGAAAATGTGACTTGTATGAGCAATGACCATACCATGCTGACTTTGCAGCTCTTAGTAATTTTCATGCAAGTAAACTGTACTTAAATTTGGGGGTGAGTCAGATACTTTTGCTCCCTACTAGAGATGCCAGCCGATTTCATACTGATTTTGCTGCACACTTGACACGTAGCATTTCTCTAATTTTGCAAATTATTTTGTACTGCTCCGGCTTGTTAGACCAGACATCTTTGGCATGTAATTCCCCCAAACCTTTTTCCTTCACTTCTCTGTTTTGCTTAACTCATTTTATTGGCATAAGGCATGTGCACTTTACCCCTGCTAACCACTAGTAAACTGCTTGTGCTCTCTTCCTTAAACATGGTAAAATAGGCCTACACCGAATTGGTACATTTAATTTACTTATAAGTCCCTAGTACCAGTAGCACATGTGCAGAGGGCTGCTTTTAGGGGGCAATGGTATCCATTGTGCCACCTATAAACGTAGCACTGTCAAACTTATCTCAATACTACCACTACAGCCTGTATTGCAGTTTTAAGCTGCTGTTTCAACCTGGGGAAATACAATTTTTCCAGGCCCAAACCTTCTTTTTTAATACTTATTAGTTGCCCTAACAACACATAGGGCAGGGTGCATTGTATTTACAAAGTAAGACATGTTTATTTAAGTTGTACGTGTCCTAACAGTGAAAAACGCCTAAAGTTGTTTTTCAATGGACAAAGGCTATCTCTCCCACTCATTTATTTATAATTTAAAACCTTATTTAATGGTAAAATCAGATATTAGGCTACTATTCTTGTAGAAAATTGCCATTTTTCTCCCTAAACCAAACGTGCCTTTCTGCCAGTGTCAGAGTCACATGACTGTGAACATGTATTGTGTATTCCTTCCAGACATGGGGAGGCATAGAACCCTAGGTGTGGGGAATGGTGTTCCTCTCCTGAGCAGGATGTCCTGGGGGGCTGTGCTCAGCCTGCCTTAGCTTCAAAGGGTAGTCTCAGGCTTTGCTCACCCCCTTTCTGACTTCTTTTTTTTTGTGTTTGAAAAGCTTTATTTAAAGAAGTGATAACAATACAAGGGTCAGCAACCAAAGACAGCTTATTGAATTGATACATAATAGCAGAAGTGGCTAACGGCAAATTCAAAGAAGAAAGCTGTTTAAAGTTATACTGGAATAAGGGAAAGAGGAAGTAGTGAAGGGAAGGGAGGGGAGGAGGGAGGGAGGGGAAGAAAAGGAGAAGTGGGGAAGGGAGGAAAGACTCTTACATATTAAAATAGCTTAGAAAGTTGCATAATCAACGAGAAAGAAAAACAATAAAACCGTAATGATCATAGGCAAATACAAAATAACACAATAATTGAATTATAAATAAGAGGCAGAGAAAACACAGTATCTAAGGAGGCTTAAAATTTTCAGCATTCAAACGGGAATTATTTGATAGTACCAACCTATCTAAATATGTAGTAAGTGGGAGCCAAAAAAATTCCCTAGCAATCACTGGTTTACAGGCAGAAGCAAACGCAATATCCAAGCGATGAAAATGACAAACGCTATTCCACCAATGCTGGATTGAAATCTTAGTAAGTGTTTTCCAATTAAGTGTTATGTGTTGGAAAGCTAAGGCTAGCATAAGGTCAAAAAGACCATGCATATGTGAGGGGAGATCCAAGGATTGAAACAGGCGACCTGCAAAGAGGAGTAAAGGAGAGTATGGAATAGCGGTATTAAATATGCGAGAAATATAGGTCCAAACTTTCCCCCAGAAGGTAGAGACAGAAGGGCATAGAAAGAGAAGATGAATTAGATCCGCATTAGATGATCCACAGGACCAGCAGTTAGTATCAGTAGAGCGAGAGAAGCTAGCAATAGAGACAGGGGTAAAGTAAAGTCTATGATAAAGAAAAAACATAGATTGAGTGAGAGAAGCAGAGCGAGAGATTTTTAGGGAGCGAGACCAAAGTTTATCCCAAAAATTAGTGGTCCATTCGCATGTAAAATCCAACTCCCATGCGAGTTCCACCTTTGTTTTAGGACGTTCAGGTGAAGGGGATAGAAAGAATTTATAGATAAGAGAAGCTTTGGGGAAAGAAAGAAGAATTGTACGCAAGGAGTTCTGAACCAAAGGAGAGGAGGTGGAGGGAAGCGAATAAAAGGAATCAAGAATAATTGCCATAAGAGTAGAAAATCTCTGCAGAAAGGAGCGAGGACAATGAAAAATGAGTTGAAATTGAGGGAATGAACAAGGTTCTAGACCATCAAATAGATCCTTAACCCAGACTATCCCCTAAGTCTCCAAGATCTCCAAAAAATGGGTCTATTATTAATCAGAATCCGGGAGTTATGCCATATTGGAGACTCTAAAAGGATTCTCTGGAGAAGGATTTTGTATGAAACAGAGGCTTCAGAATAGAGCAAGAATGTTTAAATAAAGGGAGAGAGGTAAGAGGGGTCTTTACAGAAAAGGACAAGATTTCATTGAATGAGAAGGGGGAGACCAGCACACGTTCAATAACGCACCATAAAGGGGTATAGGAAGACTGCTCCTCTAGGAGCCATTTTGCGGTCTGGCGTAGGCAAAAGGATTTGTGATACAAACGAAAATCAGGGAAATTAACACCTCCATTAGATTTTGTCTTACGGAGAGCTGATAACGATAACCTGGACTTCTTACCATTCCAAAGAAACCTAGAAAGAAGAGAATCAATTTTCTTAAAGTAACAGGCAGGTATGTGGACTGGAAGCATAGAAAGGGTATATATCAAGATAGGTGTTATCATCATCTTAATGGAATCTAACCGACCCCACCAAGAAAGGAAGAGGGGATTCCAAGAAGAAAGTAGTTTGTCGATCCGAGCGAGAACCGCCGTCATATTTAACTTAACAGAAGAGGAAATGGAATTGGAGAACAACAAACCTAGATATTTAATTTTAACGGGGGACCAAGTAAACCCTGTAGAGGAAAAAGAATGTGGGAGACAAAATTTTGTAAGGCGTAGAATTTCTGTTTTATCCGAATTAATTTTATAGCCAGAGACAAGAGAAAATGTATTAAATTCATGTAGTAAGGAAGGAATAGAGATCTGTGGATTGGAAATAAAAAGGAGAATGTCATCAGCATAAGCGGAAATTTTTAGATTATGATCGCCATATGGAAAACCAGAAATCGAGTAATTATTGCGAATAGAGGACAAAAAGGGTTCAAGAGCTAACACGAAAAGAAGAGGAGAGAGAGGGCAGCCCTGACGAACACCACGATGAAGAGGGAAATAAGAAGAGACGCATCCATTAACCAAGACGGAGGCCCTAGGAGCAGAATATAATAGAGAGATAAGCGAGATCAACTTAGGACCAAATCCATGCCACTTCAAAGAGGCTAGTTAAAAAGACCAGTCAACCCTATCAAATGCTTTTTCAGCATCAACAGAGACTGCAGCTAAAGAAAAGGAAAGAGAGGGAATTTTATTGAGAACATTTAGAAATAAACGAGAATTGTCTGAAGTCAGTCTGCCCTTCACAAAGCCACATTGTTCCTTTCCCACTAAATGAGGCATAAGGGGATCTAGACGTAGGGCAAGTGATTTGGCAAATAATTTGTAATCTACATTAAGTAAGGAGATTGGACGGTAATTTTTACAAGATTTTGGATCACGACCCTCTTTATGGATGAGGCAAATTGTGGCTTCCTGAAAAGTGCCTAATGACCCATTCGAAAGAAGAAAGGATTGAAAGAGATGTAAAAGTCTAGGAAGTAATAGATTAGAAAAATGTAGATAGAATTCGACCGAAAAACCATCCGGTCCAGGGGACTTATCCTTCTTTAAATAGGATAGAGCATTGGATATTTCCTGAAGAGATAGGTCTGACTCCAAATCTGAAAAATTAAGATGTTCATTGGACGGGGCCGGGATCGCATCCAGATAAGACTGAATAAGAGAGGATGAAGGGGGAGAATCAGGTGTATAAAGATCCTGATAAAAAGCATGAATTCATTAAGAATATCCTCGTTTCTGTAAACTAGAGAGCCATCTGAGGAGTAAACCACATCTATCATAGTTCATTCTTTACGGCACTTAAGGTAGTTTGCTAAAAGTTTCCCCATCTTATTTCGACCTCCATAATATCTAGCACTACTTTTTAGTAGCATAGAAGACGCATTATCAGCTGTAGATTTATTAAAAGCCATCTTGGCTCGAATAAGGTCAGGAAGAACTGAATCTGTCGATGAAGTATAAAATTGATGTTCTAGAGATTTAATATTTGCCAGGGCCAATTTCCGTTGTTGGAGAAAACATTTCTTCTTCTTCGAGACGAAATCTATAATAAATCCTCGAGCTGTAGCTTTAAATGAGTCCCACAGCATATGTGGTGAGACATCGGGGGTACCATTTAAGTCAAAGAATTCCTCAGCAAAAGTCGTAAAAGAGGAAGAGAAATTAGGGTCAAGGAGAAGAGAGTTATTGAAGCGCCAGCGGGAAGAAATGGGATGAGAGGGCAGTAAATCAAGATCCATAGTAATTGGGGCGTGATCCGAAATAACAATAGGTTCAATTGAGGAGGATAGTAAGTTTTGAACAAGAGAGTTAGATAGAAAAAGATAGTCAATACGCGAGAGGGAGTTATGAGGAGGAGAAAAAAAAGAGAAATCAAGAGAATCAGGATGCGTAAGCCTCCACGCATCCACAAGGTGAACTTGAGCAATAGTGTCAAGGAAATGTTTGTGCGTTTTATGAGGAACAAAACGTGTTTGCGATTGGCGGTCTAAAAAAGGGTCAACAACCTGGTTGCAATCTCCTCCTAGTATAAACAAGTCATCTCTAAATTGAATGCATTTCTAGGTAATTAAGGGCCAGAAGGCACAATCTGGATGTGTCGGTCCATATACATTAAAAACAGTTAGAGAAATATTATTAATTAATAACTTAGCCAACAACCATCTGCCTTCAGTGTCATTTTCTTGCGCAACAACCTTGCATTTCAATCTCTTATGACACAAAATAACCACACCGTTTTTCTTATTTGAAGTTGGGGATACCAAAACCGAACCCACCCAACCTTTTTTAAGTTTTAACGCCTCAGATTCTGAAAGATGAGTTTCTTGTAAAAGAACCAGATCTGGATTGTATAAGGACAGGTGGGAAAGTAATCTCTGTCTCTTAATTGGGCTATTAACACCTTTCACATTCCATGAAATAACTTTGAATGTAAAACTTTGCAAAATAGATAACAAACTGCATATGCAACATCAACGATAAAAAATAAAAGAAAAGAGGATAGGAAAGGAAGAGAAAATAAGGTAAAAGTGTGGGAAAACCGTTTAACAAAAGGGAAGGGAAAAACGTCTAGGGAGAAAAAGGGGAAAAAGAGCAAGAGAGGAAGAAAGAGAAGGGAGAGAGAGAATAGGAACAAGCAGAGACAGTACATGTCACAAGGACGACTGTTACTACATACCTTACGGGGAACAAAGGAGAGGTGGGGAAGCGGCGACGGACACCAAAACAGCACACCGAACAAAGGAGCAACAGACCACATCAGGACATCAGTTAATAAACAAACAGGAGCAGGAGCGGAAGCGTGAAGAGGGGTGAGGT
Source organism: Calotriton arnoldi (assembly GCA_963921515.1). Taxonomy (NCBI): domain Eukaryota; kingdom Metazoa; phylum Chordata; class Amphibia; order Caudata; family Salamandridae; genus Calotriton; species Calotriton arnoldi. Next base: position 1,550,649 of record CAWUFW010001273.1, read on the forward strand.
AATCACAACAAACCTGTCAAAGAAGAAGAAAAAAAAGAGAGTTATGCAAACAATATTAACTAGAGCATCAAATCCTATGTAATAATGTTAACGGAAAACACAGCAATCAGGTGCGTGAAGTAGAAGGAGCAGTCTCCATGGAGGCAGCGGAATGATCCTGTATGAATCTTCTGAGATCAGCTGGGTCCTCAAAGGTAGAAGTCTTATTAAGAAAAGTAACTTTAAAGATACAGGGATGAAACAAGCCATATCTTGCCCCCAAAGAGCGGAGAGGTGGGCGAAGGTCCAGGAACTCCTTGTGTCATCTGGCAGTTGTCGAAGAAACATCTTGAGAGACAAAAACTTTGGTGCCAAGCCATGAGAGATTCTTTTAGCTTTAGCAGCATTCAGTACCAGGAGGAGGTCAGTGAACTGCAAAAATAAAATGATCACTCCACGAGGGTTAGTTGGCTTAGAAGAGGAAGATAGACGAGGGCCCAGTCTGTGCGCCCGTTGTAGATTCAATTTGACAGTAGGAGGGAGACCAAGAAACTGTGGTAAAAAAGACGTGAAAAATGTGACCGGGTCATCCCCTTCAAGGCCCTCGGGAAGGCCATAAATGCGGAGGTTATTGAGGCGATTTCTATTTTCCAAGTCCTCAGTCGCTCTCCTCAGCTGCAAGACCTCCTTCTCCAAAAGAGAAATTCTGGAAGATGAGTCCTGAACAACGCTGAGGTGTTGCTCTACCATAGTGACGCGAGAATCCATGGAAGCCCATTGATTATCCATTGCTTGCAGGCGACCATTAGTCTCTTCAATAAATGGATGAAGAGCACGAATCTCTTCCAGGACCATGTCCAGGGAGACCGGCGAAGCAGACTTGGGTGGAGAAGGAGGGTCCTGCTTGATCCTCTTGCCGGTATTCGAAGACGCTGGTGCTTTAGATGCCATCTCTACGCAGGAAACGTCGTGGTTATCACTGAGTAGTGGAGTCCGAGAGAGGCAGGAAAATCTGTTTGAGAGAGTTATGTTGGGTACAACAGAAGAATGGGTATTCAGCTTTGACCCCTGGGTATGAAGTGGGATACGATAGGTCCTACCCATGAAGTGGCACAAAGCGAACACAATGAGGACTTAACATTAAAGAGGAAGAAAGCGACAGGGGAAGGAATTCAGTGCAAGTTATTAGAGAGCACAAATAGTCCCCAGCAAGCTTCACTAGCCTCCTTTCCAAGAAGATTCCTCAGTCTGCCACCACCAGAATAGTAGTAATTGAGACAGAAGAAGGCATTTGCCTCTTACTTAAAAAACAGCATTGTTGATGAAAGGCATAGTCCTGCGCAGTAATAGCCAAAGGCACACCAAAGGAAGTCAAAAATGCCAGTTTGGAGAGATTTTGAGCAAGGTCTGAGAGAAAAACAAGCAAGAAGAAAAAAGAAAAACAAAATGGCGGCCGCAATAGAACGAAGTGCTCATCTCATAAAAAATCCCTACTTTCTTGATGGCATAAACTCCAAGAAATCCATTTTACCGAAGCGCTGGTGTTCCGATGCACATAAACATCATCATTATGATGAAAGACGCGCTGGAGCCGCTCCGTGATAGACAAACAGTCCGACGAAGTGCGGAGCTGCGACGCTAGGCGGCCATCTTGGTTCGCGTCGCGCGCGCTTCCCCCCCTTTCTGACTTCTAAGGCTAACTGCCCTGCCACTAACAAATGCAGCTCAGAAATAGGTCTACCTGTTCTGTGTTACTGCAGACAGTTTGGTGCAAAACCCAGGGAAGGAGGAAGGTTAGAGTAAGGGGACATCCCCCGCCCACAGGCTGATGCTGGGGATAAACATGGCACCTTCAGAATCTCTCAGGAGAACACTCCTGGACCTGTGAAAGATTCAGAAGAAGGCCTCCCTTGCTGTCTGAAGAAGGAAGACTGGACCCACTTTTCTTGGTCCCAGGTTTTCCTGAAGTGACTCCAGGGTCAGTTGGCTGGCCTCCTGTTTGAGCTACAGGGACACAACAAGCATCCAGAGGCCTCGTCTGCAACTGGTCAGCTGACCAACACTAACTGGACCTGACTGGATCCTGCTGGAGTGAGACCTGATCCTCAAAAGGTTGACCCTTCAGGTCCTTGAACCTTTGGCTGGCACCAGAGATCTCTCCTTCTTCGCTAAACATACATGTCCTAAGTCTGAGGTGACGTTTCAGTGGTGTTTGGGCTCTTGGAGTGATTGTAATTAGTGGAAGATAGAGAAAAAAGCAAGTATTTGTGTTGCATTTTTAAGAACATATATGTGCTTTTTCATCTGACAACAGCAATGAAACATACCAAAAGTTCAGTATTATTGTTCCATCATTAAGAAAACCCATACGGTACGGGACCCAGTTAAACTTGGAGAAACAGGCTGCAACCCCACAGTTAACATTGGTTACACCCCACCTTACTGTAATACCCCTAAAAGAGGCAACCTAAACATATATTTGGATGGCAGATTTCAGAACCCATCCCTTATGCATCTCAATCCCAGGCAAATCCCTACACACATATCACATCATAGTTACTCAAAGGGCAAGGGCATGTTCAAGGACATCAATTCCAACAAGCCCTCCCCTATGGAAAAAAACAACAACTATAGACAACTCTGTACTAGAGCACTAAGAGGCCAATTAATTGATGAAAGTGCACTATTCAAAAATGCATAAAGTGACATGGTTTTGTTGCATCACATTTCAACAGAACATGATGGTGCCCATTTCCGTCATTCGCAAAGGAAACAATTGATGGACGGAATACTTAACAATGCAAACATTCACCCCTAGTCACAAGGATTTGGGTTTAATCCATCATTCTTTTGCTCACCCCGCCACCCCAGTTTGGACCCAGCCATATGCAAATCAGTCTTGACCCTGTTCCTTATGGGAACAGTCCACCCCGAACTGCCAAGCCAGGTCCTCCCTGGACCGGAAACAAGCATCCTGGGACTGGTTTCGGGGCATCACCCTTCATCAGCCAGGCTAGCTTGAATCCAGTGGCGCAGTGAGCATGGGACCCACGTCTGGGCATACCCTTCTCACTTAGGGCAACAAATGCAAAAGAAACAATTGATTGACGGAATGTTGAACAATGCAAACATTCATCCCCAGTCACAAGGATCTGGGTTTAATCCATCATTATTTTGCTCACCACGCCACCCCAATTTGGACCCAGCCATATGCAAATCAGTCTTGACCCTGTTCCTTATGGGAACAGTCCAGCCCGAACTGCCAAGCCAGGTCCTCCCTGGACCGGAAACAAGCATCCTGGGACCGGTTTCGGGGCATCACCCTTCATCAGCCAGGCTAGCTTGAATCCAGTGGCGCAGTGAGCACGGGACCCACGTCTGGGCATACCCTTCCCACTTAGGACGACAAATACAAAAGAAACAATTGATGGACGGAATGCTGAACAATGCAAACATTCCCCCCTAGTCACAAGGATCTGGGTTTATTTCATCATTCTTTTGCTCACCACGCCACCCCAGTTTGGACCCAGCCATATGCAAATCAGTCTTGACCCTATTCCTTATGGGAACAGTCCAGCCCGAACTACCAAGCCAGGTCCTCCCTGGACCGGAAACAAGCATCCTGGGACCGGTTTCGGGGCATCACCCTTCATCAGCCAGGCTAGCTTGAATCCAGTGGCGCAGTGAGCACGGGACGCACGTCTGGGCATACCCTTCCCACTTAGGGCGACAAATGCGAAAGAAACAATTGATGGACAGAATGCTGAACAATGCAAACATTCACCCCAAGTCACAAGGATCTGGGCATATTCCATCATTCTTTTGCTCACCACGCCACCTCAGTTTGGACCCAGCCATAGGCAAATCAGTCTTGACCCTGTTCCTTATGTGAACAGTCCAGCCCGAACTGCAAAGCCAGGTCCTCCCTGGACCGGAAACAAGCATCCTGGGACTGGTTTCGAGGCATCACCCTTCATCAGCTAGGCTAGCTCTCTGTACTAGGGTGAATGTATGTCATTGTTCTGCATTATGTCCATCAATTTTTGCATTTCCGTCCTTCATCAGCGGTTTGGAATCGTAAGAAAAACGCCTGTGGCATGATGACATTGTACCAACATTATTAATTAATCCTGTTCTCGTGTAAAGTGCTCTAATGTCCTTGAGATAAGTTCCTGCTATATAAAACTACACAAAAGTGAACTATGATACACGCCTTGTAAAACAATGTACACAACCAATGAATTCAATGAAAATAAAAATGGCAGGTTTCTCCCAGATCATTTTATCCACCTACACAAATATTCACAGCAAGATTTTTTCACGTATGTGGGTCAGAAAAAAACACAATTATTTGAGTTATTGTGATGAAGTAGCCCGCACACAGGGTGAGAGTCCAAACAGTTTATTGAAGAATAGCAGTTCATTGGAATCGTCACAGCCAGCACACCAGCAAGAGAGCAACTGACATACACCCATTATAATAAACATTCCATATTCTACTGGAACATTCTATACACTAAGCATTGGCTTAACACATTGGCCTAATGAGATATCAGTTATGTCAATGTGGTGCATTGGAATCTCTTCCCCATATCAAGATAAAGCCCAGAAATGGTATCATGCCCTATAGCGCTCAATAAAATCACGAAAATTGACACTTCTTTTTATCCCAATGTCTGTTTCTGCTAGAGTTAGCATTGCAAGCTGATTTCCAGATCAGCACCAAAGTATTGTATGATCGTATCCAAAATCTCGGATCTGCAGTTTTTGGTCGATAGAACATTTTCTTTTACCTCGCCATATGTTCTAATGTTTATACATTGATTGAAGACTCCCTCTTGCTTTCACCGTATAAGCTCAGCTCACCGCCTATTTGAAGCCCGGCTGTTTGCAGCACATTCAAAATGTCTATTTAAGTTGCTTAGCACCTGCACCGCGCTCGCTGCAGACCCTGTGATGAAAGAGCACTTTTTGATGACAGTCTGCCTGTAACCATGCAGGCTTCAGGGATGAGATGTAGTCTGTTGCTAAATTTATCCACCGCCGACGCTGCTGAAGGATCTGTGCGGTACGAAGACGTTCACGGCAGATTGATGTAGATGGCTTTGTTAAACTTTTCAAGCGCTTTTAATGAGCATTCGTTTGACCTTTGGTTCAGCTATAATGTTAACATCGTTTGAAGGGGAGGCTCACGCTTTTCCTCCCGAACAGAGGGCAGTGGATGCTTATTGCAGAAAAAAAAAAAAAAATCCTAATCAAAAGTGAATGACTATAATACGCTGCTTTACCAAAATGTACCATTGTATACAGCTGAAGCAGGAGCGGGCAAGTAATTACATTTTAAATGAGCTAGTTTCATTAAAAACAATATTTGGCATGGGAAGTGTGTGTGTGTGTGTGTGTGTGTGCGCGCGTGTGTGTGTATTTGTGTGTGTGTGTATGTGTGTGAGAGAGAGATTTTATATTGAGAGTTTTATAAAGCGTGAACATGACCTAAAGGTATCAGAGCGCTGTACAGAGAAAAGAGCAGCAAACCCGTTATATGATATGTAGTAATCCATAGTGTAAGAAATTGGGTTGTTGGTTGACTGCAGTGCGCGCAACGAAATTCGTTTTATTTATTTAAATGTTTACTTACCTGTATTCGGCCGTAATCCGTGGTTTACTACCCCCCACCCTGCCCCTCCCCCACCCCACGTCACCGCCCGGCCAGCACTCCTACCACGGACCGCTACTGCCTCTAATCAATTGAAACAGGCCCTACATTGCCAACCCAGAGACAATGTTTTTGTTACACACTCAGCTAGGACACATAGACAAAGCGCCACTAACGTGCTTGCTAAGGAAAGAGCGACATCAGAATCGCCATGCCAACTCACTAGGTTGGTTTCGCTGTTCCGCAAAGCATGGAATTACATGTGAAAGGAAGTATAAATGGGAATGAAGACTACAATTTCCATGATTCCGCTGCTTCCTCTTGAACCAGGAAGAGAAACCTCTCCGAAGTTTGGAAGTTCAACCAGGAAGTATTTAAATGGCTTCAGACATCGAGGCGGGGCAGATTATTCCAGTTACGAGGCCCGTGGAAGCGCTGCAGAAATTAGTTGTGATCTTTTCCCAGTATTGTAAGGGTGCTTGCACCATTTCCTGATTCTTTTTTGGGCTTTTGCCATGTTAGTATTTTAAGTCACTCCTTGCACTGTGCTCTGGTCAATGAGTGGGTGTCTGGAGTGTTGTTTTGTTTTTCTCGCGTGGTGAATGTCCCAATCTATGAGTGCGCTTGGAGACAGTGCGGTACAACGAGAACTTGCTGTTCTTGGGATTATTGGATCACACTATTTGGTTCTAAAATATATACTGACTTTTGCTGAGGGGATAGGATTTCCTCTATATATGGATATTTTTGGATTCTTAGGATACAATGAGCATTACAGAGTTTCAGTGCAAATAATTCTACAAGACATTTCTTGAGTCGCATTATTCAGACTACAATTACTTGGCATCCACAGACTATCCTAGGGGTATGACGAAATACCCAATCATCTTATACTTCTACAAATACGGCTCCAAAGCCTAATAGGTGGTAGTATGCTTTTTGTTAACCTGCATTTATTCTTTGCCATTTATTAACAGGGTTCAACGTGAGTCCTGTCAAGTTAAGGTTCACTCCCTGTGATGCAAGGCATTATTAAGTGTTAGGTGGGTACATCAAATAACATTTCAAAAGAGAGATTCATAAAGAGGTAAGAAAGAGTAGTCATTGGAGAATGGACATGTGTTACCAATATTGTTTTTTCTTTGTTGTTACAGTTAAATGAGGTATCCTTTCCAGGATATAAGCCACTCGTTATTGAAGAGTGAGCGGTGTTACATAAAACCTATACTAATGTTTATCTACATGAAGATGGACTCAGTTTCAAGTGTTGACACAAACGCTTTCTTATTGTTTACAGGTACATTAACCCGTTCATGATATGTTTTGCACAGGTGGATAAAACTACACATATTGATAGTGTGTTGTTTATATTTCAGGTCTCCTTCCCTGCAGTTCCCACACTTTCCTTCCCTCACTTGATCACCTTAAAATTCTGGTCTATTATGGCATGCAGAATTGAGGCTATCAAGAGGTGGACCTATTGAGCATCGGACCAACCCCGAGGACGAACCCACATCGTTAAAGAATAATCTGCCCAAGGCATATAGTTCCTCTTGGTCGGTTCGGTGGTCTAGATGGCCACTCTAGATGATGTGCTTGCCGCTCTGGCGGTGGTTCAACAGGAGGTGGCTGCTTCTAGAGCTGAAACAGATATTTTACAGGGTAGACTTGACAGCATGCAGAGAAATCCGTTTGACGTACAAACAGGGAGTTCTGCAGGGGGTTTCTTGGGAACGGACGGTGGGGTTCAAGCCCAGCCCTCTCCATTTACTGTGGAAGTATCCACTCCCATTCCGCTGGCTGCTCCAGAACGTTTCTATGGTGAAGCCTCTAAAGTACAGGTCTTTCTAACACAGATATTACTGCACTTCTCATGCAGACCCAAGGCATTCCCCACCAATCAAGCGAGGGTGGCATTTATGATCTCCTATTTGGGTGGGTATGCAGCACAATGGGCGGTGCCATTAGTTAGGAAAGATGATCCTCTTCTTTATGATTGGGAGGAATTCCGAACGGAATTTGAAAAGGGATTTTGATTGCAGAGCTTCTTACTTTGTGGCTGATAGAGAACTTCTGGAGTTAAAACAAGGCTCTAAAGAGCTAGTAGTATATCTCAATGCCTTCCAGAGACTAGTATCAAAAACTCAATGGCCAGAAGAAAAAAGAGCAGCCCTATTCGTTCAGGATTTAAGAGATGACCTTAAAGACGTTTTGGCTCAGATAGATCTGCAACCAACCAGTTGTACAGAGTTAATCAACCTAACGTTACATTTGGACTACAGAATAAACTAACGTAAAGGAGACAAAAGAAGGTACGAACAAACACCTACTAAGTATGAAAGAAATAAGAACTATGGAGGGGAGGAGCAAGTAACGTTTCAGAACCTATGGATATAGGCACGGTAAGTGCTTCATTAACGACTGAAGAAAGGGAACTACGACTTAAAAACGGCTTATGCATATACTGCGGAAAGAAAGGGCATTACGTGAAAGACTGTTTAGTTAAACACAAAAGACGCTTAGGGGTAATAAAGTCCTATACGGCTACTCCAGAGAAAAAGATGGAAAACTAGTTATCTCAAGTGTTGGAGGGGGGAGGACCTTGAGCTTTATTGATATCCCTTCCATAAGTGATACAGACAAGGCTTTGACCCAACATTTCTTCATAACCATTGAAATAAAGACACACTGTGGGTGGAAAAAGGTTCAAGCCATGATTGATTCAGGAGCCACAGGGCTGTTCATGGATGATGCCACAGCTCAGACGCTCCAAGCAGCTTTACTAAGAAAAGAACATCCTGAGAGTGTTCTGACCATAGATGGTTGGGAGTTTCACCTCTGCTTCTATTACCTTTCACACAGAAGACCTTTTAATTTCCAGTGAGGAGATACATACAGAAACCACACGTTTTGATATTATAAAAGCCCCACAGTATGGTGTGATACTAGGGTTCACAAAGCAAGCACAAGGAGATGATGGACAGAGCAGTGAAACTTTTCAGACACTCACCCCCAGTCACAGATCTGGGTTGAATCCATCATCGTTCTTTAGCTCACTTCGCCACCCCAGTTCAGACACAGCTATATGCAAATCAGTCTTGACCCTGTGCCTCATGGGAACAGTCCAGCCCGAACTGCCAAGCCATGTCTTCCCTGGACCAGTGATGGAGCAAGGACTCACAAATGAGACTTGCTCGAATGCAATCTCCTCACAGTATTAATTATTAATCTTGTATTGTTTATATTAACTTTGCATACACTACATGAATAGCAAGGAAGCTTGCTTATGTGTTCTAACTAACAAGTAATGCTTGTCTTTTTCTAAAATGGCCGCTAAAGCGCAGGAACCTTACTGCGCATGTCTCCACCACATCACGTGGTGTGACGTCTCTCTTTGCTTGGTGGGAAACTCCTGCTTCTGCGCAGTGTGCATTAAAATGGCTACTTGATGTTTTCACATGCTTCAGCTTGCTCTTGTGTTATTATTAATTTGCCATTTTCTTAACGCTACTAATGCAGGATAGAATTTATAAGTAAATGGGGATAGAGTAGAAAAAGTGGGTATATAGTGAAACATTTTATTTGTGATTTTAATATTTTCTTCTTTAACTTTTATTAGTTCGTAAACTTGGGCCTGGGGTTGGTGATCTGAAACTCGAGAGACAATGATTCTGCGCATGTGCCCTGCTTGGCTGCCAAAGAATAAAGATGAAGTCAACCTGGACGTCGTCCAAGGCCGCGACCTAATGGCCGATATTGATATATTTATGTGTTCTTGCCAAACTTGCAACTATGTATATGGAAAATGAATAAACTTTATCGTGAGACGGGTGGGAAATAAAGCCAATGTATTAAATTTGATGGGCGGTATTTTAAAACAAAGGTCTTCAGAATTCGTATTTAAATCATATGGTGTGAGAATCAACTCCCTGTCCCTGTCCAATCAGAAGTAGTGGTCCCATATTTTGGCAACATTAATGGGAGGTACATGGGCGTAGAAGGGTATAATAGATATAGAATTAGTTCATTAGTTTAGCTCAGACCGCAGAGTGCGGACAGGAAACTAGAACTTACTCTCAGAACGCACAGAAGAGCTCCAGACCGCCAAGCTGATCGATTGCAGACTGAATCCCTGTCCAGAAGAGGTCCTGAGGAGGGGGCGGTGGAGTCCATTAGAAGGGAGACACGGAAGAATCGAGGAGAAGTCGAGTATCAGAGAGGGGAACGACGCAGGCGTCGATGTAGAGAGGTCACCGGTCCTGTCCTGATCCTGGAGGAGGTCTTTGCTCTTCATCCTTCCTGGGTCCTATTCTTTCCAACTCCTTGGCCAAGGGGTTTGGTTCTCGCATTTAGGTAAATATAAATGCAACCTTTAGTTGCGCTGCTGTCTCTATCTTCTCCTTTCTGAGGGACCGTCATTAATCAATAATTATTATTCTATGCTTCATCCGTGATATGCGATTAAGTACCATGTGGTTCTGTAATTTATTCTGCAAAATCTTTAGATAAACATTTTAAAACTTCCTGACTCAGTGGTTATTTCAGGATTATGTACTATAATGAATGTCACTCATTTTAAACTTCCCAATTAGCAAAGGATTCATTGGTAAGTCATTACTCTTCAATCGGAAGGTAATTGGTAGCAGGGATTTTGATAAAGAGTAACAACTGACAACCCCAGCGTAAGTATTAGCGTAGTATGAATGTATGGGCCCAAGTGAGTATCTAGTGTATGAATGCTGTTTGCTAATATCGCGCTGGATCAGTTTTCTGGTAATCAGAGGATGGTTACTCTTTGTTAATTGGGTAATGAGAATTTTATTTTTATGAACTAACATCCGTGTATTCAAAGTTTGTTTTATGTTGTCCAGAATTTCCCGGGGAAAATTGAATAGCGGTTGGTAAGTGGAAGCCATACTGCAGTGAGGTTATCTGTCAGGCAGAAATAGTACTGAAAAGTTAAGCAGGACTATCAGTACTGGTTAGGGACTCTAGGCGTGTGAGTAATAGCAAAGGAGTACGATGGTGAAAATTTGATGTTATATCACCTAGAAAGGGTAACATTGAAGAAGTAACAGGTACTTCTGGAGCTTGTGTGAAGAGTAAACGGAAGGGTTTTACTCGAAGTATATGTTTAGTAAACGGAAAGGTTTTACTAAGTGTGAGAGAAAACTATCTTTTCGAAATTTAGAGAAACTGGCACGATAGCGAATGTTATATGTTGTTACTGAAATTTAATTAAGATTTATAGAGAAAATAAGTTTTGCGTAAGATTTTGTAAAGGGAGGGTCAGCTGCCGGAGAGGGAGCTGACGTCACAAAACGCCGCGCTGGGATTGGTTGAAACAGCGGGTGTGGAACGACTCTTGTAAAGGAGGGGTCACTAGTCAGGAGCAGTATTGACGTCACAGGTGCCGCGCTGGGATTGGTTGAAACAGCGAGGGACAGAGAAGCGCAGATTGTAAAGGAGGGTTGACAGACAAACGTCACCGAAAGGCCGCGTTAGGATTGGTTCAGAAATAGAAGTTAGCAGACACTTGATTGGTTCATATTCTAGAAGCTAAAATCTTAGTGGATAGAGATTGCATGTTAAAACGCGATCCGACTTTAACAGGAACTCGTCCGGATAGGAGATTCCTAGGTTTTGCAGAATATAACTTTATACACCGAAGATTAGATAGAATGTACGGAGATAAGAGAAAAATGTCCTTTCTGCAAAAGATTAAGAACTATTTTAAAAAGGATAAACCAGTCAAAACTAGGGAAGGAATTATCATTCCACCAGCTAAAACGCCCGCTTCATTCATGATGATGGAGAGAGGTTATCATACTTGTGTATGGATAGAGAATTGGATAGAATATACCAAAAATGATGGGATATTAGCATTTCCCGAGAATGGCACCTTTAATGGAAGAATCCTTCAAAATTTGAGATTGAGAATGAATGATTTGGAACCCAGACCTAGATTAACCCAATACGAAGCCTTAGAGGAATGGGAAACCGAGGCATTTGAGCGTGACCGATCCAGGAGTAATAGGGGCTATCGAGGATTTTTCCCCAGAAATCAACATGAGACTAGGGATGGTCAGATGAAACAATGGAGGAGGGCAATGCTTACAGAAGGACTGTATCCATTGTTAACAGCAGAAGAAAAATTAGGTAGCAAATGCACAGAAAAGACAAAACATTTAATGAGAAATGGAGATTCCGAAGATGAATTTATAGAAGAAATATTAAGGAACCCCCCACCATATCAGGAAGGGACAAGTGGATGCACCCCAAGTGCCCCACTGTTAAAAACTCCATTAGTACCACAGGTAATGCATGATTTCACACCCAGTAGGATACTTCACGATAAAGAAAAAGAAGCCCTAGAGAAGACCAGAGCAGAATTAATACAGAAAATAACACAGATAAAAGTGCATCCTGACTCTTTGACCATACCTGTAACAATTGGCCAGTAGTCCCGTTATATAGTGACAAGGAAACTATCCTCCACCACTAGTTACGCCTACTCCTGTGAATATTCCTAAACCTGAAGCAGTAGTAATGGTTGAGGATCACTTTAGTGATTGTGAATCTACGTTATTACTAATGGACTTACCCATTCGAGATTCTGTCAATAGTACTCCTAAAAGAGTTACACCTGGGTGCTCGAAAGATATAAACTTAATAACTTCATCGGGAGCAAAAAGTGTCACTGTAGTTAGTCCAGAAGACTTAGAAAGGTGGGCACAAGGATCAGATCAGCAGTGTACACCTCCAAAAAGTTTGGATATTTATAAATTAAAAATTGAATTAGAAGAAATAATAGTCTGGAAATGTGGGGTTAGATCGCCTAAATGCTTACGATGAAGAAGAATTATTGTTCGTATGCAGAAGTATCACCAGAAATGTAAAAATATTCCATGAGAAATTATCAGATTTAGCTTTGCAAATGGGAATTGAAATAGGGAGATCAAAAGTATTGCAGAAACCCTATAGAGCAGATTTTTCAGACAAAGATTTAGAAAATATGAATGCCTCTGGAAGAAAGTTACAAGTAAAAGAGTTAATGACAGTCTTGCAAAAATGGGGAGACCTAGATAAATGGAGAGTTCGATGGGCAAAGAAAAAGGAAGAGGCACGATCCAGTAGAACAGCCTCTGAATATTTAATGAAGGAAACAGGGAAGACAGATCAAATGTATCCGATGCGAGAAGTTCCAGGAGGGGGATATGTACATGTCCCATGGAGCAGACAGGATATTTTGTCATTTACGAATGACTTTCCAAAGTTGAGAGAAAAGCCAATTGAATGGTACAAGCAGGTTGAGAGGTTTGTGAAGGTGTCAAAGGTATTGTTGAAGGACTTAGATGGTTTGTTTGACATAGTGGTACCTGCCGATTTGTGGACAGATTGTAAAATTACAGTTGATTGGCCAAGTGAAGAGTATCCTAGAGATCCAAAAACAGGTGCCCCGTCAAATGATGTAATGAAAAAGTATCAGCAGGTGATAACTTACCTGAAAGGGAAAATACCACCAAAAGAAACAGATTGGGTGAAAATAGACCGAACCACCAAAGAAGCCAGTGAATCGGTACACGCCTATTATGAGCGTTTATTGCAGGTATTTAAGCAGTATAGTGGATTTGAGGACATTGGAGACAAGAACATGAGTCAGTTTGTTTATTGATTTGTCTATGGTCTGAAGCCAGAGATTTGTCAGATGATTAAACAACACATGTTGTGTTGGCAGGGAAAACCGATCGACGAAATTTTGAAATATGCGAAATTCTGTGGAGACGATATTGAGGACAGGCACAAGAAATTGCAGGAAAAAGTGATGTGGGCACAGGTGAAAATGGCCGAGAAACAGGGAATTAATTTGGATAATCCGAGTGAAAATCAAGGAAGGGATTCTGGAACGAATGGTGACACTGGGAATGGTGGAAAAGTGAGAGGACGAATGAGTAGAGAAGAAGCTAAAAAGAAATTTCCTTGTCATGGTTGCGGAAAATTGGGGCATTGGAAGGATGAATGTAAAAAGATTCGGAATAATAATGGCCCAAATCAAAATTTAAATCCACAGACGCAGAATGACTCACAGCAGGGTGTAAATCCTCAGAGTCAGTTGCCACCTGCACCTATTCAGGGTAATGTAAGCAGAGCAAAGCACGGTACAGACGTCGGATATCAAGGAGGAAGTGGTAAGAATGATTATGTAACATCACAGTTTCTTTTACAGGATGATTTCTGTCAATACAGTTAATGACGGTGCCTAGGAGAGGGGGAGAAGGAGTGCATACTTGGCGCATCCTTATCGGTAGATCAGTCAGGTCCATATATTGAAGGGAATGTGAAAGGTAATGATATTACTTTTCTTTTGGACACTGGTGCTACCCGGTCTACTGTGAGAACAGCAGACATTCCAGACCTTCCTCTCTCTGGAGAAGCTATCCAAGTAGTGGGAGTAGCTAATTGAAAGATTTGAACACCTCTTACCGAACCAATGGAAGTTAAAATTGGAAATTTCAGAGAAATGCATCAATTTGTAGTGTGTGATTCCAGCCCAGTAAATTTATTAGGCCGTGATTTGCTATGCAAAATGAATTGCACAATTTTCTGCACCCCGGATGGTGTGGCAGTTCAGACCCCAGATGAAGATCATGTATATAAGTTTATGATTGCAAAACAAGGTACAGAGGTAGATGAGATGTTTTCTTTGATAACAAAAGATGAGCTGCCAGAAGAATTAAAAACTACAGTAAACCCCACAGTATGGGATTTCACAGGAAAAGAAGTAGGACTTATGGCCAAAATAGACCCGGTTAAAATTACTGTAAAAGAAGGTGCGATTTTCCCAAATACCAGACAGTACAAAATGAGTGCAGAAGTAAAGATAGGAGTCATTGAAGAGATCAATCGAATGGTAGAACAAAACATACTAAAAGAAGTAATGAGTAGCCCATGTAATTCACCAATAATGGGTTTAAAGAAACCTAGCGGAAAATATAGGATTGTTCAAGACCTGCGGAAAATAAATAACATTGTGGAACCATGTTGTCCCATAGTGCCAAATCCTGCAGTAATCCTATACCAAATCCCTTGGCGTGCAGGATGGTTCACTGTGATTGATTTATGCCAAGCGTTCTTTTCAATACCATTGCACCCAGACAGCCAGTATCTTTTTTCATTTAAATTTGAGAACAAAGTCTATGTATGGAATCGTGTTCCTCAGGGGTACACGGAAAGTCCTTCCATCTTTAATCAGATATTGAAAAAGTGCCTTGAGAAACTAGTGATGCCAGGTAGCTCAGTCCTAGTGCAATATATCAACTTCTTACTGGTGGCATCGAACACCAGAGAGGACTGTGTTGTTGATTCCATAGCACTATTAAATCATTTGGCTGAAGAAGGGCATAAAGTCTCACCAGAAAAATTGCAATTCTGTACAACAGCAGTTAAATATCTGGGACACCAAATTGAGAGGGGAAAAAGAAGAATAACCTCGGAAAGAGTACAATTGATTAAGAAAATGCAAATGCCTGTAACCCAAAGAGAAGTGAGAATGTTCCTAGGAATAGTAGGTTACTGTCGACAATGGATACTAGGATTTTCCTTGTTAGCAAAGCCCCTAATTCAAATGACAAAAAAGAAAGCCAAGGACCCAGTTGAATGGGATGATGAGAGTGTAGGAGCTTTTGTAAAATTGAGAAATGCTCTGTGCTCAGCACCGGCCCTAGGCATGCCCGACTATAAGAAAAGCTTCGCATTCGTCTGTCATGAGAGAGAAAATTGTGCACTTTGAGTCTTAACCCAAAGACATGGTCTAGACAGACGTCCTATAGCATATTTTTCTGCTACATTGGATCCAGTGGCAGCCGCGTTGCCAGGTTGCTTAAAAGCAGTGTCGGCTACCTGTTTAAGTATTGAACAAAGTGAGTCAATTGTAATGGGACACCCAGTAAAGGTGTTTGTTCCACATGCGGTTGTGATTCTGTTGAGAAGAACTCGAACTCAGCATCTTACTCCTAGTCGGCTGACTAAATATGAGAGAATAATAATGGGTGCTGAAAATGTGAACATAGTGAGGTGTACAATAGTAAATCCCGCTACCTTACTACCAGACCCATATCATGAGGAAATTAAAAATGACGAAGAAGAAGAACATGATTGTTTACAAGTCACAGAGTTATGCACGAAACCACGTCCAGACATTGAGGAACAGCCCCTTAGAAAGCCAGACAGGGAACTATTTGTTGATGGTTCATGCCAAAGACATGAAGATGGTAAACTAACTGCTGCCTATGCGGTGTGTGAATTAACTGGAATAGTTGAAGCATCCTATTTACCAGGAGTAAAATCTGCACAAGTAGCTGAATTGATTGCTTTGATAAAAGCTTGCAAAATTGGGAGGAATCAAAAAGTAACTATATTTACAGATAGCCAATATGGTTACGGGGTTGTGCATGATTTTGGCCAACTATGGATGCAGAGGGATTTCATGACTTCTTCAGGATCCCCCATTAAAAATGGACAATTTGTAAGGGAATTGCTGGAAGCAATACAATCACCAAAAGAATTGGCTGTGGTGAAGTGTGCCGCACACCAGTCAGGAGATGACTGGGTGGTAATCGGCAACCGATATGCAGATCTTGTGGCTCAACATTGTGCCAGAAATAGATTGTCAGTCAATAAAAGGGTGGAAAAAATGGGAATCAGCTGCCAACTTATGCTGTATATGCCACCTGAAACATGGAATGAGGTTAGAAGATTACAAGATGGTGCTGATGAAAGTGAGAAGAAAACATGGGTCAAAGTGGGTTGTTCCCAAAGGGGAGATGACAAGGTGTGGATTTGTGCTGATGGCAGACCAGTCATGCCTGACTGTCTGCTATCTCAAATGGCCAGGATGTATCATGGAGACACACACATAGGAAGAGATGCAATGATTAGGCTTTTCAGACAGAACTGATACATTCCCAAGTTCAGGGCTGTAGCAGAGAGCCTTTGCCAGAGATGTTTGACTTGCCAAATGGATAATCCAGGAAGAAAAACAATAATTGGGTTTGGGAAAATTGGAAAAGCAGAAGGACCATTTATAAGACTACAGTTCGACTTTATACAGTTACCACCATGCAGAGGGTTGAAATATGTACTAGTCATAGTATGTCTGTTTTCAAAGTGGGTGGAGGCTTACCCTACCAGGAGGAGTGACAGCATTACAGTCGCAAAGCTGTTACTACGAGAACTCATTCCTAGGTTTGGTTTCCCAGTAACTTTGGAATCAGATAGAGGAAAACATTTTAACAGTGAAGTGATTCAAATAATTTGCGAAGCATTCCAAATTGAACAAAAATTGCACTGTGCATATCGTCCAGAGGCTTCTGGAGTGGTTGAACAATTGAATGGCACTATAAAATCCAGACTGGGAAAAATGTGTGCATCAACATCATTGGAGTGGCCAGATGCATTGCCACTCGTCTTAATGGGACTCAGAAGCATTCCCGATAGAAATACGGGATTGAGCCCACACGAGATAATGATGGGAAGAGCCATGAGACAAGCACATGTTCCCATAAACAAACTGCTGAATATATCTGATGATATGGTTCTGGATTATTGCAAAGGATTGGCTGACCTAGTGC
The DNA here is from genome assembly GCA_963921515.1 of Calotriton arnoldi. Classification (NCBI taxonomy): domain Eukaryota; kingdom Metazoa; phylum Chordata; class Amphibia; order Caudata; family Salamandridae; genus Calotriton; species Calotriton arnoldi. Next base: position 1,567,914 of record CAWUFW010001273.1, read on the forward strand.
GTTCTGTCTCTCATCAGGTCGGAGAAGACGCAGTTTCGAGGCAGCCTGAACAAGAACATGATCTGAATCCTGGTGATTGGGTGGTAGTGAAGAATCACACCAGAGAGACGTGTCTATCACCTAGATGGGAAAACCTTGTCAGGTCATACTGACTACCAATACAGCAGTGAAGTGTGCAGGATTTCCTAATTGGATTCATGTAAGCCACACCAAAAGAGTACCAGACCCTGAAGAAGAAAATCCTCAGTCAGCATCAATCACTGAGGAAGCGGAAGGTTGCCCAGCTGAAGAATCTCAGGCTCGAGATTCAAGAGAAGCTGCAGAAGAACAACCGAGCACAAGTCAGGACTGGATACCAGTGGTAGAAATTCCTGAAGTTTACCACAGAACAAGAAGTCAAACAAAATTGGAAGAAATTGAAGAAGATCAGATAGGTGAAGAAGAAGCAGCTCAGGGAAAAGAAGAACATACAATAAAAGAACCTGAGCAGGATCAGATAGGAGAGGAAACTGGGCTCAAATTAACGAAGAATCGACAAATTTTGAGCAGGGACAGACAGGTTTAGAAGAATCCGGTCAGGCTGCAGAAGTACAAAGTGCAATAAGCCCTGATCAGAACCAGTTAGATCCAGAAAAACACACAGAAGAAAAAGATCTCGAGAAACATAAACATGAAGAATTAAACAAAGAACAAGGTCAATTATTGGAAACTCATGGAGGAGCTGCAGAAGAAAAACCAATAAGGCCTGAAAAAGAGCAAAAAAGAAAAACAGTAATTGCAGAAAATGAAAAGGTGTCAAACAGTGAAAATAAAGAGATTGCTGAAGACAAAAATAAAGAAACAGTGCAAACAAAGAAAACAAGAAAAGGTGATCATTGGCCTAGTGTCATTAAAAGAGTAAAATACCATATAGAAACCAGAAGTGAAGATCCAGAACAAGTAAATGAAGTAACAAGCCTAACTGGACAAGCAAGTGGAACTGTAAAACGAAAAAGTAAAAGACTGAAACTTGTGAATAACAAATTCAGGGGTCCTGATTGGACTTACATCATTCTTGAAGATTACGAGAGCTCAGAGTCAAGTGAAAGTGGTGACGAAGGAACAAGTACAGAACTGACATATGAGAAAGAAACAAGACCACCTTGACTAAGTGAAATAATAAAATAAAGAAAAACGAAAACAGATAAGAAGAGCAATCTTCCTTGTCGACATGCCTGATGATAGAGTTGCTGGGAGACCAAAACAGAGATGTTGTAGAAGATGCTGTGCAATATGCATATGTAGTCTAGTAATGGTGCTTATAGTATGGTTAGTCCTGATCGTAGCAGTCCCTTACCTTATGATAATGGATAAAAAGATTAATAACGAAACTAAAGGAAGGACAGCACACATGAAGGGTAATAGAGTAGAACTAATGGCAGAAAATGAACCAGAATTTCATCATGAAATAACTGATAACGACACTAGTTTAAATATTTTCACAAAGTTATTATTTCAATATGTAGATACCATGGAAGTTAGTAATTGTTATGTCTGTATGAAGTTACCCGAATCAGTAGCAGAAGGATTAACATATCATCACTTACCTTTGACATATGGCATATCATGTAGTGTTTTATCTAGTTTATTTTATAGAACAGTGAGACTTCAATATTATTATTCAAACATAGATGTAATATTTTCTGAGGTTCCGATTCGAAAGAGTATGAACCCAGTGCTTAGTAGTCAAGACGCACAGTTTATGGGAGAATTTTTCTTAACAATGAAATGGATAGACATAACACATGCACATAGACACAATCTAACATGTTCTTTACACGAAGAAGAAAAGATATTTTTGAATTTAGTAGAAGATAGAAGACAAGATTTTCAAAAGAAAGCTTCTGAGCATAAGGCTCATTTGCCACCTTGGGCTGAGAAAGAAGGGAGTTACACACCTGGCAAGGCTCAAGCTGCTATGGCTCTGGATTTTGTAAAGACAGGGAAAATTTGTCTACATAGATTAAAGACTGATTATAACAATGTTTTCATCGGTGCCAGTGAATGTGAACACAATTTCTTAATTCTTGGAGGTTGGGGAATAAAAGGAGGAACAGATTCAGTTTTTCCTGGGATCTATTACGTGTGTGGGAATACGGCTTACTTTAGGCTTCCTGCACAGTGGTATGGAAGTTGTTATTTTGGAATAGTATTTCCAAAAATATACCACGTAAAAAGAAACACTGGGAGCAATGAAATGAAAAATGAAATGAAATGAAATGAAAATGAAATGAAAGGAAAATGGGTTCTTATAAAGCGCATGGCTACCCGGAAGCGTCCCAGCGCTGAGCGGAACCAGAGTGAGCAACCCGCCTATGGGAAAAGCCAGGTCTTCAGACATTTGCGGAAGGGGAGGTGGTTGGGTTCCCTCCGAAGGTACAGTGGGAGGGTGTTCCAGAGCTTGGGGGCATTATAGGAGAAAAGCCTGCCTCCGCTTCTGGCTCTCTTAATTCTGGGCACTGCTGCCAAATGGAGCATATCCGAGCGGAGGTTTCTAGAGGCTTTGTAAGGACAGATCAGGGTTTTGAAAATGGGTGGTCCAGTCCCTTCTAGGGACCTATGGGCCACACAGAGGGCCTTGAACTTTATTCTCTCCTGAACCGGGAGCCAGTGTAAAGAGCGCAAAGCAGGCTTTGCAGAGCAGCGGTGGCTAGTGCCGATAAGCAGTCGTGCTGCAGAGTTCTGAATAGTCTGCAGTCTAGCGACTACTGAGTTGGGGGCCCCCAGATATAGGGAATTGCCAAAATCTATTCTGGACAAGATCAAAGCCTGTATCAGTAACTTTTTTGCTCGGAATGGAAGAAGGGGAGTACTTTACGGATCATTTTAAGCAGACCGTAGCATGTGGCGACTGTCTTCCTTGCTTGGGTTTTAAAGGAGAGATCTTGGTCTAGCCAAATGCCTATGCTCTTTATTTCAGATTTTGGAACTGGGGCCCTACCCATACAGTCAGGCCAGAGGGCATTGAAATTCACATTTAAGTGATTGCCAAGCAACATCAGCTCGGTTTTGTCGCCATTAAGTTTGAGATGAGAAAGACTCATCCATCTAGCCACTTCCTTCAGACAGGAGTGTAGGTCAGTGGGCGACTGGTCGGCTTGATTCAGTGCTACGACCAGCTGCGTGTCATCAGCATAGGATACTATGTGGATCCCGAAAGGGGAAACAATATCCGCCAAAGGGGCCATATAAACATTAAAGAACGTTGGACTCAGGGAGGAGCCCTGAGGGACTCCACACTGCAAGGGCAAAGGATCTGAGGTGATGTGATTTTCAAACACCTGAAAGAGCCTTCCTTCCAAGAAGGATTGAAGCCAAAGAAGAGCTTGGCCTGATACTCCTACCTTTCTGAGACGGTGAACCAGAATTTGATGGTTCACCGTGTCAAAGGCTGCGCTCAGGTCAAGGAGGATAATGGCGGATGAGCCTCCTGAGTCGAGGATCTTTCTAGATTCCTCCGCAACCATTATCAAAGCTGTTTCAGTTCCTTGACGAGGACGGAAACCTGTTTGGGATGGATGGAGTAGATCATGGGACTCAAGAAACGCAGAGAGTAAATGATTAACATATTTTTCTGCTATTTTGCTCACTCCAGGGAGGAGCGAAATAGGTCGGTAATTGCCTAGATCATTGGGATCCAGATGAGGTTTCTTTATAAGTGCTTTGACCATGGCTCTTTTCCACTCGGGGGGGACCAGGCCCGAGGCGAAGGAGGCATTGATCATACTAAGGGAGCAATGAAAACAATAGCGAATTAACACGTAGTAAAAGAGCTAGTTTTTCTGAAATTGTAGGTGATATATTTGGTGCATTGATACCTTCGGTGGGAATAATTCTAAACTCAAGGAAAATATGTAAATTTTCTACAGTGGTTGATCGTTTATCAACAGATACTGCTGGAGGATTTCTAATGATTAATGCAGAGATGGTTGCGATTAGATCTATGGTTATGTAAAATCGACTTGCTCTTGATATTATATTGGCAAAAGAGGGTGGAGTCTGTAAATTACTGAAGACGAAACATTGTTGCACTTACATTCCTGATAAAAGTGCAGAAATTGGAACGTATATACAGAATATAACTAAACTTGAGAAGGAACTTAAACCACTGGAAGTTGATAGTGTATGGGAAAGATTGACAAGTAGTATTGCGTCAATTGGTACCTGGTTTTCTAATGTAGGAAAAGGGCTTATAGGTCAAATATTAGTACCCTTAGCAGGAATAGCAATAATAGTACTGACGATAATAATATGGTGCAAATGTTGTAGAAAGAATGAATCGTATAGTGTGACAGGAAGAGGAAAGAAGAGAAAGGTTGATGAAATTGAACTTGAGGATTTGAGAAGTGAATTATACAAGAAATTGAAAGGGGATGTTAAAAATAGAAAATGTAAAAATGAGAATGAAACTATTTGCTAGAAGTTGGCATCTGTTTGAGGGCAGTATTTTGATGGCTCTTAAACGCCATCAGAGAGGGGATTGATGGAGCAAGGACTCACAAATGAGACTTGCTCGAATGCAATCTCCTCACAGTATTAATTATTAATCTTGTATTGTTTATATTAACTTTGCATACACTACATGAATAGCAAGGAAGCTTGCTTATGTGTTCTAACTAACAAGTAACGCTTGTCTTTTTCTAAAATGGCCGCTAAAGCGCGGGAACCTTACTGCGCATGTCTCAACCACATCACGTGGTGTGACGTCTCTCTTTGCTTGGTGGGAAACTCCTGCTTCTGCGCAGTGTGCATTAAAATGGCTGCTTGATGTTTTCACATGCTTCAGCTTGCTCTTGTGTTATTATTAATTTGCCGTTTTCTTAACGCTACTAATGCGGGATAGAATTTATAAGTAAATGGGGATAGAGTAGAAAAAGTGGATATACAGTGAAACATTTTATTTGTGATTTTAATATTTTCTTCTTTAACTTTTATTAGTTCGTAAACTTGGGCCTGGGGTTGGTGATCTGAAACTCGAGAGACAATGATTCTGCGCATGTGCCCTGCTTGGCTGCCAAAGAATAAAGATGAAGTCAACCTGGACGTCGTCCAAGGCCGCAACCTAATGGCCGATATTGATATATTTATGTGTTCTTGCCAAACTTGCAACTATGTATATGGAAAATGAATAAACTTTGTCGTGAGACGGGTGGGAAATAAAGCCAATGTATTAAATTCGTTGGGCGGTATTTTAAAACAAAGGTCTTCAGAATTCGTATTTAAATCATATGGTGTGAGAATCAACCCCTGTCCCTGTCCAATCAGAAGTAGTGGGCCCATATTTTGGCAACATTAATGGGAGGTACATGGGCGTAGAAGGGTATAATAGATATAGAATTAGTTAATTAGTTTAGCTCAGACAGCAGAGTGCGCACAGGAGACTAGAACTTACTCTCAGAACGCACAGAAGAGCTCCAGACCGCCAAGCTGATCGATTGCAGACTGAATCCCTGTCCAGAAGAGGTCCTGAGGAGGGGGCGGTGGAGCCAATTGGAAGGGAGACACGGAAGAATCGAGGAGAAGTCGAGTATCAGAGAGGGGAACGACGCGTCGTTGTAGAGAGGTCACCGGTCCTGTCCTGATCCTGGAGGAGGTCTTTGCTCTTCATCCTTCCTGGGTCCTATTCTTTCCAACTCCTTGGCCAAGGGGTTTGGTTCTCGCATTTAGGTAAATATAAATGCAACCTTTAGTTGCGCTGCTGTCTCTATCTTCTCCTTTCTGAGGGACCGTCATTAATCAATAATTATTATACTATGCTTCATCCGTGATATGCGATTAAGTACCATGTGGTTCTGTAATTTACTCTGCAAAATCTTTAGATAAACATTTTAAAACTTCCTGACTCAGTGGTTATTTCAGGATTATGTACTATAATGAATGTCACTCATTTTAAACTTCCCAATTAGCAAAGGATTCATTGGTAAGTCATTACTCTTCAATCGGAAGGTAATTGGTAGCAGGGATTTTGATAAAGAGTAACAACTGACAACCCCAGCGTAAGTATTAGCGTAGTATGAATGTATGGGCCCAAGTGAGTATCTAGTGTATGAATGCTGTTTGCTAATATCGCGCTGGATCACCAGAAACAAGCATCCTGGGCTAACAGCCCTCATCAGCCAGGCTAGCTTGATTCCAGTGGCAAAGTGAGCAAGGGACCGACGTCTGGGCATACCCTGCCAACTTAGGGTGAACAAAGCAAGCACAAGGAGATGATGGACTGAGCGCTGAAACTTTTCAGACACTCACCCCCAGTCACAGATCTGGGTTGAATCCATCATCGTTCTTTAGCTCACTTCGCCACCCCAGTTCAGACACAGCTATATGCAAATCAGTCTTGACCCTGTGCCTCATGGGAACAGTCCAGCCCGAACTGCCAAACCATGTCTTCCCTGGACCGGAAACAAGCATACTGGGACCGGTTTCGGGCTAACAGCCCTCATCAGCCAGGCTAGCTTGATTCCAGTGGCAAAGTGAGCAAAGGAATGGATTCAACCCAGATCTGTGACTGGGGGTGAGTGTCTGAAAAGTTTCAGCGCTCCGTCCATCATCTCCTTGTGTTTGCTTTGTTCGCCCTAAGTTTGCAAGTTTAACAATAAGCAGCCCATTAATTTCGCTAATAGACTCCATGTTTGACAAATCAATGGCATACGCAAAATTAACCCAAAACTCAAGATTTCAATTTCTAAAGGATCCCGGGGCATCTTTTTGTGCTACCCCAGGAGAAACATCGGGTCTGATGACCCCTTTGGCCCCCTAAAATTCCTACAATGGATAGACCTAAGGGAGGAAGACCAAGCCAAAATAATTACTTCAGGGATATTAAATCCAAACCCTACTAGGATCCAAAGCCCACGCACATGGAGTGAACAACTAGTAGATCAAGGCAGGAGTAATCCTGCCAGTGGGACCTCACTGCAAAAAGCCATTACAACAACAGTGCTAGTACACGCTGCATCAGAAGACACCAGCATCAAAACAGAGCATCAAGAGCTGCAACTTGCTCTTAGCAAAACCAATGGAGAAAGTACACAAGATAGTTTGGTTACAAAGCAAGAGATTCAAGTTCACGACATCTCAATGAGCATCTCCTCTCAGGCCTCTGGGCCAGGTCAAGCAGTCAGCCCACAAAATCTACAATCAAGTACTGAAGACCTTGCACTCTCATGGTTAAATTCATGCCTACCCAGTACAAATTTGGATGGGTCGCAGGCTAGTAAGCCTGCAGTAAACACACAGGAGGTACGGACAGAGGCCCAAGGAAGAGAAGAAGTGGAGAATCAGCTATGCAGTACAAATTACACCAGCAGACAAGACAAGACAATAGATTTAGGAGTCAACTCATTACTTACATCCAAACAAAGCGAGAGATCTAGTTGTACATCTGAAAAGGGGGCAACTAACAACCATAGCAATATTAATGTTCAAACAGAATTCATCACCCCGCTACTGCAAGCATTGCAAACATCAACAGCTACCTTGATAATGCAGTCAGATAAATTGGATGTACAAATAGATCTAATGAATGTCATTGCATCATATACAGCAGGAATAAATGCGAAACTCGATAATCTAACTAATCTAATTAAAAGTGTGCAATCAGATTATCCCCTGCAGGAATCGGCCTGTACATGTGGGCCAATACTAGACAAATTAACTTTCCTACCAACATTGCTAGATCAAATACTTAGTCTTCACAAATGCCTGGTCACTCCTGCTACTCACTCAGAGACTGTTCATATAAAACAATTGGAAGCAATTACAAGCCAGATTCAATCACAGGCAGTTGCAAACTCCACCTTAGAACCGAAAAACAGAACTCAGCTTCCCTCCGCTGAGACGGTGTAGCGCACCAGCACCGAGCAAGCGGCAACACAGAATGTTACATCTGGGCAACCAGAAAAGAAGCAGACTCAATCGAGAAGAGAAAAAAGAAGGAAAGGAAAGCGAGAAACAAAATGACTGATCCCGAGTCTCAGCTAGGCATCAGAGTATATTCTATCTTCTCTAAACCCAAAGCAGGAGATTTCCAAGAAATACACCCGCCGAAATCACAACAGATAGTCCTCCACGTAACCCTACAATTTCTAATGAAGGGTCAGGTGGCATGTATATAGACAAAATTCGGGCCTCCAGAAAACACACCAAGGACACAATTTCAACGAAAAAAGAAGTCTGCTACTCAAGGCAAGCACATAAGGGAACGACCCGAGAAGATCGTACTGCTCACAACACAGTAGTTGTTTAACATCGTATAAAGATACCATATACGTGGAGTTGCTGGGCATACCTTCGTTCGACATAGGAGATCGGGAAAACAACACATGGATTTCTAAAGTGGCTGACGACGTGGTTCTCAATAAGGAGGCTGAAACACACAAGACAGCCACCACAATGAGACCACAGTCACAAGTCAAGAAGGAAGTAGGTAAAGGGAGAATCAATACAGAGGAAAACTTAAAATCTTCAATGAAACAAGCTCCATCGAAGCCACAAACCCTGTCTAACGCCCAAAATTCGACACTGGAACCAGGAGTAAGCGGGGATACAAATAATCCAATAATTGCTCCTACGGAAGTAAACGAACATGCTGAGAGTGTGGATGCGATATCTTCACCTCTACAGCAATTTAGTGAAGTGATAGATCAACACCACCCAGAAGTATTTCAAACTCAAATGCAGTGCTATGCTGCAACAAAGCATTGTCGCTCCCCTCAAGGGCAACTAAGCTTTCGTATTCCAAATCAGGTCAAACCCCATTCAAAGAACTGCAATGAAAAGGACACAACAAGAGCAATAGTACGATGTAAGCAGGCTACGCAACAGATAATATGGACACCCGATTACGAAACACAGGGTAGTCATGACATCCTGAATCGAAGCAACATTCTGAAACTCATGGCTGAAATATTGGAACTAAAGCATATACAATCGGCAGACCTCCTAGCAGTCCAATTTCTCGCAGGGAGCCACAAAACAACTAAAGAACAAAAATTAACCACATGGCAGACGCCAGAGCTAACACACCTAATATTAAATAACTCTGATCGATTTGTAGCCTGGGGTATACAAATATCAGCTCCAACTATACACCGTTACCCATTTCCTCTGAAAGAAATTCAAACTTGTCAGGTCAAAGGAAAAGTAAACCAAACAGCGGTTCCAACACATGTCTATTCAATTTTACAAAAGGTAGGAGCGGTATAGACTAGACCCCAGATAGACCAGCCAAAGATCCGCATGGGGAAAGTCGGCTCAAATCCAAACCAATGGAACTGGCTTCCCATCGTACTTAGTAATATGAGGAGTGATTGACAAAAGAAAGAAACGGCCAGCAACTTCGAAAGCGGTGCTATCCACATGCTATCATGGAATGTAGCTGGAGCAAAGCAACTATTTGAGGAGGACCTTCCTCTCCAGGAGTGGGCAAATAGTGATATAATAGCTCTGTAGCAGGCTTCACTCATTACACAGTAGCAGCAGAAAAAAGTAAGCAATACGGTTGTGCAATAGGTGGGTTGGCAGTCTACGTATCTACAGCTCTAAAAATTGAAACAGAACAGTTGACATCTCCGGACCCTAGTATACAACTAGTTAAATTCACGGACCAATTCTCAGATAAAAAAAGCACAATGATATTGATCAATTATTACACGCAACCGAAGTTCCAAACTAAAAAGGAGAAAAATGCTCTTCTAAGTAAAACAATTTCAGGTCTACGTTGTGCCCAGCCTGCTTGGAATTTAATAGTGTAACTGCAGCAAATGATGGACGGAATGCTGAATGATTCAAACATTCTCGCCCAGTCAAGAGATCTGGGTTAAATCCATCATCTTTTGCCCACTACGCCACCCCAGTTTGGACCCAGCCATATGCAAATCAGTCTTGACCCTGTGCCTCATGGGAACAGTCCAGACCGAACTGCCAAGCCAGGTCCTCCCTGGACCGGAAACAAGCATCCTGGGACCGGTTTTGGGGTATGTCACCCTTCATCAGCCAGGCTAGCTTGAATCCAGTGGCACAGTGAGCAAGGGACCCACATCTGGGCATACCCATCCCACTTTGGGCGAAAAGTGTAACAGCAACAAATGATGGACGGAATGCTGAATGATTCAAACATTCTCCCCCAGTCAAGAGAACTGGGTTAAATCCATCGTTCTTTTGCCCACTACGCCACCCCAGTTTGGACCCAGCCATATGCAAATCAGTCTTGACCATGTGCCTCATGGGAACAGTCCAGACCGAACTGCCAAGCCAGGTCCTCCCTGGACCAGAAATAAGCATCCTGGAACCGGTTTCGGTGTATGTCACCCTTCATCAGCCAGGCTAGCTTGAATCCAGTGGCACAGTGAGCAAGGGACCCCCATCTGGGCATACCCATCCCACTTAGGGCGAAAAGTGTAACTGCAATAAATGATGGACAGAATGCTGAATGATTCAAACATTCTCCCCCAGTCAAGAGATCTGGCTTAAATCCATCGTTCTTATGCCCACTACGCCACCCCTGTTTTGACCCAGCCATATGCAAATCAGTCTTGACCCTGTGCCTCATGGGAACAGTCTAGACCGAACTGCCAAGCCAGGTCCTCCAAGGACTGGAAACAAGCATCCTGGGACCGGTTTTGGGGTATCTCACCCTTCATCAGCCAGGCTAGCTTGAATACAGTGGCACAGTGAGCAAGGGACCCACATCTGGGCATACCCATCCCACTTAGGGCGAAAAGTGTAACTGCAACAAATGATGGACGGAATGCTGAATGATTCAAACATTCTCCCCAGTCAAGAGATCTGGGTTAAATCCATCATTCTTTTGCCCACTACGCCACCCCAGTTTGGACCCAGCCATATGTAAATCAGTCTTGACCCTGTGCCTCATGGGAACAGTCCAGATCGAACTGCCAAGCAAGGTCCCCCCTGGACCGGAAACAAGCATCCTGGGACCGGTTTCGGGGTATGTCACCCTTCATCAGCCCAGCTAGCTTGAGTCCAGTGGCACAGTGAGCAAAAGACCCACATCTGGGCATTCCCATCCCACTTAGGGCGAAAAGTGTAACTGCAACAAATGATGGACAGAATGCTGAATGATTCAAGGATTCTCCCCCAGTCAAGAGATCTGGGCTAAATCCATCATTCTTTTGCCCACTACGCCACCCCAGTTTGGACCCAGCCATATGCAAATCAGTCTTGACCCTGTGCCTCATGGGAACAGTCCAGACCGAACTGCCAAGCCAGGTCCTCCCTGGACCGGAAACAAGCATCCTGGGACCAGTTTCGGGGTATGTCACCCTTCATCATCCAGGCTAGCTTGAATTCAGTGGCACATTAAGCAAGGGACCCACGTCTGGGTACACCCATCCCACTTAGGGCGCAAAATTGTAACTGCAACAAATGATGGATGGAATGCTGAATGATTCAAACATCCCCCCCCAGTCAAGAGATCTGGGTTAAATCCATCGTTCTTTTGCCCACTACGACTCCCTAGTTTGGACCCAGCCATATGCAAATCAGGCTTGACCCTGTGCCTCATGGGAACAGTCCAGACCGAACTGCCAAGCCAGGTCCTCCCTGGACTGGAAACAAGCATCCTGGGACCGGTTTTGGGGTATGTCACCCTTCATCAGCCAGGCTAGCTTGAATCCAGTGGCACAGTGAGCAAGGGACCCACATCTGGGCATACCCATCCCACTTAGGGCGAAAAGTGTAACCGCAACAAATGATGGACGGAATGCTGAATGATTCAAACATTCTCCACCGGTCAAGAGAACTGGATTAAATCCATTGTTCATTTGCCCACTATGCCGCCCCAGTTTGGACCCAGCCATATGCAAATCAGTCTTGACCCTGTGCCTCATGGTAACAGTCCAGACCGAACTGCCAAGCCAGGACCTCCCTGGTACGGAAACAAGCATCTGGGACCGTTTTCGGGGTTTGTCACCCTACATCAGCCAGGCTAGCTTGAATCCAGTGGCACAGTGAGCAAGTGACCCACATCTGGGCATGCCCATCGCACTTAGGGCGAAAAGTGTAACTGCAACAAATGATGGCCGGAATGCTGAATGATTCAAACATTCTCCCCCATTCAAGAGAACTGGGTTAAATCCATCGTTCTTTTGCCCACTACGCCTCCCTAGTTTGGACCGAGCCATATACAAATCAGGCTTGACCCTGTGCCTCACGGGAACAGTCCAGCCTGAACTGCCAAGCCAGGTCCTCCCTGGACCGGAAACAAGCATCCTGGGACCGGTTTTGGGGTATGTCACCTTTCATCAGCCAGGCAAGCTTGAATCCAGTGGCACAGTGAGCAAGGGACCCACATCTGGGCATACCCATCCCACTTAGGACGAAAAGTGTAACAGCAACAAATGATGGACGGAATGCTGAATGATTCAAACATTCTCCCCCAGTCAAGAGATCTGGGTTAAATCCATTGTTCTTTTGCCCACTACGCCGCCCCAGTTTGGACCCAGCCATATGCATATCAGTCTTGACCCTGTGCCTCATGGTAACAGTCCAGACCGAACTGCCAAGCCAGGACCTCCCTGGTCCGGAAACAAGCATCTGGGACGGTTTTCGGGGTATGTCAACCTTCATCAGCCAGGCTAGCTTGAATCCAGTGGCACAGTGAGCAAGTGACACACGTCTGGGCATAACCATCGCACTTAGGGCGAAAAGTGTAACTGCAACAAATGATGGCCGGAATGCTGAATGATTCAAACATTCTCCCCGAGTCAAGAGATCTGGGTTAAATCCATCATTCTTTTGCCCACTACCCCACCCCAGTTTGGACCTAGCCATATGCAAATCAGTCTTGACCCTGTGCCTCATGGGAACAGTCCAGATCGAACTGCCAAGCAAGGTCCCCCCTGGACCGGAAACAAGCATCCTGGGACCGGTTTCGGGGTATGTCACCCTTCATCAGCCCGGCTAGCTTGAGTCCAGTGGCACAGTGAGCAAGGGACCCACGTCTGGGCATACCCATCCCACTTAGGGCGAAAAGTGTAACTGCAACAAATGATGGACAGAATGCTGAATGATTCAAGCATTCTCCCCCAGTCAAGAGATCTGGGCTAAATCCATCATTCTTTTGCCCACTACGCCACCCAAGTTTGGACCCAGCCATATGCAAATCAGTCTGGACCCTGTGCCTCATGGGAACAGTCCAGACTGAACTGCCAAGCCAGGACCTCCCTGGACCGGAAACAAGCATCCTGGGACCGGTTTTGGGGTATGTCACCTTTCATCAGCCAGGCAAGCTTGAATCCAGTGGCACAGTGAGCAAGGGACCCACATCTGGGCATACCCATCCCACTTAGGACGAAAAGTGTAACTGCAACAAATGATGGACGGAATGCTGAATGATTCAAACATTCTGCCCCAGTCAAGAGATCTGGGTTAAATCCATTGTTCTTTTGCCCACTACGCCGCCCCAGTTTGGACCCAGCCATATGCATATCAGTCTTGACCCTGTGCCTCATGGTAACAGTCCAGACCGAACTGCCAAGCCAGGACCTCCCTGGTCCGGAAACAAGCATCTGGGACCGTTTTCGGGGTATGTCAACCTTCATCAGCCAGGCTAGCTTGAATCCAGTGGCACAGTGAGCAAGTGACCCACGTCTGGGCATAACCATCGCACTTAGGGCGAAAAGTGTAACTGCAACAAATGATGGCCGGAATGCTGAATGATTCAAACATTCTCCCCGAGTCAAGAGATCTGGGTTAAATCCATCATTCTTTTGCCCACTACCCCACCCCAGTTTGGACCTAGCCATATGCAAATCAGTCTTGACCCTGTGCCTCATGGGAACAGTCCAGACTGAACTGCCAAGTCAGGTCCTTCCTGGACCAGAAATAAGCGTACTGGAACCGGTTTCGGTGTATGTCAACCTTCATCAGCCAGGCTAGCTTGAATCCAGTGGCACAGTGAGCAAGGGACCCCCGTCTGGGCATACCCATCCCACTTAGGGCGAAAAGTGTAACTGCAATACATGATGGACAGAATGCTGAATGATTCAAACATTCTCCCCCAGTCAAGAGATCTGGCTTAAATCCATTGTTCTTATGCCCACTACGCCACCTCTGTTTTGACCCAGCCATATGCAAGTCAGTCTTGACCCTGTGCCTCATGGGAACAGTCTAGACCGAACTGCCAAGACAGGTCCTCCCTGGACCAGAAACAAGAATCCTGGGACAGGTTTTGGGGTATCTCACCCTTCATCAGCCAGGCTAGCTTGAATACAGTGGCACAGTGAGCAAGGGACCCACATCTGGGCATACCCATCCCACTTAGGGCGAAAAGTGTAACTGCAACAAATGATGGACGGAATGCTGAATGATTCAAACATTCTCCCCCAGTCAAGAGATCTGGGTTAAATCCATCATTCTTTTGCCCACTACGCCACCCCAGTTTGGACCCAGCCATATGTAAATCAGTCTTGACCCTGTGCCTCATGGGAACAGTCCAGATCGAACTGCCAAGCAAGGTCCCCCCTGGACCGGAAACAAGCATCCTGGGACCGGTTTCGGGGTATGTCACCCTTCATCAGCCCAGCTAGCTTGAGTCCAGTGGCACAGTGAGCAAAAGACCCACATCTGGGCATTCCCATCCCACTTAGGGCGAAAAGTGTAACTGCAACAAATGATGGACAGAATGCTGAATGATTCAAGCATTCTCCCCCAGTCAAGAGATCTGGGCTAAATCCATCATTCTTTTGCCCACTACGCCACCCCAGTTTGGACCCAGCCATATGCAAATCAGTCTTGACCCTGTGCCTCATGGGAACAGTCCAGACCGAACTGCCAAGCCAGGTCCTCCCTGGACCGGAAACAAGCATCCTGGGACCAGTTTCGGGGTATGTCACCCTTCATCATCCAGGCTAGCTTGAATTCAGTGGCACATTAAGCAAGGGACCCACGTCTGGGTACACCCATCCCACTTAGGGCGCAAAATTGTAACTGCAACAAATGATGGATGGAATGCTGAATGATTCAAACATCCCCCCAGTCAAGAGATCTGGGTTAAATCCATCGTTCTTTTGCCCACTACGACTCCCTAGTTTGGACCCAGCCATATGCAAATCAGGCTTGACCCTGTGCCTCATGGGAACAGTCCAGACCGAACTGCCAAGCCAGGTCCTCCCTGGACTGGAAACAAGCATCCTGGGACCGGTTTTGGGGTATGTCACCCTTCATCAGCCAGGCTAGCTTGAATCCAGTGGCACAGTGAGCAAGGGACCCACATCTGGGCATACCCATCCCACTTAGGGCGAAAAGTGTAACCGCAACAAATGATGGACGGAATGCTGAATGATTCAAACATTCTCCACCAGTCAAGAGAACTGGATTAAATCCATTGTTCATTTGCCCACTATGCCGCCCCAGTTTGGACCCAGCCATATGCAAATCAGTCTTGACCCTGTGCCTCATGGTAACAGTCCAGACCGAACTGCCAAGCCAGGACCTCCCTGGTACGGAAACAAGCATCTGGGACCGTTTTCGGGGTTTGTCACCCTTCATCAGCCAGGCTAGCTTGAATCCAGTGGCACAGTGAGCAAGTGACCCACATCTGGGCATGCCCATCGCACTTAGGGCGAAAAGTGTAACTGCAACAAATGATGGCCGGAATGCTGAATGATTCAAACATTCTCCCCCATTCAAGAGAACTGGGTTAAATCCATCGTTCTTTTGCCCACTACGCCTCCCTAGTTTGCACCGAGCCATATGCAAATCAGGCTTGACCCTGTGCCTCATGGGAACAGTCCAGCCTGAACTGCCAAGCCAGGTCCTCCCTGGACCGGAAACAAGCATCCTGGGACCGGTTTTGGGGTATGTCACCTTTCATCAGCCAGGCAAGCTTGAATCCAGTGGCACAGTGAGCAAGGGACCCACATCTGGGCATACCCATCCCACTTAGGACGAAAAGTGTAACAGCAACAAATGATGGACGGAATGCTGAATGATTCAAACATTCTCCCCAGTCAAGAGATCTGGGTTAAATCCATTGTTCTTTTGCCCACTACGCCGCCCCAGTTTGGACCCAGCCATATGCATATCAGTCTTGACCCTGTGCCTCATGGTAACAGTCCAGACCGAACTGCCAAGCCAGGACCTCCCTGGTCCGGAAACAAGCATCTGGGACCGTTTTCGGGGTATGTCAACCTTCATCAGCCAGGCTAGCTTGAATCCAGTGGCACAGTGAGCAAGTGACACACGTCTGGGCATAACCATCGCACTTAGGGCGAAAAGTGTAACTGCAACAAATGATGGCCGGAATGCTGAATGATTCAAACATTCTCCCCGAGTCAAGAGATCTGGGTTAAATCCATCATTCTTTTGCCCACTACCCCACCCCAGTTTGGACCTAGCCATATGCAAATCAGTCTTGACCCTGTGCCTCATGGGAACAGTCCAGACTGAACTGCCAAGTCAGGTCCTTCCTGGACCAGAAATAAGCGTCCTGGAACCGGTTTCGGTGTATGTCACCCTTCATCAGCCAGGCTAGCTTGAATCCAGTGGCACAGTGAGCAAGGGACCCCCGTCTGGGCATACCCATCCCACTTAGGGCGAAAAGTGTAACTGCAATACATGATGGACAGAATGCTGAATGATTCAAACATTCTCCCCCAGTCAAGAGATCTGGCTTAAATCCATTGTTCTTATGCCCACTACGCCACCTCTGTTTTGACCCAGCCATATGCAAGTCAGTCTTGACCCTGTGCCTCATGGGAACAGTCTAGACCGAACTGCCAAGACAGGTCCTCCCTGGACCAGAAACAAGAATCCTGGGACAGGTTTTGGGGTATCTCACCCTTCATCAGCCAGGCTAGCTTGAATACAGTGGCACAGTGAGCAAGGGACCCACATCTGGGCATACCCATCCCACTTAGGGCGAAAAGTGTAAGTGCAACAAATGATGGACGGAATGCTGAATGATTCAAACATTTTCCCCCAGTCAAGAGATCTGGGTTAAATCCATCATTCTTTTTCCCACTACGCCATCCCAGTTTGGACCCAGCCATATGCAAATCAGTCTTGACCCTGTGCCTCATGGGAACAGTCCAGATCGAACTGCCAAGCAAGGTCCCCCCTGGACCGGAAACAAGCATCCTGGGACCGGTTTCGGGGTATGTCACCCTTCATCAGCCCGGCTAGCTTGAGTCCAGTGGCACAGTGAGCAAGGGACCCACGTCTGGGCATACCCATCCCACTTAGGGCGAAAAGTGTAACTGCAACAAATGATGGACAGAATGCTGAATGATTCAAGCATTCTCCCCCAGTCAAGAGATCTGGGCTAAATCCATCATTCTTTTGCCCACTACGCCACCCAAGTTTGGACCCAGCCATATGCAAATCAGTCTGGACCCTGTGCCTCATGGGAACAGTCCAGACTGAACTGCCAAGCCAGGACCTCCCTGGACCGGAAACAAGCATCCTGGGACCGGTTTTGGGGTATGTCACCTTTCATCAGCCAGGCAAGCTTGAATCCAGTGGCACAGTGAGCAAGGGACCCACATCTGGGCATACCCATCCCACTTAGGACGAAAAGTGTAACTGCAACAAATGATGGACGGAATGCTGAATGATTCAAACATTCTGCCCCAGTCAAGAGATCTGGGTTAAATCCATTGTTCTTTTGCCCACTACGCCGCCCCAGTTTGGACCCAGCCATATGCATATCAGTCTTGACCCTGTGCCTCATGGTAACAGTCCAGACCGAACTGCCAAGCCAGGACCTCCCTGGTCCGGAAACAAGCATCTGGGACCGTTTTCGGGGTATGTCAACCTTCATCAGCCAGGCTAGCTTGAATCCAGTGGCACAGTGAGCAAGTGACCCACGTCTGGGCATAACCATCGCACTTAGGGCGAAAAGTGTAACTGCAACAAATGATGGCCGGAATGCTGAATGATTCAAACATTCTCCCAGAGTCAAGAGATCTGGGTTAAATCCATCATTCTTTTGCCCACTACCCCACCCCAGTTTGGACCTAGCCATATGCAAATCAGTCTTGACCCTGTGCCTCATGGGAACAGTCCAGACCGAACTGCCAAGCCAGGTCCTCCCTGGACCGGAAACAAGCATCCTGGGACCAGTTTCGGGGTATGTCACCCTTCATCATCCAGGCTAGCTTGAATTCAGTGGCACATTAAGCAAGGGACCCACGTCTGGGTACACCCATCCCACTTAGGGCGCAAAATTGTAACTGCAACAAATGATGGATGGAATGCTGAATGATTCAAACATCCCCCCCAGTCAAGAGATCTGGGTTAAATCCATCGTTCTTTTGCCCACTACGACTCCCTAGTTTGGACCCAGCCATATGCAAATCAGGCTTGACCCTGTGCCTCATGGGAACAGTCCAGACCGAACTGCCAAGCCAGGTCCTCCCTGGACCGTAAACAAGCATCCTGGGACCAGTTTCGGGGTATGTCACCCTTCATCAGCCAGGCTAGCTTGAATTCAGTGGCACTTTAAGCAAGGGACCCACGTCTGGGCATACCCATCCCACTTATGGCGCAAAATTGTAACTGAAACAAATGATGGACGGAATGCTGAATGATTCAAACATTCCCCCCCAGTCAAGAGATCTTGGTTAATTGTCAGCTATTTTTGGGACTAGTATTGAGGTTAATCTTCAGCTGGTGTTTTTTGGGGGTAACGATGTATCCGACTCTTTTCCATCACAGTCAGACAAGGGGCTGTTGCTATATTTGATTCTTCTAGCACGAAGAGAGCTTTGCATAAAATGGAAAGATCCTATTCCCCCAAATAGGGAATATTGGCTAAAAGCCTCGTTTGCCATGGCGAGACTAGAGCGAGAAGGGAATGGGAAAACCCCGTTTAACATCTGGCAGCCTCTATTAAAATGGGGCAGAGAACTGAAGCTAATTCCTCCTATCTGAATGCATCTGATAGTATATCATTGTTGTTCTCCTCTTCTTTTTTTTTTTTTCCTTCTTCTTCCTACATACTGGGTCCTATGATTATACCAAGCCCTTACTAATTGGGGCCGGTCTGGTTGACCTAGTCGGGTGCAGTTAGCCGTGGGCTCCCCAGTTAGAAGATATGACGGCTTTTCAGTCTGCAGAAGTCTATTGGTAAGATGAGGATCTAAAAAAAAAAAAATAAAAAAAGAGATCTTGGTTAAATCCATCGTTCTTTTGCCCACTACGCCTCCCTAGTTTGGACCCAGCCATATGCAAATCAGGCTTGACCCTGTGCCTCATGGGAACAGTCCAGACCAAACTGCCAAGCCAGGTCCTCCCTGGACCGGAAACAAGCATCCTGGGACCGGTTTTGGCATATGTCACCCTTCATCAGCCAGGCTAGCTTGAATCCAGTGGCACAGTGAGCTAGGGACCCACATCTGGGCATACCCATCCCACTTAGGGCAAAAAGTGTAACCGAAACAAATGATGGACGGAATGCTGAATGATTCAAACATTCTCCCCCAGTCAAGAGAACTGGATTAAATCCATCGTTCTTTTGCCCACTACGCCACCCCAGTTTGGACCCAGCCATATGCAAATCAGTCTTGACCATGTGCCTCATGGGAACAGTCCAGACCGAACTGCCAAGCCAGGTCCTCCCTGGACCAGAAACAAGCATCCTGGGACCAGTTTCGGGGTATGTCAACCTTCATCAGCCAGGCTAGCTTGAATCCAGTGGCACAGTGAGCAAAGGACACTCGTCTGGGCATACCCATCCCACTTAGGGCAAAACGTGTAACTGCAACAAATGATCAACGGAATGCTGAATGATTCAAACATTCTACCCCAGTCAAGAGATCTGGGTTAAATCCATTGTTCTTTTGCCCACTACGCCGCCCCAGTTTGGACCCAGCCATATGCAAATCAGTCTTGACCCTGCGCCTCATGGTAACAGTCCATACCGAACTGCCAAGCCAGGACCTCCCTGGTCCGGAAACAAGCATCTGGGACCGTTTTCGGGGTATGTCAGCCTTCATCAGCCAGGCTAGCTTGAATCCAGTGGCACAGTGAGCAAGTGACCCACGTCTGGGCATACCCATCGCACTTAGGGCGAAAAGTGTAACTGCAACAAATGATGGCCGGAATGCTGAATTATTCAAACATTCTCCCCCAGTCAAGAGATCTGGGTTAAATCCATCGTTCTTTTGCCCACTACGCCACCCCAGTTTGGACCCAGCCATATGCAAATAAGTCTTGACACTGTGCCTCATGGGAACAGTCCAGACCGAACTGCCAAGCCAGGTCCTCCCTGGACCGGAAACAAGCCTCCTGGGACCGGTTTCGGGGTATGTCACCCTTCATCAGCCCGGATAGCTTGAATCCAGTGCCACAGTGAGCAAGGGACCCACGTCTGGGCATACCCATCCCACTTAGGGCGAAAAGTGTAACTGCAACAAATGATGGACGGAATGCTGAATGATTCAAGCATTCTCCCCCAGTCAAGAGATCTGGGTTAAATCCATCGTTCTTTTGCCCACTACGCCACCCCAGTTTGGACCTAGTCATATGCAAATCGGTCTTGACCCTGTGCCTCATGGGAACAGTCCAGACTGAACTGCCAAGTCAGGTCCTTCCTGGACCAGAAACAAGCATCCTGGAAATGGTTTTGGGGTATGTCATCCTTCATCAGCCAGGCTAGCTTGAATCCAGTGGCACAGTGAGCAAGGGACCCCCGTCTGGGCATACCCATCCCACTTAGGGCGAAAAGTGTAACTGCAATAAATGATGGACAGAATGCTGAATGATTCAAACATTCTCCCCCAGTCAAGAGATCTGGCTTAAATCCATCGTTCTTATGCCCACTACGCCACCCCTGTTTTGACCCAGCCATATGCAAATCAGTCTTGACCCTGTGCCTCATGGGAACAGTCTAGACCGAACTGCCAAGCCAGGTCCTCCCTGGACCGGAAACAAGCATCCTGGGACCGGTTTTGGGGTATCTCACCCTTCATCAGCCAGGCTAGCTTGAATACAGTGGCACAGTGAGCAAGGGACCCACACCTGGGCATACCCATCCCACTTAGGGCAAAAAGTGTAACTGCAACAAATGATGGACGGAATGCTGAATGATTCAAACATTCTCCCCCAGTCAAGAGATCTGGGTTAAATCCATCATTCTTTTGCCCACTACGCCACCCCAGTTTGGACCCAGCCATATGCAAATCAGTCTTGACCTTGTGCCTCATGGGAACAGTCCAGACCGAACTGCCAAGCCAGGTCCTCCCTGGACCGGAAACAAGCATCCTGGGACCAGTTTCGGGGTATGTCACCCTTCATCAGCCAGGCTAGCTTGAATTCAGTGGCACATTAAGCAAGGGACCCACGTCTGGGCACACCCATCCCACTTAGGGCGCAAAATTGTAACTGCAACAAATGATGGACGGAATGCTGAATGATTCAAACATCCCCCCCAGTCAAGAGATCTGGGTTAAATCCATCGTTCTTTTGCCCACTACGACTCCCTAGTTTGGACCCAGCCATATGCAAATCAGGCTTGACCCTGTGCCTCATGGGAACAGTCCAGACCGAACTGCCAAGCCAGGACCTCCCTGGTCCGGAAACAAGCATCTGGGACCGTTTTCGGGGTATGTCACCCTTCATCAGCCAGGCTAGCTTGAATCCAGTGGCACAGTGAGCAAGTGACCCAGATCTGGGCATTCCTATCGCACTTAGGGCGAAAAGTGTAACTGCAACAAATGATGGCCGGAATGCTGAATGATTCAAACATTCTCCCCCAGTCAAGAGAACTGGGTTAGATCCATCGTTCTTTTGCCCACTACGCCTCCCTAGTTGGGACCGAGCCATATGCAAATCAGGCTTGACCCTGTGCCTCATGGGAACAGTCCAGACTGAACTGCCAAGCCAGGTCCTCCCTGGAACGGAAACAAGCATCCTGGGACCGGTTTTGGGGTATGTCGCATTTCATCAGCCAGGCTAGCTTGAATCCAGTGGCACAGTGAGCAAGGGACCCACATCTGGGCATACCCATCCCACTTAGGGCGAAAAGTGTAACAGCAACAAATGATGGACGGAATGCTGAATGATTCAAACATTCTCCCCCAGTCAAGAGAACTGGGTTAAATCCATCGTTCTTTTGCCCACTACGCCACCCCAGTTTGGACCCAGCCATATGCAAATCAGTCTTGACCATGTGCCTCATGGGAACAGTCCAGACCGAACTGCCAAGCCAGGTCCTCTCTGGACCAGAAACAAGCATCCTGGGACCAGTTTCGTGGTATGTCATTCTTCATCAGCCAGGCTAGCTTGAATACAGTGGCACAGTGAGCAAGGGACCCACATCTGGGCATACCCATCCCACTTAGGGCGAAAAGTGTAAGTGCAACAAATGATGGACGGAATGCTGAATGATTCAAACATTTTCCCCCAGTCAAGAGATCTGGGTTAAATCCATCATTCTTTTTCCCACTACGCCATCCCAGTTTGGACCCAGCCATATGCAAATCAGTCTTGACCCTGTGCCTCATGGGAACAGTCCAGATCGAACTGCCAAGCAAGGTCCCCCCTGGACCAGAAACAAGCATCCTGGGACCGGTTTCGGGGTATGTCACCCTTCATCAGCCCGGCTAGCTTGAGTCCAGTGGCACAGTGAGCAAGGGATCCACGTCTGGGCATACCCATCCCACTTAGGGCGAAAAGTGTAACTGCAACAAATGATGGACAGAATGCTGAATGATTCAAGTATTCTCCCCAGTCAAGAGATCTGGGCTAAATCCATCATTCTTTTGCCCACTACGCCACCCAAGTTTGGACCCAGCCATATGCAAATCAGTCTTGACCCTGTGCCTCATGGGAACAGTCCAGACCGAACTTCCAAGCCTGGTCCTCCCTGGACCGGAAACAAGCATCCTGGGACCAGTTTCGGGGTATGTCACCCTTCATCAGCCAGGCTAGCTTGAATTCAGTGGCACTTTAAGCAAGGGACCCACGTCTGGGCACACCCATCCCACTTAGGGCGCAAAATTGTAACTGCAACAAATGATGGACGGAATGCTGAATGATTCAAACATTCCCCCCAGTCAAGAGATCTTGGTTAAATCCATCGTTCTTTTGCCCACTACGCCACCCTAGTTTGGACCCAGCCATATGCAAATCAGGCTTGACCCTGTGCCTCATGGGAACAGTCCAGACCGAACTGCCAAGCCTGGTCCTCCCTGGACCAGAAACAAGCATCCTGGGACCAGTTTTGGGGTATGTCACCCTTCATCAGCCAGGCTAGTTTGAATCCAGTGGCACAGTGAGCATGGGACCCACATCTGGGCATACCCATCCCACTTAGGGCGAAAAGTGTAACCGAAACAAATGATGGACGGAATGCTGAATGATTCAAACATTCTCCCCCAGTCAAGAGAACTGGATTAAATCCATCGTTCTTTTGCCCACTACGCCACCCCAGTTTGGACCCAGCAATATGCAAATCAGTCTTGACCATGTGCCTCATGGGAACAGTCCAGACCGAACTGCCAAGCCAGGTCCTCCCTGGACCAGAAACAAGCATCCTGGGACCAGTTTCGGGGTATGTCAACATTCATCAGCCAGGCTAGCTTGAATCCAGTGGCACAGTGAGCAAAGGACCCACGTCTGGGCATACCCATCCCACTTAGGGCGAAAAGTGTAACTGCAACAAATGATGGCCGGAATGCTGAATGATTCAAACATTCTCCCCCAGTCAAGAGATCTGGGTTAAATCCATCGTTCTTTTGCCCACTACGCCACCCCAGCTTGGACCCAGCCATATGCAAATCAGTCTTGACCCTGTGCCTCATGGGAACAGTCCAGACCGAACTGCCAAGCCAGGTCCTACCTGGACCGGAAACAAGCCTCCTGGGACCGGTTTCGGGGTATGTCACCCTTCATCAGCCCGGCTAGCTTGAATCCAGTGGCACAGTGAGCAAGGGACCCACGTCTGGGCATACCCATCCCAGTTAGGGCAAAAAGTGTAACTGCAATAAATGATGGACAGAATGCTGAATGATTCAAACATTCTCCCCCAGTCAAGAGATCTGGCTTAAATCCATCATTCTTATGCCCACTACGCCACCCCTGTTTTGACCCAGCCATATGCAAATCAGTCTTCACCCTGTGCCTCATGGGAACAGTCTAGACCGAACTGCCAAGCCAGGTCCTCCCTGGACCGGAAACAAGCATCCTGGGACCGGTTTTGGGGTATCTCACCCTTCATCAGCCAGGCTAGCTTGTATCCAGTGGCACAGTGAGCAAGGGGCTCACATCTGGGCATACCCATCCCACTTAGGGCGAAAAGTGTAACTGCAACAAATGATGGACGGAATGCTGAATGATTCAAACATTCTCCCCCAGTCAAGAGATCTGGGTTAAATCCATCATTCTTTTGCCCACTACGCCACCCCAGTTTGGACCCAGCCATATGCAAATCAGTCTTTACCCTGTGCCTCATGGGAACAGTCCAGACCGAACTGCCAAGGAAGGTCCCCCCTGGACCGGAAACAAGCATCCTGGGACCGGTTTCGGGGTATGTCACCCTTCATCAGCCCGGCTAGCTTGAGTCCAGTGGCACAGTGAGCAAGGGACCCACGTCTGGGCATACCCATCCCACTTAGTGCGAAAAGTGTAACTGCAACAAATGATGGACAGAATGCTGAATGATTCAAGCATTCTCCCCCAGTCAAGAGATCTGGGCTAAATCCATCATTCTTTTGCCCACTACGCCACCCCAGTTTGGACCCAGCCATATGCAAATAAGTCTTGACCCTGTGCCTCATGGGAACAGTCCAGACCGAACTGCCAAGCCAGGTCCTCCCTGGACCGGAAACAAGCATCCTGGGACCGGTTTTGGGGTATGTCACCCTTCATCAGCCAGGCTAGCTTGAATCCAGTGGCACAGTGAGCAAGGGACCCACATCTGGGCATACCCATCCCACTTAGGGCGAAAAGTGTAACCGCAACAAATGATGGACGGAATGCTGAATGATTCAAACATTCTCCACCAGTCAAGAGAACTGGATTAAATCCATTGTTCTTTTGCCCACTATGCCGCCCCAGTTTGGACCCAGCCATATGCAAATCAGTCTTGACCCTGTGCCTCATGGTAACAGTCCAGACCGAACTGCCAAGCCAGGACCTCCCTGGTCCGGAAACAAGCATCTGGGACCGTTTTCGGGGTATGTCACCCTTCATCAGCCAGGCTAGCTTGAATCCAGTGGCACAGTGAGCAAGGGACCCACATCTGGGCATACCCATCCCACTTAGGGCGAAAAGTGTAACAGCAACAAATGATGGACGGAATGCTGAATGATTCAAACATTCTCCCCCAGTCAAGAGAACTGGGTTAAATCCATCGTTCTTTTGCCCACTACGCCACCCCAGTTTGGACCCAGCCATATGCAAATCAGTCTTGACCATGTGCCTCATGGGAACAGTCCAGACCGAACTGCCAAGCCAGGTCCTCCCTGGACCGGAAACAAGCCTCCTGGGACCGGTTTCGGGGTATGTCACCCTTCATCAGCCCGGCTAGCTTGAATCCAGTGGCACAGTGAGCAAGGGACCCACGTCTGGGCATACCCATCCCACTTAGGGCGAAAAGTGTAACTGCAATACATGATGGACAGAATGCTGAATGATTCAAACATTCTCCCCCAGTCAAGAGATCTGGCTTAAATCCATCGTTCTTATGCCCACTTCGCCACCCCTGTTTTGACCCAGCCATATGCAAATCAGTCTTGACTCTGTGCCTCATGGGAACAGTCTAGACCGAACTGCCAAGACAGGTCCTCCCAGGACCAGAAACAAGAATCCTGGGACAGGTTTTGGGGTATCTCACCCTTCATCAGCCCGGCTAGCTTGAGTCCAGTGGCACAGTGAGCAAGGGACCCACGTCTGGGCATACCCATCCCACTTAGGGCAAAAAGTGTAACTGCAACAAATGATGGACAGAATGCTGAATGATTCAAGCATTCTCCCCCAGTCAAGAGATCTGGGCTAAATCCATCATTCTTTTGCCCACTACGCCACCCAAGTTTGGACCCAGCCATATGCAAATCAGTCTTGACCCTGTGCCTCATGGGAACAGTCCAGACCGAACTTCCAAGCCAGGTCCTCCCTGGACCGGAAACAAGCATCCTGGGACCAGTTTCGGGGTATGTCACCCTTCATCAGCCAGGCTAGCTTGAATTCAGTGGCACTTTAAGCAAGGGACCCACGTCTGGGCACACCCATCCCACTTAGGGCGCAAAATTGTAACTGCAACAAATGATGGACGGAATGCTGAATGATTCAAACATTCCCCCCCAGTCAAGAGATCTTGGTTAAATCCATCGTTCTTTTGCCCACTACGCCTCCCTAGTTTGGACCCAGCCATATGCAAATCAGGCTTGACCCTGTGCCTCATGGGAACAGTCCAGACCGAACTGCCAAGCCAGGTCCTCCCTGGACCGGAAACAAGCATCCTGGGAACGGTTTTGGGGTATGTCACCCTTCATCAGCCAGGCTAGCTTGAATCCAGTGGCACAGTGACCATGGGACCCACATCTGGGCATACCTATCCCACTTAGGGCAAAAAGTGTAACCGAAACAAATGATGGACGGAATGCTGAATGATTCAAACATTCTCCCCCAGTCAAGAGAACTGGATTAAATCCATCGTTCTTTTGCCCACTACGCCACCCCTGTTTTGACCCAGCCATATGCAAATCAGTCTTGACCCTGTGCCTCATGGGAACAGTCTAGACCGAACTGCCAAGCCAGGTCCTCCCTGGACCAGAAACAAGCATCCTGGAACCGGTTTCGGGGTATGTCACCCTTCATCAGCCCGGCTAGCTTGAGTCCAGTGGCACAGTGAGCAAGGGACCCACGTCTGGGCATACCCATCCCACTTAGTGCGAAAAGTGTAACTGCAACAAATGATGGACAGAATGCTCAATGATTCAAGCATTCTCCCCCAGTCAAGAGATCTGGGCTAAATCCATCATTCTTTTGCCCACTATGCCACCCCAGTTTGGACCCAGCCATATGCAAATCAGTCTTGACCCTGTGCCTCATGGGACCAGTCCAGACCGAAATGCCAAGCCAGGCGGTCCCTGGACCGGAAATAAGCATTCTGGGACCGGTTTCGGGGTATGTCACCCTTCATCAGCCAGGCTAGCTTGAATCCAGTGGCACAGTGAGCAGGGGACCCACGTCTGGGCATACCCATCCCACTTAAGGCGAAAAGTATAACTGCAACAAATGATGGACAGAATACTGAATGATTCACACATTCTCCCCCAGTCAACAGATCTGAGTTAAATCCATCATTCTTTTGCCCTCTACGCCACCCCAGTTTGGACCCAGCCATATGCAAATCAGTCTTGACCCTGTACCTCATGGGAACAATCCAGACCGAACTGCCACGCAAGGTCCTCCCTGGACCGGAAACAAGATTCCTGGGACCGGTTTCAGGGTATGCCACCCTTCTTCAGCCAGGCTAGCTTAAATCCAGTGGCACAGTGAGCAAGGGACCCACGTCTGGGCATACCCGTCCCACTTAGGGCGAAAAGTGTAACTGCAACAAATGATGGACGGAATGCTGAATGATTCAAACATTCTGCCCCAGTCAAGAGATCTGAGTTAAATCCATTGTTCTTTTGCCCACTACGCCACCCCAGTTTGGACCCAGCCATATGCAAATCAGTCTTGACCCTGTGCCTCAGGGGAACAGTCCAGACCGAACTGCCAAGCCAGGTCCTCCCTGGACCGGAAACAAGCATCCTGGGACCGGTTTCGGGGTATGTCACCCTCCATCAGCCAGGCTCGCTTGAATCCAGTGGCACAGTGAGCAAGGGACCCACGTCTGGGCATACCCATCCCACTTAGGGCAAAAAGTGTAACTGCAACATATGATGGACTGAATGCTGAATGATTCAAACATTCTCCCCCAGTCAAGAGATCTGGGTTAAATCCATCGTTCTTTTGCCCACTACGCCACCCCAGTTTGGACCCAGCCATATGCAAATCAGTCTTGACCATGTGCCTCATGGGAACAGTCCAGACCGAACTGCCAAGCCAGGTCCTCCCTAGACCAGAAACAAGCATCCTGGGACCAGTTTCGGGGTATGTCAACCTTCATCAGCCAGGCTAGCTTGAATCCAGTGGCACAGTGAGCAAAGGACCCACGTCTGGGCATACCCATCCCACTTAGGGCGAAACGTGTAACTGCAACAAATGATGGACGGAATGCTGAATGATTCAACCATTCTACCCCAGTCAAGAGATCTGGGATAAATCCATTGTTCTTTTGCCCACTACGCCGCCCCAGTTTGGACCCAGCCATATGCAAATCAGTCTTGACCCTGCGCCTCATGGTAACAGTCCAGACCGAACTGCCAAGCCGGACCTCCCTGGTCCGGAAACAAGCATCTGGGACCGTTTTCGGGGTATATCAGCCTTCATCAGCCAGGCTAGCTTGAATCCAGTGGCACAGTGAGCAAGTGACCCACGTCTGGGCATACCCATCGCACTTAGGGCGAAAAGTGTAACTGAAACAAATGATGGCTGGAATGCTGAATGATTCAAACATTCTCCCCCAGTCAAGAGATCTGGGTTAAATCCATCGTTCTTTTGCCCACTACGCCACCCCAGTTTGGACCTAGCCATATGCAAATCGGTCTTGACCCTGTGCCTCATGGGAACAGTCCAGACTGAACTGCCAAGTCAGGTCCTTCCTGGACCAGAAACAAGCATCCTGGAACCGGTTTCGGGGTATGTCACCCTTCATCAGCCAGGCTAGCTTGAATCCAGTGGCACAGTGAGCAAGGGACGCCCATCTGGGCATACCCATCCCAGTTAGGGCGAAAAGTGTAACTGCATTAAATGATGGACAGAATGCTGAATGATTCAAACATTCTCCCCCAGTCAAGAGATCTGGCTTAAATCCATTGTTCTTATGCCCACTACGCCACCCCTGTTTTGACCCAGCCATATGCAAATCAGTCTTGACCCTGTGCCTCATGGGAACAGTCCAGACCAAACTGCCAAGCAAGGTCCCCCCTGGACCGGAAACAAGCATCCTGGGACCGGTTTTGGGGTATCTCACCCTTCATCAGCCAGGCTAGCTTGAATACAGTGGCACAGTGAGCAAGGGACCCACATCTGTGCATACCCATCCCACTTAGGGCGAAAAGTGTAACTGCAACAAATGATGGACGGAATGCTGAATGATTAAAACATTCTCCCCCAGTCAAGAGATCTGGGTTAAATCCATCATTCTTTTGCCCACTACGCCACCCCAGTTTGGACCCAGCCATATGCAAATCAGTCTTGACCCTGTGCCTCATGGGAACAGTCCAGACCGAACTGCCAAGCAAGGTCCCCCCTGGACCGGAAACAAGCATCCTGGGACCGGTTTCGGGGTATGTCACCCTTCATCAGCCCGGCTAGCTTGAGTCCAGTGGCACAGTGAGCAAGGGACCCACGTCTGGGCATACCCATCCCACTTAGTGCGAAAAGTGTAACTGCAACAAATGATGGCCAGAATGCTGAATGATTCAAGCATTCTCCCCCAGTCAAGAGATCTGGGCTAAATCCATCATTCTTTTGCCCACTATGCCACCCCAGTTTGGACCCAGCCATATGCAAATCAGTCTTGACCCTGTGCCTCATGGGACCAGTCCAGACCGAACTGCCAAGCCAGGTGGTCCCTGGACCGGAAATAAGCATTCTGGGACCGGTTTCGGGGTATGTCACCCTTCATCAGCCAGGCTAGCTTGAATCCAGTGGCACAGTGAGCAGGGGACCCACGTCTGGGCATACCCATCCCACTTAGGGCGAAAAGTATAACTGCAACAAATGATGGACAGAATACTGAATAATTCACACATTCTCCCCCAGTCAACAGATCTGGGTTAAATCCATCATTCTTTTGCCCTCTACGCCACCCCAGTTTGGACCCAGCCATATGCAAATCATTCTTGACCCTGTGCCTCATGTGAACAATCCAGACCGAACTGCCACGCAAGGTCCTCCCTGGACCGGAAACAAGCATCCTGGGACCGGTTTCGGGGTATGCCACCCTTCTTCAGCCAGGCTAGCTTGAATCCAGTGGCACAGTGAGCAAGGGACCCACGTCTGGGCATACCCGTCCCACTTAGGGCGAAAAGTGTAACTGCAACAAATGATGGACGGAATGCTGAATGATTCAAACATTCTCCCCAAGTCAAGAGATCTGAGTTAAATCCATTGTTCTTTTGCCCACTACGCCACCCCAGTTTGGACCCAGCCATATGCAAATCAGTCTTGACCCTGTCCCTCAGGGGAACAGTCCAGACCGAACTGCCAAGCCAGGTCCTCCCTGGACCGGAAACAAGCATCCTGGGACTGGTTTCGGGGTATGTCACCCTCCATCAGCCAGGCTCGCTTGAATCCAGTGGCACAGTGAGCAAGGGACTCACGTCTGGGCATACCCATCCCACTTAGGGCAAAAAGTGTAACTGCAACAAATGATGGACGGAATGGTGAATGATTCAAACATTCTCCCCCAGTCAAGAGATCTGGGTTAAATCCATCGTTCTTTTGCCCACTACGCCACCCCAGTTTGGACCCAGCCATATGCAAATCAGTCTTGACCCTGTGCCTCATGGGAACAGTCCAGACCGAAGTGCAAAGCCAGGCCCTCCCTGGACTAGAAACAAGCATGGATTTAGGCTCAGATCTCTGTACGGGGATGAATGTATGACATTGTTCTGCAATCTGTCCATCAATTGTTGTTTTTGCATTTGTCACCCCGAGTGGGACGGGTATGCCCAGACGTGGGTCCCGTGCTCTCCATGCCACTGGAGTCAAGCTATCCTGGCTGATGAGGGGTGAAACCCAGAAACCGGTCCTAGTATGCTTGTTTCAAGTCCAGGGAGGACCTGACCTGGCAGTTCAGGCTGGACTGTTCCCATGGGGCACAGGGTCAAGACCGATTTGCATATGGCTGGGTTCAAACTGGAATGGCATGGTGAGCAAAAAAACGATGGATTTAGGCCCAGATCTCTGTACTAGGGTGAATGTATGACATTGTTCTGCATTCTGTCCATCAATTGTTGTTTTTGCATTTGTCACCACGAGTGGGTCGGGTATGCCCAGACGTGGGTTCCGTGCTCTCCATGCCACTGGAGTTTAAGCTATCCTGGCTGATGCGGGGTGAAACCCCGAAACCGGTCCTAGGATGCTTGTTTCCAGTCCAGGGAGGACCTGGCCTGGCAGTTCGGGCTGGACTGTTCCCATGGGGCACACGGTCAAGACTGATTTGCATATGGCTGGGTTCAAACTGGAATAGCATGATGAGCAAAAAAACGATGGATTTAGGCCAGGGTCTCTGTACTGGCGTGAATGTATGACATTGTTCTGCATTCTGTCCATCAATTGTTGTTTTTGCATTTGGAATTTAATAGTGACAGGAGATTTCAATTCTAACTTGATATTCACGCCAGACGAAGATGAAATTCTGACAGCAGATAACACGTAGTGGTGCGTACCACAGCAATTTCAAGCCGGGACGACTCGTGTAGACTGAATTGGACAGCAATTAGCAACAGACCTCGAATATCAAGGCATGCGAGTGCTTAATGGAAGAACAGAAGAAGACAACCCACCGAAAAAAATACACTATGGCTCAAGGGCACAAACGATACTTGACTTTACAATTATAAAGCTCCCTTTAATGCTGTCGCTGGCCCGCTTTTACATAGAGGATACCACCTTGAGCGACCACTCGTTCCAACACATTATATTTAATTTAAATGTTGGAAGGTTTCGATCTACTAGGATACCAGAGGATCAAATAAATTCAATACATTTAAAACGCCTTCAAATGGACAAATGAAACTAAAACAGAATGGTTCTCAATAAGAAAAGATCTCCTAGCTGAATTGGCAAATTAACCTATGAATAGGATCCAAGCTTGGTCTCTCTTTCTAACCAAATTAACAATAAAAATGAAAGTACCCAAGTTAAGGTTAAAAGACATAATCCAGTTAAAGGATTACCAAACAAAGTGCAAAAATTAAAAAGGGTCCTAAAAGAACACAAAGGAAGTTGCAATCAAAATTAACGAAGGGATTACATGGGAAACATTTCGACAATTAAGAAAACAATATAAAAAGAAGGTATGGGAATTCAAAAAAGCAAAAACGGAGAGCTTTTGGTTCAAATTAATTTATAGCGTAAGGCATTCCAACCTGAACACATTTTGGCAGATGATAAATCAACTGACCAGGCATCGAAACGCCTGAATGTCAAACATGCAGGAGCAGGAATGGGTAAACTTTCTCACGCAGAAATTCAAACTGAAGCCATCAAGCGTTCAGCTGAAACAATCTAAAACAGACATTCAAAATAAGCCACAATTACTAGAAACAGGAGAATGTCAATTACTACCAAAGGGCAGATTCAGTCTCCAGTGCAAGAATGGGTCCCAATAATAAACCACCCCCATTATACAACAGAGGATGTAACAAATATAATAAATAAAGGTAAAAGTGACGGGGCTCCTGGCCTGAATGGCATTCCGCAAGCCACCTACAAATATGACCCTGAATACTGGAGCATTCACCTAGGGAAGCTTTATTGAGATCAACAATCAAATTCCTGACAGTTGGCAAGGATCCATTATAACCCCTATTTATAAAGGAGGCGATAGAACTAACCCTTCAAATTACAGGCTAATTGCCCTACAGGATGTCGAAGCTAAATATTTTGCCTCACTAATCTTTGAAGATCTGGTCAACTGGTCAAGGTAACTTAACTTGATCCCAAAAAACCAAACAGGCTTCAGAAAGGGTATTGGAACTATCTCTAACATTCTGTCAATCTCTCTGATAGCAGAAAGATGCAAGAACAAGAAGCAGGATCTGCACCTTTGTTTCATAGACTTAAAAGCTGCATTCGATAGTGTGGACTGGAAACTATTGTGGGCAAAATTAAAAGCCTGGGACATATCCGAGAGAATCCTAAGGGGTCTATTGTTATTTTACACAGATACTTGGGTCAGAGTGAAACTTGGAGATGGTGCTAGAATCTCAAGGAAAGTGCATACAACCACGGGCCTGAACAGGGGTTTGTCTGCAAACAAGCTGGAAATCAATATATCCAAAACAAAAACAATGCTTATTACCAACCGGTTAGCCGCACAATACAACATCTGGCTAGAAGGCAAACTATTGGAGAACGTATCCAGCTACAAGTACTTGGAACATTATATAGATAACAAGTTATCACATCGTGACCAGAAAAACTACATGACACAGCGAGAGGGGGCCTTAACATTTGGCAAAGAAACTGGGGGGACCATCACTAAGGCCGCTGCTCTTGGTCATAGCTGCCAAAACACTGCCAACCTTAACTTATGCTAGTGCTGCTATGCATGGGAAAGATTCCGTGATTCTTAACCTAATAACAAGCATTTACAAAAAGGTTTTTCAACTCCCCACAACCGCCTCGCCAGCTCAAACGCGCCTAGAATTCGGAATAATGAACTAATCATTGGGTAGACTTTATACGTACATAAAAGTCTGGTACTGGATAAAAAAAACCCGGAGGAAAATAGCCTCAACTAATTATTTTGGTTAGAGCTGGAAAAGGATAAAAAATCGCCGGCCAACCAATTTCTGGACATTGCACTCAAAGCAACCTGTACCAATGATCTCTGGAATAAAAATTTGCCTTTTCCCACTTTCAAGCTAGCAATAAATAAAGCAGCAAAATGTCATTCTTTGATATTGGATAAAAGCATTTTCTCCCAAAGATCTCACTCGTGGACAGTGATTAACAACTACAAAGTCCTTAAACCGGCAGCCTACCTAGATTCTACATTCTCTATCCACATAAAAAGACAACTAATGGCACTGCGGTTGCCAAGACTGGCTGATGCACCGCACTGGAAGCATATTGATTCAAAGGAATGCCGCCTTTGCAGCAGACAAAAAAAAGACCTTATTCATCTCATGTGTCACTGTAAGAAATTGCAACCAGCGCGAGTCACTTTCTTAAGGAGAGCTTTCTTGGTTAGAGGAATAAGCTCCTGTAGAACTGCCGTCGTTAGAGGATTGGATCCATCGAACCCCCATCGAACCCCCAAATGAACTGTAGACTGATAAAGTTTCTACTTGCTCATGACCAAGCAGTGAAAGCAGAAGCACTTCAATGAGGTTACCTTAACGGGGGAGAAAAAGCTATTTCCACCCCCTCGTGCAAATCGCTACAGTAAAGAGAAGGAGACGACACAGTTGGTCATCACCGATTGTCTGAATTAACAAATTGGACTCCCTTCAGTGGTATTGCCATTACAATTTTGTTCGTTAAGGGACTCAGGGGCATATCTACAAGGGCCGGCGATAATTATCGCTCAGCGCTCTTAGCGTGAGGATAATTATCGCCGGCCATCTCTGAATTTTATCGCGGAGATAGCGTGCTATCAGCAAAGCTTATCTCCAAAGCGATAAAATTCAGAGCGCAAGCTGCTAACTGTGCGATTATCGCTGGAAATACAGCGATAATCGCACAACTTTGGCGATAGCTTGCTGATAGGGCAAGACATACTTAGCCATGATATCCACCTTCCATAGGATATCATGGCTAAGTCAGTCTCAAAGCAGGCGTTAGGAAAGTAGCGATAACAGAGGTTATCGCTACTTTTCTTGTCGCTCTGCTTCTTTGCCTGAGGCTTGATAATAGGAGAAATGTCGCTTAGCGACATTTCTCCCGTTATCCTGGGGAGGAACGCCCACTTTGCATCTCATTAGAGATGCAGAGCTGGGCGATAGGGAAAGGGCGATGTAGCATGGATTCACGCGTTAGCGTGTCCTTGCTAATAGGGCGTTAAAATTATCGCCGCTTTTCTTCCGAAAACGGACGCTAAAGCGGCAATAATTTTATCGCCAGCCCTTGTAGATATGCCCCTAAGAGACTTACAGACGCAACTCATAGCCAGGTAGGAAGTAAATAATAAGACTGACCACAAATGCCTAGTTTTATCTCAAAGGCACTTTATTTGTATTTTAGCATGCTCAGCTAGTAAAACAAGGAAGCAAGAGCAAAGTTTGACAGGTGTTATACATTGACTTTTTATACATGTTGCTTTTTACACATTTCATGGCAATTTTTATTCTGTAAAATGTTTAATTGTTTTAAATTTTCGAGTGAAGGATGTTGTCTTATGTAAAATTGTTATGGTTTTAATTAACTATACAATAAGCTATTTATCACTTGTAATACGATTTCACGGTTATAGTTTGCATACTTTTTGTAGTTTGTGATAAATGAATCTTTTATCACAAAATGTTCAGAATTGGTTGACAAAATGCTGTTATGTCTGCTTACAAGGGGCTTATGTTCTATACATAACCGACTTAACAGAGACTTCAAAATATTAGTTCAGTTGGAAAAATAAATATTCACACACCTCGCGTAGCCTACCACATTATTTCTGTTAATTAATCATGCAACTAATGTAAGTTAACAGTTATACGCTGCTACAGGCACTTATACAAGGGTCTTCAAATGCTTGTGTTTCATGTTTAACCGCATGGCAGGAGGTTATCACCATAGTGATATTAAATATGTGTTTTTTTATGTGATTCTCACTATCGTTCGGAGGGATTTCCACCATCACTCAGTTAAATCCAAATAGCTTTTCAGACATGCTTTGCTCAAAATACCTACAGTATTTATGAAAGTACACTATGAATTTGTGAATGAATTTGTGTGCTGGCCATTGCCCAAATCGCTAAGTTTATAAACGGTCTCTGGACTCTACACAATGAAAATCTGGTAACCTTCTTAAATTTAAGAACGATTTCTTCGATATGAATATGACTATGTGAAAGAAAAACGGTACGCAGTCAAGCTCTACAATACCTGTATGTATGTTTTTTCATGGCATACAGTTCCTTTAACTAGTATTTTGAAACTTTTGTCTGAAGCCTAGGTTCGTGCAATGTTTTATCGTTTTCTGCCATGTCAAATATGTATGCACTCATGAAAAACTACAGAATATGTCCAGACTGCGCAAAATTCTAGGAGGGGGCACTTTCCAATGGAAATTGGGACTTTCATGGCACTCTTTTTAACCAATCTTCCAATTTTCAGAATGTCTATGTAAATTTAACTGTCTCAGATAGA
This sequence comes from Calotriton arnoldi, assembly GCA_963921515.1. Lineage (NCBI taxonomy): Eukaryota > Metazoa > Chordata > Amphibia > Caudata > Salamandridae > Calotriton > Calotriton arnoldi. Next base: position 1,604,067 of record CAWUFW010001273.1, read on the forward strand.
AAGCTGTCTGTAGTGTGCTTGTCCAGCGAACTGCATAGAAAATAATAAATGTGAAGTATGCTTCTTGTATGCAAGTGTGAATGTGGGTTGCTTAAATTTAAAAAATGTCAATGCTTAGAGTGTAAGAATTCATGTTTCTCTAACTCAGGACAACTTAGGTCTCATCGTCCATCGTTTCCATGGCGTTGCTGTCTAACATGTGACCTGAACTGCTGTTTACACTGTGTATTTTCCCATTCTAGGAAAGTCATCCTTTTTGCCCTGAAATCTCCCATATTTTTTGACTGATACTGGTGGTAACTGACTCTGACTGTGCCCTGGGCTCTGCTAGCCAAGCCCAGGGCCAGTGCTCTGATTAAAAATGGATATGGCAATTAGGTGTAATTACAATTGGTGTAGACAACCTACCTGTAAGTCCCTAGTATATGGTAGGGCATGTACGTTTAGAGGCCCAGCAGCTTTGAGTTACTTAAGTGTGCACTAATGTGTTGTCTGTTGTCATTTTAAAAGCTAGTCCTACTTTGCAAGCTGCTTTTGAATGAAAATTACATGAAAATTGAACTTTGGATTTATAGGTTCTTCCAAAGAATTAAACTACTTTATTTTTACATATATGTCCCCACCAAGGTCTACTCTAGGTGCCCCCAGGGTAGGGTGCCAGGTAAAAATGAGCAGGGACATTTGAAAAGGTGCTTTATATGCCCTGGTGAGGGAAATGCTGCCAATTTCCTTTTTCCCCCCATTGTAACCTTTTAGCTCCATAGGCTAACATGGGAATACTCTAATACAGTGCATCTATTGACAGGAGTGCGCTAAAATAATACTGCAAAGACTTAAATGATTGGTAATGATAAATCCAACTTGCCACTGTGAAATGTATCATAACTAATACAGGAAAAAAGTTATAGAACGTTCCTTTCTTTGAGCCAAATTCCAGCCTTTTAGCAGCCTCTCCTGATTGGCCATTGTTAGAACTGGGGGTCTCTAGTTGGCAGATGTAGGTACCTTTGACCAAATAGGGACCCTTGCTTCTAGTCAGGGAAAGGGGATTACACTCCTGGATAACCCCTGCTCACCCCCTTGGTAGCTTGGCACGAGCAGACAGGCTTATCTCAGAGGCAGTGTGTAAAGCATTTGTGAACACATACAGTAATACAGTGAAGGCACTACAGATGGACACCACACATGTTTTTATAAAAATAAGTATTCTTTATATAGTCTTAACACAAGACCCAAAACAACAAAAAATCCACAATACAGTATTAAGAAAATGACTATTAGATGGTAGAAATAGCTTAAAAATAGGTTATTCACTTAAAAGCAGTCTTTAGCAACAGATAAACCCAACTGGAGTTATCACGACGTCGAGGTCAAAGAAATCCCAAAGAACGGCGCCGACCGCGAGGTGTGCGGCGTCGGGCCCGGAGTCAAAACAGACCCACAAAGAACAGTACCTTGGAAAAGCGAAAACAAAGACAGCTCACGGCGTCAGGGAGATGCAGCGTCGTTGGCGCTGTGCGGCGTCGGTTCCTTGATGCTTGCGCAACGCAGGGGAGGCGTCTGTTCCTTACCGGAGAGGAGGTTACGTCACAATGGCGCCGAAACCACGGTTCCGTACGATGTCACGATGTCGATGGATTCTTGACCACCCACGTCGAGGATCGGCTCCGCGATGATGTCGGCTTCGGAGTCGATGCGGCACAGCAGCAGGCGTTGGGCCTACGCCGCAAGTCGGAGCAGCGCTCACGGCTTATGGCAGGTCACGATGTCGCTTGCTGGCGTCGATGTGGCATGGCGGCCGGCGTCGGGTCTACGTTGTAAGTCGGAGCAGCGCTCACGGCTTCGATGCAGATTACGGCGTCGCTCGCCAGCGTCGGTGTTGCAATTTCCTTCTGTAGCAGCTAGAACAGCAAGTTCCAGGTGCAGGCAAGCAGAAGGGGTGAAGTCTTTGTATCCCTGAGACTTCAGACAGGAGGCAAGCTCAAATTCAAGCCCTTGGAGATTTTCTGCAAGATGATGAAAAGTTTACAAAAGGTCCTTTTCCCCTTTCCTTGGCAAATAAAGAAACCACTGCAGGCCAACCGCAGAAAATAGCACTCTGGCACAGGGGCAGTCAAATTCCTTCAGATTCCCTGGTTCTTCTCCGCGGTAAAGGTGTGTCTTGATTCCCAGAAGTGATCTAAAGTCTTGGGGTCTGGGCCCCAATATTTATACCAGTAAATCCTTTGTCCTCTGAAGGCAGAGGGTGCCTGTACCTAGGCAAAACCAGTTCTGTGCAGCTTCCTGGCAGGAGGTGGAGACAGCATTGTTGAAAGCAGACCTGGCCCAGGTAGCTGAAAGGAAATCTCCTCCCCCTACTCTCTATTCTATGAGGGCTCAGGGGAGTGAAAGGAAATCTCCGCCCCCCCACTCTCTATTCAGCCAAGGTCCTATTCAGCCCAGCCCTGACGCATCAGACTGCTGGAGCCAAAGCCCTCCTGTCACTCACAAACCAGACATGCAATACACAACCTAGCAGAGGTAGGCTGGATGGTTAGGTAAGAAAATATCCACTTTCTAAAAGTGGTATTTTCAAACATAGAATGTTAAAAACAACTTCACTAAAAGATGTATTTTATCATTCTGAGTTCAGGCATACTAAATTCGTTTTTTCTACCATGTTCCCTGGGTCAGTTAGGATTATAAGATGTTATAATCACACTGCCCATTCTGGCCTATGGGGTCAGGTACCCTTGCAATAGTGAAAACGAAATAGGCTGTAATTCACTATCAGGACATGCCACACACATCAGGGCATGTCCTACCTTTTACATACAATGCGTCCTGCCCATGGGCCTACCTTAGGGGTGTCTGATATGTAGAAAAGGGAAGGTTTAGGGACTGGCAAGTGGGTGCACTTACCAAGTCAACATGGCAGTACTAGACTGCACACAGGCTCTGCAATGGGAGGCTTGAGACACACTTTACAAGCTGCTTCTGTGGGTGGCACAAACAGTGCTGCAAGTCCACCAGCAGCATTTGATTTACAGGCCCTGGGCACACATGGTGCACTGTACTAGGGTCTGACAAGTAAATCAAATAAGCCAATCATGGAGTCACTAATCCATTACAACAATTTACATTAGGGAGCACTTGCACTGTGGCACTGAATAGCAGTGGCACAGTGCCCAAAGCATCTAAAACCAGCAAAACATATCAAGAACAGAGGAGACAACAGAAAAAATGGAAGGGAGACTCACGCCAATGGTACTAGGTCTAACAGCCATCCTTAACAGGCTTAGCCAAACTGCTTTGATGAGGTGAAAAATGGCATGCATAGAGGTGTAGGTTATCTGATGGGGGAGCTCTGCAGCTGCAGAGAACAGGTGAGGACGGGGCTGGGTAAATCAAACTGTGCTTCATAGAGAGCAGGACCGTAAGGAATGCCAGCCCCAAGGAAGTAAGGAATGCTACCCCCTCTTCCTGTACCCCTGCCAGATTGCAGCCCTAGGAATGGAATTTGCAGGAGGACTAGAAAGGGAGTGTTAAGAGAAATGAGCCACACCAGTGGATTAGTTTAGCCTGCTCTTACTCCCAAGGAGAGAAAATCTCCATCTTGAATTTTAAAGTGCTGTACTTTGTGGGACAAGAAAATGCCACACTTTGGAGGAAGCTGTCATGCTCTTAGGTGGCACCCTGTACCCCATTGGTCAGAGGTAACAGCCTGCTTGTCATCCCAGCACATTGAATAAATATGTGAAAGCTGCATAGCAACTCAAATCTGCTGCCTGAAACTACAAGGAGAAGAAGGACTGCCCTGGTCGGCCCCCCAAAGGATTGCACTCTGAACGACTGCTCCTGCTGCATGCTTGGAACTACAGCCCTGAGGACTTTGCTGTGCTTCAAAAAGTATTAAGGAGTTGACTCCCTGGAAGCAACAGGTCAACAGAGCTCACCTGCACCATCTCCCCTAAGTAGTCCCCAGCCTGTAGTGCGTCAAGAGGACTTTTAAGGATTTGGACAGGTGCATTGTGGGAACTGTGGTCCCAACTACCAAGGAGCAACTCAGAGACTCTGGAACCTTGGATTTGTGTTGTGGACACTTTGAATCCTAAGAGGAACTTCAGGAAGAAGTTCCAGAAGTTTAGAGTAGTTTTGAGCAACTTTTGGAAAAAGCTTCATAAGGTGATCGACCCATCTACGAGAGTCAGGCCAACGACGTTGAAATGAGACCCAGCCTGAATTTCAGGTTCATCCCGCTGTAAGCTCTGGAGCTCAAGACTTCCAGGATTTAATTGCGGCCTCGAGCTGAGTTAAGTTGCAGTCGTCGACTCGAATCCTGGCCTGAAGAGGAGCCTCGCTTGACGATGAGAGAAAAATTTCCAGAAAGTTTCTAAGTGCGGAGGTAAACTTTTGACCAGGGCCTCCCACTTAGTGTATCCGACCAGGGCTCTATCGCAGTCGGCTTCAAACTTTGACTTTGTCCCGGTCAAGCACGACCAGACGTCCCAAGTTGGCGCTTTTTGTTTTTAAGCGCTAGAAAGTGTTTAATCTTTAAAAATTCATATCTCCGTTTCCCAATATTTGAGTTTTGTCATTTTAGTGTCATTTTAATCATACATTTTTTCCTACTTTTATACATTTGTGTGGGATTTTCATTGTGTTGTGTCTCACTTATTTGATGTATTGGTGTTTTTGAATGCTTCACACACCTGTCTCTTAAGTTAAGCATGTCTGCTCGCAGTCAGCTACTGAGGTTTGAGCCAGGGGCTATTGTATTGAGATCTTGACTGGATCTTATATTACATTGGTGGCCTTATTGCTATTGGTAGCTACACACTTACCTCTGACAATAATTCACCTTCCAACATTTGGTGGCAGCAGTGGGATAGGTACTTGTGTTTAAATAACACCATATAGTTAAAGTAAGTTAAGCTCTTTCATAATCTGCTAAATTGACTTAGAACAAACATTTTTGATTTTGGAATTTTTGAAATTTGGACTATAACTGATTTTTAATCCATCTTTTTGATTTTTCCCATGTGTACGGAGGGGGATGACATTGACAAATGGCTGACTGCATTTGAAAGGGCCTTTGAGATGAGAGGAGTCCACTCTAAGTATTGGAGTTCACTCCTGTGAGAACTGATCCCAGTAGCTGTGAGGGATTGGCCCCTGAACCTACAACGGGATGAGGCAAAATCTTATTGCCACATGAGGAAATATTTAGTTCAGAAATTTGGTCTGACCCACAGAGCAGTACAGGTTGAAGCTCAGGGACACCCAGAAAGTTAACACACAGTCCTGGGTGTACATTGTGGACATCTCATTAAAGGCACTAGAGGGCTAGATTAGTGGTAACCAAATAGATACTTATGAGGGACTGTACAATTTGTTGCTGAAAAAGCACATCCTGACTCGTTGTGTATAAGTTACAAGGATTTTTGTTCGGTTAAAAAACCCATAAAAGAAGCATATGCATCATTGTAACAATTCCATTAAAACGCAATTAAAAATCTCCAAATGTTAAAATGTCCATGATAAGTCATCTTAAATAACAATACTGTGTAAAAACAACTTGCCATTAAACCATGTGAAAGTATCCAAAAAACAACTGCAGCTGTCATCATCCGATGGTTGTAGCAAAGATATCTCAATAATAAATATGCAACATTTACAAGAGCAGCTAACACTAGCAGCATAAACATGAGCAGTCTCATTTCATAACATAACTGTCCTAACATTAATAGACCAAAGGAAAATACAGAAAGGGACAACTTGATTCTTATATGCAGGTAGTATAAATGTTTGATTATAATTACTTGCCCACTACGTTACGCAACCGTGCTCTATCTGCAATAAATCTAACCTTCCCTTTATCCGCACAAGGCCATAAAAGTACATAAAACAGATGATTAGTTCAATCAATCGGTACTTGGATAAATTACTACAAAAATCACCCCAGCGAAACAACAATTTACAGAAAGAATGTGTGCAAGTCAAACTGCAATGGAACCAGGATCGCTGGACTGCAGATATTTGGACCTTAATCTCCACATGCAAAGCAGATACTGTGAGACCGCAAACACTATAGATTGCCTAGAATCAGTTCTCAAAATCCAAATTACTGCTCTATAACCTCGTATGCCCAGGAGCCGACAAAGTGGAAGTATCCATTTTCCCCGATATCCCCTGCAAGCTGGGTAAAAGAGCAGAACATGTTCGATTGTCTCATTGGATCCAGCACAAAGAGGGCAAGTTCCTTCCAGATTGCTGGAAGCTCGCCCCCATTTAGAAGTAAAATAACACAGAGGAAGGGTCCCATAACAAAATCTCAAATATAATGTTGTGGCTGATAGTGGCTCAACCTCATCAAAGAAGGGTTCCAGTTTAAAATCTACTTTAAATTCAAGAAATACAGTAGCTATAGAACCTATTCCTGCTTGCTCAATGTAAGTAAGTTTCTTATGCTGCCAGTACAAGCTCTTAATGGCAGCCTTAGTGACCCCGCTGAGGTCTGTTGGAGTTGTCCAATGATTTGCACAGCCTAGTTGGGTAAAGGATTGATGGATGTACCTGACCCATGGCATTTTTAGGGCACCAGGTAATCTGAGGACCTCTTCTAGGCCCTCCCAATAGGCTAATAGCTTCGGTGTCACCCAAATTTTGCACCAGTACAATAAAGGTCTAAGCCCTATTTTTGAACGAAGTGCTCTCAGTCCCAAGTCTAGTCGCAGAGGAATGAGCGGAGTGCTAACAGGAAGGTCAGTCAATGAACGCATAAAGTAATTCTCAACTTTATCCAGCGAGCTACAATATTTGTGGCCCCAAAGTTCCGCTCCATATGATGCAGCCCCCACAGCTTGCATATTGCAAATTTGTAAAGCTGGGGAAATAGGACGAAATTAAGAGCCCCTGAGGTACCTAATAATTCCACTTGAGTACTGTGTATAAGAGAAGGTATACGAATACCTAGCGGACTCTAAGCTGGCTAGCCCCAGATAGCTGGGGGAGCTAGCTGATGAGTGGTTGAGAACGTGGTGTTTCAATCAGCACCAGGGGGATGATCAGGAGAAGGGAGGACAGGTCCCTCCCCCAACGGAAAGCCCAGGGAAAAGAAGGTCAAAGACAGATAGAGCCCTCACAAGGCCCACAAAACCTGCCAGGGGTGAGGTACCCCGAGCCAATCCACTTTCAAAAGGAAGGGGTTTCAGGGTCAGTCCTTTAACCCTGCAAAGGCAGGAATGTTCTGTGACCTTATGAAGGCAGGTCAATGTTTTGACTGTTATGACAGGAGCTGCTGTCTGCACAAAGAAGCCTCCCACTGGTGGGCAGTCCCAGGGGATTGTCAGCATCAGGGTGGGAGTGGAGATTGTCCCAGAGATGGAGAAGGGGTTGACAGAGGCAACCTTTGTGTCCTTGGGTGGGGTGGAAATTGCAACACTGGCCGCCTTGCCTCGCAGCATGAAGAGGTATAGGCAGAGACCTAAAAATCAATGGATATGAGGTTAAGGCTCTTAGAGATACAGGAGCCAGTGTGACTATGGTCACAGAGAAACTGGTTTCCCCAGGTCAACTCATACATGGTGTGTATCACCAGGTAACCTATGCAGACAGCAGTGCCAAACTTCATCCCATGGCAGTGGTGAGTTTGGAATGGGGAGATGTGACAGTCCTAAGCAGGTAGTTGTGTCTTCTGCACTCCCAGTGGACCGCCTACTGGGAAATGATCTTGAAGCATCTGACTGGTCAAGGGTGAAGAGAACGGTCTATGCAAGGATGATGGATCTCTCTGAGTGGGTATGTGCTGTGACCAGATCACATACTGCACAGAAGGTAAATCCTGGACACTTGGACCATTGAACAATGGGCCAAGCATTCAATGACAAGAGAAAGGGCACCAGGTCTGGTGAGCCAGCCTAAAGAACTTCAGAGGTGCAGGAGGAATCTAACCCTGAGGGGGAGAATCTAACCTCTGAGGTAGGGATTCCACCCCTATAAGATCTGTCTGACTTGGCGGAGTTTCAAGAAGTTTGTGGACCGTCCAGAGTGGAGTTGTGTCAGGGACAGAGAGAGTGTCCCACTCTTGAGGGCCTGAGGCGAACTGCCTCCAGGCAAGAGAAGGGTGTTGTCAGTGGCTTCCACAAAGTCTACTGGGAGGATGGAGTTCTCTACACTGAGGCTAGAGACCACAAGGAAGGTGCTACCAGGAGGTTGATGGTCCCCCAGAAGTACAGAGAATTCCTCCTGACTTTAAGCCAATACATCCCATTGGCAGGTTGTTTGGGGCAGAGTAAGACATGGAAAAGGTTGGTTAACCATTTTTATTGGCGCAATATGACTGTCAAAGTGAAGGAGTTTTGCAGATCCTGTGCAACCTGTCAGGCCAAAGGCAGACAGGGGGCAAGCCAAAGGCTTCCTTGATACCACTGCCTGTGGTTGGTAGTCCCTTTAAGAGGGTGGGGGTGGACATTGTTGGGTCCCTAGAACCACCAACGGCATCAGGGTACAAGTATATCTTGGTGGTAATGGACCATGCCACAAGATACCCAGAAAGCAAAAGACACACAATTGATGGACGGAATGCAGAACAAATCAAAACATTCACCCTCAGTCAAGAGATCTGGGTTAAATCCATCATTCTTTTGCTCACTATGCTACCCCAGTTTAGACATGGCCATATGTAAATCAGTCTTGACCCTGTGCCTCATGGGAACAGTCCAGACCGAACTGCCAAGCCAGGTCCTCCCTTGACCGGAAACAAGCATCCTAGGGCTGGTTTTGGGGTTTCACCCCCTCATCAGCCAGGATAGCTTGAATCCAGTAGCACAGTGAGCCCGGGACACACTTATGGGCATACCCGGTGCACTTAGGGCGAGAAAGCAAAAGACACACAATTGATGGCCAGAATGCAGAACAAATCAAAACATTCACCCCCAGTCAAGAGATCTGGGTTAAATCCATCATTCTTTTGCTCACCATGCCACCCCAGTTTAGACGTGGCCATATGCAAACCAGTCTTGACCCTGTGCCTCATGGGAACAGTCCAGACCGAACTGCCAAGCCAGGTCCTCCCTGGACTGGAAACAAGCATCCTAGGACCGATTTCAGGGTTTCACCCCTCAAAAGCCAGGATAGCTTGAATCCAGTGGCGCAGTGAGCCCGGGACCCATGTCTGGGCAAACCCGGCACACTTAGGGTGAGAAAGCAAAAGACACACAATTGATGGACGGAATGCAGAACAAATCAAAACATTCACACTGGAGTCAAGCTATCCTGGCTGATTTGATTTGATTTGATTTCTTATATAGCGCCTGAATCACCCCCTCAGGGGTATCTCCGCACTGTGGGAATGCTGCTACCAGTCACATATAGAGAAGGGTTAGGACAGTAGGCTTTTAAGGTGTTTTCTAAACTGTAAGTAATCCGGACAGAGTCGGAGGTGCACTGGTAGTGCATTCCAGAGGGTTGGGGCTACATGGGAGAAAGCTTTTCCTCCCAGGCACTCTTTCCTTTAGCGAGGAGTGACAAGGAGATTTGGATCCTGATCGGAGGGATCGGGTCGGCAGGTAGTTGGTCAATTTCTTCGTTAAGTAGCTGGGGCCTTTTCCATTCAAGGATTTGTGCACAATGCAGCAAATCTTAAACTGAATTCGCATTCGTATTGGCAGCCAGTGTAACTGTCGCAGAAGGGGCAAAGAAGAAGTTCGTGGGGGGGCGGTTGGCTACCAAACAGGCCGCGGTGTTCTGAACTACTTGCAGCCTATTCAAAGATGCTTCATTTGCTGAAATCATCAGAGAGTTACAGTAATCTAGCCGGCTTAACACTAACGCTTGGATGAGTGTTTTTCGCGTGTGTAGAGGCAGAAAGTGGAATGCCTTTCTTAGAAGCCCCAACACATAGAAACATGACCCTCCCGTCGATGTTGCGTGGTCTTTCATAGTCAACTTATGGTCCAAGCGGACACCCAAGTTTTTGCTACTAATTTAGGCGTGGGTGCTGTGCCCATTTCCTCGGGCCACCACCCGAGGGGTGAAACCCTGAAACTGGTTCAAGGATGCTTGTTTCCAGTCCAGGGAGGACCGGGACTTACAGTTCAGGCTGAACTGTTCCCATTGGGCGCAGGGTCAGTACTGATTTGCATATGGCTGGGTTCAAACTGGAATGGCACGGGGAGCAAAAAAACGATGGATTAAGGCCCAGATCTCTGTACTGGGGTGAATGCATGACATTGTTCTGCATTCTGTCCATCAATTGTTCTTTTAGCACAAGATACCCAGAAGCAATACCCCTCAGCACAGTCACTGCTCCTTCGGTGGCTGGAGCCCTGCTTGGTGTATTCACCAGAGTGGGTTTCCCAAGGGAGGTTGTTTCAGATAGGGGCACGAATTTCATGTCCAGCTATCTGAAGGTGATGTGGGAACAATGTGGTGTTACCTACAAGTTCACCACCCCATATCATCCCCAGGCTAATGCTCTGGTGGAAAGGTTCAATAAGACCCTGAAGGGCATGATCAATGGTTTGTCTGACAAACTCAGGAGGATACGGAATGTTCTCCTCCCATGCCTACTGTTTGCCTACAGGGAGGTCCCACAAAAAGGAGTTGGCGTTAGCCCCTTTGAGCTGTTGTTTGGGCACCCTGTAAGAGGACCTTTGTGCCTGGTAAGAGAGTCTTAGGAAAAGCCTCTCAAAGAAGAATGTGCTGAATTATTTGCTAAGCCTGAGATTTCGCAGAGCAGAATACATGTACAAGGCTAGCAGAAAACTGGAGGCCAGCCTAGAGCTCATGAAGCACGGGTAGGACCAAAAGTCTACCATGTCTGAGTACACTCCAGGGCAATTGGTGTAGGTGGAACAACAGTCCCCTGCACACGCTAACAGTGTATCAATTATATCAATAACAGTGTGACAAATGCTTGAGTCTTTGCTGGAACATGCGCTTCAGTTTTTTCACAACAGCCTTAGCCAACACGTGTTTCGTCGCGCTTACGGTTGTGCGCAGCGACTTCTTCAGGGCTAAGAAACAAACAATAGTACAGAATTGGGAATGAAAGGTATAGCATCCAATGTCAGTTTCCCGTTGTGACAGACTAACTTTGAAGGATCGGCTCGTGTTGCCTACTTGAGCTGTGGAAACCCATGCTGTCTTAAATGTGTCACCTCGGTTGTTTAGTGACAAACTAGTGTTTTTTAAGAAAATTTGTAACTCTCTTAGATAAAATAAACATGTCCGGAGCTAAGGAATGCTTGTTCCTTGTGAGTCCAGTTGTGACATATGAGCCTAAACAGTAAACAGTGACTTTGCTAAGGTGAATTTAACATAACAACACCCCCTTAATGTTGCCTGGTACCCAAAGGTATGTAATAAAAACAAAATACCTATACTTAATGCTTGAAGATCCTAGGGGAAAAGAAACGGGTAAAAAAGAAAGAGAAATGATGCTAAGTATACAAGCCCCGTAAAAGCAAGTTTATCGTGCTACGGTGACCAAATCTGACCGGGGCACCAACCTTAAATCCGGATGTATTTCTGTCCCGAATGGGATTCAATATGGTCCAATGTTAGACACACAGTTAAGACTGCACATTTCTTGTGCCCAGAAATAATCCCTCCTATTCACAGTATATGTATCCTGGATGTGTTTCTCGATGAGGAGTCCCTGAGGATGGGTAAATAAAGGAAAATGGCCTAATTACATATAAGAATACACCCAAAGGAAAAATGGCAAGGGCATGTTCTATATACTTTAAGAATATGGTAATGTGGTCCCACATACCTTAAACGAGGATTTAGTAATAGTGCAAGTTTATTCAGGCATGAATAAATAAAATCCGTGGTGTATTGCACCCACTCGATGCAGGTTGTGTTAAAGAAAATAACCGGCAGCAATACCCTTGCCGGTATTAATACGGGAACTTTGCCTAATAAAATGGATCAAAGGAAAGTGTGTCAGAACAAGCGAGTAGACAGACCCCCCGGTGAGTATTTAAAAGATGCCCCCAAATGCAGATGCTTATATCTAGCGTAATTGGCACTGTACCGCTAATGGCAGGAGAACATTCAGTTAGTTACTGGCGCTTACCTCTGTGATGAACAGAGCTCCTTCCAGCGTGTACGCTGGACACCTAATGGCCCTCAGGAGAACACACATTTATACAGGCCTGGGAGCGGAAGTAGTTGTAGGACTGTACCTGCTCCAAAGACGTCGGCCATCTTGGAACTGTAAATTCAGTACCCCGCTTATCAATAGAAGTTAAAAGTGGGCAATTCATCAGCCCGCGAGGTGTGTTGATGTAGAGCTTAAGGGTTGTGGGGTATTGATCAGCATTATGCTCAATGGGCCAATGCATAGTGATTAAACAAATACCGTCGGCCATCTTGGAGTGTCTAATCTCCGCATCCGGCTTAATAACATACTTAATAAAATAGTTGTAGGACTGTACCTGCTCCAAAGATGTTGGCCATCTTGGAACTGTAAATTCAGTACCCCGCCACAGCAAGTTTAGGAATGTAAAGGAGAAAAATGTAATAAACGGAACGTGGGTGAACCATCCCTAGGGTAACGGATCCATCTGGATATAAATTACCTGAAGCAATAAGTTATTTAATATTTGGATCTAAGAAAAAAGGGGGTCTCTAGTAGTAGAGTTCTATGGCAACATTAAAGGATAGTCAAGGGAAAGGGATTCTCGAGTTCTGTGTGTGCTGCAACCGTCTAAGTATAGTTATCATAAATCTAAATAACACATATTGTATGCCCACAGGATCTACATACACAATCCTATGGGTCACCTTAAGATAGTTAAACATACACAGTGAGTACATCGGTGCCAGAGTAATCATATGGGTTCCAGAGTAAAGAAGAGAGGTTGCGACAGTAGACCCCTAAATCCGAGGGGATAGGAGAACAGGTATATGGAGCATGATAGATGGTTAATGAACACATGAGCTCCCCAAGTGACAGCCTATAGTGCTGAGGAAATCAAAACCATGTTAGGACGTGTAGTCCTAGGTAAGCTTGCACGTAAGCGTATGGAAGCAGACTTTAAAACTTCAGTTCGAACTCAACAGTAGTAGTAAGATAGAGATCCCATCACAAACAAGTCAGAAGACCACATGGAGATTGTGGTACTGAGTAAATAGAAACTGTTTCAACTTGGTAACAGTACGTCTCATGTGGGGACCGTGAACGCTAGTCCCCCAAAAAGTAGTGTAATTCGTGGTCTGTGTTTAGCCCCATTTCCACACTTCTTAATCACATGATCCAAGTCGCCTCCCTTCTCCTCAATGTTAGTTCCCTATTGCCACCTCTCACATCTCTTGGTATGGTGTCAAAGTTGTAAAAGGAGAAGGTTTTGTGGCTACCCTGAGCAGGACATTCCAATATGTGCATGGCTACGGGGTACCTGGTGTCAGCCTGTTCAACCGCCCTGATGTGTTCTAAGATGCTGTCTTTCAGAGATCTGATTGTGTTGCCAATGTAGCCACGTTGACATTTGCATACAACTGTTTACAACATGTAAGATCGGCCATTCTGGCCCGAATGGCCGATCTTACAAGATAAATACTAACATCAACTGTCAGACCAACTATGTGGTCTACGCAGTTGTATGCAAATGTCAACGTAGCAGCACAATCAGATCTCTGAAAGACCGCATCTTAGAACACATCAGGGCGGTTAAACAGGCTGACACCAGGTACCCCATAGCCATGCACATATTGGAATGTCCTGCTCATGGTAGCCACAAAACCTTCTCCTTTTATGGCTTTGACACCATACCACGAGACGTGAGAGGTGGCAATAGGGAACTAACATTGAGGAGAAGGGAGGCGACTTGGATCATGCGATTAAGAAGTGTGGAAATGGGGCTAAACACAGACCACGAATTACACTACTTTTTGGGGGACTAGCGTTCAGTGTCCCCACATGAGACGTACTGTTACCAAGTTGAAACAGTTTCTATTTACTCAGTACCACACTCTCCATGTGGTCTTCTGACTTGTTTGTGATGTGATCTCTATCTTACTACTACTGTTGAGTTTGAACTGAAGTTTTAAAGTCTGCTTCCATACGCTTACGTGCAAGCTTACCTAGGACTACACGTCCTAACATGGTTTTGATTTCCTCAGCACTATAGACTGTCACTTGGGGAGCTCATGTGTTCATTAACCATCTATCATGCTCCCTATACCTGTTCTCCTATCCCCTCGCATTCAGGGGCCTACTGTCACAACCTCTCTTCTTTACTCTGGAACCAATATGCTTACTCTGGCACCAATGTACTCAATGTGTATGTTTAACTATCATAAGGTGACCCACAGGATTGTGTATGTAGATCCTGTGGGCATACAATATGTGTTATTTAGATTTATGATAGCTATTATTCTGTACTGTTCCACTTAGACGGTTGCAGCACACACTGAACTCAGGAATCCCTTTCCCTTGACTCTCCTTTAATGTTGCCTTAGAACTCTACTACTAGAGACCCCCTTTTTCTTAGATCCAAATATTAAATAACTTATTGCTTCAGGTAATTTATATCCAGATGGATCCGTTACCCTAGGAATGGTTCACCCACGATCTGTTTATTACATCTTTCTCTTTTACATTCCTAAACTTGCTGTGGCGGGGTACTGAATTTACAGTTCCAAGATGGCCGACGTCTTTGGAGCAGGTACAGTCCTACAACTATTTTATTAAGTATGTTGTTAAGCTGGATACGGCGATTAGACACTCCAAGATGGCCGACGGTATTTGTTTTATTACTATGCGTTAGCCCATTGAGCATAATGCTGATCAATACCCCACAGCCCTTAAGCTCTACATCAACACACCTCGGGGCTGATGAAATGCCCACTTTTAACCTCTATTGATAAGCGGGGTACTGAATTTACAGTTCCAAGATGGCCGACGTCTTTGGAGCAGGTACAGTCCTACAACTATTTCCGCTCCCAGGCATATATAAACGTGTGCTCTTTTGTGGGCCATTAGGTCTCCAGCGTACACGCCGGAAGGAGCTCTGTTCATCACAGAGGTAAGCGCCAATACCTAACTGAATATTTTCCTGCCATTAGCGGTACAGTGCCAATTGCGCTAGATATAAGCATCTGCGTTTGGGGGCATCTTTTAAATACTCACCGCGGGGTCTATCTACTCGCTTGTTCTGAAACACTTTCCTTTAATCCTTTTTATTAGGCAAAGGTCCCGTATTAATACCGGCAAGGATATGGCTGCCGGTTATTTTCTTTAACACAACCTGCATTGAGTGGGTGCAATGCACCACGGATTTTATTTTTTCATGCCTGAATAAACTTGAACTATTCCTAAATCCTTGTTTAAGGTACGTGGGACCACATTGCCATATTCTTAAAGTATATGAACATGCCCCTGCCATTTTTCCTTTGGGTGTATTCTTATATGTAATTAGGCCGTTTTCCTTTATTTACCCATCCTCAGGGACTCCTCATTGAGAAAAACATCCAGGATACATATACTGTGAATAGGAGGGATTATTTCTGGACACAAGATATGTGCAGTCTTAACTGTGTGTCTAACATTGGACCATATTGAATCCCATTCGGGACAGAAATACAACCGGATTTAAGGTTGGTTTCCCGGTCAGGTTTGGTCACCGTAGCCCGATAAACTTGCTTTTACAGGACTTGTATACTTAGCATCATTTTTCTTTCTTTTTTACCCGTTTCTTTTCCCCTAGGATCTTCAAGCATTAAGTATAGATATTTTATTTTTTATTACATACCTTCGGGTACCAGGCAACATTAAGGGGGTGTCGTTATGTTAAATTCACCTTAGCAAAGTCACTGTTGACTGTTTAGGCTCATATGTCACAACTGGACTCACAAGGAACAAGCATGCCTTAACTCCGGACAAGTTTATTTTATCTAAGAGTGTTATAATTTTTCAAAAAAAACCACTAGTTTGTCACTAAACAACCGAGGTGACACGTTTAAGACAGCATGGGTTTCCACAGGCTCAAGTAGGCAACACGAGCCGATCCTTCAAAGTTAGTCTGTCACAATGGAAAATAGACATTGGATGCTATTGTTGCATACCTTTCATTCCCAATTCTGTACTATTGTTTGTTTCTTAGCCCTGAAGAAGTCGCTGCGCACAACCGTAAGCGCGACAAAACACGTGTTGGCTAAGGCTGTTGTGAATAAAGTGAAGCGCATGTTCCAGCAGAGACTCAAGCATTTGTCACACTGTTATTGATATAATTGATACACTGTTAGCGTGTGCAGGGGACTGTTGTTCTGTTTTACCAGTGGATATCCACACGTTGGGGAGGAGGGTGGCTCTCCCTACCCTTATGCACTGCGATCCTCACTCAGTACTAGAGTAGACTTACCTGCGTATTGCCCAGGAGCGCCAATACCCTATAGAACCACCTACCAAGCAGTTTCAATTGGTGTAGGTGTTGGAGGCTGTGGCTCCTAGGGCCCTCCAGGACAAGTGGACTAGGTCCTATCCAATCCTAGAGAAGAAGGGTGAGGTTACCTACCTGGTAGACCTGAACACCCCCATGAACCCTCAACGGGTCCTGCACATCAATAGGTTGAAACCCCACCAAGACAATACAATACAATACACCAACATTTGTAAAGCGCTACAGCTACCTCAAACAGAGGTGTCCCGGCAGGGCAGACATGACTATGTTGATGGTCACAGATGAAGGAGAGGAGGAGACCGAGCCAGTGCCAGACCTCCTCTCCAACAGTGTGCAAGATGTGTCCATGGAGGGGGTTGTACTCTGTCCCAAATTGACAGACATACAGCGCAGAGACTGAAAGCAGGTGCTGGAGCAATTTGCTGGTCTGCTTTCTTTGACCCCAGGTATCACCAGCTGATGTTTACATGGCATTGACACTGGTGACAGCCTTTCTGTCAAGAACATTTTGTACAGGTTGTCCTACCAGGTCAGACCCAGCATTAAGGCTGAAGTAGGTCAATGCTGGAGCTGGGGGTAATTCCGCCTTCTGACAGTCCATGGGCCAGCCCAGTGGTGTTGGTACCCAAACCTAACCCCCAGAGGGAAAAGAAGGAGGTGAGGTTATGTGTGGACTACAGAGGACTGAATGCAGCCACAAAGACTAATGCTCACCCTATACCTAGAGCTGATGAGCTCTTTGATAGGTTAGGGGCTGCCAAGTGCCTGAGTCCAATTGATTTGATCTCAGGCTACTGGCAGATTGCCCTCACTGAAGGAGCAAAGGAGAGGTCAGCATTCTGCACACCAGAGAGACATTATTAATTTGAGTAATGTCCTTTGGCTTAAAGAATGCCCCTGCCACCTTCCAAATGTTGGTGAACATGGTCCTGTCTAGGTTGGATCAATTCAGTGCAGCTTATCTGAATGATATAGCTGCGTACAGTTCCACCTGGGAGGATCACTTAAGCCACCTAAAGGAAGTGCTTCAGGCCCTGCAACAGGCAGGCCTGCTTATTAAGGCCAGTAAGTGCCAAATAGGGCAAAGTTCAATTGTGTACCTGGGTCACCTAGTAAGTAGAGGCCATATTCAACCTCTTCAAGCCAAAATCCAAATCACTGTGGATTGGACAGCTCCTACACCCCAGACACAGGTCAGGGCCTTCCTTGGACTGACTGGGTATTATAGAAGATTTGTTCAGAACTATGGACCCATTGTGGCTCCCCTGACAGAACTCACTTCTATAAAGCGGTCAAAGAAAGTCATGTGGACCCCAGAGTGTCAGAAGGCCTTTGACACTCTGAAAGAAGCTATGTGTTTAGTACCAGTGTTACTGGCCCCTGATGACACAAAGGAATTTGTGGTACAGACAAGTGCTACAGAGCAAGATACTGGGGCAGTGCTGGCACAGGTAAATGAGGAGGGCCTTGATCAGCTAGTTGCCTTCATTAGCAGGTGACTTCTCCTCAGAGAACTGAGGTGGCTTGCCATTGAGAGGGAAGCCTTTACTGTAGTTTGACCCCTGAAAAAGCTGAGATCATACCTGTTTGGTACTAACTTCCATGTTCATACCTACCACAGACCTCTCAGATGGCTAATGCACGTGAGTGGGAGAGTCCAAAGCTATTCAGGTGGTCCATTTCTATACTGGGGATGTACTTCACTGTGGAACACAGATCGAGGACTGCCTATGCCAATGCACATGGACTTTCCAGGTTTTTCCACCTAGCTGATGGGAACTATCAGGGTGTACGTTAGTTACCCATCACATTTCATTTTGGGGGGGGCTTGTGAGAAAGTCATCCTTTTTGCCCTGATCATCCTCATATTTTTTTACTGTTATTGATGGTAACTTACTGTGACTGCGCTCTGGGATCTGCTAGCCAGTACCACGGCCAGTGCTCTGATTAAAAATGTATATGGTAATTAGGTGTAATTACAATTGGTACTGATAACCTACCTGTAAATCCCTATTACATGGTAAGGCATGTAAGTTTTAGAGGCCCAGCAGCTTTGAGGCACTTAAATGTGCACTGTTGTTTTGCCTGCTGTCATTTTAAATGAGGGGCAACTTTTGCCCCAGATCTAGCTATCCTCTATATGGACAACTATGGGGACCAGTACATTTTTAAAGCTGACAGACCCTATAGTGAACACATAACACTATGACTTTCTTGATATTACGATTAAGGTTTGCAATAACCAGTTGTACACCACTCTCTTTAGGAAGAAAAGTGAAGGGAATACTCTCCTTAAATGCTCCAGTCACCACCTGAGAAACCTCAGGGATAACTTGCCATATGGGCAGTTCCTTCGCATCAAAAGGAACTGCTCATACAAACAGGATTACTTCAGAGAATCTGAGGACCTTTTGAAATGCCTGATTTTGAGGGGGTATCCCAAGAACCTTGTAAAAAAGGCACATAAAAGATACTGGTTTTTCCCTAGGGATACGCTACTTGAACCCAAACAATGGAATGACTTGACTCAGGACAGGATGACTTGTGTCAGGGCATTCAACACATGCAGCAATGAGATAAAGAAAATCATCAATCACTATTGGTCTCTAATATCTGAGATTGATATGACACATCCTCCCATCCACTCCTTTAAGCGGGGGAAGAACATCAAAGATTACGTAGTCAGTTCCCTACAGTTGGATCCACCTAAACCCACTACCCAAACACTGTGGAACCTTTCACCACTGAAGGGCCACTTTAAGTGCAGGGGGTGCAAGGCATGTGAAATGACACTAGAGACCCAGGGGCATATGTACAAGGGAATGGTGGAGCTGGGCGTTAAGCCCAAAATGCTAATGCAACGCTCCGCATTGTAAAAATGATGGGATGAGCCATATCTACAAAGATGTGGCGCATCCCTGCATTTTCCGTAGCAGTGGTGCTAAATTTAGCTGCGTAGCACCAATGCAGGCACCCTTGCACCGTAGTGCAAGGGTGCCTGCTTTGAGAGTATGATTGTTTATGTGCAGGAATAAACAATCACAAATGACGATTTGAAACTTCTATGTGTGCTGCATTGTGCAGCACACTTAGAAGTTGCCAATTGCCATTTTTTTAATGATTGTTTATGTGCAGGAAGCACACCTTCCTGCACATTGACAATCATTCATTCAACGAGGAGAAATAAAGCATTTCTCGTTTCGCCATGTTAAGACTAGGTTTTCCCTGGTCTTAATTTTGTAGCTGCCTCCTATTTATGCCACCCTTGTAATTGGGGCAGTGTAAAAATCAATGGGTGTTGCGGCGGAATGCCCACCATAGCACTCATTGCCCACCCCTTTCACTCTAAGTATAGCGTGAAAGGATGCCTTATTTAGAAGGTTGCGTTAAGCCACATTAAGTGGCTTAACACTGCCTTGTAAATAAGGCGATGCCCCTATCGCCACAGGCAATTCGTTAAAAGTGACGTTCCTGTGGTGATAGGGGCCTGTAAATATGCCCCCCAGACTTATAGTCACAATGGTCAGGCGTACACACTAAAAGAACACATCAACTGTAACAGTACTGACATAATTTATGTGATCAAGTGAAAGCTCAGATCCTGCAACATTGATTGATAGTATCAGGTGGTGGATCATTGAAAAGATACATCCCAACCCCAGGGGTGGTGACCTTGGGAATATCCTTAGCTTATGTGAATGCAAGCGGATCCACCTTTTGGGCACAGTAACCAGAGGTCTGAATGAGTATGAAGAGATATCACCACAGGTGGCGAGTCTCAGTAATGGCTAAACTCTCCATCCTAAGAGTTACCGCCTCCGGAACACTCCCTTTCTCTGATCTCTGACCTTACTTTGTGAATCTCCCCATAGATGTATGAGGTCACCCTCCGGATGAAAGTGCATGCATAACGTATTGGGGTATGATTGCATCAAAATACAAGACCTGGCCCTGGTATACAATTATATATGAAGGTATGCAGATAAATGGGTACAACTGGATGTAACCTGGCAATTGTCATTGCATGCAATATCAGTTGTGTCTCCCCACTTCAAAGTGTATTCCTTTGCTCTACGTAACTGTATGGATGCAATTGAATATAACCCTATACATAATCCTTTGAAAATGTTGTTATATGCAACTTCTGTTCCATACCATTGTGCATATGTGTATGGTTTTACCTTCATCTCCCAACTACACCACCATTTGTGTTCTACCATGGAATCAGTAACAGCTGATCTTCCGAATTCTATGTGTGCAAATATGTATATATGTATTTATTTATTTACATCCCCCTTTTTTGCAATTTGGAGCTTAACGCTCAATATTTGTGAAATATAAAAAATCTCCGTGTATGTTGACACTTCAACATGTACACTGAAAGATGACTTCTCACTGTAATTAAGTTTGTGTTCAATTTACTCGATGTATGTGCTTACAATATACCAGAATGTGATAACTCTCTGTTCCCCTAATGCTGCCTCTGAGCGCTGCCTTTGGAATCTGTTCCGTCCAGGCCATTAAATCTAGGCCATGGAGTTACTGCTTTGTGGCCCATAGGGGCCTTAATGATGAGACGGAGGTTGCTCATCTACCCAACTTTCTCCTTGCCGTGTCACCAGTAGCATGCACGCTGACTCCTGGGACAACTATTTTCTGCCCACACTCGGCTCTGGACAGCTGCTGTCAGCCACGTAGGAAGATGCCACTCCAGAGACGCCAAGTAATCCGGCACATTCTGGATCTTACAACTGGGTATACAGATGCTGCGACCACCAATCGATTCTAGGTTTTGGTGTGTCTTTTTAATGGAGATTTTCTCTCCCTTCCTAGGTTATTGGATAAATGATTTATCAAATTTACAGTTGGATTGTTGGGAACCACCAGGAACATCACTCACCTAACTTCCTTATTGAAGGTGAGCCCTTCCCATGTTGAGGTTTTTGTGTTTTTTTCCCTCCTGATGAATGTATATTTGGGAACTTATACACCCGTTTTAACATTAACGTGAAGATATATCGCCCACTACTAATTGAGTCTGGCGGCCATCGATTGCATTTCATATAGACATTCTTGGATGGCTTTGACATCTAGGTGAGAACCTTTCTTAAGGTCTTTCTTTCCATGTCTTGACTTTAGTGTTGGGATCTCTCCCTTTCAGTGATGTTATACCATTACATTGCAGGTGGACCTCAGCTTGTAAGACTGAGCCTGCGAGCCAGTACTTTTGGCATTTGTTGTCAGACTTGAATGACGCTTGTATTCAGGTGAGGGCATTTGGAGCTCTATTTTGACTCCTCAAAACACACACAGTATATGGTTTGACACAATTTTGGTTTTAAGACTATCTTGTTCTTCCAGGTCGCTCATCTACCTCTTACTATTCAAGACATGATGAAGACCTACATTTGAGGCATTCAGTGGCCCCTCCCAAGTGTTGGGCCGAAACGTCGACACCCTTTTGACCTAGCCTTGATTAATATTTACTATCCGTCCGGTGGCACTTGCCAATGATCAGCTTTGCTCCCATGGGATGGAGTTAATATTAGAGTATGCATTAAAACAGCCTTTTAGATTAAGAAATCTAGTTAAAGAAAAGGGTCAGGAACCCTTTCATTTCCTCTCCTCTCGACACTCTCACTAGCAACCCTTCTGAGCACCTTCTTTATCCTTTCATTTCAACTTTAACAATGAGCATCAACTCTCTTGATTCACATGATTACAAATGAAGTGTTTAAGTTACCTTGTTTTTCAAAAAATTGCAACTGAAATCTGTTGAAGCATAGGAAAATTCTGTGTGTGTGTCACTCATTTCTCCTGTTTGCTGCAATTTTTGTTTCCCTCAGTTTCGTTTAAATTTCATATATTGTTAGGAGACAGTGATACAATCATCTCTCTGTGTTTTGATTACTTCCTCCAGTCGGACCATTGTTTGTTTGTATCATTCATTACCTAGGTCCTTCGGGTCAAATCTGGGTCACCCCATTGTTCGTAATTGTCAATTTAAAAGTCAGCCCTGCTTTGCTAGCAACTTTTGAATGGAAATTACATGCCAATTCGACATTGGATTTAAAGAAATTTCCAAAGTATTAAACTACCTTATTTTTACATATAAATCACCCCTAAGGTGTACCTTAGGTGTTCCCCAGAGTAGGGTGCCATGTAGAAATAAGCAGGGACATTTTAAAATATGTTTTATATGCCCTGGTGAGGGAAAAACATCCAATCTCATTTTACCCCTGTTGTGTAGTTCCTATATATAACCTATACAGGATCTGAACATTTGGATAACATGAACTGTGGGTTTGGTGGCAGACTGACTCTGAGCACCCCCACCGAAAATGTTAGCCTGTTTGCATTAGCTAGCTCACAGTGCCACTAGTGTCTCCTCTTATCGGGGAGAGAATAGTTTCTGGAAACCTTAGAACATGACAACCCTGATCCCTCAGGATCGTGGAAACTATGTACTACCTTTCGCTCAGTCACTCGTGCTTACTTATTCGGTCTCAGAGAGTTACACAGAAGAAACAGTCGGGCGTGTTACAATAAGAATTTATTGCACAGTTGTTCTTCTAGTGTAAAATACATGTGCTGCATTAATAGTGAGACAGTAGCAGATATATATTATCAGCAGTATAGTGAATACAAATGGATAGTACAGTTCTACCATTTTGCCATAATCATAAATGCATACATGGATATACAATGCATGATAAAAGAAAGCGCATACTCCTACGATGCCTATCTACATGTACCTAAGTGTACCTAGCATGTGAGTAGGTGTGAAGCCAAGAATCCCTCTAGGATTTAGTCGAACCCCATTACCTGAAGTGTGAGAATGTAGGAGCCCTTCTTGGTCATGAGTTGGACACCACGCGAGGGATGTTCAGACCACTGTCAGCTGGAGCGTCTGCATGCAGGAGCCTCAGCATCTCTGGTCAGTGTGTCGGCCTGGAAGTTTCGGTTCCCTCTAACTAACACTAGCAAGAGGTGCTGTATTTATACAGAAAGTATCTAGGGTTCCTTTGTCCCTTGTTGCTTGTATTAGCCATTGTTGGATTTGAGGATGACGTGTGGGATGAACCGTGTACGTAGATATGGGGAGGAAGGTGGTGTAGTCCCAGCCTGGTTTCGAAGAACCCTTATGAATATTCATTCATACAGTGTGAGTCTATTGATGGAGTTATAGGACTCTATTGTTTAGGAGAAACCCTCCTTCTGCACCCAGGACTAGAACTAGGTAAAGGTTCAATGCTAAAAGGCTCGTTACAGTGTAGTGTAGGGGAGGTAATGTAGGTGAAGGGGTATGATGTTACCCGGGCCTATATTAGGGAACCTATATGGAACATAACACCCACTCCTCTTCCGAACAGTCAACAATGATAAAAATGCTAGTGAACTACTATTTCAACTAGGTAGCAGCGCATAAAATATCAGTGAGCCACGTAAAAACATATTTCTAAAACATTTAAAAATAGTCTAAGAGGTGAAAAATCTACTGAAAGTCAGTCATTTTGGAATTATCATTTAAGCCAAAGTCCTAGATGAGTTTGTTTATATAGGTCGAACCACTATAAGCGTCAGGAGGCCATGCTTTTCAGTGAAAGTGTCAATTTTAAAGGAAATGTTCCATTTTTAGCTGAGTTTTGGAAAAAATGAACAAAGTGAATTCTTTCCCAGCACACGATGAGCCAATTATAGATTAAGTGTCCTGGCTGGGAGACGCAACATCGTCGTTGCTTGCTGCTGCAGGGGACGGTTCTTGTAACACCTTGCAAAGTACGTCATTGGAGCACAGATGATATTCAGCACTGCCAGTAGCTGGTGTAGAGGCAGCCAGTGCTGTAGTCGATACCTGGGTGCTAGTGGTGCTAGTGGTGGAGCTGATGCTCAACCCAATTGTAAAAGGCACCTGCGGATTCTCGAGGAATGCAGCCATCAAGATGGGAATATGCTGGGGACATTGCCGAGCATGGGCCCTCAGGGGTTCCAGCTGGGTATTCAAGTCCGCAGGCGTGTCCGTTGCAAGTGTCAGACAGAGATCCAACACGCATTCTTCACCTCAAAACAGGCATCGAAGAACAGGTAAGATGCAGTCCATCCAGACTGGTCTAAACGATAGGAACCAAGAAGCGCTCAGTTCCCGTAGGCGAGGTGTGCCCAGATGTTGCACCATGCGCTCACGATATTTGCGCTCAAGGAGTGCTTTTGCCATCTCGTTGGTAATTGGGCCGTCCATTGCAGAGCAGAAAAATGACAATCAGGATTCCTGCAATAGAAAGCAGGATCAGCGGGAGACCTCCAAAAACGCTTCCCAATATGGAGTGTATAAAATTTGGAATAACCCCGAGGATTGTCTGAAAGGTGCTTAGAAATCCTGACCCTATGGTCTTAAATAGGTGTACAATACCACTCGTATCAGACATATTAAAGATACGACCCACCATTTCTATGAAATGAAAGGGGCAGTTTGTAAGTATAAGTGCCTGTATCTCAGTCAAGGTCCTTGCTATTTGAAGATCAAAGGTCTCTCGAGCGGAGGTTAAGGGTACGGTTTGTTGTAAAAGCATGGCTTTCAGTCTGCTCAAAGTATCAAACTGTATAAAGGAAACATTCAAAGAAGGCCATAACAGCGCCTCCTTGACTGTACTTGTTGGGGGAAACAATACTTGCATACAGCAAGAAACCCTGGAGTTCACAGTGACCAGATAGGCAATGCCCGGAAGCATCCAGCAGAAACCTTGATCGTTCAGCATCAAGTAACTCCCATTCGAGAGCAGCTCGAATACCGGTGTAATCACAGCTGCTGGAGTCCCTTTCATGCGACAGGACAAGTTTGCTATTGAACCATTGCAAGCTCCGTGCAGTGAAATGTCCTGGCACATGAGAGAACCGCTTAAAGCGTTCTTGAAGTTTGTACCGCTTAGAAACACTTCTCGATCCCCACTCCGGCATCGAAATCTGTATGGTAACTCCCAAGACTCCTTAATGTATTCCTTGCCCATCTTTTCATATTTGCCTGCCTGCCTTTTCTCAAGGCAATATTGAAAGTGAAAAGTAGTGACCGGTAGAGTGATGTGGCCATGGATAAGCCATTCCGTAGACGGAGATTCCGCTACCGTGAATGGTAACCTGTCCAGTTTTTCAATACGCGGCATTGTATATTTTGCTCCCCTCTGTGCCATTTCCATCTGTTTATCTGTTAGATTATATTCAGAAAACAGAGACGTACTGTTGATAAAACGCCAAGGCACATAGCCTGCACGCAAAGATTACAGCGTCCAGCTCAATAACGTAACAGAACGTAGCTGAGATTGCCCGTGTTGTAATATGGCTAAATCTTGTTCCAGTATGTCTATCGCAGAAGATACAATGTTGCCTAAGGAATATATCCTGGAGGTCAAAGTTGTTAACCCGTTGTCTACCACTGCTAGAGATTTCTCCAAGTTAATAAGGTCTATTTTCCGTATTCTCTCTGCGGCCTCTTGTTGGGATATTTTCCAGTTTTCATTATAGGCAGCATAAATGCCAGCATATATGAAACGTTTCTGACAAGGTTTCCTGCGTCCTAGTAAAAAATCCCTAAGATCCATGTCTTGTGACAGTAAGGCTAAGTGTTGTTTCACTTCTGTGAGTGTTGAGGTTTCTAGCCAATCAAGGCACAACTTCCCAACACTGTAGGATGTCACTACCCCTGGATGTTCTCTCTGTACATAACGTGGGTCTGGCCTGGGATATTGAACCCTTCTGTTATACCCCAGAATCTTTTCTGACATGTGTTCGTGTCTAAGGGCCAAACTACCCATTTTTTCCAATCAGGGTCTGTTCTATTGTACTGTAAAATGTCATCTATTGTTGCCCCTTCTTTTGAAGTCGAATTTTGCCACCCCTCCATCTGAGATGGTGTTGGAAATCGAGGTGTGTTCAGGTCCTTGTTCTTGGCTAGTCCAAGACAGGATGTCTGTTGCACAGTGTCATTTAGAAATATCATCTGCTGTGGAATGAGGCATGCTCTAAATAGCGCTTCTGTTCCCTGGACTTGCCAGTCCCTAGAACCCCAGACTGATTTTAAGTCAATTGTGTCCTTCCATAGGTCAAAACCCTGTTCAGACAATTGGGCAATAAAGGAAGCAGAGTATATCTGTTTGGTGTTAGTCAGCATAATTTTAATTGCCGATGTCGGTGTAACTTTATAATAAAATGACGTCGGGTCAGTGGTGTTAAAACCTGAAAAATATGCAAATTTCTGTGCAAATGTATGCGTACTACTTTTTGGTGGTGTAGGGCAATGTTCCCACTGGTGGTATTCAAAAACATTTCTAGGCGAAATAGATTTGTGTAGGAAATGATGACCATAATGTTGGTAACAGTACAATGTGTCATAGTCTGAATTACCTTCTAACATTTCAGTGTTCGGAAATGTGGCAGTTTTTTCTAGATCAGACAACATGTTATTAACAGTTTCAAAGTCCCAATCATCAGAAAATGTACTGGAGGTAATGATATCACTTAAAGAAATGTTAAATACATGTGAAAGTTTTAAAAGTTCAGTCGGACCGAATATATCAAAATCAACTTTGTCCCAGACTATACCGTCCGGTATAGGAACTGCTGTGATGTTCACTGTTGACAAGTCTCTTTGTTCACGATGTGAAGATTGATGTGGTTTTAAAATCAAATTAACTTTCTGGGCTGTGGAGCTTTGTTGAAGGTATCGACCATTAATAAGCATGCTAAATGTTATAACTAAGCCTAGCCAGAAAAGAAAAAATAGAATCCCAGTAATTACCCAGAGTTCTAACCAAGGCGATACCAGGTAAGTCTTTTTAAGAAAGTTTGGAAAGTCTTTAACTTGCTGCTTGCGTGAATTTTGGGCTGGCATCGTTTCCGGTTCACTTGGATCCAAGGAAAATGTATCAAAGTTCATGAAGTAGCCAGAGGCAGTTCGATCAATTGTAGGAATTGCATCAGAATTTGTTGAAATCGCATTTTGCTCTTGTCGAGGCATGTTGACGTAGACGTCTGTATTTGGTCTGATTGCAACTTGTGTGTTATTTTGAAATGAATTTTGAAGATGAACTTCTGGTTCAAGGGGAACGATTCCATAGCATCGTTGCATAGTCCTTCATTCCGTACAGGAGGCTCTTTAAACGTGATGAGTCTTTCTGTTTGAACTTCTTGGATGGTAGCTAGAGGAGGGCGTCTGCTACTGTGGAGTCCACGAGGCTTACTGTTCAGTATCGGCCACATAGTGTGGTTTGATTAAGTCGATTGAGACAAATCTTTTCTCCTTTTTCCAGGCAAGAGGCGGCAAAAGCACAGTTCTTGTTCCTTGAACTGCTAGGACAGGTACGGGCTTTCTGTATGATGGTCCAAATTCTTTTTTGTCCGCTATTTTTTCTCTGACCAGATCCCTGACTTTTACGATCCAGACAGGTCTTGCTGTTACTGCCTTGACTTCCCCAGTGGCGGTATGTTTCTGGAGCACGTTACTTTGTTGTGTCCTGGATTCATTGAGATCCTGTAAAACAGCCAAACGATCATGGATATCAAATGGTTTTTCATCCGCCACTGTGCCTTTACAATCAAGATCAGGTACCCACATTCTTGTCCCAAATAGGACCTCATATGGAGTGACACCCCCTAGAGAATTTCTTGACTGGTTATTGAGTGCTCTTTGTACCCCATAAATGTGATTGACCCAACTACTGCCCTTGCCTAATACCCTAAGTATGCCCAGACGTGGGTCCCTTGCTCACTTTGCCACTGGATTCAAGCAAGCCTGGCTGATGACGGCTGAAATGCCAGAAACCGGTCCTAGGATGCTTGTTTCCGGTCCAGGGAAGACATGGCTTGGCAGTTCGGGCTGGACTGTTCCCATGAGGCACAGGGTCAGACTGATTTGCATATGGCCATGTCTGAACTGGGGTGGTGGAGTGAGCTAAAGAATGATGATGGATTAAACCCAGATCAGTTGACTGGGGGTGAGTGTTTGATTGGCTCAAACGTTCCGTCCATCATCCCCTTTTGTATCGCTTTGGTCGCCCTAAGTTGGCGGGGGTATGCCCAGACGTGGGTCCCTTGCTCACTTTGCCACTGGATTCAAGCAAGCCTGGCTGATGACGGCTGAAATGCCAGAAACCGGTCCTAGGATGCTTGTTTCCGGTCCAGGGAAGACATGGCTTGGCAGTTCGGGCTGGACTGTTCCCATGAGGCACAGGGTCAGACTGATTTGCATATGGCCATGTCTGAACTGGGGTGGTGGAGTGAGCTAAAGAATGATGATGGATTAAACCCAGATCAGTTGACTGGGGGTGAGTGTTTGATTGGCTCAAACGTTCCGTCCATCATCCCCTTTTGTATCGCTTTGGTCGCCCTAAGTTGGCGGGGATATGCCCAGACGTGGGTCCCTTGCTCACTTTGCCACTGGATTCAAGCAAGCCTGGCTGATGACGGCTGAAATGCCAGAAACCGGTCCTAGGATGCTTGTTTCCGGTCCAGGGAAGACATGGCTTGGCAGTTCGGGCTGGACTGTTCCCATGAGGCACAGGGTCAGACTGATTTGCATATGGCCATGTCTGAACTGGGGTGGTGGAGTGAGCTAAAGAATGATGATGGATTAAACCCAGATCAGTTGACTGGGGGTGAGTGTTTGATTGGCTCAAACGTTCCGTCCATCATCCCCTTTTGTATCGCCTTGCCTAATACCCTAGCTGTTAAAGATTGCTTTAAGTCCCGGTTTTTCCTCTCCACAACCGAATTTCCCTCAGGATGGAACGGAGAGGAGTACCGCAGTGCAACGCCCATACTTTTCATGGCCTCTTTGTAAGCCAGAGAGCTAAACGCCGGGCCACGGTCAGAATGTAACATGCCAACTGCGTATGTCCCTATAAAGACTCGCAAATCTTTTACAACAGTTCGAGCGTCAGCCGAGCGCTGAGGCCAAACCCATAGGAATCTTGATCAGGAATCCACAGCAACCATGATATACTTGTAAGCCCCATCAGATTGT
Organism: Calotriton arnoldi; assembly: GCA_963921515.1. Lineage (NCBI taxonomy): Eukaryota > Metazoa > Chordata > Amphibia > Caudata > Salamandridae > Calotriton > Calotriton arnoldi. The sequence continues at coordinate 1,633,470 of CAWUFW010001273.1, forward strand.
AAGGGGCTGCAGTGGTCCAGATACACACAAGCGAGAGGTTTGTCTGATTTTAGTAACGGTGTCTGTGCCGGGCGTTTTATGGTGGAGCCTTTCATCTGTTGGCAGATGTCACATTTCAAGACATGGTCCTTCGTTTGTTTTGTTAGACCTGGCCACCAGTAGCGCTGTTTCAACAATTAAATAGTCGCTGTAATGCCTGTATGCACAGACCCCAAACCCTCGTGTGCTGCTAGAATTAAACCTTGCCTACGATCCATATTTGGTATTACTCTGTCCCCCACTCCAGGAATCTGAGCACATGGAATGTTGCTCGCATCTAACTTGTAGGAGTACTTGAGTGGAAATTTCTTTGGTACTGCTCCACTGTTTTTGCTTGAAGCAATGACAGTGACCATAATCCCACCGTCTATCCTCGTTTTTGAATGTGTGATTGCAGCTACGGACGCTGTGCGTACAGCCCCCTTCGCGGCTTCGTCAGCCAATGAATTCCCTTCAACGTGAAAGCCATCACGCTGATGGCTCAGTGTATGTATCACGTGAGCCCTCGGTAGTTCGTTCTTCAACTCAACTACCTTTTCCCATAGCATTTTATGCTTAATTGTGCCACCTTTTGCATCTTTGAACCCGTTTTGTTCCCAATTATATAAATATTCATTGTATGACTGTACACAGTAAAAGGAATCACACACTATAAGTGTGGGGAATTCGTGATCCGTATTCACAAGTGCCAGTATCAGTGCTTTTAACTCTGCCAACTGAGCCGTGCAGTCTCCTAGAGATTGCGTTTTGGTGTAACTTGGATAGAATTTTCCATCCCGCATGCGACCTTTAATGATTGTACATGCTGTGCTGTATTGTTGCCTACTCCCTATGGCCGGTTGAGCAGATCCGTCAGTGTAAATAATATATTCATACTGATCTAGAGGCAACATTTTGTTTGGTAGAGGATATTCTTGTTCGTATTGCAGGAATGCCTGTGTTTTTAGACTTGGATCGAATCTGTATTCAACATCTGTTGCAGTAAGGGGATTAGCCCATTGTATCCATCTCGGATGTAAGGCTTTAGCATTTGGAATGCTAGCCTTTGTAACAGCTTCTAAAGCTGGTACTGGGGTCACGACTATTATGCGTTTTCCCTGAGCCAGGGCTCTTTCTCTTGCTACAGCGGTCTGAACTGCTGTCAGGATTTTTTCTGTTGAAGTGAAAAGCATTTCTGCGTTTGTGTACAGGTGTGATTTGTATACGATTGGTACCGTTTTGCCTTCATTGAAGGTTAAGTAAGTGTACCCGCATTGACCCACTATGGCTCGGATCACTAAGTTGCGTACATTTAAGTGTGTCTGTAAGTGTTTGGAAGCTATCATGTCTTATTGAAGTGAACGTAGGATGTTTGTGTGTTCCTGTGTCCAATGTCTGACTGAAAAGTCAGGTTTGATTAAGTCGTAGAAAGGTTTTACTTTTTCTACGTAATCCAAAATGTATGTTCTGCCGAAATTTAGGAATCCCAGTATCGATTGTAGATTTTTTAATGATCGTGGAGGCTGGAGCAGCGCTCACTTTTCTAAAACGTTAGCTGCCAGGCTTTTCCCTTCACTTGATAGCTCGTATCCTAAAAACAGGACATTCAGGTGGGCTATTTTAGATTTCTTAAAATTAAATTTGTAGCCATCAGAGGCGAATCCCATTATAATGGTGCTCACCCTGGTCAAGTGCCTTTTTAAGTCATCGTCCATCAGATAAATATCATCCACATAAGACAATGCTTCCTAATCAAAATTTTGGAGTTACTCTGTTACTCTTGCTGAGAACACCCCCGGGCTGTTCTTATACCCCTGGGGGAGACGACAAAATTGCCGCTGGGACCCAAATGCTGAGAATGCAGTCAAATACCTGCTTTCAGGCGCTATATATTGGCAGAAAAATCCATTTGAGATATCAAGTGTGGTTTTGTATTTTTTCCGCACAATGTTATTCATTAATGCGGCACTGTGTGCGTTTTGGACAGCGAATGTATTTGTGCATGAGTTTAAATGTCTGTAATCTAAAACTAGACGATATGAGTTGTCCGGTTTTGATACGGGAAACAAAGGATTGTTCATTGGTGAGGTGTATGTTTCAATCACCCCTTGGTATTCAAGTTGATCTAAGATCTCCATGACCTGGTTTTTAGCTTCTTGCTTCATTGGATATTGTCTCTGAGTATTTGGTGAAACTTTTAACAGGAACTCGTCAACACACCGACCCACAGAGCAGGACACACCCTCGACCCCATCTTCGCGGCAGGAAACAGCATCCAATTCAGCCACACAATGCAGCCGCCATGGACCGACCACCACTGCGTACCCTTCGCCATCAACAAACCCAAGGCACCCAAACCAGCCCCACGCCCATCTCGAAGGAACTGGAGCAAGGTTACCGACGAGCAACTTAACTCCATCCTCACCCGAGACAACCACACCTGGGCACCCAACGCCAACGACGCAAACAACGCAGTCAGAGAACTCCACACCTGAATCTTCAACTGCGCAGACGAGCTCGCCCCGCTACGCAACCCCAACAGACAACGCCCCAGGAGAGCCGCCTGGTTCACCACCGCTCTCCAAGAAGCCAGACGCACCTGCAGACGCCTGGAGAAGAACTGGAGAAACACCAAGACAACCGAAAACCACACCACCTACAAGGACGCCTTGACGGACTACCATAACCAGATCAGAGCCACCAAGAGGAACTTCATCCACAACAAAATCCTGGCCAACTCCACCAACTCCAAGGAACTTTTCAGTGTCATTCAGGAATTCACCAACCCACGCAGTGAAGCCACAGACATCACACCATCCCAAGACCTCTGCGACAAACTTGGAACCTATTTCCACCTCAAGATCAAAAACCTCTATGACAAGTTCATCGACCATCCACCAGGTGCCACAGACGGCCCCCCGGCCCCCAGAAACACCAGCCAGCCCACCATCTCCAACTGGACACCGATCACGGCCGAAGACACTGCCTCGACCATGAAAAGCATCCACTCGGGGGCCCCCACCGACCCCTGCCCCCCTCACATCTACCACAGAGCTGCGGCCGCCATCGCACCCGAACTACAACGCACCATCAACACCACCTTCAAAACAGGCACCTTCCCAGATGACTGGAAGCGCGCAGAAGTCAGACCCCTGCTCAAGAAGCCCACAGCTGACCCCACCGACCTCAAGAACTATCGGCCCATCTCGCTCCTCCCCTTCGCAGCCAAAGTTGCAGTGAAAACAGTCAAAAGGAAACTGACACGATTCATTGAAGAGAACGCTGTCCTCGACCCGTCCCAATCCGGATTCTGAAGCAACCACAGCACAGAGACCACCCTACTCGCCGCCACAGACGACATCCGCACCCTCCTGGACCAAGGCCACTCCGCAGCCCTTATCCTACTCGACCTATCAGCGGCCTTCGACACCGTCTCCCACCGCACACTAGTCGCCAGACTACACGACGCAGGCATACAAGGAACAGCCCTGGACTGGATCCGATCATTCCTCACCGGAAGAAGCCAAAGGATCAGCCTCCCACTCTTCCTCTCCGACCCCACGAAAATCACCTGCGGAGTCCCACAGGGTTCATCACTGAGCCCCACCCTCTTCAACATCTACATGGCCCCCCTCGCAGCCATCGCCCGACAACACGGCCTCAACATCGTATCCTACGCCGACGACACCCAGCTCATCCTCTCCCTCACCAAAGACCCCAACACTGCCAAACTCAACTTCCAGAAAGGAATGCAAGACGTCGCAGTCTGGATGACCAACAGCTGCCTGAAGCTCAATGCCGAGAAGACAGAAGTCCTCATCCTCGGTACCACCCCTTCTCCATGGGACAGCACCTGGTGGGCGACCGCCCTTGGAAGCCCACCTACCCCCTCAGACCACGCCAAGAACCTCAGCATCGTACTCGACTCATCACTCACCATGAACCAACAGGTCAACGCCGTCACCTCCAGCTGCTTCAACACCCTCCGCATCCTCCGCAAGACCTTAAAGTGGATCCCCCCTGAGTCAAGGAAGACAGTCACTCACGCACTCATCACCAGCAGACTGGACTATGGAAACACACTCTACGCCGGCATCAACAAGTCCCTACTCCGCAAACTCCAAACAATACAGAACACCGCCGCCAGACTCGTCCTCCAGCAAACAAATGATGGACGGAATGCTGACAATGCAAACATTCTCCCCCAGTCAAAAGATCTGGGTTATATTCATCGTTCGTTTGCCCACTATGCCACCCCAGTTTGGACCCAGCCATATGCAAATCAGTCTTGACCCAATGCCCCATGTGAACAGTCCAGACCGAACTGCCAGGCCAGGTCCTCCCTGGGCCGGAAACAAGCATCCTGGGATCGGTTTCAGGGTATGTCACCCTTCTTCAGCCAGGCTAGCTTAAATCCAGTGGCACAGTGAGCAAGGGACCCACGTCTGGGCATACCCATCCCACTTAGGGCGAAAAGTGTTACAGCAAACAAATGATGGACGGAATGCTGACAATGCAAACATTCTCCCCCAGTCAAAAGATCTGGGTTAAATCCATCGTTCTTTTGCCCACTATGCCACCCCAGTTTGGACCCAGCCGTATGCAAATCAGTCTTGACCCTGTGCCCCATGGGAACAGTCCAGACCGAACTGCCAGGCCAGGTCCTCCCTGGACCTGAAACAAGCATCCTGGGACCGGTTTCAGGGTATGTCACCCTTCTTCAGCCAGGCTAGCTTGAATCCAGTGGCACAGTGAGCAAGGGACCCATGTCTGGGCATACCCATCGCACTTAGGGCGAAAAGTGTTACAGCAAACAAATGATGGATGGAATGCTGACAATGCAAACATTCTCCCCCAGTCAAAAGATCTGGGTGAAATCCATCGTTCTTTTGCCCACTATGCCACCCCAGTTTGGACCCAGCCATATGCAAATCAGTCTTGACCCTGTGCCCCATGGGAACAGTCCAGACCGAACTGCCAGGCCAGGTCCTCCCTGGACCGGAAACAAGCATCGTGGGACCGGTTTCAGGGTATGTCACCCTTCTTCAGCCAGACTCGTCCTCGGCATCCCTGGCACGAACACATCAGCCAACACCTACGAAGTCTCCACTGGCTCCCCATGGAGAAAAGAGTCACTTTCAAAATCCTCACTCACGCCTACAAATGCCTACACAACAACAGACCCAAATACCTCAACGACAGAATCAACTTCCACGTACCCAAAAGAAACCTCCGATCTTCCAACCTCGCACTGGCCGAAGCCCCGCACATCCACAGAGCCAGAGCAGGCGGAAGATCCTTCTCTCACATTGCAGCCAAGACCTGGAACGAGCTACCGGCAGACATCAGACGCGCCCCCTCCCTGAACACCTTCAGGAAGACCCTCAAGACCTGGCTCTTCGGCTAAACAGATCTGCGGACCCCTCCCCCCCTCAGCGCCTAGAGACCCTCTCGGGTGAGTAGCGCGCTTACAATTCCCTGATTGATTGATTGATTGATTGATTGGTTGAATCTTCATCCCATCCGGCATGATTTTTGTACAATGCTGGAGCTAGGGCCACTGCCCACTCCTGTGCATATGCATGTTTAAGATGAATGGGAACAAGGTCGGAAAATGCTGGAAAAATTACTGTTTCTCCCCTGGGGCACTCCTTAACAAATGCTGGCGGCCAATCTTGTTCAGCTAACAGGATGTCATAACCAGATGATAGGTTTTCCCAAAAGAGACCTCTAACTTTCCTGGGCTTATCCCCCTCCATTTGGAGTGTTATTTCGTGTAACTTGTGTGGGACGCTCACCCTTGTATCTGGTGTTTCCACCGTGAAGTAATCATTCAAGTCCGCTGTCACCAGAAATTCCATCAGGTTCTGGCGAGCTATTGTTACTTCTGCCACACTGTCTAGCATCGTCAGAGCCCATTCCCCGTTCAGAAGTTGCGTCCTCAGAATTCTGGGCATGTCTGATCTTTATGCCTGCAACTTTCTTCTTAAACTGAGGTTTTGATTTTGGCTTGTCTTCTTTTTTGGAAGTATAGTCTTGAGCGTGCTGCTTGTCTCTAACTTTGTACGCTCTTCTTTGTGTTCTGACCGTCCTTCTCTCTCGGAGTTTTTCGTCAAGCCCTGAATGGAACGAGAGGAACGTGTATCAGTATCCTGATACCTGTCAGGTTTCCTAATATTATCCCTATTCCTAAGGTTGTACCTCTTTTCAGAGGGCTCCTGTGGGGGAGATCTGCCTCGGGATTGAGATCTGTTTCCTTTAAAGCTTTGTTGTTTTTTATTATCCCACTTCTTTTTAGAAGAAGCAGGTGTCTGCTTGATAGTGTCCTTTTCAGAACTGCCCATCAGTTTTGGTTTTAATGCTTTCCCACCTAAACTGTCTCTTCCCAATTCTGCATATGCAGTTTCAACTATTTTGGGTAGTTTGTGTTGTTAGTCTAACGGACTGAACTCCCTTAGGCATTGGCGGATGGCCACTGAAGCTGCTTCCCCTTTAATGTTAGCTAGTATTATGGCTGATACCTGGTCATAGTTACCTAGTAACTTCATCCCTAAGTTTAGGGCAGGCTCTGCTCCGTACTCATTTTGTATTTGTCTCAATACATCAGGTACTACTGCTAATGACGGGATACCATGAGTTCTGCTATAAATGACAGCAAAGACTGTACCCCAAGTGGTACAATCCTCTAATTGTGGTGTTATCCCCATGGGCAAGCAGATTGTTAGCATTCTGTGTTTTTCATACGTGGTAGTATTTGGGAATACTGCCTCGAGCTGAGTTATTTTATGAGCTACCCAGAATGGTATTTGTTCACGTTTCGTGGGCATTTTACCCATTACTGCGTGTAATGTTTGTGGAGTGATTTTAGTTGCTGTACCCTGAGACTGAGTACCATTTGCTGCAACTGTTGTTGGTTGGACTGTGAAAGTCCTCATGACGAATTGTGTCAAGTTTCCTTAGAATTTGATTAAATCTTTGTGTTGTAAGAGTAAGTCTGGCTGTGGCATTGTGTCAATGTCAGGTTGTGGTGTGTAAACCGCTAAAATTGGCCATGTTGCCCCGTCTCCTCCGAGCGGGCCTAATCTTACTCTGTTTCTTATATGGGGTAGGGCGCCTTTAAATCAGTATAGGTGTTCCTGGTACGTGAGTGGAACTGCTATGTCCTCGCAAGGACCATATTCCTGTGGTGCATATCCTTCTGTATTGTAGTGAAATGTCTGTGTTCTTGCATCTGCTTCTGGGAATGTAACCCACGAATAGAACACCTCTGTTTTATTTGATCTGTGTGCCTCAATTACGAAAGCTACTATACCACTCCTAGGTGTTAAACCATATTCTAGTAATTTCAGGGTGATAGTACGTCTAAACTTAGGTACAATGAGAATTCCATCCACCTCCTCTTCTCCTATTGAGAGGCGTCTAGCCACCACCGGGTTATCTTCGCTCTTAGTCATTTTGTAAAGGAGAGGTTTGTTCAAGGGAACTAAGATAAGGTGTTATGCACAATTTTAGGAACACTGTGTCCTTTCAAGCTTGATTAACCAACAGCCAATAAATAGGATTTTTTCACCTACTCAGCTGTGGCGGAGTTTGTGCCCACCCACTCCAGACGTCTCTGGCGTTTTGTGAGTAGGGGTCTCTGAGAATTAGCACGACTGAACTACTCAGATTCTACTGTTAAATAAGTACCCAACCAAAGTTGGCGGCACCATGTCGTGTAGTTCCTATATATAGCCTATACAGAATCTGCGCATTTGGATAACATGAACTGTGGGTTTGGTGGCAGACTGACTCTGAGCACCCCCACCGAAAATGTTAGCCTGTTTGCATTAGCTAGCTCACAGTGCCACTAGTGTCTCCTCTTATCGGGGAGAGAATAGTTTCTGGCAACCTTAGAACATAACAACCCTGATCCCTCAGGATCGTGGAAACAATGTACTACCTTTCGCTCAGTCACTCGTGCTTACTTATTCGGTCTCAGAGAGTTACACAGAAGAAACAGTCGGGCGTGTTACAATAAGAATTTATTGCACAGTGTGAGAAGTTGGCCTGGCATATGCTGTCCACTAATTATAGTGGGCACCTTGCACCAGTCCAAATCGACTCTTATGGTAGGTAGGTTAAAGACAACCTTATTGAAAGCTATCCTAGTGGTAGCTGTGGAGAGCAGCCTTCAGGCTAAGTCTTGAAGGAATGTAAAGCAGCTTGTTTTACCAGTCTATAATCTCTTGAGTGACCAAATGAAAGAGCACCACACCAGGTATATATTCAAAATATATGTATTTATTACTAAACACACCCCTCTAGTCTCTTTATGAGGCTAGAGTTCGAAAGTACATAGGTTATAAGATCTTAAATCACAGTAATAGCACAAATACACGTTTGGGCCCTAGGGGCGTACCAAACCATATACCAATAAAGTGGTATGCGAACCACGACTGAACTAGACACTAGGCCTAGAGCCTCTAGAAGTGCTTGGACCACAAGGAACCACCCAAGGTAGTGACACAGGGGACCCACGGGAAACGCGTGCAGTGTAAATACACAACCGCGATACGCCGTTAACTTCTATGGAGAAAGTCGGGATCGGGAAAATAGAGGAAAGGGACACTTAGAAGAGGACTAGGACAAAACCCTTTGAGATCTAGGACTTTGAAGAGTCTCTACCCACGGGAGCACCGGAGTACTCGTGTTACCTCACCCAGGGAAGCCGGGTGCATAGGTGCCTTTCGGGGTCGGGTTTCGTCGTCGGTTCTTATGGCGATCTGCTGCAAAGTGCTGCTGGCGACCAGGGGAAAAGTGTCCGGGTGGATCCAAGAGTGGATCGGAGTTCTGAAGAACCTGAAAGCAGAGGGGACAGAGTCTGGGTCACTAGCCAGTGACCAGGGAGGCGATGGACAGATGCCCACCGATGTCGAGTGCTTCAGATTCGGTGACGGTCATCTTGACTCTTCAGCCACGAGGTCCGGGAGGCGTTGTCGGCGACCAGGAGCAGGATTCGGGCTGTTGCTCGATGTCTGTCGAGTGCAGAGGTGTCGGCGACCAGATTGGACCCAACAAGCCTTGGCAACGGCAAGTCTCAAGTAAGATGTAGATCGTCGATGATGCAGACCAGTAAGGTCTGGGGAACTCACCCAGCGAGGGTAAGTGAGGGCAGGCCTGGAGCAACCAGACTGCCAAGTAAAAAAAAGATTGGCCTTCGTTAAGGGCTACTAGCCAATGGGCTAGCGACCGCGAAGGAGCCTCGTGACGCCGCACGTGGAGCTGGCTTACAGGACACTCGTGGAGTGGGGGCCAGTGATCTTCGGTGCAGGTGGTGCTGGAGGCTAGGGCTACTCGGAGCCCAAAGCACGACTTCTTGGGAGACCCAGAAGATGGTGCACTTGCAAATGTGCTCGGTGTCCAGGGGTCACGGTCTCAAGTCACCCACGATAGCCACGGGCCTCAGCTTTGCTGGGGACTCAGGGTAACCTCGGGAAGTCTGAGAATCCACCTCTGGTGATGCGATGACTTCGGCATCCGACGGGAGCTTCAGTGATGCGAACCGGACAGATGCTTCTTTGGTGCCTGCCAAGCAGGGGAGTCACTCCTTGACCCCAAGGGAGATTCTTCAGTCCTCTAATCGTGAGTAGAGCATCGAAGGTCCAGGATTCTGTTTCAGAGTTTCGTCCAGGTATAATCTAAAGTCCTAGGGACTGGGTTCCTACCTTTATTCTAAAAATAGGGGATGGACTACTCTGTGGCCCCACCTATGGGTGGGTCAGGGCAGAGGGGTGGCTACACCCCTTTCCCTTTGTCCAGTTCGTGCCAAAGCAGGGGCTGCAAGCCCCTGATCCGGTTTGAACTGGGGTATGCACTAGGGACACCAAATGTGCCCCCAGTGCAGGACTTCAAAGCACCCGAAAGTGCTCCCGCCCAGCCCCAATACACATTGTCCTGTCTGGGGAGGTGGTCACACCTCCCTGGGACAGGAAACCTATTGTCCAGGCCTCCCCTGCCGGAGTTTCGTCCAGCAGCAGGAGGCCAGACTCGTGTCTGTGGCAGCAGCATCCATTTTGTGATGCCTGGCTCTGGAAAGAAGTTACCGGACTCGTCAGAGTTAACATGCCTTTCCCTCTAGAAGGGTGGAATGCTACCCCCGCCGCCAGGATTGGCGGGGGGTAGTATTCCAAGATGTTTGACACCAAACACGACATGTTTAGGTGCAGCCATTCCATAGTTAGCATTTTACCGCGAGGATATAATGCGTTTAAGAGTATATGGTCAGGCTGCACTACAAACAGCCTCAGAGATGGTCTCCGAACGCTGCAGAGGGGCCCTGCTCATGCAGGGGCACCCTCTCACATAGGAACCATGCACTCTGCCTTTAGGATTGATAAGGCCTGCCTTAGGAGTGACTTATAGGTTTATATGTATGTATGCATTTAGTGATATAGGTAACCTATACCACAGCAAGGGGTGCGTGCACCACCTTACCCAGGCTGCAGTAGCAGACCTGTGGTGCCAGGTTGGATGGCCTACCAGGGGTGGCATAATACATGCTGCAGCCCCTGGCAGGCCTCTGAGGTACCTATGCCCTTGGTACATAGTATACCATATACTAGGGACTTACAAGGGCACTCCAGATCCCAATCAGTGATGTGCCTAAGGCACATGGAGACCCTTTTAAAGAGGAACCAGCTAGGCTGGGGTTCTGAATAGCAGGGCCCCAGCCAGACTAATGTCGAAAACCAGTGAAGTATCAGCAAAAAGTGGGGGTACCCCTGTGAAGCAGATCCTACTCTCCTACACACAGTTGTTCTTCTAGTGTAAAATACATGTGCTGCAATAATAGTGAGACAGTAGCAGATATATATTATCAGCAGTATAGTGAATACAAATGGATAGTACAGTTCTACCATTTTGCCATAATCATAAATGCATACATGGATATAAAATGCATGATAAAAGAATGCGCATACTCCTACGATGCCTATCTAGATGTACCTAAGTGTACCTAGCATGTGAGTAGGTGTGAAGCCAAGAATCCCTCTAGGATTTAGTCAAACCCCGTTACCTGAAGTGTGAGAATGTAGGAGCCCTTCTTGGTCACAAGTTGGACACCCCGCGAGGGACGTTCAGACCACTGTCAGCTGGAGCGTTTGCATGCAGGAGCCTCAGTGTCTCTGGTCAGTGTGTCGGCCTGGAAGTCTCGGTTCCCTCTAACTAACACTAGCAAGAGGTGCTGTATTTATACAGAAAGTATCTAGGGTTCCTTTGTCCCTTGTTGCTTGTATTAGCCATTGTTGGATTTGAGGATGACGTATGGGATGAACCGTGTACGTAGATATGGGGAGGAAGGGGGTGTAGCCCTAGCCTGGTTTCTAAGAACCCTTATGAATATTCATTCATACAGTGTGAGTCTATTGATGGAGTTATAGGACTCTATTGTTTAGGAGAAACCCTCCTTCTACACCCAGGACTAGAACTAGGTAAAGGTTCAATCGTAAAAGGCTCGTTACAGTGTAGTGTAGGGGAGGTAATGTAGGTGAAGGGGTATGATGTTACCTGGGCCTATATTAGGGTACCTATATGGAACATAACACCCCCATTGTAACCTTTTAGCTCCATAGGATAACATGGGAATACTGTAATAAGCGGCATGCATAGAAGCAGAGATTATCTGATGGGGAGAGCTCTGCAGCTGCAGAGAACAGGCCAGGACGAGGGCTGGGTAAATATTCTGCTTACAGGGCAGTAAGGAATACCATCCAGGCCTATCCGTTTTTCCTTAAGCCCCCCCCCCCCCAAGCCAGATGGCAGCCCCAGGAATGGAATTTGCAGGAGGACTGGAAAGGGAGTGTTAAGGGACATGAGCCACACTAGTGAGTTGGTTTAGGCAGCTCTTACTCCAAAGGAGGCAAAATCACCAACTTGGATTTTAAAGTGCAGTGCTTTGTGGGACAAGAAAATGCCACACTTTGGAGGAAGCTGTCAGCCTTTTGGGTGGCACCCTGTGCCCCATTGTTCAGGGGTGGCCCCCTACTTGTCACTTCAGAACATTGAATAAATATGTGAGAGCTGCATAGCAGCTTAGATTTGCTGCATGAAACTACAATGAGAAGAAGGACTGCCCTGCTGGAACCCTGGTCTGTACCCCAATGGATTGCACTCTGAAGGACTGCTTCTGCTACACACTACAGTCCTGAGGACGTTGCTTTGCTTCAAAAAGGATTAAGAAGTCGACTCCCTGAAATCAACAGGTTAACTGAGCTCACCTGCACCATCTACCCCAAGAAGCCCCCAGCTTTCAAGGAGCAACTCAGAAACTCTGTAACCTTGGATTTATGTTGTGAACACTTTGAACCCTCAAGAGGAACTTCAGGAAGAAATTCCAGAAGTTTGGAGCAACTTTTGGAAAAAGCTCCATAAGGTGACTGACTCGTCGACGAGAACAGGCTGCTAAGGTTGTCGCAGGGATTCTGCTCTTAGATCAGAACTATGCTTGGAACTATAGAGCATTAGTACACAGGGACTGAGTCATTATACCACCTCAGTATCTATGTTCCCAAGTCCAACTAGCTATATTGCCTCACTTGCCCTCCTAACCTTACCAGAGAAGCAAGTGAATTGGCACCCCAGAGTACAACACCCTTGATCCTCTCATGGATCGCGGTAACAGGACACGTCCTTTCACTCTCTCACTTGCACTTGTCCACAATAAAATAACCAGGTGACACAAAGGAAGTCTAGAATGTTTATTTGAACTATCTTGCTCTGAAATGCAGTATACGTGCCACAACTAGAAAACAAAGACATACAAAAAATATTGTTAGCATGGTTAATAATCCATATATAATGAAAAGCCCTGTCATCTTATAGGACAGAGTAAAACTAAATCCCCCTTCCTTGCTACTGAAGCTAAATGATTATTTATCAAAGATCTCTGGGATTACTGGCAGACCCGTACCTTAGCATTCACAGATGGACATTCTACATCTCAACAGACACAGTGCTCTTGGCTCAGAACTCTCTTTTCATGTGTGTGGTTCAGTTCCTGTGCTCATCTATATGATGTGACATGTATGCACATAAACAACTGCTGCAGTCTCATGCTATGTCTAGGTGCTAGTGCCTGGCCAGAAAGAATAACAAGGGACAGTGTTGTTTGTCCTTGTCTCTGGTGTTCAGACTAAATCCCAGGAAAAGAACAGAACGCGAAAACATATGAAGGTTCCGTATGAAAGTACAATGTGGCACAAAAGCAAGCATGTTTATATAGTTACGTGTGCAAAGGAAAATGGGGTCTACAACGTGCACAGTTGGGCTAACATAGGGAAAATTACAATAGGCCACGCAGGGAAAACTTGACACCCTCCCTTTGGTCACTGTTAGACCTGGTACCATTGGCGTGAGTCTCCCTTCCATTTTTTTGCTGATGCCTCCTCTGTTTTCGATATGTTTTGCTGGTTTAGATGCTTTGGGCACTGTGCCACTGCTATTCAGTACCACAGTGCAAGTGCTCCCTATTGTAAATTGTTGTAATGGATTATTGACTCCATGATTGGCTTATTTGATTTACTTGTCAGACCCTAGTACAGTGCACCATGTGTGCCCAGGGCCTGTAGATCAAATGCTGCTAGTGGGCTTGCAGCACTGATTGCGCCACCCACAGAAGCAGCTTGTAAAGTGTGTCTCAGGCCTGCCATTGCAGAGCCTGTGTGCAGTCCAGTACTGCCATGTTGACTTGGTAAGTGTACCCACTTGCCAGTCCCTAAACCTTCCCTTTTCTACATATCAGACACCCCCCAGGTAGGCCCATGGGCAGGGTGCATTGTATGTAAAAGGTAGGACATGCCCTGATGTGTGTGGCATGTCCTGATAATGAATTACAGCCAATTTAGTTTTTCACTATTGCAAGGCTGCCTGTCCCCATAGGCCAGAATGGGCAGTTTGATTATAACATCTTATAATCCTAACTGACCCAGGGAACAAGGTAGAAAAACGAATTTAGTATGCCTGAACTCAGAATGATAAAAAACATCTTCTAGTGAAGTTGGTTTTAACCTTCTGTGTTTGAAAATACCACTTTCTTGCCTAACCATCCAGCCTGCCTCTGCTAGGTTGTGTATTGCTTGCCTGGTTTGTGAGTGACAGGAGGGCTTGGGCTCCAGCAGTCTGATGGGTCAGGGCTGGGCTGAATAGGACCTTGGCTGAATAGAGAGTAGGGGCGGGATTTCCTTTCACTCCCTGAGCCCTCATAGAATAGAGAGTAGGGGAGGAGATTTCCTTTCAGCTACCTGGGCCAGGTCTGCTTTCAACAATGATGTCTCCACCTCCTGCCAGGAAGCTGCACAGAACTGGTTTTGGTCAGGCACAGACACTCTCTGCCTTCAGAGACAAAGGATTTTTGAGTATAAATATTGGGGCCCAGACCCCAAGACTTTAGATCACTTCTGGGAATCAAGACGGACCTTTGCCAAGGAGAAGAACCAGAGAATCTGAAGGAGTTTGACTGCCCCTGTGCCAGTGTGCTATTTTCTGGGGTTGGCCTGCAGTGGTTTCTTTATTGCCAAGGAAAGGGGAAAGACTTTTATTGAAACTTTCATCATCTTGAAGAAGAATCTCCAAGGGCTTGAACTGTGCTTGCCTCCTGCTGAAGTCTCAGGGATACAAGCCTTCACCACCAGCTCCCCCTTGAATTCCCTTGCTGGGGATTCTGTCTGCAGAAGCCTGCGTGTTGTTGGGAGCTGGAAGCGCGACTCAACGAGAAGAAGCGTGTCGCCGCCGCAGCTGTTACCGACGCATCACCGGAGAAGCGTGTCGCCGCCGCAGAGGTCGCCGCCGCATCACCGAAGATGCGTGTCTCCGTCGCAGTTGCTGGTCGTCGCATCACCGGAGAAGCGTGTCGCCACCGCAAGGGTTGCCGTCGCATCACAGGTGAAGCGTGTCGCAGGGCCTGTCGTGGCTCAGAAGTTACAGAGTTCGCCGCACGGCTGTCGGGCGTGCACACATCACCTTCACGTCATTGCATCGCATCAAGGGCGCCATCTTATCGCATCGTACCGGAGCATCAGCGCATCGAGGCGCCATCTTGTCGCATCGCAACCGGATCGCAGTACGAGATTGACGCATCACCTCCTCTCCGGTAAGGAACAGACGCATCGCCTACTTTGCGCAAGCATTGAGGAACAGACGCCTCGCATCCCCCGAAGCAAGGAACCGACGCATCGCCCTCCCTGCGAACCTTTTGTTTGTTTTGCGTTACGCATCCAAAGGTACTTTGTGAGAAACGTGTCACATTTACCATCATCTTTGAACTAAGCTATTTCTACCATCTAAAAGTCATTTTCTTAATACTGTATTGTGGATTTTTGTCATTTTGGGTCTTGTGTTAAGTCTATATAAAGAATACTTATTTTTATAAAACCTGTGTGGTGTCCCTTTGTAGTGTTTTCACTGTATTACTGTATGTGTTCACAAATGCTTTACACACTGCCTCTGAGATAAGCCTGCCTGCTCGTGCCAAGCTACCAAGGGGGTGAGCAGGGGTTATTTAGGAGTGTAGCCCCCTTACCCTGTATAGAAGCAAGGGTCCCTACTTGGTCAAAGGTACCTACCTCTGCCAACTAGAGACCCCCAGTTCTAACATTGGTGGTCAGCGGTGAGGATTCTGGACTTGCATTTGTGACTCATATACAGTGATTGGTGTACACTACTAGTGAGTGCAGACCAAACGCAACCACATACATTTTTTGGTAGAATTATTTTTTCCTTGGAACTGTTGTTTTTTGCTAAAGACTGCCAGTTCTTATTACCATGAGCAAACCAGCATCCTTGCATCTATGGATCTAGATTTTGAGGAAGAGAAGGTGGATGTATACACTGTGAAACAGCGGAAGCACTTCTGTAGAAAATTTAAAGTTGCTACTACAGGCCTCACCAAAAAGGAGGAATTCCAAAAGGCGCTGAGGGCCTGGATGGAAGCAACAAATGCCCCTGAGCAGGTGGATGAGCCTGCAGAGGAGGCTGAGGATGCAGAAGGGCAGCTAGATGGGCCATTGGGTCCAGCCAGGGAGAGAGTGTCTTCCCCCATAGGCAGCAGTGTTTCTTCCAAACTGGAGGACAGGGAGAGAAATAGATTCCACAGAATGGAGCTGGCCAAGCTCAAGATGGAGGGTCAAAAGGACCTAGAGAGTAAGAAGCTGGAGCTTGAGAATAACAGGTTAGCTTTTGAAAGGGAAAAGAGAGATTAGCACATGAGAGATTTTTGAGGGAATTGGAGCTTAAAGCTAAAAGCTTAGAAATTAGTCCCTCTGGTGGCAGCGCACCATCTGTGCCTGCAGAAGGCAGGGTATATTTCCCCAAAGATGTCATCAAGGATTTTCATAAGCATGAGGATATTGGGCAGTGGTTTGCAGCCTATGAGATGGCAATGTTGGCCCACGGGGTCCCTGAGAAGGATTGGGGAGCGGTGTTGTGGGGCCACTTTGTCAGTGATGGGAGGGATACATTGTTAGACCTGCCCAGTGAGTGTAGGATAATTTATGCCCACATGAAGGAAGCCCTGATGACCAGGTATGGGTTGACCCCAGAGCTCTATAGACAGAGATTCAGGAATTGTAAGAAACTGGAGGCAACTACCTGGGTGGAGTATGTATCTTTCTTTTGCAGATCTATGGATGGTTGGGTGAAGGGTAGCAAAGTGAGTACTTTTGAGGAGCTCTATGATTTGTTTGCATGGGAGCACTTGTCTGGTAATTGTTTTCCAGAGCTACGCCAGCACCTTATTGATAGCAAGCTAACTAACCCTAGGAAGCTTGCTGAGGAGGACGGACCGCTGGGTCAGTACCCGGGTCCACAAGGGTCATGTGGGAGACTTCGCCAAAGGTGGGCAGGGTCCCCAGCAGAAGAGTGGGGGGGGACAAGGGCAAACGGAGGGAGTTCCAGAAAGGGCTCCAAAGTAATTCCCAAGGGAACCATGGGAAGGGTTCCCAGCCTCCCCCTGAGAAGAAGCCAGAGGCCCCGACAAGTAAACCTGTTCACAGGGGCCCCCCTAAATGTTTTAAGTGTGGTCAAGTGGGCCATTGCTGGTATGATCCCCAGTGTACCCAGAAGGATCCCAATGCACCACCTCGTGTACCACCCCATCAGATGGAGAGTGTAGCCCTGGGAGGGGAGGAGATGGGTGCCCAAGGTGGGTGGGGTCCCGCAGAAATGTCCCTTGTCTCTTTAGGAGATTGTGAGGTGGTCCCTAGGACCCAGCTGCCTGATAACACTAAAAAATACAGGCAGTGGGTGACCTTCAATGGCCATAGGGTGGAGGCTCTAAGAGACACCGGGGCCAGTGTGACAGCTGTCAGTTGTCGGCTGCTGTCTAAGGAGCAGGTTATCTCCCATGCATTCTTCCCTGTAGTTGCTGCGGACAACTCAGAGAGCCAGTGTGAGGTGGCTCAGGTTCCCTTTGAGGGGGGGGGCTCATGTACCCTTCAAGTAGCTGTGAGGCCAGCCATGCCTGTTGATTGTCTGTTGGGCAATGATTTAGAGAGCTCCCCTTGGGCTAAGGTGGAGAGAAGGTCTCATTTAGAGATGTTGGGTCTGCCTGAGTGGGCGTGTGTGACCACTCGGTCTATGGCAGCCAGTAAGGGTGTTCAAGAGGACCTGGAGCCTGAGAGAGTGGCCCAGGTACCTGCCTTAAAGAGAAGAGGTAGGGGGCACGGGAAACCGGCCCCCATAGTTCCCACGGTCCAGGAGGAGGCAGACCTTGAGGGGGATGCCCTGGAACCTACAGGGGAACAAGTGGCCGAACTGGGGGACCTACCTGAGCTGACCGATTGGCAGCAAGAAGGAGGCCCCTCCAGGAAGGAATTTTGTGAGGAGCAGAAGAAGTGCCCTTCTCTTGCAGGTTTGCGGCAACAGGCTACAAACCAGGCAGCAGGTGATCAGTCTGGATCACATTGGATCTACTGGGAGAATGGTCTCCTGTATAGCGAGCCTAAGGTTGCTGAGCCTGGGTCAGCCCATGTGCTGGTGGTACCCAGCGCTTCAGAGCCTTCCTACTGGGTTTGGCTCATGATGTACCTTTAGCTGGACATCTTGGGCAGGACAAGACCTTTGAAAGGCTTGTCACCCACTTTTATTGGCCCCAGATGCGCAAGAGTTCAGATACTCATTGCAGGACTTGCCAGACTTGCCAGGCAAGTGGTAAGAGTAGGAGGAAGCACAAGGCTCCCCTCCAGCCTTTCCCTGTAGTCAGCACCCCTTTTGAACGGGTGGGTATTGACATTGTGGGGCCTCTGGACCCCAAGACAGCCATGGGCAACAGGTTTATCCTGGTCTTGGTGGACCATGCTACCCGGTCCCCGGAAGCCATCCCTCTCAGGACAGTGACGGCCCCCGTGGTGGGACGTGCACTGATGGGGATTTTCTCCCGTGTGGGGTACCTCAGAGAGGTGGAGTCAGAACGTGGTACAAACTTCATATCTAAGTATATGAAGTCCCTGTGGCAGGAGTGCGGTGTAACGTACAAGTTCACCACTCCTTACCACCCCCAAGGTAATGGGCTGGTTGAGAGATTCAACCGGACCCTCAAAGGCATGATTATGGGTCTTGAGGAACCTATGAGGCGTAAGTGGAACGTCCTCTTGCCATGCCTTCTGTTTGCTTACCGTGAGGTGCCACAGAAGTCCTTAGGGTTCAGTCCCTTTGAACTGCTGTATGGTCACCCGGTAAGAGGACCTCTGAGTCTGGTTAAGGAAGGCTGGGCGAAAGCTCCCAGGAAACCTCCCCAGGATGTATATAGCTACATGCTGGCCTTCGGGAACCAGATTAGGCGATTCAGACAACTCGCTCAGGCGAATCTGGAAGCCAGCAAACAAGTTGAAGACACGCACTACCAAAATTATTCCAACTTGAAATCATGTAGCGTGCTACTGGGGATTCACTCTCTAATCCAAAGAGCGTTAAGCATAAACATGAACCAAGTTGCATCTCCTGGTTAGGAGATGTCCCCCTGTGCACAACTGTGAGTCCCAAGAAGTGGGTAGAAATATAATCAAAAAGGTTCTCCTTCAGTTCAAAAATTTGCTCTTAGTTGTAGTCTTTATTTACATCGTATAAAGATATTATTTCATATCCAATTTCATGCCTTCGTCAGGCAAAATCCATGTAAATATATATTAATACATCAGTCCCATCAGTCCCAATGCATTTCGGGCAAACCAGTGCCCTTCATCAGGGGAAAACATCTGTAATAAGATAAGAAAAAAGCGCTTACATGAAGAAAGCACCCCTGGAGGGTGTAGCAATAGCAAATGATCATGCCTAAAAGGGTGAAACCTTATCTCCCACATCTAAGTGTACAAAAGAGGAAGCAGACGAACGTGCAGACGAATAGGCAAAACTGTGAATGTACGGGTACCAAAGAAAGTGCACATGCCAACATATCAAAGGTCAAAGTAGAAAAATAGACCTCCATACATGTTATCCCGTGTACAAGAAACAATGGTGAAATGATGGTCTATCACTATTGAAACATGTGTGGTCCTGTAAACAACGAGTAAACTGTGACGGATAAATAATTAGGTGTGTCGCTAAAAAAATAATCATAGCGGGTGAATTCAACACGTGCAAATAAACGTGCGGTAAACGAGCATGCAACGGAAAAACTTGGTAAGTGCACCCACTTGCCAGTCCCTAAACCTTCCCTTTTCTACATATCAGACACCCCTAAGGTAGGCCCATGGGCAGGGTGCATTGTATGTAAAGGTAGGACATGCCCTGATGTGTGTGGCATGTCCTGATAGTGAATTACAGCCAATTTCGTTTTTCACTATTGCAAGGCTAGCTGTCCCCATAGGCCAGAATGGGCAGTTTGATTATAACATCTTATAATCCTAACTGACCCAGGGAACATGGTAGAAAAACGAATTTAGTATGCCTGAACTCAGAATGATAAAAAACATCTTTTAGAAAGTAGGTATTTTCTTGCCTAACCATCCAGCCTGCCTGTGCTAGGTTGTGCATTGCTTGCCTGGTTTGTGAGTGACAGGAGGGCTTGGGCTCCAGCAGTCTGATGGGTCAGGGCTGGGCTGAATAGGACCTTGGCTGAATAGAGAGTAGGGGCGGGGATTTCCTTTCACTCCCCTGAGCCCTCATAGAATAGAGAGTAGGGGGAGGAGATTTCCTTTCAGCTACCTGGGCCAGGTCTGCTTTCAACAATGATGTCTCCACCTCCTGCCAGGAAGCTGCACAGAACTGGTTTTGGTCAGGCACAGACACTCTCTGCCTTCAGAGACAAAGGATTTTTGAGTATAAATATTGGGGCCCAGACCCCAAGACTTTAGATCACTTCTGGGAATCAAGACGGACCTTTGCCAAGGAGAAGAACCAGAGAATCTGAAGGAGTTTGACTGCCCCTGTGCCAGTGTGCTATTTTCTGGGGTTGGCCTGCAGTGGTTTCTTTATTGCCAAGGAAAGGGGAAAGACTTTTATTGAAACTTTCATCATCTTGAAGAAGAATCTCCAAGGGCTTGAACTGTGCTTGCCTCCTGCTGAAGTCTCAGGGATACAAGCCTTCACCACCAGCTCCCCCTTGAATTCCCTTGCTGGGGATTCTGTCTGCAGAAGCCTGCGTGTTGTTGGGAGCTGGAAGCGCGACTCAACGAGAAGAAGCGTGTCGCCGCCGCAGCTGTTACCGATGCATCACCAGAGAAGCGTGTCGCCGCCGCAGAGGTCGCCGCCGCATCACCGAAGATGCGTGTCTCCGTCGCAGTTGCTGGTCGTCGCATCACCGGAGAAGCGTGTCGCCACCACAAGGGTTGCCGTCGCATCACCGGTGAAGCGTGTCGCAGGGCCTGTCGTGGCTCAGAAGTTACAGAGTTCGCCGCACGGCTGTCGGGCGTGCACACATCACCTTCACGTCATTGCATCGCATCAAGGGCGCCATCTTATCGCATCGTACCGGAGCATCAGCGCATCGAGGCGCCATCTTGTCGCATCGCAACCGGATCGCAGTACGAGATTGACGCATCACCTCCTCTCCGGTAAGGAACAGACGCATCGCCTACTTTGCGCAAGCATTGAGGAACAGACGCCTCGCATCCCCCGAAGCAAGGAACCGACGCATCGCCCTCCCTGCGAACCTTTTGTTTGTTTTGCGTTACGCATCCAAAGGTACTTTGTGAGAAACGTGTCACATTTACCATCATCTTTGAACTAAGCTATTTCTACCATCTAAAAGTCATTTTCTTAATACTGTATTGTGGATTTTTGTCATTTTGGGTCTTGTGTTAAGTCTATATAAAGAATACTTATTTTTATAAAACCTGTGTGGTGTCCCTTTGTAGTGTTTTCACTGTATTACTGTATGTGTTCACAAATGCTTTACACACTGCCTCTGAGATAAGCCTGCCTGCTCGTGCCAAGCTACCAAGGGGGTGAGCAGGGGTTATTTAGGAGTGTAGCCCCCTTACCCTGTATAGAAGCAAGGGTCCCTACTTGGTCAAAGGTACCTACCTCTGCCAACTAGAGACCCCCAGTTCTAACATTGGTGGTCAGCGGTGAAGATTCTGGACTTGCATTTGTGACTCATATACAGTGATTGGTGTACACTACTAGTGAGTGCAGACCAAACGCAACCACATACATTTTTTGGTAGAATTATTTTTTCCTTGGAACTGTTGTTTTTTGCTAAAGACTGCCAGTTCTTATTACCATGAGCAAACCAGCATCCTTGCATCTATGGATCTAGATTTTGAGGAAGAGAAGGTGGATGTATACACTGTGAAACAGCGGAAGCACTTCTGTAGAAAATTTAAAGTTGCTACTACAGGCCTCACCAAAAGGAGGAATTCCAAAAGGCGCTGAGGGCCTGGATGGAAGCAACAAATGCCCCTGAGCAGGTGGATGAGCCTGCAGAGGAGGCTGAGGATGCAGAAGGGCAGCTAGATGGGCCATTGGGTCCAGCCAGGGAGAGAGTGTCTTCCCCCATAGGCAGCAGTGTTTCTTCCAAATTGGAGGACAGGGAGAGAAATAGATTCCACAGAATGGAGCTGGCCAAGCTCAAGATGGAGGGTCAAAAGGACCTAGAGAGTAAGAAGCTGGAGCTTGAGAATAACAGGTTAGCTTTTGAAAGGGAAAAAGAGAGATTAGCACATGAGAGATTTTTGAGGGAATTGGAGCTTAAAGCTAAAAGCTTAGAAATTAGTCCCTCTGGTGGCAGCGCACCATCTGTGCCTGCAGAAGGCAGGGTATATTTCCCCAAAGATGTCATCAAGGATTTTCATAAGCATGAGGATATTGGGCAGTGGTTTGCAGCCTATGAGATGGCAATGTTGGCCCACGGGGTCCCTGAGAAGGATTGGGGAGCGGTGTTGTGGGGCCACTTTGTCAGTGATGGGAGGGATACATTGTTAGACCTGCCCAGTGAGTGTAGGATAATTTATGCCCACATGAAGGAAGCCCTGATGACCAGGTATGGGTTGACCCCAGAGCTCTATAGACAGAGATTCAGGAATTGTAAGAAACTGGAGGCAACTACCTGGGTGGAGTATGTATCTTTCTTTTGCAGATCTATGGATGGTTGGGTGAAGGGTAGCAAAGTGAGTACTTTTGAGGAGCTCTATGATTTGTTTGCATGGGAGCACTTGTCTGGTAATTGTTTTCCAGAGCTACGCCAGCACCTTATTGATAGCAAGCTAACTAACCCTAGGAAGCTTGCTGAGGAGGCGGACCGCTGGGTCAGTACCCGGGTCCACAAGGGTCATGTGGGAGACTTCGCCAAAGGTGGGCAGGGTCCCAGCAGAAGAGTGGGGGGGGACAAGGGCAAACGGAGGGAGTTCCAGAAAGGGCTCCAAAGTAATTCCCAAGGGAACCATGGGAAGGGTTCCCAGCCTCCCCCTGAGAAGAAGCCAGAGGCCCCGACAAGTAAACCTGTTCACAGGGGCCCCCCTAAATGTTTTAAGTGTGGTCAAGTGGGCCATTGCTGGTATGATCCCCAGTGTACCCAGAAGGATCCCAATGCACCACCTCGTGTACCACCCCATCAGATGGAGAGTGTAGCCCTGGGAGGGGAGGAGATGGGTGCCCAAGGTGGGTGGGGTCCCGCAGAAATGTCCCTTGTCTCTTTAGGAGATTGTGAGGTGGTCCCTAGGACCCAGCTGCCTGATAACACTAAAAAATACAGGCAGTGGGTGACCTTCAATGGCCATAGGGTGGAGGCTCTAAGAGACACCGGGGCCAGTGTGACAGCTGTCAGTTGTCGGCTGGTGTCTAAGGAGCAGGTTATCTCCCATGCATTCTTCCCTGTAGTTGCTGTGGACAACTCAGAGAGCCAGTGTGAGGTGGCTCAGGTTCCCTTTGAGGGGGGGGGCTCACGTACCCTTCAAGTAGCTGTGAGGCCAGCCATGCCTGTTGATTGTCTGTTGGGCAATGATTTAGAGAGCTCCCCTTGGGCTAAGGTGGAGAGAAGGTCTCATTTAGAGATGTTGGGTCTGCCTGAGTGGGCGTGTGTGACCACTCGGTCTATGGCAGCCAGTAAGGGTGTTCAAGAGGACCTGGAGCCTGAGAGAGTGGCCCAGGTACCTGCCTTAAAGAGAAGAGGTAGGGGGCACGGGAAACCGCCCCCCATAGTTCCCACAGTCCAGGAGGAGGCAGACCTTGAGGGGGATGCCCTGGAACCTACAGGGGAACAAGTGGCCGAACTGGGGGACCTACCTGAGCTGACCGATTGGCAGCAAGAAGGAGGCCCCTCCAGGAAGGAATTTTGTGAGGAGCAGAAGAAGTGCCCTTCTCTTGCAGGTTTGCGGCAACAGGCTACAAACCAGGCAGCAGGTGATCAGTCTGGATCACATTGGATCTACTGGGAGAATGGTCTCCTGTATAGCGAGCCTAAGGTTGCTGAGCCTGGGTCAGCCCATGTGCTGGTGGTACCCAGCACTTCAGAGCCTTCCTACTGGGTTTGGCTCATGATGTACCTTTAGCTGGACATCTTGGGCAGGACAAGACCTTTGAAAGGCTTGTCACCCACTTTTATTGGCCCCAGATGCGCAAGAGTTCAGATACTCATTGCAGGACTTGCCAGACTTGCCAGGCAAGTGGTAAGAGTAGGAGGAAGCACAAGGCTCCCCTCCAGCCTTTCCCTGTAGTCAGCACCCCTTTTGAACGGGTGGGTATTGACATTGTGGGGCCTCTGGACCCCAAGACAGCCATGGGCAACAGGTTTATCCTGGTCTTGGTGGACCATGCTACCCGGTCCCCGGAAGCCATCCCTCTCAGGACAGTGACGGCCCCCGTGGTGGGACGTGCACTGATGGGGATTTTCTCCCGTGTGGGGTTCCTCAGAGAGGTGGAGTCAGAACGTGGTACAAACTTCATATCTAAGTATATGAAGTCCCTGTGGCAGGAGTGCGGTGTAACGTACAAGTTCACCACTCCTTACCACCCCCAAGGTAATGGGCTGGTTGAGAGATTCAACCGGACCCTCAAAGGCATGATTATGGGTCTTGAGGAACCTATGAGGCGTAAGTGGGGCGTCCTCTTGCCATGCCTTCTGTTTGCTTACCGTGAGGTGCCACAGAAGTCCTTAGGGTTCAGTCCCTTTGAACTGCTGTATGGTCACCCGGTAAGAGGACCTCTGAGTCTGGTTAAGGAAGGCTGGGCGAAAGCTCCCAGGAAACCTCCCCAGGATGTATATAGCTACATGCTGGCCTTCGGGAACCAGATTAGGCGATTCAGACAACTCGCTCAGGCGAATCTGGAAGCCAGCAAACAAGTTGAAGACACGCACTACCAAAATTATTCCAACTTGAAATCATGTAGCGTGCTACTGGGGATTCACTCTCTAATCCAAAGAGCGTTAAGCATAAACATGAACCAAGTTGCATCTCCTGGTTAGGAGATGTCCCCCTGTGCACAACTGTGAGTCCCAAGAAGTGGGTAGAAATATAATCAAAAAGGTTCTCCTTCAGTTCAAAAATTTGCTCTTAGTTGTAGTCTTTATTTACATCGTATAAAGATATTATTTCATATCCAATTTCATGCCTTCGTCAGGCAAAATCCATGTAAATATATATTAATACATCAGTCCCATCAGTCCCAATGCATTTCGGGCAACCCAGTGCCCTTCATCAGGGGAAAACATCTGTAATAAGATAAGAAAAAAGCGCTTACATGAAGAAAGCACCCCTGGAGGGTGTAGCAATAGCAAATGATCATGCCTAAAAGGGTGAAACCTTATCTCCCACATCTAAGTGTACAAAAGAGGAAGCAGACGAACGTGCAGACGAATAGGCAAAACTGTGAATGTATGGGTACCAAAGAAAGTGCACATGCCAACATATCAAAGGTCAAAGTAGAAAAATAGACCTCCATACATGTTATCCCGTGTACAAGAAACAATGGTGAAATGATGGTCTATCACTATTGAAACATGTGTGGTCCTGTAAACAACGAGTAAACTGTGACGGATAAATAATTAGGTGTGTCGCTTAAAAAATAATCATAGCGGGTGAATTCAACACGTGCAAATAAACGTGCGGTAAACGAGCATGCAACGGAAAAACTTGGTAAGTGCACCCACTTGCCAGTCCCTAAACCTTCCCTTTTCTACATATCAGACACCCCTAAGGTAGGCCCATGGGCAGGGTGCATTGTATGTAAAAGGTAGGACATGCCCTGATGTGTGTGGCATGTCCTGATAGTGAATTACAGCCAATTTCGTTTTTCACTATTGCAAGGCTAGCTGTCCCCATAGGCCAGAATGGGCAGTTTGATTATAACATCTTATAATCCTAACTGACCCAGGGAACATGGTAGAAAAACGAATTTAGTATGCCTGAACTCAGAATGATAAAAAACATCTTTTAGAAAGTAGGTATTTTCTTGCCTAACCATCCAGCCTGCCTCTGCTAGGTTGTGCATTGCTTGCCTGGTTTGTGAGTGACAGGAGGGCTTGGGCTCCAGCAGTCTGATGGGTCAGGGCTGGGCTGAATAGGACCTTGGCTGAATAGAGAGTAGGGGGTGGGGATTTCCTTTCACTCCCCTGAGCCCTCATAGAATAGAGAGTAGGGGGAGGAGTTTTCCTTTCCGCTACCTGGGCCAGGTCTGCTTTCAACAATGCTGTCTCCACCTCCTGCCAGGAAGCTGCACAGAACTGGTTTTGGTCAGGCACAGACACTCTCTGCCTTCAGAGACAAAGGATTTTTGAGTATAAATATTGGGGCCCAGACCCCAAGACTTTAGATCACTTCTGGGAATCAAGACGGACCTTTGCCAAGGAGAAGAACCAGGGAATCTGAAGGAGTTTGACTGCCCCTGTGCCAGTGTGCTATTTTCTGGGGTTGGCCTGCAGTGGTTTCTTTATTGCCAAGGAAAGGGGAAAGACTTTTATTGAAACTTTCATCATCTTGAAGAAGAATCTCCAATGGCTTGAACTGTGCTTACCTCCTGCTGAAGTCTCAGGGATACAAGACTTCACCACCAGCTCCCCCTTGAATTCCCTTGCTGTGGATTCTGTCTGCAGAAGCCTGCGTGTTGTTGGGAATTGGAAGCGCGACTCAACGAGAAGAAGCGTGTCGCCACAGCAGCTGTTACCGACACATCACCGGAGAAGCGTGTCGCCGCCGCAGAGGTCGCCGCCGCATCACCGAAGAAGCGTGTCTCCGTCGCAGTTGCTGGTCGTCGCATCACCGGAGAAGCGTGTCGCCACTGCAAGGATCGCCGTCGCATCACCGGAGAAGCGTGTCGCAAGGCCTATCGCGGCTCAGAAGTTACAGAGTTCACCGCACAGCCGTCGGGCGTGCACGCATCACCTTCACGTCATCGCATTGCATCAAGGGCGCCATCTTATCGCATCGTACCGGAGCGTCAGCGCATCGAGGTGCCATCTTGTCGCATCGCAACCGGAACGCAGTACAAGATCGACGCATCACCTCCTCTCCGGTAAGGAACAGACGCATCGCCTTCTTTGCGCAAGCATTGAGGAACAGACGCCTCGCATCCCCCGAAGCAAGGAACCGATGCATCACCCTCCCTGCGAACCTTTTGTTTGTTTTGCGTTACGCATCCGAAGGTACTTTGTGAGAAACGTGTTGCATTTACCATCATCTTTGAACTAAGCTATTTCTACCATCTAAAAGTCATTTTCTTAATACTGTATTGTGGATTTTTGTCGTTTTGGGTCTTGTGTTAAGTCTAAATAAAGAATACTTATTTTTATAAAACCTGTGTGGTGTCCCTTTGTAGTGTTTTCACTGTATTACTGTATGTGTTCACAAATGCTTTACACACTGCCTCTAAGATAAGCCTGCCTGCTCGTGCCAAGCTACCAATGGGGTGAGCAGGGGTTATTTAGGAGTGTTGCCCCCTTACCCTGACTAGAAGCAAGGGTCCCTAATTGGTCAAAGGTACCTACCTCTGCCAACTAGAGACTCCCAGTTCTAACAGTCACGATAATAGCACTCAGAAACTAAAATTAGAAAGAAATGTAAATTTGGAAAAATAATCGAATTAAGGTGATAAGGAGGAATCCATAATGTTACTCACCATTTCATAGGCTAAAGACTCCATGAAGGAATCCGACTCTGCACGTAATGATTGGTCCATAGCCCAAGTCATGAGCTTCCAAAGAACAAACATGCTCTCCGGTCTCAGCCGATGCTTAGACAGTTACCGGGCAACGTCCATCCGTGTTAATACTGCCTGTATCTTATGATCCATGCACCGATGCACATGTTTCCTCATAGATCAAAGGCTCAAACCTCGCATTGTAAAGAAGTCACAAGCCCAAAGGACAGTTCTGAAAATGGGTTGCTAAGGGACTCATCAGCAGTCCAAAGTCCAAGGCAGCGGGTGTTTGGGAAGTCCATTCGAATGGACACCAAATGCAGTGGCACACAGGTTGTACGCAGGTAAACCAGGCAGGTCAGAATGTCAGACACCAATCAAGATCCAGCTCTTGCAGCAGAAGAATTCCAAAAATATGAGTCATACGCTCAATGGTATTGTTGGAGCGATGCCAGTTCTGGAGCACCCACAAAAGAAGCAGGAGCAAGACTAGAACGCCACAAATGAGAAATACAGCAACAGGAATCTTTTAAATACACTAGAGAAAACGGAGTGGACAGAAGCCGGCATTACTCCAAAGATGGTCTGAAACGAACTAACGAGGCCGGAGCCTAGGCCCTTAAAAAAGTGGGCAAGGCTGGACGTACTGGAGGCATTAAAGATTTGATGAACTAATTCTCCAAAATGCAGGGGAAGGTTAGTGTTTAACAATGACAGTATTTCACTAGAAGTTCTAGCCACCTGCAATTCAAAGGTCGCGCAAGCAGATGTAAGAGCTATTTCTGGCTGAAACGATAATGCTTTGAGTCTGCTTAATTTGCTGAAATCTGCCTTCAAAGTTGGACTGGAAGGCCACAATGAGCTATCTACTATTCCATGTGGAGGTGGAAATAAGACGTTGCTGCAACAAGTGACTGGGAAAATGACAAAATATACGGGACTCCAGCCCGCACTCCGCAACAGTCTTGATCACTAAGCATCAGATAACTCCTGTTAGAGAGTACCATAATGAAAGGAAGAATTGCGGGAACTGGGATTCCGTTTAAAGGATAAGCCAAATTGGGCACTGAAGTGTTGCATGCGCCCTGGATTTTAACATGTTTACAAACAAGTGAAAGTCCGACAGTAGAGTCGCATTCCTCACCAGTGATAAAAACATTCTTGTCACTACGTTCACAATGATAGGCAAAGGGAAGTGACTATAATTCATGTATGTAACTGCTACCTAGGGGTTCATATCTGCTTACACGAAAATGTTTCTTGCAAGCTGTGAATTGAAATGTCAATATAGGCAGTGAACATTTCAGCTATGGTGAATGGGAGCTGTTTTAATTTCTCTAAATACAGCATTGTATAGGTTGCATCCTTCATGGCTATCAATTGTTGTTTATGTGTCAAATTAGAAGGCAGAAACAAATCACTGAAATTCAATGAATGCCAGGGAACACGCCCATTTTTGAGTGTTTGAAGTGTCCAGCTAAACTGCACAATAGATCTAATTTGACTCTGCCCATGATACAGCGTTGACATGTCACTCTGCACAATATCAATAACAAACAACACAATATTATTGAAGTTATAAATACAAGATGACAACGTTTGGATTCTATTATCAACAACAGTTAGCACTTTTTCCAAATTATTTTAGACTGTTTGTCTTAAACATGCAGCAGCTTCCATTTGGGATCATTTTCAAATTTCATTATAGGTAGCATATATAAATGTTTTAGAACGTGGGAATTTTGGACCTAAAAGAAAATCTGATAAATTCATGTCCTAATACAGGAGAGAAAGATATTGCTTCACTGCAGACAGTGTAGAATGTTCCAACCATTGTTGACATAACTTTCCCACCAAATAGGTTGTAACAACACCAGAATGTTGACTGAAAGTATCGGGGATCAGATCTACTTGATTTAAACCCAGGTGTGGAATTGAGGAAACAAGCTCCACAACCATTTATGTCCACAGGCCACAATGACCTCCCACCAGGACCTGAAAACGAAATATTAAATGTACTGTTCTGCACCATACTAATTAATTGATCTTCTGTGTAATTTGTGAAACTCTGCCAATAATCAAAGCGGGCAACAGAGGGAATGGTCAGGGCATTTCTTTAATATTAGCCCATCCTAGACAAGTAGCCTGCTGGATTGTTTCATTCAGGAAAATCATTTGTGTGGGAATCAAACAGGGTTAAAACAAGGTTTCTGTGATCTGAACCCCAAATCGATTTCAAATCAATAGTGTCCTTCCAGTAATCATAAACTTTAAGGGCCAAGTGATTGACAAACGTAGTAGTATACATAAGCTTAGTTTGAGTAAGCATATATTTCTTTGGTGGTGTTGGAGTTAATTTAAAATAATATGATCCACTTGAAGATCTTACAAAGCAAGTGAAGCGGGTGGAATCAGGAGGATGAAACAGCATTGATGTGGTGGTTCATAGAGAGCGAGGAGTCCAGGATGATACTGAGGTTTTGTGCATGGTCCGTGGGTGTGGGGGGGTACAGAGTGCTGCAGGCCACCAAGAGGCATCCCAGGTGGAGGGGGAGGAGCCCAGGAGGAGGACTTCAGTCTTGTCTGACTTAAGCTTGTGAGATGGAGGTGCCGGCTAACCCTGGGGGGAGTACGCAGAGTGGCACTACGCAGAGTTCTACGAAGCAACAAAAAAAAACTCATTGGAATTACGCTCCGCTCTGCTCCACTCCACTCCACCCTCCCACAGTAAAAAACATTTTTTTTAAATCACTTACCTGCTCTGGCGTCTTCGGGCTGCCCTCCTACTTGCTGTGGTCTCTCCTCCTCGCCGTCTTCGTCCTCGCCGGTTGGAAACCCCCTACGTTGTACGTCTTGTGAGGACTGCACATTGTTTTTTCAATGCGGCCAGTTATTTATTATAACAAGGCGCCGAGGGCGACGCTCTCACATTCTGTCCTAGGGCTAGGGGCACCAAGGTATCAATAGTTTCAGTTAGCCATGCCTCACATTTTAATGTGGCATCAGGCATCTGATCTTCCTGTTCAAAGTTAGGTTTGGTTTCTCCCAGGGTGATTTTAAATTTCTCAGGTGTAACTTTAGCCCAGTTCCTTCTATGGACGGGCAACCCGGAGATGCCACAGCAGGTAAGTGTTTTTTTAAATGTTTTTCTTTGGGCATGGCCAAATCCGCCCCGCACCGGAGTCGGAGTTTTGCCTGAACTCCGCTTTCCCAACGGAGCAAGGAGTTGGCAAAACTCCACAAACTCCGCTGGCAGAGCGGAGTTCACCATCCGGCCTTAGTGCCAGCTCTGTTAAAGATATGGTGAGGGCAGGGACCCGAGTAGGCTGCGGAGTGGATGCTCTTCATAATCCTGAGTGTATTGTCAGAGGTGAGGGTAGTCCAGGTGGTCAAGGTCTGCTGGGGTTTGGAGCCAATGGGTGCTGTGTTTGCAGGTGGGGTGGGTGGGTCATGGGTTGCGAAGCTGTTGTAGATCTCCTTGATCTTGCGGTGGAAGAAAGTGGCAAGGTTGTCGCAGAGGTCTTGAGATGGGGCAATGTCTGCTGCCTCTGTGAACGTAGAGATATTCTGATTCAAAAACAGTATAATACTCTAATTTAGAAAGCATAGAATTTACAGTATCAACCTCCCAATCAACTGAATGCCACCCGATATTATTACATCACCCATGGAAACTTTGAACACATATGGTAACTGCAGGATCTGTCGCAAGAAACTTTATCCCAAACAATTCCATCAGTCACTGGAACGGCTGAAATGTTAACAAGGGACAAGTCTCTTTTCAGTTAATGCAATGAAAAATGGGGAGCCAGAAAGTTCCGGGAGGAAATGGCCATTGGTCAGTAGGAAGTAGGAAAAGAAAGTCACAAATCCAATCCACATAAACAAAAAAAAACAAGGAAAATATGATCCAGATATATATCCAAGGAGGGACTAGATAAGTGCATTTTAATCATGAAATAAAAACACTAATCCATTCAGAAGGCATGTGCAGAACAGAAGAACTGTCGGCAGAAAAATTATCTTGATCCATATAGTACCTGGAGGTACTCAGCTGAAAAACAGGAGATTGGGACTCAGCAGCAGGATATGAAAATTAACCCCAGGCGGAGTTTGCGTAGCCGCGCTACATGAGGCTACGCGAAGTGGCAAAAAAACTCTGCAACGCTATGCGGAGTTACACGAGCATGCGGAGTTGCTTGTTCCGCATGCTCGCGTATGCTCGCACATGCTCGCGAGATGTTTTTGACGTTCGGCAACGCGGATTGCGTGTTCGGGGGGAAATATCGCGCGAACTTCACCACGCGGTCGCCAATGGGCACGGCCATCTTGTTTTCCTACTCTTTGCATGGTTCTGGGGCCTGTTTTTCATCCCTCTCTAATCTTTTCAATCCTTTGTTTTTACACTGTTTATTTGTTATCTATCCCTCTCTCTCCTTAAGTGTATATTTTGCATTTTATTTCTACTTTTACTGCGTTTTTTTTACTTTTTTCTACTGTTTTATATTACTTGCTTTTTTACTCTCCTACTTCTTCTCCTGACTTTATTTTTTACTCCTACATTTTTTTTTCCGTCTCCCGCCCACCCAGAACCATGGCTAAGGGTACCTCCAATAGTAAGGGGAAGGCGCCTGCACCCAAGAGCCGCCTTCCTTGCGGCAGATGGCGCCCGGAAGGGGTGCAGCCCCGGGCCCTTTTCACCGAGGCGGATGTGGCCGCCCTTGTTTTTTTTGTTCAGCGCCTCCTCCCCCTAGCATTGGCAGCAGGCCCGGCTCCAGTTACGCTACCCAGGAGCGTCACCGCCAGTGGGCGAGAGTGCGCCGGGCAGTGTTTCGCTGCTCTGGGGACCGGCGCACCCATAACCAGCTGACCCACCGGTGGTCAGACATCTTGGACCGGGAGCAGGACCTGCTGGACCTGCTAGGTGTTGAGGTAACGGGGCTTGGTGAGTAGCTATTTATAGTAGTATTGTGTGTTCTGTTCTGTGTTACTGATATTGCGAATATTATTTTTGTCCCAAATAGCAAGAATGCTGCTGCTTACATGCAGGTAAGTTACGTTTAAAATTCTTCTGTGATTGTTATTCTTCTAGACACTAGACAGGTGCTCGGCGCTACTAATCTTACTTGTTTGCAACTTGGCTCTCGCTTGAACTGATTATGTAAGAGAGTTTAGAGAACTTAAGTTAGGTAATGCTAGAGAGACTCTATTCCTTTCCTTTGTCCTCCTGTCACTAAGATAGTGGTGGATTGATAGGTAGTTTAGTTACTACGTATTATTAGGTGGTAATTATTTAGCGGTCTGCGTGACGCATCCTCCGTCATGTCACGTGCTGCTGAGTGCTGACTCCAGTCCTTAGTAGAACCTTTTGTAGTTTGTTAGTGTGAGTAATATAGCAACTAAGTCATCAGCAGCACATCAGCAGCAACCAACCAACAATTTAGTGTATGCAAATTTATGCATGCATCCATCTATGCATTTTTGAGGACTAAAATAAATGGAAATGCAGACTTAGTGACTAATTGGTCCGTCAAAGGGGGTTGATTCATTGATGATTTCGAATGAGATTGAAATTTAAAAGAAGCAAATATATTTTTGGCAATTCATTTCCAATGTCTTTGGAATAGGTGGGCTAGGTCAGGTGGTACTTAGGTTTAGGATTCTGGAATCAGAATGGAACACTGGATTAGTTAATAAATAATAACTAGATGGTCCACGAATCCCACGATATGACTAGTCGATCAGATTAGATAGGTCAATTTTATTGCAATTGTTGTTTCCAAATATGTTTTTTGGAGCGTTTTTAAAGATATTTTATTTGTTTCACAGCAATCATCAATGTTTGTCTCTTTCTTTATTATATCTTACATGATCAGCACCCAGGGGCAAGAAGACAGGGTCTGAGGCGGGAGCTGGAGAAGATGCCTCCCAGGGCCAGGATCGCTCCTCTACTGAGGGCTCTGCTGCTGGCCCCAGTAAGTCCTCCTGTTGTTAATATTAATAATTATATTTCCCTAACTTTTACTGCACCTTATTTTTTCCGAACTATTATTTCCTTTTCCTAATTCTTTTTTTACCAAATCTTCTTCGATCTATCTGTTTCTAAATTCTTGTTATCCCTGCCTCTAACTGCCTCTGCTCTGACTCTGTACTATTACTATTAGTCTGTCTGTAGCTAAGCTTGCCCAGTTGCCCACTCTTTATTTTTAAAAAGTTTTAAAACTCAGATTCATTAATAGCTCTAGATTCTATCGACAACACCCTAACCCTTAACGTCCACATCAAAAACTCTGCTAAAGGAGCCCTCCTCACTCTCCGTCACCTCAAGAAAATCAAACCCTTTATACCCAACGATGATTTTAAACTTATAGTTCAGTCACTTGTTCTTTCACGTATTGATTATGGTAACACTATCCTCAACGGAATCCCCAAGGTCCACCTTGCTCCAATCAAAGCTGTGCTCAACCTGGCCGCCAGGCTCATTACAGACTGCAAACGCTTCGATCACATATTCCCGGCTCTCAAATCTCTTAAATGGCTCCCTATTGAAGGCAGATCTGCATACAAAACTGCCTGCATCACTCATAAAGTCCTCCACCAAAACACTCCACAGTACCTCTCCAAGAAACTCCTCATTTCCGGCACCACACGTCCCCTGAGAAGCACTAACTCCCTCCTCCTTATACCACCACTGCATAAAAAGAAAGCCACACAATCACGCTCCTTCTCTGGGAATGCCCCTATCATCTGGAATGCCCTCCCAAAAAACCTGCGCTGCAACCCCTCCTACTTCAGCTTCAAAAAAGACCTCAAAATCCACCTCCTCAATTATTATTGGGGATCCTAACTTGTGACCTGCACTCGACCTCCAATCTCACCATGTTATAGTAATCCAGTAATATTTGTCCATTTCATGTATAGCTCCTGCCCCTGTTTATCTATTTGATTTGTTTATCTAATTGTTTGATTTGTTTATCTACTTGATTTGTATATTTCACATGTTGTTGTCATTATCTTTTATCTACCTATACGCCATGTTTGGCCCAATTATCATTGGGGGTCCTAACCTGTGACCTGCACCTGATCTCCAATCACCATGTTACATTTTGTCCAGTATTATCTGTCCTTCCCCCGAACATCATATACCTAGTTACTTGAAGTGTATAGCTCTTGTAATTGTATATTTATTTTGTTTTTGTATATTTCACACGTTGTTTCTTTATCTTTTTATCTATTCGTATGCCATGTTTGCGTTATATTATCTTCTCATGTAAAGCGCTCTGATACCTCTGGGTCTAGCCAGCGCTATATAAAACTCTCAAAATAAATAAATAAAATACTGAGTCCAGTCCTTTGGGTTGTCCTCTTCTAGTCTTCTTAATCTTCTTGAGAGGCTTTTCGACAATTGCCACCAACAAAATGCCCAACCAGATATTTTACTATTTTTGATAGGACAGGACATACTACTACTGTCTACTCTACTCTAGTACCCGATTTGTACTAGTGATGTATGTGGTGTATGTATGTATTTTAACTATTTTTTCAATCTTGCTAGTAAAAAAGAATAAATAGGGGGAGGCGTATGTGGCATCTAAAAAATGTGTAATGTTTTTTCTAGGCGTATCGACCACGAGTGCCGGGACCAGCGGCGGGGCAGGCGACGCCAGCCAGGAGGGAGCAGCGGATGCAGCAACTGCCGCGGGGGGTGAGCCAGCAGCAGTGGCGGGCGGTGGTAAGTTATACTTATATTCCTTACTTATTGACAATAGTTACACACTCGCTGCAAGGGTGTACACTGTATGTTGAGAGAGACTAAGGGGGATATTCACAAGGACTTATCTCCGAGTTATCGCCATCTTAACTCAACAAAAGTAGAGATAGATTTAACGCCCCATTCACAAGCGTGTGCAAACTGCAGACATCGCCAGTATTCCCGCGATAACTTCCTCCAAATTTATCTCCATGGGTGACACCACCAACTAACCCTAATGAGATGCAGAGTAGGCGTTCCCGTGCAAAAACACACGAAAACACCACTACACCACTTTCACAACGAACTGCCAGATC
The DNA here is from genome assembly GCA_963921515.1 of Calotriton arnoldi. Taxonomy (NCBI): domain Eukaryota; kingdom Metazoa; phylum Chordata; class Amphibia; order Caudata; family Salamandridae; genus Calotriton; species Calotriton arnoldi. Next base: position 1,669,098 of record CAWUFW010001273.1, read on the forward strand.
TGCGATGCGAACCAAAAACAGGTGATAAGCCACGGTAGCAGCAGAGAATTAACACCTGCCTTTTGCTGGTGTTAAACAGGACGACTACCTGCTGCATGAAAGGGAGCCCAGCCAAGAGCCACATCTGAAGACCCACAGATGCCATGGAGACAATGATCATGCAGCTCGGACACCCATGAGGGCCACAACACCCACCCCCACCACCCCCAGGCCCGCCAACACCCCCAGGACCCATCCCGCCCCCCCCGGACCACCACAGAGGCAGCGGACACAAAGACAGCGGACCCACCTTAAACGCACCATCCGTACAGACCGAACGCCAGAGGAGGACATTGCCCACTACAGGTCCAAAAGGACAACCATCCCCCGCATCCTGAACCACATCGCCCACCTGCTGACGGTACCAACACAGCGCACAACGAACATCCCTCCGCAGACAAAGCTGCTGGCTGTGCTGCACATGTTGGCCTCTGGTACCTTCCAACCCACAACTGCCAGAGTCGGAGGAGTCTCACAGCCAGCCCCATCCAAGTTCATCACACCTGTCCTGGATGCCAATATCAGCCCGGTACCCCAGCACCTCCACTCCACCCACACTGCACAGGAGCAGCTGGAGACCAAGCAAGGCTCCCACGCCATAGCTGGATTCCCTCACGTGTCGGGGGCAATCAACTGTACACATGTACCCCTCGTGCCCCCTGCCAACACTGCACACAACTACCTCAACAGAAACCACACGCATCCCATGAATGTGCAGGCAGTAGTGGCCCGCCCGGGACTCCTCAACAATGTTGTGGCCAACTCCCCAGGCAGGGTGCATGATTCCTACATCTCCCGACAGTCCATCATCAACCAGCTCTCCCAGGATGGCACCTATGGAAATGCAGTGCTCGTTAGTAAGTATCAAATGAACACACCACACACCTCCACCCCACAGTCATGGAACTCACGACGGGCAATGGGCACGCAGCACAACTACATTCAACATGCCACACAACATGCCAACCGACCAGACACAACAACACAACTCCATTGGGAACCTGGGCTTGCCATGCCCACAACCCAGCCATGGCATGGCATCACAGCCACACAATAGCAGGATGTGAGGAGAGGCGTGGACCAGGCATGTGTGAGAGCAACAAGTGACCAATGAATGAGAACCTACCCAATGCCAGGTGTGGCGTGGAGGTGGCGGACAGACTTCAGTGTGCAAACCATGGAAATGGCCATGTGGACATTAACCGCTGGTGCATGGAGTGTAGTGGCCAGTGGACCCTACCATGTCCCCACAGGCTGTGGGGCAGAAAGTGGCATGTTACGTCCCCCCCTACATGCGCAGGCGGAGTGGGTTGGCCCCTGCGTATGCCAGGCCTGCATAGGGGTGTGAATAAAAAGCCCGTCGCACTGGGCGTGGTCCTCTTTTGGAATGGCCAACGCATCTGCCAGGGCGGCGCCTCCCAGCCCGCCGCCGTGCATGGCGCGGCCTGCGTCCCTGTGCGCCTGCTGCACCCCGGGCCGCTGGTCCCCAAACCCGTCATGCCTGGCCCAGCGCACCAAGGAGGCTCCGCTCATCTGCTGACACCGGCGTGTGTCAAAGAGGGCCCACCATGTGCCGGTGCAAGCTCCGGGCCCCAGTCCCGCGACCTCTGCAGCCTCCGCAGACCATCACTGGCCTACACGCCGCTGGCCCACATTACTCCCTTCTCATTGACATACTCCACCGGCGTACTCTTCGGCCCAGCTGTTGGCACAAGTTGAACAGAGTCGTGAGTTCTGAATGGCAGTGACCAAAGGTCTGTGGCAGCGTCCACATCACTATACTCCCTCCGATCAGTGAAGCCAAAGTCTGCATCGCAGGCTGGCGACACATGGTGCCACTAACCCTGTTCAACGCAAGCCGGTGACACGTGGTGCCACTAACCCTGTTCAACGCAAGCCGGCGACACATGGTGCCACTAACCCTGTTCAACGCAAGCCGCCGACACGTGGTGCCACTAACCCTGTTCAATGCAAGCCGGCGACACGTGGTGCCACTAACCCTGTTCAACACAAGCCAGCGACACATGGTGCCACTAACCCTGTTCAACGCAAGCCGGCGACACGTGGTGCCACCAACCCTGTTCAACACAAGCCGGCGACATGTGTTTGTGGGCCCCTGCAGACTACTGGCTCTGGCCTACCCTGTGCTTTAGTAGGTCCCACATATGGAACTGTGTCCTGAATCTTGAATGGCAGTGACCCCAAGTCCGTGGCAGCGTCCACATCACTAAACTCCCTCCGATCAGTGAAGCAAAAGTCTGCATCGCAAGCCTGCGACACGTGGTGCCACCAACCCTGTTCAACGCAAGCCGGCGACACGTGGATGAGGGCTCAGGCCTACACTGTGGCCCAGTAGGTCCCACATGTGGAACTGTGTCCTGAGTCATGAATGGCAGTGACCCCAAGTCCGTGGCAGCGTCCACATCGCTGAACTCCCTCCAATCAGTGAAGCAAAAGTCTGCATCGCAAGCCGGCGACACTTGTTTGTGGGCCCCTGCAGGCTACTGGCTCAGGCCTACACTGCGCTCCAGTAGGTCCCACATCCAGCATTTAGTCGTGATTCATGAATGGCAGAGTCCATACAAGTCAACGCACGGAGAGGAGTAAGAGTAAGATGCGGCTCAGTCCGGATGAAAGCCGGATCCTAGTCACGGAGGTGACCGAACACTAGCAACAACTGACCTGGTGCCATCAACCCTGTTCACCGCAAGTCCACGTACCTTGGTGCCACTGAACCTGAACTACGCAGGCCGGTGGGACCATCCAACGTATGCCGGCGAGACTTGGTGAATGGCCCCTGCTGACCGGTGCCTCAGGCCTACACTGCGGTCGAGTAGGTCACACATGTGGAACTGTGTCTTGGGTAAGATGTGGAGGAGTCCACACCATTGGACACGCCTCATCGCAGGCAGCATCCCCTATCAGCACTGGTGCCACTAACTCTGTGCGCAATGACTCATGGGTACTTTCTGGTTGGACTTTGGTGGCGTCTGAGTACATGGCCTGGGGTTGTCTGCATCATCATCTGGCTGGACCGGACTTGGTGTCAGACATGTGTCTGTTCCATTCACCTCCACCATAGTGACTGTTTCAGCGTGGTTCTGCCCTCTGCATCATGCCCTGGGGGTACACCTTCCACTGTCCACCGAGACACTCTGCGACAACCCCCTTTGTCATCTACGGAAACCTGCTCTGCTCTCGTGACCCTGCCCCAGTGCACCGCAAGTCAGCGGACCATGGCGGAAGGCCCGTGCAGGACGCTGTGCATCCGGGGCCACTAACTCTGTGCAGCACAAGTAATGGGGCCTTTATGATTGAATGGGTGTGTCCTTAACGATGTACACTGTTGTCATTTTTTGACTGCACCAGGCACTCCATGACGGCTGGTGTGCACACACCCCACACACATCCAACACAGGTGTCACTCGACATGTGGGCCTGCTAATAAAAGTGGCCGGGCGCATGTGCCCGTAGCCATTCCCACCATCTAAGCAAGTGTGTCTGTGTGGTCATTATGTCAGCATGATGTGCCCGAGCCCTGCAACATCACAGTGTGCTGTCTTCAGCGGACGGTAGCATGTCACCTCAGCAGTGGCTGAGACCTTGGACATGTAGCTTCGCCCGCCCCCCCTGCATGCACATGCGGCGTGTGCTGGTCCGGCGTACGTCAGGTCAGCGCAAGGGTGTGCTGATTCAGCAGGGGGATCAGGATGTGGCTCTGGTCTGGCCTTGAGCAGGAAGTGCGGTAAGTGTGTCTCTGTGTTGGGGTATTGTCGCCACCAGGGCCACAGTAGTCGATGTTGCAATGTTGCATGCACCAGGAGGGTGGGCACGCAGGTATGGGGAAATGTAGGAGCGCCAGACCGCTCGGGGTCTTGGCACATGCATACCAAGTGTTATGTGTATCAGTCCTGCGAATGCATAAGTCAGTTGCCTAGCCTATATCGCAGCGCGATCACAGCCAGCCATGGACTGTACACCTGTGTCCGCCCTGTCCGGACCATTGGCCTACACTCACGTGGCCACACACCATCAAAGGCCAGCTTCACGGTGTTGTTGGCATGCCGCTGGACATGCGCGGACAGGCATTACAATGGTGTGCCGTAGGAGTGCACGTGGTACAACAGCTCAGCGCACACAAGTGTGGGGGCTCGTGGGAGGGAGGAGCAGCTGTGAGGCAACATAACACACAGTGAGGCCTCTCATGTGCCACGTGCTGGGCATATCATCCATGATTCCCTCGGTCGCAGACATCCCACCACACCCACGACAGGCCTCTGTACATCTCCTGTATGCATGCAGATGGTGAAGTTTCTGTAGGGATGAAAGGTACTTTGTCTGAACTATCAGGCGGTAGCACATCTGCAGCTCCGAGCTGGAACTTGCATGTGGCCAGCACCCCCTGACAGATACGATAGCATTTGCTTGCGACTTCCACACTACGCACTGCCCGACGTGAGACCAACGTGTACACATCCCACATGCAGGAGTCCTTGGTCGTAGTTAGCATGCGTGATATGGCCTTCACACATACTCCCACCCCACCCCAGGTCTGCAGCCGTTGCACACAGACACTGCTCATTGCTCTGAGCTGTGCCATTTCATCCACAGGACTGGCGCAGGGCAAGCCAGTGCCGCTTCAAGCAGAGCCACTGACGCAATGGCAGACCATCCCGGACTCATGCTCATCTCCAGTCACGTGGACCTGTACCGTGCACGTCTGCTGCATGTACTGGGGGCACTGCCGTTGGCAGTGCTGCAGATCAGTTACCGGCTGGGCTTCCGCCTTGCGAACGTCACCTGCGTGCAGCCTGTGTTGCATTGTCGCTCGTGCATATTCGAGTGGACCATGGATGTCTGCCTCGCCAACGTAACGGTAGCTGACCTGGATTTCGACGTGTGTGTGCGCCCCCTGTTGGCCCACGACCAGGAGTGTCACCGTGATGCCCGTTTATGGCATGCCTGGATGTTTGACATGCATGCTGGCAACTGGATCTGGGAGATTGCACGAGTCGTCGTGTGCAGTGACCACATTGAGCCGCTCCCCGATTGGGCTTTGGTGCTAATTGGGGCCAAGGGTTGGAGTCAGCACATCTGTCCGGGACAGCTGATGGATTACGCCGCCGACATGTTAGATGTGGAGGACAACAATCTCTCATTGGAATTGTTGGCCTACGCTGCTGCACTCGCGTTCATGGACGAGTGACAAGGTACCTGCAGCCACAACTGGATGTGACCCATTGCACGTGTCCTGACGCCTGGTTGCATGTTGAGGATCTGGTCACAAGTCCAAGACGACAGTGGACATGGCTGCATTGGCCTGGACTCCTGATCCATGCGCGGACAACCAACGCGGGTTGGCACTGACTTGTGTTGGTGATGGACTCCCCGGGGTGGACCTGGGCGCTTTCCAACGTTCCTCATTCAGACATGCTGCTGCATTGTTCTGCATGTCGTGGCACTTCTCTTGGCCGTACTGACACGCACTTGTTGATAAAGTTTCCGCACTTTCACTTGTCTCCAACTGTGTTGCGTCTTGATTTGTATGCCAATGTGTGTGTCACGGCCTATCTGGATCCCTGCCATACGTGCATTGCTATTTGCTACCCCATCAGGGCTGTGGGTTTGTACTTGTGCATTATCATGTCCCTGTTTCGTGCTTTGCCAGATGCGTATGGCCATTTACCGGCCACAAGCGGGTGTACTTGTGTCCTGTGTCCGGTTGTGCAAATGTTGCTGTTTGTACCACATTGTGTTCGATGTTGGGGTGCTCTGCTTCCTATGTGTGTGTGCTGCATTGTGTGTGAGATGTCCCTTCAGCTCTGATTTGGCTCACCCTTCTCCCTTTCAGGCAGTGTGGTTTTCACTTCTGTGCTTGTTCAGTGGTGTGATATTGCCGGGTTGTGTGACTTGTGCTCTTGGTTGGTGTTGTTACTCTTGGGCATGGTTTGTCTGCAGTTGTGCTGTGCTTAATTGTGCATGTGTGCCCTTGTGCCCATCTCCTCCCGTCCCCCCAATCCCTGGTCGTTCCTCTCCCTGTTGCTGTTGTCTCTGTTGATTTTGAGCAGTTTCCGGTCCCCGGGTCCTGCCACCATCTCCAGACTGATGTGGTGGACACCATTTCCCACCATTTCCAACCGTGCCGATTGTACGGAGGGACGTCAAGGCAACGAAACAACTTCCGGTTTGCCGACCGGAAGTTGCAGTCAGCATTCTAGTTCCCGCCATCAACCGTCCACCCTATATAAAGCGGGGCACGGCGCGGACGCGCGCAGCGGCGCGCCAAAGGCAAGCCCGTCTGCGCCTGTCCGCGCCTGACCACTGCCAGCTGCCACGACCCCTGCATCTTTTTCCATTTTTATACTCAGTATTAGCTCTCGCCCTGGTGTCTCATTTTCATTAGCAGATGCCATGGCACCGCTAATATACTCCAGTAAAGAGCTAAAAGATTTAAACACATCTCATCTTAGACCCTCCGGCACATTAGAAGAGAAAATCAGTAGAACTCAAGGTATATCACGCACAATAGGACCCACCTCACCGAACAAAGTCCAAACATCTCACGACTCAAATCATTTCAGAACCTCCAAACCATTAAGTGCCATCTACCTTAATGCACGCTCCATTCCGAAGCATTCAGTGGAGATGTGGAGCCTCATAGACATGGAGACACCTGACGTCTGTTTTGTCACTGAAACCTGGCTACATGAGCACGCCTCCACCGATGTACAGATCGCCTTTCCACCTCAATATAACATAACCAGAGTGGACAGGAAAGAGACAAGAGGAGGAGGTCTACTCATAGCCGCTATCACTGGCCTGACTATTACCTCTTTAGAAACTATAAGTTCAAGCCAATTAGAATTATGTATTTTTAGGATTGAAGGCCTAACTGGAGGCACTTGGAGGGGAGCTTTAATATACCGACCTCCCGGTCCTAAAAGCGATTTCTTAGACAAACTACTGGAGATAATCGCTCTGCAAATATTGGCCTCTGACTTTTTTTTCCTAATAGGTGACTTTAACTCTCACGACGAGATACTGTCGAACTCAGACACAGATCAGCTGATTACAAATATTAACATATTAGGGCTGACTCAACTGGTAACAGGTCCCACCCACATCGCAGGCCATATGCTTGATCTTCTTTTTTCTAACTCTCCAGATATCACCATAGAACTTCCCACCCCATTGCTATGGTCAGATCACTATTTAATAAAATTTGTTATCCCAGTCCATAGGATCAAAGAGGACCCTAGAAGTGAACTAATATGGCGAAGGTCGTGGCGCAAAGTCACTCCATATCTGTTTTCTAAACATTTTAGTTTACCCCATCCAAGCCAGAAGGAAAATATCAACCGTGCGGCAATTGCCTTTGATAAGGCCATTACGGTTGCACTAGACAAAATCGCTCCTCTCACTAAAGTCAAAGTTAAATCTAGGGCTGCTCCCTGGTTCACGGAGCAACTAAAGATAGTGAAGCTCTCGTGTAGAGCAGCAGAGCGGAAATGGAGAAAAGGCAAAGATATGACCGACCGCGAAACATATAAAAACACCCACCACGGCAATATGGAGGACATCAAGCAAGCAAAAAAATTATTTATTCCTCCTAAACCGAATAGACAAGGCAGCGAACTCCTGCAAGGAGCTCTACAGAGTCCTAAAAGAATTCACAACACTTCCCACCCAGTCATTAACCCCCAATTCCCAAGAATGGACAGATTCTCTTTCCAAATTTTTTGAAGACATAATTGCTACAATCCATCACTCCTTTCCATCCCAAATAATTAATGACCACTCAGAAAATGCATCCAACGTGTCCTTAGACCTCCCTTATACCTTGGGCGAATTTGCTAACTGTAACACCGAGTCAGTGGCAACTGTCATGCAGAAAATAAAATCAGGGTCCCCCACTGACACTGTCCCTCCTAAATTCTTCCCAATCATCGCGCCGGTGTTATTGGATAGTCTAACCAATTTATTTAATACATCACTATCGGAAGCTGAATTCCCGAAATTATGGAAAGCTGCTAGAGTTAGGCCTATCCTAAAAAAATCCACAGCAGATCCTAAACTCTGCTTGAACTATCGTCCTATTTCGCTGCTTCCCTATTTTGGGAAGATGCTGGAATCATTAGTAAATCAACAAATTGTCACATACTTAGAGAGCCATGGGCTACTGGATCCCTCTCAGTCGGGTTTCAGGGCGGCCCATAGTACAGAGACAGCACTGGTGGAGGTAACAGACAACATCAGACTAGCTTTGGACAAGCGTCAGTCTACAATTCTTGTCCTGCTTGACCTTTCCGCCGCCTTTGACAACATCTCCCATAGCATTTTAGAACATCGGCTCTGGGAGATTGGTGTCAGCGGAAACACCCTAAAATGGTTTAAAAGCTACCTAACAGACCGGGTTACAACGGTTCAGGTGGGAAACACTGTTTCATGTAACAGACCGGTCAAGATGGGAGTGCCACAGGGCTCCATCTTGAGTCCGACTCTTTTCAATCTTTACATGACGCCACTGGCCAAGGTGATCAGATCTTACGGTTTTGATGTTGTGTCGTATGCTGACGACACGCAGATCCTGGTCACTCTTGGACCAGATCCATCAGAAACAAAGCAGCGTTTGAAAAAATGTATGTCCCATATTGATAGGTGGATGAATACAAACCATCTTCAATTAAATGGAGGCAAGTCCGAGATCATGCTCTTCGGCAATGCTCACGAGCATTGGTCTCACGACTGGTGGCCCCCGAACCTTGGCCCTTGTTCAACACCCAAACCGACGGTACGGAATTTTGGTTTTCATATGGACAGCCAATTGTCAATGAAAAATCAGACCAATCACATAATTGGCTCATGTTTTGGAGTGATGCGTAATCTACGAAAGGTTTTCAAATGGATTCCGATAGAGGCCAGGAAACCATTAGTCCAGGGATTGATAATAAATCGCATGGACTACGGAAATGCCCTGCTGTCCTCAATCAATGAAGGCCTTCTCACAAAACTCCAGATTTTGCAGAACACTGCGGCCAGACTGGTTCTGAATCTCCCGCCAAGATCCTCGTCTGCCCCCTGTCTGAGATCTCTTCATTGGCTCCCAGTCAGACAGAGAATCCTATTAAGACTCTCTGTCTCACACACAAAAGCATGTACGGAAAAGGCCCGGGGTACTGGTCCAAAAAACTACGTTGGTACCAGCCTTGTAGATCGCTAAGATCGAGCAATGGATCCCTTCTTACTCCTCTCAGAATCCGCACTGCGAGAAACGGAGGAAGGTCTTTCTCCTATCGCGCTCCTGTCTCCTGGAACAAACGTCCCTTGAATCTACGTACTATTCCAGATCACAATTGATTTCGCAAAAAGTTGAAATCATGGCTATTTGACAACTAAACGAGTACTCTATCAGAGCCGTCTGCAAGCGCCATGAGACTTCAGAGTGATATATGCGCTGTACAAATGTCCCTGATTTGATTTTTTGATTTGATGTCATCCAGCTCCTGGTGTGGCGCTGGACTCCCACCTCCGGTGTGCATTGCTGCCTTGTGGTTGTTGGTGTGTTTCTGCTTGTTTGTGCGTTTCGCATCATTCCAGCTGTTCTACTTTTCTTCCATTGTCCTCCTCCGCTCTCCGGCTGCATGCACCTTGTCCACGATGGCCTGCCATGTACAATGTTTTGTTGCCAATGGGGCTTGTGGGGTTGTGTACTGGCTCCGGTTGCCTCCATTGTGCTTCGCTGTTGTTTTCTGTTTGGTTTGTCTTTCTTTTTCAGGCTTTTGTTGTGCTTATTCCCGCCTGCCGTGTGTGTGTCGCGGGCCTGGCGCTGCTTATCGCTGTTTTCCTCATCGCGAATGGGCTCATCGCACGTTTTTTGGTGTTGAGGTTTGTGTTTTTATCTCCGTCGAGGTGGTTGTATCGCGGACATTGGCCGCGTTTTTGGCAGACTATCGCATGGTACCGCCGTGTTGTGAATTCCACGTTAACACGGGGTTATTTTCCTGCGATAGGCCGCGATGTGTGAAGTTGCGTTAACATTTTTTGGAGATGTTTAGCGCACGTTCTTGTGAATATCCCCCTAAGTTGTGAACAATGGTTGAAGAAGAAGACACCCTTTACTTAGCATTAGAGCAATAGCATTAGCGGCGGCAGTTGAGTAACTAATGGCCTCTTCTATCTGACTTCAACTCAGCTGGGAAAGTTTTATGGAGAAGTCTAAGAGTCAGACGACCTTGATGGATGGGTTGAACGAAAAGGGAAAGAAGGATGGAAGGAGGAAGGACGGGCGAGATGTAATATATGACTGGCAGAGAAGGATGTGTTGAATGCATAGGTGGCTGATAGGAATCAGATGCATGGGGGTGGTTGAAGGATGGGTGGAAGGTGAAAGAAAAGATGCCTGCCTGGGTGGGTGGGTGAAACTGTATGGGTGATAGGAAGAATACTCCGGGGTGTTTCATGGGTCAAACTCAAAGGCAAGCAAGGAAGGAAGGACGCATGGGTGGTGGTTTAAAAAAAAATAACAAATGTATGTTGTTGGTGAAACTAAGGATTCTTGAGAGATTAAGAAGAATGATAGACATGTTTACTTTGAATGGATGGATGCCTGGATGGTATTCAATCAACAGAGCATAGGTGGAGACTGTCACTGGACGAAGAGTCTTTGAAGCAAATGTAAAAGAAAAATAAACCGCGCCAGAGTAGCAAAGCCAAGGAGAATAGAAGATTAGAATTGAAAAAATATGAGGCTAGAAGAGCAATGCAATTATAGATAAATGGAAAAATCGCTGGGAAGAGAAACAACAGGACTGTTTTTATGCAAGTTTTTTGATTCAAGGTTGTATTTTCAGAATACTCCCTTGACTCACAGTAGTTTGCAAGCACAACATATATATTGTGTATGTATGTTATCAAGCGCCTCCCTCCAACTCCGAGGCCCACTCCCTACCTATGTCATTTATTTTCGACTCTGTCAGCCTGCCATGGGTGGCCTATCGGCTGCATGGTTACACAATCAATCAAAAGTACCTCATGTCGTCCCATATATAATCAATGATCATTTAGATCAGATATCATCTGCCTTGATGTAGTAGTGAAGGTGAAAGTGAAATTGAGCAGTTGGCCTTGATGTAACAGAGTATGGCCACCCATAATAGAAAAATAAAATGATTGTGTAGTTGTAGACTACAGCTTCCCCACCTGCAGACAGTAGTAAATAAAAATAACGTGAGTCTGCGACACAAGTATGTTTGCTGACTGAGCTGGCATGCCGGCTACAACAAGCGTAATTTAGCAAAACAAGAGAGCGAAGAAGAAGACTGGTCTACTCCATAGTGCCTAGTATCAGTAATGCCTGAAACTCCCAAAAATGTTAGAGGCCAAGGAAGTGGGAGGATACCACAAATGTTATGTACTGTGCTTGCTAGTGCTACTGTGCACTATGTGTTACTGTTTTGCTAAAAGTATTGGTTACAATAGTTTTTTTTTCTTTCTTGATATAGCTACTCCTTCCAAACCAAAAAAAGCAAAACCAGACAGGAAGGAGTTGGCAGCCATGGCCCGGCGCCGGAAGCTGGAGGCCATCTGCAAGGAATATTGGCGGCTGGTGGTTCTGGCAGAGGAGGAGGAGGCGGCATCAGCTGCAGCCTCCTCCAATGCCCCGGGCCCCAGCCAGCCCCCCAAGGTGTACGGCGCCGCGGTCTGGCAGCCGCCCACCGCGCTTCATTCAACACTGCTGCCCCCCACTGTGGATGCAATTGTAAATCTTTCAAGCGCGGCATGCTTCTCCGGATGGCATGCCTAGAGGAGCGGATAAAGGTCCTGAAGGGTAACAAGCGACGAGCCCGCCGCTCGAGAACTCCGTCGTAGTGCCCCTTTTTAAATCTTTTTTTTGATGGGTGGGAATTGGGCGTTGGGGAAAAGTTGGGGTTTATATTTATTATTTACTATGGAAAATTGACCGGACCTTGGTTGGACTCTTTCTTTATCTTTGGACATTGGTTGGGGTTAGGGAGAGGGGTGGGTCAGGTGTTGTGGGATTTTTACATTAGTTTATTTTTTTAGGGGAATAAATTATATTTATACTTAAACTTTACATACAATGTAAATGTTTTGTGGGGGGGTTACTCTTTTACTTCCTTTGCTGCTGCTGCAGGGCCGCAGCCAGTTTTTGATTTAAATAATCTGCCGATAGTGTAGCACACGAACAGATTTATGCAATACCCTCACTTGTGAGTGACTTGTCCTACTAGTACTGATGTCAGTCTCTCCTCCTATTCTATGCAGTCTGCAACTGGACTCGGAAGGGTGTGGGTGTGTGAATTAATGAATTAATTTCCATATTATTAACTATGCCTCCCCCAAACTTCTTCTCTTACCTGTGATTGATGTTTATTTAAACTTAGGCAAAGCGATGGCTGCATGGTGATGATGGTTTGGTTTCCCAAGATGCCATGGTGGTGGTGGTAGTAGTAGTAGCACTGGCAGTAGCATTTGCAAAAAAAGAAAATGAGACAGTCAGTCGCCTGAGGGAGACTCGGGAAGGAGTAGTAGAACGAAGTACAGGACAAAAGAAGACTGCCAAACAAGAAACCATAATGATTAGCAATGCTAAAGTAAAATAAAACATAATGGTGGTGGGGATAGCCTAGTGCAAGTTACAAACTGTAGTTGACTCGACCTATGAAGTGGACAAGCGTAACCTTTAGTGCTGTAAGGATGATGAATCGATGCCGGCAATTAATTATGATGGATTATGTTCCTCTGGAAAAAAAATTGACTTGCAAATACCGAGCATGGGTGGGCAAGCAGAAAAAGATCCTCCCACTGCCTTGAGTTAGTGTTGCTTTCACCAAATCCGCCCCAGCAAGTGTGTGATCAATTATTGGTGTAAATTAATTTAATTTAGTCACACCTCAATATAAATCACACAGCCCGGAGAACGAGGGTTAGGGTTTGATGAATGGTTGGGAAGGGGTATTTGAGGGACAGGTTTGACAAACACTACAGATGGACAACACAAAATCTTGGCAGACGACCATCATATTCATTAATCTGTTAAGGGAGAAAAAGGAAATGCATGCATGATGATAACTTGATGGTTAATGATAAGTAGTACTAACTAGACTAGTAGACAGTACAGGGCAGCAGTATATTATTAATTATTATTATTATGCAATTGCCTTGCCTGTCTGCCCTCAGAGAGAACCAAATTATATACATTTTATGTTCTGTTGTACCGGGCTTCCTTTTAAAGCTAGCAAAGAAAATTAAAAATAGCTGTAGGGATCAATTATAAGCAAAGAGCAAATATAATAAACAGCAACACACAGTCATAATGATTGAAGAGAAAAAATGAATCAAATTAATTAAAAGATGATGAATCATACTAAGTTACTGTATGTTATCATGGTCAAATTGAGGAGTTGCATCTGGCATTCCTCTTGGTCCTCCCTTCCATGGACGCTCCGTCCGTCAATCTTGGGTGCCACTGCCTGCCTGGCGGATGCGGATTGGTAAGGTAAGTGTGAGTTGTTTTCCCAGTATAGCACAGGGTAAAGGCCGGCCTGTAAGTGTAGATGCAAAAACAAACGGGATATTGAAAAATCAAGGAGAAAAAAAATGCATAAATTAGGAGTGCAACACTTTCAGAGGCAGCATGGCTAAATCATATCTACTAAGTTTCCAGCATTGACCTACAACAACAACAGGACAGAGCAGGCCCACGGCGCCCACCCAACCTCTACTTAGCTTAGATTTTGAGGCAGACAGAGCACACATATACAGCAACATAGCATTTTCCAATTTAAGAAACTAAATCAATGCACCGCTGTCAGTGATACCACTACACTACTCAACTCCACCACTACACAGTCATGTAGGTCTGCTGTGGTTGTTGTTAACTTGTTTACCTTTTAGGCCACTTCATGAAACGCCCCGAGTTATTCCATCAATCATCTCCGATCCTACTGGCTGACTGCGATGAGTATAGTATGGTCATCATCACCATGGTATCCAACTCAGTCTGTAGTGTACCGAGTGAGTCCAGATTCCATATTCAAAAATGCAATGGCTCGGCCTGCAGTAGAAGTACACTTTTGTTATTAAACAACAAGAAGGGAAACATTGACTTGGGTCACTTTTAGTGTGTAGATTAATTACCAGTACACTTCATGACCAACAACAACACAAACACCAATCACTCAGAGTCAGCGTCCAATGCATGCCATCCATCATTACCTGTTGTTCTTAAGGGGCAGTCCCTCCCGGCTCGGAAAGGAGGATAGCTAAAGTCATGTTCTTTGGAGGGAATCAACGAGGCAGGCACACATTTCTTGCACTATTCTTTATCCAATGTCTGGCTTGAGGGAAATGGATTTAGGGCGAGTCAGGATGGAGCAGTACTCAGAGGAGTGGACTTACTTCTTTAATAAATGCACACAGTTGCAACTCCAATACGGCAATGGAAAGAGTAAGACGGTGGTGATGGATTTGTTGTAATTTGAACCAGAAAGAGAGAGACACACACAAATAATAAAAGTAAATAAGGAAGAAAGTAACAAGTTGAAAGCCTAGTTGTCAGGGAAGTAGAGCTCGTCCTCAAACTCTGGTGGTCCACCCAGAAGTAGGTCATCTAACACACTACTTCCAAGACCTAAGTCACCATCATCATCTTCCTGCTGTGCTACTTCAGGTATGGTGTAATCCGGTGGTATAAAGTGCTGATTCATTTTGATCATGGTTAACCTCTCCACGTTTTGGGGCGAGGGACTGGTCCTTTTCACTGTTACAACGGCACCAGCAGCACTGAAAACACGCTCAGAAGAGACACTTGCGACAGGGCAAGCCAGATAGTTTATCGCCAGCATGCTGAGCACTGGCCATTGGCACCTTTTCCCATACCAATACAGCAATGGGTTTTGATCAATGTAGACCTCTGTTGGGTCATCCAGATAGGCCTTGACCGCCCGCACAATGCTCAGGGGTGCTCCGCTTTGCTCGGCCTCTTTTGCCTTAGCTTCAGCACTGGACCTAACAAGCCCTTGCTGTAGATACCATTCCTGTGCCGATTTTGGTGGGGCTGATGCTCCTGTTCTTGTTGTTGATGTTGTTCTTGGTGTTGTTGGTGGTTTTGGCTGTTGTGAGCCAACCGCACTGCCCTCAGGCTCTGAAGTTGAACTTGACGCCGGCTGCCCTACAGTACTTGTTGTGGCCTGGAGTAGCCGGCCTCTAATTGCCGGCCGTTCTTTTTCTAAGCGACTAGCTTCAGCAGCTATCCAAGTTTTGTACTTGGCAACATCCACTTCTGAAAAAGGAATCAATGTGTTAGTGTTAAGTACTGCTTTGTACTGTGGATCCAGAATTGTGGCAGAAATGTAATGGTTGGATAACACAATGTCTCTTTGCACTCTTGTATTTTCAGATAAGCGAAGGGTTAAGCTCTCCACCAACTCATATGCTTCCTTTTTTTTCCTCCACACCTGCGTACATTGCAGACACCCCCTTCAGCTGTTCCTGTAGCATGTGCAACAATGGGATAGCTTGGCCCATAGTACAGTCCTCCTTGCTGACTTCACGTGTGAAGAGCTCGAAAGGAAGTAGCATTTCTGTCAGGCATTTAACTAGGCCCCATTGGTCCATCTCAGCGGTCATGCCTTTCACAGTAGCATCCCCTCTTTGCATGACATATTCATTGATTGGTCTGTACTGCTCAAACAGACGTTCAAGCATGTAATAAGTTGAGTTCCAACGTGTTGGCACCTCCTGGGTGAGTGCTTTAACTGGCACTCTATGCTCACGTTGAATGATCCTCAGCTGCTTCCCGGCTTTAAAAGAATGGCTGAAATGTGTGCAGATTCTTCTGCAGGTGGTCAGTAAGTTGCTGACTCAGTCTTCTTTTTTCAGAAAGTCTTGAACAATAATGTTAATGCAGTGCGCCAAACACAGGACCCTGAATTAGCCAGCATCGTACATGGCCCTAACTATATTACTGCCATTGTCCGTGGCAACAAAACCAGTGTTAAGCCCTCTTGGGTGCAGCCATTCAAAGACCTTGCTGTTAAACTCTTCCAAAATGTTTGCAGCAGTATGAGATTTCTCCATAGCGAACATGGCTACAGTTGCATGTATGAGTGGCATTAAAAATCTCAGCAGTGTCAACACCTGCAGATATCTTTTCTCTAACCCCCACAAAAGAGATCCAGTGTGCAGTGATGCACATGTAATCAGTGGCTTGGCAACTGGTCCACATGTCTGTTGTCAGGTGGATAGTGTGAACAGCCCTCTGCTGCAAAGCTTGTCCAAGCAATTCCAGCACGTCGTGATGTAGTGCTGAAACAGCAACTCTGGAAAAATAGGACCGGCTGGGAACCTTCCATTTTGGGCAGATGGCTGTCACAAATTCAAGAAAACCTACCCCTTCCACAAAAGAAAAAGGGAGGAGATCCAGCGCTAACATTTTAGCCAGCTTCGCATTGTACAAACGTGCCATTGGGTGGTTGCGTTCGTACTGCCCCTCCAACCTAAACATGCTAAGAATGGTAGGCTGGATTTTTTTCTTTTCTGGTGCCATTGATGCAGGTGACTTCTTGGCACCAGATGTTGTTAGGCTCAACGCTGCACGTTTTTCCATTGCAGTACTGTCTTGCCTTGGTGTCTCAGCTAGGGCTGGGCGTAGTTGGCGTAGCGCCACTACGCAGAATTTTGGAAAAAATGTGTGGAAACGAGCGCACGTCCTGAGGGTCCGTGTGCCCGGGACAGGGGTCCCTCGTGCCGGGGCAGGCTCCCCGATCTCCCCGGCCTGGCTGGGTTGAGCAGCACGGACCGGCCCCAGGGACTGCGTTTCGGTCAGGGCCTGGGGTTTGGGAGCCCCCGTCCTGCCGCCTGCCAAGTGTCCATCTGCCCGGGACAATGGTCCCTGGTGCAGAGCCCCGGAGACCTGCAAGGGCATGCAGGAGCCCTACCGCTATGGCTCGGCTCGGGGCGTGCAGATGGCAGTCCTTTCGGTCCCGGCCATCTGGTCGAACCTCTCCCCTCGGCCATCTGGTCGCACGCAATGCTTTCCAATGGGGTGACCAGATGGCCGGGCTGCCCTGGAAGTCCCGATGAGGGCTCATTTGCCTCCCGGATCCCAGCCAGGGCTCCAGGAGGCCGGGCACGTTCGCGCCCAGGGTCCCCTGAGCCTCGCGGTGCGCACAGATTCCCAGAAAGCGGGGTAGCCTTCCTCTGGATTACTAGGGGCAGGGTATGCCGGGACACCCCTCCCGGGCTGGCGGTTCTCTGCCAGGGACCAGATGGGCTATGCCCGGACAACACCTCCCGAGGCATCCGGGGCTCCCTCCTCCGGCCCACGGCGTGGCAAAGTGCCCGGGACGGGCTCCATGGGTCCCGGGCAGTCCTCCCCCAGGCACCCGGGCCCGAGAGCTCCGGTGGTCCTCCCCATGCATGAGGCCCAGCCGGGGTCCCCGAGCCCCCAGGAAGTGGAGCCTCCGAGCCCTGTGTGGGCAGGCGGGAGCCCTACCGGGAAGGCTCGGCTCGGGGCAGGCAGATGGGAGTCCTTTTGACCCCGGCCATCTGGTCGCACCTTTCCCCTTGGCCATCTGGTCGCATGCAATGCTTTCCAATGGGGCGACCAGATGGCCGGGCTGCCCTGGAAGTCCCGATGAGGGCTCATTTGCCTCCCGGATCCCAGCCAGGGCTCCATTCACGCCCAGGGTCCCCTGAGCCTCGCGGTGCGCACGGATTCCCAGAAAGTGGGGTAGCCTTCCTCCGGATTACTAGGGGCAGGGTATGCCGGGACACCCCTCCTGGGCTGGCAATTCTCTGCTGGGGACCATATGGGCTATGCCCGGACAACACCTCCCTAGGCATCCGGGGCTCCCTCCTCCGGCCCACGGCATTGCAAAGTGCCCGGGATGGGCTCCACGGTTCCTGGGCAGTCCTCCCCCGGGCATCCGGGCCCAAGAGCTCCAGCTGTCCTCCCCGTGCCCGGCCGGGGTCCCCGAGCACCCGGGAAGTGGAGCCCCCGAGCCCTGCAAGGGCAGGCGGGAGCCCTACCGTGAAGGCTCGGGGGTGGGCAGATGGGCGTCCTTTCGGTCCCGGCCATCTGGTTGCTCCTATCCCCTCGGCCATCTGGTCGCACGCAATGCTTTCCAATGGGGCGACCAGATGGCCGGGCCGGCCTGGAAGTCCCGATGAGGGCTCATTTGCCTCCCCGATCCCAGCCAGGGCTCCAGGAGGTCAGGCGCATCCGTGCCTAGGGTCCCCTCAGTCTCGCGATGCACACGGGTTACTAGAAAGGGGGGTAGCCTTCCTCCGGATTACTAGGGACAGGGCACGCCGGAACCCCTCTCGGCCTAGCGGTCCT